>CAWUFW010000465.1:0-1443540 GCA_963921515.1 Calotriton arnoldi
GGTCAGACTACTACTGGTATGAGAGGTGTAGTATTGAATGGAAATACTGTGACACAAATGATACCGATTCCGCAAGGAGAGGTGAGAGGTAATAGAAATGAATTGAAAAGAAGTTTCCTTGTCATGCGTGCGGCAAGTTGGGGCATTGGAAGCGCGAATGTAGAAGTCTATTGTTAAACAATGCAGTTGCAGGAGCAAATGAAATGAATCAGATGCAGATGAATCAACAGAGTCAGAATCAGCAAATGTCAGCTGCTAGAGGACAGGGTCAGCAGATGCCTCAAGCTCCTATGCAAAATCAAAATGTGAATGGTCAAGTGCAGAAATACAGTGCAAATATGGATTTCCATATTTGCAGGTTTCACAATATTTGATACAGTGGCAAGAAAATGGTTCAGATACATCTCAATGGCGGTGACTGAGGGTGAGGCGGAGTGCGTGCTTAGCGCATCCTTGAGAGGTAGATCAGTGTGGTCCCTATGTGGATGGCGAGGTTGGCGGAAATTCAATTACGTTCCTTGTAGATACTGGTGCTACCCGTTCCACTATGAGAACTGTGGAAATTCCCAACCTATCCTTCTCAGGAGAAAGTATCCAAGTTGTAGGAGTTTCAAACAAATTGATTAAGACCCCAGTGACAAAACCAATGAAAGTGCAGATTGGAGGATTCCAAGATTTACACCGATTTGTAGTGTGTGATGCAAGTCCGGTTAACCTATTGGGAAGGGACTTGCTCTGTAAGATGAACTGTTCCATCTATGATACACCAGATGGACTAGCGTTTCATACAAAAGATGAAGACGTGGTTTTTAAAATGGCGAGGCAGGGAACAGAAGTGAATGACTTGTATCCTCTATTTATAGCGAATGATTTGCCTGTTGAGTTGAGAGATATGGTGTTGACGGATGTGTGGAGTTTTCAGGGAAAGACATTGGATTGATGAAAGGAGCAGCTCCAATTCAATTTAAAGTCAAACCAAATGCAGAATTTCCAAGAACACCACCTTACAAAATGAGCCCTGAGATGATGGCAGGTGTAACACCTGTGACTGAAATGCTGATTGAACAAGGTATCCTAAAAGAAATTTTAGGGAGTCCATGCAATTCGCCTATAATGGGAATTCGCAAACCTAACGGAAAATACAGAATAGTTCAGGACTTGCGAAAAGTAAATCAGATAGTAATACCCTGTTGTCCAAAAGTGCCAAATCCAGCTGTGATTCATTATCAAATTCCTTGTGAAGCAGAATGGTTTATGGTGATTGATTTATGTCAAGTATTTTTCTCGATACCTTTGCATCCGGATAGCCAATATTTATTTGCGTTCAGTTTTGGAAACCGTGTTTTGGCATGGTGCCGAGTTCCTCAAGGGTATACAGAGAGCCCCTCAATTTTCAATCCGATATTGAAGAAATGTTTGGATTCACTGGTAATGCCTAATGATTCAGTCCTAGTGCAATATATAGATGACCTATTGGTTGCATCAAAAACAAAAGAGGCTTGTGTGACAGATACAATTGCTCTACTGAACCACTTGGCAGTAGGTGGGCATGAAGGCGTCACCATCAAAATTACAATTTTGTCAAAAGAAGTTCTTTACTTGGGTCACAAAATTGAGACAGGAATCAGGAAAGTGTCTCAAGATCGGATTAATGCAATTTTGCAAATGAATCCACAAAAACTCAGAAAGAAATTTGAATGCTTTTGGGAATGGTTGGATATTGCAGACAGTGGATTAACAGTTTTTCCTTGCTAGCCAAGCCATTACAAAGACTGACGCACATAGATGTGTCAAATCCAATACATCTTGATGACGAATGCATGAAAGCATTTGTTGAGCTGCAAGACAGTTTGTGTCGAGCACCCGCATTGGGAATGCCAGATTTCAATAAAGATTTTGCATTATTCTGCAGTGAACGTGACGGAGGTGCACTTTCAGTTCTAACACAAATGAATGGAACAGCACGCTGCCCAGTGACATATTTCTCTGCCACATTGTATCCTGTGGCTGCAGCTCCACCTGGTTGTTTAAAAGCAGTTGCTGCTACATGTATGAGTTTGGAGCAGAGTGAAACTATTGTGATGGGACATTCATTGAAAGTGTATGTGCCACATTCAGTTGCGATTTTGTTAACACAAACTCGCACACAGCATCTTACAAGCAGTCGGTTAACAAAATATGAAAGAGTGATTTTGGGAGCTGAAAATGTGACAGTGACAAGATGTACAAATATGAATCCAGCTACCTTGTTTGCCAAATCCGAGTTGTGAAGTGGTGGTGGATGAGGCAGATCGTGATTGTTTGGATGTTACTGAGCTGTGTACAAAACCGAGACCTGACATGCAGGATACTCCTTTGCCTGAATCACATTTTTATTGTTTGTGGATGGATCATGCTTGAGAGATCAAGAAGGTACCTTGCGAGCTGCATATGCGATTTGTACAGTCGCGAGTGTTATTGAAGCATCATGGTTGAAAAGAGTGAGTTCAGCACAGGTGGCTGAGTTGGTCGCACTAACTAGGGCATGTTGTCTTGGAAAGCACAGGAGAATAACCATATTTACAGTTAGTCAATATGGTTTCGGAGTTTTGCATGATTTTGGGCAGTTGTGGTCCCAACGTGGATTTTTAACCTCTTGGGTTCACTGATACGAAATGAAGAGTGTGTGAGGGATCTGTTGATGGCACTACAATTGCCAGCACAAATTGGGGTGGTGAAATGTTCAGCACATAAATCTGGTTGTGATTATAGTTACCGTTGGCAATAGATATGCTGGCGAAATTGCACGTTATTGTGCTCAAAATTCAATTACAATCAATGGGGAACAATTGAAAGAACGATCTGAACAAGCAGAATGTAGTCTAATGTTTTCATCTGTTGAAATGTGGGAAGAAATTAGACCGTTACAAGATGCAGCTAGTGATGAAGAAGAGAAAGTTGGATCAAAGCAGTCTGTACACGAAGGGCAGATGAAGTGTGGATTTACACTGATGGAAGACCAATATTACCAGATAGTCTATTGTCCTAGATGGCACCAATCTGTCATGGTCCTACACATGTGGGTAGAGATGCTATGATTAGACTATTCCAACAAACTTGGTTTAATCCCAAGTTTAGAGTCATTGCAGAAAGTCTCTGTCAAAGGTGTGTAACTTGTCAGCAACAAAATGCAGGGAGGAAAACAGTTGTCAGTTTGGGCCGAGGTGGAAAAGCAGCAGGTCCATTTACACGCATGCATGTATATTTAATTGAGATGCCTCCTTGCCATGGACTAAGATATGTTCGAGTGATTGTGTGTCTGTTTTCTCGTTGGGTTGAAGCTTATCCAACAAGACGAAATGATAGCTTAACAGTTGATAAATTGCTTCTTAGAGAAATAATTCCTAGATTTGGATTTCCAGTCTCATTAGAATCTGATAGAGGAACACATTTTAATAATGAAATAATTCGGATGATTTGTGCAGCATTACAAATTGAACAAAAACTACATTGTGCTTATCGACCTCAAGCATCAGGTGTGGTCGAGCAAGTACGTGGCACAATAAAGTCTAGACTTGGTAAGGTTTGTGCATCCACAACACTAAAATGGCCTGAATACTTACCATTGGTTTTGATGAGTCTGAGAAGTATCCCTGACAGAAGAACTGGACTGTCACTTCATGAAATTGTGATGGGAAGGTGTGAGAAGTTGGCCTGGTATATGCTGTTCACTAATTAAAGTGGACACCTTGCACCAGGGCAAATCGACTCTTATGGTAGATAGGTTTAAGACAACCTTTTAAAGAAAGCTATCCTAGTGGTAGCTGTGGAGAGCAGCCTTCAGGCTAAGTCTCGGAGGAATGTAAAGCAGCTTGTTTTACCATATAATCTCTTGAATCACCAAATGAAAAGACACCACACAGGTATATATATCAAATATATATGTATTTATTTCTAAATAACTCTCTACTAATCTCTTTATGAGATTAGAAGACAAACATATGCACAAATCAACGTTTCACAATAAGTTAAGCACAAAATATGGCTGGGGCCCTAGGGGCGTACCAGACCATATACTAAGTAAGAGACTTAGGGACAACGACTTGCAGGGAGACAAGGCCTAGGGCCTTCAGAAGTGCTGGGGCCTCACGAAACCACCCAAGGCAGGTAAGTAAAGGACCCACGGGGGACGCGTGCAGTGTAGATACACAGGCGCGGATCGCCGTTGACTTCAATGGGGCAAGTCGCGGTTGGAAATAAAGAGTTTTAGGATACTTCTGTAGAACCTACAAGCAAGTCACTTACAGGGTAAGTCGTTCTAGGGCCCACACCCACAGGAGCACCGTAGTGCTGGAGTTACCTCACCCAGGGAAGCCGGGTGCACAGGTGTCCTTTGGTGTCGGGTCGCGGCGTCGTTTTCAATGGCGACCAAAGAAGACTTGCTGCTTGCGGGAGCTGAAGAAGTGTCCGGTGGAATCCAAGCCTGGATTCTGAAGAAGGATGACCTGAAAGCAGAGGGGACAGTGTTCAAAGTCACTTGGCAGTGACTCGGGGCAAGGAAGATGGATGCCCACCGTCGTCGAGTGATTCAGGTTGGTTGCGGGTGCCTTGACTCTTCAGCCACGTGGTCCAGGAGGCGTCGACGACGACCAGGAGCTGGATTCGGTGTGCTCCTCGACGTCTGCAGCTGACTGCGGTGTCGGCAACTCGATCGGAGCCAACAAGCCTTGGCAGCCGCAAGTCTTGGGGAGATGAAGAAAAGTCGATGGCGCAGACCAGCAAGGTCTGTGGAACTCACCCAGCGAGGGTAAGTCAGGGCAGGCCTGGAGCAACCAGGGGAGCCCTTTGGTTTCTTTAAGAAGTCTTCTGGGGACCCACAAGCCAGCGGGCAAGGGATCGCGAAGACACCTCGGGCGGAATCACTCAACAGGGGCCCACGGTCACTCGGGACGGTGTAGGCCTCTGATCTTCGGAGGGATTCCTGCTGGAGGTCGGGACCACACGTGGTCCAAAGCACAGGTTCGTAGAACGTTGTGAAGGGGTTGCACTCGACAATAGTGCACGGTACCCAGGGGTCGCGGTTCCTCGTTACTCGTGGGGTCCACTTGCCTCAGCTTCGCTGGGGACTCACGATGGCCTGGGAGAGGTCAGGAAATCCACTTCCTGGGCTGCAGGGACTTCGGACTCCGGCGGGAGCGGCGTAGTTTGCGACCGTCGTTGTCGTTTTTGGTGCCTGCCAAGCAGGGGAGTCACTCCTTGACTCCAAGGGAGATTCTTCTGTCTTCCAAAGGTAGTGGAACGTCGAAGGGCCAGGATTCTTCTGTAGAGCGTCGTCCAGGGGTTATCTGCTTTGCAATGGCAAGGTTCCCCCTCTTATACTAAAAAGAGGGGATGGACTAGCTCTATGACCCCACCTATGGGAGGGTCAAGGGAGGGGGTGGCTACACCCACTTCCCTTTGTCCAGTTTCGCGCCAGAGCAGGGGCAGGTAGCCCCTGAGCTGGTTTGAACTGGCATATGCACAGAGGAGCCTTCTGCTCCCCCAGTGCAGGACTTCAAAGCACTCTAAGAGTGCACCCACCCAGCCCCAATACACTAAACCCTGTCTGGGAGGTGGTTACACCTCCCTGTGACAGGATGCCTATTGTTGGGCTTCCTCCACTGCGAGTTTCGGTCATCAGCAGGAGGGCAGCCCAGTGTCTGTGACTGGTGGCATCCATTTTGTGATGCCAGGGCTCTTTAGGATTCTACCGCGTTTCCACAGCAGGTACATGTCTTCTCCCTCTAGAAGGGTGGAATGCTACCCCCGCCGCCAAGATTGGCGGGGGGTAGTATTCCAAGATGTTTGACACCAAACACGACATGTTTTGATGCAGCCATTCCAAAGTTAGCATTTACCGCGAGGATATAATGCACTTAAGAGTATATGGTTTAACCGCATCCACAAACAGCACCAGAGAATAGACTCTGAGAGCTGCAGAGGGGCCCTGCTCAGGCAGAGGCACCCCCTCACATAGAAGCCAAGCACCCTGCCCTCAGGATTGATAGGGCCTGCCTTAGGGGTGACTGATAGGTTTATATGTGTGTGCTGGAGAGATATAGGAAACCTATATCTCAGTGAGGGGTGCTAGCACCACCTCACCCAGGCTGCAGTAGCAGGCCTGTGGTGTCAGATTTAGACTGCTTCCCAGGGGTGGCATAACACATGCTGCAGCCCCTGGTAGGCCTGTGAAGTACCTATGCCCTTGGCACCTAAGGTACCATATACTAGGGACTCATAAGGCACCACAGTATCCAATCACTAGTGCACCTAGAGTGCACTCCATGTCGTTTAGAGAGAACAGAGAGGCTGGGGCCCTGATTGGCAGGGACCCAGCCAGACTATAGCCAGAAACCAGTGCTAACATCAGAAAAAAGTGGGGGCAACATAAGAGGCAGATCCTACTCTCCTACACAACCCCCCCAAACGCAGGGACACTAAACTAACCTTGACCAGTTGAGTCTTCGTGTTCAAAGTGGAAATACCTTGAGAGTCCATCTGCATTGGCATGTTGGGTCCCAGGCCTATGTTCCACTGTATAGTCCATCCCCTGTAGGGAAATGGACCACCTCAAAAGTTTTGGGTTTTCACCTTTCATCTGCTTTAGCCATAGGAGGGGCTTGTGGTCAGTCTGAACTATGAAGTGAGTGCCAAACAAGTATGGCCTCAGCTTCTTCAGGGCCCAAACCACAGCAAAGGCCTCCCTCTCTATAGCTGACCAACGTTTCTCTCTAGGGGTCAGCCTTCTGCTAATAAAAGCTACTGGCTGGTCTTGACCTTCATCATTCAGTTGAGACAGTACAGCTCCCACACCCAGCTCAGAAGCATCTGTTTGGACAATGAACTTTTTGGTGTAGTCTGGACTCTGTAAGATGGGGGCAGTGCACATGGCCTGCTTTAGGTCTTCAAATGCCTTTTGACAGCTAGCTGTCCACTGAACCTTTTTTGGCATTTTCTTAGAGGTAAGATCATTCAAGGGGGTCACTATAGATCCATATCCCTTGACAAACCTCCTATAGTACCCAGTCAGGCCTAAGAAGGCTCTCACCTGTGTCTGGGTGGTAGGAGCAACCCATTCCATTATGGTTTGGATTTTGCTCTGTAAAGGCTGAACCTGGCCTCCACCTACAAGGTGGCCCAGGTACACAACCTGACTCTGCCCTATCTGGCACTTGGTGGCCTTGATAGTGAGGCCTGCTTTCTGCAGAGCCTCCAAAACATTCCTGAGGTGGACCAGGTGATCCTGCCAGGAGGAACTAAAGACAGCAATATCATCTAGATAAGCTGAGCAATAAGTTTCCATCCCTGCCAGAACTTTATTCACCAACCTCTGAAAAGTGGCAGGTGCATTTTTCAATCCAAAGGGCATCACCACAAAGTGGTAGTGCCCACCAGAGGTCGAAAATGCTGTTTTGGCTTTTGCATCCTCAGCTAATCTGATTTGCCAGTAGCCAGCTGTGAGGTCAAATGTGCTTAGATATTTGGCTGAGGCCAAAGTATCAATCAGCTCATCTGCCCTTGGTATGGGATAGGCATCAGTCCTAGTGACTGCATTGAGGCCTCTGTAGTCTACACAAAACCTCATTTCTTTCTTACCACCCTGGGTATGAGGCTTGGGTACCAGGACTACTGGGCTAGCCCAAGGGCTATCTGAAGGCTCAATCACGCCTAACTCCAACATTTTCTGGACTTCAGTCCTGATACAGTCCCTGACATGGTCAGGTTGCCTGTAGATTTTATTCTTGACAGGCAGACTGTCTCCAGTGTCCACCTCATGGGTGCACCAGGAAGTCTGACTAGGGGTCAGGCTAAACATATGTCTAAACTGTTGCAGAACTTGTCTGCACTCAGTTTGCTGATGGTCAGTGAGGCTGCTTGCCAAAGCAACACCATCTACTGACCCATCATCAGGGTTCTGAGAGAGCAGGTCAGGGAGAGGGTCACTCTCCTCCTCCTGGTCCTCATCAGTTGCCATGAGCAAGCCCATGTCAGCCCTGTCAACATATGGCTTCAATCTGTTGACATGAAGCACCCTTAGGGGGCTCCTGGGAGTTCCAAGATTCACCAGATAGGTGACTTCTCCCTTCTGCTCAACTATTGTATGGGGGCCACTCCACTTATCCTGGAGGGCTGCTGGGGCCACAGGCTCCAACACCCACACTTTCTGTCCTGGCTGGTATACAGTCAGCACAGCCTTTGGTCATGCCAAGCTTTTTGTAATTCTTGGCTGGCCTCCAGGTTTTTGGTTGCCTTTTTCATGTACTCTGCCATCCGGGAGCGGAGACCAAGTACATAGTCCATCACATCTTGTTTGGGGGGCTTGAGAGGTAACTCCCAGCCCTCTTTTACCAAACATAGTGGACCTCTCACAGGATGCCCAAACAGAAGCTCAAATGGGCTGTAGCCAACCCCCTTCTGTGGAACCTCTCTGTATGCAAACAAAAGGCAAGGAAGAAGAAGGTCCCATTTCCGCCTAAGCTTCTCTGGGAGTCCCTTAATCATTCCTTTCAAGGTTTTGTTGAAGCGTTCAACTAAACCATTGCATTGTGGGTGATAGGGGGTGGTGAACTTATAAGTTACACCACACTCCTTCCACATTGCTTTCAGATATCCTGACATGAAGTTGGTACCTCTGTCAGAAATGACCTCCTTTGGGAAACCCACTCTGGAGAAAACTCCAATGAGGGCTCTTGCCACCACAGGGGCTGTGGTGGTCCTCAGGGGAATTGCCTCTGGGTACCTGGTGGCATGATCCACTACCACCAGGATAAATCTGTGCCCAGATGCAGTCTGAGGGTCAAGGGGACCAACAATGTCAATCCCTACCCTCTCAAAGGGTACCCCCACCACAGGTAGTGGTATCAGGGGGCCTTTGTTGTGCCACCTGCCTTACCACTGGCTTGGCAAGTGACACAGGAGCGACAAAACTCCTTTGTGTCCTCTGACATATGTGGCCAATGAAAATGTGGAACAAGCCTGTCCCAGGTCTTGTTTTGGCCCAAGTGTCCTGCCAAAGGGATATCATGTGCTAAGGTCAAGAGGAACCCCCTAAACTTCTGAGGTATTACCAACCTCCTGGTGGCTCCAGGGGCTGGGTCTCTACCCTCAGAATATAGGAGTCCCTCATCCCAATAAACTTTATGGGACCCACTAGCACTCCCAGCAGCCTCAGCAGCAGCCTGCTGTCTGAGGGGTTCAAGAGAGGGGCAGCACTGTTGCTCCTTGCTCAGATCTTCCCTGGAAGGGCCCCCTGCCCCCAAGAACTCAACCTGGTCAGGTTCAAGTCCCTCTGGGGCAGTTCCTTCTTCAGGTTCTGCTTCACCTCCCTCTGGAAGTGAATCCTTGATCTGAGACAGAGGGGAAGGCACTGCCTTAACCCTACTGCTCCTCCTCTTGGGAAGCATCTGGTCCATTGTTCCAGGATCCAGAGCTGGTTCAGTGTCATGCATTCTTGCTTGTGACCTGGTCACAGCAAATACCTCTGCAGGGATGCCCAACATCTCAGCATGAGTCCATAACTCTACTTCAGACCAGGCTGAAGTCTCTAGATCATTGCCCAATAGACATTCTACAGGGAGGTCTGCACTGACTACAACCTTCTTGAGGCCAGTTACCCCTCCCCAGGAGAAATTCACAACTGCCAGACTATGGTTGGTCTGGACATTGCTTGCATTGGTCACCTGGTACATTTCACCCAGGATGATCTGTCCAGGGTCCACTAGGTCCTCTGCCACCATGGTGACACTAGCACCTGTGTCCCTAAATGCCAAAGCCTGTTTGCCATTTATCAAAGGCTGCTGTTTGTACTTGCCCAGATTACTGGGGCTTACTAGGAAGGACATATCAATGTTTCCCTCACAAATCAGCATTGCCTGAGTGGTCACTCTGACTAGGTCAGAATCCACTTCAGAACCCAGGGTCAACCCTACTACACCCTTATTCTGAGTACCACCTCCACCAGTAGCTGAGCTAGGGGGCACAGTTGCCTTAGGGGCAGGAGTGGTGGTGGTTTGGTCTTTGGACTTGGTACAATCAGAAGTCCAGTGCCCTTTCTGTTTACAGAATTTGCACCAGGGCTTCTTTTGGCCTTTTCCCTTGTTGGACTGTGACTCCCCACCAGATGCAGATTTTTGGGGCCCTTGTGAAGACTTCTGGTCTTTTGACTTATCCCCACCTTTCTCAGAGCCTTTAGGATCTTGCTTCTTAGTGTCACCCCCTTGGTTCTGGGTTTTCTGCCTCACCCTGGTTCTGACCCATTTGTCTGCCTTCTTTCCCAATTCTTGGGGAGAGGTCAGATCAGAGTCCACCAGGTACTGATGCAACAACTGGTTCTGGCAATTATTTAGGATCTGTTCTCTCATCATCAGATTATACAATCCCTTGAAATCAGTAACCCTACTGCCAACCAGCCAACCCTCTAGAGCCTTGGTTGCACAATCAACAAAGTCAGTCCAGTCCTGAGTCTGTGCCTTCTGGGTATCTCTGAACTTCAACCTGTACTGCTCAGTGGTTAAGCCAAACCCATCTATCAGTGCACTCTTCAGGACCTCATAATCATCAGCATCCTCCTCTCTAACAGTGAGGAGCTTGTCTCTACCTTTATCTGAAAAGGAGAGCCACAAGATTGCTGCCCACTGCTTTTGGGGGACCTGCTGTACTCTACAGGCCCTCTCCATAGCAGTTATCCACTTGTGGATATCATCCCCACTCTGGTAGGGAGGAACAACCTTGCTCAGGTTCCTATGGTCAGGAATATATTCTCTGCCTCTAGGGACACTGTTGCTGCCACCAGGGGGTTCTAACCCCTCTTTTCTAGAAGCTCTCTGGATCTCCAGGGCTTCCCTATCCAGTGCCAACTGCTTGGTTCTGAGGGCCACTCTGGCTTCCTCATACTGGAGCAGTTTGCACCTTCTCTCAGAGGAGGTCTCTCTTAAGGAAAAGTATGAGCTCCTCTGCTGGACAAATTCTCTGCCAGAGTGATAAGAGTGGTCAGATTCCCTGGAAGGGGATCTGTGCCTCTCCTCCTCTCTGTCAGTTCTCTTAGGGAGAATTCCTCTGTCCTTTTCAGGCCCCTTGAAGCCTGGCCCTTCAATCACAGAGTCTTGGTCATTCTGATTTTCATCATCTGACCCAGATACTATGACTGACCCACCCACTGATTCAGACCCTTTAGCTCCTAGAGCCAATCTAAGGTCATCTGCTGTCAGCAGATCTATCAGGTGTAGTGTTGAGGGACTCTGTCCTAGTCTCAGGTGTCTGTCAACACACATGGCTCTCAAGTCAGAGAAAGCCATGTCCTTATACTGAGGCTGAGTGGATCCACTGGGTCCACCCTTTAAGGACATTCTAGTGTTGTGCAGTGTTGTACTACCTACACTAGTTTGTGGCCTACTGATCCTAGCTTGAGCTGTGGAAAGGGTGTGCTATCCCTTGGCACACAGCTCTAAGTTCAGTAGAACTTATTGATACTAAGCTTGACTTTATATGTACCTTGAGTACCTATAATGGTTTTCAGTTAGTAATTCAAATAGAGATTTTCTGGTAAAACAATGGCAAGCTGGAATCCCACACGCTGCCCACCAATGTGAGAAGTTGGCCTGGTATATGCTGTTCACTAATTAAAGTGGACACCTTGCACCAGGGCAAATCGACTCTTATGGTAGATAGGTTTAAGACAACCTTTTAAAGAAAGCTATCCTAGTGGTAGCTGTGGAGAGCAGCCTTCAGGCTAAGTCTCGGAGGAATGTAAAGCAGCTTGTTTTACCATATAATCTCTTGAATCACCAAATGAAAAGACACCACACAGTGTATATATATCAAATATATATGTATTTATTTCTAAATAACTCTCTACTAATCTCTTTATGAGATTAGAAGACAAACATATGCACAAATCAACGTTTCACAATAAGTTAAGCACAAAATATGGCTGGGGCCCTAGGGGCGTACCAGACCATATACTAAGTAAGAGACTTAGGGACAACGACTTGCAGGGAGACAAGGCCTAGGGCCTTCAGAAGTGCTGGGGCCTCACGAAACCACCCAAGGCAGGTAAGTAAAGGACCCACGGGGGACGCGTGCAGTGTAGATACACAGGCGCGGATCGCCGTTGACTTCAATGGGGCAAGTCGCGGTTGGAAATAAAGAGTTTTAGGATACTTCTATAGAACCTACAAGCAAGTCACTTACAGGGTAAGTCGTTCTAGGGCCCACACCCACAGGAGCACCGTAGTGCTGGAGTTACCTCACCCAGGGAAGCCGGGTGCACAGGTGTCCTTTGGTGTCGGGTCGCGGCGTCGTTTTCAATGGCGACCAAAGAAGACTTGCTGCTTGCGGGAGCTGAAGAAGTGTCCGGTGGAATCCAAGCCTGGATTCTGAAGAAGGATGACCTGAAAGCAGAGGGGACAGTGTTCAAAGTCACTTGGCAGTGACTCGGGGCAAGGAAGATGGATGCCCACCGTCGTCGAGTGATTCAGGTCGGTTGCGGGTGCCTTGACTCTTCAGCCACGTGGTCCAGGAGGTGTCGACGACGACCAGGAGCTGGATTCGGTGTGTCCCTCGACGTCTGCAGCTGACTGCGGTGTCGGCAACTCGATCGGAGCCAACAAGCCTTGGCAGCCGCAAGTCTCGGGGAGATGAAGAAAAGTCGATGGCGCAGACCAGCAAGGTCTGTGGAACTCACCCAGCGAGGGTAAGTCAGGGCAGGCCTGGAGCAACCAGGGGAGCCCTTTGGTTTCTTTAAGAAGTCTTCTGGGGACCCACAAGCCAGCGGGCAAGGGATCGCGAAGACACCTCGGGCGGAATCACTCAACAGGGGCCCACGGTCACTCGGGATGGTGTAGGCCTCTGATCTTCGGAGGGATTCCTGCTGGAGGTCGGGACCACACGTGGTCCAAAGCACAGGTTCGTAGAACGTTGTGAAGGGGTTGCACTCGACAATAGTGCACGGTACCCAGGGGTCGCGGTTCCTCGTTACTCGTGGGGTCCACTTGCCTCAGCTTCGCTGGGGACTCACGATGGCCTGGGAGAGGTCAGGAAATCCACTTCCTGGGCTGCAGGGACTTCGGACTCCGGCGGGAGCGGCGTAGTTTGCGACCGTCGTTGTCGTTTTTGGTGCCTGCCAAGCAGGGGAGTCACTCCTTGACTCCAAGGAGATTCTTCTGTCTTCCAAAGGTAGTGGAACGTCGAAGGGCCAGGATTCTTCTGTAGAGCGTCGTCCAGGGGTTATCTGCTTTGCAATGGCAAGGTTCCCCTCTTATACTAAAAAGAGGGGATGGACTAGCTCTATGACCCCACCTATGGGAGGGTCAAGGGAGGGGGTGGCTACACCCACTTCCCTTTGTCCAGTTTCACGCCAGAGCAGGGGCAGGTAGCCCCTGAGCTGGTTTGAACTGGCATATGCACAGAGGAGCCTTCTGCTCCCCGAGTGCAGGACTTCAAAGCACTCTAAGAGTGCACCCACCCAGCCCCAATACACTAAACCCTGTCTGGGAGGTGGTTACACCTCCCTGTGACAGGATGCCTATTGTTGGGCTTCCTCCACTGCGAGTTTCGGTCATCAGCAGGAGGGCAGCCCAGTGTCTGTGACTGGTGGCATCCATTTTGTGATGCCAGGGCTCTTTAGGATTCTACCGCGTTTCCACAGCAGGTACATGTCTTCTCCCTCTAGAAGGGTGGAATGCTACCCCCGCCGCCAAGATTGGCGGGGGGTAGTATTCCAAGATGTTTGACACCAAACACGACATGTTTTGATGCAGCCATTCCAAAGTTAGCATTTACCGCGAGGATATAATGCACTTAAGAGTATATGGTTTAACCGCATCCACAAACAGCACCAGAGAATAGACTCTGAGAGCTGCAGAGGGGCCCTGCTCAGGCAGAGGCACCCCCTCACATAGAAGCCAAGCACCCTGCCCTCAGGATTGATAGGGCCTGCCTTAGGGGTGACTGATAGGTTTATATGTGTGTGCTGGAGAGATATAGGAAACCTATATCTCAGTGAGGGGTGCTAGCACCACCTCACCCAGGCTGCAGTAGCAGGCCTGTGGTGTCAGATTTAGACTGCTTCCCAGGGGTGGCATAACACATGCTGCAGCCCCTGGTAGGCCTGTGAAGTACCTATGCCCTTGGCACCTAAGGTACCATATACTAGGGACTCATAAGGCACCACAGTATCCAATCACTAGTGCACCTAGAGTGCACTCCATGTCGTTTAGAGAGAACAGAGAGGCTGGGGCCCTGATTGGCAGGGACCCAGCCAGACTATAGCCAGAAACCAGTGCTAACATCAGAAAAAAAGTGGGGGCAACATAAGAGGCAGATCCTACTCTCCTACACAGAAGGGCTATGAGACAGCCAACAGTCCCAGCAAATCAACTGATGATTTAGTGCTTGATTATTGCAAAGGATTGGCTGATGTAGTGCGTTCTGTGTCTCATCAGGTTGGAGAAGTTGCAACTACAGTACAACAAGAACAAGCACACGATTTGAGCCCTGGAGAGTGGGTGCTCATCAAGAAACACATGAGGAAGTCATGTTTGGAACCTTGTTGGCATGGGCCATATCAAGTGATTCTTGTGACAACAACAGCAGTTAAATGTGGTGGCTTTCCCAATTGGATCCATGCAAGTCATACACGTCGAGTCCCATGTCCACTTGAAAGCACAGAGTCAGTTTAAGGTGAACAAGGAGAAAAAAAGAAACCTGAACAGACTGAGAATCAAGTAAAGTGGGCACAAGCTACTGGGTCTCGTAACACTGTCATTGCTGATGCTGGAAGAAGGTTGGTCCCTGAAATAAACCAAGAAAAAAGAAAAAGGTAATCAGCTAAGAGAAGTCATGAATGGAATGAAATAGACAGTGTTTCCGGGAAAAGAACAAGAAAAGGTGACAAATGGCCTAAAGAAGTCAAGAAAGGGAAATACACTTTAAATGAGAAGGTTCCAAGAACAATAATTGATATTTCTAGCCAATCCGAACAAAGTGATACTGAAGGAGAAGAAAATACAGTATGCAGAACAAAAAGAGCAAGGCCACCAAACAAGAAGTATACAGCACCTGAATGGACATATTTGGCTGCTGCAACAAACGTTTGGGAAAAAGAAATCATCGAATCATGTTCCAGAAGCAACTCGTCATATGAGCCACCGTAAATGAACTATACTAAAGAAAAGGGTGCAGAAAAAGAGAGAGGAGATTTTGAGAATGAATCGAATCGTCACCTGAGGCTCAAAAAGTGTGGGATACACAAATCTTATCAAACAGAAAGTGGAAAGTTGTGACTAGTTAATTTTTACAGATTATTCTTGCAAAATGGCTAGAAATGAGACTGGTAATCAAAATCAGGGTTTAACTAGGCGAAGATGTCTTAATGCTTGCTTTATATGTATTCTTTTAATATTCATCTGGTTAACACTAATTTTGATAGTGTCTTATTTTATGTATCCTACTAAGGTTAATACTACTAATAATCATGTTGATATAAAAATTAACGAAAAAAAGTTCTTAAAGAAGATCCAGAGATTAATATTAAAATATTAACTGGAAGTGACTTACATCAATTTAATTCCATTAATGATTTTTCGTGAAATGTTTATACAAAATTACTGTATGAATATGTAGACACTATGGATGCAAGAGACTGTTGTGTGCATGCAATTACCCTCATCTGTATCAGAAGGAGTGACTTATCACCATCTTCCATTAACATATGGCATTTCGTGTAAAAAAAAAAAATCATGTGAATGACAATCATAGAACCAATGAAAAGAAACTAACACAGAGTAAAAGAGGCATTAGTGCTGCAGAAAATGTGGGTGATATTTTTGGTGCATTGATACCTTTAGTGAGAGTGATTTTGAACTCACATAAAATTACAAATTGTCCACAGTGGTTGATCATTTATCAACCAATACTGCTGGTGGGTTTTTGATGATGGATACTGAAATGGTTGCAATGAGATCAATGGTTTTGCAAAATCGACTCGCTCTTGATATATTATTGGCAAAAGAAGGTGGAGTCTGTAGTATGCTCAAGATTCAACAATGTTGCACTTATATCCCTGATAAAAGTAAACACTTGGAGGGATATATCAGTAACATTACACATTTGCATGATGATTTGACTGAACTGAAGGTTGATTGTGCATGGGAAAAACTTGGTAGGGGTTTTTCCTCAGTAGGTGATTGGTTTCTAACATTTAGTAATAGTTTGTTAGGGAGAACACCAATAATTGCTATTGCTGCTGGCATATTAATGGTATTACAAATATAAAAATGCTGTAAATGCAAAACAAAGGAGACTAAACAAAGAGCAAGCAAAAGGAAGACCGAAGAAATAGAAATGGTAGACAGGAAAGGAGCTTATTATGAAGTAATGAGAGATGTAGAGGGTGTTAGGCTGAAACAGATGAAAACAACATCATTCTGAAACAAATCAGATCGTAATCAGATTTTGTAAATTGTGTGATGGCTTGAGTTGCCATCAAATGGGGATTGATGAAGCATGATTTTTGCAAAATAATCCTGTTTGATCAAATCTATTCATATTTGTGTTATTAACGAAAACAAATGACTAATGGTGTGAAAAACTATTAACTTGGGTGACTTCTTTTTACAAGTTTACGTGAAAAGTGCAAGACAAATCACAACAAGTTTACTAATAAATGAAGTATTAGACATGCAGAAAAACATGAACATTCTGAAGTATTTTTATATGGACTAAAACATTATGAGAGAGTCTTGAATAAAATGTTGCATTATAAACGTTTGCACATAAAATATGAAATAATAATAACAAGACCGGTATGAAAAATGTTTCGTGAAAATGCTTAATTCCTATCTTTATAACGTGAGAGAGACCTAATTATTATTAATAAGCCCAATTAGACTGTGCATATGAAATTAAACGGAATAATGACTCTTTTACTATAACGAATTTCCTTATGTATTCTTTTATATTTCTTTAATAATGGAGTGTGCTTATTCCTTAGGAAAACTGTCGGTTTTGCAGTTTATGGTTTTCCTATGAAGGCCTCAAAACTCTGCTGGAGTGATTTTCTTTCTTCAAAATGTAGGCCGCAAAAGAAATTTATTTTGTCCTTCACTAGTTCTGAAATGCTGTTTAGTTTGTTTAGCTGTGCACAAAGTAATCGCTAGGAATTTCCTCTCTGTACTAAATATTTATCCTTCTATGAATGATTTGGTCGACAATTGTTGCAAGCTGATGTGGAGCGTGCACGAGGATGTGGATAAAGTTGCAAGATTCATTTCCTGCTTCCGCGGAAGGTTGACATCTTTCGTATTAACAATGGACTGTCTAAGAAACCTAGATGAACTGAATGGGATGATGATCACCTCATTTGAAAGCCAATGAGATCGTGAAGAATTTGCAAATGTAACTTTAGGGGGTTGGACATTTGACATTTGGGGTATAACTATTACTGAAAGAAAGAATTTGGTAGTAGCTGTTTTCTATGAGAGGAGAGCCTTGCTGTTACTTTCTCTGCGCTACTCTGGCTGGCTGCTGTCTTTGCAATACCTGACTGAGGCTGTCCTGATTACGTTGCACTTCATCAGCTGATGATGTTGCCTTAATCTATACCTTTTCCGGCCGAAAAGTTAGCTTTTCCTAACTATTGCACATTGTGCATTAGTTCTCATTGACCTAGGTTTGTATGAAATCAAAGTGCATTTTGAAATTTGCAATGAACTATTTCTTTTGTCTCTCTTTCTCTCCGCTCACGCCTGTTGTTGATATTGTGATGAATTCATTATAAACTGTTTTTCTTTGTTTTGCGATTTTACCTGTAACATTGAACTAATGAAGAAATTTATGATGTTTCCTATTGTATTTGTGTAATGACCATTCATATTCTGAAATGTTAGATAAAAGTAACTTGATAAGTATTCAGAGTTTGTCATTATTGACGAGTTATTGACGAAATTGCAATATTGTGACAATGATTGTTAGTTAGGCATTTCCTTCCTATTAGGTCCCCATGAAGGGAATTTCATCCGTCTTTTCATTACCCAGTCCCTATTAGCTCTACAAAAAGGTTCATGGGAGGACCTGATTTTGTAAGTGGTTATTGAGTTCTCATGGGCCCAAACTCCTAGTTATAATAGATCCAGTTTATAGAAATTAGTGTTATTATAAATCACGGGTACTCATAGTGCGGGCCGCCAGCGGCCCGGCAAGCCTTCCTTGGCGGCCCGCGGACCTTGCAGACATCGTACCTGTTTTTTTTTTTTTTTAAGGTGTCAGCAAACACCGCAGCGCGGACTCTGAGAGACTCTGCTCTATGGGGGCCGGGCGATTCTTTAAAAGACCATTCACTTGTTAATGAGGCTTTGTTGTATTTTACCTCTTCTTAGCGCCCCTGCATCTCCACTCTGAGTAGAGGTGCAGGGGCACTAAGAAGAGGTAAAATACAACAAAGCCTCATTAACAAGTGAATGGTCTTTTAAAGACCTGTGAAGTACTCGGGTGCGGCTGTGTGTGTTCCCGGGAAGCTGTCTCAGCCCCGGCTGACACACACGCGGGATGAGGTGAGAGTGGGTGACAGAGGGAGGGAGACAGAGGGAGACCGAGAGAGAGGGAGACAGAGGGAGGGGGACAGAGGGAGGCAGAGGGAGGCAGAGGGAGACAGGGAGGGAGTCGGGGGGGAGACAGAGGGAGGGAGAGGGAGACAGAGGGAGACAGACAGAGGGAGACAGACAGAGGGAGACAGACAGAGGGAGACAGACAGAGGGAGACAGACAGAGGGAGACAGACGGAGGGAGACAGACGGAGGGAGACAGACGGAGGGAGACAGAGGGAGGGAGACAGACGGAGAGAGACAGACGGAGAGAGACAGACAGAGGGAGACCGAGACAGAGGGAGACAGAGGGAGAGACAGAGGGAGAGAGAGAGGGAGAGAGAGGGAGACAGACGGAGACAGAGAGGGAGAGGGAGACAGAGAGAGAGGGAGAGAGAGAGAGAGAGAGAGAGAGAGAGAGGGAGACCGGGAGAGAGAGGGAGAGCGAGAGAGAGGGAGACCGAGAAAGAGGGAGACCGAGAGAGGGGGAGACAGAGAGAGGGGGAGACAGAGAGAGGGGGAGACAGAGAGAGAGGGAGACAGAGAGAGAGAGACAGAGGGAGGGAGACAGGGAGAGACAGACAGAGGGAGACAGATAGAGGGAGACAGACAGAGGGAGACAGACAGAGGGAGGGAGGGAGACAGACAGACGGAGACAGAGGGAGACAGACAGAGGGAGACAGAGGGAGACAGACAGAGGGAGGGAGACAGAGGGAGACAGAGGGAGGGAAAGGGAGGGAGAGAGAGAGAGGGAGACAGAGAGAGAGAGACAAACAGAGTGAGTGAGACAGAGGGAGGGAGGGAGAGAGAGAGAGAGAGGGAGAGAGAGGGAGAGAGATGGAGAGAGAGGGAGGGAGACGGAGAGAGAGAGGGAGGGAGAGATAGAGAGAGGGAGGGAGACAGAGAGAGAGAGAGAGAGAGAGAGAGAGAGAGAGAGAGAGAGAGAGAGAGAGAGAGATATGTGTATGCCGGGTCTGGTGGCTCAGTGGACGAAGGCGTCCGCTGCAGGGGCCTGTGTTCAACCTCATGGTCATAGTTTTTTTTTGCTCTAGCCCCGCCCCCTCCCCCACTGACCCCGCCCCCACCGGTGCAGCCCTCGGCCACAAACCACACTGTAAATTTGGCCCCCGAGAGAAAGTTTGTGAGTACCCATGTTATAAATGGTTATAAAATTTTACACCGCTTCCGCTGTATCACCTGACATGCTAGTTAGGCGTGGTTACTCATTAGTTGATATGATGTACAAAATATCATCTGGGATGGTTCTGTAAGGTAAACCTGTAGTCCTTTTAAGTATTGGCACTCAGTTCTTTACGGTGTCAGAAGGGGTACTAAATGGAGTAGATTGAGCTGCCTGCAGGCCTGGTGCTATATGGGGCATTGTGCTATGCAGTGTCATAGAGTGGGGCAGTTAAAGTGTTACATTCTTTGCAGGAATGTTACTGGTCCATGCTGTGCTACAGTGTGTTTAAGATGTTTTTGGTATGGCTACCTGCAGGCCGTGTTTGGTGTATTATCCTGTGCTGTGTCAGCTAAAGGCCTAATATTCCACTAGGGTTGCCTCTTGGCTATGTGTTGTTTGGTGCATTGTATCAACGTAGGTCTCAAATGGGTTTGCTAGCAGTGCCTGCATTTCTAGTGCAGTTTGGAGGATTGTCCAGTGCTGTGCGTAAAGCGAGAAAGAGATAGTGCTGCTAGCAGTACCTGAAGGCCTGGTGCTATTAGTGGACTTGTTCTGTGGTGCATGAGAGTGGGTCTAAGATGTGTTTACTTATTGTGACTGCAAGCTGGGTATTGTTAGGAGCTTTGTTCTATGCCTTGACATAGAGTGGGTCTTGTGTTTTGCTAGTGGTGTCTGCAGGACTAATGCTGCTTGTGTCACTGTTATATGTAAGGGAGTAGCCAAAAAGGTAAAATAACCACCTACTTGAGCCATCCTCTTAATCATGCTGAGCAAGTGAGGCAAGAAAATGACCTTCTTTAGGAGACGTTTCATCACAGTTTCATCCACCTTCAGTACTTCTAGCCATCCTATCACTATTTCATCTATTCATACCATCATCTGTTTGTTTTTACCTTTCTACCCACCCATCCATTCGTTCACTCTTTAATATATACACCCATTCTTCCACCCATCCACATGTATTCATCCTTTCATCCTGCCTCATTTATACATAGTTCATCCTTCCATCCATTCACCCGTTCACCTGCAAATCCTTTAACTCCCCATCCATCCTTTCACCCTTCTATCCATTTCTTCACCTTAAGCTTACCATTTCCTTTCATGTTTCTTTCCTTTCTTGCACCCCACCTTTCTCCTCCCATTCTTTTCCTCTGTCTACCTATCTTTTGTCACTCATCCTTACTTTTTTATCTTTCTATCTCATGCTCACTTTTTTGATGTGTCCCCTTCTTTGTGTGTTTTCCTGATTTTAATTATTTCTCTATCGCCATTTCCTTCATGCCAGTCCACCGTCCACAACCCCCTATCAGGGTATTCCCTGGCAGTATTATTTATGACCATTAGGTCTGCAGACCTGTAGACAGAAGAGAGCCACAGATATTAAATATATGCTGTGAGGGTTGTCCATTACCAGCACTGTATAGCCAAAATAACCGACACCACCTAATGAACAGGCATGGAATAACTGAAGAGATCTCTCACTCATTGCTGGACAATTCGGAGGACTTTTATATAGTCCACCTCTGCAGGTTCTATACAATCTGACCGTTTCTTTACATCCCACAAAGACACTCAGATATGGGATGATGATAAAAAACGTCAGATCTCTTTACTTCGCTCTCCCTCCAACCATCCCAGCTCAGGAACACGACTATACTCAAAATCTCAGTTTGGATAACCCAGTGCAGTGAACAGCTAAATAGATCATATTATAAGAAATACCATAATGGAACCTGCAGAGCTGTTCAAAGCACCCGGCATACTGAAAACCATAACACCTCACACCTGTCTCTCACACTTCATCATCCACCACACTGCTACTCGCTGCATCCAATAACACCGTAATGACACCTCAGTGATCATCACGTACAACATGGAAACACTTCCTTCATAGGATCAAAACAATGACAACATCACATCCATCCAACCACACCCCCTACATAGTGTGGCATGCTACTCATGTAGGCAACTGCTTCAGTGCCCTACAAAGGGGTAGTAAGTGCTATATAAATACTGTAAACATTAATGTGTTAGGTGGGGACAATTCAACAGCCCTTCGGGCCCAATGGTAGCCCCTCCTTAATCTGCCTGAGCTGTGGGTTCATTTCGCCACAGGTTCTATCCCTTGAAACAGATTAGGTATAATGTGTTTTGCAAGAGGTGATTGCAGGCCTGGTGCTGTGTGTGGCATCATTCTTTGCATTGTCATTGAGTGGGTCTGAGGCATTTTGCTAGGTGTGACTGCAGGGCTGATACTATCTGGTGCATTGTTCTATGCTGTTTCACACAGTGTGTCTAAGACAGTCTGTGAGGGAAGCCTAAAAGCCCAGCGACATGTGGAGAAATGGTGTTCCTCACCGGGCAGCCTGTGCTGCACTTGTCTGACCAAGATGCTTGTCACTGAAGTTCTTCTGATGCAGCATAAAAGTGTACTCAATGGTGTAGCTTGGCCTTCAGCCGCCTGTGGCAGCCCCTGCATTTGCCGCTCGCGGCAGTCTAATCTAAGAGTGGGGTGCTGGTGATTCATGCGACGGCCCCAGGAAAGAGGGGGGGGGGTGCTGGCGATTCTTGCAACCACGGTGGCCACAGGTAAGAGCGGGGGTCGGCCGCCGCCCCCATAACTCGTGCAACCTGGGACGGTCTGCCACCCCCTTGCTATGCCACTGAGTGTACCATGGCTTCAGAGAAAGCAATATTGCTGTTATGATGACTTCCAGGGTCACATTTTATTTCCACCACAACAGCCAAATGGCATTTCAAAGTGTCTAGGGATACCCTGCACAAATTTTGTGTTTCCAGCATTTTTCGGGGTATAATAATGACAAGATGATTCTGGTGCTTAATGCATGGCTAGATCTGTGATTTGTCCAGTCATAGTTTGACTAATCATAAAGTAGGACTAATGTTTCTGTTGCAAAGTGTAATGTATAACATGCAGATCACAGATTTGTATATTTCATAGCTAGCTCAGTGGGTTAATACTTAAGTCACTGAGATCATTTTGTTACTTGCTATTCATAAATTTCAATCCTCCTAATATAGTACAATGAGCTATAAACCATATTCAAGGAGCTGCATGCAAGTTATACGTTTATAACCTTATTGTTTTTTGTAATCAATCTTTTGATATTCTACAGTTGCTAACGTAGGTTTATTTGGATAGTGATACTTTCTTACTAGTGTAGACAACCCAAACACTGTTATGTTTTAAATCCTGAGTTGGTGAGTTAAATTTACCAACACTTTTTGCCAGGTTTGTGTCACAAAAGTGGCGTAAATGTGATGCCAAGTGTTGTTTGGGAATTTACTTTCCAGAAAAATACTGATTTGCATTAGAAAGTAGTGATATGTACTAATTTGCGTTGGGGGGGCAAACTATTGGTGGTCTATAAACATTCCCATGCAGCCATACCTGGATTTTGATGTTAATCTCTATCTAATAACATTGATATAAAGAGATATGTATCAAACAATTGCACTTCTCGAGGCAGGCATAATGTTGGAGAAAAGTTCTATTTATGCCATACATTAACAACTATGCAGCGGTGTTGCACTCTACAGCGCAACTACAAATTGGAAATAGTGTTAAAGTGTTAGACCTGGCAACTTTGGTGTGTTTTTCCCCTGTCTTTTTTGCTTCTGACCTGCTGTTTGACCGTGTGCTGCATATCTTTTTTGCTGGTTTTAGAACTCTGGGCACCTTACCACTGCTGATCAGGTCCAAAGTGCAAGTGCTCGCTGTGTAAATTGTGATTATGATTGGTTATCAATGATTGGCATGTTTGATTTACTTGTAAGACCTTAGTAAAGAGCACTGTGTGTGCCCAAGGCCTGTCCTTCAAATGCTACTAGTGGGCCTGCAGCACTGTTTGTGCTACCCACATGAGTAGCCCTGCAAATCTGTCTTAGACCTGCCACTGCAGTGTCTGTGTGTGCAGTTTTAAACTGCCATGTCGACCTAACATGTGCACCACTTGCCAGGCCCAAACGTTCCCTTTTTCTATATGTAAAGCACCCCTAAGGTAGGCCTAAGGTAGCCCCATGGGCAGTGTGCAGTGTATTTAAAAGGTAGGTAGGGCATGTTCTGGTGTGTTTGACATGTCCTGATCGTGAAATCCTGCTAATGCCATTTCCCACTATTGCAAGGACTATCTCTCCCATAGGTTATCATTGGAGCTGCCTTGCAACTTCTTACAAGTGTAACTTCCAATTGGGAAGAGATAGAGATTTGGAGTTTGCGGTCCTTGAACTCACAATTCAAAAATAATTTTTTTTAGTGAAGTTGGTTTGTATTTGAATCTAAGTTTTTTGCAGATTTATGAATACCTTTGTCTCTTTTTGCATATCTGGTGCTACTGATTGTTTTAATGTGTTCGTAGACCTTTTATTTCTCAGTGTTATGGAGACTTGAGAATTGGCTTTGAAGGGGCAAGTTTCTTTGATGGTATTTTTTTAATTTAATGCTGCCATTGCTACATAGTTATAACTTCTGTGTTTCATTAAACTTTGATATAATTACGCTGGAATTTAATTTGTTTAGTATTTTATTCCATTTACGATGGGAATGAATTGAGTTTGTATTTTAATGTGTATCTATACAATAATTGTGTGTATTTTAAGTGGACCTCAGAGATCCAAATTCTTAATAAAATTGAATTGAATTGGTTTTTAAATTATGTGTGTGAAAATGCTACTTTTAAAAAGTGGGCATTTTCTTGCTTTACCATTCTGTGCCTCTTCTTGCCTGTGGAATCCACATCTGAGGGAGGGTGACAGGTGGGCTGTTCGTGCATTCACTCTAGACAGTCATACAAAGGGAGCTGATGTGTGCCCTGCATATCCTGATGGCCCATCACCAGACTGATGGGTCTTCCTGAGCTAGAGTGGTGGGAGGATTTGTCACTGACACCTGAATAAGGATGTGCCTGTCCTCCCACAAAGCTGTCTCCACCCCGCTGTGGTGTGTCTGGAGCCAGGTATGGGAAAGGCAGGGTCTTGTCCATTACAAAAACTTTCCTTTGACGTTTGCCTACTTAAAGGCAGAAACTGGTATAAGTACTAGAGCTGTAACACCATAACTTCAGAACACTTCTGGACTAAGAGGACATTCTGCCAAGAAGAAGAGCTGGGGAAGCTGTCAGGTGGGACTACCACTTTGCTGTGTGCTTTGCTGTGTTGGACTGCTGCTTGCTGCTTCTGTCTTAGGCAGTAAGGACTGCACTTTGCTTTCTACATCCTGCTTGCCAAGGTTCTCCAAGTGCTTGTGTGTGCTTGCCTCCTGCTAAGAAGTCTCAGGGCCATCAAAGACTTCATCTGCAGCCTCTGAACTCCTCTGCTGGGAGTTCTGACCTGCCAAGTGGTGCCAATTCCGGTTCTGGGCCGATGGAGGTGGCTTTTGCTGCGAAGAACCAAGAAAATCCTCACATCGTCTGGCAGCACCTGCTTTTTCTGACGAAGCACCACCGTGTGGCTGAAAAACCAATGCATCACCGCGGTTCGGCCGAAGAAATCGACACAGCGCCTGCCGTGTGGCTGAAAGATCGCCACAGCTTGAGTCCTGAGCCCCGTGTCACTGATGTCCATGGCACCTGCTCCAACTCCGATGCAGGCCCTGCTATGCAGCTGAAGAAATCAACGCATCACCTGCTTCGTGGCTGGGAAATCAATGCAGCGCCTGCTCCGCCGCATCAGCCCAGCCCGTCTGGATTTTCGACGCATCATCCCTGTGCACTAAGTTCTTCATCAATGTAACCCAGCAGTAAGGACCCAAGGCAGCTTGTCCGCAGATCGACCCATCACCTCCCCTCACAGTATGGAATCGTAGCATCGCCTCCTCTGGTAGTAAGTACTCGACTTATCACCTCCGCTGGGAGTAAGGAATCAATGCATCGCATTGCTTTTTCGGTGCCTCATCTCCCCAGAGCCTGTTTTCATCTTTGATTTTGACGCATCCCAGGTGCTTTGTGATGAAAGTGATGCATCCATAAATTCCTATGGCCTGAACTATTTCTAACCTCTTAAAAGTGATATCTTTGCTTGTGTATGTTGGATCTTTGTTCTTTTGGTCTTGTTTTATACATATAAGTATTGGCTATTTTTCTTAACTGGTGTGGCGTCCTTTTGCAATGTTTCCACTGTGTTACTGTGTTTGTATGTACAAATGCTTTACACATTGCCTCTGAGATAAGCCTGCCTGCTCGTGCCAAGCTACCAAGGATGTGAACATAGGTTATCTTAGCTGTGTAATCCCCTTACCCTGTCTAGAGTAAGGGTCCCTACTTGTACATGTTGCAAAGCACTGCCAACTAGAGACCCCCATTTCTAACATTAGTGGTCAGTGGTGAGGATAGGACTTATGTTTGTACTTTACATACAGTGATTGGTGTACACTACTACCAGATCGCAGACCACTACGCAACCGCATACTGCTACTCTACAAGCATATCTCAGTTTAGAGAGTCATCAGTTGCCCCTGCAGAATTGATTTTTGAGGAGGACAGGATGGAGTCTACTATGTGCAGCAACTGAAGCAAATCTGCAGGGTCCGCAAAGTCCAGTTTAAAAGGCCTCACCAGAAAGGAGGAGCTACAAAAGGCACTGAGGGCCAGGTTAGTGGCCAGGAAAGCCAGTGGGCAATCTGAGAATCCTGTTGAGGAGATTGAGGAGCAGAATTTACGTGAGAATGTACTCATGGTTAATGATCTGCCTGGGGGGAGGTGCCCTCCAGCGCAGGTAGCAGTGTCTCATCTAAACCTTTGTTCCCAGAGGAGCTGGAGGACAGGCGTGAGGCCAGGAGGAATGAGATGGAGCTGGAGAAGCTCAAAATGCACCATCCAGTTGGAGTGCCCAGTCTCAAAATAGAATAGAAAAAGTTGGTCTTTGATCAGGAACTGAATTTAAAGGAGCTGGATTTAATAGCCAAGCAGGTGGAGTCCAGCACAGATGGTGGCAGCGTTAATTCAGTCTAGTTGGAGCAGAAAGTGCACATCCCTAAGAGCTTGACACAGGATTATAGCAAAGAGATAGACATAGATCTGTGGTTTAAGGGTTATGAGACAGTCTGACACTTGCACCGGGCCCCTGAGAGGGATTGGAGGGTGGATCTGAGGAATCATTTTGCAGTGGAGGGTCAGAGTACTTTGTTGGCACTAGGGTCACTAGAGGCACTTAGCTACACAGAGATGAAATAAGCCCTAATCAAGAGATATGGCCTTACTCCTGAGAAGTAAAGGGTTAAGATTAGGGAGAAGATGAAGCTTGAGTCCCAGACATGGCAGGAGTGTGCTGATACTTTTTTTCAGAGCACTGGATGGTTGGGTGAAGGGCAGCGGAGTGACAGATTTTCAAGGGCTTTACAGTTTGTTTGCATGAGAGCACTTGTCTGGTCTGTGTTTCACAGAGCTGCGCCAGTACTTGGTTGACAGTAAGCTTACTGACCCCTGACTGACTGAAGCTTGCTAAGGAGGTGAAGCACCATGG
Organism: Calotriton arnoldi; assembly: GCA_963921515.1. NCBI lineage: Eukaryota > Metazoa > Chordata > Amphibia > Caudata > Salamandridae > Calotriton > Calotriton arnoldi. The sequence continues at coordinate 27,258 of CAWUFW010000465.1, forward strand.
TTCAAAAGAGGTTGTATGGGGGAGACTATACCAAGGGTGGGCAGGGTACCCATCAGGAGAGTGTGGGGGACAAGGGTAAACAGTAGGAGTGCTCTAAAGTGCCCCAATCTAGCTCCTAGGGTAAAGATTCACGCCCCCCAGGTGATAAAGCATGATTCTCTTCAGGTAAAATTGCAGAGATGGGTCCCAGGAAATGTTACGCTAGTGATCAGGAGGGTTACATGAGGGAGAACCCCAAGTGTCCCAAGCGGGTACAATCCCCCACCAGTGGGCAGTCACGGGTGATGGTTAGTGTAGCGCTTGGGGAGAGTTGGCCCCAAGAGGGTGTGGGAACCCGGCTAAGATGACCCTTGCCTCACTAGGGGACAGTGAGATGGTCCAGAGAAATCTAATGCCTGATAACACTAAGAAGTACCGGGAGTGGGTGTCCATCAATAGGCAGTGGGTAGAGGCTTTGAGAAACAGAGGAGCCAGTGTGACTACTGTCAGGTGTCAGCTAGTGTTTGAAGAGCAAGGAGTCCCTAATGTACTTCACCACGTTGTGGCAGTAGACAACAGTGAGCGCTTCTGTAAAGTGGCTCAGGTTCCCCGATGAGTGGGGGGTCTCAAGTTCCTTGAGAGTAGCTGTGAGCCCATCCATGCCTGTCGATTGTCTGCTGAGAAATGCCCTGGAACATACCGCCTGGAAAGAGGTAGAATACAGGTCCCACTTGGAGATGTTGGGATTGACTGAGTGGGTGTGCCTGACCACATGGTCAACGGCTGCCCAGGGTAATCAGAAGGACCTGGAGCCTGAAACAGTGGCCCCGGTATCTATCAAGAAAGGGAAGGGCAGGGGGCAAGGGAAACCCCCTCCTGAAATTCCCATGATCCAGGAGGAGGCTGAACCTGAGTGGGATGCCCCAGAAGGTGGCTGAACTGGGAGACTTACTTGAGCTGGCCCATTGGCAGCCAGAAGGGGGTCCCACCAGGGAAAAGTTCTGCGTGGAGCAAAAGACATGCTCTGTTCTCGTGGGTCTTAGGCAGCAGGCCTTGGACCAGGCAGCTGACAAAGAGGCCAGATCACATCTGATCTACTAGGAGAATGAGAATGGTCTCCTTTATAGTGAGACTAAGGTTGCGGAGCCTGGGGCAGCCCTTGTGCTGGTGGTACCCCTGCGCTTCAGAACCTTACTACTGGGTTTGGCTCATGATGCGCCTTTGGCTGGACATTTGGGGCAGGGCAAAACATTTGAGAGGCTTGTCGCCCACTTTTACTGGCCCCAAATGTTTAAGGCAATCAGATGCATTTTGTCGGTCTTGTCCAACTTGTCAGACAATTGGTAAAAGTGGGGGAAAATATAAGGCTTCCCTCCAACCATTCTCTGTCGTGAGCACCCCTTTTGAGCAGGTGGGCATTGACATTTTGAGGCCTCTAGATCCCAAGTCAGCCATTGGCATCAGGTTCATCCTGGTCTTGGTGTACCATGCCACCCGGTACCCAGAAGCTATCCCTCTGAGGACAGTGAGGGCACCTTACGTGGCGTAGGCACTGATAGGGATCTTTACCCATGTGGGTTTAACCAAGAAGGTGGTATCTGACCAGGGTATCAACTTCATGTCGTTGTATATGAAGGCCATTTGGCAGGAGTGTGGCGTGAACTACAAATTCACCACTCCTTACCACCCCCAGAGTAATGGGTTGGTTGAGAGATTCAACAGTACCCTGAAAGGCATGATTGGGGGCCTGTCAGAACCAATTTGGCGTAAGTGGGATGTCCTCTTGCCATGCCTACTCTTTGCTTACAGGGAGGTACAGCAGGAAAGGATTGGCTTTAGTCCCTTTGAGCTGCTGTATGGGTACCCTGTGAGGGTCCTGCACATGGCCTGCCTCAAGCCCCTCTTCAAGAGGTCTGAGTTGAGCATGCTCTTGAGTACTGATGATGGGGTGAAATAGGAGAGTGAACCTCATACTGACCTCCTATCTGCCAAGGAGTAGGATGGGTCAGTGGAAGGCGTGGTTCTCTCCCCTACACTGACCCTGGAGCAGCAGAGTGAATAACGCCAGTTGGCGAGGCAGTTTACCACTCTATTCTCACTCACACCAGGAGTTATCCATTGGTGCACTCATGATATTGATACTGGGGCCAGTCTATCTGTGAAGCACAAGATTTACAGGTTGACAAACCGAGTGAAGGCTAGCATCAAGGAGGAGTTGTCCAAAATGTTAGCATTGGGGTGATTGGGCCCTCCAGCAGTCCTTGGTCCAGCCCAGTGGTCTTGGTTTCCAAGCTGCTGCGCACAGTGCAACCTCAGAACTGTGGTTCTGTGTGGACTACCGTGGGCTCAGTGCTGTCACTAAGACTGACGCCCACCCTATCCCCCCGAGCTGATGTGCTCATTGATCAGCTAAGAGTTGCCAAGTTCTTCAGTACGTTTGATCAAACGTCTGGGTACAGACAGGTTGCCTTGAATAAGGGGGCCAAAGAGAGGTCAGTGTTCTCAACACCAGAATGGCACTACCAGTTCCGGGTCCTGCCTTTTAGATTGAAGAATGCCCCTGCCACCTTTCAGAGATTGGTCAATCAGGTCCTGGCTGGGCTTGAGAACTTCAGTGCCCCCTACCTGGGCAACATTGCTGAATTCAGCTCCAGTTGGGAGGACCACTTGCACCACCTCTGAGAAATGTTGAAGGCCCTGCAGAAGGCAGGCTTCACTATCAAGGCCAGTAAGTGCCAGATATGGCATGGGTCTGTGGTGTACTTGGGGCAACAGGTAGGAAGTGGCCAGGTGGCGCCCCTACACCCAAGATTGACACCATTCTGGCTTGGCACACCCCAAAAGCCAGACTGAGGTGAGAGCCTTCTTAGGTCTCACCGGGTACTACCGCAAGTTTGTCAAGGGGTATGGTACCATTGTTGCCCCCTTGACTAAGCTCACTTCGAGGAAGCAGCTACACCAGGTGACCTGGACTGAGGCATGCCAGACCGCTTTTTATTCCCTGAAGGACGCAATGTTCACGGCACCCGTGCTCAAGGCTCCTGACTACTCCAAGGAGTTTGTGGTGCAGACTGATGCCTCAGAGTATTGTGTGAGAGCCGTGCTTTCACAACTGAATGAAGAGGGCTTAGACCAACCCGTAGCTTTCATTAGTAGGCGGCTGCTTCCCTGGGAACAGAGGTTGAGTGCAACTGTGGTCTGGACGCTGATGAAACTAAGACCCTACTTGTTTGTGACTCACTTACGGGTTCAGACAGACCACAGAACCCTCAGATGGTTAATGTAGATGAGGGGTGAGAACCCAAGACTGTTGAGGTGGTCCATCTCCCTACAGTAAATGGACTTTATGGTGGAACACCGCCCCAGCACAGAACACAACAATGCTGATGGTCTTTCTAGGTTCTTTAGCCTTAGTGAAGAGAACTCCCATGAGGTTGGGTTGTTCTCCCAACTTTCAGCTGTGGGGGACATGTGTTAGACCTAGCATCTTTGGTGTGTTTTTCACCTGTCTTTTTTGCTTCTGACCTCCTGTTTTTTGACTGTGTGATGCATTTCGTTTTTGCTGGTATTAGAACTCTGTGTACTTTACCACTGCTGATCAGTGCTAAAGTGCAAGTGCTTACTGTGTAAATTGTGATTATGATTGGTAATCCATGATTGGCATATTTGATTTACTGGTAAGACTCTAGTAAAGTGCAATGTGTGTGCCCATGGCCTGTAATTCCAATGATGCTAGTGGGCCTGCAGCACTGATGGTGCCCCTCCACATGACTAGCCGTGCAACCCTGTGTCAGGCCTGCCAGTGCAGTTTCTGTGAGTGCAGCTTTAAACTTCAATGTCGACCTGACAAGTGCACCCACTTGACAGGCCCAAACCTTCCCTTTTTCTACATGCAAGGCACCCCTAAGGCAGGGCTAAGGTAGCCCTTTGGGCAGGTGCAGTGTATTTAAAATGTCAATATGCGGTCTCCGGCGGTGCACCAAGTAGGTAAAGAGGCAGAGCCGTGAAGTGAGTGTGACTACACGCTATCCTCTCCCCTGGAGGAACCATGATGCGATAATGAAGATCTATATCACTGACCATGTCATGAGTGATGTAATATGTGACGTCATCAGCAGTGCATTGCGGGGGCACGAGTTATAGTTAGCTCAGCTAACTACAACGGCTGAATTTCTCTGGTTTTGTACGAGTGAAATGTCAGCCTCACTATAACGTCCCTGACACCTGTGGTTTTTTTCAGTGAATTTCTAAGGTTTTTTAAATGCTAATTTCTAACTGTGTCTACGTAGGTAGAACATGTACAGAAAGAGGAAGAAAGGCGCAGAAAGAAGCAAGAGAAGTGCAGAAAGATGCTAGAGAGGTACAGAAAGAAGCAAGAGAAGAGCAGATAGAAGCAACAGAGGTGCAGAAAGAGTAATGTGATGTGTAGAAAGAGGCAAGTGATGTGCAGAAAGAGGCAAGAGAAATACAGAAAGAGGCAAGAGAGGTGCAGAAACAGACAACAGAGGTGCAGAAACAGACAAAAGAGGTGCAGAAAGAGGGAAGAGGGGTGGAGAAAGAGAAGAGGGTACAGAAAGGAGCAAGAGAAGTACAGAAAGAAGCAACAGATGTGTAGAAAGAGGCAAAAGGTGTGCAGAAAGAAGCAAGAGAAGTGCAGAAAGAAGCAACAGAGGTGCAGAAAGAGGCAAGAGGGTTGCAGAAAAAGGCAATAGAGGTGCAGAAAGAGGGAAGACAAGTGCAGAAAGAGGCAAGAAGGGTGCAGCAAGAGGTGTAGAAAGAGGCAAGAGGTGCACAAAGAAGGAAGAAGGGTGCAGAAAGAGGCAAGAGTGGTGCAGATAGAAGCAGGAGAAGTGCAGAAAGAGGCAAGAGAAGTACAGAAAGAGGCAAGAGAGGTGCAGAAAGAAGCAAGAGGTGCAGAAACGGGCAGGAAAGGTGCAGAAAGAGGCAAGAGAGGTGCAGAAAGAGGCAAGAGAGATGCGGAAAGAGGCAAGAGAGGTGCGGAAAGAGGCAAGAGAGGTGCGGAAAGAGGCAAGAGAGGTGCAGAAAGAGGCAAGAGGTACAGAACGAGGCAAGTGAGGTCCAGAAACAGGTAAGAGGGGTGCAGAAAGAGGCAAGAGAAATACAGAAAGAGGCAAGAGAGGTGCAGAAACAGACAACAGAGGTGCAGAAACAGACAACAGAGGTGCAGAATGAGGGAAGAGGGTACAGAAAGGAGCAAGAGAAGTACAGAAAGAAGCAACAGATGTGTAGAAAGAGGCAAAAGGTGTGCAGAAGGAAGCAAGAGAGGTGCAGAAAGAAGCAAGAGAAGTGCAGAAAGAGGCAACAGAGGTGCAGAAAGAGGCAAGAGGGTTGCAGAGAGAGGCAATAGAGGTGCAGAAAGAGGGAAGACAAGTGCAGAAAGAGGCAACAGTGGTGCAGAAAGAGGCAAGAAGGGTGCAGAAAGAGGCAAGAAGGGTGCAGAAAGAGGCAAGAGAGGTGCAGAAAGAGGCAAGAGGTGCACAAAGAAGGAAGAGTGGTGCAGACAGAAGCAAGAGAAGTGCAGAAAGAGGCAAGAGAAGTGCAGAAAGAGGCAAGAGAAGTGCAGAAAGAGGCAAGAGGTACAGAAAGAGGCAAGAGAGGTGCAGAAATGGGCAGGAGAGGTGCAGAAAGAGGCAAGAGAGGTGCAGAAAGAGGCAAGAGATGTGCAGAAAGAGGCAAGAGGGGTGCAGAAAGAGGCAAGATGGGTGCGGAAAGAGGCAAGAGGGATGCGGAAAGAAGCAAGCGAGGTGCAGAAAGAGGCAACGGAGGTGCAGAAACAGGCAAGCGAAGTGCAGAAAGAGGCTAGAGAAGTGCTGAAAGAAGCAACAGAGGTGTAGAAAGTAGCAAGAGAAGTGATGAGACAAGAGTTGCAGAAAGAAATGAGGTGCAGCAAAAAGCAAGAGAAGATCAGAAAGCGGCACGTGAGGTGCAGAAAGAGGCAAGAGAAGTGCAGAAAGAAGCAAAAAAGGTGCAGAAAGAGGAAAGAACTGCAGAAAGAGGCAAGAGAGGTGCTGAAAGAGGCAAGAGAGGTGCAGAAAGAAGCAAAAAAGGTGTAGAAAGGCAAAAACTGCAGAAAGAGGCAAGAGAGGTGCAGAAAGAGGCAAGAGAGGTGCTGAAAGAGGCAAGAGAGGTGCTGAAAGAGGCAAGAGGTGCTGAAAGAGGCAAGAAAAGTGCAGAAAGAGTCAAAAGAGGTACAGAAAGAGGCAAGAGAACTGCAGAAAGAGGCAAGAGAAGTGCAGAAAGAAGCAACAGAGGTGCAGAAAGAGGGAACAGGGGTGCAGAAAGAGGCAAGAGAGGTGCAGAAAGGCAAGAGGGTTGCAGAAAGAGGCAAGAGAGGTGCAGAATGAGGCAAGAGAGGTGCACACAGAGGCAAGAGGTGCAGAAAGAAGGAAGAAGGGTGCAGAAAGAGGCAAGAGTGGTGCAGAAAGAGGCTTGAGAGGTGCAGAAAGAGGCAAGAGAGGTGCAGAAATGGGCAGGAGAGGTGCAGAAAGAGGCAAGAGAGGTGCAAAAAGAGGCAAGAGAGGTGCAGAAAGAGGCAAGAGAGGTGCAGAAAGAGGCAAGAGAGGTGCAGAAAGAGGCAAGAGAGGCACAGAAAGAGGCAAGTGAGGTACAGAAACACGCAAGAGGGGTGCAGAAAGTGGCAAGAGAAATACAGAAAGAGGCAAGAGAGGTGCAGAAACAGACAACAGAGGTGCAGAAAGAGGGAAGAGGGGTGGAGAAAGAGAAAAGGGTACAGAAAGAAGCAACAGATGTGTAGAAAGAGGCAAAAGGTGTGCAGAAAGAAGAGAGGTGCAGAAAGAAGCAAGAGAAGTGCAGAAAGAAGCAAGAGAGGTGCAGAAAGAGGCAAGAGGGGTGCAGAAAGAGCCAGGAGAAGTGCAGAAAGAAGCAAAAAAGGTGCAGAAAGTAAAAAGAGAACTGCAGAAAGAGGTAAAAGAGGTGCTGAAAGAAGCAAGAGGGGTGCAGAAAGAGGCAAGAGAGGTGTAGAAAGAGGCAAGAGAAGTACAGAAAGAGGCAAGAGAGGTGCAGAAAGAGGCAAGAGAGGTGCAGAAACGGGCAGGAGAGGTGCAGAAAGAGGCAAGAGAGGTGCAGAAAGAGGCAAGAGAGGTGCGGAAAGAGGCAAGAGAGGTGCGGAAAGAGGCAAGAGAGGTGCAGAAAGAGGCAAGAGGTACAGAACGAGGCAAGTGAGGTCCAGAAACAGGTAAGAGGGGTGCAGAAAGAGGCAAGAGAAATACAGAAAGAGGCAAGAGAGGTGCAGAAACAGAGGTGCAGAAAGAGGGAAGAGGGTACAGAAAGGAGCAAGAGAAGTACAGAAAGAAGCAACAGATGTGTAGAAAGAGGCAAAAGGTGTGCAGAAGGAAGCAAGAGAGGTGCAGAAAGAAGCAAGAGAAGTGCAGAAAGAAGCAACAGAGGTGCAGAAAGAGGCAAGAGGGTTGCAGAGAGGCAATAGAGGTGCAGAAAGAGGGAAGACAAGTGCAGAAAGAGGCAACAGTGGTGCAGAAAGAGGCAAGAAGGGTGCAGAAAGAGGCAAGAGAGGTGCAGAAAGAGGCAAGAGGTGCACAAAGAAGGAAGAGTGGTGCAGACAAAAGCAAGAGAAGTGCAGAAAGAGGCAAGAGAAGTGCAGAAAGAGGCAAGAGGTGCAGAAAGAGGCAAGAGGTGCAGAAAGAGGCAAGAGGTGCAGAAAGAGGCAAGAGAGGTGCAGAAATGGCCAGGAGAGGTGCAGAAAGAGGCAAGAGAGGTGCAAAAAGAGGCAAGAGAGGTGCAAAAAGAGGCAAGAGGGGTGCAGAAAGAGGCAAGATGGGTGCGGAAAGAGGCAAGAGGGGTGCGGAAAGAAGCAAGCGAGGTGCAGAAAGATGCTAGAGAAGTGCTGAAAGAAGCAACAGAGGTGTAGAAAGTAGCAAGAGAAGTGATGAGACGAGTTGCAGAAAGAAATGAGAGGTGCAGCAAAAAGCAAGAGAAGATCAGAAAGCGGCACGTGAGGTGCAGAAAGAGGCAAGAGAAGTGCAGAAAGAAGCAAAAAAGGTGCAGAAAGAGGAAGGAACTGCAGAAAGAGGCAAGAGAGGTGCTGAAAGAGGCAAGAGAGGTGCAGAAAGAAGCAGAAAAGGTGTAGAAAGGCGAAAACTGCAGAAAGAGGCAAGAGAGGTGCTGAAAGAGGCAAGAGAGGTGCTGAAAGAGGCAAGAGAGGTGCTGAAAGAGGCAAGAGGTGCTGAAAGAGGCAAGAGAAGTGCAGAAAGAGTCAAAAGAGGTGCAGAAAGAGGCAAGAGAACTGCAGAAAGAGGCAAGAGAAGTGCAGAAAGAAGCAACAGAGGTGCAGAAAGAGGGAACAGGGGTGCAGAAAGAGGCAAGAGAGGTGCAGAAAGGCAAGAGGGGTGCAGAAAGAGGCAAGAGAGGTGCAGAACGAGGGAAGAGAGGTGCACACAGAGGCAAGAGGTGCAGAAAGAAGGAAGAAGGGTGCAGAAAGAGGCAAGAGTGGTGCAGAAAGAGGCTTGAGAGGTGCAGAAAGAGGCGAGAGGTGCAGAAACGGGCAGGAGAGGTGCAGAAAGAGGCAAGAGAGGTGCAGAAAGAGGCAAGAGAGGTGCAGAAAGAGGCAAGTGAGGTCCAGAAACAGGCAAGAGAGGTGCAGAAAGTGGCAAGAGAAATACAGAAAGAGGCAAGAGAGGTGCAGAAACAGACAACAGAGGTGCAGAAAGAGGGAAGAGGGGTGGAGAAAGAGGAAAGGGTACAGAAAGAAGCAACAGATGTGTAGAAAGAGGCAAAAGGTGTGCAGAAAGAAGAGAGGTGCAGAAAGAAGCAAGAGAAGTGCAGAAAGAAGCAAGACAAGTGCAGAAAGAGGCAAGAGTGGTGCAGAAAGAGGCAAGAAGGGTGCAGAAAGAGGCAAGAGGTGCAGAAAGAGGCAAGAGGTGAACAAAGAAGGAAGAAGGGTGCAGAAAGAGGCAAGAGAAGTGCAGAAAGAGGCAAGAGGTACAGAAAGAGGCAGGAGAGGTGCATAAAGAAGCAAGAGAGGTGCATAAAGAAGCAAGAGAGGTGCAGAAAGAAGCAAGAGAGGTGCAGAAAGAGGCAAGAGAGGTGCAGAAACGAGGCAGGAGAGGTGCAGAAAGAGGCAAGAGAGGTGCAGAAAGAGGCAAGAGAGGTGCAGAAAGAGGCAAGAGAGGTGCAGAAAGAGGCAAGTGAGGTCCAGAAACAGGCAAGAGGGGTGCAGAAAGTGGCAAGAGGTGTGCAGAAGGAAGCAAGAGAGGTGCAGAAAGAAGCAAGAGAAGTGCAGAAAGAAGCAACAGAGGTGCAGAAAGAGGCAAGAGTGTTGCAGAGAGAGGCAATAGAGGTGCAGAAAGAGGGAAGACAAGTGCAGAAAGAGGCAACAGTGGTGCAGAAAGAGGCAAGAAGGGTGCAGAAAGAGGCAAGAGAGGTGCAGAAAGAGGCAAGAGGTGCACAAAGAAGGAAGAGTGGTGCAGACAGAAGCAAGAGAAGTGCAGAAAGAGGAAAGAGAAGTGCAGAAATGGGCAGGAGAGGTGCAGAAAGAGGCAAGAGGTGCAGAAACAGGGAAGAGAGGTGCAGAAAGAGGCAAGAGGTGCAGAAAGAGGCAAGAGAGGTGCAGAAATGGGCAGGAGAGGTGCAGAAAGAGGCAAGAGAGGTGCAGAAAGAGGCAAGAGAGGTGCAGAAAGAGGCAAGAGGGGTGCAGAAAGAGGCAAGAGGGGTGCAGAAAGAGGCAAGAGGGGTGCGGAAAGAAGGAAGCGAGGTGCAGAAAGAGGCAACAGAGGTGCAGAAACAGGCAAGCGAAGTGCAGAAAGAGGCAAGAGAAGTGCAGAAAGAAGCAACAGAGGTGCAGAAAGAGGGAACAGGGGTGCAGAAAGAGGCAAGAGAGGTGCAGAAAGGCAAGAGGGGTGCAGAAAGAGGCAAGAGAAGTGCAGAAAGAAGCAACAGAGGTGCAGAAAGAGGGAACAGGGGTGCAGAAAGAGGCAAGAGAGGTGCAGAAAGGCAAGAGGGGTGCAGAAAGAGGCAAGAGAGGTGCAGAACGAGGCAAGAGAGGTGCACACAGAGGCAAGAGGTGCAGAAAGAAGGAAGAAGGGTGCAGAAAGAGGCAAGAGTGGTGCAGAAAGAGGCAACAGAGGTGCAGAAACAGGCAAGCGAAGTGCAGAAAGAGGCTAGAGAAGTGCTGAAAGAAGCAACAGAGGTGTAGAAAGTAGCAAGAGAAGTGATGAGACAAGAGTTGCAGAAAGAAACAAGAGGTGCAGCAAAAAGCAAGAGAAGATCAGAAAGCGGCACGTGAGGTGCAGAAAGAGGCAAGAGAAGTGCAGAAAGAAGCAACAGAGGTGCAGAAAGAGGGAACAGGGGTGCAGAAAGAGGCAAGAGAGGTGCAGAAAGGCAAGAGAGGTGCAGAAAGGCAAGAGGGGTGCAGAAAGAGGCAAGAGAAGTGCAGAAAGAAGCAACAGAGGTGCAGAAAGAGGGAACAGGGGTGCAGAAAGAGGCAAGAGAGGTGCAGAAAGGCAAGAGGGGTGCAGAAAGAGGCAAGAGAGGTGCAGAACGAGGCAAGAGAGGTACACACAGAGGCAAGAGGTGCAGAAAGAAGGAAGAAGGGTGCAGAAAGAGGCAAGAGTGGTGCAGAAAGAGGCAACAGAGGTGCAGAAACAGGCAAGCGAAGTGCAGAAAGAGGCTAGAGAAGTGCTGAAAGAAGCAACAGAGGTGTAGAAAGTAGCAAGAGAAGTGATGAGAGACAAGAGTTGCAGAAAGAAACGAGGTGCAGCAAAAAGCAAGAGAAGATCAGAAAGCGGCACGTGAGGTGCAGAAAGAGGCAAGAGAAGTGCAGAAAGAAGCAAAAAAGGTGCAGAAAGAGGAAAGAACTGCAGAAAGAGGCAAGAGAGGTGCAGAAAGAAGCAAAAAAGGTGTAGAAAGGCGAAAACTGCAGAAAGAGGCAAGAGAGGTGCTGAAAGAGGCAAGAGAGGTGCTGAAAGAGGCAAGAGAGGTGCTGAAAGAGGCAAGAGAGGTGCAGAAAGAGGCAAAAGAAGTGCAGAAGGAAGCAACAGAGGTGCAGAAAGAGGGAACAGGGGTGCAGAAAGAGGCAAGAGAAGTGCAGAAAGGCAAGAGGGGTGCAGAAAGAGGCAAGAGAGGTGCAGAACGAGGCAAGAGAGGTGCACACAGAGGCAAGAGGTGCAGAAAGAAGGAACGGGTGCAGAAAGAGGCAAGAGAGGTGCAGAAAGGCAAGAGAGGTGCAGAAAGAGGCAAGAGAGGTGCAGAAAGAGGCAAGTGAGGTGCAGAAAGAGGCAAGTGAGGTCCAGAAACAGGCAAGAGGGGTGCAGAAAGTGGCAAGAGAAATACAGAAAGAGGCAAGAGAGGTGCAGAAACAGACAACAGAGGTGCAGAAACAGACAACAGAGGTGCAGAAAGAGGGAAGAGGGGTGGAGAAAGAGAAGAGGGTACAGAAAGAAGCAACAGATGTGTAGAAAGAGGCAAAAGGTGTGCAGAAAGAAGAGAGGTGCAGAAAGAGGCAAGAGAGGTTGCAGAAAGAGGCAATAGAGGTGCAGAAAGAGGGAAGACAAGTGCAGAAAGAGGCAAGAGTGGTGCAGAAAGAGGCAAGAAGGGTGCAGAAAGAGGCAAGAGAGGTGCAGAAAGAGGCAAGAGGTGAACAAAGAAGGAAGAAGGGTGCAGAAAGAGGCAAGAGTGGTGCAGACAGAAGCAAGAGAAGTGCAGAAAGAGGCAAGAGAAGTGCAGAAAGAGGCAAGAGAGGTGCAGAAAGAGGCAAGAGGTGCAGAAATAGGCAGGAGAGGTGCAGAAAGAAGCAAGAGAGGTGCAGAAAGAGGCAAGAGAGGTGCAGAAAGAGGCAGGAGAGGTGCAGAAAGAGGCAAGAGAGGTGCAGAAAGAGGCAAGAGAGTGCAGAAAGAGGCAAGAGAGGTGCAGAAAGAGGCAAGTGAGGTGCAGAAACAGGCAAGAGGGGTGCAGAAAGTGGCAAGAGAAATACAGAAAGAGGCAAGAGAGGTGCAGAAAGAAGCAAGAGAAGTGCAGAAAGAAGCAAGAGAAGTGCAGAAAGAAGCAAGAGAGGTGCAGAAAGAGGCAAGAGGGTTGCAGAAAGAGGCAAGAGGTGAACAAAGAAGGAAGAAGGGTGCAGAAAGAGGCAAGAGTGGTGCAGACAGAAGCAAGAGAAGTGCAGAAAGAGGCAAGAGAAGTGCAGAAAGAGGCAAGAGAGGTGCAGAAAGAGGCAAGAGGTACATAAATGGGCAGGAGAGGTGCAGAAAGAAGCAAGAGAGGTGCAGAAAGAGGCAAGAGGGGTGCGGAAAGAGGCAAGAGAGGTGCAGAAAGAGGCAAGAGGTGAACTGTGAGAAGTTGGCCTGGTATATGCTGTTCACTAATTAAAGTGGACACCTTGCACCAGGGCAAATCGACTCTTATGGTAGATAGGTTTAAGACAACCTTTTAAAGAAAGCTATCCTAGTGGTAGCTGTGGAGAGCAGCCTTCAGGCTAAGTCTCGGAGGAATGTAAAGCAGCTTGTTTTACCATATAATCTCTTGAATCACCAAATGAAAAGACACCACACAGGTATATATATCAAATATATATGCATTTATTTCTAAATAACTCTCTACTAATCTCTTTATGAGATTAGAAGACAAACATATGCACAAATCAACGTTTCACAATAAGTTAAGCACAAAATATGGCTGGGGCCCTAGGGGCGTACCAGACCATATACTAAGTAAGAGACTTAGGGACAACGACTTGCAGGGAGACAAGGCCTAGGGCCTTCAGAAGTGCTGGGGCCTCACGAAACCACCCAAGGCAGGTAAGTAAAGGACCCACGGGGGACGCGTGCAGTGTGGATACACAGGCGCGGATCGCCGTTGACTTCAATGGGGCAAGTCGCGGTTGGAAATAAAGAGTTTTAGGATACTTCGGGAGAACCTACAAGCAAGTCACTTACAGGGTAAGTAGTTCTCGGGCCCACACCCACAGGAGCACCGTAGTGCTGGAGTTACCTCACCCAGGAAGCCGGGTGCATAGGTGTCCTTTGGTGTCGGGTCGCGGCGTCGTTTTCAATGGCGAACAAAGAAGACTTGCTGCTTGCGGGAGCTGAAGAAGTGTCCGGTGGAATCCAAGCCTGGATTCTGAAGAAGGATGACCTGAAAGCAGAGGGGACAGTGTTCAAAGTCACTTGGCAGTGACCCGGGGCAAGGAAGATGGATGCCCACCGTCGTCGGTTGATTCAGGTCGGTTGTGGGTGCCTTGACTCTTCAGCCACGTGGTCCAGGAGGTGTCGACAATAACCAGGAGCTGGATTCGGTGGGTCCCTCGACGTCTGCAGCTGACTGCAGTGTCGGCAACTCGATTGGAGCCAACAAGCCTTGGCAACAGCAAGTCTCGGGGAGATGAAGAAAAGTCGATGGCGCAGACCAGCAAGGTCTGAGGGACTCACCCAGCGAGGGTAAGTCAGGGCAGGCCTGGAGCAACCAGGGGAGCCCTTTGGTTTCTTTAAGAAGTCTTCTGGAGACCCACAAGCCGGCGGGCAAGGGATCGCAAAGACACCTCGGGCAGAATCACTCAACAGGGGCCCACGGTCACTCGGGACGGTGTAGGCCTCTGATCTTCGGAGGGATTCCTGCTGGAGGTCGGGACCACACGTGGTCCAAAGCACAAGTTCGTAGAACGTTGTGAAGGGGTTGCACTCGACAATAGTGCACGGTACCCAGGGGTCGCGGTTTCTCGTTACTCGTGGGGTCCACTTGCCTCAGCTTCGCTGGGGACTCACGATGGCCTGGGAGAGGTCAGAAAATCCACTTCTTGGGCTGCAGGGACTTCGGACTCCGGCGGGAGTGGCGTAGTTTGCGACCGTCGTTGTCGTTTTTGGTGCCTGCCAAGCAGGGGAGTCACTCCTTGACTCCAAGGGAGATTCTTCTGTCTTCCAAAGGTAGTGGAACGTCGAAGGGCCAGGATTCTTCTGTAGAGCGTCGTCCAGGGGTTATCTGCTTTGCAATGGCAAGGTTCCCCCTCTTATACTAAAAGAGGGGATGGACTAGCTCTATGACCCCACCTATGGGAGGGTCAAGGGAGGGGGTGGCTACACCCACTTCCCTTTGTCCAGTTTCGCGCCAGAGCAGGGGCAGGTAGCCCCTGAGCTGGTTTGAACTGGCATATGCACAGAGGAGCCTTCTGCTCCCCCAGTGCAGGACTTCAAAGCACTCTAAGAGTGCACCCACCCAGCCCCAATACACTAAACCCTGTCTGGGAGGTGGTTACACCTCCCTGTGACAGGATGCCCTATTGTTGGGCTTCCTCCACTGCGAGTTTCGGTCATCAGCAGGAGGGCAGCCCAGTGTCTGTGACTGGTGGCATCCATTTTGTGATGCCAGGGCTCTTTAGGATTCTACCGCGTTTCCACAGCAGGTACATGTCTTATCCCTCTAGAAGGGTGGAATGCTACCCCCGCCGCCAAGATTGGCGGGGGGTAGTATTCCAAGATGTTTGACACCAAACACGACATGTTTTGATGCAGCCATTCCAAAGTTAGCATTTTACCGCGAGGATATAATGCACTTAAGAGTATATGGTTTAACCGCATCCACAAACAGCCCCAGAGAATAGACTCTGAGAGCTGCAGAGGGGCCCTGCTCAGGCAGAGGCACCCCCTCACATAGAAGCCAAGCACCCTGCCCTCAGGATTGATAGGGCCTGCCTTAGGGGTGACTGATAGGTTTATATGTTTGTGCAGGAGAGATATAGGAAACCTATATCTCCGTGAGGGGTGCTAGCACCACCTCACCCAGGCTGCAGTAGCAGGCCTGTGGTGTCAGATTTAGACTGCTTCCCAGGGGTGGCATAATACATGCTGCAGCCCCTGGTAGGCCTGTGAAGTACCTATGCCCTTGGTACCTAAGGTACCATATACTAGGGACTCATAAGGCACCACAGTATCCAATCACTAGTGCACCTAGAGTGCACTCCATGTCGTTTAGAGAGAGCAGATAGACTGGGGCCCTGAATAGCAGGGTCCCAGTCCAACTAAGTCATAAACCAGCAAAACACCAGGAAAAAAGTGGGGGCAACCATATAGTCAGATTCCACCTTCCTACATAACCCCCCCAAACGAAAGGAGATAAGGCTAACCTTGACCAGTTGAGCCTTTATTGATTAAGTGGTCATATAAGGAAGCACCTGCACTAGCATGGTTGCCCCCTGTCTTATGGTCCACTAAGCAATCCCTCACCCTAAGGGTATGAGAGGGTCTCCACCATGGGGAATCACTACCTCTGGTGTGCTTTGGTAAAGTACAAGGCTGGTGGGGTGTCTGAGTAGGGAAGTGAGGCCCTAGGAAGGTTGGCCTCAGCTTCCTCAGATCACTGGTCACCATGTATGCCTGTCTTTCCATGACTGAGTTGCACTTTGCTCTAAGGGTCAACCTTTGACTGCCTACAGCTGGGGGTTGGGTCCCTTTGGATGGAACACTGGAGGGACATGGCATGTTTGGAACCTTTTGGTCCCAGGTTTGCCCTTGCCTAACAGAGTCCTTCTGGGGGAGGTCCCTACATAAAGGTATGGGGGATCCCTCAGTGGGTTGAGGAATTTTCACCTGGCTAGGGCTACTAGACTGGGTGCCCCTAATCTGCTGATGGGGGGTTCCTCTGGACAGGGGGCCCTGGGGGGTCCACTGACCTCCCTGACCTCTGCAGCCCTGGGCTGACTGAGGCAGGGTAGAGAGGGGCAGTTTACCTGCTCCAGACTGGGTACCACCTTGGAAGGGTCCTCTGCCATCAGGGGTGGGGCCAGGCCAGGCCTGACTACCTCTGTGGCAGTTCCTTCACTAGGGGAGGGTCAGTTCCCTGAGGAGGCTGACCCTTACCTACTGTCTGGAGGGAAGAAGACTTTTCTTCAACCCTTGTGCTCTCTTCTGGGGGAGAGTGGGCCATTCTTCCAGGCTCCATCTCTCCAAAATCTTGGGCTGGGGCTGTGGCCATCACAGCCCCACTAACCTTTACAGGGACACCCAACATCCTCAGATGGGTTTGGTGTTCAATTTCAGCCCAGGCTGAAATTTCCAGATCATTGCCCATCAGGCAATCTACAGGTAAGGTTGGGGACACTGCCACTCTTTTTGGGCCTGTGACCCCCTCCCAGGTGAGATTGACTATGGCCATGGGGTGATCTGTTCTGACACCATCAATGTTGGTCACCTGGTATTTAAACTCAGGTAAAAGCTGGTGAGGGGGACTAGTTTCCCTGCCACCATGGTGACACTAGCCCCTGTGTCCCTAAATGCCACAGCTTTCTGACCATTAATTATTGGCTCCAGTCTGTACCTGCCCAATGCTGTGGGACCCATGGTAAAGGTGGCAAATCCTATACCACCATCAGAGTCTGAGGAGTCTGTTGAGGGGTCCTGTCTAAACTAGGGCCCACCTCTGTTCCTCTTGCAAAAGCACCTAACTTTTTGGGTGCACTACTCCCAACTGGAGGATTACTACTGGTAGTACCAGGAGGGGTGGTAGTAGTTGTTGGAGGAACATTTTCTTTATTGCCAATCCTGGGACAACTGGGATCAGATTTCCAGTGCCCAGGCTTTTTACAGACATGGCAATAGGGTTTCTTTTCAGGAGAGGAAGGAGTTTGGGACCCACCCCAGAAGAGGACTTTTGGGGCCCTGTAGTGGACTTATCCTTAGATTTATCCCCACCTTTCTCTTGGGACTTGGTAGAATCTTTCTTGTGGTCACCACCCTGATTCTTAGGCCTTACTCTGGTTCTGACCCATTTGTCTGCCTTCTTTCCCAATTCTTGGGGAGAGGTCAGATCAGAGTCCACCAGGTACTGGTGTAAAAGCTGGTTTTGACAATTATTAAGGATCTGTTCTCTCATCATTAGATTATAAAATCCTTTGAAATCAGTAACCCTACTGCCAACCAGCCAACCCTCCAGAGCCTTGGATGCACAATCTACAAAGTCTGTCCAGTCCTGAGTCTGTGCCTTCTGGGTATCTCTGAACTTCAACCTGTACTGCTCAGTGGTTAAGCCAAACCCATCTATCAGTGCACTCTTCAGGACCTCATAATCATCAGCATCCTCCTCTCTAACAGTGAGGAGCTTGTCTCTTCCTTTATCTGAAAAGGAGAGCCACAAGATTGCTGCCCACTGCTTTTGGGGGACCTGCTGTACTCTACAGGCCCTCTCCATAGCAGTTATCCACTTGTGGATATCATCCCCACTCTGGTAGGGAGGAACAACCTTGCTCAGGTTCCTATGGTCAGGAATATATTCTCTGCCTCTAGGGACACTGTTGCTGCCACCAGGGGGTTCTAACCCCTCTCTTCTAGAAGCTCTCTGGATCTCCAGGGCTTCCCTATCCAGTGCCAACTGCTTGGTTCTGAGGGCCACTTTGGCTTCCTCATACTGGAGCAGTTTGCACCTTCTCTCAGAGGAGGTCTCTCTTAAGGAAAAGTATGAGCTCCTCTGCTGGACAAATTCTCTGCCAGAGTGATAAGAGTGGTCAGATTCCCTGGAAGGGGATCTGTGCCTCTCCTCCTCTCTGTCAGTTCTCTTAGGGAGAATTCCTCTGTCCTTTTCAGGCCCCTTGAAGCCTGGCCCTTCAATCACAGAGTCTTGGTCATTCTGATTTTCATCATCTGACCCAGATACTATGACTGACCCACCCACTGATTCAGACCCTTTAGCTCCTAGAGCCAATCTAAGGTCATCTGCTGTCAGCAGATCTATCAGGTGTAGTGTTGAGGGACTCTGTCCTAGCCTCAGGTGTCTGTCAACACACATGGCTCTCAAGTCAGAGAAAGCCATGTCCTTATACTGAGGCTGAGTGGATCCACTGGGTCCACCCTTTAAGGACATTCTAGTGTTGTGCAGTGTTGTACTACCTACACTAGTTTGTGGCCTACTGATCCTAGCTTGAGCTGTGGAAAGGGTGTGCTATCCCTTGGCACACAGCTCTAAGTTCAGTAGAACTTATTGATACTAAGCTTGACTTTATATGTACCTTGAGTACCTATAATGGTTTTCAGTTAGTAATTCAAATAGAGATTTTCTGGTAAAACAATGGCAAGCTGGAATCCCACACGCTGCCCACCAATGTGAGAAGTTGGCCTGGTATATGCTGTTCACTAATTAAAGTGGACACCTTGCACCAGGGCAAATCGACTCTTATGGTAGATAGGTTTAAGACAACCTTTTAAAGAAAGCTATCCTAGTGGTAGCTGTGGAGAGCAGCCTTCAGGCTAAGTCTCGGAGGAATGTAAAGCAGCTTGTTTTACCATATAATCTCTTGAATCACCAAATGAAAAGACACCACACAGGTATATATATCAAATATATATGTATTTATTTCTAAATAACTCTCTACTAATCTCTTTATGAGATTAGAAGACAAACATATGCACAAATCAACGTTTCACAATAAGTTAAGCACAAAATATGGCTGGGGCCCTAGGGGCGTACCAGACCATATACTAAGTAAGAGACTTAGGGACAACGACTTGCAGGGAGACAAGGCCTAGGGCCTTCAGAAGTGCTGGGGCCTCACGAAACCACCCAAGGCAGGTAAGTAAAGGACCCACGGGGGACGCGTGCAGTGTGGATACACAGGCGCGGATCGCCGTTGACTTCAATGGGGCAAGTCGCGGTTGGAAATAAAGAGTTTTAGGATACTTCGGGAGAACCTACAAGCAAGTCACTTACAGGGTAAGTAGTTCTCAGGGCCCACACCCACAGGAGCACCGTAGTGCTGGAGTTACCTCACCCAGGGAAGCCGGGTGCACAGGTGTCCTTTGGTGTCGGGTCGCGGCGTCGTTTTCAATGGCGAACAAAGAAGACTTGCTGCTTGCGGGAGCTGAAGAAGTGTCCGGTGGAATCCAAGCCTGGATTCTGAAGAAGGATGACCTGAAAGCAGAGGGGACAGTGTTCAAAGTCACTTGGCAGTGACCCGGGGCAAGGAAGATGGATGCCCACCGTCGTCGGTTGATTCAGGTCGGTTGTGGGTGCCTTGACTCTTCAGCCACGTGGTCCAGGAGGTGTCGACGACGACCAGGAGCTGGATTCGGTGTGTCCCTCGACGTCTGCAGCTGACTGCAGTGTCGGCAACTCGATTGGAGCCAACAAGCCTTGGCAGCAGCAAGTCTCGGGGAGATGAAGAAAAGTCGATGGCGCAGACCAGCAAGGTCTGAGGGACTCACCCAGCGAGGGTAAGTCAGGGCAGGCCTGGAGCAACCAGGGGAGCCCTTTGGTTTCTTTAAGAAGTCTTCTGGGGACCCACAAGCCGGCAGGCAAGGGATCGCGAAGACACCTCAGGCGGAATCACTCAACAGGGGCCCACGGTCACTCGGGACGGTGTAGGCCTCTGATCTTCGGAGGGATTCCTGCTGGAGGTCGGGACCACACGTGGTCCAAAGCACAAGTTCGTAGAACGTTGTGAAGGGGTTGCACTCGACAATAGTGCACGGTACCCAGGGGTCGCGGTTCCTCGTTACTCGTGGGGTCCACTTGCCTCAGCTTCGCTGGGGACTCACGATGGCCTGGGAGAGGTCAGGAAATCCACTTCTTGGGCTGCAGGGACTTCGGACTCCGGCGGGAGCGGCGTAGTTTGCGACCGTTGTTGTCGTTTTTGGTGCCTGCCAAGCAGGGAGTCACTCCTTGACTCCAAGGGAGATTCTTCTGTCTTCCAAAGGTAGTGGAACGTCGAAGGGCCAGGATTCTTCTGTAGAGCGTCGTCCAGGGGTTATCTGCTTTGCAATGGCAAGGTTCCCCCTCTTATACTAAAAAGAGGGGATGGACTAGCTCTATGACCCCACCTATGGGAGGGTCAAGGGAGGGGTGGCTACACCCACTTCCCTTTGTCCAGTTTCACGCCAGAGCAGGGGCAGGTAGCCCCTGAGCTGGTTTGAACTGGCATATGCACAGAGGAGCCTTCTGCTCCCCCAGTGCAGGACTTCAAAGCACTCTAAGAGTGCACCCACCCAGCCCCAATACACTAAACCCTGTCTGGGAGGTGGTTACACCTCCCTGTGACAGGATGCCTATTGTTGGGCTTCCTCCACTGCGAGTTTCGGTCATCAGCAGGAGGGCAGCCCAGTGTCTGTGACTGGTGGCATCCATTTTGTGATGCCAGGGCTCTTTAGGATTCTACCGCGTTTCCACAGCAGGTACATGTCTTATCCCTCTAGAAGGGTGGAATGCTACCCCCGCCGCCAAGATTGGCGGGGGGTAGTATTCCAAGATGTTTGACACCAAACACGACATGTTTTGATGCAGCCATTCCAAAGTTAGCATTTTACCGCGAGGATATAATGCACTTAAGAGTATATGGTTTAACCGCATCCACAAACAGCCCCAGAGAATAGACTCTGAGAGCTGCAGAGGGGCCCTGCTCAGGCAGAGGCACCCCCTCACATAGAAGCCAAGCACCCTGCCCTCAGGATTGATAGGGCCTGCCTTAGGGGTGACTGATAGGTTTATATGTGTGTGCAGGAGAGATATAGGAAACCTATATCTCAGTGAGGGGTGCTAGCACCACCTCACCCAGGCTGCAGTAGCAGGCCTGTGGTGTCAGATTTAGACTGCTTCCCAGGGGTGGCATAATACATGCTGCAGCCCCTGGTAGGCCTGTGAAGTACCTATGCCCTTGGTACCTAAGGTACCATATACTAGCGACTCATAAGGCACCACAGTATCCAATCACTAGTGCACCTAGAGTGCACTCCATGTCGTTTAGAGAGAGCAGATAGACTGGGGCCCTGAATAGCAGGGTCCCAGTCCAACTAAGTCATAAACCAGCAAAACACCAGGAAAAAAGTGGGGGCAACCATATAGTCAGATTCCACCTTCCTACATGAACAAAGAAGGAAGAAGGGTGCAGAAAGAGGCAAGAGTGGTGCAGACAGAAGCAAGAGAAGTGCAGAACGAGGCAAGAGAAGTGCAGAACAGAGGCAAGAGAAGTGCAGAAAGAGGCAAGAGAGGTGCAGAAAGAGGCAAGAGAGGTGCAGAAATGAGGCAGGAGAGGTGCAGAAAGAAGCAAGAGGTGCAGAAAGAGGCAAGAGGGGTGCGGAAAGAGGCAAGAGAAGTGCAGAAAGAGGCGAGAGGATGCAGAAAGAGGCAACAGAGGTGCAGAAACAGGCAAGCGAAGTGCAGAAAGAGGCTAGAGAAGTGCAGAAAGAAGCAACAGAGGTGCAGAAAGTAGCAAGAGAAGTGCATGAAAGAGACAAGAGTGTGCAGAAAGAAACGAAAGGTGCAGCAAAAAGCAAGAGAAGATGCAGAAAGCGGCACGTGAGGTGCAGAAAGAGGCAAGAGAAGTGCAGAAAGAAGCAGAAGAGGTGCAGAAAGAGGCAAGAGAGGTGCAGAAAGAGGCAAGAGAGGTGCTGAAAGAGGCAAAGAGGTGCAGAAATAGGCAAGAGAGCTGCAGAAAGTGGCAAGAGAAGTGCAGAAAGAAGCAACAGAGGTGCAGAAAGAGGGAAGAAGGGTGCAGAAAGAGGCAAGAGAGGTGCAGAAAGAGGCAGAGAGGTGCAGAAAGAAGGAAGAAGGGTGCAGAAAGAGGCAAGAGTGGTGCAGAAAGAAGCAACAGAGGTACAGAAGGAGGCAAGAGAGGTGTAGAAAGAGGCAACAGAGGTGCAGAAAGAGGCAAGAGAGGTACAGAAAGAGGCAAGAGAGGTGCAGAAAGAAGCAAGAGAGGTGCAGAAAGAAGCAAGTGAGGTGCAGAAAGAGGCAACAGAGGTGCAGAAACAGGCAAGCAGAAGTGCAGAAAGAGGCCGGAGAAGTGCTGAAAGAAGCAACAGAGGTGCAGAAAGAGGCAAGAGAAGTGCATGAAAGAGGATGAGAGTTGCAGAAAGAAACGAGATGTGCAGCAAAGAAGCAAGAGAAGTTCAGAAAGAGACAAGTGAGGTGCAGAAAGAGGCAAGAGAGGTGCAGAAAGAGGCAGGAGAAGTGCAGAAAGAAGCAAAAGAGGTGCAGAAAGATGAAAAGAGAACTGCAGAAAGAGGTAAGAGAGGTGCTGAAAGAAGCAAGAGGGGTGCAGAAAGAGGCAAGAGAGGTGTAGAAAGAGGCAAGAGGTGCAGAAAGAAGGAAGAAGGGTGCAGAAAGAGGCAAGAGTGGTGCAGAAAGAAGCAGGAGAAGTGCAGAAAGAGGCAAGAGAAGCACAGAAAGAGGCACGAGAAGCGCAGAAAGAGGGAAGAGAAGTGCAGAAAGAGGCAAGAGAGGTGCAGAAAGAGGCAAGAGAGGTGCAGAAAGAGGCAAGAGGTGCAGAAACGAGGCAAGTGAGGTGCAGAAAGAGGCAAGAGGGATTCAGAAAGAGGCAAGAGAAGTGCAGAAAGAGGAAAGAGAGGTGCAGAAACAGGCAACAGAGGTGCAGAAAGAGGGAAGAGGGTGCAGAAAGAAGCAAGAGAAGTACAGAAAGAAGCAACAGATGTGTAGAAAGAGGCAAAAGGTGTGCAGAAGGAAGCAAGAGAGGTGCAGAAAGAAGCAAGAGAAGTGCAGAAAGAAGCAACAGAGGTGCAGAAAGAGGCAAGAGTGGTGCAGAAAGAGGCAAGAGAGGTGCAGAAAGAGGCAAGAGAGGTGCAGAAAGAGGCAAGAGGTGAACAAAGAAGGAAGAAGGGTGCAGAAAGAGGCAAGAGGGGTGCAGAAAGAGGCAAGAGGGGTGCAGAAAGAGGCAAGAGGGGTGCGGAAAGAAGGAAGCGAGGTGCAGAAAGAGGCAACAGAGGTGCAGAAAGAGGCAACAGAGGTGCAGAAACAGGCAAGCGAAGTGCAGAAAGAGGCAAGAGAAGTGCAGAAAGAAGTAACAGAGGTCCAGAAAGAGGCTACAGGGGTGCAGAAAGAGGCAACAGACGTGCAGAAAGAGACAAGAGAGGTGCAGAAACAGGCAAGGGAAGTGCAGAAAGAAGCAACAGAGGTGCAGAAAGAGGAACAGAAGTGTGGAAAGAGGCAAGTGGGGTGCAGAAAGAGGCAAAAGAGGTACAGAAAGAGGCAAGAGAGGTTCAGAAAGAGGGAAGAGAGGTGCACACAGAGGCAAGAGGTGCAGAAAGAAGGAAGAAGGGTGCAGAAAGAGGCAAGAAGGGTGCAGAAAGAGGCAAGAGTGGTGCAGAAAGAGGCAACAGAGGTGCAGAAACAGGCAAGCGAAGTGCAGAAAGAGGCTAGAGAAGTGCTGAAAGAAGCAACAGAGGTGTAGAAAGTAGCAAGAGAAGTGATAGACAAGAGATGCAGAAAGAAACGAGAGGTGCAGCAAAGAAGCAAGAGAAGATCAGAAAGCGGCACGTGAGGTGCAGAAAGAGGCAAGAGAAGTGCAGAAAGAAGCAAAAAAGGTGCAGAAAGAGGAAAGAACTGCAGAAAGAGGCAAGAGGTGCTGAAAGAGGCGAGAGGTGCTGAAAGAGGCAAGAGAGGTGCTGAAAGAGGCAAGAGAGGTGCTGAAAGAGGCAAGAGGTGCAGAAAGAAGCAACAGAGGTGCAGAAAGAGGGAACAGGGGTGCAGAAAGAGGCAAGAGAGGTGCAGAAAGGCAAGAGGGGTGCAGAAAGAGGCAAGAGAGGTGCACACAGAGGCAAGAGGTGCAGAAAGAAGGAACAGGGGTGCAGAAAGAGGCAAGAGAGGTGCAGAAAGGCAAGAGAGGTGCAGAAAGGCAAGAGAGGTGCAGAAAGAGGCAAGAGAGGTGCAGAAAGAGGCAAGTGAGGTCCAGAAACAGGCAAGAGGGGTGCAGAAAGTGGCAAGAGAAATACAGAAAGAGGCAAGAGAGGTGCAGAAACAGACAACAGAGGTGCAGAAACAGACAACAGAGGTGCAGAAAGAGGGAAGAGGGGTGGAGAAAGAGAAGAGGGTACAGAAAGAAGCAACAGATGTGTAGAAAGAGGCAAAAGGTGTGCAGAAAGAAGAGAGGTGCAGAAAGAAGCAAGAGAGGTGCAGAAAGAGGCAAGAGGGTTGCAGAGAGAGGCAATAGAGGTGCAGAAAGAGGGAAGACAAGTGCAGAAAGAGGCAAGAGTGGTGCAGAAAGAGGCAAGAGAGGGTGCAGAAAGAGGCAAGAGAGGTGCAGAAAGAGGCAAGAGGTGAACAAAGAAGGAAGAAGGGTGCAGAAAGAGGCAAGAGTGGTGCAGACAGAAGCAAGAGAAGTGCAGAAAGAGGCAAGAGAAGTGCAGAAAGAGGCAAGAGAGGTGCAGAAAGAGGCAAGAGGTGCAGAAATAGGCAGGAGAGGTGCAGAAAGAAGCAAGAGAGGTGCAGAAAGAGGCAAGAGAGGTGCAGAAAGAGGCAAGAGAGGTGCAGAAACGGGCAGGAGAGGTGCAGAAAGAGGCAAGAGAGGTGCAGAAAGAGGCAAGAGGTGCAGAAAGAGGCAAGAGAGGTGCAGAAAGAGGCAAGTGAGGTCCAGAAACAGGCAAGAGGGGTGCAGAAAGTGGCAAGAGAAATACAGAAAGAGGCAAGAGAGGTGCAGAAAGAAGCAAGAAGTGCAGAAAGAAGCAAGAGAAGTGCAGAAAGAAGCAAGAGAGGTGCAGAAAGAGGCAAGAGGGTTGCAGAAAGAGGCAAGAGGTGAACAAAGAAGGAAGAAGGGTGCAGAAAGAGGCAAGAGTGGTGCAGACAGAAGCAAGAGAAGTGCAGAAAGAGGCAAGAGAGGTGCAGAAAGAGGCAAGAGGTACATAAATGGGCAGGAGAGGTGCAGAAAGAAGCAAGAGAGGTGCAGAAAGAGGCAAGAGGGGTGCGGAAAGAGGCAAGAGAGGTGCAGAAAGAGGCAAAGAGGTGAACAAAGAAGGAAGAAGGGTGCAGAAAGAGGCAAGAGTGGTGCAGACAGAAGCAAGAGAAGTGCAGAAAGAGGCAAGAGAAGTGCAGAAAGAGGCAAGAGAGGTGCAGAAAGAGGCAAGAGGTACATAAATGGGCAGGAGAGGTGCAGAAAGAAGCAAGAGAGGTGCAGAAAGAGGCAAGAGGGGTGCGGAAAGAGGCAAGAGAAGTGCAGAAAGAGGCGAGAGGATCAGAAAGAGGCAACAGAGGTGCAGGAACAGGCAAGCTAAGTGCAGAAAGAGGCTAGAGAAGTGCTGAAAGAAGCAACAGAGGTGTAGAAAGTAGCAAGAGAAGTGATGAAAGAGACAGTTGCAGAAAGAAACGAGAGGTGCAGCAAAAAGCAAGAGAAGATCAGAAAGCGGCACGTGAGGTGCAGAAAGAGGCAAGAGAAGTGCAGAAAGAAGCAGAAAAGGTGCAGAAAGAGGAAAGAACTGCAGAAAGAGGCAAGAGAGGTACTGAAAGAGGCAAGAGAGGTGCAGAAAGAAGCAAAAAGGTGCAGAAAGAGGAAAGAACTGCAGAAAGAGGCAAGTGAGGTGCTGAAAGAGGCAAAGAGGTGCAGAAATAGGCAATAGAACTGCAGAAAGTGGCAAGAGAAGTGCAGAAAGAAGCAACAGAGGTGCAGAAAGAGGGAAGAAGGGTGCAGAAAGAGGCAAGAGAGGTGCAGAAAGAGGCAAGAGGTGCAGAAAGAAGGAAGAAGGGTGCAGAAAGAGGCAAGAGTGGTGCAGAAAGAAGCAACAGAGGTACAGAAGGAGGCAAGAGAGGTGTAGAAAGAGGGAACAGGGGTGCAGAAAGAGGCAAGAGAGGTACAGAAAGAGGCAAAAGAGGTACAGAAAGAAGCAAGAGGGGTGCAGAAAGAAGCAAGTGAGGTGCAGAAAGAGGCAACAGAGGTGCAGAAACAGGCAAGCAAAGTGCAGAAAGAGGCCGGAGAAGTGCTGAAAGAAGCAACAGAGGTGTAGAAAGTGGCAAGAGAAGTGATGAAAGAGATGAGAGAGTTGCAGAAAGAAACGAGATGTGCAGCAAAATGCAAGAGAAGTTCAGAAAGAGACAAGTGAGGTGCAGAAAGAGGCAAGAGGGGTGCAGAAAGAGCCAGGAGAAGTGCAGAAAGAAGCAAAAAAGGTGCAGAAAGTGAAAAGAGAACTGCAGAAAGAGGTAAAAGAGGTGCTGAAAGAAGCAAGAGGGGTGCAGAAAGAGGCAAGAGAGGTGTAGAAAGAGGCAAGAGGTGCACAAAGAAGGAAGAAGGGTGCAGAAAGAGGCAAGAGTGGTGCAGATAGAAGCAGGAGAAGTGCAGAAAGAGGCAAGAGAAGTACAGAAAGAGGCAAGAGAGGTGCAGAAAGAGGCAAGAGAGGTGCAGAAAGAGGCAAGAGAGGTGCAGAAACGGGCAGGAGAGGTGCAGAAAGAGGCAAGAGAGGTGCAGAAAGAGGCAAGAGAGGTGCAGAAAGAGGCAGGAGAGGTGCAGAAAGAGGCAAGAGGTACAGAACGAGGCAAGTGAGGTCCAGAAACAGGTAAGAGGGGTGCAGAAAGAGGCAAGAGAAATACAGAAAGAGGCAAGAGAGGTGCAGAAACAGACAACAGAGGTGCAGAAAGAGGGAAGAGGGTACAGAAAGGAGCAAGAGAAGTACAGAAAGAAGCAACAGATGTGTAGAAAGAGGCAAAAGGTGTGCAGAAGGAAGCAAGAGAGGTGCAGAAAGAAGCAAGAGAAGTGCAGAAAGAAGCAACAGAGGTGCAGAAAGAGGCAAGAAGGTTGCAGAGAGAGGCAATAGAGGTGCAGAAAGAGGGAAGACAAGTGCAGAAAGAGGCAACAGTGGTGCAGAAAGAGGCAAGAAGGGTGCAGAAAGAGGCAAGAGAGGTGCAGAAAGAGGCAAGAAGGGTGCAGAAAGAGGCAAGAGGTGCACAAAGAAGGAAGAGTGGTGCAGACAGAAGCAAGAGAAGTGCAGAAAGAGGCAAGAGAAGTGCAGAAAGAGGCAAGAGGTTCAGAAAGAGGCAAGAGGTGCAGAAAGAGGCAAGAGAGGTGCAGAAATGGGCAGGAGAGGTGCAGAAAGAGGCAAGAGAGGTGCAGAAAGAGGCAAGAGGGGTGCAGAAAGAGGCAAGATGGGTGCGGAAAGAGGCAAGAGGGGTGCGGAAAGAAGAAAGCGAGGTGCAGAAAGAGGCAACAGAGGTGCAGAAACAGGCAAGCGAAGTGCAGAAAGAGGCTAGAGAAGTGCTGAAAGAAGCAACAGAGGCGTAGAAAGTAGCAAGAGAAGTGATGAAAGAGACAGTTGCAGAAAGAAACGAGAGGTGCAGCAAAAAGCAAGAGAAGATCAGAAAGCGGCACGTGAGGTGCAGAAAGAGGCAAGAGAAGTGCAGAAAGAAGCAAAAAAGGTGCAGAAAGAGGAAAGAACTGCAGAAAGAGGCAAGAGAGGTGCTGAAAGAGGCAAGAGAGGTGCAGAAAGAAGCAAAAAAGGTGTAGAAAGGCGAAAGAACTGCAGAAAGAGGCAAGAGAGGTGCAGAAAGAGGCAAGAGGTGCTGAAAGAGGCAAGAGAAGTGCAGAAAGAGTCAAAAAAGGTGCAGAAAGAGGCAAGAGAACTGCAGAAAGAGGCAAGAGAAGTGCAGAAAGAAGCAACAGAGGTGCAGAAAGAGGGAACAGGGGTGCAGAAAGAGGCAAGAGAGGTGCAGAACGAGGGAAGAGAGGTGCACACAGAGGCAAGAGGTGCAGAAAGAAGGAAGAAGGGTGCAGAAAGAGTCAAGAGTGGTGCAGAAAGAGGCTTGAGAGGTGCAGAAAGAGGCAAGAGAGGTGCAGAAATGGGCAGGAGAGGTGCAGAAAGAGGCAAGAGAGGTGCAGAAAGAGGCAAGAGAGGTGCAGAAAGAGGCAAGTGAGGTCCAGAAACAGGCAAGAGGGGTGCAGAAAGTGGCAAGAGAAGTGCAGAAAGAAGCAAAAAAGGTGCAGAAAGAGGAAAACTGCAGAAAGAGGCAAGAGGTGCTGAAAGAGGCAAGAGAGGTGCTGAAAGAGGCGAGAGGTGCTGAAAGAGGCAAGAGAAGTGCAGAAAGAAGCAACAGAGGTGCAGAAAGAGGGAACAGGGGTGCAGAAAGAGGCAAGAGAGGTGCAGAAAGGCAAGAGGGGTGCAGAAAGAGGCAAGAGAGGTGCAGAACGAGGCAAGAGAGGTGCAGAACGAGGCAAGAGAGGTGCACACAGAGGCAAGAGGTGCAGAAAGAAGGAACAGGGGTGCAGAAAGAGGCAAGAGAGGTGCAGAAAGGCAAGAGAGGTGCAGAAAGAGGCAAGAGAGGTGCAGAAAGAGGCAAGTGAGGTCCAGAAACAGGCACGAGGGGTGCAGAAAGTGGCAAGAGAAATACAGAAAGAGGCAAGAGAGGTGCAGAAACAGACAACAGAGGTGCAGAAACAGACAACAGAGGTGCAGAAAGAGGGAAGAGGGGTGGCGAAAGAGAAGAGGGTACAGAAAGAAGCAACAGATGTGTAGAAAGAGGCAAAAGGTGTGCAGAAAGAAGAGAGGTGCAGAAAGAAGAGAGGTGCAGAAAGAAGAGAGGTGCAGAAAGAAGCAAGAGAGGTGCAGAAAGAGGCAAGAGGGTTGCAGAGAGAGGCAATAGAGGTGCAGAAAGAGGGAAGACAAGTGCAGAAAGAGGCAAGAGTGGTGCAGAAAGAGGCAAGAAGGGTGCAGAAAGAGGCTTGAGAGGTGCAGAAAGAGGCAAGAGAGGTGCAGAAATGGGCAGGAGAGGTGCAGAAAGAGGCAAGAGAGGTGCAGAAACAGACAACAGAGGTGCAGAAAGAGGGAAGAGGGGTGGAGAAAGAGAAAAGGGTACAGAAAGAAGCAACAGATGTGTAGAAAGAGGCAAAAGGTGTGCAGAAAGAAGAGAGGTGCAGAAAGAAGCAAGAGAAGTGCAGAAAGAAGCAAGAGAAGTGCAGAAAGAGGCAAGAGGGTTGCAGAGAGGCAATAGAGGTGCAGAAAGAGGGAAGACAAGTGCAGAAAGAGGCAAGAGTGGTGCAGAAAGAGGCAAGAGGTGCAGAAAGAGGCAAGAGGTGAACAAAGAAGGAAGAAGGGTGCAGAAAGAGGCAAGAGAAGTGCAGAAAGAGGCAAGAGAGGTACAGAAAGAGGCAGGAGAGGTGCAGAAAGAAGCAAGAGAGGTGCAGAAAGAAGCAAGAGAGGTGCAGAAAGAAGCAAGAGAAGTGCAGAAAGAAGCAAGAGAGGTGCAGAAAGAGGCAAGAGGGTTGCAGAAAGAGGCAAGAGGTGAACAAAGAAGGAAGAAGGGTGCAGAAAGAGGCAAGAGTGGTGCAGACAGAAGCAAGAGAAGTGCAGAAAGAGGCAAGAGAAGTGCAGAAAGAGGCAAGAGAGGTGCAGAAAGAGGCAAGTGAGGTCCAGAAACAGGCAAGAGGGGTGCAGAAAGTGGCAAAAGGTGTGCAGAAGGAAGCAAGAGAGGTGCAGAAAGAAGCAAGAGAAGTGCAGAAAGAAGCAACAGAGGTGCAGAAAGAGGCAAGAGGGTTGCAGAGAGAGGCAATAGAGGTGCAGAAAGAGGGAAGACAAGTGCAGAAAGAGGCAACAGTGGTGCAGAAAGAGGCAAGAAGGGTGCAGAAAGAGGCAAGAGAGGTGCAGAAAGAGGCAAGAGGTGCACAAAGAAGGAAGAGTGGTGCAGACAGAAGCAAGAGAAGTGCAGAAAGGCAAGAGAAGTGCAGAAAGAGGCGAGAGGTGCAGAAAGAGGCAAGAGAGGTGCAGAAATGGGCAAGAGAGGTGCAGAAAGAGGCAAGAGAGGTGCAGAAAGAGGCAAGAGAGGTGCAGAAAGAGGCAAGAGGGGTGCAGAAAGAGGCACGAGGGGTGCAGAAAGAGGCAAGAGGGGTGCAGAAAGAGGCAAGAGGGGTGCGGAAAGAAGGAAGCGAGGTGCAGAAAGAGGCAACAGAGGTGCAGAAACAGGCAAGCGAAGTGCAGAAAGAGGCAAGAGAAGTGCAGAAAGAAGCAACAGAGGTGCAGAAAGAGGGAACAGGGGTGCAGAAAGAGGCAAGAGAGGTGTAGAAAGGCAAGAGGGGTGCAGAAAGAGGCAAGAGAAGTGCAGAAAGAAGCAACAGAGGTGCAGAAAGAAGCAACAGAGGTGCAGAAAGAGGGAACAGGGGTGCAGAAAGAGGCAAGAGAGGTGCAGAAAGGCAAGAGGGGTGCAGAAAGAGGCGAGAGGTGCAGAACGAGGCAAGAGAGGTGCACACAGAGGCAAGAGGTGCAGAAAGAAGGAAGAGTGGTGCAGAAAGAAGCAAGAGTGGTGCAGAAAGAGGCAACAGAGGTGCAGAAACAGGCAAGCGAAGTGCAGAAAGAGGCTAGAGAAGTGCTGAAAGAAGCAACAGAGGTGTAGAAAGTAGCAAGAGAAGTGATGAGAGACAAGAGTTGCAGAAAGAAATGAGAGGTGCAGCAAAAAGCAAGAGAAGATCAGAAAGCGGCACGTGAGGTGCAGAAAGAGGCAAGAGAATTGCAGAAAGAAGCAAAAAAGGTGCAGAAAGAGGAAAACTGCAGAAAGAGGCAAGAGGTGCTGAAAGAGGCAAGAGAGGTGCTGAAAGAGGCGAGAGGTGCTGAAAGAGGCAAGAGAGGTGCTGAAAGAGGCAAGAGAAGTGCAGAAAGAAGCAACAGAGGTGCAGAAAGAGGGAACAGGGGTGCAGAAAGAGGCAAGAGAGGTGCAGAAAGGCAAGAGAGGTGCAGAAAGGCAAGAGGGGTGCAGAAAGAGGCAAGAGAGGTGCAGAACGAGGCAAGAGAGGTGCAGAACGAGGCAAGAGAGGTGCACACAGAGGCAAGAGGTGCAGAAAGAAGGAACAGGGGTGCAGAAAGAGGCAAGAGAGGTGCAGAAAGGCAAGAGAGGTGCAGAAAGAGGCAAGAGAGGTGCAGAAAGAGGCAAGAGAGGTGCAGAAAGAGGCAAGTGAGGTCCAGAAACAGGCAAGAGGGGTGCAGAAAGTGGCAAGAGAAATACAGAAAGAGGCAAGAGAGGTGCAGAAACAGACAACAGAGGTGCAGAAACAGACAACAGAGGTGCAGAAAGAGGGAAGAGGGGTGGAGAAAGAGAAGAGGGTACAGAAAGAAGCAACAGATGTGTAGAAAGAGGCAAAAGGTGTGCAGAAAGAAGAGAGGTGCAGAAAGAAGCAAGAGAGGTGCAGAAAGAGGCAAGAGGGTTGCAGAGAGAGGCAATAGAGGTGCAGAAAGAGGGAAGACAAGTGCAGAAAGAGGCAAGAGTGGTGCAGAAAGAGGCAAGAAGGGTGCAGAAAGAGGCAAGAGAGGTGCAGAAAGAGGCAAGAGGTGAACAAAGAAGGAAGAAGGGTGCAGAAAGAGGCAAGAGTGGTGCAGGCAGAAGCAAGAGAAGTGCAGAAAGAGGCAAGAGAAGTGCAGAAAGAGGCAAGAGAGGTGCAGAAAGAGGCAAGAGAAGTGCAGAAAGAGGCAAGAGGTGCAGAAATAGGCAGGAGAGGTGCAGAAATAGGCAGGAGAGGTGCAGAAACGGGCAGGAGAGGTGCAGAAAGAGGCAAGAGAGGTGCAGAAAGAGGCAAGAGGTGCAGAAAGAGGCAAGAGAGGTGCAGAAAGAGGCAAGTGAGGTCCAGAAACAGGCAAGAGGGGTGCAGAAAGTGGCAAGAGAAATACAGAAAGAGGCAAGAGAGGTGCAGAAAGAAGCAAGAGAAGTGCAGAAAGAAGCAAGAGAAGTGCAGAAAGAAGCAAGAGAGGTGCAGAAAGAGGCAAGAGCGTTGCAGAAAGAGGCAAGAGGTGAACAAAGAAGGAAGAAGGGTGCAGAAAGAGGCAAGAGTGGTGCAGACAGAAGCAAGAGAAGTGCAGAAAGAGGCAAGAGAAGTGCAGAAAGAGGCAAGAGAGGTGCAGAAAGAGGCAAGAGGTACATAAATGGGCAGGAGAGGTGCAGAAAGAAGCAAGAGAGGTGCAGAAAGAGGCAAGAGGGGTGCGGAAAGAGGCAAGAGAGGTGCAGAAAGAGGCAAGAGGTGAACAAAGAAGGAAGAAGGGTGCAGAAAGAGGCAAGAGTGGTGCAGACAGAAGCAAGAGAAGTGCAGAAAGAGGCAAGAGAAGTGCAGAAAGAGGCAAGAGAGGTGCAGAAAGAGGCAAGAGGTACATAAATGGGCAGGAGAGGTGCAGAAAGAAGCAAGAGAGGTGCAGAAAGAGGCAAGAGGGGTGCGGAAAGAGGCAAGAGAAGTGCAGAAAGAGGCGAGAGGATCAGAAAGAGGCAACAGAGGTGCAGAAACAGGCAAGCGAAGTGCAGAAAGAGGCTAGAGAAGTGCTGAAAGAAGCAACAGAGGTGTAGAAAGTAGCAAGAGAAGTGATGAAAGAGACAGTTGCAGAAAGAAACGAGAGGTGCAGCAAAAAGCAAGAGAAGATCAGAAAGCGGCACGTGAGGTGCAGAAAGAGGCAAGAGAAGTGCAGAAAGAAGCAGAAAAGGTGCAGAAAGAGGAAAGAACTGCAGAAAGAGGCAAGAGAGGTACTGAAAGAGGCAAGAGAGGTGCAGAAAGAAGCAAAAAAGGTGCAGAAAGAGGAAAGAACTGCAGAAAGAGGCAAGTGAGGTGCTGAAAGAGGCAAAAGAGGTGCAGAAATAGGCAATAGAACTGCAGAAAGTGGCAAGAGAAGTGCAGAAAGAAGCAACAGAGGTGCAGAAAGAGGGAAGAAGGGTGCAGAAAGAGGCAAGAGAGGTGCAGAAAGAGGCAAGAGGTGCAGAAAGAAGGAAGAAGGGTGCAGAAAGAGGCAAGAGTGGTGCAGAAAGAAGCAACAGAGGTACAGAAGGAGGCAAGAGAGGTGTAGAAAGAGGGAACAGGGGTGCAGAAAGAGGCAAGAGAGGTACAGAAAGAGGCAAAAGAGGTACAGAAAGAAGCAAGAGGGGTGCAGAAAGAAGCAAGTGAGGTGCAGAAAGAGGCAACAGAGGTGCAGAAACAGGCAAGCAAAGTGCAGAAAGAGGCCGGAGAAGTGCTGAAAGAAGCAACAGAGGTGTAGAAAGTGGCAAGAGAAGTGATGAAAGAGACGAGAGAGTTGCAGAAAGAAACGAGATGTGCAGCAAAAAGCAAGAGAAGTTCAGAAAGAGACAAGTGAGGTGCAGAAAGAGGCAAGAGGGGTGCAGAAAGAGCCAGGAGAAGTGCAGAAAGAAGCAAAAAAGGTGCAGAAAGTGAAAAGAGAACTGCAGAAAGAGGTAAAAGAGGTGCTGAAAGAAGCAAGAGGGGTGCAGAAAGAGGCAAGAGAGGTGTAGAAAGAGGCAAGAGGTGCACAAAGAAGGAAGAAGGGTGCAGAAAGAGGCAAGAGTGGTGCAGATAGAAGCAGGAGAAGTGCAGAAAGAGGCAAGAGAAGTACAGAAAGAGGCAAGAGAGGTGCAGAAAGAGGCAAGAGGTGCAGAAAGAGGCAAGAGAGGTGCAGAAAGAGGCAGGAGAGGTGCAGAAAGAGGCAAGAGAGGTGCAGAAAGAGGCAAGAGAGGTGCAGAAAGAGGCAGGAGAGGTGCAGAAAGAGGCAAGAGGTACAGAACGAGGCAAGTGAGGTCCAGAAACAGGTAAGAGGGGTGCAGAAAGAGGCAAGAGAAATACAGAAAGAGGCAAGAGAGGTGCAGAAAGAGGGAAGAGGGTACAGAAAGGAGCAAGAGAAGTACAGAAAGAAGCAACAGATGTGTAGAAAGAGGCAAAAGGTGTGCAGAAGGAAGCAAGAGAGGTGCAGAAAGAAGCAAGAGAAGTGCAGAAAGAAGCAACAGAGGTGCAGAAAGAGGCAAGAGGGTTGCAGAGAGAGGCAATAGAGGTGCAGAAAGAGGCAAGAAGGGTGCAGAAAGAGGCAAGAGAGGTGCAGAAAGAGGCAAGAGGTGCACAAAGAAGGAAGAGTGGTGCAGACAGAAGCAAGAGAAGTGCAGAAAGAGGCAAGAGAAGTGCAGAAAGAGGCAAGAGGTGCAGAAAGAGGCAAGAGGTGCAGAAAGAGGCAAGAGAGGTGCAGAAATGGGCAGGAGAGGTGCAGAAAGAGGCAAGAGAGGTGCAGAAAGAGGCAAGATGGGTGCGGAAAGAGGCAAGAGGGGTGCGGAAAGAAGCAAGCGAGGTGCAGAAAGAGGCAACAGAGGTGCAGAAACAGGCAAGCGAAGTGCAGAAAGAGGCTAGAGAAGTGCTGAAAGAAGCAACAGAGGTGTAGAAAGTAGCAAGAGAAGTGATGAAAGAGACAGTTGCAGAAAGAAACGAGAGGTGCAGCAAAAAGCAAGAGAAGATCAGAAAGCGGCACGTGAGGTGCAGAAAGAGGCAAGAGAAGTGCAGAAAGAAGCAAAAAAGGTGCAGAAAGAGGAAAGAACTGCAGAAAGAGGCAAGAGAGGTGCTGAAAGAGGCAAGAGAGGTGCAGAAAGAAGCAAAAAAGGTGTAGAAAGGCGAAAGAACTGCAGAAAGAGGCAAGAGAGGTGCAGAAAGAGGCAAGAGGTGCTGAAAGAGGCAAGAGAAGTGCAGAAAGAGTCAAAAGAGGTGCAGAAAGAGGCAAGAGAACTGCAGAAAGAGGCAAGAGAAGTGCAGAAAGAAGCAACAGAGGTGCAGAAAGAGGGAACGGGTGCAGAAAGAGGCAAGAGAGGTGCAGAAAGGCAAGAGGGGTGCAGAAAGAGGCAAGAGGTGCAGAACGAGGGAAGAGAGGTGCACACAGAGGCAAGAGGTGCAGAAAGAAGGAAGAAGGGTGCAGAAAGAGGCAAGAGTGGTGCAGAAAGAGGCTTGAGAGGTGCAGAAAGAGGCAGGAGAGGTGCAGAAACGGGCAGGAGAGGTGCAGAAAGAGGCAAGAGAGGTGCAGAAAGAGGCAAGAGAGGTGCAGAAAGAGGCAAGTGAGGTCCAGAAACAGGCAAGAGGGGTGCAGAAAGTGGCAAGAGAAATACAGAAAGAGGCAAGAGAGGTGCAGAAACAGACAACAGAGGTGCAGAAAGAGGGAAGAGGGGTGGAGAAAGAGAAAAGGGTACAGAAAGAAGCAACAGATGTGTAGAAAGAGGCAAAAGGTGTGCAGAAAGAAGAGAGGTGCAGAAAGAAGCAAGAGAAGTGCAGAAAGAAGCAAGAGAAGTGCAGAAAGAGGCAAGAGGGTTGCAGAGAGAGGCAATAGAGGTGCAGAAAGAGGGAAGACAAGTGCAGAAAGAGGCAAGAGTGGTGCAGAAAGAGGCAAGAGTGGTGCAGAAAGAGGCAAGAAGGGTGCAGAAAGAGGCAAGAGGTGCAGAAAGAGGCAAGAGGTGAACAAAGAAGGAAGAAGGGTGCAGAAAGAGGCAAGAGTAGTGCAGAAAGAGGCAAGAGAGGTACAGAAAGAGGCAGGAGAGGTGCAGAAAGAAGCAAGAGAGGTGCAGAAAGAAGCAAGAGAGGTGCAGAAAGAGGCAAGAGAGGTGCAGAAACGGGCAGGAGAGGTGCAGAAAGAGGCAAGAGAGGTGCAGAAAGAGGCAAGAGAGGTGCAGAAAGAGGCAAGAGAGGTGCAGAAAGAGGCAAGTGAGGTCCAGAAACAGGCAAGAGGGGTGCAGAAAGTGGCAAAAGGTGTGCAGAAGGAAGCAAGAGAGGTGCAGAAAGAAGAAAGAGAAGTGCAGAAAGAAGCAACAGAGGTGCAGAAAGAGGCAAGAGGGTTGCAGAGAGAGGCAATAGAGGTGCAGAAAGAGGGAAGAGAGGTGCAGAAAGAGGCAAGAGGGGTGCAGAAAGAGGCAAGAGGGGTGCAGAAAGAGGCAAGAGGGGTGCAGAAAGAGGCAAGAGAGGTGCAGAAAGAGGCAAGAGAGGTGCAGGAAGAGGCAATAGAGGTGCAGAAAGAGGCAAGTGAGTTGCAGAAACCGGTAGGAGGTGTGCAGAAAGAGGCAAGAGAGGTGCACAAAGAGGAAAGGGGGTGCAGAAAGAGGCAAGAGGGGTACAGAAAGAAGCAAGAGAGATGCAGAAAAAAGCAAGAGAAGTACAGAGAGAACCAACGGAGGTGCAGAAAGAGGCAAGAGGGGAGCAGAAAAAGGCAAGAGAAATGCAGAAAGAAGCAACAGAAGTGCAGAAAGAAGCAATAGAGGTGGAGAAAGAGGCATGGGGGTGTAGAAACAGGCAATAGAGGTGCAGAAAGAGGGAAGACAAGTGCAGAAAGAGGAAACAGTGGTGCAGAAAGAAGCAAGAAAGGTGCAGAAAGAGGCAAGAAGGGTGCAGAAAGAGGCAACGGGTGCAGAAAGAGGCAACAGGTGCAGAAAGAGGGAAGAGGGGTGCAGAAAGACGCAAGTGGTGCAGAAAGGAAAGAGGCAAGAGGTGCAGAAAGAAGGAAG
Organism: Calotriton arnoldi; assembly: GCA_963921515.1. NCBI lineage: Eukaryota > Metazoa > Chordata > Amphibia > Caudata > Salamandridae > Calotriton > Calotriton arnoldi. The sequence continues at coordinate 63,156 of CAWUFW010000465.1, forward strand.
AAGGGTGCAGAAAGAAGCAAGAGAAGTGCAGAAAGAGGCCAGTGAAGTGCTGAAAGAAGCAACAGAGTTATAGAAAGAAGCAAGAGAAGTGATGAAAGACAAGAGAGTAGCAGAAAGAAACAAGAGAGGTGCAGCAAAAAGCAAGAGAAGTTCAGGAAGAGGCAAGTGAGGTGCAGAAAGAGGCAATAGAGGTGCAGAAAGATCCAATAGAGGTGCAGAAAGAGGCAATAGAGGTGCAGAAATAGGCAACAGTGGTGCAGAAAGAAGCAAGAAAGGTGCAGAAAGAGGCAAGAAGGGTGCAGAAAGAGGCAAGAGTGGTGCAGAAAGAAGCAAGAGAGTTGCAGAAAGAGGGAAGAGAAGTGATGAAAGAGACAAGAGTAGCAGAAAGAAACAAGAGAGGTGCAGCAAAAAGCAAGAGAAGTTCAGAAAGAGGCAAGTGAGGTGCAGAAAGAGGCAATAGAGGTGCAGTAAGAGGCAAGAGAAGTGCAGAAAGAAGCAAAAAAGGTCCAGAATGAGGCAAGAGAACTGCAGAAAGAGGCAAGAGATGTGCAGAAAGAGGCAATAGAGGTGCAGAAAGAGGCAAGAAAAGTGCACAAAGAAGCAAAAGAGGTGCAGAAAGAGGCAAGAGAACTGCAGAAAGAGGCAAGAGAACTGCAGAAAGAGGCAAGAGAGGTGCAGAAAGAGGCAAGAGAAGTGCAGAAAGAAGCAAGAGAGCTGGAGAAAGAAGCATGAGGCGTGCAGAAAGAAACAACAGAGGTGCAAAAGGAGGCAAGAGGGTTGCAGAAAGAGGCAAGAGAAGTTCAGAAAGAAGCAACAGAGGTGCAGAAAGAGGGAACAGGGGTGCAGAAAGAGGCAAGAGGTACAGGAAGAGGGTTGGAGAAAGAGGCAAGAGGGGTATGGATAGAAGCAAGTGAGGTGCAGAAAGAGGCAACAGGTGCAGAAACAGGCATGAGAAGTGCAGAAAGAGGCAAGAGAGTTGCAGAAATGGGCAATAGAGGTGCAGAAAGAAGAAAGGTGTGCAGAAAGAAGCAAGAGGGGTGCAGAAAGAAGCAAGAGAGGTGCAGAAAGAAGCAAGAGAGGTGCAGAAAGAGGAAAGTGAGGTGCGGAAAGAGGCAAGTGAGGTGCAGAAAGAGGCAAGTGAGGTGCAGTAAGAGGCAAGAGAAGTGCAGAAAGAAGCAAAAAAGGTCCAGAATGAGGCAAGAGAACTGCAGAAAGAGGCAAGAGATGTGCAGAAAGAGGCAATAGAGGTGCAGAAAGAGGCAAGAGAAGTGCACAAAGAAGCAAAAGAGGTGCAGAAAGAGGCAAGAGAACTGCAGAAAGAGGCAAGAGAACTGTAGAAAGAGGCAAGAGAGGTGCAGAAAGAAGCAAGAGAGCTGGAGAAAGAAGCATGAGGAGTGCAGAAAGAAACAACAGAGGTGCAAAAGGAGGCAAGAGGGTTGCAGAAAGAGGCAAGAGAAGTGCAGAAAGAAGCAACAGAGGTGCAGAAAGAGGGAACAGGGGTGCAGAAAGAGGCAAGAGAGGTACAGAAAGAGGGAAGAGGGTTGGAGAAAGAGGCGAGAGGGGTATGGATTGAAGCAAGTGAGGTGCAGAAAGAGGCAACAGAGGTGCAGAAACAGGCAAGAGAAGTGCAGAAAGAGGCAAGAGAAGTGCAGAAAGAGGCAAGAGAGTTGCAGAAATGGGCAATAGAGGTGCAGAAAGAAGAAAGGTGTGCAGAAAGAAGCAAGAGGGGTGCAGAAAGAAGCGAGAGGTGCAGAAAGAGGAAAGTGAGGTGCAGAAAGAGGCAACTGAGGTGCAGAAAGAGGCAAGTGAGGTGCAGAAAGAGGCAAGAGAACTGCAGGAAGAGGTAAGAGAGGTGCAGAAAGAGGCAAGTGAGTTGCAGAAACCGGTAGGAGGTGTGCAGAAAGAGGCAAGAGAAGTGCAGAAACAGGCAAGAGAGGTGCAGAAAGAGGAAAGGGGGTGCAGAAAGAGGCAAGAGGGGTGCAGAAAGAAGCAAGAGATGCAGAAAAAAGCAAAAGAAGGGCAGAGAGAACCAACGGAGGTGCAGAAAGAGGCAAGAGGGGAGCAGAAAGAGGCAAGAGAAATGCAGAAAGAAGCAACAGAAGTGCAGAAAGAAGCAACAGAGTTGTAGAAAGAGGCAAGAGATGTGCAGATAGAGACAAGAGGTACAGAAAGAAGGAAGAGAGGTGCAGAAAGAAGCAAGAGAGGTGCAGAAAGAAGCAAGAGAAGTGCAGAAAGAGGAAAGTGAGGTGCAGAAAGAGGCAAGTGAGGTGCAGAAAGAGGCAAGAGAACTGCAGGAAGAGGCAAGAGAGGTGCAGAAAGAGGCAAGTGAGTTGCAGAAACCGGTAGGAGGTATGCAGAAAGAGGCAAGAGAAGTGCAGAAACAGGCAAGAGAGGTGCAGAAAGAGGAAAGGGGGTGCAGAAAGAGGCAAGAGGGGTGCAGAAAGAAGCGAGAGGTGCAGAAAAAAGCAAGAGAAGTGCAGAGAGAACCAACGGAGGTGCAGAAAGAGGCAAGAGGGGAGCAGAAAAAGGCAAGAGAAATGCAGAAAGAAGCAATAGAGGTGCAGAAAGAAGCAATAGAGGTGCAGAAAGAGGCATGGGGTGTAGAAAGAGGCAATAGAGGTGCAGAAAGAGGGAAGAGGGATGCAGAAAGACGCAAGTGGTGCAGAAAGGAAAGAGGCAAGAGGTGCAGAAAGAAGGAAGAAGGGTGTAGAAAGAAGCAAGAGAAGTGCAGAAAGAGGCCAGAGAAGTGCTGAAAGAAGCAACAGAGTTGTAGAAAGAAGCACGAGAAGTGATGAAAGACAAGAGAGTAGCAGAAAGAAACAAGAGATGTGCAGTAAAAAGCAAGAGAAGTTCAGAAAGAGGCAAGTGAGGTGCAGAAAGAGGCAATAGAGGTGCAGTAAGAGGCAAGAGAAGTGCACAAAGAAGCAAAAGAGGTGCAGAAAGAGGCAAGAGAACTGCAGAAAGAGGCAAGAGAGGTGCAGAAAGAGGCAAGAAAAGTGCAGAAAGAAGCAAAAGAGGTGCAGAAAGAGGCAAGAGAACTGCAGAAAGAGGCAAGAGAGGTGCAGAAAGAGGCAAGAAAAGTGCAGAAAGAAGCAAAAAAGGTACAGAATGAGGCAAGAGAACTGCAGAAAGAGGCAAGAGATGTGCAGAAAGAGGCATTAGAGGTGCAGAAAGAGGCAAGAGAAGTGCACAAAGAAGCAAAAGAGGTGCAGAAAGAGGCAAGAGAACTGCAGAAAGAGGCAAGAGAGGTGCAGAAAGAGGCAAGAAAAGTGCAGAAAGAAGCAAAAGAGGTGCAGAAAGAGGCAAGAGAACGGCAGAAAGAAGCAAGAGAGCTGGAGAAAGAAGCATGAGGAGTGCAGAAAGAAACAGAGGTGCAAAAGGAGGCAAGAGGGGTGCAGAAAGAGGCAAGAGAAGTGCAGAAAGAGGGAACAGGAGTGCAGAAAGAGGGAACAGGAGTGCAGAAAGAGGCAAGAGAGGTACAGAAAGAGGGAAGAGGGTTGGAGAAAGAGGCAAGAGGGGTATGATAGAAGCAAGTGAGGTGCAGAAAGAGACAACAGAGGTGCAGAAACAGGCAAGAGAAGTGCAGAAAGAGGCAAGAGAGTTGCAGAAATGGGCAATAGAGGTGCAGAAAGTAGAAAGAGGTGTGCAGAAAGAAGCAAGAGGGGTGCAGAAAGAAGCAAGAGAGGTGCAGAAAGAGGAAAGTGAGGTGCAGAAAGAGGCAAGTGAGGTGCAGAAAGAGGCAAGTGAGGTGCAGAAAGAGGCAAGAGAACTGCAGGAAGAGGCAATAGAGGTGCAGAAAGAGGCAATAGAGGTGCAGAAAGAGGCAATAGAGGTGCAGAAACAGGCGAGAGGTGCAGAAAGAGGAAAGGGGTGCAGAAAGAGGCAAGAGGGGTGCAGAAAGAAGCAAGAGAAATGCAGAAAAAAGCAAGAGAAGTGCAGAGAGAACCAACGGAGGTGCAGAAAGAGGCAAGAGGGGAGCAGAAAAAGGCAAGAGAAATGCAGAAAGAAGCAACAGAAGTGCAGAAAGAAGCAACAGAGTTGTAGAAAGAGGCAAGAGATGTGCAGATAGAGACAAGAGGTACAGAAAGAACCAAGAGGGGTGCAGAAAGAAGCAATAGAGGTGCAGAAAGAAGCAATAGAGGTGCAGAAAGAAGCAATAGAGGTGCAGAAAGAAGCAATAGAGGTGCAGAAAGAGGCATGGGGGTGTAGAAAGAGGCAATAGAGGTGCAGAAAGAGGGAAGACAAGTGCAGAAAGAGGCAACAGTGGTGCAGAAAGATGCAAGAAAGGTGCAGAAAGAGGCAAGAAGGGTGCAGAAAGAGGCAACAGGGGTGCAGAAAGAGGCAAGAGAGGTGCAGAAAGAGGGAAGAGGGGTGCAGAAAGACGCAAGTGGTGCAGAAAAGAAAGAGGCAAGAGGTGCAGAAAGAAGGGTGCAGAAAGAAGCAAGAGAAGTGCAGAAAGAGGCCAGAGAAGTGCTGAAAGAAGCAACAGAGTTGTAGAAAGAAGCAAGAGAAGTGATGAAAGAGACGAGAGAGTACCAGAAAGAAACAAGAGAGGTGCAGTAAAAAGCAAGTGAGGTGCAGAAAGAGGCAAGTGAGGTGCAGAAAGAGGCAATAGAGGTGCTGAAAGAGGCAAGAGAAGTGCAGAAAGAGGCAACAGTGGTGCAGAAAGAAGCAAGAAAGGTGCAGAAAGAGGCAAGAGAAGTGCAGAAAGAAGCAAAAAATGGTCCAGAATGAGGCAAGAGAACTGCAGAAAGAGGCAAGAGATGTGCAGAAAGAGGCAAGAGAAGTGCACAAAGAAGCAAAAGAGGTGCAGAAAGAGGCAAGAGAACTGCAGAAAGAGGCAAGAGGTGCAGAAAGAGGCAAGAGAGGTGCAGAAAGAGGCAAGAGAGGTGCAGAAAGAGGCAAGAGAAGTGCAGAAAGAGGCAAGAGATGTGCAGAAAGAGGCAATAGAGGTGCACAAAGAGGCAAGAGAAGTGCACAAAGAAGCAAAAGAGGTGCAGAAAGAGGCAAGAGAACTGCAGAGGCAAGAGAACTGCAGAAAGAGGCAAGAGAAGTGCAGAAAGAAGCAACAGAGGTGCAGAAAGAGGCACAAGAACTGCAGAAAGAAGCAAGAGAGCTGGAGAAAGAAGCATGAGGAGTGCAGAAAGAAACAGAGGTGCAAAAGGAGGCAAGAGGGGTGCAGAAAGAGGCAAGAGAAGTGCAGAAAGAAGCAACAGAGGTGCAGAAAGAGGGAACGGGTGCAGAAAGAGGCAAGAGAGGTACAGAAAGAGGGAAGAGGGTTGGAGAAAGAGGCAAGAGGGGTATGGATAGAAGCAAGTGAGGTGCAGAAAGAGGCAACAGAGGTGCAGAAACAGGCAAGAGAAGTGCAGAAAGAGGCAAGAGAGTTACAGAAATGGGCAATAGAGGTGCAGAAAGAAGAAAGAGGGGTACAGAAAGAGGCAAGAGAAGTGCACAAAGAAGCAAAAGAGGTGCAGAAAGAGGCAAGAGAACTGCAGAAAGAGGCAAGAGAACTGCAGAAAGAGGCAAGAGAACTGCAGAAAGAGGCAAGAGGAACTGCAGAAAGAGGCAAGAGGTGCAGAAAGAGGCAAGAGAAGTGCAGAAAGAAGCAAAAGAGTTGCAGAAAGAGGCAAGAGAACTGCAGAAAGAAGCAAGAGAACTGCAGAAAGAAGTGAGAGGTGCAGAAAAAGGCACGAGAGGTGCACAAAGAGACAAGAGAAGTGCAGAAAGAAGCATAAGAGAGGCAGAAAGAGGCAAGAGAACTGCAGAAAGAGGCAAGAGAACTGCAGAAAGAGGCAAGAGAACTGCAGAAAGAGGCAAGAGAGGTGCAGAAAAAGGCACGAGAGGTGCACAAAGAGACAAGAGAAGTGCAAAAAGAAGCATAAGAGAGGCAGAAAGAGGCAACAGAACTGCAGAAAGAAGCAAGAGGAGTTCAGAAAGAAACAGAGGTGCAGAAAGAAGCAACCGAGGTGTAGAAAGAAGCAAGAGAACTGCAGAAAGAGGCAAGAGAGTTGCAGAAAGTGGAAAGAGGTGCATAAAGAGGAAAGGGGTGCAGAAAGAGGAAAGAGGGGTGCAGAAAGAGGTAAGAGGGGTGCAGAAAGAAGCAAGGGGCAGGCGGAGAAAGCAAGAGAAGTGCAGAAAGAACCAACAAAGGTGCAGAAAGAGGCAAGAGGGGTGCAGAAAGAGGCAAGAGAAATGCAGAAAGAAGCAACAGAAATGCAGAAAGAAGCAACAGAAGTGCAGAAAGAGGCAAACAGAGGTACAGAAAGAGGCAAGAGAGGTGCAGCAAGAGATGTGCAGAAAGAAGCAAGAGAGGTGCAGAAAGAAGCAAGAGAGGTGCAGAAAGAAGCAAGAGAGGTGCAGAAAGAGGCAAGAGTTGCAGAAAGAGGAAAGAGGTGCATAAAGAGGAAAGAGGGGGCAGAAAGAGGCAACAGAAATGCAGAAAGAAGAAACAGAAATGCAGAAAGAAGCAAGAGGAGTGCAGAAAGAAGCAATAGAGGTGCAGAAAGAAGCAATAGAGGTGCAGAAAGAGGCAAGAGGGGTATAGAAAGAGGCAATAGAGGTGCAGAAAGAGGGAAGACAAGTGCAGAAAGAGGCAACAGTGGTGCAGAAAGAAGCAAGAAAGGTGCAGAAAGAGGCAAGAAGGGTGCAGAAAGAGGCAAGAGTGGTGCAGAAACAAGCAAGAGAGGTGCAGAAAGAAGCAAGAGAGGTGCAGAAAGAAGCAAGAGAGGTGCAGAAAGAAGCAAGAGAGGTGCAGAAAGAGGCAAGAGTTGCAGAAAGAGGAAAGAGGTGCATAAAGAGGAAAGGGGGGGCAGAAAGAGGTAAGAGAGGTGCAGAAAGAAGCAAGGGGCAGGCGGAAAAAGCAAGAGAAGTGCAGAAAGAACCAACATAGGTGCAGAAAGAGGCAAGAGGGGTGCAGAAAGAAGCAATAGAGGTGCAGAAAGAAGCAATAGAGGTGCAGAAAGAAGCAATAGAGGTGCAGAAAGAGGCAAGAGAGGTGCAGAAAGAGGCAAGAAGTGCAGAAAGAAGCAAAAGAGGTGCAGAAAGAGGCACGAGAACTGCAGAAAGAAGCAAGAGAGCTGGAGAAAGAGGCAAGAGGAGTGCAGAAAGAAACAACAGAGGTGCAAAAGGAGGCAAGATGGGTGCAGAAAGAGGCAAGAGAAGTGCAGAAAGAAGCAACAGAGGTGCAGAAAGAGGGAACAGGGGTGCAGAAAGAGGCAAGAGAGGTACAGAAAGAGGGAAGAGTGTTGGAGAAAGAGGCAAGAGGGGTATGGATAGAAGCAAGTGAGGTGCAGAAAGAGGCAACAAAAGTGCAGAAAGCGGCAATAGAGTTGCAGAAAGAGGCAAGAGAACTGCAGAAAGAGGCAAGAGAGGTGCAGAAAGAGGCAAGAGAGGTGCAGAAAGAGGCAAGAGAACTGCAGAAAGAAGCAAGAGAACTGCAGAAAGAAGCAAGAGAGCTGGAGAAAGAGGCAAGAGGAGTGCAGAAAGAAACAACAGAGGTGCAAAAAGAGGCAAGAGGGGTGCAGAAAGAGGCAAGAGAAGTGCAGAAAGAAGCATAAGAGGCAGAAAGAGGCAAGAGAACTGCAGAAAGAAGCAAGAGGAGTTCAGAAAGAAACAACAGATGCAGAAAGAGGCAAGAGAGGTACAGAAAGAAGGAAGAGGGGTGCAGAAAGAGGCAAGAGAAGTGCTGACAGAAGCAACAGAAGTGCTGACAGAAGCAACAGAGGTGTAGAAAGAAGCAAGAGAACTGCAGAAAGAGGCAGAGTTGCAGAAAGAGGAAAGAGGGGTGCATAAAGAGGAAAAAGGGGTGCAGAAAGAGGCAAGAGGGGTGCAGAAAGAGGCAAGAGGGGTGCAGAATAAGCAAGGGGCAGGCGGAGAAAGCAAGAGAAGTGCAGAAAGAACCAACAAAGGTGCAGAAAGAGGTAAGAGAAATGCAGAAAGAAGCAACAGAAGTGCAGAAAGAGGCAAGAGGTACAGAAAGAGGCAAGAGAGGTACAGCAAGAGATGTGCAGAAAGAAGCAAGAAGGGTGCAGAAAGAAGCAATAGAGGTGCAGAAAGAAGCAAGAGAGGTGCAGAAAGAGGAAAGTGAGGTGCAGAAAGAGGCAAGAGAAATGCAGAAAGAAGCAACAGAAATGCAGAAAGAAGCAACAGAAGTGCAGAAAGAGACAAGAGAGGTGCAGCAAGAGGGAAGAGATGTGCAGAAAGAAGCAAGAGGGGTGCAGAAAGAAGCAATAGAGGTGCAGAAAGAAGCAGGAGAGGTGCAGAAAGAAGCAAGAGAACTTCAGAAAGAGGCAAGAGATTTGCAGAAAGAGGAAAGAGATGCATAAAGAGGAAAGAGGGGGCAGAAAGAGGCAATAGGGGTGCAGAAAGAGATAAGAGGGGTGCGGTAAGAGGGGTGCAGAAAGACCCAACAAAGGTGCAGAAAGAGCCAAGAGGGGTGCAGAAAGAGGCAAGAGAAATGCAGAAAGAAGAAACCGAAATGCAGAAAGAAGCAACAGAAATGCAGAAAGAAGCAAGAGGGATGCAGAAAGAAGCAATAGAGGTGCAGAAAGAAGCAATAGAGGTGCAGAAAGAGGCAAGAGGGGTGTAGAAAGAGGCAATAGAGGTGCAGAAAGAGGGAAGACAAGTGCAGAAAGAGGCAACAGTGGTGCAGAAAAAAGCAAGAATGGTGCAGAAAGAGGCAAGAAGGGTGCAGAAAGAGGCAAGAGTGGTGCAGAAAGAAGCAAGAGAGGTGCAGCAAAAAGCAAGAGAAGTTCAGAAAGAGGCAAGTGAGGTGCAGAAAGAGGCAATAGAGGTGCAGTAAGAGGCAAGAGAAGTGCAGAAAGCAAAAAAGGTCCAGAATGAGGCAAGAGAACTGCAGAAAGAGGCATGAGATGTGCAGATAGAGGCAATAAATGTACAGAAAGAGGCAAGAGAACTGCAGAAAGAGGCAAGAGAGGTGCAGAAAGAGGCAAGAGAAGTGCAGAAAGCAGCAAAAGTGGTGCAGAAAGAGGCAAGAGAACTGCAGAAAGAAGCAAGAGAGCTGGAGAAAGAAGCAAGAGGAGTGCAGAAAGAAACAACAGAGGTGCAAAAGGAGGCAAGAGGGGTGCAGAAAGAGGCAAGAGAAGTGCAGAAAGAAGCAACAGAGGTGCAGAAAGAGGGTACAGGGGTGAAGAAAGAGGCAAGAGAGGTACAGAAAGAGGGAAGAGGGTTAGAGAAAGAGGCAAGAGGGGTATGGATAGAAGCAAGTGAGGTGCAGAAAGAGGCAACAGAGGTGCAGAAACAGGCAAGAGAAGTGCAGAAAGAGGCAGGAGAGTTGCAGAAATGGGCAAGAGAGGTGCAGAAAGAGGAAGGAGGAGTGCAGAAAGAGGCGAGAGAAATGCAGAAAGAAGCAACAGAAGTGCAGAAAGAAGCAACAGAAGTGCAGAAAGAGGCAAGAGACATGCAGAAAGAGGCAAGAGGGGTGCAGAAAGAAGCAATAGAGGTGCAGAAAGAAGCAATAGAGGTGCAGATAGAGGCAAGTGAGGTGCAGAAAGAGGCAAGTGAGGTGCAGAAAGAGGCAAGTGAGGTGCAGAAAGAGGCAAGTGAGATGCAGAAAGAGGCAAGTGAGGTGCAGAAAGAGGCAAGTGAGGTGCAGAAAGAGGCAAGAGAACTGCAGAAAGAGGCAAGAGAACTGCAGAAAGAGGCAAGAGAGGTGCAGAAAGAGGCAAGTGAGTTGCAGAAACCGGCAATAAGGGTGCAGAAAGAGGCAAGAGAAGTGCAGAAAGAAGTGGGGGCGAACTTGCCTGAGCCTAAGATGGCCACTTAAACCGAGGGCTCCGTCAAGCCGTCTAAAATATTCATCAGGAATCCTGCATTAGGACATACATCGGCGCTAAAATCGCGCTGCCCCGAGTCCCGGAAAGCTGGCTCCATGCGACGATTTCCTCTAAATCAGCAGAAGTGGCCTGCAACGGTGGAAAAGAAAGCGCACAGTGGTGCCGGGTGCTGCGTCATGAGGCCTTGGTAGACGCTGTGAGAGACGCCCCGCTTGGGGATGTAGGAGAGATGCGACTGGAGGCCGACTGCTGGCTGAGCGCGGTCGGTATCCTGGAGCGGCCCGAGACGTCTGGCGAGACGAAGCAAGGAAGCACCCGTCGCGTACTCGCATCAGACCCCCAGATAGGGGCAGAGCCGGCTTCGGGGGATATCAGCCGCACTGCAGCGAGTTGTGTGCTACCGATCGGGAAGCAAGCAGCTTCGTGGCCGACGGCGTGATTTGGCTGCCGGGACCCCTGTTTCGATCTGAGCCGCGCGAGTGGAATGGTGGCTGCGTGGGCGCCTCTGAGACCCACGCTCCGCAGAGGGACACGCCGGATCCTCAATTTGCAGACTGGCTCAATGTAAACGTGACGGCTGTCCCAGGCACATGCAGACACGGTAAGGCGCACTTGTGCTGATCTCTGGACGCCCGGTGGAGCCGCTAGGCACGCTTTGGCATAGCGGTTTGAGGTACCACCGCACAACGCGACATCTGATATACTGGGTAAGGGCCCTGGCCTGAACAGCCACTAACACTGATTCCCTCATCTGAAGATACTTGGCCTTCTGTGGGCGGAGGGACTGACTTGCGGACAGCTGGGGACAATATTATTACGCTACCTGGGACCACACCTGCAGGTGCCAGCCCGGGGCCTGAGCTCCAACAGAGGGAGGGTGAGCACTTCAGCTGGTGAAGCCACGACAGAGAGCACTGGTGCCACCCATACACCGCGCAATCTGCACAACATAGCCACTGTAGAGTACAGAGAGACTGGGAGGCACACCGTCTCCTGAGCGGTTTATTTATTTATTTATTTACCGAATTTGTACAGCGCATAGCTGCCCCAGCTACTGATTGCAGACCCTGCGTGGCTAGAACCCCCTGAGAAAGACATTCGCACAGACGCTGGGTGTGAAAACTAGTTGGACATCCCTGCACAACGCCTGGGGGCGCAAATCACTGCCCTAGCGTACCCACGATGGGTAAAGTAGATAAAGCACAACGAAAGGTCAATTTCGGGCAGCGGAAGCCCAGGACAAGAGAGGCTACTCCGGAGGGGGGTCATGGCGCGCAGGAGGAAGCACCGGAACAGGTGGAGGGTGACATTCGCACCATGCTAGTAGCCATGCAGAAAAGCCTGCAGGACAGCCTGACGGCCATTGATACAAAGCTTGACTCACTGTCATATAGGACGGATAGAATGTCAGAACGCGTGGATAAGCAGGCAGAGAGGATGGGCATGGCTGAACGCAGGGTTACTGAAGTTGAGGAGGCTCAGACTGAAATGGACACTACGCAAAAGCAGATGAGCAGATCGCTGCAAACCCTGCAGGACAAAGCGGAAGACCTTGAAGCCCGTTCTAGAAGATGCAATACATGAATTACGAGCTTACCAGAATCCACGCAGGTTGGAAACATGGAGCTATTTGTGGAGAAGATGCTGGTCACCTTGCTAGGATCGGATACGTTCTCTTCAATGTTTGTGGTAGAGAGAGCGCATCGCTCACTGGGCCCGAGACCTGCCTCGGGGACTCCACCAAGACCAATTATTGCAAAACTCCTAAACTACAGGGACCGAGATGCAGCCCTGAGAGTTGCGCAGGAAAAGCAGTCACTGCAGTACGAGGGGTCCGCCATCTCGCTCTACCCGGACTTCACGTTCCAAGTGCAGGAGGCCCGTAGGCAATTTGCACCACTTAAATGACAGCTGCGAGACCAGTACATTGACTATGCTATGTTGTACCCGGCAAGGCTATGGGTCAACAGGAAGGGAAAATCCAGGATTTTTACAGATCCCAAAGCACTGCAGAAAGCTTTGAAGGAGTGGTCAAAAGAGCGTTGTGGCGGTCCGGAGCAGAGCGGCTTGGAGGGCGCGACTGGAGGCAGCCTCGAGGAACAGAACTAGAGTGTGTCTCATACAGACTGCCAGATAAGAGGGGTACTGGTGGGGCGGGTCTTGTGTTATAGCATATTGCAAGCATTGCCATGGGTCTTACAGCAGGGAATGGAACAGCATCAACAGGAGAACTCAGTAAATTCATAACGTAATATGATTATTGATTTAGGGGTAAGACCAATAAGGGCACGTGCGGGGCACGGGCAAAGGAACTAGGAGACAAGATCAGGTCAGTTTACTTGATGCCTGATGCACTAGATAGGTTGAATGGCGGTCGGCAGTGGGTAGTTAGCCTTATAGTACTAAGTTAGAACATGGTCAGGCAACATCTGCCCACGTGTGTGCTCCACAACCTGGGTCCAAACTTACTTAGGTTTATTACAACACTGGTAGATGTGAATTTGTTATGATTTTTTGGGGAAGTGAGGGGTAAATTCACCATTGCAAAGTTGGGGCAAGCGTGGCATGGGTGGGGGGAGGGTTGGAACAGAGACTGATGTACTGCAAAGTTTTCAATAATGCATTGTTTAAGCTGCACGGAAGTGGTCTAGAGCTCAGCCACACGGCACAGACTTGTCCACGAATGGTCCCACTATCTCTAGGATGACAGCTAACAGTATGCGCGACCCGGTCACACACAGTAGGCTCAGACTATTAACATGGAATGTCCGGGGTCTCAACGACCATAGAAAGTTAAGGAAGGTTATGGCATACTTGCTGAGACATGAGATAGACATAGCAATGCTACAGGAGTCACACTTGCCCTTGGAAAGTAGCATGCTCCGCAGTAGGAGTTTACTGGGACACACGCATGCGGCTGGTTTCACCACACATGCGCGTGGTGTAATCACATGGGTGAATCCTAAATCTAATTTAAAACTTGAACCGCTCGACTCTGACTAGGAGGGCAGGTATGTTGTCTCAAGATGTGTGGGAAAAGGTCTGGACATGATCCTGGTTAACGTCTATGGCCCTAACTACGATAACCCAAAATTCTATATCTCACTTATGGAAAAGATGCTGGGATATGAGGGTAGAACACAGCTTAGGGGTGGTGAATTTAATTGTGTCCTGAACCCTCGTCTGGATAGATCGGGCAGTCCGGAACGGTGCACTGCTGTGTCGGCCCGCGCAATTGTAGATGCAATGATGCAGCTGGAGCTAGGTGATGTGTGGAGGCTGTGGCATCCTGAGGGGGGCGGGTACACACATTACACTGCGTTCCACGACTTGTATACCAGAATAGATTACTGGCTAACCTCCCAGAACATCTGACAGAATACGCGATTGCGTTGTGCTCCCTCGTACCTTCTCAGACCACTCCCTATTCTTAGAGTAGTGGAGGCTCCACAGAAACATATTCCTCCTTTTACCTGGCACTTCCCGCCATACTCCTTGTTAGATACGGCCTTCAAGTCAGAGATAGCGGAAGCAATAGACACCTTCTTTGCCTGCAATGTTGGTTCGGTAGATGCTTTTGCAACTGTCTGGGAAGCATTTAAAGTCTACATCCGAGGGATAGCCATGTTGAAGCACTCCGGAGTACTTAAGTCGCTCCGAAAGAGGCTGTCGGACTTGGAGAACTCTCTTAAATCACTTGAACACAACGTTTTAGACGGCGCGAACGAAACCGACGCAGCGAGATTCAAAACGCTGTTAGAAGAATACTATGATACAGCGGACGCTGAACTTAAGCACTTAGGCAAATATGCGACTGCACGCTCGTTTGGTGAGGGGGAGCGCCCGGGCGCTGTCCTGGCCTCTCTCCTGAAGAAGCATAGGGAAACTGCAGTGGTGTCGGAGATTAGGGGCACTGAGGGGGAGACTATAACTGAAGAGATTGAGATAGCGGTACGGTTTAGACAGTTCTACTCAACTTTATATGGTTCACGAGAGGCGGGAGGGGAGACTGAAATATTGGAATATCTGGCGCTTATCAAGATGCCCTGGCTAACCAATAAGCACCGTAAATATCTAATGTGCCCATTGGAACGGGAGGAAATAATCTCGGCGCTAGCAGGGATGAAATCGAGTAGCGCGCCGGGTGTGGATGGCCTTACGGTCACCTTCTACAAAGCGTTCCAAGAACAGCTGGTCGCCCATCTAGCTACGCTGTTTGAGGAGATATGTGTTGGCGGTATTATGCCGCCTTCAATGAGAGAAGCTGTCATTGTGGCTATACTGAAGCCTGACAAGTCTCCAACTGATTGCTCCTCGTACGCCTCTTTATCGCTCCTCAATGTAGACACCAAGATATATGCCAAAATCTTGGCGTCTCGACTAGCACCGTTAGTCCCGCTTCTAGTGGCGCCAGAGCAAGCGGGCTTTGTTCCTGAGAGGAACTTGACCTATAATCTTAGAACGGTATTCGGAGCAATATAACACACCCGCCAGGACGTACAGGCAGTCGCGTTTTTTTAGATATGCAAAAGGCCTTTGATTTGGTCGAGTGGCTCTTTATGAGACTGGTGCTGACGAGGATGGGACTGGGAGGTGTATTTTTACAAATGGTAGGGGTTTTATATAACACCCCAACTGCCAGAATAAAAATCGGAAACTTAGTCACTGATCCCATACAAATCACTAGAGGCGCCAAGGGTGCCCTCTATCACCAATCCTATATGCGTTGGTGGCGGAGCCACTGGCTTGCGCACTACGGCAATACCATAAGCATAGAGGTATATGATTCCCAGAGTATGAACTGATAGTTTCTGCATACGCGGATGACACGTTGCTCTATGTTCGGAACCTGGACAGTAACATGTCTCCCACACTGAGGGAAGTGGTAAAATTTGGTACGCTCTCGAGACTTAGTTAACTGGACAAAATCGATAGTTTTTCCCCTCACCCCTGCTACTGTGCTCTTTGTGCCTGATTACCCACTACAATGGACAACGGGGTCAGTGCGATATTTAGGAATCAAGATACACACTGACTCGGAGGTGGTCTTCCGGGAGAACTACGGGGTGGCTGTTAGCAGACTAGAGGACGACATAGAGAACTGGATCCGGCTGCCGTTGTCACTGGTAGGTCGGATCTCGCTAATGAAAATGGTGATACTCCCTCGATTTCTGTTCCTGTTCTCTAACATCCCTATGGTGCTTCCGGGAACCTTTTTCCGCACGCTTACGTCGCTTCTGGATCAAACTAGCGTGGGCGGGAAACGGGTCAGGTGGGAGGTCCTCACACTCCCTTATCATCTTGGAGGACTAGGTGCTCCGGACCTTGACCTATACTATAGAGCGGCGCAGGGGGCCCATGCTTATTATTGGATGCATGGCCTTCCGGAAGTTCCCCATATTCAGATTGAGAGGGTGGCTGCGGAGCCACTTCCGTTACCTGCTATGTTGTTTACTCCGTCAGATCGCAGGACAGGGATTCTAGACTCCATAAATTCAACCAGACATGCGTGGCAGCACTTGCTGAAACTGCAAGCGGGGGCGATACTATATTCACCCCTCGCCCCCTTGGAGTGGTGCCGATGGCTGCCCCGTGCACAGACAGAGGGGTGACGAGGGCGCTCGGCTCCATAGAAGTAATAACAATTGGAGATTTGTTTATTGAGGGGAAAGCTAAGACATGGGAAGAGCTGGAGAAACCGGACCAAAAGATAACGCTTTTGCACAAATTTCAATTCCATAGAACGAGACAGGCGCTGGCGGGAATCTTGGGCAACGATTTGGAGGAGCCACCGGAGGTTGTGCCACTCTCATATGTGATTAAAGCTTCCACTCCAACCCAAATTGTGTCAAAAATTTACAAATTAGCACTGGCGTACCGGGAAACTTTTACACCAAGGCCAGACTTGCGTGGCAAACTGATTTGGATCAAGAATTGGATGATGCGACCTGGAGGTACTGCTGCGAAAATACTAAGCGAATTTCATTAAATGGGAGGCACAGGCTCATTCATTTAAAAATTTTAAATAGAGTATTTTACATGCCTGAGAGGCTATGCAGAATGCATGACACAGCGCAATGTGAACGGTGTGGCGTTAGCCTGGCGGATTTCCTGCACTTAGCTTGGATATGTCCGGGGATTGCTAGTTTTTGGGCCCGTGTATTCCAAGAGAGAGGTGACATAATAGACATGCAGCTAGCGCCAGATCCATTGCTCGCTTAACTGGGGTACTCCAAGCCGTTGCCAAAGGCAAGTCGAAGGTTGGTCGACATAAGTATGTTAATTGCTAGGCGCAGAGTAGCGATATGCTTGTCAAAAGGCCGACTCCAACTATTGCAGACTGGAACAGGGACATGCTGTATTGCAGCACGCAGACAGAAAATTATAGTGAGCTACTCCCACCGCGCAGTCGTCCTAAAAACTTTTGGGCATTGTACAGAACGTACCTAACGACCAAAGACAGTGCTGCGATAGAGTCAGATACTGCCAGGCACAATGATGAGGAGGAGCAGGCCCAGTAACTCTGCAGAACCACCGGTTAGGATACTGGGGGTCGAGCTGTCAGACTGCTGTGGGTCATGGGGATGGCAGGCATAGGAGGCGGATGGGGATTCTACTTTAAAATAAGTATTGACTGTGTTGTGAATCAGACTACAAACTTTGTCGCAAAACTTGATTGTCATTGTGGATAACAGGAAATGTGCGGTTATAGTGGATGACTTACTGTGGCATGATGCGCTGAAGATTGTTTCTACTTTTGCACTTTGTTTTCTTTCTGTTTAAGCTGATCATTATATTGTACGATATCAGATCTCTTGGTTATTAAAAATGCTTATAAAGTAATAAAAAATAAAAAAGTACTTAATCACCTTGACCGCCTCATACCAGACACGGAAAAACTTACTCTTGCATTCAATTTTGTAAAACTTTTTAACAGTATAGGAAAATCATTCGTATAGATTACCGCCAATAAATATTGTTTTCATCTACTGTTAAAAATTGCAAGGTCAGATTGTGGCAGTTTGTTTTTCTTGTGTCTACTTTGATGCACTTGAAGTTACTGGATACTTAAACAGAATGCAAAATCGCATTTATTGTTGTGAAGGCTATGCATGAAGCTGAAACACATCAGCCCCCGGCTGTGTGATTATAAAAGCTACAGGTATCAGCAACCCTTTTGAGTGCCAGTGCCGCTTTTTGGTGAGGGACGTGAGAGAGAATTAAAATATGTACGAGAAAGGTTATTTTTTGTCATTATTTCATTAGAAAAGTGCTACTAAGAAACCATGCCTTTTTGTCCTTGAAGTAAAATATGGTATATTTATTTTATTGGGGCACTCTAATGTTTCCTTGTGTCATATATCCAATTTCAGATTTTATGTACTTTTCCAAGTACAATAAAAAACTAATGTTTCGTTATGTAAAAAAAAAAAAAAAAAAAAGGAAGTTCAGAAAGAAGCAACGGAAGTGCAGAAAGAAGCAACAGAAGTGCAGAAGGAGGCAAGAGAACTGCAGAAAGAGGAAAGAGGGGTGCAGAAAGAGGCAAGAGGGGTGCAGAAAGAAGCAGGAGACAACCGGAAAAAAGTAAGAAGTGCAGAAAGAGCCAACGGAGGTGCAGAAAGAGGCAAGAGGGGTGCAGAAAGAGGCGAGAGAAATGCAGAAAGAAGCAACAGAAGTGCAGAAAGAAGCAACAGAAGTGCAGAAAGAGGCAAGAGAGGTGCAGAAAGAGGCAAGAGGGGTGCAGAAAGAAGCAATAGAGGTGCAGAAAGAAGCAAGAGAGGTGCAGAAAGAAGCAAGAGAGGTGCAGATGGAGCCAAGTGAGGTGCAGAAAGAGGCAAGCGAGGTGCAGAAAGAGGCAAGCGAGGTGCAGAAAGAGTCAAGAGAGGTGCAGAAAGAGGCAAGTGAGTTGCAGAAACCGGCAAGAGGGGTGCAGAAAGAGGCAGGAGAGGTGCAGAAAGAAGCAGGAGAGGTGCAGAAAGAAGCAAGAGAACTTCAGAAAGAGGCAAGAGATTTGCAGAAAGAGGAAAGAGATGCATAAAGAGGAAAGAGGGGGCAGAAAGAGGCAATAGGGGTGCAGAAAGAGGTAAGAGGGGTGCGGTAAGAGGGGTGCAGAAAGAACCAACAAAGGTGCAGAAAGAGGCAAGAGGGGTGCAGAAAGAGGCAAGAGAAATGCAGAAAGAAGAAACCGAAATGCAGAAAGAAGCAACAGAAATGCAGAAAGAAGCAAGAGGGATGCAGAAAGAAGCAATAGAGGTGCAGAAAGAAGCAATAGAGGTGCAGAAAGAGGCAAGAGGGGTGTAGAAAGAGGCAATAGAGGTGCAGAAAGAGGGAAGACAAGTGCAGAAAGAGGCAACAGTGGTGCAGAAAAAAGCAAGAATGGTGCAGAAAGAGGCCAGAAGGGTGCACAAAGAGGCAAGAGTGGTGCAGAAAGAAGCAAGAGAGGTGCAGCAAAAAGCAAGAGAAGTTCAGAAAGAGGCAAGTGAGGTGCAGAAAGAGGCAATAGAGGTGCAGTAAGAGGCAAGAGAAGTGCAGAAAGCAAAAAAGGTCCAGAATGAGGCAAGAGAACTGCAGAAAGAGGCATGAGATGTGCAGATAGAGGCAATAAATGTACAGAAAGAGGCAAGAGAACTGCAGAAAGAGGCAAGAGAGGTGCAGAAAGAGGCAAGAGAAGTGCAGAAAGAAGCAAAAGTGGTGCAGAAAGAGGCAAGAGAACTGCAGAAAGAAGCAAGAGAGCTGGAGAAAGAAGCAAGAGGAGTGCAGAAAGAAACAACAGAGGTGCAAAAGGAGGCAAGAGGGGTGCAGAAAGAGGCAAGAGAAGTGCAGAAAGAAGCAACAGAGGTGCAGAAAGAGGGTACAGGGGTGAAGAAAGAGGCAAGAGAGGTACAGAAAGAGGGAAGAGGGTTGGAGAAAGAGGCAAGAGGGGTATGGATAGAAGCAAGTGAGGTGCAGAAAGAGGCAACAGAGGTGCAGAAACAGGCAAGAGAAGTGCAGAAAGAGGCAGGAGAGTTGCAGAAATGGGCAAGAGAGGTGCAGAAAGAGGAAGGAGGGGTGCAGAAAGAGGCGAGAGAAATGCAGAAAGAAGCAACAGAAGTGCAGAAAGAAGCAACAGAAGTGCAGAAAGAGGCAAGAGACGTGCAGAAAGAGGCAAGAGGGGTGCAGAAAGAAGCAATAGAGGTGCAGAAAGAAGCAATAGAGGTGCAGATAGAGGCAAGTGAGGTGCAGAAAGAGGCAAGTGAGGTGCAGAAAGAGGCAAGTGAGGTGCAGAAAGAGGCAAGTGAGATGCAGAAAGAGGCAAGTGAGGTGCAGAAAGAGGCAAGTGAGGTGCAGAAAGAGGCAAGAGAACTGCAGAAAGAGGCAAGAGAACTGCAGAAAGAGGCAAGAGAGGTGCAGAAAGAGGCAAGTGAGTTGCAGAAACCGGCAATAAGGGTGCAGAAAGAGGCAAGAGAAGTGCAGAAAGAAGTGGGGGGGCGAACTTGCCTGAGCCTAAGATGGCCACTTAAACCGAGGGCTCCGTCAAGCCGTCTAAAATATTCATCAGGAATCCTGCATTAGGACATACATCGGCGCTAAAATCGCGCTGCCCCGAGTCCCGGAAAGCTGGCTCCATGCGACGATTTCCTCTAAATCAGCAGAAGTGGCCTGCAACGGTGGAAAAGAAAGCGCACAGTGGTGCCGGGTGCTGCGTCATGAGGCCTTGGTAGACGCTGTGAGAGACGCCCCGCTTGGGGATGTAGGAGAGATGCGACTGGAGGCCGACTGCTGGCTGAGCGCGGTCGGTATCCTGGAGCGGCCCGGAGACGTCTGGCGAGACGAAGCAAGGAAGCACCCGTCGCGTACTCGCATCAGACCCCCAGATAGGGGCAGAGCCGGCTTCGGGGGATATCAGCCGCACTGCAGCGAGTTGTGTGCTACCAATCGGGAAGCAAGCAGCTTCGTGGCCGACGGCGTGATTTGGCTGCCGGGACCCCCTGTTTCGATCTGAGCCGCGCGAGTGGAATGGTGGCTGCGTGGGCGCCTCTGAGACCCACGCTCCGCAGAGGGACACGCCGGATCCTCAATTTGCAGACTGGCTCAATGTAAACGTGACGGCTGTCCCAGGCACATGCAGACACGGTAAGGCGCACTTGTGCTGATCTCTGGACGCCCGGTGGAGCCGCTAGGCACGCTTTGGCATAGCGGTTTGAGGTACCACCGCACAACGCGACATCTGATATACTGGGTAAGGGCCCTGGCCTGAACAGCCACTAACACTGATTCCCTCATCTGAAGATACTTGGCCTTCTGTGGGCGGAGGGACTGACTTGCGGACAGCTGGGGACAATATTATTACGCTACCTGGGACCACACCTGCAGGTGCCAGCCCGGGGCCTGAGCTCCAACAGAGGGAGGGTGAGCACTTCAGCTGGTGAAGCCACGACAGAGAGTACTGGTGCCACCCATACACCGCGCAATCTGCACAACATAGCCACTGTAGAGTACAGAGAGACTGGGAGGCACACCGTCTCCTGAGCGGTTTATTTATTTATTTATTTACCGAATTTGTACAGCGCATAGCTGCCCCAGCTACTGATTGCAGACCCTGCGTGGCTAGAACCCCTGAGAAAGACATTCGCACAGACGCTGGGTGTGAAAACTAGTTGGACATCCCTGCACAACGCCTGGGGGCGCAAATCACTGCCCTAGCGTACCCACGATGGGTAAAGTAGATAAAGCACAACGAAAGGTCAATTTCGGGCAGCGGAAGCCCAGGACAAGAGAGGCTACTCCGGAGGGGGGGTCATGGCGCGCAGGAGGAAGCACCGGAACAGGTGGAGGGTGACATTCGCACCATGCTAGTAGCCATGCAGAAAAGCCTGCAGGACAGCCTGACGGCCATTGATACAAAGCTTGACTCACTGTCATATAGGACGGATAGAATGTCAGAACGCGTGGATAAGCAGGCAGAGAGGATGGGCATGGCTGAACGCAGGGTTACTGAAGTTGAGGAGGCTCAGACTGAAATGGACACTACGCAAAAGCAGATGAGCAGATCGCTGCAAACCCTGCAGGACAAAGCGGAAGACCTTGAAGCCCGTTCTAGAAGATGCAATACATGAATTACGAGCTTACCAGAATCCACGCAGGTTGGAAACATGGAGCTATTTGTGGAGAAGATGCTGGTCACCTTGCTAGGATCGGATACGTTCTCTTCAATGTTTGTGGTAGAGAGAGCGCATCGCTCACTGGGCCCGAGACCTGCCCCGGGGACTCCACCAAGACCAATTATTGCAAAACTCCTAAACTACAGGGACCGAGATGCAGCCCTGAGAGTTGCGCAGGAAAAGCAGTCACTGCAGTACGAGGGGTCCGCCATCTCGCTCTACCCGGACTTCACGTTCCAAGTGCAGGAGGCCCGTAGGCAATTTGCACCACTTAAATGACAGCTGCGAGACCAGTACATTGACTATGCTATGTTGTACCCGGCAAGGCTATGGGTCAACAGGAAGGGAAAATCCAGGATTTTTACAGATCCCAAAGCACTGCAGAAAGCTTTGAAGGAGTGGTCAAAAGAGCGTTGTGGCGGTCCGGAGCAGAGCGGCTTGGAGGGCGCGACTGGAGGCAGCCTCGAGGAACAGAACTAGAGTGTGTCTCATACAGACTGCCAGATAAGAGGGGTACTGGTGGGGCGGGTCTTGTGTTATAGCATATTGCAAGCATTGCCGTGGGTCTTACAGCAGGGAATGGAACAGCATCAACAGGAGAACTCAGTAAATTCATAACGTAATATGATTATTGATTTAGGGGTAAGACCAATAAGGGCACGTGCGGGGCACGGGCAAAGGAACTAGGAGACAAGATCAGGTCAGTTTACTTGATGCCTGATGCACTAGATAGGTTGAATGGCGGTCGGCAGTGGGTAGTTAGCCTTATAGTACTAAGTTAGAACATGGTCAGGCAACATCTGCCCACGTGTGTGCTCTACAACCTGGGTCCAAACTTACTTAGGTTTATTACAACACTGGTAGATGTGAATTTGTTATGATTTTTTGGGGAAGTGAGGGGTAAATTCGCCATTGCAAAGTTGGGGCAAGCGTGGCATGGGTGGGGGGAGGGTTGGAACAGAGACTGATGTACTGCAAAGTTTTCAATAATGCATTGTTTAAGCTGCACGGAAGTGGTCTAGAGCTCAGCCACATGGCACAGACTTGTCCACGAATGGTCCCACTATCTCTAGGATGACAGCTAACAGTATGCGCGACCCGGTCACACACAGTAGGCTCAGACTATTAACATGGAATGTCCGGGGTCTCAACGACCATAGAAAGTTAAGGAAGGTTATGGCATACTTGCTGAGACATGAGATAGACATAGCAATGCTACAGGAGTCACACTTGCCCTTGGAAAGTAGTATGCTCCGCAGTAGGAGTTTACTGGGACACACGCATGCGGCTGGTTTCACCACACATGCGCGTGGTGTAATCACATGGGTGAATCCTAAATCTAATTTAAAACTTGAACCGCTCGACTCTGACTAGGAGGGCAGGTATGTTGTCTCAAGATGTGTGGGAAAAGGTCTGGACATGATCCTGGTTAACGTCTATGGCCCTAACTACGATAACCCAAAATTCTATATCTCACTTATGGAAAAGATGCTGGGATATGAGGGTAGAACACAGCTTAGGGGTGGTGAATTTAATTGTGTCCTGAACCCTCGTCTGGATAGATCGGGCAGTCCGGAACGGTGCACTGCTGTGTCGGCCCGCGCAATTGTAGATGCAATGATGCAGCTGGAGCTAGGTGATGTGTGGAGGCTGTGGCATCCTGAGGGGGCGGGTACACACATTACACTGCGTTCCACGACTTGTATACCAGAATAGATTACTGGCTAACCTCCCAGAACATCTGACAGAATACGCGATTGCGTTGTGCTCCTCGTACCTTCTCAGACCACTCCCCTATTCTTAGAGTAGTGGAGGCTCCACAGAAACATATTCCTCCTTTTACCTGGCACTTCCCGCCATACTCCTTGTTAGATACGGCCTTCAAGTCAGAGATAGCGGAAGCAATAGACACCTTCTTTGCCTGCAATGTTGGTTCGGTAGATGCTTTTGCAACTGTCTGGGAAGCATTTAAAGTCTACATCCGAGGGATAGCCATGTTGAAGCACTCCGGAGTACTTAAGTCGCTCCGAAAGAGGCTGTCGGACTTGGAGAACTCTCTTAAATCACTTGAACACAACGTTTTAGACGGCGCGAACGAAACCGACGCAGCGAGATTCAAAACGCTGTTAGAAGAATACTATGATACAGCGGACGCTGAACTTAAGCACTTAGGCAAATATGCGACTGCACGCTCGTTTGGTGAGGGGGAGCGCCCGGGCGCTGTCCTGGCCTCTCTCCTGAAGAAGCATAGGGAAACTGCAGTGGTGTCGGAGATTAGGGGCGCTGAGGGGGAGACTATAACTGAAGAG
This sequence comes from Calotriton arnoldi, assembly GCA_963921515.1. NCBI lineage: Eukaryota > Metazoa > Chordata > Amphibia > Caudata > Salamandridae > Calotriton > Calotriton arnoldi. The sequence goes on from CAWUFW010000465.1 coordinate 86,400, forward strand.
ATTGAGATAGCGGTACGGTTTAGACAGTTCTACTCAACTTTATATGGTTCACGAGAGGCGGGAGGGGAGACTGAAATATTGGAATATCTGGCGCTTATCAAGATGCCCTGGCTAACCAATGAGCACCGTAAATATCTAATGTGCCCATTGGAACGGGAGGAAATAATCTCGGCGCTAGCAGGGATGAAATCGAGTAGCGCGCCGGGTGTGGATGGCCTTACGGTCACCTTCTACAAAGCGTTCCAAGAACAGCTGGTCGCCCATCTAGCTACGCTGTTTGAGGAGATATGTGTTGGCGGTATTATGCCGCCTTCAATGAGAGAAGCTGTCATTGTGGCTATACTGAAGCCTGACAAGTCTCCAACTGATTGCTCCTCGTATCGCCCTTTATCGCTCCTCAATGTAGACACCAAGATATATGCCAAAATCTTGGCGTCTCGACTAGCACCGTTAGTCCCGCTTCTAGTGGCGCCAGAGCAAGCGGGCTTTGTTCCTGAGAGGAACTTGACCTATAATCTTAGAACGGTATTCGGAGCAATATAACACACCCGCCAGGACGTACAGGCAGTCGCGTTTTTTTAGATATGCAAAAGGCCTTTGATTTGGTCGAGTGGCTCTTTATGAGACTGGTGCTGACGAGGATGGGACTGGGAGGTGTATTTTTACAAATGGTAGGGGTTTTATATAACACCCCAACTGCCAGAATAAAAATCGGAAACTTAGTCACTGATCCCATACAAATCACTAGAGGCGCCAAGGGTGCCCTCTATCACCAATCCTATATGCGTTGGTGGCGGAGCCACTGGCTTGCGCACTACGGCAATACCATAAGCATAGAGGTATATGATTCCCAGAGTATGAACTGATAGTTTCTGCATACGCGGATGACACGTTGCTCTATGTTCGGAACCTGGACAGTAACATGTCTCCCACACTGAGGGAAGTGGTAAAATTTGGTACGCTCTCGAGACTTAGTTAACTGGACAAAATCGATAGTTTTTCCCCTCACCCCTGCTACTGTGCTCTTTGTGCCTGATTACCCACTACAATGGACAACGGGGTCAGTGCGATATTTAGGAATCAAGATACACACTGACTCGGAGGTGGTCTTCCGGGAGAACTACGGGGTGGCTGTTAGCAGACTAGAGGACGACATAGAGAACTGGATCCGGCTGCCGTTGTCACTGGTAGGTCGGATCTCGCTAATGAAAATGGTGATACTCCCTCGATTTCTGTTCCTGTTCTCTAACATCCCTATGGTGCTTCCGGGAACCTTTTTCCGCACGCTTAAGTCGCTTCTGATCAAACTAGCGTGGGCGGGGAAACGGGTCAGGTGGGAGGTCCTCACACTCCCTTATCATCTTGGAGGACTAGGTGCTCCGGACCTTGACCTATACTATAGAGCGGCGCAGGGGGCCCATGCTTATTATTGGATGCATGGCCTTCCGGAAGTTCCCCATATTCAGATTGAGAGGGTGGCTGCGGAGCCACTTCCGTTACCTGCTATGTTGTTTACTCCGTCAGATCGCAGGACAGGGATTCTAGACTCCATAAATTCAATCAGACATGCGTGGCAGCACTTGCTGAAACTGCAAGCGGGGGCGATACTATATTCACCCCTCGCCCCCTTGGAGTGGTGCCGATGGCTGCCCCGTGCACAGACAGAGGGGTGACGAGGGCGCTCGGCTCCATAGAAGTAATAACAATTGGAGATTTGTTTATTGAGGGGAAAGCTAAGACATGGGAAGAGCTGGAGAAACCGGACCAAAAGATAACGCTTTTGCACAAATTTCAATTCCATAGAACGAGACCGGCGCTGGCGGGAATCTTGGGCAACGATTTGGAGGAGCCACCGGAGGTTGTGCCACTCTCATATGTGATTAAAGCTTCCACTCCAACCCAAATTGTGTCAAAAATTTACAAATTAGCACTGGCGTACCGGGAAACTTTTACACCAAGGCCAGACTTGCGTGGCAAACTGATTTGGATCAAGAATTGGATGATGCGACCTGGAGGTACTGCTGCGAAAATACTAAGCGAATTTCATTAAATGGGAGGCACAGGCTCATTCATTTAAAAATTTTAAATAGAGTATTTTACATGCCTGAGAGGCTATGCAGAATGCATGACACAGCGCAATGTGAACGGTGTGGCGTTAGCCTGGCGGATTTCCTGCACTTAGCTTGGATATGTCCGGGGATTGCTAGTTTTTGGGCCCGTGTATTCCAAGAGAGAGGTGACATAATAGACATGCAGCTAGCGCCAGATCCATTGCTCGCTTAACTGGGGTACTCCAAGCCGTTGCCAAAGGCAAGTCGAAGGTTGGTCGACATAAGTATGTTAATTGCTAGGCGCAGAGTAGCGATATGCTTGTCAAAAGGCCGACTCCAACTATTGCAGACTGGAACAGGGACATGCTGTATTGCAGCACGCAGACAGAAAATTATAGTGAGCTACTCCCACCGCGCAGTCGTCCTAAAAACTTTTGGGCATTGTACAGAACGTACCTAACGACCAAAGACAGTGCTGCGATAGAGTCAGATACTGCCAGGCACAATGATGAGGAGGAGCAGGCCCAGTAACTCTGCAGAACCACCGGTTAGGATACTGGGGGTCGAGCTGTCAGACTGCTGTGGGTCATGGGGATGGCAGGCATAGGAGGCGGATGGGGATTCTACTTTAAAATAAGTATTGACTGTGTTGTGAATCAGACTACAAACTTTGTCGCAAAACTTGATTGTCATTGTGGATAACAGGAAATGTGCGGTTATAGTGGATGACTTACTGTGGCATGATGCGCTGAAGATTGTTTCTACTTTTGCACTTTGTTTTCTTTCTGTTTAAGCTGATCATTATATTGTACGATATCAGATCTCTTGGTTATTAAAAAATGCTTATAAAGTAATAAAAAATAAAAAAAAGTACTTAATCACCTTGACCGCCTCATACCAGACACGGAAAAACGTACTCTTGCATTCAATTTTGTAAAACTTTTTAACAGTATAGGAAAATCATTCGTATAGATTACCGCCAATAAATATTGTTTTCATCTACTGTTAAAAATTGCAAGGTCAGATTGTGGCAGTTTGTTTTTCTTGTGTCTACTTTGATGCACTTGAAGTTACTGGATACTTAAACAGAATGCAAAATCGCATTTATTGTTGTGAAGGCTATGCATGAAGCTGAAACACATCAGCCCCCGGCTGTGTGATTATAAAAGCTACAGGTATCAGCAACCCTTTTGAGTGCCAGTGCCGCTTTTTGGTGAGGGACGTGAGAGAGAATTAAAATATGTACGAGAAAGGTTATTTTTTGTCATTATTTCATTAGAAAAGTGCTACTAAGAAACCATGCCTTTTTGTCCTTGAAGTAAAATATGGTATATTTATTTTATTGGGGCACTCTAATGTTTCCTTGTGTCATATATCCAATTTCAGATTTTATGTACTTTTCCAAGTACAATAAAAAACTAATGTTTCGTTATGTAAAAAAAAAAAAAAAAAGGAAGTTCAGAAAGAAGCAACGGAAGTGCAGAAAGAAGCAACAGAAGTGCAGAAGGAGGCAAGAGAACTGCAGAAAGAGGAAAGAGGGGTGCAGAAAGAGGCAAGAGGGGTGCAGAAAGAAGCAGGAGACAGCCGGAAAAAAGTAAGAAGTGCAGAAAGAGCCAACGGAGGTGCAGAAAGAGGCAAGAGGGGTGCAGAAAGAGGCGAGAGAAATGCAGAAAGAAGCAACAGAAGTGCAGAAAGAAGCAACAGAAGTGCAGAAAGAGGCAAGAGAGGTGCAGAAAGAGGCAAGAGGGGTGCAGAAAGAAGCAATAGGGGTGCAGAAAGAAGCAATAGAGGTGCAGAAAGAAGCAAGAGAGGTGCAGATGGAGCCAAGTGAGGTGCAGAAAGAGGCAAGCGAGGTGCAGAAAGAGGCAAGCGAGGTGCAGAAAGAGGCAAGAGAGGTGCAGAAAGAGGCAAGTGAGTTGCAGAAACCGGCAAGAGGGGTGCAGAAAGAGGCAAGAGAAGTGCAGAAAGAAGCAACAGAAGTGCAGAAGGAGGAAAGAAAACTGCAGAAAGATGAAATACGGGTGCAGAAAGAGGTAAGAGGGGTGCAGAAAGAAGCAAGAGAGATGCGGAAAAAAGCAAGAGAAGTGCAGAAAGAACCAACGGAGGTGCAGAAAGAGGCAAGAGAAGCACAGAAAGAAGCAGCAGAAGTGCAGAAAGAAGCAACAGAGGTGTAGAAAGAGTCAAGAGATGTGCAGATAGAAGCAATAGAGGTGCAGAAACCAGCCTTATTTTATTATTTTTTTAAATGAAAAAGGGGAGGGGGCAGGGTAGCCCCCCTCCTGGGCACTTTTCGGCCCCGGGGACCCCATCCCCCGGGGCATGGCCTCTGTGTTGGGGACCACAGGGGAGCCCCATTGCCCCCGCGGTCCCTGCCGGCTCCCCGCCTCCTGCGGGAGCCGGCATTGCTTTTGAACAAAGGGAGCTGCAAACATGCAGCTCCCTTTGCCCAAAAGCAATACTGCTTTGCTTCATGGAAGCGAGAGCAGTTTTCCTGCTCTTGCTTCCATGAAGCAAAGCAGATGTTTGCTATGGCAGGGCGGAAGCAGTGCCCCTGCCCTGCCATAGCAAACTGCAATGTCCTGTGGGTGGGCACCCCGGGACATTGCTGGAGCCGGCCCTGGGGGATGGCAGTCACCAGGGCCAAGGAGGGCTCCTGCAATGGGGCCGTGTGGCCCCCTCCCAGCCTTTGCATAGCCCCACGGAGGTGGTGGTCCCCGGTGCCTGGGGTCTGCAACGGACCCTCGCATTACATAATCTATGCCCTGGGGAGGTGGTGGTCCCCAGGGCAGTGTGGGTGGGAGCAGGAGCCCCCTACACCTTTTAGTTAAAAAAAAAAAAAAAAAGCCCCGGGGAAGTGTCGGTCCCCGTTGCTGCGGGGGGCGCGAGGCCCCCTGCATTTAAAGATGAAAGCTCAGGGAGGTGGCGGTCCCTGGGGCAGCATGGGGGTGGGCAGTAGCCCCCCACACCTTTTCTTTATCTTTACAGCCCTGAGGAGGTGGCAGTCCCCGGGGCTGCGGGGGGCCCCGTGCCCCCGCATATCATTAAATGAGAACGCATTCTGGGACCCCCTTTTTCTCGGCCCCCGCTTGATAAATCACCCCGAAACTTTCAAGACTGGAGCTGACCGGAGCGCTTCATTAGTTTTGAAAATTTCGAGAAGATTCGTCAAATGGCGCCAAAGATATTGGCACAAGACAAAACGCTTTTTGAATAGAAACAAGGTCCTAACTATAACTACCTACTGGTGGCTGCCAGTAGGTGATATATATATATATATATATATAAATAATACCTAATAGTGTACAATCAAAGAACATGTGTTGATGTGTTCCTGGTTCCAAGTCACCACTCCAGCATCTATTATTATCCATTAACTTCAATTTGTGTAGTCAAACAGGAGTCCAATGAAGCAAGTGCATTGTAAAAAATTTAGATTGTATCAGGGCCGGAGCACCTTTATTACGAAGAGAGAGATTCCCAATAAAAGACCAGACTTTCGTGAGATGTGTTCAAAAACCCCTTTGTCAAAGTGTGTGGACCATGTGGAATAGATGGATGAACACTGTGGAGTTAACAGTTTTGACAAAAATTTCTAAGCTTGGGAAGCTACATGCCCCGTATGGAGCCAAAGGGCTAGGACAGTGGTTCCCAAACTTTTTTGACCCCCGGCTCCCTTGAGCTATTGGCCATTGGCCGTGGCTCCCTATTATGTTACTTTTTTTGGGCAAGTGGGGGGATGTAAGCACAGCCTCAGGGGTACTTTCATTTTTCTCCATGAAAATAATTGGGATGAAGCCGATGAAGGTATTAAAATCATGGAGTCTGTGAAAGTGTGTCAATGGTAGGCTATGATGTGCATGACAGGTCGCGGTAAGACCTTTTAGGTAGTACTTGCATGTAGTCATTTGACTCACAAATGAGTTTTGAAGAACTATTGCTTTTACACCAGACTTTGCATGTATGTGTTCCTGCGTGTGTGGTGCTCTGTCACTAACGTATGTTGAACTATGCAACAAACTGCATTGTTTGCAAAGATGGGGGAAATATGGCATCCCGGCTGAATAGTGTGCTGGTGCAGGTTGTATGATGAGGCATGTGAAATTCTGGAAGAATGGAATGTAGTGGTGGTAATAACAAAAGGGATCCAATTGGAGGTGCCATGCAAATCCTACAGATAAATATGAAAGTCCAGACTTTACTAGTGTGGCTTTCTTGGGTACTAGTAAGACTGCCAGCACGAGCACTGATACTAGAACCACAGCTAGGAACGACAATATTGCCGAAAAACTATCCACGGCCTTGCCACCCTCTTCTCACACTTTGAGGCCATTAGATGAGCTAGCCACAATTAAATAAGTCACTTATGCTGCTTTCCAGAGTAGCATGTGAAAACAGACTGTAGGAGTAGCACATGGAAACAGACCACAGAAACAAACTTTACAAAAGCATATTGCAAAACAGACTACCAAAATCTCCATATTATGTTAACATCTCCCACAAAAATGAATCCTTGCCCCTCAAATGCATGTTGATTTTTCAGAGAAGCCGGTTTACGTACTGCCCAGATTTTGGCAGAATTTATTTCGAAGACTCTGCAAGAGATATTTGAACAGATTACATTTTCACATGGGGCAAACACTGGTCTTTGCAGCCGTGCCTCACTATGGAAAGGTTGGTGTCCTTAAAATAGGTTTCTGGAACATTCAGCATGCTGCGTGGAAGCGGGGGCCCAACTAAACATCTGTTTATCTATTGAGGAATGCATGCAAGCACATACATAAGAGTATGTGACATCTGAACACAAAAGCAGGAAAAAGCAAAAAGCATCAGCTTTTTTAATGGTTTGTGCTTGTGTTATTTAATTGCCGAAACTTCATAGAATTCTCAGCTCACAAAAATACAGGTCAAGAGTGCACTGCTGTACACTGAAGGCTTCCGGTTCCCAATCTGTGTGCTTGGTGCACGGCGCCCTGGCTACTTTTCATGGCGCACTGGGTGCCACGGCGCACAGATTTGGAACCACTGGGCTAGGAGATTAGCTAAAGATGAATGGCTAGAAAATTGAATCAATATCTAAAGTGAGTTTTGGATTAAACCAAAGAGAAGACTTCCTAGAGTTATTGAAGTGCCTCTTAAGTCGTTTGTCAGAAGCAATGAGAGCAGAAACTGTAGCCGAAAGAATACTATGAGAATGGACAAATTTTGTCATGGAAATGAAGGAAGAAAGACTATATGGGTGACAAAGAGATCGTTCGATATGTATCCATGGAGGAGAATAAAATCAATCTGGGGAATACCAAAGCGCTCCTCGAGACGCTAGGAAAGCCGTTTGGTACAGGCACGAGTTTGGGAAGTTACAACCACCCAGAGCAACAGGTTTCCTAAGAAGTTTATACGAGAACCTTGCCCACTTCTCATTCCACAAAAACTTAGCGATAAGTTTGTCAATTTCATGAAAGAAATTTGCTGAGAGTCTTATAGGCAGCATTGAAGATAAAAAAATTAACTATTGGGAATGTAATCTTCCCCACCAGGAAATGAATTCGGGAGACCAATTACCACGAAGGTCTTTCACTTTGGATAATATAAATGATTTATTAAAGGAAACTGTTTCCAAAAGATCTCTACCAAACCAGACACCCAAATATTTAGGACGAGAGGATTGCCATTTCAGACCTGAAGCACCCAAGTGGGAGGGAAAACAAATGGAGTTAAGAGGGAAAACCTCGGTTTTATCCCTATCTAGTGTATACCCAGAGACTTTCGAAAAGTCTTGGATAATATTAATTATCGAGGGAATAGCCAGCTCCACATTCTCAGAGAAAATGAGTATATCATCTGCATATGCAGCCGTCTTGAAAGTAAGATTCTCAAATGGAGTGGATCACGCACTCCAAGTTATCCAAAATACTTCTAAGCTTACTCAAGTTGTCGCGTGCATCAGGGTATCACTCTCTGATCACGGCGTGTAGGAAACCAATAACTCAAGCAGCGCTCCCCGATTGGAGAACGTCCCCTTATTGCACTGCCCAAATATCCCAAAACAGAAGGGATTATATAATGTTCACAAATATTACTCTCGATACGTAAATCAAATTTCAATTGATGATTTTATTGGTTTAACTTCCAATATTCTGTTGGGTATTCTTCATCCTTCCCAACTTTGAATTATCTTTGTATCATAACAATGTTCTCTTTAAATCTCTTCATAGACAAATGAAAACCATCCTATCCCAATGCATTTTGGTCTGGAATTGCCCTTCGTCCGGGGATACCAAATCTGCGAATAAATATGTGAAAAAATATGTACATGCAGGTCAAAACCAATGCCAATCAACTGGCCAAACGTAATTATTAATCTCTCTATATCCAGCAATTATGTAATGCATTTTCCACCTTATACCTAGATGTGGAAACTGTGCTCTTACCTTCATCACTGGGGGTGTGAACCATAAAACCATTCATATGTACCATGTATTACCAATAGGTGAACCAGCGCAGTCAGAGTAAAAAGTAAAAGAAAAGAAAACCACAAGTCATGCATTAATAAATTGCTTATACTGTTAACAACTGATGCTCAAACGCCAATTCAACCCCACTACTACACATACAAGAGACTTTCTAAGAGACAAAGGAAAGGTAAGAACCATAAATACACATTCGCCCGATAACCACGAAAATTAACGGTGGTGCATAAAGTAAAAAGTAACGTGAACGCCGAGTTAGACATGTGAGGTGTAATGTGCCCCTACGTAGATTCCCATGTTAAAACATGTAGCATACCTGCGTAGTGATGGTGAGAATACCGAGTAGAACACATGTGACGCAGTACTTAACTGCGCAATCCCGTTAGTAAAATGCAGCCTGCCAAGAACGTTCAGGTAAACAAGTGTAACGTGGTGAGTAACTGAGTAAAACTGCAACATGCTATAATCATGAAAATGATAGCCCCCAGTTTAAAACTCCCAAAGTGTACTGAACAGGTAGTGCCAAGTCCGCCAATACAAACTTACGGTAATAATCTGATCCGTAAAGACACGTAAGAACACTTCACCCAGTCTAGATGAACTAGCCGAATGATCGTGAAACTTAAACCATGCGAACTTTAGAAAACCTAAAAGTAGGACTGTCATGAACCGATAGTGTGGGGGACATCTTGAAAAGGTGTGAGTGACGAGTGTGAGCCATCATATATGGATATCTAAATCAAAAACAATCAGACAACTAAAATATACATATATGAAAGTAACCAAGTCTAAAAAGACCAAACCTAAGGTAAATAAATCAATCTTTGCAGTAACCCAATAGCAGCTAAAGAAAAGTGAGGTGAGCTCAAGAACAGTAGAACCACGACAGGGATATTCAAGCGTCAAAACACACATAGGTAAAGCTGTCATACAGTAACATCCATTTTTTTTAAAACTGACGGGGTCATCTTTAAGTGTCGATTAATACATGGGTAAAGCAGTACAACCGTAGAACCACCATGACTGACCGGGGCCATCTTTAAATGTCGATTAACCCATGGGGAAGAAAAACTGTCAAGCAACAGGAAACAAGTGACACATATCCTAACAGTAAATAGTAGAAAATCATACACTGGTAACCAGTATGTGAATCGGTTTACCTACAAAGATAATAACCAAGAGTTAGAAAAAAACATACAATAATAAACTTACAATGAAAAAAGTATGCCCTAAGAACTGGTGTATGCTACCGGTGATACATAAGTCAACCCAAGACAGGTTAAAGATAACAACTGAACTCCATCCTGTCGTTCAAACCGTTAGGCATGCGTGTGTCCAATCTTTTTATCCAGTAGGTCTCTCTTTGAAAGTGGTATTTGCAGTTGTCTCTCCCCTCCTTTATATCAACTGTTTCCAAGATGATGAATTTCAATTGACAAATGTTATGGCTAGATTTTAAAAAATGAGCTGCAATTACAGATTTCAAATTTGTTGTCCTTGTATTGCTTTTATGTACGTTAAACCTAGTTTTAATTTTTCGTTCTGTTTTTACAATATAAGCCAATCCACATGGGCATTTGAGAAGGTAAACAACATTCATAGAGTCGCAACTGGCTGTGACTTTAGGTTGAATTTTGTTCCCCTTTCTGGGATGGCAAATCCAAGCCCCTTTGATGACGCTGTTACAATTATTGCAGTTAAGGCAAGGCACAGTCCCTTTATATATCTGGTTCTTAGTTTGCAATGGTTGTTGAGTAAGTAATTCTCTGACGTTTTTGCCTCTTTCATAAGCAAACAAGGGCTGTTCCAAGAATATTCCTCTAAATTCTGATTTGGTTTGTAACATTGGCCAATGTTTTAATATCACTCTCTTGAACTCCATGCTCATAGTAGAAAATTTGAAATTAGGACCATTTTTTTACTTTGCTCTTTTTTGCTTGTGGGAGTCTTAGTAGCACACCGTTCCAGGGCTTTGTCTCGAATCTTTGTTGGGTATCCTCTGTTTCTGAATTTCTCCGTCATGTGTCTGACTTGTTCATCAAGTGTATCGGGATTAGAAACAATTCTTTTAACCATTAATAGTTTTGACTATGGTAAGTGACTTTTCAAGGTATTTTGATGAAAACTGTTATAATGAAGTAGGTTATTGCGATCTGTTTCCTTTCTGTAAATATCGGTTTCCAATTTGTTGCTCACCTTGGAAATGAGGACATCCAAAAATGTTATTGTGTTGTCACTAATGTCATAAGTGAATTGTATTCTCTCATTGACTGAATTGAGATCTTTCAAAGCCATTGTCAGTTCTTCATTTGATCCTTTCCATAAAGTAAAAATGTCATCAATATACCTCACAAAAATAAAAATAAAATTTCTCCAGGTGTCTTTCATAAGAATATGATCCATTTCTAATTTATGCATGAACAAATTAGCATATGCTGGAGCTGCGCAATAGCCCATAGACGTGCTTGTGAGTTGTAAATAAAACTGATCTTCCTAATGAAAATAGCTATGATATAGCGTAAATTGTAGAAGTTCCATCAAAAATATTTTGAAGTCGTTATCTAAGTCAGAATTCATTAAATAATGTTCAATGGCTTCTACATCCAAATTGTGAGGAATTGAAGTGTACAGTGATTTAACGTCGATTGTACATAGTAAGACATGCTCATCAATTTCGGTGGCGATTTGGTTGATTTTTCATAAAAAATCTGTGGTGTCTTTAATGTAGGTGGTCATATTCTGGACATAAAGTTGTAAATGTTTCCCCAAATTTTTTCCCACAGGTTCATGTATGCTACCCTTGGTTGACACAATGGGTCAGAATGGAGGAGTGTTCAAATTTTTGTGAATCTTAGTTAACATGTACATGTTAGGGCTCCTAGGGTTATCCTAAGATAAAAACGTCTAACTTCTTCTGTAATACCGTTGTTTAAGGCGCAGTCCAAGATGTTCTTCAGTATTTTAGCAAAAATCATGGTCGGGTTGTGATTCAATTTAGAATATGTATGGGTATCGGCAACATGGTCATCCACACTTTGTTTATAGAACGAAGTATCCATGATTACGAGGGCTCCTCCCTTATCAGCCTTCTAACAAGTAATGTCTGGGTTCCGTGTGATGTTTTCCATAATTCCACATCTTTTTCATAAGGTTGCAATGTTTGGATCTCTGATGAAACTTTAACTGTTGAATTTCTTATTTAACTAGGGTTTCAAAAGAATCCAAGATCTTATGGCTCACTGGGCCCATGAATGTACTTTTCGGTCTCAAATCCTTCAGGATTGTTTCTTTACTTCTTGGTTGGTCAACCACAATGTTTTCAAAAAAGTTCCTCAAATGTAAATTTTGCATAAACTTGAAGAAGCTGATTTCTAACTCCAGACTGTTGGCATAATAGGTGGGAACGAAAGATGTACCTTTTCGTAGAGTCCTAATTTCCACCTGACTGAATTGATGAGTAGATTTGTTGATAATCAAATTGTTTTGGTCTAGGTTTTCTTGCTCCTTGTAGACCTCTTGGTCTACATTGTGCCAGCTTCTGTTTCTGAGCTTTCTTTTTCCCCTCCGGGTTCGTCGTTGGCAATTGAGCCGCTCTCTAAAAAAGCTGTCCCTGATGGTTTAGGTTGTTCTGTACTCTGGTTAATCAGTTGTTTATTTGTTGTTGTATGTTGAGAAGATTTCTCAATTCTCCTGTGAAACTGATTGGTTTCGCTATCGGTAGAAGAGGTCTCAGTGTCAGTGTTTTGACTGTATGGTTTGTTTTGTCTTCTTTTGGCATAAATTTTTGCGCAGTTATATACCTCTCCAAGTTTGTAATCAATCGTATCCCGTTTGAACTTTCGTATTTTGGGTTCGTTGATTTCTTTGGTGTACCTGACTAGTTGGAGATTAATATCAGTCAATGTTTTGAACCACTCTTCAGAATTCATTTTTGTTGATAATTTAGTTTTTATTTGTGCTATTTCTTTAGTGAGATCCTCCAGAATTTTGGATAATTCCGCTTTGATTAGTAGTATCAAGTCAAGTGAACACTTGTTGAGAATCTTATACCATCTTTCAAAAAATGTTGGATTGTTTTTACACAGAGATGGTTTCAGTGGGATCCTTAATCCTCTCGGGATATGTTGAACACGGTGGTGTTTGATTAATGTACTAGCATGTAACCGTTGGTTAATTTGCTTCTTGGTAATGCATATCAATTGTTTGATGTTATTTTGTATGTTACCTGTGTTGGAGGGCATTGTTTCTTCCTCATGAATAAGTGCATATATCCTTAACTCTTCATTGTCTGAAAAGGCAAATGTATCCGCTCTTGAATCGGTCAAATTCGAAATTTCTTCGTAAGACATCTTATTCAATTGTTATTCGGTTGCAGTGTTCCTAGATCAGAAAAGATGAAGATTCTCAAATTGAGTGGATCACACACTCCAAGTTATCTAAAAGTAAGACCACCAAATTGAAGGCCTTTAATGTTGGATTCAGAATTAAGAAGTCTAAGTTGAGAATCAATAGTAAGTAAGAAAAGCCCGGGAGACAAAGGTCACCCCTGTCTCGTTCCTTGATGTAGGTCAAAGAAAGAAGAAGTGGAGCCATAAATTCTAATGTTAGCCTTAGGATTTGCATATAAAGCTAAGATCATGTTAATAAAAGACGAGCCTAGATCATGAGCTTTCAAAACAGCATGTAAGAAAGGCCAATAGACCTTATCAAATGCCTTTTCGACGTCAAGAGCAATTGCAACGGAGGGAAGTGATAACAGATGGGCTTTTTCTATAATATGACAGAAGGTACAGATGTCATCTCTTGCGAGACGGCCTTTGACAACGCCAGTTTGATAGTTATGAATTAGATTAGGGATACAAGTTTTCAATCTGGTGGATAGGATCTTCGCATAGATTTTGGCTTCCATATTTAAAAGCGAAATAGGATGATAAATTTTAGGATCAGAGTGATCCTTGCCGTCTTTCGGAATGACTACAATGGTGGCCTCAGCAGCTGAGCCCGAGACACAGTCCAACAGGGCATAGTGATAAAAACCTTTTTTAAGATGGTCAATAATTGAACAAGTAAAAGTCTTATAGAAGATGATTGGAAAGCCATCTGGGTCCCGGAGCCTTACCCAACTGCATGGCTTTAACAATTTCCTCAGATTCTTTTGGCTTATTCAAACGCAACCTATCCAAGTCAGAAACAGTGGATAAAGAGAGGGGACAAAGGAACTTCAGACAGGTGGATTTATCACAAAACAGTTGGGGGTATATAACTTCTCATAGAACAGTTGGGGGTATATAACTTCTCATAGAAATCTCTAAATACTTCAAGAATATCTTGATTAAGAACTTTTTGTTCACCAACTTTATCTGTGATATGGGAAATTTGAGTGTGCAGGCTGGTAGATTTGAGAGTAAGTGCTAACAGTTTACCAGCCCTATTACGGAATAGAAGATGATGAGATTTTTTAGCATGGACCCCTAGGTAGCCTCTTTTACTAACAATAGAGTTATAAGAATATTTTATTTGCTTGATATCCTTTAGAAGGGATATCTTATTGGAGTGCCTATACAAAACTTATTTTCTTTTAATTTCCTCTCCAAGAGATTGAAGAGAATTTTTTATTTCACTGTTTTTTCTGGAGATTTTTTTATGATCTGGCCTCTCATTATACATTTAAAAACATCCCAAAGGATTCTCAGGGAAGTAACTAAGTTTTCATCCTCATGAAAGAAAAACTCAATCTCTTGTTGGAGATCAAGAACATCAGTCTCATTGCCCAAGATTTCACTATTTAAACGCCACACACGATTTCTACCCTTGACAGCTAAACTAAGAATGGACATAGAGATTGCTGCATGATCAGACACAACTATTAGTTGAATCCGAGCATCAGACGTATCTTGGAGAAGCGAGGCATCCACAAGAAGATAGTCAATGCGGGAAAAGCTCGAATGGGGCGAAGAGAAGAACTTAAAGTCACTGCCCTGTGGATTATGTAGTCTCCAAACATCCACTAACTTATGAGATGTATAGATGTTTAGCAATTGTTAATGTGCCCTGGGGGCTCTGTAACGGAATGTGGAGTGACGATCTAAGATAGGGTCCATAGAAAGATTAAAATCTCCACCTACAACTGTCTTTGAATGCAGGGGAATATCAGAAAAATGTTGTTGATTGTACGCCAAAACTCAAGGTCATCTGAGTTGGGTGCATAAATATTCATGACATATAACTCTTGAGATCCATTGGTCAATCTAGTAAAAAGCCATCTTCCATTAGTGTCATGTTCCGCTGAGACTATGGACAAACCTGATTGTTTAGAAATAAGGGTAAGAACCCCATTACGCTTCCCGAAAGCTTCAGAGCAGGCAATGTCCACGACCCAACCCTTTCTCATGAGCAAAGCTTCTTTAGCACCTATCTTGGTCTCTTGGAGTAGTTCAATGTCCCCCCTCAAGCCTTTGCAATAATCCAGAATTTTGGACCTTTTTACTGGGTGATTCAGCCCTTTAGTATTTAGGGACACAACCTCTAGAGGAGGCATTTGGACAGCAATAGAAGAATGGAACCACAATGGATAAGAATGAGCTAAAAATGAAACTGAGCAAAAAAGTACACGGGAAGAGAAGAAAATGTTCCACTGGAAAAAGGGAAAATAGAAAAGGGAAAAAAAAAGAAAGAAACAAGGAAAAGTGGGGACCGATATCCGCCCGACCAGGACAAAAAGACAATGAGACTCCTTCCCACCAGGGGATATCTGTAAGAGGTAACTTGCATGGGGAGAAAACGTGGATAATGTGCAGCAAGAGCTGACACAGAAGCACCAGAAATAACCTCCGGGAATGAAAAAACCAGCACCGGTGGCGTAAGTTGGGGAATAATAGAAGCAGAAGGAAATACTCAGTAATTAGAAGAGTACTAGAAAATGCAAATCACGTGCAATGTCTACCTGGGAACAAATAGAATAAATAGTAAGATTAAGACAACTAGGATGAGAAAAACATGCTAGGTCAGTTACGAGAAATATAGAAATAATGATTTAGGCAGAGTAGGCAATACTAAAAGCATGACTACTGTAGAGCGAGCACCAAATAATTGAACTTAGAGTATAGCAGAAATAGAGAACAAAAATTACAGAAGTAAGAGAAGACAATATGGATACTTAAAGAGCCACAAAATAACAGAATAATCAGAATTAAGAAGAAGTATAAAGATCTAGAAAGTATGAGAGAGTTTAAGTAGATAAGTCTGTTGACAAATTGTAGTGACCGAAAAGTAGACTAAACATAAATAACACATAAACTGCATCCATTCAACAAAGGCAGCATAAGCATACAAACAACATAACTAACATAGGTAACATAGACAACAATGCAAACAATGCGACAAGATATGTTATATTCCTTCTACATATACAATAAAGCAACGGGGACAATCAAGATATCAGCAACAAAATGTGAAAAACAATATATAGAGACAGTAAATAGGGATGTAATGGTTAGCAGTACTGGTAGTAGAGATTAAGAGAACACGTGGAAGAGAATGTGGAGAGATTAGGAATGTGGGAATGGCCAAACGAAAAAGATCATGAATATAAAGAAGAAAGGATGTAATAAGATAAAAGTTACAGTGGTGAACACAGAAATATAAAGGTATACCCAAATAAGACTATAAATATAAGAAAAGCGCAAATCCAGAGAGATGTCAAGAGTAACGATATCGAAAAAACTGTCCCAAAAGATATAAACTATGAAAACAGAAAAATAGGCTTATAGCAGTTCAGGCTCAGTGATGAGTAGAAGAAACAACTGGAAGGGCGTCAACTTCCATCTGTGTCTCAGACTGATTATCTAGAAACGTTGCCAAGTGAGAAGGTTCTGCAAATGTTTTTGATTGGCCTTCAAAGGTTATCCTGAATTTGGAAGGCCCTGAAAAAGCAAAAGGAATATTCATTTTCAACAGTCTTTTCTGCATGTTCAGAAAACCTTTACGACGAATAACAGTGTCTCTGGCAAAGTCCTGCGAAATTGAAATTTTGTGATCATGCCATTGCACAGACCGGATCTTCCTCATGTGGCCTAAGATTTGCTCTGTGTGCTGATGTCGTAAGGGTTTAAAGATCAAAGGTCTCGGAAATGCCATATTTTTGGTTCAAAAGTTGGAACCCTCTGGGCTCTTTCAATCTCAATGTCTTTATTGAAGGATTACAGCAGAGCATCTTGCAACCAAGAAATCAGAAAATCAGCAACCGACGGAGCAGAGGACTCAATTCCCTCTGGTAAACCAAAAATACAGAGGTTGGTCCTACGATTGCGGTCTTCCTGATCAGTGAGATCTCTCCTCAAAGCTGAAATGGAACGTTCAAGATTTTGTATTTGTTTGGCTTGATAATTTGTATAGTCTTCCACCATACTAATTGTGGTTTCAGCACTTGACATTCTTATTGCCATATCTTTAAAGTCATTGTGGATGGCTGCCACTTCTAATTAAAGATCGGTATTTGTTTTCGTGCTCTGAGCAATATCATGTACAATATTGAGCTTGAGCAGGATGGCTTCCAACGTAGATGCAGAGTCGAATACCTTTGACCTCGGACTCCGGAAGAGGTGGAGATTGTTTTGAACATTTCAGGGTTGCTTTAGTGTCTCTGTCCTTCATATTAGCACTCACACCCTCCACCATATGGATTGCAATGTGTGAAACCAATGAACCACAGAAAGTCGAGAGGAAGAGCACACAAAACAATAACCAGAGGCAGGATGAGAGTCCACAGATATGTAGCTTGCTCAAGTGCAAAGAAGCGGACCAGAGAACAGATGCATGCAGTCCAGTATAACAAGAGAAGAGCTGGTGGCCTCACAGTTAAAGAAGAGTAGCACCATCCATGCTTAGCGAAGCAAAAAGAGTGACTACAAAAATCAAAACTAAACTCTTTGTTTCCAATGGCAGAGATAGGAACAACTGAACCACACGGCTCACCCAAGCTATACTGCTTCCACAGACTCCACTGGCAACACTTGGCAACATTTGAGATCACTGGTATTCTCTGGTATACACTCATATTCACTGGTACTCACTAATCGCCACTGTAATCCGTAAGCAGAGTTTTAGAACACCAAACAATCCCAAATATAGAAGAGTTCGTGAAGCAAAAGTATGAAACCTCCTTAAGACCCCTCAAAAATGTTGAATGCATTTTCAAAAAACACCACTATACTTTCAAAAAACAGAATAGTACGGTATTTGGGCCGGTAAAGTAGCAAGCCATTAGGACCGCAGAGCACGAGCCGTTGCAGCAGCAGATAACTTGAGCACAACACCAGAAATTGCTTGGTTTTCGAAAAACATGGAGGTATAGTATAGCATTATAGCAAATGTGGTATGAACCAGCGGAAGTAAACGCAGCAATGAGGAAAAAAGAGCCCGCATGCTTCAAGGCGGACAGAAAATAACTGTGGCCGCCATTTTAGGGCTCTAAAGAGTCGCGTTGCAGGATTGAAATAGATACTGTTATGTTCATTGAGAGTGAAAAAATAGAAGTCACCTACTACTGGCTGAAGCACTCCACTTTACATTAAATCCGTACCTCCTCAGAGCAGTGCAGAAAACTCATGACGCAGATGAAAGTCGGCAGAGCCGCCATGCGCCGCCATCTTGAAGTGCACATCGGCTCATAAGAGGAGAAGGACAAAAAGCGCTGAAAATGAAGGTATCCACCCCAAAAAAAAGACTGAGGTTGCGAGGCACACCTCCGAGGTCCCACATTAAACCGTCACCCATGCGTGCAGTTAGTTTGACGAAATTGGTGTCCTGGACAGCATTCGTGCTGGCGTGTGGATGGAGCTCAACACCAAGCAGCCATCTTAGCCGCGCACCAAGCCACACCCCTAGCCAGGTATTTTTAAGCTACACTCCGGCACAAACCCCCCCACTCCTTTTTTATAACCTTCTTTATCATTGCATAATCTTTAAAGTGTACCCACATAGTCAGTAGGCTGCAGCATGCCCCGCTCCATAGCGGAACGGGATGGAACCGATGATGAAGCATGCCACCAAGGAGTAACTCTGGTGGGTGAGGGTTTTACAAAAAAACTCCATTTTCTCCAGAGGAGGGTTAGTCCCCTTGACATAGCTGTGTTTCTTTTTTGTGATGTAGTATTTAAAATGTAGGACATGTACTGGTGTGTGTTACATGTCCTGATTGTGAAATACTGCTCATTTCGTTTTCCACTATTGCAAGGATTATCTCTCCCATATGTTATCATTGGAGCTGCCTTGTAAACTCTTACAAGTGTAACTTACAATTCGGAAGAAATAGAGATTTGAAGTTTGAGGTCCCTGAACTCACAATTTAAAAATACATCTTTTAGTGATGTTGGTTTTTAAATTGCTTGTTTGAAAATGCCACTTTTAGAAACCATTCTGTGCCTCTGTCGACCTGTGGAATCCACGTCTGAGGGAGGGTGACAGGTGGGCTGTTTGTGCATTCACTCTAGACAGTCACACAAAGGGAGCTGGGGTGTGTCCTGCATATCCTGATGGCCCATCGCCAGGCTGATGGGTCTTCCTGAGCTAGAGTGGTGGGAGGAGTTGTCAATGACATCTGAATAGGGCTGTGCCATTCTCACACAAAGCTGTCTCCACCCCCCTGTAGAGTGTCTCTGGAGCCGGGAAAGGCAGGGTCTTGTGCACTACAAAGACTTTCCTTTGAAGTTTGCCTACTTCAAAGGCAGAAACTGGTATAAGTACTGGAGCTGTAACACCATAACTTCGGAACACTTCTGGACTAAAAGGACATTCTGCCAAGAAGAAGAGCTGGGGAAGCTGTCAGGAGGGACTACTACTTTGCTGTGTGCTTTGCTGTGTTGGCCTGCTGCTTGCTGCTTCTGTCTTGGGCAGTGAAAGGACTGGATTTTGCTTTCGACATCCTGCTTGCCAAGGTTCTCCAAGTGCTTGTGTGTGCTTGCCTCCTGTTAAGTCTCAGGGCCCTCAAAGACTTCATCTGCAGCCCCTGAACTACTCTGCTGGGAGTTCTGACTTGCCAAGTGGTGCCAATTCCAGTTCTGAGCCATTAGAGGTGGCGTTTGCTCCAAAGAACCAAGAAAATCCACACATCAACTCGCAGCACCTGTTTTTCCCAACACAGCACCACTGTGCAGCTGAAAAATCAATGCGTTGCCACGGTGCGGCTAAAGAAATCAACACAGCACTTGCTGTGCTGCTGGAAGATCGCTGCAGCCCGAGTCCTGAGCACCATGTCACTGACGTCTGTTTCTAACATCTTAAAAGTGATATCTTTGCATGTGTATGTTGGATTTTTGTCGTTTTGGTCTTGTTTTATTTAGATAAATATTGGCTATTTTTAGGTCTCGCCTAGCGACGCAGCGCATGCGCTGCCCGCTTGGCGAGATCTATTGTCGTAGATTTTTGTTCGGAAGGGGGACAGGAGATGTGCACGCGCACGGCTGTCTCTTTTGCTCTCGGCGTTTCAGGCACTCTGTGAGACACCGCGCACATGTGGCTTTCTCCGATCGCATTTCAGTGGGTCACCAACTCACGACAGCTTGTTTATATTCTTGTTCGATTGATAGCAGTTTGGGTAGGTAAGACCGTTTTACATATGAACACCACCTTCATTGTGTAGAAGAAACCTTTAAGGTAACCCCGCCCTTTGCGTGAGTGCAGGAGGTAAAATCACACAAGGTAAAGTTGCTTGGATAAATTCTTGTGCTGATATCGAAGGGCTGTAAATCAGTGAGTGTGGAATTTCATTACACAGATGAGGGTGCCACTCTCCAGCTCCGTCTCTGTTCTTCTGTGATTGTTTGAGATTTAGTTTACATTGCCTGTAATAAATCTCCCAGTGAGGCATACTTCAATGACACCGGTGTCTAATCAGGTATGTAGTTACTAGCTCACAGGTTCAAATTCTGGTGGGGTCGGCTTAGTCTTTCCTCCTTCTAGGGTTGATAAAATGAGCGCCACAGCGTCGGTTACTAGTAGCATTTGTTTAAGAGGTAGCCCACGGCTTCCACCCACATCTGTTGAGGCCACCAGATATTTCTGCCTAGTTAAAAGTCAGCTCTCTCCTGTTTCACTTGCCCGGGCCTCCAGCAGTTCGGCACAGCCAGACCTCTCCCCGTGCAGAGTGGGGTCTTTCATGGGGCATTTTATGGGCCATGCCTTGAAATGCTTTTCCTGAAAGTTTGAGTGGGCCAGGCCTACCTGCATTCAAGGCCGAAAGACATTAATTCTTGGCCACTTAAAACTCTCCTGGGTCTGTCGAAAGCCAGTAAAGATTTTAACCAAAGCTGTGCGGTGCTATACGTATCTAACTGCATCCGAATTTGTGGCCATCTGTATTCTTTTTATGGATTTATTTTGGTGATTTATACAACACTGGCATCTCGTCTTACACTCACTTCCAAACGGCAAACACATTGGCATATGGAGGCAGCGGGTTAAAGTTTGGTGGCTGTATGCGCCGAGGTCGAAGTGGGTGGGATCTGTGGGGAACGACATGCCCGTACTTTTTAGTTTAACAGAAAGAAAGCAACCGTCCGACTGATTCCAACGGTTTACATGCCTTTGGGGCCCGGAGGGGGCTCCTGTCCTGTGGAGTTACGCGCAGGACAGAGAGCTAAAGAAACAAGCATTTGCAATGCAATAGATCTCATGTTACTTAAATGCAGAGCTATTGGTTATGCAAATGGAAAAGTAATACAGCGTGCTGCCATTGTTACAAAAGTAAATACATAGAAAAAAAACGCTGTTTGTCCCCCATATTACTTTTACATTTGCAAAGCCAATAACTCTAAATCCAATTAATGCGAGACCTATTGCATTGCAAATGCTTGTTCTACACTGGTGTGGTGTCCTTTTGTAGTGTTTTCACTGTGTTACTGTGTGTGTATGTACAAATGCTTTACACATTGCCTCTGAGATAAGCCTGCCTGCTTGTGCCAAACTACCAAAAAGGTGAGCTGGGGTTATCTTAGCTATGTAATCCCCTTACCCTGGCTAGAATAAGGATCCCTACTTGGACAGGGTGCTGCAAACCACTGCCAACTAGAGACCCCCATTTCTAACACAGCGCATGGCATTTTGCACTGGAAGAGTACCCTTCCAGTATACTATGGCACACAGGTCTGTGAGTTGGCGCAAGCAGCCTAAAGTATGCCAGTGCTAATGAAGAGAGCAACAGTGCCATATCTTAGTAGATAATGTGTTGTTGTGTTCTCTCCCTTTCATGCAACACAGCACAACAACTTTGGTTATTGCACTTCGTTAAAATGTAGTAAATCTGTCCCTTCATTTCTCCAGACTAAGCACATATAATGCCCATTAGTATGGATGACATGATACTCCTACATCTTGTAACCCTTATTCTCTTATGTAATATTTCCTGTGCATTGATTTCCACACTTATGTGATTCATTGTCTCTGTATAATAAATGTATGTGCATGTGGATGTGTACATGTGATGTAAAGCACTCTGACACCTCAATGTGGTATGAGTAGCACTATAAAAGAGATTAAATGAATGTGAGAGAGGGGCTAAAGAGAAATGGTGGCACAATTGGAGGGAAGCAGTGAGGTAATTTGTGGTGGAGGAGGTCATTAGGGGCGCCAACAAAGATGAATGCACTGTGCACTACCATCAGCAAAGGTGTCCGATGTAGACAGGCAGAAGGAGAGTGCGATTTGCCCAGTCTGGTAAAGGAGAACCAAGCCTGCAGAGCACTACTGGCTGTTTCAAGGGCTAAAGCTTTCCCTCGGTGTAGTGAAGGATGGACTGCCCCAAATGCACACAATTTGACCCGGGGGAGTCCGGATTAAATACTGCACCTCTTGGTTTCCAACTTCTTACTAAATCACAACAATAATTGTGGTGATGGTGAGGCCAAGGGATTGCCGTTCCCAGGAAATGCCACTGTGTTGGGAGCTCTATCCAGTTTTTAATGCAGTTTTTACTACAGAATGTTTAAGTTTAGTGTCATGGTTAAGACACTTTTTATAACTATACTCCTGTAATAATCAAGAAACAGTGATAGGGCTGATTGGTTCATTGAGACAGCTTTTGTCAGATGCCCTGGGTCTGATCTGTTTATTATGAAAAGTTATGACAAAAGCAGCAGGCCTAGCTTATTTATTCTGAAAAGCAAACAGGTCTTTAAGGGTTGATTATGATTACACTGTTAAAGCCTTTGGACATATATATTTTTACATGTAAATTGACAGATTATTGTAGGAAGCAAATTTTCAGTGTTGGGTATGCCCTCTGCCAAATCCTCGAGGTAACCGATTTGCACTGTGCCAATTCTTGTTAACCCCTCATTAAAGGAGTTATATTGTTTTGCTAACAGTTATTTTCTGCATCGTTGCAATTTTATGGTGGTAGGACTGATGGCTGCTTTGCAGAAAAGCGTATCTTCAGTATAGGAGACCTGAATATTGGCCTTCGGTTCTCCTTAGGGAAAGGTATATTAGATGCAAAGGGTCTCTACTGTTTAGATGAAAGGTTAAAACAAAGGCAATATGACTGATATATTTATAGTGAGTAATACATATATATAGCCAAAATGTTTGTAAGGGAAAACTGTTATTACACTGGGTTAGAGGCTACATAAAACCTTTTATTACTTGGAATCTGCTCCACACAGAATACCATTTTAGGCAAAGGTTTTGGTGTTGGTTACATTTTCGCACAATACCAGGAGATAGAAGATTTTCTCTGTAATAATCAGTTAAGCCTTTGTAAATGGGGTTGTAGAGTGTTTTGCTAAACTTTATGGTGTAGTATTTGTAAATTTATGGCTGTCTGCCTAATTGCAGCTGTGTGATGTCTCAAATAACTTTCTCTAATAATAAAGCAATCACGCCTATAGCCTTTTTCGTTGGTTTGTTACAAATAGTTATTTCAGGCACCATATATCCTATGACCTATGTGTTTGTGGTGAAAAGATAAAACGAACTCAGTAGGCCTGAGTTATTTATTGTAAAAAGTCTATGTGAAAGCCAGTAGGCCTTTGAGGGCGGATTGCTTTTTGTGTTGAGTCATTAGCTTCAATGAAATTTGAACATGTTGTTTATAGAGCAATTGACCTATAAACTTGAAAAGGTTTTTAATGCGCATGCGCGCACCATTCCAAACCTGGCCTTGATGCTGCACCTGTTCGAAATGTTGAGGGCCGCCAGTGGTGCGGAACACTACTCTTCCCGCCTCATCGTGGTTGGTGATGGTTCTGTAGTGGAGACGCAGAGGCGACAGTTTTCTCGGACCGTTCATTATTTATCCATTGTCAGTGCTTTAAATGGAAAATTAGAAGTGCCGGTACTCACTAATTAGACTGGGTGGGTAGTTAGGGGCGTATCTAGGGGCGTGGCTGTGAGCCAGGAATTTAACAATAGCCACATAAGTAAGCTTTAATGCAAATGCGCTGATTGTCATGTAAAGCGCTTAAATGCCTATGGGCCAAATTCGTGCAAAATCAAACTGCCTCCTTACATAAGAGACATGGCAAGCATCAGCTTCTATGTCATACGTGCAGAGCCTAATTTTTGGCAGTTTGATATTGCGCGAATTTGGGCCATGGGCATTTAAGCGATTTACATGACAGTCAGAACATTTGCATTAAAGCTTACTGTTTTTTAAGACCCCTGGTTAAAGGAGTTGTCCTGAATCGCAGGATGATGATCCGAGTCGGGATTCGACCCTGGTTCTTCAGTTCCACTCTCGGCACCTCTGACCATATCCTCATTCTTGTTGGGATGCCAATGAGAACCAGAGGCGCAACTAGAGTCAAATTTCGAGGGGGAGCTAATTCTTTCAGTAATATGCAGAGTGGAGATGCAGGGGGATCTAAGAAGGGGTGAGAAACAACAAAGCCTCGTTAAAAAGAAATTGGTCTTTTAAAGACCTGTGAAGTACTCGGGTGCGGTTGTGTGTGTGCCCGGGAAGCTGTCTCAGCCGGGCTGACACACACAATGGGGGAGGAGGGGTGTCTGAAGCCCTTTGATCCCAATGGGCGTTGCGCGCCTGATGAGAACCTAACACTGCAGGAGCAACCCAGCGCAGAAATACACAGGCTGTTGCCAGCCAGAGCAGCACATAAACACGCACCATCTGAAAGGGTAATTTTCAGTTTTTGCGTTGCACGTACCCGTACTACAGGGCCTGAGCCCTGCTGCTTCATGGAGTACCGGTACTCTCCTTGCCCGAAAATAAGTTCCGGTACTCAGGGTGAGAAAACTGAGAAGTGCCGGTACTCAGTACCGGTGAGTACCGGCCCATTTAAAGCACTGTCCATTGTCACACCGCGGTCAAGTACCGAGTTATTGTAAAGAGGACTGTTCTCCATCTCCTTTCACAGCCAAGAACACGCTTCTTTCTTTTCGTCACAGAAGAGTCTGGAGCTCCCTGTAAACAGTACAGTGACGGTGCTTTTAGCGGAAATGCGAGCCTGTGTTAAATAGCTTTAGCCTCATAAATGTCTTTGTTGGATGACAAAGTTAAATTGCAATTTCATGGTTTGGTTGCAAAGGGCCGTGTTTATGAAATTCATGAGCTGTTAAAATGTGTTGGAAAACCTGCACCCAGTGAGCAGCGGAGATGGGTAATCAGCGGGCCGACGGCGCGCGCTCAGCCTGCACTGATTACACCGCACTCCCAGCTGGGACGACTCTCTCCCAGGTCGGGCCCGGGCTCCTGCCCTCTATGCGCTATTTTCTCCCTATGACAATAAAGAACGAGGTTTGGAAGGGCTGGAAAACAGAGAAGAGAGAAAAAAAGAAAAAAAAACACTTGCTATGTGTGATAGGGGGAAGGGGAAAAACCTCCTGAACACCTAGGCGCAGGCATCTAAAGGCACGAAGAAATTAACTAAACTTAATTTTGGATAACATAGATTAATGTGAAATATTGTATATCAAATGTTACATGACTAATAATTAGCATTCATAAATGACTATATGTCACCAAGGGAACAATGTTCCGGGCTTGTATTCCATTTTACAAAACAATCTCAATTGGTCTTTTAGTCCAGGTGTTTTTTTTATGGGAATGACGTCCACAACTACCAGAATGCACTAGGCTGTTAAATAAAAACAAATAAAAAAAACAGGACCTGAACAATGTATTTTTTTGTGCCATGGAAGACCCTGCTAAGATAATTAATGATGCGACTTATTGGGACGCAAATGAAATTAGATAGGACGTGTCAGCCTGAGCTTTCATCGGCTTCCTGTGCCAATGTGTAGTGCACTGGTGAGTTTGTCTTTGTCTATTTTAAACCTTTGCCTCATCCATATGTTTCCCAGGAGAAGTAGACCTCAAATGTCCACGCTCTGTTCTCCACTGGGGGAAATGCCCAGGTAATCTACCAGTGGTCTCTATAAAACGCTTATCGTAGGTTGCAGTTAAACTGGCCCCGTTGTTAAAATTCTGTGGCTTCTGTGGTGCACTTTATAAATGATCTATATCTTTCGTGTGCCTAGGGTGTATTTCATAAATTCCTTCTGCCTGTCTCTCTATAATGAGCTGATGATGAATTTCTCAAGTGTTTGAGTAATCATCATATTGTGACCCCTTTGCCAATGACCAAGCAGAGTGCAAGTGAAGCTTTCCTCGGATATATTTACCCCGGCCTGACTCCCAGGTAATACAATTAATAAAAAGTCCAAGGTATTTTGTCATCAGTCTGTCACCCGGTGTGAGCAGTTCATGAAGTTCTTGGAGTCCACACACACACACAGTGTGAAATATCAAAGGTGGATAGGAGTGAAGAGGGTACAAGTCCGAGAGAGGGGGAAAGGATAGAGCACGTGGAAATGGAAGATGGACTGAGCCAACAATCGCACACCCTTTGGGTGGTAATTTGCATGACAAGGGAAATGGAAGGAGTATGTAATATACGCCTCTCTGTACTGTGTACTAAAGTGAAATACAATATGTAGAGAGTGCAAGATGTCCCTAGAGGAAGATGGAGGCAGCAAGAAGATAATACTAACTCTCTTTTTGTGATAGTGTGGGCGAGCAGTTAGGCTTATCAGAGGACAGTGCTAAGCATTTGTTTTACTCATAGAGGCAATAAATGAGAGACACCCTTAAGAATAAACCCAAGACCAATTATGTATAAAAATAATATGTTTCCTCATATAAGTTTTGAGAAGCAGTACTTCAAATCGGAGATATACTTTTGTACAGTTTTAAAATACTTCAAAAAATACTTTGTAGACTGTGGTATTTGGAATAAAAAGTAAAGCAGTTCAAAGTATGCAGTACTTTCTGTATCTAGGTCGGTCGATACTGTCAAATATTTACCATAGCCGTCAGCGGCAGAAACCCAGGATGAGAAAAGCTTTAATGGAGTTCAGTAGACCGCCAACAAAGTTACTGTCACAGTCGTCGGCAGCAGGTCACTGTAGTTCTATGGAAGCACTGTCAAACCCAGCAGTCATGGTCGCAGTTGCTGGGATGAAGGTGCAGTCTTGGTTGGTGGAGTACCACAGACACAATTACCCTTGCAGTCGCTGGAAGGAGGACTCTGCAGAGGAGTTTCAGAGGACCACGCTACCTGGGACGGCCGGTGGTCTTCTTCACCAGCTGGGTGAAGGTCTTTAAAAGCCCAGGACTCGGGTACAGCAGGAGTCGAGATGCACCTGGAGCAGGCGTACCAGAAGTCGTGGGTGCTCGATGTTGGAGTGGTCAGGCCACAGGTGGGTTGCAGGGCAGACCATCATGGAGGAGAGGCGGTAGTGCAAACAATGCGGCTTCCACCGTCGAGCCACCAGCAGGAGGGTATGGACTCTCAGGAGCGGGGCTGTTTCCAACGTTGGTCACTGTGCTGAGAGGATCCCTCGTGGTGATGGAGGTGTGCTGCAAAGTTTTCTTTACAGTGGTGAGTCGCCTCGACACAAGTGCTGGTCCTCAACCACCGTTGTTCTTTACTAGAGGACTAGAGCCTCTAGCCCAAAGAGAGGTTCTTGGCAATTTGCAGAAGGCTAGAGGGCTCTGTGATTTCTTGGAGGCCTTACAGGTGTCAGGAAGGACAGCAGGTTGGAAAGGCCTAGTCTTTAGCAGCCACAGGGGTTTGTGCCAGTTTCTTCTGCATCGGATCTCAATTCTTGAACTGCAGCGGTCTTCTTCCGCCGTCTTATTTTTGTCTGTCGAATCTGAAGTCAGGGGCATTTTCAGAGGGGGCTAGGTGGTAGCCAATGGGCTGCCTACCTGTAGGGTGCCTACACCCTCTATATGCTTGCCCCACATGGGGGTGGGCATACTCTGACTCCTAATTGGTTACTATCCCCATACTCAAGATGGCAAATAATGAAAAGGGGAGTCTACCTCGCTTGCTCCCCCTGTGGAGTGGTCCAGGGTGTAGGTAGACGCACCTCCTACTTTTCCTAATTTTCCCGCCAGTCCTCATGCTTAAAGTGGGGCAGGACTGGGGGGGTTGCCATCTGCTTCTAACAGCAGAGGGCTGGGGCAGAGTTAAAAGGTGGCATGGTCTTTGCTCCCACTTCTGCCAAGGCAGATCCTTCGGGGGGGGGTGTGACCACCTCCGCTCAGAGCAGACATTGTCTCTGGATCCGGAGAGCCTACCCAGGGGTCCAGAAACATGTCTGGTGATGGCAGGCTGACTAAAACTAGACAGGGACAACAGCAGCGGTCTGTAGGTTTCAGAGGACCCTCTAGCGGGGTCTCCTGTGTAAATTTTTTACTAAATCAAAAACTGGCATCAGCAAGGATTTAGCAAGACAATATGTTTGGTACAAAACATCTTAGAAATCAGTGAAGCCATCATGGAGCTAGGAAACTCGTGCTGACAAGTATCCAGGCCATGTGCTCTTGATGGCTTCTCTGTTCACTTACAACACCCAGAAAGGACTGGACATTGTAGGGGCATATCTGCTCATGCTGATATGCCCTCACATAGGATATAGTGCACCCTGCCTTAGGGCAGAAGGCCTGCTGTAGGGGTGACTTACCTATATTGTATGGAGTGAGGATGGCATGGTAAACAGGGCTGTGTGCCATGTCAGCTCTTTGGTTTGTCCTTCACCTGGACACTCAGCCTGCAATAGCAGCACTGCCTAGCCCGGGTGATGGGTCCCTAGGGGACCTTCTTCTGTCCCCATGCCCTGGTTGCCAGGGGTACCATTTACTGAGGCTTACAGGGAAACAGGAGCTGTGCTAATCATGGTACAGTTTGTGGGAAAGGAGATCTGGCACTGGGAACCTGGTTATCAGGGGCCCAGTGCACTTACTGTTCAAAATTACATCAGGCAAAAAGTGGGGGGGGAGGGTGGGGGGGGGCTAACCATGTCAAAAAGAGGCACTTTCCTACAGTGTCAAAAAACAGGGATCTTTGGGTGAGTAGACGAGCAGGATACAGCACTGGAACTGGTAGCCAGGGGTTCAGATACACTGAGTTAGGGGTGCTGTAACTGTCACACCTCTCCCATGGAAGACAGTGTTCCTTATATTGAAGAGAGAAGATGGGATTACATGAAGTAAAAGGGTCAGACTTGCATTTCCGACTCAGACACGAATTGCATAGATGTCAGTTAGGGGGTGGAAGAATATTTGACATCCTCTTGTGATGGCATGGCATAGTGGTTATAGACCGCAATGAAAAAAGGTAAAGTTGGAGCTGTCAGTAAGAGAAGAAGTGGTTGGGGCCTTGGGACTCCCATCTGGTGACCAGCTGGTTGGTTGCTACACATATATGTGCCACTTTAATATGAAGATCTTAAAGTCTTGCCATCTGTAGAACTTTCATTTAAAACAACAAAATGAATATGTAAATAAACTGTGACATTAGACCCTTCCTTATGTTGCAGCTAGAAACACGAGGTCATCCTCCCAGAATTCAATAGTCATATTAGTCATCCTTCCAAGCACATACAGCAGACTTGTGGCCAGATGTATGACCCTCAGTGTTTGCGAATCACAATTTGCATTTGTTTGCGACTTGAAATTAGCGGGTCGCAAACCTAGATGTACAACAGTGTTCGAGACACTGTTTGCGATTCCCAAATGGGTCGGAAAGGGCTTTCCTCATTAATTTTCCTGAGGCAGGTCGCATTTTGCGACCCTTCTGGAATGGCCGGCACTCAAATGGACGGTGGCTTGCTGGGGTCAGGAGACCACCATGTCTGTGACTGCTTTTTCAAAAAAGCTGTTTTTAAAAAAAAAAAAATGCAGCCCGTTTTGCTTAAAAGAAAACTGGATGCATTTAAAAAAAATAAAATTGAAACATTTAAGTCTCATTTTTTAAGAGCAGGCAGTGGTCTGTGGGACTACATTCTCGCTGCCAATCACAGCATTCCAGGTTGCGACTGGCTTACCTCGGTGGTAAATGCAATTTTTTTGTGACCGCATTTTCGTTCGCTAATCAATCTTACATCCCCCTGCGACCTGCTATTAGGAAGGGACGCCCTTCCTAACAGCTACTCGGAAAACCTATTTTGTGAGTTGGTAACAGGTTAGCGACTCGCAAAATACGTTTGGTGCATGCTACAACCCTTATTAGCGGTCGCAAAAGGGCTGATTTCCCGTTTGCGACCGCTAAAGACAGTCGTACATCTGGCCCTTGGTGACTTGTCCATGGATATCCAAGGATCTACTTTAGGGAATGAGAAAGTTGAGCCATGGGGACAGAGGTGGTCACAGTCTTGATATAAGCTGCTACTGAACTCCCACAGTCCCAGAAAATCTGACCCACAGAGCTAGACCGGTGTCCATGAGGAATCCTTGAATCAGACTTTGCTTGCTCGGCTCAATCAGCAAGGCATAGAGGAAGTGAGTGTGGTGTGTGCCCGACAGCTAATCTAACACCAAAACAATTGAGAAAGGAAGAACCTAAAGGCCCAGTGCAAGTTAATTAAAATGTAAAGACTTAATAAAATCAGTCAAGTTACACACAAAGGGAAAATGGGATCCCAGCTGCAGGTGGCTTGAAGACATTTGGCTCCCAGTGGTACTGTTCCAAAAGTCTCCCACCTGAAGCAGTTACCTCTCAATCCAAGTTTGGCAGGTTGGGGCTGATGTGAATTCTGGTTTGACAGGGATGCTCTCCGCTGCTCCAGCTCTACAAAATGTTTTAAGAATAGGTTGCAAAACCCATTGCACAAACTGCATTTTGAGGGGTAGTTACTTTGAAGCAAGGCAATTTTAGCAATATTTTGGAGCAGCTCTGCCTGATAAAATCTCTTTTTAACCCCCTCCCATACCCCATGCACTAAGGCTCCAGAGGGGTATATTCTCCCAGGCATGGCTGCAGCTCTACTTTACTCTCATAGACAGTCGTGAATTATTTTGTGCAGACAAGCAGTAAGGCCTATTCTTAATTTTCGTTTGAGTCACAATCTCTCTTTGTAGTACACAAATAGGGTACTTTATGCGCTAAATCAGATTGCTATTGTGATGACCCCTAAAACAGTCCTAACAAAACTCCCATTCTTCATATCCCCAAAATTTCACAAGGAACAATTTTTTGTTCTTGGATTGAATTACATACACATAAAACCAGTCTGATAGAATCGTGTCTCATCTGCTGCACAAGAACTATTATCTGATCCTTAACGCCACATATTTCTTTACCCAGTTGAACCCACTAGACTTTCCACGGAAAAGGGCAACAGAAAACATGGTTGTTTAGATGCTATAGAAAACAGAAGGGTGTTAATAAACCTAGTCCCTCGCAATTGTGTTTCTTTCAGACCCACAACAACACCTGTCATCCATCTAATGCTTTGAGGGCTCTTTGAAGTGACATCTTGAGAGCAGAATAATTACAAAGGGCCCGATTCACAGAACTAACTTACTACAAAATCCTAAACCTACTACCATTTTGGTATTCACAGAAGGCACTTACTCATTTTGGTATTCACAGAAGGTACTTACTCATTTTGGTATTCACAGAATGCACTTACTCATTTTGGTATTCACAGAATGCACTTACTCATACTAACTTTATGTCCGCCCTCGGGCCGGAGATTCCGGCCCGCTGGTGGAGATTCCGGCCCTTTGGTGGAGATTCCGGCCAGTGGTGGAGATTCCGGCCGGTGGCGGATCCTCGGCCACCGGCCGGAATCTCCACCACCAGGCCGGAATCTCCACCACCGGGCCGGAATCTCCACCAAAGGGCCAGAATCTCCACCACCGGGCCGGAATCTCCACCCCGAGGGCGGACATAAAGTTAGTATGAGTAAGTACATTCTGTGAATACCAAAATGAGTAAGTGCATTCTGTGAATACCAAAATGAGTAAGTACTTTCTGTGAATACCAAAATGAGTAAGTACCTTCTGTGAATACCAAAATGAGTAAGTGCCTTCTGTAAATACCATAATGGTAGTAAGTTTAGGATTTTGTAGTAAGTTAGTTCTGTGAATCGGGCCTATAGTGTCACGAGACCCTAATTCCAGACTGAAATATATATCATTTAAATGGAATGTTCATGAGTATAGGCATGGCATGTATCATATCTCATAAGTGCACTGGATAACTTGAACTGCCTTTACCTAGAGTCTTTTTCAATCCAGGTAACATTTAAGCTGAACATTTGTTTCTGATCACAATTCCAAGTAAAAAGTCAGAGAGCTAAATGTCACATCACATTTCACACAGGAGTGTATATGTTTCTGCAGCATGAGCTGCCAGGTGGCTTTGCAGTTTACATTATATGCTATAGATTAAGACATGGGTGAATCTACCTGCCTTTCAATACTGCTTCCCATGGCTATACTTTGGGAACCTGTGAATGATCTGTGGAGAGGCAGCTGACTTACAAGAGTGGCAGCTATGTGAAATAAGGGACTGAAGAGCATGTCCCTTTAAACAAACCACGTGCGGCTGAGCTTAATTAGCGGGCTGCAGTCACAGCTGAAGTTAGAGTGCCTGATTTCCTGAGATGTAAGCCATGAGGCACGCTAAAAAAAATGGACATCTACCCTATCGAATACTACAAACCCAGCACACATCTAAGACAGGGATGATTCATTAAAATTCTGACAAGATATGAAAACACACCTCTTCTTTTGTGTATCTCCCACTAAATGGGGTTTGCCATCCGCTGTCTACCGCTTGCCTGTAGGCAACCTGAGTCTTGCCCTCGTCCGGCCATTCATGCACCTACGTATTACCTGTCTATTGCTGTCTTGTGGGGTGGAAAGGAGTCCCAGTGGGCCTTCCAGGACCAAGGCTTTACCGTCTCACAGCATTGCTAGGGGCTTGCGCCAAACCCTGGCTTTCAGTCGCTCTGGCTCAGTGAACAGCCAGCTCTTTCATCAAGTTACAGTTTTTGTTCACCCCCAGAGATGGCCTTACAGTGGCGTGATCAGCTTGGCAGTAAAAGTAGACAATTAATTAAATATTGCAATTTAAGGGACATCATGAAACTAACACAAAGGTCTATTTCAAACTAACATTGAAACTCTGCACGGCTCATTCAGGTGGAAAACCTTAAGTTGTGACGTCGGGTAAAGTCTACAACTTCCCCGTCGTTGAAGGAGGGAAGAGTTTTCTGATGTATTCCCTCTTCTGCTGAGCCTGTGGGATGTCCCACTCGAGATTCTGGGATATTCTGCGAATAGAAAAGGGTGCCAGGGGCACGTGGCAGTGGTCGGTCCAGGTGCCTGGAGCTTGTTGGGACGATGCGTGGAAAGAGTGGTCGGACACAGAAAGCCTACAAAGGAGTGTGTCTGAAGGGGCGGATAGGACAGGAACTAGATGCCAGAAATATAACTTAAATGCCTATAAGTGATTCTGGCTGGTGCCTCTATGACACCCAGGGCCTGATTCACAAAGGTAAACTTACACTTTTGAGTAAGCTTATTATTTTCTGGTATTCACAAACTACACGTTTAATTTTACTAATAGTAATTTTACGACTGCAGAGACCCCGTAGTTGGGACGGAGAACTCCTCATATAAAAAGATAAGACAGACCTGTCCTTTTAAGTACGCAGTCTCGGCCACAAGTGTGGAGTCTCCACAGTATTCAAATTACTCTTGGTGCCTGGGTAAGTTCCGGTTGTGGATCAGGATTGTTTATGATGGATCGCAATTTTGGATATGAGGCTAAAGGCCGTGTGAGTTTCTCACTATCAGTGGGTTTTAAAGGTGATCATAGTACATGTCCATTCTATCCTTGGCCTCTTTGAAGAGCACACAAAGCAACCCTGTATGTCAATTATTATAATTGTCATTTTATGTAAAAGTGTGTAAATGTGGTATAGACTGCTGTTCAAATATTGACAGTACAAAGGGAAAAATGCTGTGTGTACAGGTAAGGAGTGTGTGTGTGAGAGAGAGAGGGAGAGGAGAGAAAGGGCGTGGCGAAGGAGGGTGATGCAAGGAAGAACCTGCAGAAGGGCAGAGTGAAAAAACAGGAATGAAGAGGAAGGAGGTGATGTGTAGATGGAAGGATTAAAAAAGAAGTCAATAGAAAAAGAGCTCACATATCTAACTAAGTGAGCTGCAGCAGCAGAAAGTGCTGTAAAGGGGAGAGTAGTAGTGACCGAGACACTTCGATGGTCACTACCTCCTCCACAGACCTGAGTTATGTTTTATTCACACTCTTCTATTTTAAAAATTGAAACATTTTCAAGTTTAATTTTTCACAACAAAAATCACTGTTGTTGCTCATTTATCTGATAAAGCCAAGAAGAACTGGCAAAGCCAATAGGTCTGGCATGTTTTCGGCATATTATTATTTTGCGTGATATGTCTGAATGCAAGAATAAAACATTTCTGTAAGAGGCCCCCAATCACTGATCAAGTGACATGCCAAGCACAGGATTTTGATTTGCATGTTTTAAACCATGACATTAATTACATATGTCATGCCTTCTGGAAAAGGTTCCTGGTTACACTTCATTGGCCAATCCCTTCTCAAAGCCCCCCCCACACTCTTTGTCAATCCACTTAAAGCACTCTTTTGTCAATGAAGCCCATGGCCTACCTTTGCAAACCTCAGTGCAATTGTCAGTCGCAGATGTAGTGTGGGTGGACGCGTGGCAAATGGGGTGGGTGCCATCCCTGGTTTTCCTTTGCACTCCTGGTGCGCCCCTACTCCTGCCCATCAAGGCCATTTGATGTGCATGCTTTAAAATATTTAAAGTGGTGCCACTGAGCTAACAATGCAGCTAAGCTCCATTCTGAGTTCAGAATTATAGTGAATAACAGTGCGAGCGAGGCCTCTATGCAACACAGCCAATATACTTCAATGTGTTTGCCTATGTGGCATCCCTCCTGCATGGTGTTAATCACTTTACGTGTGACCGCAGCACCCAGGTTACCATGCGAAGCCCCAGTTTGAAAAAAGGTCTGGCTGCTAGAATGGGAAATAGGCAGGCGTGCAACGCCCATTAGGCTGAATGGGCTTTACCCCCACCTACCCCCCCCAGTCGTCTCCAGTAACCCGGGCTGTGGAGTGCACAGGCAGTTCGTCAGCTGTCATGGTATGGGGCTGGGCAGGGCCCGATGACTCCGACTCGGCCTCATCCAAAGTACTTCATAGGTCTTCAAAAGACCACTAATCAGTTCACGGGCCTTTGTATGCTACTGCCCCCCCTCCCCCTGCTATCCCCACTCTTGTTATGGATTGTTGCTGCCAAAGTGGGAGAAAGGATTTCATTTACAAAACACACATGGGCAAGCAGCACATTGATATAAAGTGCCCAGCCATTGGCCTAGTTTGCCTGTAAGCAACAAAACAGGAACTGAGCCCTCCATGTGGTATATAATTTATCATTTAAAAATGTGCCAAAGACTCATATTTCAAAAAGTATATTTCTTTAATCTGGAAGCGCTTCACTTAAATGCAGTAACATGAGTTTCTACATTGACTGACATATATCAGAATTTACTGTTTCCAAATGTAAACTTTGAAACGCTCATGCTTGCAATGAGGATGCTATTAGCAGGGCCACTTGAATTATGCAATTCAAGCATTTTTAAAAAATAATATTGGATTTGCTGCATTTGCCACATATTCTTTGTCTGCTGCATAATCTGTAGATTTTGACAAAAAAACATAGTTTTTAGCTCAAACGGATCAAACTTTGCTAAAAACATGGCGATATGTGTTCCTGTGCTTTGGAATGTCCATCGCGAAGGTTGAATGGTCATATTTCACTTGCTTAATGCTGTATTTAGGTGCTAAATTGGTGTCAATAAGGGGAAATCTTTCAGAGACAGTGTTACCATGTGTAATAATACCAAAATAGTGAGGTGATACTGTCACAAAATGTGCCGCTTTATGCCGCATAATTTGCCTTTTCTTTACGCGTAATTTAGTCAACACTGCTGCATAATGTGGTCCTCCTCTGCCACATAATTGAAGTGGTCCTGTCTAGTAGTGAGCCAAGTCAATTGTCATGTGTGCCCTGCTTAGATTTTTATAACATATGGAACAACATTAAAGTCTATTAAAATGTATAAAAGTGAAGTTTTTGTAGAGGGCACAACCTAAATTGAGGTATTTTTAAGGTACTCTCTAAAGGGACGATAGAAGACATGAAGGTACAGTGAAATAAGGTAACTGCCTAGGGTAAAACAGATTTTGTGTAGCTGGAAAATCATGTTTGAAACCAGGTTTCCTGGCTTTATAGTGCACAATTTCAATCAATCAATCAAGATTTATAGAACGCTGCTAATCACCCAATAGGATATCCAGGCGCTTCAGGTCCCAGAGGCTCATTCGAACAGCCTGGTCTTGAGGGCCCTTCAGAATTCCGGAAGAGAGGTGATTGTCTGGAACTACATGGGGAGGCTGTTCCAGTTCTATGCTGCAGTGTAGGAAAAGGAGCGTCCTCCACTTCTGCTCCACTGGACGGGGGTGTGTGTGGACAGTGATAGGGAGGAGGAGCATAATCTTCTCAATGGTAGGTGGAAATTCATGCAGTGGTTAATGTAGGCAGGTCCTTGGTTGTGTAGAACCTTGTGTGCATGGATCAGCAGCTTGAATATACATCTCTTCTGTACCGGGAGCCAGTGGAGTAGCCTGAGGTGAGGTGTGATGGGGTTCATCGGGGGAGGTTGAGGACGAGTCTGGCTGTGACGTTCCGTATGGTTTGAAGTCTCTGTAGGAGGTGTGCGGCTATCTTACATAGAGAGCATTGCCATAGTCAAGTTAGCTGCTGATAAGGGCCTGTGTCATGGTGCATCTCGTGTGTAGGGGTAGCCACTTGAAGATCTTTCGTATCATGCACAGCATGAAGACGCTCCCTAATCTAGGGGTTTGCCCTATTGATCCCACCACACCTGGGCATAAGGTAAATCACATATAAACACAGTAATGAGTGGGAACAAATTCAAGAATCCCTCGAATAGAGAAAATATAAATTGATCCCTATTGCTGAATTTCATAATCCTAACCAACGTATATTTTTATAATTCTAGAATCACAAGCAGAACCCCAATTCCAAGTATCAGATGTTATTTCTCTTCCACACCAAATCACTTTTGAAATATAAATGGCTAAAATATTCAATAATCCATATCGGTCCATACAGAAGGTAGTCCAATGCTGATACACACAAGAGGGAATAGCAAAACCCTCAAATGCCCGTGGTGTGTATCTCAATCATATGCATACTGTAGTAATTCATCGGACTCCTCCATTCCAAAAAGTTGGCATGTTTCGGCCCATCTATTCGGGCCTCTTCAGGACCAGGGAAGAAGAAAAAGAACATCTATCATCACTAAGTAAAAGGTCCCGCCGCGTGGAAGACTGCCTGCAAAAACCATCTGGCACGGCGCACGTATAAATCAGTGCTTGTAGAAATTCAGAAATCAAGAGGTGCCACAGGTCTAGCTCTGGTAAAATACCTCGGGCCGTACGCATTAATCAGCCGGCCCTCGCAAAAAAAAGCTTAAAAGTGCTCTTCACTGCTACCAATGCTCACATCGTGGCGCAGCTCACGGAGGACTGCACTCACCCCTGTAAATGAATCTGGGTGGGTCATGGGGCAGAGATGACGGTGTTGATCTGCGACTTCATGGTGTTCATGCTTGTTATCATTGATGATTCCGAGGTTTCTGGCATGGTTGGTGGGTATGAGAGCGGGTCTCCGGTCTGGGGGCCACCAGGAGTCATTCCAGGGGTTGATGTCGTTGCCGAAGATCAGTAATTCCATCTTGTTCATGTTCAGCTTCAGGGAGTTGGTCTTCGTCCAGTCAGCACGCTTGTTGTGCATCTGTGGAAGGCGGTCCAGTGGAGGTAGGGTCATTGGTGAGGGAGATGATGAGTTGGGCGTCATCTGCGTAGGGTATTATGTTGAGACAGTGAGATTGGATGATGTTGGCCAGTGGGGTCATGTATGCATTGAAGAGTAGGACTGAGCCCTGGGGGACACCACAAATGATATTCTTGGGTTTTGAGGTGAAAGGTAGCAGGTGGACCCTCTGTGTACTTCCGGCGAGGAAGGAGGTGATCCATCTGAGCGTGTACCCTTGATGACAATTTGATGGTGTCTTTCAATTGTTGCAGGGATTCTGTGTAAACAGAACTATGCTTGGGATCACAGAACGTCAGTATGTAGGGACTGAGTCACCATACCACATTAGTACTTATGAACCCCAAACCTGACTAGCTCATAGTGCCTTACCTGCCCTCCTAATCTTCCCAGTTTGACAGGTAAGTTAGCACCCCAGAACACAACACTCTAGTCCCCTCAGCGAAATGTGGAAACACGTTGTCATCTTTCTTTTTCTCACTCATGCATGTCCATCATAAACAAAACAAAGACGCAAGAACAGTTTACAGTATTTCTTGAAACTATCGTGCTTTTTTATAAAACAACTGTGCTGCAACTAGAAAACCTATGGATGCCAGCAGAGTATGTAGCATCACAAGTAAACTATGTACAATGAGAAGCCCTACCATGTTTAAAGATGTATCTGCCTCAGTCTATCCTCACTATGGGGGCACAGTGGTATATCGTAGATCTCTGGGATTGGAACTGAACCCCATACCGGTATTATTGTTAGGTAATCTGCATCTCCGGTTGCGCAAGGCTGGCACATTTGTCTCAAGACCTCTCCTCTGCAAGAAATCTCCTCTCTCTTTTTCAAATTGCATGTCCTAATGTATATGATACGAGGTGTCTTTTTGAAAACAGCAGATGTGAATGTGTGTTGTGTCTAAATGCCAGCTACTTTACTAACAGAGTACAGAAGACAGGGCGCAGTGTTGTTTGACTTTGTACGTATGTTCAGACATAGTCCCAGAGAGAAGAACCAATAACAAAAACATGTGCAGTGTTTTGCTAAAATAATATCGTGGCACAAAAATAAACGTGCTGAGTGCAATGTGTGCAAAGCAGCCTACAACTTGCAGTTATGCTAAAATAAGGGAGAACTAAGTGGGCCCTAAAGGAAACTCACAACACCCCCCCTTTTGTCGGCCAAGTAACAGAGCGACTAAATAAACACTATATAGCACAATCTAAGCAAATTCATTTATTTGCTAATAGGCAGGGTAAAAATTACAATAATAATAAAAATCATAACATGTCAAGTTGGAAACGTGGCAAGATTAAGGTGTGTTAGAGGTATCTATGATGTCTCCCATGAGTTGAAGAGAAAGTGAATCCAGGATGGACTCCATCTCCACAGACAAGGAATCTGCCACTGCCCAGCTCAAATCATCCAAAGAACAGCATGATCCTTGGTATCAGCCGATGCTGAGTAAGAATTTGGGCAGCCTGTATCCATGTTATTAGAGCTATAGTTAAATGAGTCATGTGCCGATGCACTCATCTCCTCTGAAGGGAGGGGTTCATACCTGGAATTGTGAAACAGCCGTAAGCCAATGGGAAAACTTCAAAATGGGTCGTTAGAGGACTCATCAACCGGTTCATGTCCACAGGAACCGATGTTTGCAGAGCCAGGAAAATATCCAATGCCCATTCAAAGGGGCACCATAGGCAATAAAACACAGGTTGGATGCAGGCACACCAGACAGGTCGGAATGTCAACGACCAGTCAAGATCCAGTTCTTGGAGCAGTAAGATTCCGAAGAATCTTACCATGCATCCATGACATAACTGGACTGGTGGTGGTACCAGAGGGCTTCGAGACGGAACATCCATTGAGGAGGAGCAAAATAGAATCAAATTGCAGCAAATGAAGAATACATCAATTGGATGCCTCTGAAAACACTAGAAAAAAGGGAATGAATAAAAGTCGGATTTACTCCAAAGATTTTTTGGAAGGAACTGACTATGCCAGAACCAAGAATTTTAAAAAAGTGAGCAAGGCAGTGTTGGATGCATTCAAAATATGGTGAACTAATTTGCCGAAATGTATTGGGATGTTGGTTTATAACAAGGACTGTATTTTACTGGATGTCTTTGCAACTTGTAATTCGAAGGTTTATTGAGCAGATTTTATTACTACTTCTTTTTGAAACAATAGTGCTTTGAGTCTGTTTAGGTTGTTAAAATCTGCCTTCAAAGTTGGAATGAAAGGCCACAACAACCCATCGTATCCACCTTGCGGAGGTGGGAAGAGCACATTATTGCAGCAGATGACAATGCGGGAAACCAACAAAATATATGGGATCCCAGCTTTCATTCCACAACATTCATGATAATTTAACATTAAATACCTTCCATTTAAAAGAACTTGGAAGGGGCTGGGATTCCTTTTAGAAAACGGGCCAAATTTGCTACCAAAGCATTACATGCGCCATGAATGGTAATGTGTTGACAAATAAGTTAATGTCCAACAGCAAGTCGCATTCCTTTCCAGTAAGGAAGCCCTCCTTAATCACACGTTCACAGCATAAGAACATGGGAGGGACCATAATTCATGAATGAAGCTGCCTCAGCGCGGCTCGTATCGAACGACAGGGGAATGTTTAATGCAAGCTATAAATTAAAATGCTGAAATTGGCAGAGATATTACGCCATCTATTAAACATACAGTGGAATGTGTTTCTGCTACAGTGAAAGCGAGCTACTCTAACTTCTCGAGATGTAACATTGTGTAGGTTGCATCTTTTTTGCCATGAGTCGTTGTTTACGTGTCAGATTGAAAGGCATGAATAGCTGACAGAAAATAAGGTAACACAAAGGAATGCAACCATTTTTAAAGGTTTGATGGGTCCAGCTAAACTGCATGATGGATCTAAGCTGACTTTGCCCATGGTACAATGAAGACATGTCACTTTGCATGCATCAATAACAGATGACACAATGTTATCCAAATTGAAAAAGCGAGAAGACAATATATCAATATAATTATCAACAACAGCAAGCACTTTATCCAAATTATCTTGATCAATTTGTCTTAAACGTGCAGCAGCTTCCGTTCATAACAATTTCCAAATTTCATTATATGTAGCATAAATGAATCTTTTAGTAGGCGGAGATTTAGGACACAACAGAAAATCAGATAGGTCCATGTCCTCCGAGAGGAGAGAAAGATATTGTTTCACTGCATATAGCGTAGAGTGTTATTACCATTGTTGACACAATTTTCCCACTAAATAGGTAGTAACAATTCTTGAGTTTTGCGATTGGGAATTACGAGGATCAGGTCCGCTAGCTATAAGCCCCAGTGTGGAATTCAAAAACGGGCATGACATCCATTTGTGTCCACTGGCCACAATAACCACCCATGAGGGCCTGAAAGCATGGTGTTAAATGTACCATTCTGTAACATACTATTGAGTTGGTCAGCAGTGAAATTTGGCAAATGTTGCCAATTTACAAACCATGCAAAAGAAGGAATGGTTGGTGCATTCATTTCTTTAATATTAGCCAGTCCTAGACATGTGGTCGGCTGAACGGTGTCATCCAGGAAAATCATTTGAGTTGGAATTAAGCAGGCATGAAATAAAGTATCTATACACTAGACCTGCCAGGATTTGGTACCCCAAATGGATTTCAAATCAATGGTGTCCTTCCAATAATCGTAGCTCATTCACAGTTAATTTTGTAACAAATCAATCTGTATAGATTCATTTGTTTGCATAAGCATATATTTTTTCAGTGCTGTAGGGACAAGTTTAAAATAAATGACTTGTCATATCCTGAAAAATGTTTAAATTTATCTTTATATGTTTTGGAACTCCCTTGTGGGGGAGTTGGAACAATCTTCCCATTGTGTGTAATTGAAGAGTGTCCATTGAACCTAGCTCGATGTAAATAATGATGTCCATAATAGCGGTAACAGAGCATCTCACCATAGTTAGCAGAATTAAGGTACAAATCCTCTGATTCGAAAACAGTATAATATCCAGCTCTGAGTTTCAGCATCCCAATCATCAGAATATAGCCCAGGTACTATCACATCCCCCATAGAAACCCTAAACACATATGTTGTCTGCAGGATCTTCGTAGGACTGAATATGTCATAAGGAACTTTATCCTAAACAATTTTATCAGTTACTGGAACAGCTGAAATGTTGATGAAGGACAAGTCTCTTTTTAGCTTATGTGAAGAAGAGTGAGGGCCAACACTCCATTGACCAGTTCTGTAGCAGAGCGTTCTGGAAAATAGTGGCAATTAATCATCAGGAAAAAAAAACTCGCCAAATCCAATCCACAGGAATAGAAAAACCAAGGAAAGTGTTTTCCAAACATATATACAAGGTGGGACCAGATAAGTGCTTTTCAGCCATGAAAAGAAAACACAGATCCGGGAAAA
This sequence comes from Calotriton arnoldi, assembly GCA_963921515.1. Classification (NCBI taxonomy): domain Eukaryota; kingdom Metazoa; phylum Chordata; class Amphibia; order Caudata; family Salamandridae; genus Calotriton; species Calotriton arnoldi. The sequence continues at coordinate 128,576 of CAWUFW010000465.1, forward strand.
AAGGAGTGTCTAAAATGGAAGAATCATCAAAAGAATCAGAAGAAAAGTCATCTCGACCCACACAATACCCAGAAGCAGTTTGTCAAAAAACTGGTGCCTCTGGTACGTTTAAAGAATTGGTAAAATCCAAGAGTGGTGGATCTTTATAAATGACATCAGCTACGGAAGATGCAGTAGTAAGTTCAGTACTCACTTCTGTCGAGTTGCTGACTGTTGTAATGAATGCAGTGAAGTGCATTCTCTGCCCCCCTCCCATCCGGGGTAAACAGCTTTGGTGGTGCTCACTAGCTGTAGAGGAATTTCCTGTGTGGTAGTGAGAGGAGAACAGGAACTACCAAGGACTCCTCATGGCCTACTGTTGAGAATCTGCCACATAATGTAACTTGATGTTATCAATGGAGACAAAACAATTGTCTTTAGAACCTGGAAGCGGTGACATGATTACAGTTCTTGTACCTTGAATGCCAAGGACTGGCACCGGTGCTTGGCATGATTGGCCAACCTCCTTCTTTACCACCACCTTCTTTTGCACAAGATCCCTACTTGTGGAATCCAGCCGGAAGGTTCTGGTTTCTCCTTGATTCTCGCAGAGGCAAGTGTCTTCAACTGCTCATTGGATTGGGTGTCACTGAAGTTTTATAGGTCCGGTAAGACAGCACAACAATCATTTACATCAAAGGGCATGGCTGCTGCTACAATCTCTGGACCATCAAGGTCTGAAAAAAATTTTGATGCCAAAGAGGACCTTGTATGGGGTCCGGCCAACCAGAGATATTTTGGGGAGATTGTTGAGAGCCCACTGAACCTCATATAGGTGGTGGATCCAACTGTGCCCTGTGCTTAATACTCTAGCTGCTAAGGACTGCTTAACATCACAGTTCATCCTCTCCACAACAGAATTGCCCTCTGGTCTATATGAAGAAGAAGAATTCACCTGTACACCGAGGGATGCCATAGTGTCCCGGTATGCTTTAGAAGCTAAAGCTGGGCCCTGGTCTGAGTGGAATGTACTGCATGCATGTGTCCCAATAAAGACTTGCATGTAATGAAACTGCACTGCACGTGGTCTGCTGGGATTAAGTTTTATGATTTCATTTTAATGTTTTATTCCAGTACATTTATGCATTAAGGATACTGAATGAAGCAAAATCTGTTGTATGTATTACATGGATGTTCTGTACTTCTGATGGTTATGAAAACGAATAAAGGATCTTTGATTGATTGACTTGCATGTCTTTAATAACAGTGCAAGCATCAGTCGAATGCTGTGTCCAAACCCAGAGGAACCTGGAGCAAGAATCAACTGCAACTAGGATAAATGTAAAAGCTGTATCCAAAATAAGAGGACCACAGTGGTACAAATATGTGCAGCCAAACGGTTTATTCGAAATTAACAGACGTGTCAGCGATGGACGAGCCATGGTGGTATCTTTCATTTGTTGACAAATGTCACAACAATGGACATATTTTTTGGTGTGTTGATATAAGCCATGCCACCATTAATGTTCCTTTAGCAGCCAAATTAAGGCCACGAAACCTGCATGTACAGAAGCAACAACTTTATGCACAGCTATCACTAAAGCTAGTCCGCAGTCTTGGTTGGGAATCAATCAATCACCACCTCCTGAAATACTTGCAAAAATAATGTTTTGTATACTCAAGTGGTAGGTATATTTAGATGGAAATCCTTTAGGTAAGGTGGTATTGTCTTTATTAGCATTCACAGCATATCAGAGTCTATTCTCGTTTTAGAATGAGTAATTGCATCTAGAGTGGCAGTTGCAACTGCAGATTTGGCCACTTCATCAGCCAAAGAATTCCCTACAATGTGTTCTCCCACATGCTGATGACACAATGCATGTATAACATGAGCCTATGGCAACCTATCCCTAAGGACTGTCACTTTAACCCAAAGCATTTTATGCTTGATTGTGTTGCCTTTAGAATCTTTGAATCCATTCTGATGCCAATATTGTAAATTATCATTAAAGGACTGTATATAATAATACGAAACACTCACAATAAGTATGGGGAATTCAGGAACTTTATGTTCGAGTGCAATAGCAAAGCTTTTAGTTCGGCCAACTGTGCAGTGCAGCCCCCTAAGGACTGAGTGTGAGTTTTTTGTGGTTGGAAGTTTTCACCCAAGATCACACCAGCAACTATGGCACACGCCACAGAATACTGCTGTTTGGAGCCTATAGCAGGGTGTCCAACTAGATCGCGTGGAAGACATCCTGCTTGTATGATTGTCCAGTGGGAGTCTGCCACTTCAGAGATAGCACAAAGTCGGGTGCTCACACAGATCGCGTGAAGCCTGTCTCCCATCGCTGCAGTCTGAGAGGATCGTCAGCGCAACATCGGGAGCCCACCCCGAGTGCACAGAAGGAGTCTTCTACAAGACGCGACATCGGTAGCCTACCCTGGTTGAGTGCAGCCACCGTGGGCCAACTTCTTCCTTCTAGCCTCTTTGCCTCTGGCAAGCGAAGCCCTGCCTGCCAGCTGCTTCCCCTGAAAATCCCCCACCTGACTGAGTCTCTACTCAAAGTCCAGCGAGACTACTCTTGGCGGCCAGTCAGGCGGCTCCTCCAATGATCTTCGTGGGATGATGGTGGCCATTTTTAAGTCAGGCGCCATTGCCAATCATGCCTCCTGAATAGCTGGTGTGCCTTTTTCCTCAGTACAATCATTAATACCGTCACAGATATCATCAACAAACCTTCTCTGTCTCCCTGTTCCCCGACAACATCTGGCAGTATCATCACAATATCTCTACTATTACACTGTATATATTTCCGGTGCTTCTTCCTGGTATTTACCTCAAGGACATTCTGACATCTCGTGCTCTCTGTTATTTTGGCGAACTCATCCATTTGCCCTTGAAACCTGTCAACATCACTGGACCCCACGTGATGCACTGGCCGCAACACAGATGGAGCTGCGTCGCCTGGTTCCATGTCCAATGATGTGCACAGACCGTCAATACTGGGTGTGTCCTTTCTGCGCCCGCTGGAACCTCTGGCCCTTGTGTCTGGTGGTGGCATGGGTCTTCGCTGGCAAGAGTGGCTGGAGGATTTTGAAGTTTTCATGAAGGGGTCACAGGTCACCGACTCAGTTCAAGAGCTCATTGTGCTCCCTAACCTCATTGGTAAAGAGGTTGGGCATATCATCAAGGAACTTCAGACAGAGGTCATATCCTCATATCAAGATGTCCGTGAAGCACTTCACAGGAAATTTCTTCCAAAAAAAAACCATTGACTATGAACGTTACAACTTTAATCTACCCTCCCAGGAGAAGGATGAATCCATGGAGGAATTCATCTCGCGACTCAAACTCTTAGCTCACTAATGCGCTTTTGACACCTTCACGACTGAAGATGCTCTTCGTCTGTGGATTATTGAAGGATGTCAATCAGAATCCCTGCAAAGATGTCTCTTAAAAAACAGTTACTCTCTGGATGAAATAGAAGAGATGATGAGAGTTAACGATCAAGCTGAAGAACATGCAAAGAAAATGGGGATGGGAAAGCTAAAAATTGTGAAAAGGCCTTCCTGCTTCAAGCTCATCATACAGAAGGTCGTTCATCTAAACATCGGCAGACACCTAACCCTACGAATTATCCTCAATGAGCAGGTCGCCATCGCAGTCCCAAACAGTCTGACAAGAGAAGGTAGCGCCAACTGAAATGTTATCACTGTAGACAAGACTTCCCTCATGTTGAGTCATGTCCTGCTATTGATCAGAAATGTCGACGGTGTGGAAATGACAATCACTTTGACAAGGTATCACAATACCAAGGTGAGACAGCAAGACCATACATACACACTGCTGTGTATATGTGACGCACCTCCCCCAAAGAAAAAAACTAAGAAATCCCCCACAAAGAGTCCAGTACTTGGAGTATTATACTCCAATGGTGTGCACTTCCACCGCTCCCGCTGTCTCCAGAGAGCAGTCTCCAAGACCAGAATTAGATTTGTTGCAACTGTGGATTGCACCACCAAATTCAGATTTCACAAGTAATTAGGTCCATCCAGTATTATTATTGTTAAATTTCTTTATTCTTCTTTTGTAATAAAAAACAGCCAAGCAGCCAATGCGTTTCATCCAGCTTCAGTGGACTTCATCAGGGCTCATTTATAACATCCAGTTTCTTATCACTGTAAGGGATTGCACACACATTGTGCAATCAAGTATGTTTTCCCACGTTAGAACTATTCCCTCCTGTATCCAGGGTAGTTCATTAGTAGTCGGTTCCTGTGCCGTGACCGTTCGACAATGTGGGACGCCAAAAGTTCGCGTCTTCCATACGGGGGAAGACGCAGACTTTTGGCGTCCCGCAGGTCACAGCTCTGAATGACACCCCTCGTCCTCGAGATGCTATATATATTTGGTCATTTCTAGGAATGGCCAGCTACTGCGCTCGCTATATCAAGGACTATGCCACTATCAGCCATTCTCTTCATGAACTGACAAAACAAGGTCAAACATTTAAATGGTCAGCGAGATATGAGCAAGCATTTAACACGATCAAGGCCTCCATTGAGTCAGCCAGCAATCTGGCCTACTTCAATCCGGAAGACCAAAATTACTGTGGATGCTAGTGTTATGAACCCCAATGTACCCCAATATAGGCCTAGGTAGTTACACAACCTTTTACCTACATCTGTCCTACCATTGTTCTACATAACGGGTCTGGCGCTGACCTTTTACTTAGTTAGGTGCTACATGATTGTTGTGTGTGTTTCTCCAAAAAACTAGCCTCATGTATTATGCATGAGGATTCTCAGTATCACAGCAGGATTACCATCTTCTGCATAATAACTCTGTATAAGGGTCACCTCTATCGTCATCCTTGCCCGACATGCCCATAGTACACTTCTAGGTAGAACCCCTGAGGACACCTTTTGGGTACTACATCTTCGCTGGGAAAACCAGAGGAGAAAAAGACTTTCATGCTGACACGAGACACTGAGGTTCCTGCACTCAGACACTCCAGCACGCAGTGATCTGACATCCCTCGCGGGGTGTCCATCTCGAGACCAAAACGGGGTCCTTCGCTCTCCCACATCAGGTAATGGGGTTTTCTCTATCCTAAGGGGATTCTTGGCTCTTCACCTACATACATGCTAGGTACACTTAGGTACATCTAGTTAGGGTTGCATTGTTGGAGTACTCATTACTACTATCATGTATTCATATGCCTACATATAGTCATTGTTTTAGCACTATGGTAGAATTCTACCTTTCTCTTTACTCTGCTGGTGCTTATAACCGTATATATCTGTTTCTGTCTCATGGTTGTTGCCAGCACACGTATTTTATACTAGAATGACGCTAGTTCAATAAATGCTTATTGAGAACGTCCCCATTGTTTATTCTGTGTATCTCTCTGAGACAAAGTGAGCATGAGTGACTAAGCGAAAAACACTGTACTGTTTCCATGATCCCTGAGGGATCAGGGTTGTCATGTTCAATAGTTGCCAGAAGTTATTCGCTCCTTGGTAAGAGGGGCTCATAGTGGCACTGTGAGCTAGCTGGTCTACAGACTAACATATCCTTTGGGTTTGTCTGGAATCAGTCTGGACACCAATCCCTTAGTTTATGTTGTCTAAACGCGCAGGTCCTATATAGATTTGGGGGAACTACACAACACTAACCCTGTGGGACTTGGAGCCATACTAGCACAATGCGATAAGGAAGGTGACCAAAGAAACTTTGTGGCATATGCTAGCCGCAGTCTGACCGATACTGAGAGAGCGTACTCCTAGCCAGAGACTTAAATATGCAATGTAAGCCATCCTGCGCAGTGCTTCTGCATGCATCTCTTCAACCGAACATTCCGTTGGAGAGATGCATGCAGAAGCACTGTGCAGGATGGTTTAAAGCCAATCTTAAACCCCTGTCCTACATTTCTCCACACCATGATGCGAATGAAATTCATATTTAAGTTATAGGCCTAAAGACCGCACCTCTAACCACATTCTGTCTGGAGCAAAGTGTGCTCACTGATGAAGACGGGTGAGTGCTTCCACTCACTAATAACACACTATCCGGGAAGCCCTGAAGCATAAGGCCTCCATATATATATTTATTTGGTCCTGACGAATGCCATTGACCCATAGGGACTGTACCAGGCTGAAACATGTCGACCCGACCACTAGATGTTGTGGACCAGTGACTCATCCACTAAACACCGCTTTATATTTAGACTTACCCCTAGCTTACTCTTTTCCTCCAATAAAGATTCACCTATAGAATAGGAGATAATTGTATTCCACTCACCACTGTCAACATCCAGACAGTCTCCCTCTTGGTTGAGGTTTTGCTGTCACTTGTAGAACGGGACACTCAAGTGACCAGACCTGATGATGACGCTATCCACCGAACCACACTAAGTGGAGATTACATGCACTGCAGTCTGTGAATGTGTGGTTGAGGGTCTCCGAGCCAAAAAGTTCTGAGACTCTGGTATTGAGACTTACGTGGTTCATTCACCCCCTTTCTGATAGATAACCACTACCTCTTGGAAGCTGAATGAACCTCTGCTTCTTCCTCTGTAGGAAAGTAAGATCTGCTTCTTATGGTTACCCCCACTTTTTGCTTCTTGTTACACTGTTTTTGACTAGTCTAACTGGAATCCTGTTAATCAGGACCCCAGTCTATCTGCTTGCTCCCTAAAATGTTATGTCATGTACTTAGGTACACTCCAGATTGGATACTGGGGTACCCTTGTTAGTGTCTAGTATGTGGTACCCATGTACCTAGGGCATAGGTACCCCAGAGGGCCTCCCATAGGCTGAAGCATGTATTAGGCTACCCATGAGAGGCCATGCAAAATGGATCTACAGGCCTGCCATTGCAGTCTGTGTAAGTTGGTGCATGCACCACTTACTTAAGATATAGGTTTACTATATCTAAGGGTCACTACACATAAAACCTATGAATCACCACTATAGCAGGCCTTGACAATCCTGAAGGTAGGGTGCTTGGTTCTAAGTGAGAGGGTGCCACTGCATGAGCAGGACACCCCTGCAGCCTACAGAGTCCATTCTCCTGGGTTGTTAGTGCTACAGCCATTTACGACATATAGAGTGGCATTATGCGACCGCGTGATGACCAACTCTAAAATGGCTGAAAGTAACCCTATCGTGTTTGGTGTCAAACATTGTGGAATCATACCCCCACACTGGTAACCAGTGTGGGAGGTCTGATTCCACCCCTCAGAAACGACCTTTGTGAGGTCCCTGGTGTTCCCGGTACCAGCCTTCTAGTCCCGGGCAGCCCAATATGGTTGCTGGCGACCAGAGACACATTTATGCCCTCCTACTGGTGAGCCAAGCTCGAGCAGGGGAAGGCAGAACAATAGGCATCCTGTCATAGGGAGGTGTGACCACCTCCCAGACAGGATTTAGGTTATTAGGCCTGGGTGGGTGCGCTTGCCAGTGATCGAAAGTCTGCACGAGGGGCACATTTGGTGTCCCTGTGCATAGTCCAGTTCAAACCAGTCCTGGGAGCCGTTGGCTCCTGCTCTGGCTTGAAACTGGACAAAGGACATGGGAGTAACCTCCCTGCAGTCCAGACCGACCCCTGGGAGGGTCCCCTGAATCTGTCCAACCCTCTCCCGTGGGCACAAAAGGGCTTACCTGGCTGTAGGACCCCAGATTCGACGTGGACAAGATTCTGAAAAAGAAACCACTGAACTTTGACCGTCTGGACACTCTGGACTTCGTTTGGGCCCAACTTCGTCTCCCTCTCAATCTGAAGTATCGTCTGTGCCCATGCACCATACAGGCTCCATGTAGAACCTTTGGAGCATCAAGGACCACCAAAGACATCTCCATTGGAGTGAAGGAGTTATTCTCCTGCAACCGTAGGCACCGTAACGCAACTGACCGGTCTGCTGACCCTAAGCTCCTGCAGACTCCGAAGGCTCCAGCAACACAGGAGGTTGCTTCCATGTCCCTTGAGGTCCGAGTTGCCCTCTCACCAAGTTTGAGGTCAGAATCCCTTGTGGGGGCTGCAATACCCGTACTCCTGTGCACCGCATACTTTTGCTAGTGCATATGCTTGTTGGCGTTCCCAAAACAAGTGCACTGGGCTCCAAGTAGCCCAAATCTCTGGCATCATTTCCACCAAAGAACTTTGGCCTCCTCACAACGAGTGCTCCGTGGGCTGTTGCTTTGTAAATTCTGCTTGAGGTCCCCTCATGACTCCTGTGCCTCTGACCTGTGGGTCCTCTTGAGGATTATCTTTGCTTTTCTTGGGCTCCTCTGGTTGCTCTAGACGTGCCCTGACTCCCCTCTGTTTGGTGTGTCTCCTGGACCTTGCTGGTCCGAACCGTAACCTGTCTTGACTATCTTCGTGGGTTGCCGCTGCCAAGGCTTGTTGGTGCTCCAGCCGGACACCGACCCCTCAGCACTCGACATCCTTTGTGGGACAGCTCATATCTGGCTCCTGGTTGTCCTCAACATCACCTGGTGGCTGCAGAGTCAAGAACCCCCTCAACGCACCTGAAGCACCCGACATCGGTGGGCATTCGTCTACCGAGCCCCTGGTCACTCCAGAGTGACCCAGACTATGTCCCCTCTGCTTTCAGGTACTCTTCATCCAGAATCCACCTTTGGATTCCATCAGACACTTTTCTTCTTTCCTGCAGGGGCATTTCCTTGAAGTCCTCCATTGAGATTGACGGCGGTTTCCGACACCACTTCAGCCCTATGCACCCGGCTTCCCTGGGATAGGTAACTCTGCTACTACGGTATCCACAGGTGGGGTGGCACTTCAACCTCCTATGATCCAAAGGGCTTCCTCTTAATCCACTGGGAAGGGTCCTTAAACTGTAAAACTGCAACTGCGACTCTCCCAATGAATAGTACGTAGCACACTGTCGTGTTCTCACACTGCACCCGTCCTCCGTGGGGCCCATACTTACTCACCTTGGGTGGTTCCTTGGGGTCCCAGCAATTCTACATTCTCTAGACACTGTCTTGACTCGAGTCGTGATTCTTATACCACTATTTTAGTATATGGTTTGGTCTCCCCTGGAGCCCACTGTGTATTAGTGCTACTTAAGATTGTTTCTGTGCTACAGTATTGTGTGCTTTGTGTTTATCTGCGTGTAGCAGATATTGTGAGGTATTTAGAGTGTGTTATAATAATAAATACATATTTTTATAACTACTGTGTGGTTCTCCTTTCATTTAACCAATACAATAAGGTTGCATTCTGGTAAAACAAGCTGCTTAACATTCTTTCAAGGCTAAGCCTGAAGGCTGCTCTCCACAGCTACCACTTGGATAGCTTTCTAAGGTTATCTTTGACCTCTTAAGTCACCATAAGGGTTGTTTGGACTGGTACAGGGTGCCCACTTTAATTAGTGGACAGCATATACCAGGCCAACTTCTCACATCCTCCCTCCACTTTTTTGATCTGTTCTAAAGAATAGCACCAGGGGTTCTGCTACATAATCTAAGATGGGTTCACAAAAAGGCAGAGAGGCTCGATGATCGCAAAGACCTAACCGTGGGTATTTAACATGGTCAATGTCTTTGTTCCAATCGCCTCATCCACTTATTGTATTGTATTGTAATTGCATTTATATAGCGCTTACTACCCCTGACGACTTATCTTTATAAAGAGTATAAGCTCTGTCCCACTGCCAACCATATGCCATTGACTCTTGCAAGTAACAAATTCTAGGCCTAACACAGAAAGTGTGGATGATCTACCAATCTCCCACTGTGGCGGAACATTTCAATTGAAGTGCTCCCACTATCACAACGGGAGCGATTTTGACAAAACATGTAATGCCGAGCAGGCCATCGTTTCATCGGTACCCACTCTGCAGGTTTTTTTGGTTATTCAGAAATAAACCTTAAAGGTGGATATGTTTCAGAAAAGAAAAATAAATGTCCCTTACATGCAAAGAATGTTGTCCCAGTAAATCAGGGATATTTATTTTCATTTTTCAGTTTGAGACTGCCATGGTTTACATAACAGTTGTGGAATTAAAAATGGGTGTTGGAAGCCTTTCCTAGGAAGGATGGACCACCTGATGTTCTAACACAAGCATCCAGATGGCTAATGTACTGTATTTTGTATGGCTTTGGAGCAGAGGCAGCTCTTCTGTAATGGCGGAGGAGTGCTGCCCCCCTGCTAAAAGATGAAAAATAAAATGATAAGAGTTTTATTATCATTTTATTTTTGCCTGTCTGACAGCCAACAACGCGAGTCTTCAGCGGGGCGGGGCCAGGCAATCCTTTGTGACCGGTATGGCATGGGCAGGAGTGGTGGGCACTTTTAAGGACGCTTGTCAGTTTGGCCGGCCGTCTGAGGCCAGCCAAACAGACATGCACCCTTAGGTTTCTCCAACCCAGCTGTGTTGTACAGCAGGGTTGAAGAAATGCCGCAGGCTCGCAGACACTGTCTGAGCAGAAAACCAGGCCGCTCAGGCCAATCCCAGTGCTTCTTTCATGCCGGAAATAGTATTCCAGTGCTTCTCTCATACTGGGAATAGTATTCCCAGCATGAGAGAAGCACCTGGATTGGGATCTGGGAGCCTGCACAGTGTGCAGCCGGAGTTGAGGATCGAGAGAGAGGAGAAATGCGGTGGCCATCAGAGCGGCAGGTAAGTGTAATCTTAATAATTTTAATTAGGTCTTCCATTTTGTGAGAAAGGGCCTCTTTTGACTTAGTTACCCCCCACCTTTTGCCTGGTATTGATGTGGTTTCATTTGTAGTGCACAGGTTCCTGCCAACCAGATCCCCTGTGTCAGTGCTTCTTCCCTAAAACATATTCCCAATTGGTACTTCTGATACCCTGTAAGTCCCTAGTAAGTGGTACCATGGGTACCTAGGGCCTGGAGGCTGAAGCGGGTCCCCTGGGACCCCCTCACTAGGACAATGCCACTGGCCCTGCAGCTTGCATGTCCCTACGAGGTGATACTACAAAGTCAACATGGCACCCTGCCTGGGTGCCATGGCAGCCAGCACTGCCTGAAGGTATAGGTAAGTCATCCCTCTAGCAGGCCTTACAGCCCTAAGGCAGGATGCACTATACCGCAGGTGAGGGTATATCTGCATGAGTATACATGCCCTACAATACTTAAGTCAATTCTTAAATATTGTAAGTGCCAGGGAAGCCATAAGAAGTACATGGGCTGGGAACTCAACAACTGGAGTTCCGCAGCGCCATGATGGCTTCACTGAAACTAGGAGTGTTTGGTACCAAACAGCTCCTTGTAATAAATCCTCACAGATGCCAATGTGATATTTATTAAAACATACACTCAGATGGCACCTCAGAGGTGCCCCCTGAAAACCTACTGACCCTGGTGTGGTCACTGACTGGCTTTAGGCAGCCTGCCACACACAGACTTGTTTCTGGACCCCTGAGTGGAGAGCAGCTGCTCTCTGGGACCAGAAACAATGCACATCCTGGTCAGGGGTGTCACTTCTCCTCGACCAGGATGGGCTCAATGCTCAAGGGGAAGCTTCAAAGGCCTGCCACCTTTGTAATGCAACCCCCAGCCTCTGCTGCTAGCAGCAGATGGCAGTCCCTGGCTTACACCCCCACTTTGGTTGAGACAAGGGGCAGGAAAACTTAGAAACGTTAGGAGGTGTGCCCACCTTTGTCAACTCCACCCCTCAAGTGGATGAGGCAAACTTAAGCACACTTTTCAGTCCCCTCCATCTTAAAGATGAGGGGGCTCCTCCAATCAGGCCTAGGTCTATGCCCCCTCCCACAGGAGGGTAGCATAATAGCGAATGTAGTCACCCCAGGTAAGGTGCCCATTGGCCCTACCTGCTACTCCCCTAAAATGACCCTTAAATTTAGTATTTAGTCGGCTCCCCCAGAACTGGAAACTAGTTAGCTGCGACCTAAGAAGGACAAATAAGCAGCAGCGGCTCCTATATAAGGGTGCAGGGGATGTGCCCCCTTTCCTTTCATAGATTACTTGTATAAAAGGTTAAGTAAATAAACACAATGAAAACGAAGGTTATATTACTAGGTATTTTTGCAAGGCAAGCCCCTTCGTGAGAATGTGCCTGATTCAGCACTAGTAGGGCTTACTCACGCACAGCCCTGGTCTTTCCCCACAGTGCTGTGACTTCACTTTTGTTTCTCCACCTTCTTCTAGAGTATCCATTAAAAACAGCCTGTGGCGTTTAGCTTTCAAGCACTGGCTGTATGAGTTTGCCTGCCACTCAACAGCAGTTACGCCACCCTTTAATATCTCGCCACTGGGTGAGGTGGACCCAGCAAGCTTCACTGTCCACACCTCACCCTGTGACGAGATGTGAAATGGTGGGTTTAGGAAGCATGCGCAAGACGCCACAGACAAAGCTGTTTCTTCAGTCTGTGGTGTCAAGTCAGTCTTGATTTATTGTGTTTACGGCCAGAACGAGCCCATTCATATTTAGCACCGAATGTATGAGAATCCATACAATTCTGCACTGCGAGCTGCCAGAACACTATAAATAACTTAGGCAAATAAATGTGGGAGCTGCGTCCATAAGGTACGGAACGCACAGCCAGACAGTACAAGCATCACAGCACGTTGAGGAGAGTTGCACTTGTGAAGCCGGAAAGGCCTTGGAACATTTGTCATACAGGTAAGAATGCGACTCACTGAGAAGAACACATATGTCTGAGATGTGAAATGTACGAACCTACATTCTGGACAGGCTTGAAACAGGTTTTCATCTCTATACCATGACACACAAAAAGCTGTAACGTTTGGAAATATAAATAAAGGTGTGGTGTAATTACTGTGGAACTGGGGCACCAGGTTGAGTCTTGGGGTCAGCTTAATTAACATTCTGTGATTCTGGGCAAATCACTTAGTCACCCTGTGCCTAAAAAAATGAATACAAATGTGCTCGTGTAATGTAACTGGTGCTCATGTAAAGGGCTAGAAATTAACTTTTGGTTGAGTTCGTACTAAATAAAACCATAAAAAAGAAATCCTGATGAGTGTGACCTAACCTACCCTGTTAGAACTGGGGGTCTCTTGTTGGCTGAGGTATGTACCTTAGTCCAAATAGGGACCCTTGCTTCTAGTCAGGATAAGGAGGGACACACGCTTAGATAACCCCTGCTCACCCCCTGGTAGCTTGGCACGAGCAGCCAGGCTTATCTCCAAGGCAATGTGTAAAGTATTTGCAACCACACTCCCAGTAACACAGTGATAACACCACAAATGGACACCACACTGGTTTCATAAAATTAGCGGTATCTTTATAAAAGGAATACGATGAGACCAAACAATAGAAATCCAACATATGCGTATTCGTAATATTTCGCTTTGCCGGTTATTAGGCCAGCAATCAATTGTAGGTTCTTGCGGTATTAAATGAGCAATTCACGATCTCTAATGCAGTCCTAATGCAATGCTATGCAGTTCGTAATGTAGTAATAAGACAGTCCTTAATGCAAGAATCAGGCAGTTCGTAATGCAAGAATAATGCAGTTTGTAATGCAAGAATCAGGCAGTTCGTAATGCAAGAATAATGCAGTTTGTAATGCAAGAATCAGGCAGTTCATAATAATGCGGTTAGCCAATCTGCGCGGTCAACTCGGGCACCACTAGGCCCCAACAACAGAGACAACGGTCGTAAGCTTAAAGGGGCGGCCCCGGTACTGCTGGGCAGGTACGGGCCGCTCGGGGACTCAGCGCGTCTAACGCGGTGCAGCGGGAGAGAGCTCGGAGCACTCCTGTACTCCTCCTGCACGCCTCCCCAGGCCACACACGCTTGTGGCTCCCGACCGGAGTTCAAGCCTTACCTGGGGGGGTGCGCTGCCTCGCTCTCTCTCTCCCCTCGTCGGTTGTCCTGCTGGGCGATCCTGATCACGTTGCAGCTCTGTTGCGAGGCGACGCTGTAGCTGGACGGTTACGGCACTGCCTTCTCCTTCGTTGACGATCTTGGGCAGATTCCTTTCGACGAACAATGATCACGATCCCTTTCACCTTGTAGCTTCCTTGGCTTCAAGAAATCCTTTAGCACGTTGCGGGTCGGGCCGGCGGTGGCGATCTTTACTCACAGCCTCAGTTACGATGACGGCTCGGGCCACAAACAGCAATGCAGCAGCGTGGACGATGTTTCATGCTGCGGGGGCAATGCGGTCACGGGGCACCTCGTAAACAGCCCCACGGACCACACGGCAGTCTCAGGCGTGCAAAAAGCACACGGGGACACAGCGTCGCTGAGACACACTTGGAAACGTTTATGTTCCTGAGTTTCCACAACAGGGGACCAGCTCTCCTCGGGCCCTTGGAGACAAGTTACTTCAGGACACAGCACACAGCAAAGTCCTCTCAAGCAGGGGGACACAGCACGCAGCAAAGTCCCTTGTCCTCTCCTCAGTCAAACCAGCAAACTGCAGGCCAGCCCCAGAACACACAGCAAGGGCAGTCCTTCTCTTCAGTCTCTTCAGCTGTTCTTCTTTGGCAGAGGTTCCTCTTGATCACAAAGTAGTTTCAATCCTTTTTCAGTATAGATTTCAGTCTTGAGTTCAGGGGTTTCAGCTCTTACATTTATACCCCTAAATGCCTTTGAAGTCTTTGTGTTCAGGGGCTCTGACCCCGGTCCAAACCAGACCTGGGTGTCTTCCTGCCAGTGCACACCCTCTTCCTTTGATAGTCGGGGTCTGGGGCCCAGACGCTCAGCAGGAGGTGGAGCCATCCTCTGGGGGCAGCAACACAGCCCTCTTCACATGCAGGGGGCTACTCCCCCCCCCCACACATCAAACGCAGGCCAGCCTGTTGCTGTCTCACCTACTCCTTCCTGGGGTCAGGTCACTTCCCAGACCCTGTCACATCCAAACCCAGACAGGCAATACACAACCAGGCAGAGGCACACAGGATGGTTTAAGACAAGAAACCAGCCACTTCTAAAAGCGTGGTTTTAAACACACAATTCAAAAACCATCTTCACAAAAATATGTGTTATTAAATTCTGAGTTCAGGCACACTAAACTCCATCTCTCCATCTTATGCCTATGGGAAGATATGCTGGAAACATGGGACTCCGCATTCCCCATTCTGTCCTATGGGCAAGATGGCCTTGCAACAGTGAAAAACGAATTTGGCAGTATTTCACTGTCAGGACATGGTACACACCTCAGTACATGTCCTACCTTTCACATACACTACACCCTGCCCAGGGGGTACCTTGGGCCTACTATAGGGGTGTCTGATGTGCATAGAAAGGGAAGGTAAGGCCTGGCAAGTGGGTGCACTTGGCAGGACAACAAGGCAGTTAACAAACTGCGCGCAGGCACTGCAGTGGCAGGCCTGAGATCTCTTCTTAGGGCTACTTGTGTGGGTGGCACAATTAGTGCTGCAGGCCCACTAGTAGCATTTGCATTACCAGCCCTGGCACACATAGTGCACTTTACTAGGGACTTTACTAGTAAGGCAAACATACCAATTATGGACAACCAATTACCATAACACTTTATACAGGGAGCACTTGCACTTTGACACTGATCAGCAGTGGCAAAGTGCCCAAAGCATCTAAGTCGGCAACATAATGTCAGAAAAAGGTCTAGGAGGAAGGCAAAAAGTTTTAGGAACTTTAGCCAAAAAGGGCCAAGTCCAACATACCCTTTTCTAGTAAGATGACCGGATCAGCAGCTGCCTCAAAGAAATAAAACTGCACAAATAAATTGGAGAAAAAGTAAAAACGATTCCTTTCTAACCGCTGTACTGTCTCCTCTGCAGCACAAATGGGGTCAGTGCAAAACTACTTACTGTTACAACTACATATGGTTCTATTATCTCCCTTGCAGATCAAATGTGCTTATTGTTGTGGCAGCAGACATCTAGATGTAATCTGCAGGGAGAATAAATCAAGCACAAACAGCGCCACTTAGTGTAGCTTTTTATTAATTAAATTGCTGGTTACTCAATGAGTGATGTTTTGTGTATGAGTGTGAACGGGTGAGTCATTGAATGTGGGGGTTGACTGTGTGGATAGGTAAATGTGACGACTGGTTATATGAATTGGGTGAATGACAGTGGGTAGCTTGATGCAGATGGGTGAATATGAGTGAGTAAGTGAATGATGTAAGGTGGGAGAAAGTGAAATAACTGTTGAATGTGTGTTGGTAGGGGAATGATCTTAAGTGAGTAGTTGAGTGAGTAACTAGGTGGATGACTGAGAATGATAAGGTGGGTAGACGAAAGCTTGTTAAAACACCATGAGTTGACTGAAATGCAACCTGCAGCCTTCAATAACCTATTTAAATAACTGAAAATATAACAGTTAGAGGGTAAGGCAAGGTGAATGAGTGGGACGGTAGTTAGATGAGAATGTATGACTGAGTGCTTGAATGAGTGTGAGTGGGTGAACAGCTGAATGGGTGAGTGTGTGAGTGGGAGTATATGGTTCAGTGGGGGAATGAGAGTGTATGGGTAGATGGATGAATGTGAGTAGATGAGAAATTGTGCTGAACATACGTTTGTAATATTGGTGAAGGTTTGAATGGAATCTGGTCAGTCTCGGGCCTCTTAGCTGGGTCTGAAGGCTCATTGGACTAATGCATACACTAAGCCGTCCGACATGGCTGATGATCTCCACTCAGCCTTTCACCCTCCCTAGGTCGATAAAAGAAAACAAATTGAGTTGTGTAAAAATGAACATCTGTGTTCACCCTCTCTTCCCAGCCAGACTTTCACTGAGAAAATCAGGCATCGGGTTGCTCGCTATGCTAAATTGCATAGTGCAATTCTGTGTATGGACTTCCACCCCACCACTTTTTGCATTCACCAGCTGCAAATAAGACGCCGTAATGTGAAGCCTGAAGACAACAACAGAATTGGCCCCAGCCCTACCGGTCTGTCTCCAGCTTCCAAGACCCTGCCAGAAGATGACGCCTGTCCTGCAGCCAGCGACTTCCAGAAACCTGAGGAAGACTGCCTGAACATTGAAAAAGAACAGAACTCCCGAGGACAGTGGTTCTGTACCCAATAATCCAACACAAAGGACTTTGGTGCCCTGCAGATCTGCAAGTCCTGCCCATTCTGCACCCGATGCCTATGGCCCTTGTCCAGGTGGATCACCGCCCCAGAACAGGTTCCCCAGTGATCCTAACTTCAAGTCCAATATTGGTTGACACCTCCTGGACTCCACAACGACTCCTGCAGCCTGAATCCAGAGGCTTCCCCTGACCGCTCCCGGCTCCAGTAAGAAATATCCGACGTCTATAGGCACCCATGCATCTGAAGCACCTGTGCCTTGGGGAGCTGAATCAACAGCATCCCTAGAACCCTTTACATCTCTACTTACCTCTGCTGTCATTGGTCTCCCTCCTGCAATTTCCGGTGCAATGCCTGCAGCCTGTTTGTTGAAAGCAGAATCTCCTTTGAAAAGCATTGGGCACCCAATGCTGAATTTCCACCCTGCACCCGGCCGCCCCTGTGCCGCAGGTGGTATATGTTTTGTGCTGCTTTGTGGCCCCACCCCCCCTGCGCTTGACCTCACCCCCAAATCATGGCTCCTGCAACCGATTTACTTACCTGAAAGTAGTGTGGCTTCGAGCACCCTCAGTCCCCATTGAAACGCATTGGGCCAAACTCAGATTTTGACCTCTGCACCCAGCCACCCCCTGTGCCGCTGGTAGTGCAGTTTTGGTACTCACCTGACTCTTGTCCCATTCTGACCTTCAGGCCTGAAGACTGGAACTGTAAGTTGCAAACTTACCTGTTTAACCGCGTTATTGTTTTCCGCCAATGGATAACATGGAACTGTTCAGAAATTGCACTGTCGATTTTTGACAGTGAAAAGTATTTTTATTTAAAAACGTACTTACCCTATTGTGAAGATCTTGGTCTTAAAATAAAGTACAAGTAAAGCTTGTTTTTATGAAATTGGTGTGGATCCCCTTTTTGAGTTGTGTGTCCATTATTGGTCAATGTTGTGTAATAAATGTCTTACACTCAGCTGTGTTAGGCCTAAGGCTGCTCGTCCACACTACCACTAAAAGAGGACTTTGGGTTTTGCATTGAGCCCTGTACACTTTTGGGAACCCCTGGACTCTGTGCACAGTATAACCACCTAGTGTACCATATACAGAGCCAGCCTCCTACACATTTTGATTGTCCCCCCCCCGCTCACCACTAAGCAATGCAAGCAGCCGCCACTGCTTTGGAGACCATGCCGCTCAATGCTTATTGTACTTTCATAAGCTTGAACTGTCAGAAATTGAAACACAAAACAAAAATATGGATGCCTATGTTGCTCACGTGTCTTTTTTTCGTATCTTTTAGAAGTTTTCAAAAAGCTGATAAACACAATCACAAAAAAGCAAAGTGAATTTCCCAATCTGTAAAGCAGGCTGTGGACATTAGAATATGTGGACAGGGTGTGCACAGCGAATATCCTTCATCTGCTGATCCTTGGATAAGGCCCTCTACATCTCTCAGTCAATCATCTCAGCCATTTACTCCTATATAAAAATATCTCCGAATACCTCTGACAATCATGTCCGAAGTGACTATTTCTGTAACAGAAATCCTGCACTAAATGCAGAAGAGTATAAGATCCTGTGACAGGCCTCTGCTAGATCCCCTGACCTAGTCATGCCTGTATGTCACAGGCTACATACTCCTATGTCAGTCAGCTGATTGCTATAAGTAAGTGATTCTCTATCCGTATGCGAATCATACGATTAGTTAAATCCCCCCAAAATGCCTGGCAGCACATTACTGTGTGTAGCTCGAGCTACCCTTTTCTACAGCTATGTGTAGCCATCCTCTACTCAAGGGACCCATCAAATCCTGGAAGTTCAGTGTTCCTGTGCGAAGGCATTATTCAGTCCAGTCCAAGAAGAGAACCATGGTGTCCAACGCAACAGCTCCCAGTCCAGGCAGGTCCCTGGGGCCCTGCAAGAGGAAGACTCAGGGCCACTGCTGCAGCCCCCTTTCAGGAGACAGGGAGTGTGTACAGCCACCCACAGCATATGTTACACTCCAACCTCAGCCTGGCAGATGGAAGGGGGGGGCAGGGTTGGTTCAACCCTTCTGCAAGAGCTTCTCTTGGACGAGATCAAGGCTGGCATGTGATCAGAGCTTGCACAGAGCTGGTTCAAGACACGGATTGATAAAAAGAGAGTACATACAAAGTCAGATCCAGAAGAAGTTGTGCTCATGAGAGACCTCAGACTCTCAATTACACCAATTACATTATAATTACAGGCAGAGCTGTCAAGGGCTTTTGAAACCACGGTTCTTACTCTTACTCGATGTGTCAGCATGAGGCTGCTCTCCAGCCGGAGACGCACATTAGTATTCATAGGCAAGATTCACAAAGGAAAAAAGCAATGTCTGCACCAGCTGGGAAGAAAAAAAGTGAAATGTAACAGTTTAGAAACATGCAAAGGCACTGAAAGGCAAAGGAGGAGCGCATCGGGAGCTCCCTCTCCAATCCTCCAGGGCATGACTGCAGCAGCTCTCTCCTTAACAAGTGTATCGCACTTTCATCCAGGTTTAGCGCTGCATTTCTGGCCACCAGTAATTAGGATCTGGTCAGGAATAAGTCATTCAAATGTGTGATAAATGGGGCAGTTTCAGTCCAGCCCTTTTAAGGCATGAAGTCAATTCACCAAAATGCCTGGGGTAGTAGAAGTGACATCACACGCCATTTGACCTTCAATTTCACTTACACACACATGCTTACACATACATACACACACACACACACACACACACACACGCACACACACACACACACACACACACACTCTTTCATGTAAACACACACTCACCTGCAAGCACACACACACAACATATATTTTAAAGCATTTTCTTATTTACCTCAGCTGCCAGTGAAGGTCATAATCCAGGTAATTTTACTCCATTTTTATTACACTAATAGTAAATCATGAAACAAAGAGAGTGGAGCCAGTCGCGGCTCGCAATTCTCGCGGGTGGGGGTCATGCGGGGGTTATCACGCAGGAGTTACCGCGAGGGTGGGGGAGGTAAAATAAAAATAAAACTTACCTGACCGGTCCTGCGCCACCTCTGCTCCTGTGCCGGTTCACGCGTTTTCCTGCTCCTGAACAGGAACAGGCATGCTCCCTCCCCTCCTGTAAGCCAATCACAACGCTGCAATGGCAGCGTTGTGATTGGTGTGGAGTCCCGGACAGCGCCCAGCCGGGCACCTGTAGGGAGGCTATTTTCTCTATGTAGGCTGCATGCAGCCTACATAGAGAAAATGTAGAGTGTGCATGACTGCTTTGGTCAGTCACAGGGCCGACCAAACAGTCAGGGTGCTCAGAGTGGTGCAAGCCACTCCTCCCCGACCCGCCCGCCCCCAACCAGGCATATCCTCCCGCCCCCAATCAGGCATACCCCTGCCTTCTGCTTTCTCGCAGCGTGAGAAGCAAAAAATAAAATGGTATTTAAAATACCATTTTATTTTCTGCTTCTCGCACTGCGAGAAAGCAGTGGGGCGTCGCTCCTCCGCCCTAATGGAGGAGCCACCCCTGAGTGAAGCCGCAACCGACGCCCATACGGACGAGCTGGCACTGTGTTCCTAGCACTGATTTTGCCACCTCTGAGGCCTGCGGTTGCAAAGGCATGCCAGGGGCCGCAAGGGGTATGCCAAGGTTTGCAGCTGCGACCCCTAGAAACCCTTAAATGAGATCCATGTTTTAAGGTATGCTGACGATTCCAGGCTCATGTGACCTTGCAAGCACAATTTATTATACTGCGTCAGTATCGAGTTTGGAGAGAATCAGAAGTGGGTGCCTCATCTTTAATACTCAAGGGTTAGTCTTCTGTGCATTCCATTTATGAGGTTAACCCTACCACACATGGTTTCCTATTTTTCTTATGCTTAGGCCAATCGTAATATTTGTTACTGAACATAAATGTCTAGCAGAAACTTGATGTGTGCCACATTTGTTCTTCCCACTGAAAATCAATTTTCAGTAACTTGGGAGCATTTATGTACATGGCTACACACCTTGAAGAACTTTTATCTCATGACTGACTTGACATTGGAAACCCTGCCCACCATGCACAATATTCATAGTGTT
Organism: Calotriton arnoldi; assembly: GCA_963921515.1. Taxonomy (NCBI): domain Eukaryota; kingdom Metazoa; phylum Chordata; class Amphibia; order Caudata; family Salamandridae; genus Calotriton; species Calotriton arnoldi. The sequence continues at coordinate 149,624 of CAWUFW010000465.1, forward strand.
CCCTAATGAGGAGCCCCCAACCCTCTTAATCCAGGTTATCAGATATCAACTGAGATTCTAGGCAAACCCATGTGCCAGCCAAATAATTACAGTCTAAGAGAAGAGACCTTAAGCTAGTTATTGCACTGGCACAGAGGAATTTTCCAACCAGGTTGTAGGTCCACCTTAGGTAAAGCGGAATACTAGCGGCCACTTTTCATAGCAAGACAGCAGATGAGGAGAGATCCAGTGATCATACCATGTCTGCTGACATTCCGGTTTGACTTTTAATGCCAGCTTGGCGCCGTATTACTGGAGTGCCTCGGGGACGCAAAGGGCATTCGTGCCCGATTTGCGTGCCCCCGGGGCACTTTGGTATTACAGAAGGGGCTGCAGACGCTTCTGCATCCCCTTCAGTGAAAGCGCACATAAAGCGTCAGCGCTATAATCGGAGGGCATTCCCTCATTTGCATGGGGGTGTGGCCGCATGCAAATGAGGGAATCCCTTTGCCTCTGCGCCCACGCTGTACTACAGATGAAGCGATACAAAAGGGGATGATGGACGGAACGTTTGAGCCAATCAAACACTCACCCCCAGTCAACTGATCTGGGTTTAATCCATCATCATTCTTTAGCTCACTCCACCACCCCAGTTCAGACATGGCCATATGCAAATCAGTCTGACCCTGTGCCTCATGGGAACAGTCCAGCCCGAACTGCCAAGCCATGTCTTCCCTGGACCGGAAACAAGCATCCTAGGACCGGTTTCTGGCATTCCAGCCGTCATCAGCCAGGCTTGCTTGAATCCAGTGGCAAAGTGAGCAAGGGACCCACGTCTGGGCATACCCCGCCAACTTAGGGCGAACAAAGCGATACAAAGGGGATGATGGACGGAGCGTTTGAGCCAATCAAACACTCACCCCCAGTCAACTGATCTGGGTTTAATCCATCATCATTCTTTAGCTCACTTCACCACCCCAGTTCAGACATGGCCATATGCAAATCAGTCTGACCCTGTGCCTCATGGGAACAGTCCAGCCCGAACTGCCAAGCCATGTCTTCCCTGGACCGGAAACAAGCATCCTAGGACCGGTTTCTGGCATTCCAGCCGTCATCAGCCAGGCTTGCTTGAATCCAGTGGCAAAGTGAGCAAGGGACCCACGTCTGGGCATACCCCGCCAACTTAGGGCGAACAAGCGATACAAAGGGGATGATGGACGGAGCGTTTGAGCCAATCAAACACTCACCCCCAGTCAACTGATCTGGGTTTAATCCATCATCATTCTTTAGCTCACTTCACCACCCCAGTTCAGACATGGCCATATGCAAATCAGTCTGACCCTGTGCCTCATGGGAACAGTCCAGCCCGAACTGCCAAGCCATGTCTTCCCTGGACCGGAAACGAGCATCCTAGGACCGGTTTCTGGCATTCCAGCCGTCATCAGCCAGGCTTGCTTGAATCCAGTGGCAAAGTGAGCAAGGGACCCACGTCTGGGCATACCCCGCCAACTTAGGGCGAACAAGCGATACAAAGGGGATGATGGACGGAACGTTTGAGCCAATCAAACACTCACCCCAGTCAACTGATCTGGGTTTAATCCATCATCATTCTTTAGCTCACTCCACCACCCCAGTTCAGACATGGCCATATGCAAATCAGTCTGACCCTGTGCCTCATGGGAACAGTCCAGCCCGAACTGCCAAGCCATGTCTTCCCTGGACCGGAAACAAGCATCCTAGGACCGGTTTCTGGCATTCCAGCCGTCATCAGCCAGGCTTGCTTGAATCCAGTGGCAAAGTGAGCAAGGGACCCACGTCTGGGCATACCCCGCCAACTTAGGGCGAACAAGCGATACAAAGGGGATGATGGACGGAACGTTTGAGCCAATCAAACACTCACCCTCAGTCAACTGATCTGGGTTTAATCCATCATCATTCTTTAGCTCACTCCACCACCCCAGTTCAGACATGGCCATATGCAAATCAGTCTGACCCTGTGCCTCATGGGAACAGTCCAGCCCGAACTGCCAAGCCATGTCTTCCCTGGACCGGAAACAAGCATCCTAGGACCGGTTTCTGGCATTCCAGCCGTCATCAGCCAGGCTTGCTTGAATCCAGTGGCAAAGTGAGCAAGGGACCCACGTCTGGGCATACCCCCGCCAACTTAGGGCGAACAAAGCGATACAAAAGGGGATGATGGACGGAACGTTTGAGCCAATCAAACACTCACCCCCAGTCAACTGATCTGGGTTGGCGGGGGTATGCCCAGACGTGGGTCCCTTGCTCACTTTGCCACTGGATTCAAGCAAGCCTGGCTGATGATGGCTGGAATGCCAGAAACCGGTCCTAGGATGCTTGTTTCCGGTCCAGGGAAGACGTGGCTTGGCAGTTCGGGCTGGACTGTTCCCATGAGGCACAGGGTCAGACTGATTTGCATATGGCCATGTCTGAACTGGGGTGGTGGAGTGAGCTAAAGAATGATGATGGATTAAACCCAGATCAGTTGACTGGGGGTGAGTGTTTGATTGGCTCAAACGCTCCGTCCATCATCCCCTTTGTATCGCTTGTTCGCCCTAAGTTGGCGGGGTATGCCCAGACGTGGGTCCCTTGCTCACTTTGCCACTGGATTCAAGCAAGCCTGGCTGATGACGGCTGGAATGCCAGAAACCGGTCCTAGGATGCTTGTTTCCGGTCCAGGGAAGACGTGGCTTGGCAGTTCGGCTGGACTGTTCCCATGAGGCACAGGGTCAGACTGATTTGCATATGGCCATGTCTGAACTGGGGTGGTGGAGTGAGCTAAAGAATGATGATGGATTAAACCCAGATCAGTTGACTGGGGTGAGTGTTTGATTGGCTCAAACGTTCCGTCCATCATCCCCTTTGTATCGCTTTGTTCGCCCTAAGATGGCGGGGTATGCCCAGACGTGGGTCCCTTGCTCACTTTGCCACTGGATTCAAGCAAGCCTGGCTGATGACGGCTGGAATGCCAGAAACCGGTCCTAGGATGCTTGTTTCCGGTCCAGGGAAGACGTGGCTTGGCAGTTCGGGCTGGACTGTTCCCATCATGCACAGGGTCAGACTGATTTGCATATGGCCATGTCTGAACTGGGGTGGTGGAGTGAGCTAAAGAATGATGATGGATTAAACCCAGATCAGTTGACTGGGGTGAGTGTTTGATTGGCTCAAACGTTCCGTCCATCATCCCCTTTGTATCGCTTGTTCGCCCTTAGTTGGCGGGGGTATGCCCAGACGTGGGTCCCTTGCTCACTTTGCCACTGGATTCAAGCAAGCCTGGCTGATGACGGCTGGAATGCCAGAAACCGGTCCTAGGATGCTTGTTTCCGGTCCAGGGAAGACGTGGCTTGGCAGTTCAGGCTGGACTGTTCCCATGAGGCACAGGGTCAGACTGATTTGCATATGGCCATGTCTGAACTGGGGTGGTGGAGTGAGCTAAAGAATGATGATGGATTAAACCCAGATCAGTTGACTGGGGGTGAGTGTTTGATTGGCTCAAACGCTCCGTCCATCATCCCTTTGTATCGCTTTGTTCGCCCTAAGTTGGCGGGGTATGCCCAGACGTGGGTCCCTTGCTCACTTTGCCACTGGATTCAAGCAAGCCTGGCTGATGACGGCTGGAATGCCAGAAACCGGTCCTAGGATGCTTGTTTCCGGTCCAGGGAAGACGTGGCTCGGCAGTTCGGGCTGGACTGTTCCCATGAGGCACAGGGTCAGACTGATTTGCATATGGCCATGTCTGAACTGGGGTGGTGGAGTGAGCTAAAGAATGATGATGGATTAAACCCAGATCAGTTGACTGGGGGTGAGTGTTTGATTGGCTCAAACGTTCCGTCCATCATCCCCTTTGTATCGCTTTGTTCGCCCTAAGTTGGCGGGGTATGCCCAGACGTGGGTCCCTTGCTCACTTTGCCACTGGATTCAAGCAAGCCTGGCTGATGACGGCTGGAATGCCAGAAACCGGTCCTAGGATGCTTGTTTCCGGTCCAGGGAAGACGTGGCTTGGCAGTTCGGGCTGGACTGTTCCCATGAGGCACAGGGTCAGACTGATTTGCATATGGCCATGTCTGAACTGGGGTGGTGGAGTGAGCTAAAGAATGATGATGGATTAAACCCAGATCAGTTGACTGGGGGTGAGTGTTTGATTGGCTCAAACGTTCCGTCCATCATCCCCTTTTGTATCGCTTTGTTCGCCCTAAGTTGGCGGGGTATGCCCAGACGTGGGTCCCTTGCTCACTTTGCCACTGGATTCAAGCAAGCCTGGCTGATGACGGCTGGAATGCCAGAAACCGGTCCTAGGATGCTTGTTTCCGGTCCAGGGAAGACGTGGCTTGGCAGTTCGGGCTGGACTGTTCCCATGAGGCACAGGGTCAGACTGATTTGCATATGGCCATGTCTGAACTGGGGTGGTGGAGTGAGCTAAAGAATGATGATGGATTAAACTCAGATCAGTTGACTGGGGGTGAGTGTTTGATTGGCTCAAACGTTCCGTCCATCATCCCCTTTTGTATCGCTTTGTTCGCCCTAAGTTTGCGGGGGTATGCCCAGACGTGGGTCCCTTGCTCACTTTGCCACTGGATTCAAGCAAGCCTGGCTGATGACGGCTGGAATGCCAGAAACTGGTCCTAGGATGCTTGTTTCCGGTCCAGGGAAGACGTGGCTTGGCAGTTCGGGCTGGACTGTTCCCATGAGGCACAGGGTCAGACTGATTTGCATATGGCCATGTCTGAACTGGGGTGGTGGAGTGAGCTAAAGAATGATGATGGATTAAACCCAGATCAGTTGACTGGGGGTGAGTGTTTGATTGGCTCAAACGTTCCGTCCATCATCCCTTTTGTATCGCTTTGTTCGCCCTAAGTTGGCGGGGTATGCCCAGACGTGGGTCCCTTGCTCACTTTGCCACTGGATTCAAGCAAGCCTGGCTGATGACGGCTGGAATGCCAGAAACCGGTCCTAGGATGCTTGTTTCCGGTCCAGGGAAGACGTGGCTTGGCAGTTCGGGCTGGACTGTTCCCATGAGGCACAGGGTCAGACTGATTTGCATATGGCCATGCCTGAACTGGGGTGGTGGAGTGAGCTAAAGAATGATGATGGATTAAACCCAGATCAGTTGACTGGGGGTGAGTGTTTGATTGGCTCAAACGTTCCGTCCATCATCCCCTTTTGTACTACAGATGAAGGCACAGAGGCAAAGCAGCTGTCAGGAGGTGCACTGACAGTGCGCCACCTAATAGATGGCGCACTGTCAGTGCACCTCCTCATAGCAACCCTCTGGAGTGGGGAAAGAGTGTCCCATGGACCCCCCAGACATCCCCTTGCAGGCGTGTCCAGTCACTCACTGCACCCACCTAAAAGGGGATCTCTAATCTCCCTTCAAAGTGAAGGCGGGTTGCCACCTGCACTATGAAACACAGAGCGGCTTCAAAGCAGCCACTCTGTTTTTCACCTGAATGCGCTGCCCCCAGGGCAGCGCGAGTTCGAGGCTGACCTAGGGGCAGCACATTCACTATAATGTGGCACATCTTCCTGGTTGGCGATGTGCGCACCTTAGCAGCGCATTCAGGTGGATCCACCCTCATGTCATGCAAACACATGAAACGCTTACAGTCTTGACATCAATCCAACTATACAAGAAGGGAGAAATCAGGAGTAAATTGAGAAGGAGGAACATATGCATGAATGGGCACGCGGTGACTCAGCTCATTAAAACCAACTTGTTGTTAGTTATTATTTTATTCATAGTTGTATCAAGGGATGGGTGGGACGGCATGGATGGAATGTTTTTTCTTATAACAATTCAAGTTACCTTATTAATAATAGGGTAAACATCCTTTTGTACGCGGTCATTTCATGCGAAATAACGTGTCACATTCTAATAATAGCCTTTCTTGCTCTATTGCTTACATAAAATGACGAGACCTCTACGTTCGGTGTATACATGAATGCCTTCATATTAATCTACAACTGCCTTGCGTATGCTTTCCATCATATTTTATTCTTAAATGTTTATGCAAAAATTAAAAAATAGAAAAATGTGCTACAATATTGGGAAAAACGCAAAACTTGGAATTCAAGGAAAAGTATAAGAAAATAAGTGCAGCAACAGCAGACCTGTTTAACAGACAACTCTCTCTTTCTCAGTGATATACACTCAAAACGTTTATTTTTAAAAATTAAAAAGGCACTCGTTTACCTTCAATTAAAAAGGATGATTTATTGTATTGTGTTCTGGGGATGCCACCACATTCTAACATGTTCGTCTCTCATAGTAGAGAAGGTTGGTGAAAGAGTAGAGCGGAAGGCAAAAGGATCAAGCCAAAACTCGTTGGTGGGCAGTGATGATAATTTATTTTTGTATTTTATGTAATATTTGGTGATAGACATAATACCGCCTGCTAGTTAAAACACTGCTGTATCCTATCTTCTTTGGCTAGCAAAGCTTAATGAAATGGAGCAAAGAACGCAATTTTGAAAAGAATCTGTGGGATGCACCAGTGTAGTCCTTCTATGGGGTTAAATGCAGCTGTTACAGTTATGGTGACCAGGAATCCCGGATTTACTGGGACAGTCCTGTTTTTCATTTTCTATCCGTAAATTTTATTAAGTTTATCACATGCCCCGGTTTTCAGAGAGGATGAATTGAGACAAGTTTTAATAACCAGCCTTATCAGAAAGCAATTTGTAACACAGATTATGCTGAAAACAAAAGTTGCATTTAAAGCCCCTTATGTGTATCTTTGTATGTTGGTCAGCGCTATCAATTGAGTCACTCTGTGCTCCTTGGTTGATGCAAAATTGTAGTCCTACTTTTGTGTTTGTGGAATGTCCCGTTGTTTGATTTTCAAAATAGGGTCGCCCTAACCTGTGCTCCAGCTCAAGACAAAGGAGTGTATACTAGGGGCAACCACGTGATCCTTGCCTCATTCACAGCAGTATGAAGCCAGCACTCCAGTATACACTGTGCTGTATTTAGCTTGTTCTCCTGATCATCATCATTTATTTTGGCTTAGTAATAGGTTAATCTGTAACCCGCATAACCATAGCCTACATTACTTACTCACAAATTATTCATTATTTCCGCATATGATTTTAACATATTATTTTCCATATTGTTTTATATTTAGGCTTTGCAGAATGAACCATTATATTTTGATAAACTTTAGTTAGACTATGTTCATTTAAGGTTGAAATGAGTGGGCCTAGGTGCCTCACTCCATTTTGAAATAAACATTGTATTTCTGCTTGCTGTGCATAACACTTTTCTGTTTCAGATACCTGAGCCACAGTGTGCTCATTTACAATCTTATTCTTTGTTAGCTTACATTTTGAAGGTCGTAGAGTAGCAATTAGTTGGTTTAGACCGTGATTTCAAGCTCGCAGTGCACGTAGAAGATTTACTGTACCCCAAATGACTTTGAGCTTCAAACTCATGATGAAGATGCAGATTCTAAACTGAGCACTGAGTAACCTGTTGTTGGGATATTCCTGACAAAGGAATATTTGTCACCCGATTTAAAGGATTCTGTAAGGGAGGAAGTCTGGTATTATTCTGGCAAAGGTATTGGCCTGATTAAAGGCATAAAAATCATTATTAAACAGGATGATGAATTTCCTCAAATGCCCAGTACAAAGAGGGCCAGACTGGGAACCCAAAGCAGCCCTGGCAATTTTCTCGGGCCAGCCCCTGGGAAAGCACTGCCTGGCTCAGAGAGGCTGGAAACGCTTGCTTGCTGCTTTTGATACTGGGGGCCGATATTGAGGCATAGCTGCAAAACCAGCCCCCAGTAATAAAACCAGCCCACCAGCCCTCACTGCTGCAACACCGCCCCCCACCATTCCGCCCTCCCTGGGAAATGCCCGGTATGGCCAATCTGGCACGGAGTACAACATCTCGCCAGCGACCAGATTTGTCCCTGTAATCAAATCCATGTTGAAGCAATGCATCTTAAAGGAGATCTTAGGAAGTCCCTTTAATTCCCCAATCATGGGAATACAGAAATTGAAGAAGTCGTCATGGGTCATTTAGGACCTGCAAAAGCTCAACAATATTCTTGTCCCATGTTGTCCTGTGACCGAATCCAGGTGTAATACTTTTTCCAGATCCCCTGTGAAACCGAGTGGTCCACAGTAATCAATTTGTGCTAAGCATCCATTTCCATTCCCTTATTTCTTAGTAAATGGTATAGTGCTAACATATAATGTGGTTGACATGAATTTCTCAGATTTGCCGAAGAACTGATACATTGGATCATACCATGCTTAAACTGTGGTTTTAGCTAATTTTCTTTGCAGGAATTGTATATAAGAACTCCTTAATTCTGGTAGTGAGGCAGATTTTTTGAAGATTTTAGGAGACTTTCCCTTACTACTAGAGATGCTGTCCAACCTTTTCATGATTTTACTGCTCATTTAAGACTTGGAAATATTTCTTAATTTGACTGCTCTGCATAACTCTGCATTTGAACTTACATGGCATCATTTATTCTTTACTGCCTGATTCTGAGATTTCCGTGATAAAACTCTTTAACCTTTCCCCTGATCTAGAACTCAATTATTGAGTGATCCTAATTACTTATTTATGATACTCTGCTAAACTATTTGGTAAGGTGCTCTTTTACACAAGATCAACCTGAAGTGGAACTTCTTGAGGTAAATTGTGAGGTATGATTATTGGGGTGCAGTTCTAATTATTGGGATATAGGGTTCCACTTCGAAAGATTGGTAGCAGAGGATGGTTGGGTAAGAGCAACTACTCTTTGTATGGGGTCTGCAAAAGATTTCCTGGTCTTTTAATGCCCATCCTGAGAGAATAGTGGATTTTTTCCTTGAGCCCTTCTGATGAATTTCCAGTCTCTGGAGTTTCCCGGGAAAGTTGACTTGCAGGCCTTTCCTGAGCGCTTTGGAGGTTACCTATGAATAGGGCTAACTGACTCATGTACAGCGTGTATTTGTGAGGTATGTTGAAATATGCTGTTTCGAAAAGGATTGTTGTGTGCCTTGAGAGATGTTTGGGTATGCAATGCTAATTGTTGGTTTAATTGGTGGATGAATCACTGTATTGTTGACGTATTATTTATATTAATGAATTTTAATAATTGGTTCGATTTCTTCATCAGATTTGTCAAAAGCTAAGATCTCGAGATACTGTGGTTTATCTTGTCTGTGTAAGATATTTCGTAAAGCGCGGCTCTACATGCACACAGTTAGGGTTTTTCAAACTCATGAGATTTCTTTTCTAAGGTTGTGTGCCTAAAAAAGGGTGGTGTATCTTTGCTCCTAAATGTCTGGTCGTGAGTGTATTAACCAGGGTGGATTGCTGCTAGACTACTGGCTGCTTAGTGTGAAAGGTGGTTTTAAAACCGTACAGTGAAAGGTGTGTTTTCTGTTCCTCTGTGGCTATTAATTGTGAGATGTGATTTGTCTTGCTGTAATCTGTTGACTTCTTTTCTATTTAAGATGAGCAGACCATAATTTATTTAGTTTAAGGTTGTTTAGAAGGCTCTGCAATTGTTTTCCATGCTCACAGCGTGATTGGTTAGTTAGCAAGGAAGCTGCACTGGGATTGGTGAGACATCGCCATAAACCTGTGCTGTCATTGGTTGGTTTCTGACAGTCATGCTATAACAAGTTGACCTTTGACAGAGCTGCGCTGGGATTGGTTGTTGTTTGCTAGTTCGTTTAGTGTGATTTTGAGTTTGGTTTAAGTGAGAAATAATGGGGGATGTGTTGAAAAAGCCTAAAGTTTCTGTTGTACCTGGCATTGAGGGTAAGAAAATACCAGATGAGGCAATGCCTGCATACAAAATGATGACGGACATTGGATTCTATACTTGTACCTGAATTTCTGAATGGCATGATTATACTACTTCTAATAAAGACTTGCAGTTTTTTTTTTAGAGGATAGCTTTAACATTAAAAAGCTGAATTTCCTTAGACAGACTTTGAGTATCATGGAGCCGATGCCCAAACTTATACAGTTTGAGGCACTAAATAATGAGATCGAATGACACAGTGAAAGATAAAAAAAGAATGTCAAAACAGGCGAAGGGCTGGAGAAGAAGTGGGATCGGATAAAAAATTGCTGGAGGGAGGATACAATGGAAAGACTGATAGCTTATCCTGCTATGACTATAGAAACAAATGACCAAAGCCAGATAAATGGGGGAGGGAAACAAAATGAGGATTCTGATGAGGAGGATCATTTCTTTAATGATCTCTTGATTTCTAGACCTCTTCCGTATGCAGTTAGAGCATCAAGGACAGATGGTTCTAGTTCTGTTTCGGAAATTGACATGGGAGCGGGTGGAGATTGCACTACTGTGCAAGGTCCTATAGCTGTGATACCAAATGCACCGCCAGAGGTGGCAAAATGGTGCCTAGCACAAGTAGGTATGTCCAACCTGTGCAATAGGTTCAAGTAGATTCGCTTGAAAGAAGGGCAGTGGTCAAAGAGCTTCCTAAAGTTTTTTACATTGGCATTTTGAAAATTGAATTCAGTAAACTATTTCATGGAAACATTGATTTGAAAAAGCTGTTCACATATAATGCTGATGAAATAAGATATTTAATTAAGCAGCCAGATGTGCAAATAAACCACATCAAAAATTAGAGGGGCTAGCTGATGAATGAGAAGCAAAATGAAAAATGTGAAACAAAATTACAAAATGGATTTGACTCGTGATGAAATTAAAGAAATGGGCTTGATTACTTTGAGAGCTCATAATAACAATTTGATTGAGAAAACAATGGAAAGGAGTGATCTTACAAAATACAAAGAGAGATGGAAAAAAGGGACAGTGAGTAAAAAGAAAGCAAGGGGAGCAGAGGTTAAAGCAAGGGAAACAACAAATGATTCAGAGGTTGGAACAAGAGCTGTTTTGGAGTTTCCTTTGAGAAAGGCACACGGAGGGAATTTAGTGCATGTGCCATGGAGAAGGGCTGATCTTTATGCTTTTACTACACACTTCCCTAAGTTGAGAGAAGACCAGAGAGATGGTATAAAGAATTTCATAGGTTCACCAACATATTACAGTTGTTGTGGACTGATTTTAATTCAATATTTGAAATTTTAATTCTTAGTGACTTGTGGGCAGAATTCAAGGCAGCGGTTGCTTGACCAAATGCAGAACCAGCTAGGGTTGCTCCTAATAATGCTCCTTTTGAGGAGGTAGCTAATAAATACAGACAGGTGATTGAGTACTTGAAAAAGACATTGCCTAAAAAGGATATCAATTGGGTAAAGATTTTGAGAACCTCACAGGAGGCAAGAGTGTCAGTGCATGCCTTTTATGAGAGGCACATACAAAATCTCAAGAAACATAGTGGAGTCGATGAGCCCAAGAAAGATGGTGGCAGTGTCTTTGTATCTGCTTTTGTCATGGGTTTGCAACCAGAGCTTAAAAATTATATATAACAGAGTGAACTGTGCTGGTAGACAGAGTATTGATGGCATTTTGAAGCTGTCTAAGTATAGTAGTGATCACTTTGATGCAAAGCAGAAAAGGATCAAGGAGAAGCCTATGATTGCTCAGACAAAAGCAATTTGAGAAAGGATCTTAGAACTCCAGATGGGTTTGAACGCAAATTGTGTTCAGTCTGGAATTAATAGAATAAATCAAATACAAGGTGTGATGGCGTCCAAAAATCAGAAAAACCGGGTCTTAAATCAATCACCCCAAACTTACAGCTTGGACCCTTGAAATCCTGGGCACTTGACAGGTCAAATGGACCTTGGCAAACCGTTTTCTGAATCGAGCTAAAACGCAACATACAAGTCATGTATATCATCAATTGTCAAGGTCTTTATTTTCAGTCAATGATGAGAGGTTTGAGTAGTTTTGAAAAGGTTGTAATTTTCTAATTAAAGTTTAGGTTTTTTGGATTCTTTATTCATTAGCCAAATATCAATCAGGTTACAGAATTGATAATAGAAAAATATAGTTAGTACAGATCATATTATAATGTACATACAGCATGTTCTATAAAGGAAGGAATCCCTATTCTAGGACATGGGGCACAAATTATGTCAGTCAGAACCCATGAAGAGCTCAAAAATAAAGGCAAGAGTGAGATTAACATGAAGCTAAAAATCAATAATTATTAATATACAACTAAATCATAGAGCAAATAAGCCTTGGCAAAGCCAATTAGTCAAAGCATAAAGCTTGGGTTTTAATAAATGTCTAAAGAAAACAGCTTGTCATTTCTACTCTGAACTTCAGCTGATCTGCCTCCCATCTCCTCTTGTACTAAATCTCTGCAGCTCCGTCTGATCTGCCCTCATCCCAGGTGATCTGCCTCCCATCCATATCTGAAGCTTCTAGACTAGGAATGAGTTTTCAAAGCAGTAATTCAAAGTTGCAAAATCATGTTCTGTTCTTTTCTCCATCCACTGGAAACTCAGCAATTCTCCCTTGTCATCCATCATGTGAGCTGGCTATCTTCTTTGTTGCAATAATGCATTTCCATCACAGCACATTTTCTCCACTGTTCAAATATTATCTTAAAATGATTTAATTTCCTAACCTTCTGATAAATGAACTGTTTATTTGAACTACACATGGTCTGTAAGCTACAAAGAAACTTATTAGGCAGAAAATCATTAGAAACAAAATATGGTAATGCATTTTGAAATATGTGTGTTTTTGTTCTCTTTGGCTAATAAATAAATTGGGCTCTGTTTAAATAACATTTTACCAGCAACAAATCCGAGGTTACATGCTGTAATTTATGCATGGTGTCTTTATTTCACAAGCAAAAGACACATTCTGTTATCTGGAAGGTCAAGAATGAAGTCAGCTCTTTGAGCAAGCGGCATTTCTACAAACCAATAATTCTAGTTAGCTCTCACTGTTTTCAGCACTTTTAAATGTCATGTTAATTTAATTAAAACTACACATTGATGCTGTACGCATGTTTAATAATTATTGTAAGTTAAAAAAACACATTCTATATATAGTTAAGACAGAATCTAAACTAGTCACATATAAGTCAATCTATAAATTATATTTTGTGCATAAGTTAGAATTTTTAAAGAACATAATTTATTAAAGGGAAAGCGTCTGGTTAAAGGCCTTTGAATATCGAAGCCTTGTGTTATCATGTTTTTAGCACCAATTGTCTGCGTGTCATGTTTGAAGCCCAAGGTAAATTGTCATTACTAGTGATTCATTTTTAGGAAAATTTTACTTTCTCACAGGTGCAACAATGGGAAATGGAATGATGCAAACGCAAGATGGTGGGAGAGGAATAGAGAATAATGATGGGATGAATGTGAGTGTTGGAATGATTAAAAGAAACCATGCTTTTCACTTCTGTGGGAAAAACTGGGCACTGGAAACACTAGTGTTGTCAGAATCCCAATAAAACTGAGGGTGATGGAGTTCCCCAGATGCAAATAGTGAGAAATATGATGGCCCCAACTGTTTCAAATTCTGAGTAGGCTGTACAGAATCAGAAACAATTTTGAATGGTGATGCCTTCAGCTGCAGTGATGCAGCAAAACATCAGTAATAAAATGGTGCATATTTTAGGGTACCAACAGAATTCATTGATTCTAAACGATGATTCAGCAGGGAGTCATTCACAATGATGGTGCCTGGGAGGGGGAGGAGTATTGCCTACTTGGAGCAGTCCTAGAGGTAGACCAAATTGCCCCATAGGTTGACGGAGAAGTCAATAGCCATCCTGTTTCACTTTTGATTGATATGGGGGCTACCCATTCTACAGCTTGTTCTGTGGAAGTTCCAAGGCTACCCCTCTCGGGAAGAGAAGTCCAAGTTGCAGGGATCAGTCATAAACAAATTGTTAATCAGGTTACAACAGATACCCCAGTGAAAATTGGTCAAATGGAAAAAAACACCAGTTCATTTTGTGTGATTCGAGTCCTGTGAATCTGTTGGGAAAAGACTTGTTATGCAAAATGCATTGTGTGACTTATTGCACACTGGATGGTGCTGCGATTGAAGTACAAGAGGAAGACTCGGGGGCTTATTTACAATCCCCTTGCACCACTGGTACATCACTTTTTCTTATCTTAAAAGTGACGTACCAGCGGTGCAGGGATTGTAAATAAGCTCCCTAAATATTTAAAATAAAATCACAAGAGACTTGAGCTCAGTTATTTCCACCTTTAATAAACGACAACCTGCCTCTTTAATTAAGACACACTGTCAAGGATGAGGTGTGGAAATATTCTGGAAAGGAAATTAGTTTAATAAAAAGTACTGAGCCAATCAAAATAAAAGTGAGGCCAGATCCAATTTCTTCTAGGACTAAACAATATAGACTTTCAAAAGAAGTAGAGGAAGGAATGAAGTCATTGATCGAAGAAAGAAATTACTGAGCAGAGAATTCACCCATGATGGGAAAAAAGAAGCCTAGTGGTAAATGTAGAAGAGTTCAGGATTTGAGAACGATTAATAAAATTGTCATCCCATGTTGTCCTGTGGTGTCAAATACAGCAGTCCTATTTTTCTAGATTTCATCAAATGCAGAATGGTATACAGTCTTATGCCAAGTGTTCTTTTCAATTTCTTTGCATAGAGACAGTCAATTCCTTTTTGCTTTTCAATTCTAGAATAAAGTTCTTGTGTGGTGTAGAATTCCTAAAGGATAACCTGGAAGTTCTTTCATTTTTTAGTCATATACTGAAGAAAGATGCACAAAATTTGAGGTTGCCTTGCAATTCAGTTCTGGTTCAATATATGGACTATCTCTCAGTGGCATCATAACAAATGAGAACTGTAAACTTGATACGATTGCTTTGTTAAATCATGTAGCTGACAGTAGATGAAAGATCTTCCCAACAAAAATGCAGTGCTGCATATAAAAAGGGATCTATCTTGGACACCATATTGAAAAAGGTATGAGGAAAGCCTCAACAGAACACGTTTCTGCAATTCTGAGAATGAGCCCACCAACCACTCAGAGGGAGGTTTGGATGTTTCTTGGAATTGTAGGTTACTGTTGTCAGTGGATTCCAAACTTTTCCTTGATTGCAAAGCCTTTAGTAAGCAGACAAACCGGGACAAACAACATCCTGTACCATTTGACAAAGAATGCAAAAAATTGAAAGAGTCTGTGCCATGCACCAGCACGGGCAATGCCAGAAATTAGCTCACCATTATTTCTGTAATGTCATGAGAGGAATGGGTGTTCGTTATCGATTCGGACCCAGAAACATGGTGTGTCGATGCACCCAAACTGTGTATCTTTTGGCTGCATTGGATCCAGTAGCTGTAAGTCTTCCAGAATGTTTGCAATCAATTGCTGCTGTGTTGCCATTGAACATATTTAAGGAATAGCGATGGGGCATACATTAATTTTATATGTTTCTCATGCAGTTGAGATGTTGACGAGAACAAGAACACAGTATTTAACTACTAGCAGACTGACTCGTTATGAGCAGGTCATTATTGTAGCTGAGAACATTTCAATCAGAAGTGTAATTCATTGAACCCATCAACACTGCTTCTTATTTCAGACAGGCCCTCGGAACACAGAGGAGGCAATTAAGTTGATGATGAAACAGAGCATCACTGTCTAGCAGTTACTGAGTTATGCACTAAACCAAGACCAGGCATTAAAGAAACTCCATTGAAAGTGGCTGATCTGACATTGTTTTTTGATGGTTCTTGTTTAAGAGAACAATATGGAGCACTTAAAAGCTGCCTATGCCGTATGCTCTATTCCTGAGATCCTTGGTTGAGAATGTGTGAGTGCATCCTTCTCCTTGTTAAATATTAGTAAATTAAAAATGCTTCAAAATTTCTGGTGATGATTTTTGATTTTGCTTTTATTCCTTGTTTTGGAGCTTTCATCATTTTTCCAAGGTGTTACAGGATTCAATTCGAAATATTTCAGCAGCCGACACGTGTTTCGCCCTTACATGGTCATCTGGACCAGGGCTTTCTCAAGGCTTTCGAGCTTGTTAATGGCAGTTCTTAGTGTCTTGTTATCGTTTCAGATAAATCTATTATTCCAAGCAATTCAATACATACGAGAGATTTGATTTTTGTCTATGTGGCGACTTCGTCCTGGGGATAATCCCGATCTGCATCTGGCCAGAAGCCTCCATTCTGCTGAATGTAACTTCAGTGCAGGTAACAGAATTAGTAGCATTGGCAAGAGCTTGCTGCTTATCAGGTGTTTTGAAAGTGACAATTTATATGGACAGCCAATATGGTTTTGGAGTAGTGCATTATTATGGTCAACTGTGGTCACAGAGGGGCTTTATGACATCCTCTGGGGCTCCCATTAATAATAATAATGCTTACATACTGGATTTGTTGGAAGCAATTTATCAGCCACAGGAAATTGCAGTGGTCAAATGTACAGCCTGTGAGGCTGGACAACATTTAGTTGCCTTTGGAAACAGATTTGCAGATCAGGTTGCAAAATACTGTGCATTATAAGAGGCAAAACTGGTACAAGAAAATGAAGATGATGAATCAAGAATAAATACTGTACAAAATGCAGAAAATGTAAACTGTTTCTTCATGAATTCAATTCAGACTTCTTTGAATGAGTTGAGAGATTTGCACTAGGATATTTCAGAGAAGAGAAAAGGAAATGGGAAAAATTGGGTTTATATGAAATATTATTAGGATTTGTTTGTTAACACTGAAAATAAATATAGCCTCCCTTGTGAGAAGCTGTATCCAATAGGTAAATACTTCCATAACCAAAGCCATGCAGGTAAGGATAGTATGTTGCAGACATTTAGAAAATAGTGGAACAATACTGGATTTAGAAAGGTAGCTGATGATATATGTTACCGGTGCTTGGTGTGCCAGAGAAATAATCAAGGAAGGAGGACACTTACATTGATGAATCATATTGGCAAGTCAGAGGATCCATTTATGAGACTTCAAGCAGACTTTGTAGAGATGCCACCATACAATGGTTTGAAGTACATATTAGTCATTGTGTACTCACTCTCAAAATGGATGGAAGCTTATCCCACTCTTAGATCCGATAGCCCTACAGTTGCCGAACATTTGTTGAGGGAGTTGATTCCAAGATATGGCCTTCCAACTTCAGTTAAGACAGATCGTGGTACTCACAGTAAAAATTAGGTTTTGGAAATCATCTGTAGAGTGTTTCAAATAAAGCATAAATTCCATTGTAGTTATCAATCTCAATCTTCAAGTGTGGTAGAGAGAGCTAATGGGAATGCAAGGAACAAACTGGCAAAGGTGTGTACTTCAGCTGGTTTTAATTGGCCTGTTGCACTTCCTCTTGTCTTGAAGAGCATGCGAAGTACTCCTGTTGAAAAGACTGGTTTATCACTCCATGAGGTGATCATGGGTAAGGCAATGAGGCTTGCATATACTCTTTCAGCTGCACTAATTTTGATAACTGATGACAATTGTATTGGATTATTACAAAGGTTTGGCTGATATGGTGAAATCATCCTCTTACCAGGTGAATGTGACAACAGAAGAAACAAGAGACATTGCTTGTTACATCAACCCAGGAGACTGGAAAGTGGCCAGAAATATGACCAAAAAAAACAATTTGCATGAGAAGTTGTGTGGTCCCTCCTAGATGATTTTAACGATGAACAGTAAAGCATGCTGAAGTGCCACAGTGAATCTACACTGCTCACACAAATAGAGTATGAGTGTCAGAAGAATTGTTAGGGAGAACTACTGAATCAGCTTTGAAATCACAAAGTCCTGCACAAACGAGTGGGGGTTCAGACTCGAGCTCAAAATTTTGTATCTGGTGAAGAAAGACTGAAGGAAGGCATAGAATCATAAAGTTTCAGGTCAGTGAAAGCTCTAAAGAACAACTTAAAGAAACTGAGGACGTTAGAGTGCAAAAGTCAAAAGCATGAGTGGCAGCAAGAAGAAGTATTCTCTGATCCAAATCATGACAAGTTGAAGCTGAAAATTCAAGTTACATGAACCTCCAAAGGAAGAAAGAAGTTTATAATAAATTAGTTTGATAAGTCTGAACAAAGTTCAAGTGCAAGTTCGAACTCAAGCTCAAGAACTGCAAAGAGTAAAGAAACTCCAACAAAGACTGTTGATGAACAAATTTAAGTAGAAGAAGATATCCCAAGAAAGAGAACTTGCAAAAGGAAGCACTGTGAACCAGAACGGTTTGAGAGGCCAATTGTGCCTGAAACTAGTGGGAGTAAAATCACCTGTTGCCAAAAGATCAACTAGGAGAAGAGTTCGAAATAGAAAATATGTCGCACCTGAGTGGGTCAAGCTAGCTATAGCCTTAGAAGAAGAAGAATATGAAACAGCACGATAAAGTTGTTAATCAGTCAAACAATATCAGTGCAGGTTTGAGAGTGAATCTGGCATTGAAATTGAAACAGAAAAACGAACCACCTTCAATTAGTGAAAGACACTTTCAAGATAGAAATATCCAGAGACAGTTGTTGAATACAGAGAGAAGATTAAAGCTCAGAATTGGAATGAACTACTAAAAAGAAACTGAGAAGATTATTTTGAACTTTTTGTTTTTGATTATTGTTTTAAAGAAAATGAAGAAACAAATACATATATTTTTGTTTAGAGAAAAAGGTGTTATTACCTTTGAATTTTTGAAGTATCATGATTAATATTTTGTCTCAGTTAGAAGATGGATTACAGCAAATGATGTAAAATTGTAGGGTTAGAATAAAAAAGGACAGTATGAATAGTTTTACTGGGACTGTTACTCCAGGTGATACGTTCCTAACCATGTTTAGTTTAGTACCATTGGATTTGAATTGAAATAGGATGTGCCAGTGATAGAGAAAATTTAGGGCCCGATTTATGATGTCATGGGACCGCCGACATCCAGCATAGAAGTCCGACCGCCGCATTACGATGCAGTCCGTTGGACTGCAGCGGGCGGATGGACCGACAGCAGAAGGAACGTCGGTCTGACCGTAATCCCTACAGTGGGGGCGGCGCACCACCGCCGTAGGGATTACGATGTCCCTCTTCTCTCTACCTTTACATGGCAGTCCAACCGCCATGTAAAGGCAGACAGAATGGGACTTTGGGGGCCCCAAGCAGGGCCCCGTCCCTTGTGTGCCTCCATGATGGGCCCTGACGGGCACATGGTGTGCCCCCCCCAAACATCCATGCACCATGTGCCAGGCACCAAATGGTGCCTGGCACATGGCGCATGGATGTTTTAAAACTGCCCTTTTCCACTGCGGCTTGTGCTGCACCCTATTTCTAGGGCCACAGCACAAGCTGCAATGGAAAGCAGCAGTTTTCCGACCGCCTGCATGGCGGTCACATTGTAATCATGGAGGTGGAACCACCGACATGTAGTTGGTCGGACACCTGCCCGATACGATGGCAGTTGGACGCTTGTCTGACCGCCATCGTAATGAGTCCCTTAATTAGAGGTTTTAAGGATAATTAAAATGATTGATGAGTCTATGGACATAATGAAGGTTAGTGTATGTTGTGTGTGTACTTATCTTCCTACCTTGGTTGGGGAGGGAACAACATATGTACAGCTTCTAATTTCAAATCCTCTTTCTTGTAATGTGTATGTTACTCTATTTAACAATAATTTATTTCTTTTCCCTACTTCACTGATTTTAATGTGTCTTTAAATACCTATAAGAGAAGATGATAGAGAATGTACAACTAATTTTTTAGGGTGATTTCACAAAACAAGTATGAAACTAAAACTAATCAATATTATGTATGTATTTTTGAGTAGTGAAGAGCATAACTTCATATGAGAATACAATGAGAGAGGAGTAAAGATTGTGAGAAAAATTGGGAGGAACAGAAGGCTGCTTTAGAGCAGATAAAGGAAGAGGAGGAAATTTAGGTTGTCAAGTTTGCATCCTAGGTTAGGAATGGAGTAGGTGTGATTTGTGTAAGGAAAGTCACAGCTTTTGAAGGGAGGAAAGACTGAGGGGCTTATTTACAAGCCCAGTGCGCCACTAGAGCATCACTTTTCTTGACGTTCCAGCAGCGCACTGGGCTTACCCTTATCTACGAGGCTATGGAAAGGTACTCTATGTGGCTTTTCATGACCTCGTAGATATGGTGTAAGTCAACGCAGTGCAAGTTGCTGCATTACCTCACATTGCGTGGGGGAGGTGTGCCATGGACTTTGCAGTGGGTGTTTCCACTCAACGCCCATGGTTTTTGGCACATTCCCAGATTTACAACATAGCGTAAATCTGGAAATGCGTCAAAACCATGCGCCTGCTGTGGGCAAACGCACCAGTTGTTTTTTTGTAGGAAGGTGTCCTTTCTTGCACAAACACAACCAGATGTTAACACAGGGACCCTTGCACCATGGTGCAAGTGTGCCTGCGTTAGTACGTGGCAGCCATCTTTGCACCAGTGCTGTGAAAGAGAACAGGTATGTGCCGCATCTCATAGATACGGCGCTTTCCTGCCCTTTTCTTTTGATGCGGGGCAGTGCAGCAAGTAGACTTGCAGCACTGCCCTGAGTCAAAATATCGCAAATGAGGCCCTGAATTTTCTAGGAGAGGGTGAGTGTGACGGAACCTATGAAATAAGTGGGAGCAATTTGCAGGGTGGAAAGCCAATTCTGAGTGAAATTTATTATGCTTGTGGGAAGACTGCTTATTTCGTTTTTAGGAGGAACTGGGTTGAGTCTTGTTATTTAGTTTTAGTGTTTCCTAGAGTTTGTCTTATGAAAGAAATAGATAGTGAAAATAGCATGAAAGGGATAAACATAGTTTTGGACAAGTAGTTATAGATATATTAAGTGCTATAATTCCTTCTGTGAGTGTGGCAAAGAATAATGTGAAACGTAGATATGTGTCTATGCTTGTAGATCAGCTTGCAGCAGGTACGGCATGATCATTGAAGCAAGTAAATGTAGAGATAATGGCTATTAGAGCCATTCCATTGCAAAGTCGTTTAGTATTAGATATTCTCCTGGTGAAAGAGGGTGGAGGCTGTAAGGTAGTAAAGGCTAAGTAAGAGGTGTTGATCATTTATTCCTGATAACAGAAGGGTAATTGATTCTCTCATTATTAATCTGACTAATCTTTCACATGACATTAAGTCTTTTGAAGAGCAGGTTTTATGGTAAACTGTAGGGTCCTGGTTTATTGAGATAGGGAAGGGTTTAGGAAAGTTGGTGAATTAATTGATAGTGTAGGTTGAAGTAGTTTACCTGTAATCTTGACCCCTATAATAATCAGAATGATTTAAACAAGTGTCCTGTTTCTCTTGTTTAAAAAGTGTGAAAAGCAAAGGAGCAATTTGAGGAAGAACCTACTCAAAGACTGTGAGATTGAGGACGCTAAGGAATATGTTTACAACCAGTTAAAAGAAGGCTGAGGAAGAAGCAAAGACTCATGTTGACTGATTTGTTTCCTGATAAATATAGTTATTGAGTATCATTGTTTTTATGTTGGTTTCAAATCTCAAATGCTGAATTAATATGATTGCAGTTAAAACCATTTTAATATGAGGTTTAAAAAAGTGTATTTATTGACATGATTTAGTTATGACACATTTTGGTGAAAAACTCTATGTTGTTTAAAAAGGATGCAACTGTCATCTTTGTTTTCGCTCCTGCTTTCACCCCCTCCTATCAGATTCCCCTACCTATCTTCAAGTAGATGTAATTTGACTGTTGTGCTCTGAATGAACTTTCTGGTGTTTCTAACTGTAACATTATCCCACAGCTCTTCCGCTGTCCTTTCGTAGCTCAGTCCAGTCTTATTACATCAGGAATCAATTTTGTTTAATGTTTCATATTTTGTTCAAAACATTTCTGGGTGACAGTGATGTGGAAAAACAGAATACTTTATTAGAAAATGGGTTGGTTCTAATGCATAATGTTGTTGATGTGGATTTCTCTGATTTTCCAATGAATTGATACTTGGGATCATGCCAAGCTGAAACTGTAGTTTTAGCGAATTTTCTATGCAAGAAATGTGTATAAAACCCCCTTGAATTTGCGGGTCAGCCAGATTTTTAGAAGATTTTAGGAGACTTTCCCTTACTACTAGAGATGCTGTCTGGCCTTGGCTTGATTTTTCTATTCATTTGAGACTTGGAATTGTTTCTGATTTTGACTACTCTGTATAACTCTGCATTTGAGCCTTAATGGCATCATTTATTCTGTACCACCTGATTTTGAGATTTGTGTAATAAAACCTGATCTAGAAGTCAATTATTGAGTGGTCTTAATTACTTATTTATGATTCTCTGCTAAACTGATATTGGGAATGGTGCTCTTTTAAGCAAGATCAACCTGTAGTGGAAATTCCAGAGGCAAATTGTGAGATATGATTATTAGGATGCAGTTCCAATTATTGGAGTACAAGGTTCCACTTTGATACAAGTTGCACCTACAGTTAAACTTACTCCTACCACTGCGGCAGAGCAATGTAATGTAGAGGAAAATGTTTTACATTAAGATAGTTCTGAGGAAATTTGACTAATGAATTTCTCAAAATTTTGCATGAGTATACTTGTGTAATGCATGCAAAAGATTGCCAGGTATACACCTATCTGCCTTTATCTGTGGCAAAAAGAATGACTTGTCATCATATCCATTCATATTGAACATTACTAGTGGGCTTCAAGGCGCTATATTGAGACCTGTATTGATTATTGCAGCTTGTATAATTTGTTAATTTTGGAGGGATTTAAGGGGGCGAATGGGATTATGGAGTTAGATCAGGTGAACCTAGGTCAATGAAGAGAAAATATGAAGAAGTAGAATTGGAAGAAATGCAATGCTATGTCTATGATGAGCTGCAGTAGCTAAAGGAATCTAAACGTAAGCAGCGGCGGACAGCGAACAGTTTCTTAAAGTGTCATGAAGGAAAATGGGGGTGGTTTGTATTATGGCTCCTACAGCCACCAGAGGGAGGAATTGATGACACAGTGTTATCATCAATTATTTGTGCTTAAATAATGTTAATCTATAATCCCAGCCTATATGATTTACACATGATTTATTCATTATTTCTGCATATGATTTTAACATATTATTTTCCATATCATTTTATATTTTGGTTTAGCAGAATGAACCATATATTTTGATTACCGTTAGTTAGCTAATTCCCATTTCAAATTAACATGACTGGGCATAGCTGTATCACTCCATTTTGAAATAAACATTGTATTTCTGCTTGCTGTGCATACCTCCTTTCTGTTTCAGGTACCAGTGTCACCATCTGCTCATTTAAAATTTTATTTTTGTTAACTTACATTTTAAAGGTCATAGAGGAGCCATTAGTTGGTTTGGACAGTGTTTTTAACTTGGTGTGAAAGTTACATTTTACTCAATGAAGTGTCTTTGCATGGTGTGGTGTAAATCCATTCAGCAGTGTCCAAGAAATTAGTGTTTAAAATTGTTGTTGGTCATGAAGTAGTTACATTCTAGAGATATGGTGACCGCTGGAAAGGTGTATTTGTTATTTGCCTATAATGTTACCACTATTTGCCAAATTGCGTAAAATTTGGCAGAGGCACACCATGTTTAGCTTACTCTTGCTATTAAGAAACTTGTGCAGATTTATCAAGGGGGCACAGGTAATAGGAGTCAAAAAGTGTTAATTTGCTAATTGCTGTTGCGTAATTTGTCAAATAGCACTTCATAGACATTTATCATGTATAGTTGTCTATGTGTATGGTAAGTCTCTTGGAGATCTGTCAAGGGATACTCAATAAAATGGGTGGGGGAAATATTTTTGTGTTACTAACTTTGGTGCACTTTAATTAATGTGCATGAAATTTAAAAAGCTGTTAGCACGTTAAGCCCAATGCAGAAATCTCAAGTTCACTGTAAATCTGATGCGGAGTAGGCAAAGCTTGTAGTGTGGGGGGACTTCTGAAATATCACTTATTTGCTGATAACTTTGGTCCTGTTTTTCAGACTTGCACAACACTTAGCGAACACTTATGTTTAGCTGACTCTTGATAATTTAAGTGTCCTGCTAATCCGTCGAAGGCTAGATGGAACACAATGGTGTGATCAAAAAAGCAACATTTTCCAGTTTAACCCCTAGAGCAAACCTTGCTCTCCATCAGAAAAAACCCCTGAACAGAATTACACCAAATTTGGCATGACACTAGAACCTTATTCAAGGATGGACCTGTGATTGTTTAGGTGGAAATCCATTAAGAAGGTTTCGAGAAATTAGCATAACAAAAATGTGTTGGTGAACTTTTAGGGGTTATGGGTTAGAGAAATCTGACAACGGACAGCCTCAAACCCAGCTTTGCAGACAGTTGGCAACCTACATTTTAAAATAAAAGCCCCCCTCCACCATTGGGCAAGGAAGCATTTCGGATCCACTGTGCCACAACAGAGTCCACGCACCCTTAAGCAGTCAACAAACACTTAAAATTCTTTAAAAAAATATTGGCAAAGACCTATGGCTAACCCTGGTTCTGCATGACCAAAG
Source organism: Calotriton arnoldi (assembly GCA_963921515.1). NCBI lineage: Eukaryota > Metazoa > Chordata > Amphibia > Caudata > Salamandridae > Calotriton > Calotriton arnoldi. The sequence continues at coordinate 174,000 of CAWUFW010000465.1, forward strand.
GCCATGTGCGTCAGGGGTTGGTCACTCGTGGAAAGATGGGTGAAGCAGCTGGCTGAAAGCACGGCCCTGTAATCAAATCCCACTTTACACTTCTTTCAGCCTTATGGGTGACCCATAGAGGCTGGTCAATGTCTTCCACCTGTCTAATATCATGCTGATTAATTGGCCTGCACCAAAGCTATAAGCACATGAATGCTTTTTTTTTTTTATCTCTGCCCATTTTACTGTGCCCCTCCTTGATGGATTTACATGAAACTCAATACATCAGGCATAAGCTAAATGTGATATGGGTGTACCAAACTTTTTGCAGAGCTGTGGAGGGCACCAAGGTTATAAGCAAATCAAAGATTACTGACCACGCCCCTTTAAATTTGCCCCCCCCCTTCAGTGATCTGCATAAAACCTGACAGTAACAGAAAACCAAACATGCTAAAGATTTGCCAAATTTCATCTGGATTCATAAAAGAGTAATAGTTATTAGTAAATGAACTCTTTTTGATCCTCCCTTTTAATTGTTCCCCCTCTTAATAAATAACTACAAATGTGACCTATGTTTAAATTCTGTTGAAGTTCACTGGAAACACACAATTAAAGGGAAGCTATGGTTACAAAACAATACCCAAAAACTACTGAAATTCACAAGTTATAATGAAGTAAACTAACCATAATTTACATCCCCATCATGCATCAGAGGCACGAGGACACTGTGAAGGTACCCTCTGAGGCCACCGTGCCATTTACGGCAAATATTTCTACTTAAGGCAGGACTGCTATGGGGACTGCAGCCTTTTTGGATTGGGCTCTTCACCTGTTCATGATGTCATAGACCACTGTGGAGCCTGCCAACTTTGTTTTTATTCTTGGTGTATTAGCACTGCAGTAACATCACAGGCCTGAAATGGGGCAGTGCTCTATTGTTGGCACCATAAGATGTTTGGGAATGCTTGAATGTGCTTCTGAAATTCCTTCACTTATTGAAGTTTATGGGTTTTCTTTTTGGCTCCCCATTGTCGAACCCCATCAGCCGTGTCTGTCCTTTTCATCGGCAATCCTCCAATTAATCAGACTATATTTTGACTATAGATTTGTCAGATGACAGCTGGACTTTTTAACCTGACCTTGAAGAGAAAATTATCACAATTGCTGTCAAAAACCGTGGCCACTTTACGTTGAGGGCTAAAGCATCACATCAACTACTTTGCACGGAAGCCATGTCAAGAAAGTCTAAAGATTCAGGGACCCCCCTCCCACAATGGATGACTCAGTTGCTGTCCTGGATTCTCTTCTTTCTGACCTGAAGGCAATTAAACCATGTGGATGCAGTTCAACAGGACACTGCAAAAACAGTAAGGTGAAATATATCAGTACAGAGCTCACTGTCTTCAAATTGTGACTAGATGATAACAACAAGAGACTAGATTAGATGGGTGTGAAACTACCAGTCATTCCTGACTGGAGAGATGGCAAATGGAATCTCTACCAGAGAATGGTAGACCTAGAAGACCGCAGCAGACATTCCAACATCTGATGTTTTGTTGCCCAGAAGAAAGGCGAGGTGGGGATTACATGTTCTCATTTCTTGGTAATCTTATCCAACAGCTTTTGTGAATAACATTTATGCTGTCCCTCGAATTTCAATAAGCATCAAGAGTCCAGTTATGTGTGCCAAATAAATCTAGTCTAGTGAACCCAGACACATTATAGCCTTTCTACTTCAGACAGACAGATAGTGGTAGTTGTCAAGAAACCCAGATCATATCAGAGAGTCGATAAGAGGACTTCATTTTCAGCTCACTATTCAAATATAACCAACCTGATCAGAGAAAGGTTTCCACAACCGCGACCAACGCTAACAAAACAGGTATCAGATTCAGCATCCTTGGACCTGCTGTGCAGCACTGGCAAAAATAACTAGGAGTGTGGGTGGAATGTTCAGCTACGCCCGCAGAATTGGTTGAATTTTGGCAACACTGCGTTACTTTTTTAAGTCCGCGTTCATGCCAAATTTTGCCATTCGCCATGTGGTGGATTTTTTCTTCTTAAGGCTCAGGAATGTGCGAGCTTGATACCAAGATTTGGTATCCCCTAACATGATTTTCTCACACAGGCGGTCGCAGGTGTTCGTGAGCGGGCACGGTCAGAGGGCTGACGTTCGAGTAGATTTGCTGTAGCTCTAGTAGTTGTTCTACTTTAGCAGCAGCAAAATCAAGTCGAATGGCTGCGCACTCTTGCATGGTGCTGTTCGTGCTGATTTTCAGTGCTGCTTGCGCTACCAGCTCTAAATTGCAGCGTGAGCCCATTGGCGGAATTCAGCAGAATCTCACAGAGTTTTTTTTAACTCCGTGGAATTTGAGGGGTGAAACTCTGCAATGTTCCACCCACCCCTTACAACAACCATCAGAACACCTGAAAATCAGGACTTTGCCAAGTTAGAAAGATTTTTGGAATCCATGAAGAGATTGAGCTGAATTTGACCGCCCCTTGCAAAAAATGTTCAAACAACTGAACCTGAGTGAAAGACAGCTGGATAGTCAGCACAAAGTGACATCCGCCAAACAATCATCAACACGGAAAGGCATAGTCCATGATCTTCGCTCAAACAAGCTGTCCTCCAAATGCTGTGACAAATCCAAGTCAACTCACAAAAAAGCCCACGGGTCCAAGGTATAAAAGCTACTAGAATGTGAAACACAAATAACTCACACTAGAGAAGAAACCGACTGGACCGGGGAAGGTATCCCTTTTTAAGGACGGTTCCCCTCACACACCATAGGTGTCATGCGTCATCATAGGGGTGCCTCCTCGCGTTAGGAACCTAGTCCTAACGCGGGCTACAACCCCCTCTCTACGAGGGAGGAGCTCAGGGATGTTTTTCAATTTGAGCACATGGGTTGTACTATAAACCCTATGTGAGCGTGGCGTGTGAATGAATAGAATGTGCAGTGCTAACGAGAATGTGAGATAAAACTGCCTATAGAGATAGCAATCAAAACTTTATTTAGCTACCCTATGACAGGATTAAAAACAACAATAAGCTGAATGATGAGACTGTCCGGATTCAAGACAGCTACATCAAGGAGATCCAAGTCACCCTTAAAGCCTTTGTAAGAAATTGGGCTGTTGGGCAACTGGGGTATGAGCCCTGGTCAAGCAGCAATCACAATCCTTGTCGGGGTGAAGCACAAGCCAACCCTAAATTAACTTGTGCTCAACCCTCTGGTAGCTTGGCCCAGAGCAGTCAGGATTGATTCAAAGGCAATGTGTAAAGTATTTGTGCAACACTTCAAACAGCAATAAAGTGAAAATACCACAAAAAAAGGATCCCACACCAAGTTAGAAAAAGCTAATATTTTGTAATAAAGAAAACAAGCCTGAAACAACAAAAATCCAATCAATAGAACAGGAAATATACAATTTTTAAGATTTCAGTGAAAATGGCACCAAAAAGCACAGCGTGCAAACTGTGGATATCTAGTTGCTCCAGACCGTGGAAAAGTCACAAGTTCAGGCCGACCACGCTGGAGCATGGACCGGCTACAGGGACCCAGTTAGGCCTGCTTTACAAAGTACCTTAATTCCTGGTCAGACAATGGGTTCTGCCCATCAAATCTGCCTGGATGTTTTCCTTTTTGATCCCCTGGTTTTCGACCTTTTACTGTGGAGGAGCTTCATAACATGTGACTCAACCATATTAAACTCATGGTAAATGGACTGCATGTGTTTACAGCCAGTATCTGCCTTTTAAAATAAGGCTGCTGCGACACAGCAAGGGTATGAGGCACTTGGCTGATTACGCGTGAGCACATGTATGAGTGCTGCGCATTGGACACCTATGCATCATCAATTATCATAACTGCTTTCGCAGGAAGTTAAAGACATGGCTATTTGACATCTAACTGCATCAATTCTAGCTTATTTTCAGAGTCATCCGCCAGCGCCATGAGACTTTCGAGTGATTTGTGCGCTAAATAAATATCCCATGATTTGATTTGATTTGCTGCACGCAGCCCGTTTACTGTGCGCAGGTAGTCTGGCGCAGAGGGAACTCTGCAGGCTCGGATATTGACTGGGGGTAGCCCTCATAATGTTAGTGTACACTCATAGGGAAAGTTAGTGTGGTTTACTATCTTGTCAGTCAGTCAAAACTCTTTCTTCGATCTAAAACTACATAGATCATAAAAGCACAAATTTATATAAGCAAATCATCAACATCAAAGTTCATAGATAATGTATTTGTAATACATTTAAAAGCCATAAAAACAGCAAGTAAAATAGATTAATAAAAATAACTGTTAATCTTAGCTACATATGTGACCTTCTTGCATTTAGTGGTAGACATAAAAAGGATGCTACATAATGACAAACATAATGATCATGGAGCATTTGTAAAAAATATAGTCCTTGTCGGCATTGCCTATAATTATATTTGCGCATAATAGGAATAATAAAATTTTTGCGATATGATCTATAGTATTTTCAGAAAAAGAAGAAATGAAGGTCAGTTTGGGTCGATACTCCATCGCATGGGCAGTGAGGCAAAGCTTGCTGCGAATACATGCCAGAAGGGTAACCCAACATGCAAGGGATAAGGTTTAATTTGAACCTTAATAATACAAAATGATGATGAGAGTTTGTGACAAATGACAGGTAGGAGGCTGATCCCTCAGGGATAGCAGGTATGTTCAGATAAGTTGAGACTGTGGATTTTTTACAGTTATGTTTTTGTCTTTCGAATTTACTTAAACGCTTTTTAATTAGTTTTTTTTAGAAATGGTCGCATTTGTAGATGGAGTCTCAAACAGGTGTTGTAAGCCTAAAGTAGTAAAGGTATGTAGGACATACGAGATCCCTGGGATCTTTTGTCAAAGAAAAGGCAGTCTTTGATGATATGGTCATAAAGTGATTCCCGTCTCCATATTGAGTACCACAGCAAGATTGGGGCTAGATGGATCTGATCAGATATATAGGATACTTCCAACTTGCAATGGCAGTTAAAAGAGGAACAGCTACTAGGGAGGGCTACTAATTTTTTCAGAAAGGTGTCCTCTATGGTTTGAAGTGACTCAGAGTTTGCATGTTCCCATACTCCTGCTCCATATGTCGCAACAGAAGTTGCTTTGCCCCTATATATCTTTTTAATAACGTCCAATGGTTTGGAGCCCAATTTTTTGATAAAAATGGCATTAATGCTTTTTTCCAAAAACAAACTTTTGTTAGCAACCATGTGGGTCCAAGAGGAGGTTTTATTAAACAGTACTCCCAGGTACGAAAAGGTGTCCGTTTGTACGACTTTGATGCCAGCTATGTGAAAAGTGGGCATTTTCTTTGCCCAGTGGCCAGCCACTAAGACAAAGGATTTAGCCTCATTCACATGTAAATCCAGATTTTGCATGAATTTCACACACTCCGTAATCAGTTTTTGCAGTGCAGTTCCAGTTCGTGCTATTAGCACTGCGTCATCCGCATAAAAGAGTATGGGAATGCGGACCTGGTTTACCATAGGGATGTCAAGGGTAGGATCAAGCAGGGGTGCCTCCACGCCATTTGTTTGAATAGAAAATAAAAAGGGAGCGAGGACGCATCCGTGTCTGACCTCTCTTTCAATCTGGAACCACCTAGTGCATTCTCCATTGTTTCCATTTTGCACAAACGCTGTAGCCTGAGCATACAGTTGCCGTATGAAAGAAATAATGGCCTCATCGATACCCATCTCTTCCATGATACGCCATAAATGAGAGTGGGAAACACAATCAAAGGCTGCTGATAGGTCCATAAAGGCCATATAGATTGTTCCTCTTTTGGCTAAGGTGTATTTGGAAATAAGCATACTTAAATTCAGGCATTGATCTAATGTGCCTTTGCCTTTCTTAAAGCCATACTGTGCGGGTATCAAAATAATTCTCTGACTAGCCCATTCTTCTAATCTATTTAGAAGAACTTGGCCCATTAATTTAGCTGTGCCATCCAATAAGGAAATAGGTCTATAATTTTTAGGCAGTGATTTGTCCCCTTTTTTATATATTGGGACTATAATTGTTTTTGACCATGATTCTGGTGGCCCCACTCTAGCTATAGAGTTAAAAACATTGGTTAAAAATGGTCCCCACAGGTCCGGATTCTCAAAAAGAAGTCAATTGGTACACCGTCCGGACCAGGGGCCTTATTCCTTCTACACTGCTCTAGGGCACGTCTGACCTCAAGTTCATCAAATAGTAGAAAAGAGTTGGATGTTACTGTAGTGGCTTTTGGGTAAGATTCCAGGCCATCATATATGAGGCCAAAAACTTTGTGGAAGTGTTCAATCCAGGTGGCTTCATCCATATGAGTCTCAAGGTTGGGATCTGAGTTGTTTGTCAGGAACGGAGAATTAATTACAGCCCAAAAATATCTTGAGTTGTTTGTAAGTGCAGCCTGATGAAGACGGTCCCATTCCTCCTCTTTCAGTACTTTCTGCCTATCATTCCTAGCCTCTTTGTATTATTGGTGAGAAAGTCTGACCAGGGCCTGATCCCTAGGGGTTGAGCTTAGGGCTGTATGAAGATTAACTAGAGTCTTGCTGCAAGCTGAATCAAACCAACCTGGAGTTGTGGAATTATGAGCGGGAGCATTATATACGAGGTTGGATTTCACCTCCCTCAAAATTAACTCGAAGACTGCCACCACATTTGTTTGAGGTGAGTCCGAGTTGAGACAGGTCATTACCTCAATGTATCTGCTGGTGACAACCAAAGGGACTACTTTTTCTTTGTCAATGTTTCCCCATTTGAGCGATATCCCGTTTTTTCCCCTATATAAGGCTTTGGCACACAACTTGTGCTCATTCCACGTTAATTAGTCCACACACTGGTTTCATCATGTTGTATCAACTATGAACATTAAAATCACCCAGCCACAAAATATTCAGGGTCTTGTTATGGTCTCTAGTATAGGCTTCAATTGCTTTTTCCACTGACTCCACAACCCTTGGCATCTCAATCGTAAAGTTGTTATTATAGAAGTTAATTAAGAGTCACTCTCAGGACTTTTAAACAGCAAAAGAGTATAATATGGAGAGTCATTGCGGGAAGCAATTACCTTGAAATTTAGAGTGTTTCTTACCAGTGCCAAGATACCCCCCCCTCGCATGTCCTGCTCTAGAGGGAAGAGCTGGGGTAATATATGATCGAAAGCCATCTAAGTGGATCGAACCTGTTTCCAATGTCTCTTGTAAGCATATTAGGTCGTATTTATTTATATATTCGATCCAACTTTGATCTACTAGTTTAGGCCTTAAACCTGTTATGTTCCAGGTGATTCATTTCAGCCACTTAGTTCCTACTTCAGATGTCGGGGAATGCATTAAGGAGGTACTGGTATGCTTCTGAGGGATTTTTGAGGTCATCCTATCCAACCTCTGTCAATCACAGACCTCAAGGCCTTCCAGAGGTGTGAATTGATAATTGATAGGTATCAGTAGGGTTACTTGTAGTTCATAAGGCTGGCGTACAGGAACCCGGGGCGAGAGTTGGATTAATCCTAGTTTCCCATTGCCTTACATTTCAAATTGAAGTTCTGTAAAAAAAAAACCCAAGGGTAAAGCATAAATCTGCGAATCAGGGGAGGGGCAACTAGGTAATAAATCCAATAATTTCCATGTCAAGAGATTAACCACTATGCAGTCTCCTCCAATAGATTTCTTGGAGTTGCCTACCCAACCCACTCTTCTAGCCATGCTAATGTGTGAAAAGAGTTGTAGTCCTCCTGAGGTATGTTTGTTCAACCAGTGGAGGACTTTGAGCATTAGTTGTTCAGCGGATTCTGTTTGTGTGTCATTCAACTCAGGGGCGTTAGCCAAAATTACCACGTAGGGGCAGGCTGCTGGAAGTAGATCTAATCTTATAAGTGGCTTTTCCCTGTTATCTCTCGTCCATCCCTCTTGGAGAGAATTGCCTCTACCCTCAGAGGTTGCACCTAGTCTTGGCGCATTAGTGGCCCACAAATCTAGGGTCGGTGCAGTTTCCTGTAAAGCATATGCACTGGTATATGAAGAGGGAATAACATGTAACAGGGGGGGATGTTGGGGAGGTAAGTATGTCGGCTGTGTTTGTTTTAAACAGGTTCCTGGGGGAAGTTGAGAGTTAAAGTTTTTGGAGCCTATGGTCCCTGTGGTTACTCCTCTGCCATCAGCACTCTGTATCTGTGCCTTTTTTCTGATAGGTTGAGTAAAACGGTACACAGGAGTTTGGAAGGATCATTAGCCATATAAGGGTAAAGGCCTGCAATAGTAACTCTGCCCCTTGAATTCTGCCCACTCGTGCAGATAGTGAAGCTACAATTATGGCTATATTTTCCTCTATTGTGGTTAGTCTCTTAATAAGGGGTTGTAGGAATTGGCTGATTGTCTGTTCTAGAGCATAGGTGGTCGTAGTCAAATGGAGTAGTTGGAATGGAGCTAGAGTGTGAGTATGTCGTAGTTCTTGCTTTCCTACAGACAGGTTTATTTGAACGTCCCCCCCTTTTTTTCTTGTCTGCAATGACACTCCATTATGCAATTATAGGGAGAGCTGCCTTATAGTGCAGCTTTGCTTCCCTTTGGCCTACAGAGAACAGTGACATCTCCAATTGGGGCGTAACCTGTGCAAGAACATCAATTCCGCAAGTTCCAAAAAGAAATCTGTACACCTTATGGGTCATTCAAGAAAGTCATATTTCTCTAGCTCAGCTCAGGATCAGAGCCCATGCCTTTTATCACCCTGCTGTGCTAAGTTAATCACATTTCTCTCCAGTTGCAGGAACACATGCCTCCCCACACAAAGGGAGCAATTGTAAGTACTTGACTCGGCTCTTGAGGAGAAATGGGGTGGTGATGAAAGGTCTCCATCAATCAATTAGCTGTCACACTGTGCCAGGGATGGGCCTGCCCAAGCCCACTAAACCAAGGAGGGAGCCCAGACTTCTGGAGCCAACACAAGAGGGTGCTCTCTTTGAAGATTTGCTGTGAAAGATCCTGGCAGTGATGTCAGCAAGGGGCAGAGATGAGGTCCTCAGAGCAGATATGGCAAGTGACTCCTGAGAGACACCATTCTGAAATGTCCCAGCAGTCTGTGCAAGAAGGTTGGGACAGAGATGGAGAGGAGATGTGGTACCCCAGGATAGTCCAGAGGGGCCTCACTGCTGAAACCTCCTGCCCCCACTTATAAGGTATTGTGCAAGGGGGAGATCTCCCTCTTGGTTGTTACTTTCAGCTGGACACTGGGACTGCAAACAACAATCATGGACAATTAGAAGGAAGAACCCCATGATGACCATCTGAACTAAGGACTCTGACTTCAGTTGACCCCAGGACCAGTGGGGCTCTCTCCAGGACCATGGAAGCTGGTCCCCTTACACCCCCTGAGGACCAGTTTTTTTGTTTGTTTTTTTGTTTATGGATTTATAGAGCGCATAGCTGCCCAAAGGCTTCCCAGCGCTGAGAGAAATTGACTGAGGTAGCCTGGGTGGTTACGGGAAGAGCCATGTTTTGAGCTTTTTTCTGAATGCCAATTCATCAGTTATCCTGCGCATTTCCCTGGGCAGGGAGTTCCATAGTCTCGGGGCCAAATACGAGAAGGATCTTCCTCCCCATCTGGCTTTCTTTATCCTGGTCTGTTTCATAAGTAGATCTGTGGAGGATCTTAGGTGTCTGCCTGGGATGTAGTGTGTGACAAGTTTTTTAATTAACGGTGGTCCTTTATTATTCATGGCTCTATGAGTGATGCAGAGTGATTTGAACTCTATTCTGGCCTTTATTGGGAGCCAGTGTAGTGTCCTCAAGGCTGCCCTAGCAGACTGCTGTCTGGGAATGCGGAGAAGTATCCTGGCTGCTGCGTTTTGTGCCACTTGTAGTTTGTTTGTGACATAATTGGGTGCGCCAAGATACAAGGAGTTGCCATAGTCCAGCCGCGACAATACTAGGGCCTGTACCACCGTTCTCCGTGAGGTTTCGGGAATGAGGGGTAGGGTCTTCCGTAGCATTCGCAGTGCACCGAAGCATGACCCTGATATTTTTCTAGCTTGAGTCTCCATGGACAAGTTTTTGTCTAGCCAAATTCCCAAATTCTTTGCCTCTGTCTTTGGGATCGTGGTATCTCCCAGTTCTGGGGGCCACTTAATTGTGTTTCTTGGGACCTCTTTATTGCCCAGGAACATGAGCTCTGTTTTGCCTCCGTTCAGTTTTAGGCATCCATTGTTCATCCATTCTGCTACTTTCACCATACAGGGTGCCAGGTTGTGGTGCCTCGATTGAGGGCCCTCCGTCACCGATAGTATCAACTGGGTGTCATCCGCGTCTGACACTATTGACAATCCCAGTTGAAGCACTATTTCTGCCAGTGGTTGCATATACAGATTGAATAGTGTCGGGCTTAGTGAGGAGTCCTGTGGGACTCCACAAGACAGTTGGAGGATATCAGAATAATGCTCCCCTTCCATTAGTTGGAAGGATCTGTTTTCTAGGAATGAGGTTATCCAATTTAGTGCGGAGCCTGTGATCCCGGCTTCCTTCAGCCTGCGTATCATTGTCTTATGGTTCACCGTATCAAAGCCGGCGCTGAGGTCCAGGAGCAGAATTGCTGCTGTGCCTCCCTGATCTAGGATTCCCTTCAATTCCTCTGTCGCCACCAACAGAGCTGATTCAGTGCTATGTTGGGGTCGAAAGCCCATTTGAGTGGCATGCAGTATCTGATTATCCTCTATGTATTGTGACAAAACCTGATTGACATGTTTTTCGGTTATTTTCGCTAATAATGGCAGGAGTGAAATAAGTCGGTAGTTCCCTAATTCCAATGGGTCTAGCTGGGGCTTTTTTAGCAATGGCCGAACTATAGCGTGTTTCCCGGATTTGGGAACGATCCCTTGTGTCAGGGAGAGTGATATAAGTGCTGCGGTTGTTGAGATGGTCTTTTTACCTCCCTGCCTTAAGATATCTGGCGGCATTGGGTCTAGTGGGGAGCCAGATTTGATCTTAGTCAGGATGGCGGTCATATCTTCCTCACTTAAATCTGTAAAGTGGTCTAAACTCCTCCCTGTATTACTTTCCACGCCATCTATGTTGCTTGGTTGCAACTCTCCCTGATTTGGGCAATTGTTTCCTAACAGGGAATTATATATAATTTCTACTTTGTTCTTAAAAAAGTTTGCCATCTTATTACATCTCTCCTTGGAATAGGCGGGACTGTTTGATTCTTGCTCAGGGGAAGTGAGTGAGCGCACTATTTTAAAAAGCTCTCTCGCCGAGTTACCTGCTGAATGAATTTTTCCTTCGAAGAATTTGGCTTGAGCTTGGAGCATCTCATTGTGATACTGTCTGATGGCTTTCTTGTATTGGCTTTTTATAGCGGGTCATAATTTTTTCTTCAAAGTCTTTCCAGTTTTTTGCAGGCCTTTTTTGTCTGGATTAGGTTGTTGTTGAACCAGGCTGCTTTTTTCCTAGCCGTTTGACTACTTGGTCTGGTTCGTTGTGGGTGTTGGGCTGCTACATTGTTAATCCATTCTGTCCACCTCTTGTCAGACTCTTCTATGTTATCTGTTACGCCTGGGGCCTTGGCTTCTAGATCATTTACTATGTTATCATTTAATAATTTAGGCCATTTATTCCTAGTTTTGGTTGGTTTGTCACCTATTAGCTGTGCCTGGGGGTTATCTAAGGTGAAAGGAATAAAATGGTGGTCAGTCCATGGCATTGGCAAGGGTGTCCCTACCATTAACTTGGGTTCATTGGAGAAGATGGCGTCTAATAGATGTCCTTTTTCATGAGTGCTCCCTCTGACCAATTGCTTGAGTTGTAGGGCTTCCATGTCTTGTATCAGTCTACTTGAGGTGTTGCTGTCAAGGGACTCTAGGTGGAAATTGAAGTCCCCTAGTAATGTGAACCCCGTGCTGGCCACCGTAGTAGCTATGCTATCAGGAAATTCCTCTAAAAAGGTTTTCAAAGTGCCCGGAGGTCTGTAAATTAGTGTCGCTGAGAAGGTGGTATTGGGCGAGAGTTTGATTCTTCACTCTTCAGCATCACAGTTAGTGATGGGCAGGTGTGTTGTCATACATCCATATTCCTTTCTGTATACCCCCCACTCCTGTTTTCTCCCTTCTATCTTGTCTCCTGATTGTAAAGCCTGGAGGGAGTACTTGGACTGTGTCTGGAGTGGAGCATTCTTTCAGCCAAGTCTCTGTCAGAAATAGGATGTCAAGTTCCTCATTCTCAATGAGCATCCTAATTTCTGTGGTGTGTGCTGGTAGCGATCTACAATTAATGAGTCCCATTTTCCACTGAGCTTTCCTAGTGGTCCTGTCTGTTTGATGGGTATTATCAATAGTCCTCGTGCTGACCTTGGTGGGAAAAAGACTGGGCTTCTGCACCCAGGAGGAGAGAGGCCCAGGAGAAACTAAGCAGAAAGGCTGCACAGGAAGTCAGTGAAACCAATTCCCTGCAAAGTTTGTCTCTTTTGAGGTCGGGACGCCTAAGGAAAGTGCTCCAGGTAGCTAGTGCTCGCCACCAGGAGTAAAACAAGCCCAGATTTTTTAACAGTGGCCCAACGGGCCTGAGATGTCGGCATGAGAAGGATTTTGACCTTTGACCCCAGCACGATCCAGGAGTGTGCGGAGTTCTGCTGCAAGGCTGTTTTCAATCCACCCAGGGTGTGCCAGGGCGCTGGGGGTCACTGAAGGAGATGTCCTCCATTTTTGTTATGCTGGGAGTGGTGTGCATGTGGCCCCGTCTCCAGCATTCTGTAAGCCTGGGGACCCCATTGTCACGTTATTCGGAAGGAGACTGGAAAGATCTGATTGCAGACCTGAGCAGTGGAGTGCATGAGTCTGGTCCGGACTTTCACGGTTGCTGTTAGAACGCTGTACGCTGCATTCAGAGCCAACGAGGAGTTGGAAGAGGAGGAGTTGGAAGAGGAGTTGGAAGATTTCGCACCACTCCTCGCTGTTTTCGGCTGTTTTCCTCCCGCTCTCAGGCCTGCTGAGCTCCGTTGTGCCCCGCAGAGGCCCTATCTCGTAGCTTGCAGCCTGCTCGCAGCCTGCGGGCCCCTGCAGCTCCTCCTGCGGGCTCTTGGAGCGTGCTCTGGAGGCACTCTCGAGCCAGAGTAGTCTGCGTGCGAAGCCGGTGCGTGGTGCACCGCAGGGAGCGCGGTGGTGGAGAACGAGTTAAGGACCGAGGGGTCGGAGGATCCGAGGAGCTGGGGCCGAAAGCGTGTGCATAAGGAGAGGGGGCTGCCACGCCATATCAACTCCAGTAAAGGCTCTATATCAACCCCCCAGCAGCAGCAGATATCGATCTTCCTGGCCGCCCCGACAGTCTAGATCACCGGCTCATATCTGGACGTGCCTGAACGAGAGGCCCACTGCGGGCACCCGAGTAGAAGGTGTTTTGGCAGGAACAGCAGCCACAGTGGCTGCAGTGAGAGCGGCTCAAGGCGGTGTTGCAGAGAGGGGTTTGATTCGAACAGCCACAGGTTGGACCTGGTCTCGAGTGTTTTGAGTGCCCCGCTGCTGCCACCGCTGCCTTATTTCCCTCTCGCTGCCTGCCTGCCCTCTTGGAACCACTGGAGCTCTGGACTCTCTTGAGCCACGGCAGGGGGCCTAAGTTAGAGATTTTTCATACCCCTACCACAACCATTGTTTCCCTACAGGACTTCACAGCGTTTTCACCAGCATTTGTATCTGTTGAACTTCAGCAGCACCGGTAGCTCTGGTAGCTCCGGTAGCTTGGCCGCCATAGCCCCCACTTGGGGGAAGTTAAAGGGGGTCCGCCTAGGCATAACTGAGTGGTTACTGCCCTCTGCACACAGGCCCATATATTTTATACAGATAAAACAACGGACGATTCAGACATCGGGGCCAGGAGCCATGAGATCGGGCAGAGTAAGAAAAGCCCCAATGAAACTAAAACCACAACCACAACCTAAAGCAACTAAACGGAAGAACGAGAACAGGAGAGACCCTAGAGATACTAGCCCACTGGATCTTGATATTGATAGTCACAAATTAAAACGTGAAAAGTTTGACGACACGCAAAATAATCCGACGGCCAATACAATACACAGCCCTCAGAGTAGTCCAAATCTCAATGTACGCCAACAATAATGTCTTCTTAACACAGGAAGGCACAAAAGCAGCAATAAAGGACAATGAAACCAACATGAGGCTGGGTTCGGAAGAACAGGATCTAATCGGGGCAGCAGGTATATTACCAACACCACCAAGGAGGAATTCTTGTCTGTTCCAGCCTAAAATATATACAAAGTTCTCCTTCTTGAAAGACCCCGGAACAGTAATATTTTCAAAAAGTGCCATGATAGAAGGGTTGCAATCTCCTCTTTTACCCTTAGTTCCACATAGCCTTGATCAGAAAACACATTTACCGGTAGTGAAGGAAACCGTTGCACAAATTCATCAAAATGGCAGATCTCAAGTAAATCCTCAACCTAAAACCAAGGGGAATTATGACGCAAGGCAAGCAGTCGAAGAACCAAATTCATCATGTACAATAAAGGAGTACGACTGCGACCAACTTGAAAACCAACTTGCTCACTAGAAGGACAACAATAATGAGCGTGCCACTCCCTTACAAAACAACTTACCGGTTAGTTTATGCAACGTTCAAAACATTACTTTAGATTCTCAACAATTTAGGTCAGCATCTGAGGATCCACTGGAGTCGGCAACTTCAAAATTTGATCGGCAAATGATACCAACATCAGGTCCAGACTCTCAGATCCCTCATCCTTCCCTTAACATCGCTGAGACTACCTTAGGTGAGGGTGAGGGCGATTATACTTTACCTCAACAAACAAGGTCTGATAAGGGACCTGCCCTAAAGCTTCATCAATGCCTCTCAATGGCAGCAGACCTGCTGGAGGAGCAAAAACCAAGGAAACCGGCAGTACAACTAAATAACTCCATTCCACAACCTTCATCACCTACCAGTTCGGACGAAATACTGTCTGGGGTAGGCATGCCGGCATCTGGCAAATTTAATGAAACATCAGATTTAATGCAAGGTCAGCCGCCCTCAAATGAAGATCAGTCTGCCCCTAGTGGTGACATGTCCTTCCTAGCTTCCCAAGAGTGGGAGGAACTAGTCGCCTCTTACAGTCATGACTCCAGTAATCTCCCAAAAACTGCGCAGACAGGTAGAAGTAACATCAGCTATAACAACAAATCTTTAATTTGGGAATCGTTACTAAGTACCATGCAATACTCAACAGCGGCTTTGCAATATCAATCTCATGAACTGGACCTCCAGCTCACAGTCTTACAAACTCTAGCTGACTTCACTGCGGGGATTGATAGGAAGCTAGGTGACTTGAACGGCCTAATAAAGAGAGGGCAGGAGGCGGCCTCCAAAATACAGCCCGTGCAACAAGAATGTTCTTGCGCCCCAATTGTGGACAAACTACAAATGCTCCCGATACTACTGGGCGATTTGCTGACTGCTCTGAAATTAACAGCTACAACCCAGAATACTGACAGTAATGATAAACTGTCGGCAGAGGAGACAGCATTAGGCATATACCCAACAGGGCCGACATTGTCAAACAGGGAACTTTTATCAGAAGGAAGTAGCCAGTCGCAAGGTATTAAAACCGAATCATTAAATAAAAATGATTTATCTAAGAAACCCGGGCGTAAGCAAAAAAGGAAAGGTAGGAATAAGAAACCAACAGTCCAGGTTTTACATTCGGCCACCTATCATCAGCCTGGTTCACCCACAATTGATCCAATAAGTGATGAAACATTTAATACAGCAACGCCAGCACAGGCAAAATGCATGCATGAGGATCTCGATCACAAGACCCAACTCCACAAAGTTCCAGCAAAGGAGATCCTGCCCCACAGACAGTGTTAGTAACAACCGAGACGAGAATAAATCAGCAGGGAACCCGTCTGGCAGTATCTCTTCTATAAGCACCGTCACTCAGGGGAAGCATTTGGTAAGCACAAACCCAAGGCAAAAGCCTCCGTCACCTATCTCAGATAGAAAGGAGCCTACTAAAGGAATAAAAGTAACAAAGTCAGGCTCTGACTCGTGGGACACTCAAAAGGAGCGCCTAAAATCTTTAAGTCAAAATCACGAGCAAGATGCCAGAACGTACCCCACAGTACGGCTCTCATCTGACCAACTGACGCTTTCACATAATAATCACAACCTAGAAATAACTAAAGCACATCCACTTCCCCAAGGGTCTTCTGTCTACTGCGCAAACAATAGCACAGGCACACTGCACCAAAATCGGGACTTACTGGCCCATACAGCAGCTAGCAGTGATTGCACACAGCTTCAAGATCAGGAATTAACCGAGGCAGAAGATGCTGACAGTATAATATTTCATCCTTACTATAAATCGTGAGGTCGTGTGAATACATTGAATAGAGGGAACATTTTGCGGCTCCTGCACTCCATCACACCCCTAGTAAATATCGATACTTCGGACTTATTGTCAATAGAATTCTTGCCATCCAACACCAGTCAGAGCTCTGAGGAGAGAAAAACAAGATGGCGCACCTCGGAGGTCGCAGGCAGAATCTTAAGGGAAACAGCCAGATTTCAAAACTGGGGGATAACCCTGAAATCAATCCCTAAGCCACTATACCCAACACCTTTCCTTAGCACAGACACAAACAACTCCAGTCTGGCGACCTTTTCAGTTTTGAAAGGAGCAAGGAGTAGAACACCTGGCACAATGACTGAGGGAAACTTGACAATCGCCCTGCTACCAACTCAAGGTCTCTCTGTTCCATCACATTCGACAACAAGTAATAACTGGACTGGCACACATCGCCTAATAACATCTGCGTGTCCAAACTGACAGGTGATGGACGTAGTACAGCCATCGCAAATAGTACAAGATGGAATCACCATATGCACCTGGAACATTAATGGACTAGCCTCTAAAATGGGTGATCAGGAGATTTTAAACTATTTGAAAACCTTTGATATAATTCTGCTTCAGGAGACATGGGAAGACAAGCCCTTTGACCTCCAAGGCTACACCTCCCACTCAATTTCGGCGATAACAATAAGCCGATCGGGCGGCTTATTGTTTCTGGCCTCAATAACTGAAATAGGAGAGTTCCTACCAGTAACAATACATTTAACACTTCCAAGCTGTAGCCAGGCTGTAAAAGTAACGCTTATGCTTAATCAGCACAAACAGGACATAATAATAAATGTCTACCTGCACCCCAAACAAAAATCAAAAGCAGCCAAGGAGCTGTCAAAGGAGTTACAGAGAATAATGGAAGAGGAGGCAACTGACCTCATCATCCTGGCTGGAGATTTTAATATGCACCTCCTAGGGATTACTCAGGACGAGGACCCAACGCAGGAGCTCTCAGGCGCATGGGGCATACCAACGCAAGGCCTAATAGAGACCATCAAGCCTTCAAGGTCTGCGAAGAACTTGCTCCGGGAATTGGAGCACTTAAATTTGAGAGCTCTAAACGGCCGATTTAAAGATGACAATCCACCAGTAGCTACATATTCTACTACAGCATCATCTCACTTAGACTACACCTTTACGTCTTTGACTCTGTTCAATAAAATCGCAACTTTTAAGATTGGCAATAACAAATTTAGTGATCATTTGCCACAAGAGTTGAGTCTTCAAACAAAACCGCGTCAGAAACTAGCAACTTGCAACTCTATTGTGCTGGAAGAAATCAGTAATCTTAAAAGAATAAGGTGCAACTCTAATAACATAGAGGAAATAACATCAAAAGCTTAAGCCCTATACAGCCAAAGAAGAGTTAATTTAGCCCTTCCTTTGGATAGCTGGGAAAAGTTTGTTACATCTTTAGGTGAAAAACTCCCAAACAGCCAAGACCAGAAACAAAGGAAAGTTGTCGCTATTCCAACTAACGCAGCAAAGTGCCCTGTTTCGAAATAACTAAAGCGAGCCATAAACCGAAATTTTAAGCAACAACGCAAATCTCCAAACAACCAGTCTGCAAAGAACTCTTCGCAAACTATAGACATCATTAAAACGGAGGAGATGGACAAACAAAAGAGCAAAGGATAACGAACTATGGGCAAAACTTCTTCACGATGCAAACCAGAAAAACAGCGCCAAATTCTGGCAATCAGTCAAAAAGCTGCAGCGGCCTAATCACCCTGGGATAGACTCTAATATCACCGAAGCTACCTGGGTTGACTACCTCTTTAAACATTTTAACAACCAGGAACCAGAAACAGCCACTCCCCTTGTCCATTCGGGAAACGCTTGTATCAACAATTTAACAATGGCAGGAACAAATCAACACCGCCCAGGCGATGTCGACACAAGACCACACAAGCCGGAGATGCAAGTGACGCCATTGCTACTAGACCCGCATTATTTACCAAGAGCAGTAGACGTGCAAAATGGTCCCTTGGCTACAGCAATAAGGAAGCAAATAGCTAGAGGCAGACGGGCAGGAGCACCCGGCCCAAACAGCATACCACCGATGTTGTACAAACAGGTTCCAGAATTTTGGTGCAATGCACTAGTACCTGTGATAGGACATGCTTTAAGAACTACAGCATTTCCAGAGTCATGGAGAGGCTCAATTATCAGCCCTATACATAAGCAAGGAGCTAGGTCTGATCCAAATAACTATCGCCTGATAGCCCTCATAGATACTGAGGCCAAATATTATGCGGGATTATATTAAATTAACTGGCTAGCTAGTCTTCCATGAACCAAATTATACCCATCACTCAAACAGGTTTCCGTCAAGGGCATGGAACTATAACTAATATTATGTCCTTAACTTTGCTTATGGACACTGCGAAGCAGGGCAAATACCCCTTATACCTTTGCTTCATAGATTACTCAGCCGCCTTCGATCACGTTGATCGTGCCAGGCTCTGGCACAAGCTGAATAGATGGGGGGATACCATCACCTCTCCTAGCTCAACTTATACAACTGCATTCCAATACGTGGATCAGAATCAAATTAGGTGCTGGGAAGCATCTTTCAAGCAGAATTACTACTACAAACAAGGATGCGTTTTAGCCCCCTTGTTATTTAGTTTATTTTTGGCGGACTTACCGGCTGAACTGGACAGTTGCTCTTCACATGCCCCGAAGCTAGGTGATATGATTTTGACAAATTTGCTATATACTGACGACCTAGTTTTGATCAGTTGAACTCCCATCGGACTTCAGCATCTTTTAGATGCAACCAACAAATTCTCGCAACGGAATGCTTTAAAAATAAATTATAATAAGTCCAAAATTATGGCAGTAAATCAACGAAAGAAGGCAAATTTTAGCTGGCATCTGGCTGGCACATGTTTAGACCAAGTAACAAACTACAAATATTTGGGCGTGCTTTTAGATCAAAACAACTCCTTTAAGCCGCAGTTGGAGTCCCTACGAAGGAAGGGAGCAATGACCTATTTGAAGAAGTTGTTGCTGGACCGAACACTTGATCCCTTTCTAAAAGTCCTGCGAGCCAAATTGCAGCCCACGGTCACCTACGGGAGTGAGTCTCTGAGTGGAAGAGACGCAGTAATACTTAACAGCGTAATAACAACCTCGTATCAAGTGATTTTCCAGCTTCCCAAATATGCCTCACCAGCCCAAATTAGGCTGGAATTTGGCCTCCAAAATCAGGTGATCGAAAGAAAGGGAGCCTTTGTAAAAATCTGGCATAAAATTAGAACCGCTGATAAAGGGTCTTTGAATAATCATCTTTGGGTTGAGCTGTCCCGAACAGGAAAATTGCCAGCCAATGTGTACCTTCAGGATTCTATTCACACCTTAGGTCTGACCGATGCCTGGAATACTTCAGTGGGCCACTTGGTCTTCAAAAAACTAGTAACAAAGTCAACAAGACTCATATCAGCCATAGAGGGCAAAAAAGCATTATCCAAACGAGCTCATGGCTGGGTTGTACTCAATAACTACGATGTCCTCAAACCCCAGCCTTATCTCACGGCTGGAACTGAGATTGTGATTAAGGAAAAAAATTTAAGACTTCGTTTAGGAGTCGGTTTAATCAATGCGTTTTTACCTCCTTGGGAAAGAAGAGGAGGTGTCCAGCCATGCCGTTTGTGCGCCTGCGACACGGAGAATCTTGTTCATATCGTATGCATCTGTAACAAGCTAAAGGACATATGGAAAACTTTGTTAAAGCCACTGTTTAACCAGCACAGAGTAAGGTCTTGCAGGCAGGCGGTGATGCTGTGCTTTAATCCAACCTTAGTTCAGCTAAACTGCCGCCTTACAAAATTTTTTGACATAACAGCACTGAGACTGAAAAAATATATTCTCAGCAGTTAAGATCCAGCTATGTATACCGGTTCTGGGTACGACTTGAGCCAGCCCTGTAATGATCACAATGGCTTTTTATAAGGCATCAGAACGTCATAATTAGAAGTAACAAGGAGCCGTTACTTGTCAAATGGGAATATCTCGTCCGTCTAAACAGATAGCCTTTAACAAACTGACTTTTAACAGACTGTGCATTAACTGTGTTAGTGATGTAAGTACCTTTGAGAACAATTTTAAGTTTTTATGTATAAAACAAAGTAATTCATTTTAAATTTTGTAATTTTTGTATTAGCGCAATGCTCTTGATTTTATCATTAATGTCCTGTATGCAATGGTTTTAATTAATCACGCATAATAAATTTACTTTACCTTACCTTCGTCCTGGCCTGGTTCTGAATTGCGGGGCACAGGACCCCAACTCCAGGCCCCCAATGGCGGTGAAGGTGGGGAAGTGCCATTACACTTCCCCCTCGAGAGGAGAGTGCAGGAGGGACCCAGGACCCCATCCCCGGGCCCTGGGACAAAGAATATGTGCGGTGCTCCCCCCAAGTAGTGGCTGGTTCTCACTGTACTTGTGTCCAGGGGTAGCGGGAGGCCACCACAAGCACCAGCGCCTTGTCCAGAGGAGCAGATAGGGATGAAGAACCCAGGAAGCCCGTGGGGGAAGCCAGGGGTGGGCTCCCTGGGCTGCCCCCCCATCATAAGCACTGCACTTGGTGCCCTGGGTGAGACGGGCACCCCAGAGAGCAGAAAAGACAGCACAGCGTGAGGCCACACAGCTGACAACAGAAATAAACAAAATAAACAAGGCAGCAGCTCTCCCTAGAGCAGTGGAAGAGGCACTGATTGATTATTCAATGCCCCAGAGGGAGTGCTCCATAATGCCCTGTGGGGCTTTACCAATGCAGCACCATTTTCACCTCTCATAGTGGCCCCAGGATGGTGGGGCTACCACCAACAAAGCCAAAAATAGTGTTGGGGAGTTGCCGAGGCATTGCAGCTCCCCACATGGGTCCAAGGAAGTGCTTTTGAAAGTACTGACTCTAACTGGGAAGGGTCACAGAAAGGATGACTACTCCAGGATTTCTATCAAGTATTGACTGGAGTATGTGCTCTAAAGCTAGCAGTGCAGCGTCCTCTAGGGGCTAAGGTTATGGCTGCAGTTAATGTGGCCTGAAGGTGGTTAAAGAAAGAGTACATGTTGTACAGTGCCTTCTAGGGGCAAAGTTTATGGTTACATGTGGTTTGTGATCAACATGTAATGCTATCTAGATGCTATTTTTATAATTGCATTATCAATTCTGCAATTGTATGAAAAGAACACAGACCCATGAGAAATGCATATTTAATTTCTGTCTATGCTTTCTTTAAATAATGTTGCTGACAGCCATTCTGTATCAAAGTACAGATGCTTAATTGTCATTATTAAGTGCATTTTCACATGATTATAATAATTATTTCATTTACTTCTAAAAGGATGATTTTGACATGTGGTTTGTTGCTCCTAGACCTTTGACCAGGTCACTGTACTTACCTGATGTGGTTGTATGACCCCTTCAGGGGTCAGAGTAACCCTGGGCGTAGTTCGCGTAGCAGCGCTACGCGTAGCTACGCGAAGTGCACTTCGCACTACGTGAGCTACGCGTAGCACTACGCGAACTGCGTAGTGCGGTAGGAAATGCTGTTTGCAATGATTGCACAGTGCCGGATGCTTGTCCGCACTGTGCAATCATTGCAAATGGCATCTTGCACAGTGCAAGCGGTCGTTTTCTGCCGCGCGAGTAGATTTGTACTCGAGCGGCAGTTTACTCAACGCGGACTGGTAGTTTCTCATCGCGAGCATACGCGACCACTCGCAATGAGAAACCTGACCTCCCCGCATTGAGAATCTCGCCGGGAGGTTTATTTTCCACGCTCGCGATCGGCAACTTGATGTTGCTGATCGCGAACGAGGAAAAAGTCTCGCCGGGATGTCATTTTGCCCGCTCGCGGTCGCCAACTTGACGTTGAGGACCGCGAGCACGCAAAAAATGCCTGCTACGCTACGCGTTTTTGCACAGTGCTACGTGCAATTCGCGTAGCACGTAGTTGCGCAAACTACGCGAGCGTAGCGTAGTTTTCCGCCTAGGTCAGAGGTGATTACACAATGTCATCAAAAGGTATTTCCATCAGTCTTATGTATATTTGTAAATTACTGCGTAGTATTGAGTAGTGTGTGTAATAAATGTACTTTTCAAAAGAAAAGGCACAGATTGAACAATCATTTATTGAGTGTTATTATTGTGTGCCAGCGAATGGTGAATACTAGCCCACACCATCTCCCTTGATTAGCCCTTGGACTGCTCTGCTCCGCCATCCTGAGAGAGTCAAGCCCTACAATGGGGTATTTGATTCTCAACGGTGGGCAAATTTGGACCTATTGCTTGTGAAGGACACACAACTAATGGCCCGTTTATTTACTTGGAGCGTTGCGAGGATTCGTGTCGAAGATGCGTCACGCAGCCGAGGTGATGCATAAGTTCTGAGTTGAGGCGAGGCTGAGATGCAAGGGACTGCATCATCATCACGGATCCCGTCGACAAGTGTTTGTAATGCAAAGTCAGCCATCGAGGATACACTGCACTGTTGAGGTGATGCATCGGTTCTGAGGAGCTGCGATGATGCAATGCAGAGTCAGATGTAATCATTTAGGCTGCTGTTGACGAGGGATGCGAGGGCCCAAGCAGAGAAAACATCTCACAGTGGCGGTGGTTGCGGTCTGCGAAGGCGATGTGCGTCTTTGCGACTGGTCCAATCCATGCAGGTGCGGTGATGCGTTGGTTCTGCTTGGGTTTGCGCCGCACAGCAGAGATGATGCATTGGTTCCGCTGGATTCAAATAGGCGGCAGAGCACCTTCAGCACACTTCCAAAGGTCCAGGACTGTGGTGGTACCACTTGGCAGGGTAGACTCATCGATTGGTAGAGTCTAGGTGCAGGTGAAAAGTTGTTGGAAGCCTGTTGTGTCCCTGATGTTTCAGATCAGAAGGCCAGCCAACTAGCCCTTGGAGTAAGTCTGGGGTTCTGGGCACAAGAGATACAGGGGCAGTCCTTCTTACCCAGGTAAGGAGGCAGCAGGTGAGCACAATAGCCAACAGTCCTTCAGAGCAGCAGTCTAGCAGAGTGGCAGTCCTTTCAGCAGCACAGCAGTCCTTCTTCCTGGCAGAGTATCCAGAGGTCCAGAAGTGTACTGAAGAGTTGGTGTCTAAGGTTCAATAGTTATGCCCAGTTGTGCCTCTGAAGTGGGAAGAGGCTTCTAGAGTCAGGCCTTTGAAGTGCACAGGTGCCCTGGCTCCAGATTAACTACAGCCCTTTGTGTGGAGGCAGGACACAGACTATTCAAATGGAAGTGGGGCTGAGCCCAGCTCCCTCCTCCCATCACTTCCAGTGATGGCCCATCCAGGCACACCTAAGCTCCCAATTGTATGTGGTTGTCTAGGAGGAATACACAAAGCCCAACTGTCAACTACACCCAGACATGTGACCCAGAGACAAGCTACATGCACTAAATGGTTAAACCATGAAAATGCCAATTTTCTAATAGTGGTATTTTTAAAATGGTGATTTAAAATCTGACTTCATCATAAGTTAGGATTTTTCTTTACAATTCCAAAGAGAGCAAACATGAACAGGTTACTTGTTCCCATTTGGAAATTACAGGTAGGCCTTGAAGTAGTGAAAAGTGAATTTAGAAGTTTTTCATTAACAGGACATATACAACTTAAATGTACAAGTCCTACTTTTAAACACACTGTACCCTGCCCTGTGGACTGTTTAAGGCCTACCTTAGGGGTGGCTTATATGTATTCAAAGGGGAGGTTTGGGCAAGGCAAACGTTTATTTTTGCCAGGTCGAAATGGCAGTTTAAAACTGCACAAATAGTCGGCAATGGCAGGCCTGAGACATGTTTAAAGTGCTACGTAAGTGGATGACACTATCAGTGCTGCAGGGCCACTAGAAGCATTCAATTTACAAGCCCTGGGCAAAGATTATGCCACTTTATTAGGGACTTACAAGTAAATTAAATATGCCAATCCTACCAGGGTTTAAGCAGAGAGCACAAGCACTTTAGCACTGGTTAGCAGTGGTAAAGTGTGCAGCATCCTAAAGCCAGCAAAAACGAAGTCAGCAAACAGGAGGGCTGAAGTCACAAGGCTAGGAGGTAACCCACGCCAAGGATGCCAGGTTTCACAAATGTCCCCGCCAGTTGAAAGTAGGGAGAACTACCCAACACCTTAGGAGCTCTCGTCACTAAGGTGGAAAAACCGTAGGCCCTCAAGATTAGGGCTTTTTTCTGCTCCTTGCAGAACTCCACCCTGGCCGGACCATCTTCCTGCTGCCAATTGGTCAGCCAGGTAGGTTTCCTGGGGCAGCAATGTCCTCCCTTGTAGGTTCCACTGCGTCGCCATCAGGCTCAGCCTCCTCCCAGACTGTGGGAGTTTCAGGATCGCATCTCCCGTGCCCTTTGCCCTTCCTCTTTTTGACAGGCAGCGGGACCACTCTTCCAGGCTCCAGGTTCCCCTGACTACCATTTTGGGCGACACTGGATCGTGTGCTCAGGTAAACACTAACACCTCCAAGTAGAAACTGAGCTCGACCTCCTTCCAAATGGTGTGCTCAAAGTCATTGCCACTCAAACAAATGATGGACGGAATGCTGAATTAATCATGCATTCACCCCAAGTCAAGATATCTGGTTTAAATCGATGTTCTTTTGCTCACCATGCCACCCCAGTTTAGACCCAGTCATATGCAAATCAGTCTGGACCCTGTTCCTCACAGGAACAGTCCAGCCTGAACTGCCAAGCCAAGTCCTCCCTGGACCGGAAACAAGCATCCTGGGACCGGTTTCAGGGTATTACCCCTCATCAGCCAGGCTAGCTTGAATCCAGTAGCATAGTGAGCAAGGGGCCCATGTTTGGGCATACCCATCCTACTAAGGGCAAAAAGTGCTACGCAAACAAATGATGGACGAATGCTGAATTAATCATGCATTCACCCCCAGTCAAGAGATCTGGGTTGAATCCATCATTCTTTTGCTCACCATGCCACCCCAATTTAGACCCAGCCATATGTAAATCAGTCATGACCCTGCTGCTCATTGGAACAGTCCAGTCCGAACTGCCAAGCCAGGTCCTCCCTGGACCGGAATCAAGCATCCTGGGACCGGTTTTGGGGTATTATCCCTCATCAGCCAGGCTACCTTGAATCCAGTGGCACAGTGAGCAAGGGACCCACATCTGATCTGAGGTCACCACATGACATCTGACAATTGGCATGCTTGGTACAGTGTCTCTCACAGCCTCTACCCTTTAATGGTGACCCACTCACTGTATTTCCTAGTGGTACTAGGCATAAGAGTTCTCTGCGCCATCTCTCTGTCACCCAGGGACACTAGGGTAACCTCTATGCTATCCCCGCAATATCTGGGGCAATCTCCACCCCAAGCACTACACTAAATGACTGCAGTGTCTGCCCAACAAGGGGGAGCTGTGCCTGCTTGGGACACTTAACATCCCCCCTGAAGTTCCCAACCTGCTAGCACTCATAGCACTTAGGGAGTGCCTTCCCTGATGATTTACTATCAAGGAACCACTTCTTCTTCTGCTCAGGTGGGGATTTTGAATCCTGACCCTTAGAGCTAGCTTGGGGACTTTAGAGAACTCCTTGTTTTTATGTTTGTCTCCCCCTCCTTCTTCTGGTGGGGACCCTGCTTACCCTTGTGGTGAATCCCCCCGCCAGCTATCTTCTTGTGGACCCGGGTTCTGAGTCAGCGTTCAACCTCCTCAGCAAGCTCCCTGGGGTCAGTGAGATTGCTATTAATAAGGTGTTGGTGCAGATCTGCAAAACAAAGACGGAACACATGCTCCCTTGCAATCAAATTGTACAGCCCCTGATAATCCTTCACTTAACTGTCCTGCGCCCAACCATCCAGTGCCTCGCAAAAGGAGTCCACACAATCCACCCAGGACTGCTGGGGCAGCTTCTAGCTGTCCTTAAACCTTTGTCTGTACTTCTCAAGGGGAAGGCCATACTTTCTGAATAGGGGGATATCTCATCCTGTCCCCCTTATATAGGGCTTGTAGAGAGTTCCTCCTTTTGCTAGTGATGTGCTTCCAGAGGCTAGCCTCTCTATCCTCCTCAGGGATCCTATGCATCTTCAAAGCCACCTTGTGCGCTTCAAACCACTTGTTGATATCATTCCCACAACAAAGTCAGGCACCAGACCTTCGGGAATATGGACCCTCTCATCTCCACAGGGCAACGTAGAGTTGCTGCCACCACCACTGCTGGACCCTGCCTGCCTGGGCCTTAAGGTCCAGCTCCTTCAGACTCATCCCGAGTTTGGCCATCATCCGCCTGAACTCCCTTCCTGCCTTCCTGTCCACCAGCTAATCTGGGGACAGGCCTTGGAAAGATGCACTGTTTCTGCTCTGGCAGGGAGCTCCAACTCAGGAGGCACATTATCCCCCTCAGCAGACTGCTGCTTCTCAGGACTGGCATCCACATCTTCTCCTTGCCTATCCACATCCTCATCTCTTCTGTTGCTGTAACCAGTGACTGGGGAACTTCTGCCCAGGCCCTCAGCACCTTTTCACGCTTCACCTTCCTGGTGGTACTCTTTGCTGGAAGTCTCCTCTCTTTCCACAACTCCTTGAGCTGGACTACAGTGTAGGCATCTATGTTGGCCAGCTCAAACTCCATTCTTTCAGGTGTGGATTCAGGCACAAGAATCGGGGAGAATTTAGAAAAAGCAAAAAGGCCAATCAAGCAGAATTTAAACTTAAATTGGTCTCTGATATGAGATGGTAGGGTACACAAAATCACTATATGGCACTGCACAAACACAAGTCCTAATCCTCACCGCTGATCACCAATGTGAGAAATTGGGTTGTTGGTTGACTAGGGTGTGAGCACTGGCCAAGCACCAACCACAGTTCTTGTTAGGTTGAGGCACAAGCCAACCCTAAATTTGCCTGGGCTCAATTCTCTGATAGCTTGGCACAGAGCAATCAGGTTTGATTCAAAGGCAATGTGTAAAGTATTTGTGCAATACTTCAAACAGTAATAAAGTGAAAATACCACACAAAAATGATCCCACACCAGGGTAGAAATATAGTGTATAATTTTATAACTAAAACAAAACCAAAATGACAAAAATCCAATCAGTAGAACCAGAGATATGCAATATTAAACATTTCGGTGAAAATAGTACCAAAAAACACAAAGTGGCAACTGTGGATATTTGGTTGCATTGGACCGGGGCCAAGTCACAAATTCAGGCTGACTGCGATGGAGCGTGGGCCAGCTGCAGAGATCCAATTAGGCCTGTTGAACAAAGTACCTTAAAGTCAGGTTTGCTGAGTGTTGTGGGTATCCACTTCGAAGAGGAGTCGTGCAGCTGAGGGGATGCGTCGGTTCAGAGGTGCGACGAGGCTGCGATGTGCGGGCCTGCGTTGTTCTCGAGGATCCCGTCAATGAGGGATTGCGATGTGAAGTAAAGTCCAGCGTGGAGGATGTGTCGTGCAAAAGGTCTACCTTTGAGGCGACATATATATTCGAAAGGAAGGTTTGGGCATGGCAAAATGTTTATTTTGACAAGTCGAAATGACAGTTTTGAACTGCACACACGTGCTGCAGTGGCAGGCCTGAGACATGCTTAAAGTGCTACTTAAGTGGGTGGCACAATTAGTGCTGCAGGTACACTACTAGCATTTAATTTACAGGCCCTAGGCACAAGTAATTCTACTTTACC
The DNA here is from genome assembly GCA_963921515.1 of Calotriton arnoldi. Lineage (NCBI taxonomy): Eukaryota > Metazoa > Chordata > Amphibia > Caudata > Salamandridae > Calotriton > Calotriton arnoldi. The sequence goes on from CAWUFW010000465.1 coordinate 202,071, forward strand.
AGGGACTTACAAGTAAATTAAATATGCTAATTGGGTATAAGCCAATCCTACCATGGTTTGAGGAGTGAGCATAAGAACGTTAGTACTGTCCTAAAGCCAGAAAAAACGAAGTCAGCAAACAAGAGGATTGAAGGCAAAAAGTTAGGTGGTAACCCATGCTAAGGATGCCAGGTCTAACAGCCCTCAATCAGTGAATTGTGAGAATCATGCTATGCTACTCCCTACACCACCAATGATTCACTGTTTGTGCACTGTTCTTGAGATCTAGTCCTGCTATACAGAAAGAGTGATGGCACAGGTGCTTGATAGTCCACATGTTGGTGTGAAGATAGTTGTTTGTCACTTATTGGTCCTGTAAAACTGGCTTTCTTAGTGATCAGAGCCCCAAACCCTCTTTCATTAAGGAATAACCACACTCAAGATCACTGGCACATGAGAAGTGCATTTTAAAGATGCATTTTAAAATTAAAATCCTAGTCTTGTTCCCATAATATGAACTGTGCCTAAAATGAATACAAATAAAATGGCAGTAGCAAAGTTGACCAAATTCATGAACAAGAGGAAATACTGTAACATGATTGCTGTTATGCCTTTATAACAATTCTACCCCATTCTGCTACTTCTAAGTGCTAAACTAATTCTAACAGAGCAGAAAATAAAAACCTATTTCAAGTATCAGAAATGGTTCACGTCTCCATACCTGTTTGAACAATAGGGCTTGTGTTCAATATAATAGCAAGGTCTACTATATTTTGTTGTGCGAGGCCAGCTGCACTGATAAGTTCAGCCATTCAAGAGACAAATGCTAAGTGCCTCCATAGTAGCCTTTAATTAGAATCAGTGCCATGATTCTGTACGGCCTGTACCACTGCCGCCAGGTTTGAAGGTCTCTGCTCTAATCTCTAAAATTTTGTGGTCAGTCTTTATAACATTGCTTCACTGTTTTAAAGAACTATCAGAATAAGCAATTAACAGAGAGTGGCATGATACCTTTTCACTTACTTTCATTCTGCAAGACTGAGTTCTTTTGTAAAAAAAACGACACATAGTTGGCAGCCTTCTAGAAAATCTTCAGAAATCAATAACAAATAATGTAAAACCGAACAGTGAGCAGTTAGATTAAATACTGCAAATATACTTAAACAATACATGATTGTCACGTTGCAGAATATAATAATATACATTAATTGTGCATTCTATTCATCACACATGTTCACTCTCCACAAATACTGTAGATGGCGGCCAAATCCTACATATGGGGTTCAATGATGAGAGGCTCAGCAGTGGTATGTACAGCAGCAGCAATACGAAAAAAGTTCTGGAGAAAAAGGTGTACTCTCCTACAGAATGACACTGTGTCATCCCAAACGCTGAGACCATAGGAGCTACGTATGACCTGCACTTCTTTTTCTCAACCAAGGCTGAACTAGATTTGGCCAGACTCAAGGTGAAAGACTATGAACAAGTTGGGAGAACTTGAAGCTAACTCCCCGGTCCCAGCATTGAAGAACAATAATGGTCAAATATTGACTAACCCCAAATAGATATCCTAGGAATTTACATCCTTCTTCCTGACATTATACTCATTAGAAGACAACTGATCAATGGAATGGATCAGGAAGCAGTTTGTTTGGATCCTCTACACCTGCCCTTTCTGATCACAGAGCAAAGCAGCTGTAAGAAGACATGAGGTCCAAAGAAATTTTGAGGCCATCAAGTTCATAAAGGCTGGGAAGGCAAATCCAGGAATACAGTTTTCCAATTGAAATCTTCAAGGGTCTGACAGATATGTTCCCCCCACACTACTGTTTGAGGTGTTCTAGGCTGTGGCTGATGTTGGTGGACTCCATAAAGAATTCAACAGAGCCATTATAACATTAATACCCAACCAGAAAGGATCCTTTCTACTGCACAAGCTACAGACCTATCTCTTTTATTAACACTGACAATATAATATTATGCAAAGTGCTGGCCTTACTAATACAGAAAGTTACCCCCAAGCTTGCACATAGGTAGGACCTTGAGACATCATATAAGAATGTTGCTCCACTCATGTGGCATCAGCATAATAATTAAAGTGAGAAGGTGCCTCTTCCCATGAAAGCTGAAAAAGCCTTTAATCCGGTGGAGTGGGTCTATCTTTTCTGAGTGCCGGAGAGGGTTGGTCTGGGCCCATGCTTTATTCTGAAATCTGATGTCTGTACCAATAGCCTGAACTTTCATGAATTGCAATGGCATAACATCAGCCCTATTCCAGAGAGATTTAGAGGTACCGGCCTGGGCTGCTTGCTCTTGTCATTACTTTTTCTGTTACTTTAGAACATTTGTTTGCTGCCATCAGGTGTGTGTGAGAGGTGAAAGTATTAATCTTTGCAGGGGATTGAAACTTATGTTCTGTGCAAATAACATTCTGCTCACATTGTCTGATTCCTCCAACCATGATTCCAGTGCTAGTGAACTTGGTAGCCAAAGCTTCAGGTCTCTCCAATACAAAATAAACTGGTCAGAAAGTGAAGTAATTCCAATGATGACCATGGCTCCCAAGAAGATGAAATATGCAGGTATCTGCTTGAATCAGAATTTCACTGACATGTACATTGTTGAAAAGATCTCTGAAGGACTATACCTAGAGTGGCAAACTGCAAGAGTCACTTTGGGGAAGGGCTCAAATGATTATTGGTGGTGACATCTCGGTTCTGTTATCTGTTTGGCATGATGCATATTTGTGTCCAACAGACTCTACTGTTGAAACCTGAAAAAGTAAAAAAATATGTCTGATAATGGAATCATCAAGGTGAAAAATGTCCAATTGATATGTTTCTGCAACATCAGGCGGCCTATGAATACTGCACATTGTTTTGTATTATAGGATGCACTAATTAGCCCTCCTTGCCTATCATTTCTCTATGACCCTTGCAATGCCAGACCAGGTTTTTATGGAAAGTTGCCTGACGGACAGGCTCACGAGCATGGCTGTACTTATGGAGGTAGCAAACTATACCAAGATTCAAACAACCCAGTCTTAGCAGAGAATAAGAGGATATGAGACCAGATTCATAAATTGCATATTTTAGTTACATATTTTTGGTTTGTATTTTTGCAAATATGTATACAAATATAAATGGGTTGTTGGGTTTGAAGGGGAATAGAGTGGAAAGAATTTAAAAATGTATTTTTTAAAATAAATATTTAGAATGAATAATCTAGTTATTAAAATATGAATTGATTAGTTCCTTTTTTGAAAATAAATTAAGATACAATGTAATAGATTCAGAGTTGTACAGGAAGAGGGTGGGAAGATGCATTTTTAAATTTAAAATGCATATGTTTAAAGGCAATATTCAATTAAGCTATCAATTAATGTAATTAATTAGTTAGTTACTGCAGTGATTACATTAATAAGACATTTCATGGGATATTAGGTTTGTAGGGGAATAGTGTGGGAAGATGTTTTGGAAAAGCTAATTGTATATGTTAAAAAATAATTATTAATGTAAACTTGTTCAATCATTCATCCATTCTTAAACGTTATTCGATTCTTTTTAAATAACCATTAAAGCAGAGATGAACCCAATACATTTACTTGAAACAACAACCACACATAAAGTAGATGATTATAGTAACTTAGATTAAAAATTCATTGAGTTGCATAACCATATGGCATTTTTTTTAAATCCTCCAGTTGGACAACAGACCAAGGGACTGGAAAACATGCCCAAAAAAGAAATAGCAGGCTTACGCTTAAAAATCCATGCAATTTAACAATTGGCAATAAATGTTTCTGCTTAAAAGTTTCATAATATTTGCAAAATAAAATAAAATGAATTAGAATCTCTAGAGAGACATCATCACAAGAACAGGTTGAAATGGAGCCAATGTCAAACTGGCCCAAGGTAAAACATAGGTTTCTTCTAATCAAGCCTAGGTGAAATCTAGACAACAAAAACCTTGCCCAAAAATTTGTGGCAAAAGACAATAACAATACTAACAATGTCTTCAAAATAGAAAGAAATCCCTAGTGATTTTGGGAATGGTGTTAAAATTGCAACCCTGACGGCCCTAATTTCCCCAATGTAAATTTGATTGGTGTTAGAATAGCAAATCTGACTCCTCCCAATTTTATGATCTTTCCTTAATTAAAAAGATATTGGAGTTAGAATAGTAAATCTGACCCACCTAGATATATGCTTGTGCGAAAACTAAAGTTGGATTGCAGTTATAATAGTAAATTTGACCCTCCTGCCCAAATATATGCCCTTTCCCCAGTGAGAGTTGGATTGGAGTTAGTTAGTAAATCTACCACCCCTCGGAAAATACAAAATATAACTCCACTACAGAATGAAAGTTAAATTGAGATTAAAATAGTTAATCTGCCGCCTGCTTCCAATATATGCTCGTCCTTATACTAAAGTGAGATTAAAGTTAGAATAGTAAATCTGACCACTCCCACACAAATACATGCCCTTTCCCCAATGAAATTTGACCTTCCCAGTTACATGCTCTTTCCTCAATTTAATGGGATTAAAGTTAGATTAGCAAATCCTACCAGCACAGTTATGTGCTCTTTTCAAATGAAAGGGGATAGGAGTTAGAATAGAAAATCTGCAACACAAATATATACTCTTTCTAAAATGAAAATAGAGTTTGAGTAAGAGAAGTAAATTAGGCCTCCTCAGCAGAGTTACCTCTAGGCTGTGTGCCTGTGTGGCCACCCGCCTCCTCCTTGATGCAGTGCACAGAAAATTTGCCAAGCATACAATCTTCAGTTTGAGAATTAGTGATAAAAGCATTTGTGTGTTCTAGTCCATAACATTTTTCCCAGCTTTCCCTTTCTTTCATCTGTAATAAAAGAAACAGTGAAATTAAGTATGGGAACAAAAGGCAGCATCTAGTTTCAAGGTAAAAGCAGCTCCTTGTATTTTCATTTCTAAATTTAACAGTACGTTTTCCTGGCTGCTTTAGAGTGGTGAAGCTAATCCTGTTCTTTAAAACAAAGAAAATGCATTCTGACATCTTGATTGTTTTACAATATGCAGTTTGGCTCTTACATATAGCGCTTTCCTGTTCTGCATTCTTCTTATGTTTTTTTTGTAAAGTTCATTTACACCTTTTCAAAATATACTAAGGACAAAAAAGTGGTTGGTACAAACAAATACGTTTCCAATCTAGCCACATCAAGTGATGTTAGGATTTGGGGTCGTGGGCAGTGGAATTTGTAATGTAGTAGTAGTAGTAATAATAATAATAGTAATAACAATAATAGCAACAACAATAATAATAATAGCCCCAGCATAGTTTTTAAGATGCTGTTGCTAGTTCTGCTATTATTGGCACTGCTCACTGCTAGTGAAGCATATCAAATCCGCTTTTTAATTCTAAAATGGCATGAGTGTCAGCATGTTTTTCATTTAGGTGTTTGTGGATGTCTTAGGGATGCACTGTATTCTCCTATCTGGGTCTGCCTGCATCTGTTTTATATGTTTCTGATTGTGCTTTATGGAATAAGTAAGTGTCTACAGAACCATATATATAATTGTATTTAATAAAAAGATCATCGGTAGCAAGGTTCTAAAAGCAGCAACAAAAAAATATATGAATGCTTAGATTCTTATTATATTTTACCACATAACCGGTATGAAACCAGACCTAGAACACCTTTTTAATGTTGTTGTATTTACTGGGGCCAGGGCCATAACCCTCAAACATGTACTCCTGGAGACATGCCTGCTCCACAAACAGCTGAGAAAGGTGTACTCACAAACTTCTGTTGCTGCATAGAAAAAAAAATGAATATGGCTACCTTGTTACATGTACTTTTCCCAGTGTACGTGGAATTAGAGTTAGAATTGTAAATCTGACTTCCCCCTCTTTTATGCTTTTCCCCCAATGAAAGTGGTATAGGTGTTAGAATAGTAAATATGATTTTCTTAAATACATACACTTGCTGTCATGGATGTTGGAATGGATTTAATAGTAAATGTTATATCCACAAGTATTACCCATTTTTATATTGAATGTTAGAGAAGACTGTTTTCCATTAAGGTATATGTAACGTACTATTGATAACATTTATTTTACATTTTCGTAAAGATATTTCATATAGTTAATTTGGTACTTTCGACAATTTAAATCTGTGAACATAGTAATAAACAATGTAATCAGAAAATGTACATAATAAAGAAAAAGTAATTTGTGTATGTGTTTTTTTATTAAATTATACTTTATATTTACAATTTGATAGCAAGATAATTGTACATTTGTAACATACCATCACATAATATTTTAAGCTTTAGAAATATTCAACTTTAAAATTGTGTCACCAGAGTAAACCTTTATTTATAAATAAAGTATAATTATTATTTAAAATAAAGTGAAATCTTTGAAATTTGTAAGGCTGTAGCATCCTATATATCTGCTTTATGGAAAATTACAAGACCTGATCATGAAGCAAGAGTTGCACAGTCATTGATTGTAGCAATTCAGGATTCAAATGATTGTGCCTGGATGTTGTCAACATTAACAAATGGACTAGCCTACTTAATACCATCTGCCAGTTGTGCATTGGTCAGCCAGCTGCAATAAAGTCTGATGTATGAGCCACAAATCTGTAGCATGCCCAATAGGCAAAAACATATACTCATGCTATTGCCTATTAAGTATGCTGCATATTTGTGGCGCATACGTCATACTTTACTGTAGCTGGCGGACCAATGCACAGCTGGCAGATGATATTAAATAGGCTAATCCATTTGTTTTTTACTGTGATTTTCAAAATTAAATGGGGTTGGCTAGACTGTCTCCTGGAGCCTAACACCCACATCCACATGCCGAGCCACATTCATCACTATGTACAGGCCGTCTCATATAGTGCCCATGCCGTCATTTGGGGAGACTTTTGCTATACATTGAGATTTTATTACTAGTCCATGTCCTTCTTTAGTGCACTTTAGCAAAGTAATCAGCATTTAGATCCATGGTTGGGTTTGGTGGGTCATCTAGCTAGTAGCATATTATCCTCTAGCATGCAAGATTTGTATTCACCACATCCCTTTCCTATAGACTGCTTATTTTTAATTTGTATGTGTGCTTCCTTTTTAGCATTCGCACTGATTGAAGCTTCAGGGTGACTATTTGTTGACCAACTATTGCTCTCAAATGTCTTCTTTGCAATACTTATCTTAATATTTTAATGAGTGCATAGTCTTTCTTTCTTTATTCGATCCATTAAAATACAGATCATAAAAGTACAAGAACACATTTAAGAAAAAATAGGGTGGGATTTGCCCTTAGCTCATCAATACAATAGTACAATAGTAATTTAATCAATAACAGCTTGTGGGTAAAATGCAAATATATAAAGTGCTGAGGTGCAATGTTTTCCTTCTTCTAAAACAGGCCCATAAAAAAGAAGCTATTGAACAGCATATAAAAGGGTCGGTGAGTCTCTTTAAAAAGTAAAATTGCTACACAGCATTGCTTAAAATTAAGACGTCTTAAAATAGGGAGAATGAACCTTGCACATTCTTCTATATAAAAAGCACAAAATAAAACTATGTGGAGATCTGACTGCTTTGAAACCTTATCACAAGGGCAGAGTGACAAGTCAGAGTGGTTAAACTTCTTTGCTGGAAAGTCCAACATAAGAGGGATTAAATTCATTCGGAATCTTATTAAAATGTATCTGTGCTGTGGTATGTTGGTAATTCCTAAATAAGAATCCTCCCCCACTGGAATTGAAGGTGTTTGTTGATATTGGGTAACTAGTTTCTTTGTATGGTTAACTTCCTGTTGATCAAAGGCAGCTTTATTTAAGTAGGAGGTTTTAAGTTCATGCTTTGGAATCTTCTGGCATGCGCTAGGGTCATCAAACAATTTTCTATGCCCGATTGCAACCAAGGTTGACTTCACATACTGAAGCCAAGTAATTTTGTGGGAGTTATCTAGATTTAAGCAATTTTTTTATAATAGATTATGTTAAGCTAAACCTATCTCTGCACCATATAGAGTGCCATAACATGATCGGTGCATAGTCATAGGAATGGTTTGTCTGGCCACTTGGTTTCAGTCTGCAGTTCTCTATCTTTCAATATACAAATTTAGTTATTGTAATTTCTTTGCTCTAGAAGAAGCTATTTTTATTCGCATTTGCACTTTATCATAGCATTGGTATTGTCCAAGCATGTTATGTATATATACATGTCATGATTAATGAATGTTTTAAGATGTTTTTAGCTGTTTTATATGACTGGATTTTATGAATAGGCTATTCTTAATAATACATTAATATATTATATCAACCAACTTTAATTTGATTATTTATTTATTAGGATTTATTAGAATAGGTTTTAAAATTCGTTTTTACATTTATTTCATAACATTTATATAAAAAACTATTATTTTATAAGGCTTTTTAATAAATGATAAACTTTTTATACAGTTTCTTCATTAAATTCAATATAAGTGATTTCTTTTTTTAAATTTCCATTGCAGTACTTTTTTTACCGCTAAGACTATTTTTCCTTTTTTAATATGCAACAGCGATCAACGAGGATGGTAGTGTGGCTCTGCTTTTCAGGTGCGAAGATGTCTTTTTCTACATTTAAACTTGCTCTTAATTTGAGTATTACTAGTATCAATGCTAAAAACAAAGGGGTTCAAGTGGTTTATGTAGGCTGCAGCAAAGAGGTAAGCTTTTTTCCAATTAATTTTAGAATGATGAGTTCATTTATTCTGTTATCAACAATTTTCATGAACTGTTCAACTTTATTGATAACTTGTTAGGTACACCCAGGCTTCCTCCTTTGGCACCTAACTGGGTTATTTGTGGTGACTTTAATGCCTGTGTAAGTACCCTAACTAATTATTTGACAAATTCACCCACTTGGCAAGCAATAGTGATAGCTCTTATTTGCAGTAATAACAGAGGGGATGAGCTTAGTAAAGTTGTTTCGGAGCATGATTGATAAACATACATAAGAGGATGAATTCCACTCAGCCATTAATTCCTATTTTCTTTGGGAGATGGTCGCTGTATAATTGACTATATTTTTATCCAGTAGTCTTGTGAATCAGGTACTATCTTGCGTTATGTTAGACAGGACCTTTTGGATTCATGTTTTCATGAACTTTTGGGTAGCATGAGCCTTAAAAGTGATAATCTAGAATTTGCCAAACCCTTATCCTTTTTTGAATGCTTTGATCTTGCTTAAACTTAGCCACTTTTATACTCGTCTCTCGGATCAGGTAGGGAGTAGCAAAATCTTGCATGCTTTTAATGAATTGTGTGTTAATGTCAAAAGTCTTTTACTCAAGCCTGCAAATCCTAGGAAGCACTCCATACCGATGCAGCTTGCTCAATTACTCAACTGATAATAGGAGTTTCACAAGTGCTTTCTGAGGGACAACAGATTAGTAGCCGTTCATCATATTGAATGCAGGGATGCCTTAAGGGATAGGCGCAAAGAGAGTAAGGAATGCAATCGCCCATCATTAATGTTGAGTAACAATTCTAAAAGCTTTGGCATATTATATGATCAGAAGTAGCCAAAGTCATATGAGTAGTATTAGCTTCCACATTCCAGCATTCCAGTGCAGCAGTGGGTTTCGCGCTTTTCGGACATCCATTACTAATAGCAAATTTGGAAGGAAATCATTAAATAATTTCCATCTTCCTCTTAAGTTTGAGATAGAACTACAAGAAGTAGTTACCACATTGTATGAATATCTTTCCAAAAGTCTTCCAGACCTGATGATGTCCCAATTGATCTTTTTAAATGCAGCAGAAGTTTAGGACTCCTTGTCTTACCAATGTCTTTAACAATTTAAGTGACACAAATCAGCCTAGCTCCTGCTCCACTTCAGTTATTGTTCCCATTTTCAAACAAGGGAATCATGCAGAACCACAATGTTATAAGCCCAATTTCCTTATAGACTCTCGTGGTAATTTTCTAGGCAGAGTCCTTTTTAATAGAATCAGGTTTTGGGCCAGTGAGCAAGGCATTCTGCGCACTTAAGGGTTTAGAGAGGGCCTCGTACAATGGAGCAGCACCTGAATCTCTATCTAATCAATGGTAAATACACCATAGCTAGACATGGACCTTTGTATCTAGCCTTTATGGACTTGTCAAGGGTATGGAGCTGGTTTCACCATTGGTTCTTTTGCTCTCAGTTCTCCATAGCATTTTATTTGCCAGGGTCAGGTTTTGCCCAAGTGGAGAATGCTCAAACTCTTTCAGACTGGAATGTGTGTAGGGCTGCATCGTGGCCTCTTTACTGTTTATTTAAGACATAAACAAATTAAGTACAGCTTTAGTAGAGCAGTGTCAGTATGTGCGTGAGTATGCGCCTATGATTAATTCCACTGCCACCCCAGACCTTTTATATGCAAAAGATGCCATCCTGCTGTCTCGCACCCTCAACAGTTTAAGAAATCTGGTGAGAGCCTTAGACACCTTTAAGGCTGACCTTAACTTGAAAAATAATTATCCTAGTTTATAAAACCCTGACCATATGTGCTATCCTTATAAATAGCAATAAACAAACAAGGATTTTTAGCTTTCCATATTTGTGTGGTTCTTGATGCAATTCAACGCTGCATAGTAACACAACTGCAAGGCGAAATAAACTAACTGTGGGGGGGCTTTTTAATTTGATTCCCTTCTTAGGTGGTAATCCTTCCTTAATATTTACAAATCCTACTGTCTTCCCACCACCACTTACGATTCTGTCAGCATTTACTCTCAATTTCCCCCAGCAGTTCTCACGACATGCCCCATGAAGAGTTGGGCCTCTTATATAATGAGGATATAATTAAGCTTGCCCCCCTGCTGCTTTGGATTTCTATTTGGACCAATGAACGGGCCACGTTTAACCACGATGTTGTTAAGGACTGTCTACAGTGTGATAACTGGTTTGATATCTCATGGTTGTCTTATGTCATAGTCTTGTAAATTCGCAGAAAAAAGGGAATTTTTGATAATCCTAATTTCATATGCAGACAAGACAAACTTTAGGCAAAGAACTTTTGTTGACGTGATGGCTTGAATGTGAGAATATTGAAGCCGACCATATGCCAATACATAAGGCAACAGATTACACCATTTATTGAATCCTATTTATTACATAGTATTAGTAACTGATAGCATTCGCTTTTAGTCAGATTCAGATCGTGCACTATTTGCAACATGTTGCGTTTTCAATTGAGAACATTTGCCTCAAACCAGACACTGCTGCTCTTTTCGTTTTTGTAACTTTGATGAATCATATACCAAAAGCTTTTTAATTTCTCTTTTGAAACAAAGAAAATTTAGAAGATGCATTCTAGCCTTACAATTTCTCTAGTTACTTAGGGCCCAAGGACGATGTCTGGCCGGACATCATTGGCTTCACTCCAAACCGCCGTATTAGGATGACGGCGGGCGGAGTGAAACCTGCGGGGGGATTCCGCTGTGCTTACGACGGCCTCAAGGAGCCCGTTTGAGTGTATGCAGCCCCCATAATTCCATAAAGACAGTGGAGCCAGCCTCAGGTCTGCCGTCGGGATTATGATGGCACTTTATGACAGCCTTCGATGTTGGCCTTTCTGACACGGAAAGGCTGTTGGAAAGGGACATTGGGGGCCCTACTCCCCCCGGTCCTTCGCTATGGGGCCTGGGGGGGGCAACTATGGTGCCCCCCTAAACATCCCTGCACCGTGTGGCAGGCACCACATGGTGCCTGCCACACGGTGCAGGGACGTTCAAAAACATACATTTTGCAATGGCAGCTTGTGCTGTGGGCCTTTTCCGCCCGCTGCACAAACTGCCATTGTAAAATGGACGTTTCCGACTGCCCATAGGGCGCTTACATCCAAATTGTGTGGTTGGAACCGCAGACCTATGGTCGGGCGGTTCCAATCTGCAACGGTGTCAGGCAGACGCCCGACATAGTAATCAGACTCTTAGTGTCAACGATATCTGTTCTATGGTTGGGTTTTTTCTTAAACTCATCAAGCTTTGTTGCAATTCTGTGTGTGATTATTTACGGAATGATGAGCTTCTACAGTTTTTATTGTTTTATTGTCTGTACTTTTATGATTTTTAACTTTATAATTAAAGTATATTTGATTTGATGTAATTGTTAGTGTATTGTAGTTATGTTCTCTAATAAGTACATATAATATGCTTTTTTATGTTGGGATTTTATTATTTTATGGGTGGGAATGTATTATTTTACAGGTGAAATCTATGAATTCAAAAGAAGATTTCAAAGTCAAGGTTGCATTTTTTTACGTTGAAAAGAAATGGTTTGGAATATTCAATAACCAAACATTTTTTTTAATGTTCTTTTAAGGTTTCATTTTTTCTGAAGCATAGCTATATATGTTTAACAGATAATTTTTTACAAAAGTGAAGACTATTTAAGGGTGATTTTTTAACATTCGATTCATATATATGGATGAGTTGGCTTTCATGAGATTTTCAGCTGCAAAACTGGAAGTATTTTTATAATAACTATACATATATATATTGCGTGGGATATAATTATAATTTGTAATTTAATTGTTTATAATGATATATGTTTTATGGTATATTTATTGCCCACCAACCCAGACCACCAATAAAGAGATACCTAATTCTGTCTGAGTTCTTTTTACTCTTTTTAGTTTCTATGACAATAACAATATCAAAAGAGCTCCCTGGAACATGATTAAGCCCATCGTAGCTTTTAGGGGCCAGCGTGGACCCGATGATGAAGCATGCCACTATTAGAGTGGGTGAGGGTCATACTAAAAAAAAGAAAGAGATTCCTTTTTCTTTATTGAAAACTGACCGGATATCCATGTGGGAAAAGAGTTACTCTGGATAGGAAAGGGATACCCCAAGTTCTGTTTGTGTGTTACTCTTCTGTACTTTGTCATGTTCTGTAGAGACCAATAAATATTTTAGATTAAACACCTCCACATCTAATACTTCCTCATTGGCCACTTGAGCATTGTCCAGGTAAAGGGCCAACTGCCAGAGCTGGAAGTATTGCAATCTGCTTCTTTTAATTCTGACTTGCATTGACGAAATTATAGAATTGTTCAAATTACAGAATGGGCATATAAGGAAAAACAAATGAAGTCAACCCCATTTGCTCAGCTGTCAAGTCCCACACATCTACCACTGTTTTCTCAGAAGTCAATAAGTAGGCATTCCATAAGCTGTTTATCTTTAGAAGCCACGTAAGGCCTCACTAGGAGGACATACTTTAAATCGCTCACAATTTTTTAGGGCAGTAATTCTTAGTTTTGTCTTTAATTATAGGTAGTAATATTAATGTGTGCTCTTTTGTTTATTGGGTAAGAATGCATACATTAGTGGAATCTCACTATTTTGATATTGCCAAGGGATTGTGCATATCCTGGTACAGGGCGGTGGAAAGGATTTTAATGTGCCACCCATTAGGCAGATGCTTGTTTATGCTAGTGTTACTATATTGTTAGCTGTGCTGAAAATTATAATTCTTTCTCATTGTTTTTGTTGTCATATAGAATAAGGTTCCTTTTTGCATGAGTTTCTTTTAAATGGTCAGGATCAACTATTTCTTCAAATCTTTTTGGTGCTGTAGTGGCTTGTCTTTAATTTCTTCAGGTTCTAATATTTTTTTTAACTTGCAATGGTGAGAAACTGTTCCATTACTTCTTCAGGAACATTGGGAATTAGGAACCCTTCCCTTTTACAAATTGCTTAACACCCCAGTTTGAGAGTCAGGTTTAGTGCCTTGTAAAAAGCCACCTAGTGGTCACAAACTCTATGATTTAGCGCATTGCATAGTGTGCAATCACTAAATGGCTTCATACATCTGGCTCATGGTTTGCAAGTATTATTTCAGTTCATGCAGATGAACTATTGCTTGCTTCTTTTAAATGCTGGACAACTTTACAAATTTGGACCTCGACTATATTGGGTATATGATTTTGCTTTTTTCATTGTAGCTGCATGACCATAACTGATAGTTGAATAGTATTTCATGCATTTCCAGTGGGTATGATCATTGGTAGAGCTCTGATTAGTATAGATATAACCCATATGTGTTAGCAGTTTGCATTCCTGTGAAGTTGTGTAGGTCGCTCTTTAAACAACTATGATAAATTGAATTTTAATTTAATAAGGTTAAAATTGAGTTAAGGGTTATAAGTTTTAAAGTTTACATTTATATTGTATTTGTGTGTAATATTTACATTTGTATTTTTTTCTTTTACTGGTGTGATTTTGACTTGTGCCGTGCTTCACAGTTTTTGTATTTCTTATATTTGTTTTTCACTGTTTGAACTTTTCAATCGGTATCTCAAATATAATAAAAAGAGAAAATACAGTAAATTGGTTTTTGTGGAGCGGGAGTGGAGAAATCTGCTTTGTTTGTTTTGAGGGAGAAGTTAGGTCGGGTATAGTTGGGTTGTCTCGTAACAGGGCCCCGGGATCACATGGGATTCCCCCTACCTCTACATCTCCAATTTGGAGCTGTGGGCCCCTCTCCTCACCACAGTCCTCAATGCGGCTCTCAGAGTTGGTCCTCTGGTTTCTGGGGCCACCTCTACCATTGTTCCTGTTTTAAAAAAGGGAATAGACAGTACACACTATTATAGGCCAATCTCCCTGTTGGACTCTGTGGTCAAAGTGGTCGAATGCATTTTACTGGACAGGTTATCCAGCGGGGCATTTGACAATAATGTCTTGTCAGATGTTGAGTACGGTTTTCGTCCTGGTCGATCGACCGAGGACCAATGCCTGAACCTGTTCATGATTCTTAATAAGTCAATGACAGTCCTGCTACTCCTTGACATGAAAGCAGGCACCGGCAACAAGAAATCCAAACAGGTAATATTTATTTAGGCAGACGTGGACATCGGATGACGCGTTTCGGCCTTGATCACATAGTGTGGCCGCCATTTGTAGGCCCTTATATGCTACTTGTTACCATTTAGCTAAGAGTGGACACTGAAAACATACTGTGCCTGAGCAGCTACATGCGGCGAAGAAAGTTATTACTTGCATAATATGTGAACACGGTACACAGTAAATTCAGCTGCTCGTATTGTGACATGAATAATAAATATACACCCAAAAAATAATAATGTGTGTGACAAAGTAACAAGGCAGAGTGTTACAATTCACCAAAGGGCAACCCGTGCAGATGCAATCTAAGACACACTCTGACTCTCACAACTCGTTAAGAGAACCCTGCATGCGGCACGCCATAAATCTTGTGAGCTTGGATTATACATGCTGTTGGGCACAATAACATCGCCATGATATCACCTGGTTGCACAGCTGATAAAGCAAATGATGGCAAAATTGCGAAAAATGTGGCTGTTAAGTGTTAAGGTTAATTCCCAAAAACCATCATGCTTGATTGGGCATACAGTCCACATATTAGGTCATCTGCCCAAAACAACGCTGTGTTTGAGACAAGTGTTCAAGTCATACAACCTATGCATGGCAAATAAAATCAATACAAAAAAGGTCATGCTAACTCAGCTTATGGTAGTTCTCTTAAATCATACTAAGACTCAAAAACAGTTATAGGGAGTGCAAAAAAATAAATTTATGCTCAAAGCATACCCAAGTGTGCAAAAAATGATTGTAAGTGACCTGCATAGAGCAATTTTGCATGCGGCTAAAAGCACTAGAACCAGGCTGAGAGGAGGCGGGAAGAGATCCCTAGAAGTCAAAGGAAATTCATATTACAGATGTACATTTCTTCGTCCGAATTCAGACCGTTGGGGATGTTGCTGTTTAACATAATTATGTAGCGGGACTCTAGTCTGCGCAACTTTAGCTCCCGACAGCCACCCCTGACATGACTGGGGACAGAATCGATGACAAAGTACGCCAGATCACTGCTGTTTCCCCATGGATCTCGTTGATGTGTCGAGCTACGGGCTATGTTTTGTCATCCTTGGCAATGGCACGTAGGTGTTGTAAAATTCTGACATGTACCATATGTTTGGTACTGCCCACATACACCTTAGTGCATGAACACTATAGCACATATACCACAAAGTCAGTTCTGCAATTGTAGGAGTGACGAATCTTGAGGGTGGTGTTGTGGAGTGGGCTGGGAAACTCACTCTTGTTTACGCCAATGGTGCAAGCCTTACATTTATGGCATTTGTGGAAACCGGGGAGGACGTGAGCCATGAATCCGACTTGACCATTTCTGGGCTGCTAGTACATAATTCTCCCCTCATAGATTTAGCCCGTCTGAAGGAGAGGAGAGGATACTTAGGCATGGATGATCCGATAGTCTGGTCATTGTGTATCAGGTTCCAATGGGATTTGAGGATGCTCCTCACTCTGGTGGTATGTGTTGTAGCCTGTTATCATTCTCACTCTACCCTGAGTTTCGGCTTTGCTCCTTTTTTCTTTGAACAATAGTGCCACCCTAGGTGTGAACTCGACTTTGGTCTTGGTACTCTTCAATAGTGCTAACTTATAGCCCCTTGCCTGAAATCTATGTTTCAACTCCACCTGAACTTGTTCTAAGGATTGTGTGTCACTGCAGTTCGTTTCATGCGTAGGTTTTCAGGTTAGGGAATACTTTGCCTCAGTTTGAGCGTGTGAAAACTCTGCGCATGAAGGATAGAATTACCTGCCGTTTCCTTGCGGAAAGTCTTAGTGTGAATCCTGCTATTATGGGCGAAGACTTTCAAATCTAGGAATTCAACTTCACTTTTGCTGATCTTGCTAGTGAATGTTAAGTTCAGATCATTGGAGTTAAGACGATCGGCAAAGTCCCTAGCCGATTCGAGGGAACCTCTCCAAAGGACAAAGAGATCGTCAATATATAGCGTGCCCAAAGGACAATGTTTTCAGTCCATTCCACAGCAAATTCTGAGGTGAGCACCTGCTCCTCCCACCAGCCCATATGCAAATTCGCATAGCTGGGGGCGAAGCAGGTGCCCATCGCAGTCCCCTGGATTTGTTTGAACAAGTGCTAGTCAAACAAAAAGAAGTTGTTATCCAAGCACCACTCCATCATTTGGAGTAACATCACAGTGTGTTGGTATGCACTGATGGGTCTGGCACCTAAAACGTGTTTGGTAGCCCTCAATCCTTGTTCATGTCGGATGCTCGTGTACAAAGATGACACGTTTAAGGTCATGAAAACATAATTTTCATCCCATGCGATGTCATAGATTTTTTTGAGGAAGTCACCTGTATCGAGTATAAATTAAGGTAGGTTTCTGACATGTTCCTGGAGAAAGTAATCTATGTATTTAGAGGTGGTTTCAAAAAGCCCCCCTATGGCCGATATGATGGGTCGCCCTGCGGGGTTGGTTGCATGTTTATGTATCTTTGGGATTAGATACAGAACAGGAATGACTGGATGTACAACCTTCAAGAATTTGAACTCATCGTTGGTTGGTAAGTAATCCCATTCCACGCCACCGAGACAATTCATTGTGAAACCCATCTTTGATCATATTATAGCTATTTGGGGACATTCTGCTATAACAACGTCTGTCATTCAGTGGTAGGTAAGCTTCAGCTTTATACAGAGTGAGGGGCCATAGCACAATATTGCCCCCCTTGTCAGATTGTTGTACCACAATATCAGTCCTGGCAGCGATCTTCTGCATCACTGCATCATAGTCCTGCATTGCACCTGCATGCTCAGGTCGAAATTTTTGACTAGACTCTATTGCAAGTCTTTTCAGGTCCATGGTTACCAGTTCCGAGAATATGTCCAATCCATCTCTTGGCATGACTGGAGTGAACACTGACTTAGGTTTAAAGGGCGAGTTGACCCTGCACCCAAGATCCACCCCCAGGTTATCATCAAAAGGTGTACTGTTCATACTGCTTTCCATTTCTAACTGGTTAAGGTCCTGGAGGAGTTCTAGGTCTGCCACTGCCAAATTGCTGGATGGAAGGTTCCCAACATGTGGGGCATCAGACTCTATGGTACGAAAATGGAAGTGTTTTTGTAGCTTAAGCTTCCTCACATATTTGAACAAGTCAATTTTAGTTTGAACATAGTTGAAGTTCGTTTGTTTGCAAAATGAAAGGCCCAGAGAAAGAATGTTCATTTCTCTGTTAGATAGCTCCATGTCTGAAAGGTTGATCACTGTTTTGGAATCCACCATATTCATTTCTTTAGGCGGGTTTGTCTCTGTGGGAGTGACTGTTCTGTGCTTGCTCCTTTAGTTTTTCCTCTTCCTCTTCCTTTGGGATTGCCAAATTTTCTTTTTTTGGAGGCCGGGGTCTGAGGTTTAGAGTCCGATCCAGCTGTAAAAAACGCAGTTCCTCTACAATGGACGGAGGCTCTCCACTGGGACCCTCATCTGGGTCTGTTTCCACCTCTGAGCTCAGGTCTGAGTTGCTCTCAGCTAGTTGTCTCTGCGTTGCAGGTTGTGCCCTTTCTGACAACTGTTGGTGCCTGATGTTATCGAACCTGCGTGAAAACGTGTAAATCTGTTCTCGTTGGTAGTCCAACTTGTCCCTGAGGAACTTGCGGCTTTACGAGTTTTAATGACTTGTTCATGTTTTTGCAACCTTGTTACCATTTCCTTGTCAAATTTTGCTATCTCTTCCTTATCTGGGTATTGGTTGATTTCTTTTTGCAACATTTCGATCTGAGCCAGGATTTTTTCTCTGTCGCTTAGAGCATATTTAATTAGAATCTGCAACAGTCTCTTCGAAGACTCTGAATTGTTGTCTTGCCATTCTTAAAGCATTTCTTTGTCTGGGTTTTCATATGTGGGTGCGATGAGTATTCGTAATCCTCTCGGGATTCTGCCTACCTCCAGATACTTTGCAAGTGATTTATGCTCCCACTACTTGTTGATTTCATTGCGCCATAATTTCTCTAGTACCCTTAATTTACTGCGGAGGCTTGCTTCGGGTGTCGGGGGGCCTCGCGCTCGCTTTACCGAGACTGTCTCCCACAGTCGTGACTGATTCATCGAACATTTTGTCAGTGGCTTCCTCCCGCTCTCTCAGCCATTCAGACGTCATGCCTGCCCAATCACTGGAATTTCCTTTTGGATTCCAATGCTGTGATGCTTACACAGCTGCCTCTTCCTCTACACGGCCACTTGTTGCACAATGACTGCCGATCCAGCTTACCTGCAATCCGGGCGCCCTCCTGCTCTCCGGTTACTGGTTCCGTCCATGACAGCCACTGATGTGCTTCCGATTGGCTTGATGGGGGGCTCCGCCCTTGTAGTTTATCTACGAACTCCACTGGACTGCTGGTGAGCACGATGCACCTAAACGAGGAGGTGTCGGTGAGACAAGCCAGCACACTCGTAAATACATCAATGACAGTCCTGCCACTCCTTGACATGAAAGCAGGCACCGGCAACAAGAAATCCAAACAGGTAATGTTTATTTAGGCAGACGTGGACATCGGATGGCGCGTTTCAGTGGACACAGCCACCTTGATCACATAGTGCGGCCACCATTTTCAGGCCCTTATATGCTACTTGTTACCACTTAGCTAAGAGTGGACACTGAAAACATACTGTGCCTGAGCGGCTACATGCGGCGAAGAAAGTTTTATTACTTGCATAATATGTGAACATGGTACACAGTAAATTCAGCTGCTCATATTGTGACATGCAAAATAAATATACATTCGAAAAATATGTGTGACAAAGTAATTAACAAGGCAGAGTGTTACAATTCATCACAGGGCTGATGCAATCTAAGACACACTCTGACTCTCACAACTAGTTAAGAGAACACTGCGTGCGGCACGCCATAAATCTTGTGAGCTTGGATTATACATTCTGTTAGGCACAATAAGTATACAGTTGCCTGTCCTGGTACTATTTACCTGGCCTTTATGGACTTATCCTCCGCGTTTGATCATGGGAGTAGATGCAAGTTGTGGCAGGCCTTGCTATCTATGGGGGTGGACAGGGACATCGTTCTTTTTCTACAAGATCTTCATCGAGATATGAAGGTGGAGATTAGATAATCTAAAGATTTTAAGGTAACTCAACAGTTCCCTACACAGAGAGGGGTCCAACAGGGTTGCATTTTCGCCCCTTTTCTGTTTACTTTATATATAAGGTATTGCCGGAGACTAAGGTGGATCATCCTCGGGTGGGACAGTGTGGTCTTCCTGTTCTTTGTTGTACGCAGATGACGCCGTCTTGATGGCCAGGACTGAAAGAGGCTTGCAAACGTTGCTTAAATCCTTTGTTCAATTTCTGGAAGAGCAAGACTTGTTGGTCAACAACTCAAAATCCTATGTGATGCAAGTAGGTTCTCGTTTGGGTAGGCCCTATACCGTCAAGGTTGGGTCTACCCAGGTCCCTAAGATGTGTGTTTTCCTCCTATCTCTGGGTCCTGCTGGATGCCAAGATGAACTGGGGGCCCTTAAAAACCCGTAAGAAATGTGACCTTACTCGGGCAAATGCCTCTATTTTTTATTTCACTTTGAGATTGGGCAAAAGACCGGTTGGGGCAATATTGCAGCTCTATAGGGCCAAGTGTATCACAAAAGTGTTGTATGGTAGTGAAATCTGGGGCTATATTGCCCTTGATGACCTTCAAATTGCCGAAAATGCCTTTTTGAGATGGCTGCTAGCTGTACCTCAGGTTACCTCCAATGTTATTGTACATGAAGCACTTGGTATGGCCTATCTCACTGATATGTTGGCTTTTCTCTCCCTTTCATTATGGTTAAAAAGCTGGACAAGCAAGGGGACTTCATTAAATAAATCGATCTTAAAGGACTGTGTGGCCCTTGATCATGGCTCCCATGTTCCGTGGCTCAAATACATCAGGGAGTGCTTTGTGAATGTGGGGACAGCAGATCTTTTTTTTAACCCGAGATCGAGCAACAAGAAGGACCTGGTCGGTATCAAGGAGGCCAGTTGGCTGCCAGGGAAGATAAGGAGCTATTGAAGCCTAGTGGATGTCATTTTATCACGCTAAGAACTATGCAGATGATCAAACCTTACCTCTTAGGGTTTGTGAATTCTTACAATCCCTTTTTATTGGCCAGGCTTTGGTTTGACCTTATCCATCTCCTTCTCACCCACCCAAGGGGGCAGAGCAAGGGACACAGGCTGTCGCCCTGTGGCTGCGACGGTAAGTCTCCACAGGACACGCTTCAGTTTTTTGATGTTCTGCATCTTTTATGACCTACCTAGGAAGTCCTTTATCATCCCGTTTTTGAAAAAGTCTAATTTTAGGCAAGTGCACCCGCTTAAATTTTTTTATTAATGCTTGCGGGCAGTACAGTTTTTTTATGTGCTTAACTTTCTAAAATCTGCAATCAGGCTTAGATCTAGTTGTGATTAATTATCGTGTTTTTAACACACTATCTATGGCATGATGCACTTTATAATGTTTTGCACATTTTACCTGTTCATTAATTGTTTATACCGAATGAGATTAGTTGTTTTTATTTAAGCTATTTTTTCTTATCT
Organism: Calotriton arnoldi; assembly: GCA_963921515.1. Taxonomy (NCBI): domain Eukaryota; kingdom Metazoa; phylum Chordata; class Amphibia; order Caudata; family Salamandridae; genus Calotriton; species Calotriton arnoldi. The sequence continues at coordinate 223,483 of CAWUFW010000465.1, forward strand.
GGTTTTGCTTATGTCTGATCCTGGTGCTCCTTGTATCTTGTTTTCTATACATAGTCTTGGTTACCATTTAAATTGGCACATTTTTATCCGAGGAAATTCTTATTTGTATTCAATGTGTGTGCTTTTATGGTTTTTGTGCAAGAAACTGAATAAACACTACTGACTGACTGACTGGCTTTTGTGCTGTGAATTGTTGTTAACAGTAGCTTAAAATGGTTTAGATTATGTGTTCTTATTCACCTCCGCCACGCCACAGCCTGCCTGACACCGGGGGACTTCAGCCCCCAGCGACCTACGCGCCAGGAGATGCCAACGTGTGTTTACCGCACTCGGAGGCGCATAAAGCAGCGCGGGGCTCCCGCGCCCACCGCCACTGCCTGCCTGACACCGGGGGACTTCAGCCCCCATGAACCAATGTGCCAGGAGGCGCCAACGTGTGTTTACCATGCCCAGAGGTGCATAAAGCAGTACGGGGCTCCCGTAGTGCGGGAGTACTCGCCACTGCCACTGACTGCCTGATACCGGGGGACTTCAGCCCCCAGCAACCAATGCCCCAGGAGGCGCCAACGTGTGTTTACCGTGCCGGGAGGCGCATAAAGCAGCGCGGGGTTCCCGCAGTGCGGGAGCCCTCACCACCGTCACAGCTACTGCCTGCCTGACACCGGGGGACTTCAGCACCCAGCAACCAATGCACCAGGAGGCGCCTAATTGTGTTTACCATGCCCAAAGGTGCATAAAGCAGCGTGGGATGCGCACAGGCGTGCCCGGGTAAAGCCGAGGCCAAGGGCGGGTCCGTCAGTGCCCGTCCGCGGCCGAATGAGGCTGGGCTCACCCTCTTGGCTGGTCACTTTGTATTCGAGGCAACCAACTGGACACAATAGACCAGATTTTTCCATCTTGGAGTCGGGTCCCTCATGAGCCAAGCCAAAGGAAGCCCAGGACTGTGGTAAGCAGAGCGGAGAGCACTTGTTAATTGTATAACAAACTTAACTATGAACGCTTTAGATTCTGACAGGCACTTGCCGGGGTCAGTATTGGTCAGCATTTATTGATCATGGGCAAGAGGAAAGCAACAAACTCTGACCATTTGTCTAATAATAAAAGGACCACTATTGACTCTTACCTAGCTAAAGTGGTGGGGGCAATTATCCAGGCGATTGTTAAGGCGGAGAGGAGATTAACTATGGACTTTTCCGGCCCCACAGTGCCTGAACTTTGCAGGATGAGTCAGTAGAAGCAACTAACACGAGCCCTCCGGCTAGCATGTCGGATAGCACACAGGCTGCCGCCACAGGGACGGTGGCGCATAAGAGAGGCGAGCCAGGTACAAGTGTTTTGTCTTCTGGCACCGTGGGTGAGGGTCGAGGGGTTTCTCCAGTCACCGATAACAAGGGCATGGAGGAAGGGGTGTCACAAGCACCTAAGAGATTACGAAAAGCGAAAAAGAAAAGTCAGCCTACAAGGAGAGTGGAGGCACCAAAACCCCTGTTTAGCCCGACAGATTTGGAAGACTTGAGGAACACGTTGAGGGGATCAATCACGAACTTGATGACCGACCTGTTCTCTAAGCTCTGGGACAAATTGGAAAAAGGGTTATCAGATTCCAGAGAGTCACTTGGAAAAGTGGAGAATATGTTGAAAACCATATCCAATGTTCCGCCGCCGAGTAGGGCCCACTCACAGGCAGCGTGCCCCAGTCTGCGAGGGCAACACGAGCCAGGAAACCACCGGCCAAACTTTGACAGGCCATTGGGGACTGGTCCCCGGAGTGAACTGGGGGTCCAGGAGAAAGAGACTGTTATTAGATTTAATTCTCAAACACAGGTGTCGAGGGAGGAGGTAGGGGTATTAGGGACCGACATTCCCCATCGCGTGAGCATGAGAAAGGGGGGGTAAGTCCTAAGAACATTTACAGATCAGGTCTGCCAGTGATTGATCTGCCCCCGGCTTGTTGCCTCTATACCGTAGTTCTGGTGGGGGTGCCAAGCTTGGGAGTGGGTACTGAGGAAGCCACTGAGAATCTTTTAAACAAAGTGTCTCATTGGCTAGGGAAATATAGCAGATTTAACACAGGAGACCATTCTCATATCCTGATGGCAAGAAGGGTCTCTTGGATTGGAAAATCCAGGAAATCCTTCAAGGGCGATGTAGTGATAGTCACCTTTAGATTTCCAGAACTAGCACACAACGTATTAAGACACTCGGCAGAGTTCCCTTTTTATGCTGCAGACATTAAACCTCTCCCACTAGGTTTTTTTTACAGGCCGGGTTCTATTGCCCCAGCAAATAATACTATGGAGTTGGAGGGGGGGCGTATACACGGGGGAGGGAAGGGAGCTGTTTTCGAACACTTATGCCCCTTTGTCAGATCTTAACGACTTTGATTGACAGGGGGCGGGCATCGAATACAGCTTAGTACAGGCAACAGTGACTGACCCTCAAATACAGGCCGTTATGCCCATGAGGGATCGGCAGAGAGAGATTGTAGACCTTCCCACAAATTATTCCAACCAGAATTACTGGATAGGACAGCAAGGCGATAAAACAATATCGGCCTTTTTACCCAGTACCCAGGGAGGGAGTGAGGTCAATCTGATCTCCTTGAATGTGGCAGGGCTGGCCTCAAAATTTGAGGATGACAGATGGATTCCAATCATAACCTTCTACAAGATCATATGCCTACAGGAGACCTGGGAGGTGGAAAATACAATTTTTTTGGAGGGCTATAAATCGTTCTTCCTCCCGGCAGAAGGGTCGAGAAACGGGCGAGCCAAGGGTGGCTTAATTATATTTATTGCCCTTGATCTTTGTGGGTCAGTGAAACAACTGAACTGGAACTCTATAGTGGCGCAAGGTTTAAAGTTGGTAATAGGAAGAACTAAACAGCTCACATTAATTAACTTTTAGAATGCCAAAAATAGGAATCGGGGTTCATCGAGTTTGAAGGATCTAGCCAGTCTCATAGATCAGCTACAGGGGGACGATTTGCCACTGCGCAATCTTATTTTGTTAGGTGATTTTAATTGTCATTTATGCTCAGATATTGGACAAAACACCAGATTATATTTCCTCACGCATGATAGCAGAAGAATGGCAAATGGAGCACTCTGCAGAGGGTCAGGAATGAAATGCTCTTTTAAACACCTATGACCCAACGCTTACTCTTCAAAATGCAGTAATGCCACCCAATAGTCTTTATCTTCCTACCTATAAAGGAAGGGTTTGTGCTACCACCATCGATTTTATCTTTGACTCTTCAGTGTTGGCGTATATCATATAGTTCTTCAGGACTATAGAAAGCCCCTTCAGCGATCATAACCCTCTGACTTTTGGTATGCGGGCAAAGGGGCCGAAATTAGATCAAAGTAGTAGGATGGGAGGGACTTTAAAGCCAACTGACCAGGGGAGGCGCCTCTGGTGGTCACAGGTGGTTAGCAACACTTTTTATTTATCCCTTTTTAAAGAGCGGCAGGAGGAGATTCTGAAGTGCCTGGATATCTCACCTTCAGAGGAAGATGTACTTCGATCATTTGACACCATAGCAAAGTTGGTGAGAGCACTCATAACTGTTCCAGTAGTCACTACCCATTCGGATAGCCCAAGGTGGTTCAACAGGGAGTGTTCTCAAGCACTGAGAAAACTTAAAGTGGCTCTGAAAGAGACTCCCCGTAACAGATCTAGGGTAGCTAGTTGTCGCAGCAACTATAAAAAAGCACTAAAGGAATGGAGGTCTACCTTGCAAAAACAGGCTTGGGACGAACTTGTCGAGGCCAGTGCTTTAAAAGATAGTTCTTTATTTTGGAGAGTCATTAATAGACCCTGTTTCTCTGAACCCAATAAACCCACTATATGTCACCACTTTACACAAGACCAATGGAAGAATCATTTCCAGGCAGTTTATAATTATGGGGAGGGTGAGCACTGTAATAATGCCTGGGAGCTCCTCCCATGTGATTCTCATATTAACTTTCAGCTAGATGAGGTAATAACAGGTATAGAGGGATTGGCCAATAACAAGGCTCCGGGCCCAGACGAGATCCCCCCTGACCTGTTTAGAAGTAATATTGAGGTGTGGGCTCCAATTTTACCCAGGGTTTTAATTGCAGCAGTGTCAACTGACATGACCCACTCTTGGTCTACTGCCACTATCGTCCCTATCTATAAGAAGGGGGGATAGGGATAACCCCAATTGCTACCAACCCATTTCGCTGATAGACTCGACCGTCAAGATTATGGGTCGGGTCATACTAAATAGGCTAGTGGAGTGGGCAGACAGAAATCAAATCATCTCGGAGGTCCAATATGGCTTCCGAGCAGGCAAATCCACAGTGGGACAATGCCTGAACCTCTATCTAGTGATAGCTAAATATACAATTGCTAAGGCGGGATCCATTTATCTAGGCTTCATGGATCTCACTGCAGCGTTTGATAGGGTGAATCGCAGTAAATTATGGTCCCTGCTGGATGAATTATGAGTAGAGCGTTCAATAATAAATTCCCTTATCTTTATATGCCCATATCTCAGAGATAGTTTTAACTGCTCTAGAGGGGTGCGTCAAGGCTGTATTCTAGGCCCTTTTTTATTCACTCTGTATATTAATGGGCTGGAATCTGCCTTGATATCCCTGCAGGCCGACACCCCAAGAATTGGCACTAGACCAGTGCCAGTACTGCTGTATGCAGATGACGCAGTGCTTATAGCACTCACCCCAAGAGCATTGCAAATCTTAATTGACGGGTTTGTCTCCTTTATGAAGGGGCTGGATTTGTCTCCCAATTTCGCCAAGTCATTTGTGATGGAAGTGGGCTGTCGAGAGAAGAGTACAACATCTTATAAGGCAGGCTCTTCTAGTACATCCAAAGTGCCAGTTTTTAAATATCTCGGGGTTTTATTTGACACCAAATTAAGCTGGAATACTCTGAAAGAAGAGAAGGTGACGGACACGAAGAAAGCAATGGGAGCTATAGCAAGCTTCGCACACAGATTAGGTACATGGTCGCATGGGGTGATTTTAAAATCATATCAATCAATTTGTATTTGTAAGGCTGTGTATGAGAGTGAGATCAGGGGGTACAAGGCAGTGGCGGAACTACAGATGATGCACAATAAATATCTGAGACGGCTGTTAAAAGTCACTCAGGGCACCCCCGCCTACTCAGTCCATGAAGAACTCGGGGTGAGGTATGTGTCTGATCTAGTCGCGGTTCAGCCTCTGCTTTGCTGGGTGAATATTTGGTCCAATGAGGAGGCCTCCTTTAACCAAGCGGTAATTTTGTATTGCCTCTCATTGGATCATGCCCTCAAAATACCCTGGCTAAGATATATAAAAGAAACACTATGTAGCCTAGGAAGATCAGACATTTTTACAAACTACAGAACAGTGAAGAAAGAGGACAAAAAACTAATAAATTATCTATTCTCCAAGAAGGTTAGCGCAGAGCGAGAAGGTAAGGAATTGATCAAGCCGAGAGTTAGAGCACATGTCCTAGTCAAATCAGTACTGGGAATAGAACACTAACTCACTATTTTAACTAGCACCTATGATGGTTTTTTAATTACCCATTTTAGATTTAACATGTTTCATCATTTAGTGGCCTTCCCTATTGGTTTCGTAGCACGAACCAAGGATAGAGGGCCCTGTGGCTGCGACAATAGGTCTCCACAGGATATTTTACATTTTGTCTTTTTATGTAAATATTTTACGTATCCCCGGCGACTTTATCTTAAACCATATTTAAAAGACCTGGGTTTTAGACGGGCTCGAATTGCACTTTTGCACATGCAACGTCTGCAGAACAAACGCTTTTTATTCATGGTTACACACTTTTTAAGAGCAATGGTGAGATCTAAGAAAACCAGAAATGTTTAAGATTGAGAGGTGTATTTAAGAATAGCAACATGTGGACATAGGCACTCAGGGTAACCAGTTGGCTCTTATAGTCATGTATAATTTTTGTGGTCCTGGAATAGGAGAGTATTTTGTGATGTCATTTTCGAGTTGTGATAAGACGAATTATGCTTTTTATCGAATGTTATTTTAATCTATTGTATCTTTTATGGCTGTATGCTTTGCCGAATAAAGATTGTTATTATTATTATTATTATTACAAAAAAAGTATAAAATTAATTTGTTTCTGGAGATAGCTTCTGTACTTATGGAGAGAAAGGCTCCAAGGTGCTGGAGGGATTGCACTTGGGCAGAGTGAGGGTCTCCTTTGGCAGTAGCGGCTGACAGGGAACAGGTGTGGCGGGCGGTGGGAACAAAATTTTAATTTAAAAAAAACACATACCTTCTCATGGCCGCTGTCTCTCCCAGGCACGGCCAGCACAGGTAAGAGCAGTGGGGCAGAGTGAGGGGGGAGTCGACAGACAAAGGGATAGGTAAAATAAAATAAATAAAAACACTTACCTTGCGCTCGCCGCGTCGCCGAGTCTGCGATGAGGCAAGCGCTAGATAAGTGGTTTTATTTATTTTTTATTTTATTTTACCTATCCCGTCTGTCGACTTACCCCCACCCCTGCCCTGCCTCACCGTTCACACCTGTGCCAGCCATGCCTGATCTCTTGTCAGCTTCACTTCCTGACGAGTCCCAGAAGCAAGAAGCACACCGGCTCCCCCAAGCCAATCACAACACTGCATTGCAGCCTTGTGATTGGTCTGAGTGCCGTGGTCCGACGCTCAGATGGGGACTAGGAGTCTGTGCATGTTCCCAACCAGGCTCTGCATTATAGCCTGGTGGGGAATATGCAAAGTGTGCATGACTGTTTGGCCGGCCCAAATGACCTGCCAAACCGTCATGCGCACTTACGTGCATGAAGCACTCCTCCCCCTGTGGCACCAGCCCCGCCCCGCCCTAACCCAGCCCGTAGCTCCAAAAAATAAAATGATAATAACAATGTTATCATTTTATTTTTCCTTTTTCCTGCTCCGAAAGCAGTGGGGCAACGCTTCTGTCCTTTGGTGTGTACTAGCTGCTCAGCCGTTAGTAGTGTCCATGGCATCTTCTGCATTTATACTCTTTAGTAATTACTTCTATTTTGCTATTTGTCAATTGTTTTGCTTTTCAATTTCATTAGTTAAAGTTATATATAGGAAACTCTCTTTGGTATTACCTAATATGGGAGGTGCCAATTAAAATGTTTCTTATGTTTGTAGGTATTGTTTAAAGTATATTTTTTGCTGATTTATTGTTTTTTTGTGTTTTTGTACATTATTTTATGTGTATTTGTTATTTTTGACATTTATAGTGTTTATTTTTAGCTGTCAATATTTTTGTCATTGATATTTTGTTTGCTTTAAATTTATTAAAATGTTTTCTCGATATGACACTATACTTTTATCTCGCTGTTGTGTTTTCAATATATTTATTAACAATATTTCTGTGGTCAATATTTTTGATATTTTCATAGGATTTTAAGAAAGTTGATCTTTTGATTATCTGTGTTTTTACAATGATATTTTAGTATCACAGTATTTTTGTGGACAATATTGTGATATACAACCTGTAATCTATATGGGGACATAGTGCTTACAATATGGTCCTGTACTGGTAGACTGAGTTCTGAGACATTTTATAGTATACATGTCAGTGGTGAGGGAACTGTTGTTGTCACCATCACTGTCTATGGCTGCCCTCTATGATATTCTGGAGGTCATGGGAATCATTAACATCAGAAACAATGACTAGATACTGCTCTTGTTAATGGCCAAAATGTGCATACTGCACAAGTGGAAATTGAGAACTCTTCCCATGCATCATGACTGGTATATTAATTGAATATTGATGGCCTCCTACGAGTGCATCTTGTATAAGATCACTGATCAGCTCCAGCTACTGGAGGCAATATGGGTACCCTTTCTAAGATCATAGACGGACAATCTTCTCACTTATTTATCTATCACAACTCACCACCACCCCCATTAAGAACTGTTCTGGGTTCCTTTTTATACCTAGAGTTATGCCCTGGACACACCAGTAAGGACAGAGAGTCTCCGTATGTTCGTATTGTGCCTTTTTTGTAGATCTCGGCTCCCTAGAGGATGTGATGTTGTATCTCTCCTAGTACAGCCTTTGGGATCTCCGTAATGGGTCACTATTGTTGCATCTCATTGATAGCTGCTATTTTAATTGGTGTTTAGGTTTGCAAATGTTGACAACGGACATTTTTCTCATTGCTGTGTTGCTTTGTATTCGGCGATATATTGCAATTGAAAGATGCATCTTAATTTGGCTCATCCGCCTTTAACTGTTGTTCTCATGTTTTTGGTAAAAGTTGGTGATTAAATCTGTTTGAAAATAAAAATAAATAAAAAAGAGGTGGGGATATCAGGCAAATTAGAAGAAAACATATATTATATAGTTAAGAACGAAGGGTTTTAGAAAATATATGCTTTTGTCCAGTAACACATTCTCTCTCTAGAAGACAGGGATTTTTCACACTGCTAAATGTAAGATACTTCTAACTATGGAGACTGACTGCAATAAGAATGTTAGGTTTTTGTTACCTTCCTTAATGAAGATTTATATTGAACAATTGATAATTGTAAAGCTTAGCAAAGTGAAGCTGCTACTTGCAAAGTACATCTAACAACGTGCCCTGATTGGAGTCAGAAAGGTTCATGTTTTGATTACCTTCAAAAAACTGTCACTGGTTAAACTAAGGACAATAGCAAAGTTTAGCAGATCAATTTGAGTACGTATGAGGGGAGTGGGATGACTTACATGAATCTTCCTGCAGCAGGGAATCCAGGACACCGTGCGACCTGCAAAAGGAGAAACTGAAGATAATGAAGACATTAATGAAACAGAAAATGGACAAATAAGAAGAGGGAAAGAGAGTAGAATAAAAGAGAAGAGAGACTCCCTTGGTGGAGCTCAGAGAATGCCGCAGACCAGGAGTATAGCGAGGAAGCAGAGCAAAGAAGAAAGGAAACCTAAATGTACTGGTGGCCACCTTCAGGACAGATTGGTGGTGAAGCTGCTGACCAAAGGACAGAAGGGGTGCAAGTCCTTCAAGCCAGGTACTTCCCGGTTTGGCACCTAACCGGACCAGCACTGGGCTCCCGTTACATTTCTGGAGGAATGTGGCTCACACAAGTTGGTAAATGGGTATTGGGATTTGGGACACCAGCTAACCCCAGGGGCATTAGGGATTTTTGGGGGCAGGAGAGAAGGAGCTGTGGACTCTGGGCCAATACTGTGGCAAACCCTAACATCTAAATAGGGGAAGAAGAAAGACATGCCTGAAAACCCCACATAGCTGGGACCATTTCCTCCATGGGCGAACTTCCTTCAATCCCAGTCCGAGGGCGAATTCTCCTCGAGGGAGAAAATGGAGCAGCTGGACTACCATTTCTCCAAGAGGGTAATACAGAGACAACTGTAATAGAATGTCATTGTTTAAATGCACTGTCACACTCAGAGACTATGGGCCTTATTACGAGTTTGGTGGTCTGACCGCCAGAGCACCACGTATGCCCCCGCCAGCAGCCCACGGCACTGGCAGTCTAAAGACCTCCTTATTATGAGTCGACCACAGGGCCACAGTGTGGCGGGATCTTGCAGTGGTGGTGAGTACTATTACCGAATATATTGATGCCTGTGTGTGCGTTTCAACTGCATATGTGTCGGATGCACAAATATGCATGATATATGTGGGACAATACCATATACCCAATACTGGGGTTCAGCCTGTGTGTGGGCAGTTCTGACATTGGGTATATGGTACGAAAAGGACTCACCCTGCACACAGGGTCAAAATCCTCGGGTGAAGATCCTGCTGTGAAGGGAGGACCAGCAGAATGGGATCCACACTGGAATCTGCCTGGAAGAAGAAGAAAGGGGTGAGTACGCACCCCAAATCCTTCGGCACCGCCACCTTGAAGCAGGCGGTCGGACCGCCATGGTCCGCTCGTGGAACAGGCAACTCGCAATATGCACACCGGTGCAGCTCCCCTGTACCGCCCTATGGTGGCTGGCTTTCCCTGATCGCTAATCAGGCGGTCTGCTGGCAGTCTTGGTGGTCCTGCTTCGGTCTTCACAAAGTCGATCCACCCAACTCGTAATACGGTGATCGGACCACCGAGCTCACCGCACTTGGACTTCCTCTGCCGATACTCCAAACTCGTAATAAAGGGCCTAAGTTGCTGGTGAAGAAGAAAACGGGCTGAGAATAGGACTTGCATTGGACAAAATCCATATTTCAAAAGAAATATTAAATTTCCATGAAATATGGGAAATATTTTGTGACTGCGACTAGCTCAATTTGAATAAAACCTTTGTGATGGTCTGTGGAAGGGGGAAAGCAAGGAAAAAGACTCACTATATGAGAGACCATAAGCTAGTAGAAGTCCAAAACTTTTCCTATTTGGGTGTACATTTTTCACTCTTGGGCACTTGGGGCCCCCATATAGGAATGGCTAAGTTTAAATTCATAAGGCCAATCAAGGTTCTCTTAAATGGGTCACAAACCCGTACGCAAAATGGCGCAACTGTACAAGAGCAAATGCATTCCAACCACCACTTACGGGGCCGCAATATGGGGTATGGCAGAGAATACAGCACTACAAACTCAGGAAAACACTTTCCATTGTAGACTTCTACCCACAGAGAATTAAATATATCGCATCTGGAAGGCAATTCACCTATGTGCAATCATTAGCTCGTATAACATATGGAGCACGACTGGAACAAAATTTACAAGAGAAGTTATTAAAGGCTGTCTCATGATTGAACATTATGATAAGATTCCCTGGCTGGTATATCTGAATAAGCTGCTTAAAGAAATAGACGATAATATCTCCCGAAAGAGTCTGCCTGTATCTTACAGTTTAACAAGAAAGAGATGAAAATTATCTTTATGAGGAAAAGGGGGGCCGAAAGAGAAAGGAGAGAAAGTCAAAAACTGACTGTATCAAAGTGTCTGGCAGAGCCCTCACATCAGGGCCTACAAGATTATCTAATTAGGGTAACAAATGTCCAGGAGAGATTCTTCCTCACAAGATTGAGGTTGGGCATTATACATCATTCAGGTGCTTTTCCGAGAAAGGAGGCATGGTCAAAAAATGTACCTACATGCCCATGTGATGGGAAAGCCACTCAATCAACTGTACATTTTATACTGTTCTGCAGGTTTTATGTTGACATAAGAAAGAGTTTCCTATGTCCCCTCTTTTTAACTGAGAAATTGTTATTTTACAAAGATGCACTGTCGCTTTTATGTGAACTTGAGTCTGATGTTTGCTGTGCTGTCTCTGCCTATATTGCACACGCAATTGCCAGAAGAAAACTGCTTAACCACCTAGATGGCATGATCTACAAAGACAATCAACAGGGAAAACAGGCTTAGGATGCAATAAGATGCAGAAGTACAAAAAAAGAATACTATTTGTGTTAATTGGATTATATATGTGTATATAAGTTATATAAGTTATATAAGTTATATAAGTTATATAAGTGTGGCTCAATGGTTAGAGCGGCAGACCCTGATGCAGAGATCTGGCCCGGGACCAGGGTTCAATTCCCGCCTCGGCGGGTCTTGGGCTCAATTTCCTCAGACCTGATAATTCTCGCCTCGGTGCCTATTCTAATCATGGATCCCACTCTGCAACTCTGGGCAATAGCTTGCTTAATCTCCACAACGGCCCCAACAGCGCTGGGATGCCTGGCTTCACCTTGGGGGTGCCCAGGAGTGGACATTTCACAGGGAAAAGCCAGGAAGGGTTCCACAGCGGTATGCGTACAGCGCCAGGAAACCCCAGTTGGGGTATCAGTGCGCTTTACAAGTACAAATTAATAAATTAATTTCATTTCATATATATATATTAGAGGGCATTCCTATGTACTTTATGGCTAGCCTGTATTAAAAGGATACCGCGTACGCATCTTTTTGCACATTGTTTTGCATTTTGGCACATCTACTACTAGTTGCTTGTATGTTTTATCTACTATGTTCTTATATTAGTAGTATATGTTTTTATCTTGTATATTTTATGGATCTAAAAAATCTGAGTAAAGATTTATTTGATTGATTTTATTGACATCCAAATGTGGGTTTGGACACCACTACTTCTTGTACGGTAAGGAAATTATGTATATATATATATATATATAGAGAGAGATATAGAGAGATATATATATATATATATATATATATATTATCTACTGTCATGAGTGATGTAATATGTGACGTCATCAGCAGTGCATTGCGGGCGCGAGTTATAGTTAGCTGAACTAACTATAACGGGGGAATTTCACGGGTTTTGTAAGAGTGAAATGTCCAACTAACTATAACTGTCCCTAAAACCTATGGTTTTTTCAGTGAATTTCAAAGGTTTTTAAATGCTAATTTCTAACTATAACGTGTCTGAAACCTATGGTTTTTTCAGTGAATTTCAAAGGTTTTTTAAATGCTAATTTCTAACTATAACGTACCTGAAACCTGTGGTTTTTTCAGTGAATTTCAAAGGTTTTTAAATGCTAATTTCTAACTATAACGCCCCTAAAACGTATGGTTTTTCAGTGAATTTCAAAGGTTTTGTAAATGACAATTTTTAAATGTATTAATTGTTATATTTATTTTTTGACACTGATTTACTACATTTTTTAAAACTATTTATTTTTAGATATTTTATTTATTAAATTACATTGTAATTACATTATACATTACATTACAAAATATACTTTCTCTGAATGAATTACTTTAGTTTAAATAGTTTGCAAATAGGCAATAGAGTTTTAAGTACAGTAGTTACAGTTGTTGCAATGGGCAACACAATTTCAAACACAATGCAACATTGAGCTGAATGTGAATTTCTAGTTAAATGCAATTAGTTACTTTATGGATTACTTTTCTAACCACAGGACTGGATCCTAGATTCAGTCCTGGGACATCTCCTGTAAACAGTTGAGTAAAAGCGTTTTGGTTACAGTAGTGATTTTTAAGGAATATTATTGTATTTTAAAAGTTGACACTTAGAAACTTTTTCACATAGAATCACCAATGTTATCCTATGGGAGGAAATTCACTTAGCAGGTAAGTAGTGTTATCGTTACTTTTCTTACTCAGTGTTGGATCCTGGATCCAGCACTGGTGCATCTCCTGTAAACAGTTGAAAGAATGCGTTTAAGTCATACAGGCGATTTTTAAGGAATATTTGTAATTTGTGAAAATCGACACTTTGAAACTTTTCTGCTGAAAACCAGACAATGGATTCCTATGGAAGGAAATATAAGTTACTGATAAGTACGGTTAAAATTACTTTTCAGGGTCAGTGCTGGGCTAAAAGATGCAGCACTGGATTCTCTCCTGATAACAGGTGAGTAAATTGGAATTCGTAATTCGGTTGATTTTAGAGGAATATTATAAAGTTCCAAAACTCCACACTTAGAAGAATTTCCAAGTGAAACCAGTCAATGTTAGCCTATGGAAGGAAATTCAAGTTACTGGTAAGTACGGTTAGAATTACTTTTCAGGACCAGTACTGGGCTGAAAGATGCAGCACTGAGGTCTCTCCTGATAACAGGTGAGTAAATCGGAATCCGTATTTCGGCTGATTTTAGAGGAATATTATAAAGTTCCAAAACTGCACACTTAGAAGAATTTCCAAGTGAAACCAGTCAATGTTAGCCTATGGAAGGAAATTCAAGTTACTGGTAAGTACGGTTAGAATTACTTTTCAGGACCAGTACTGGGCTGAAAGATGCAGCACTGAGGTCTCTCCTGATAACAGGTGAGTAAATCGGAATTCGTATTTCGGCTGATTTTAGAGGAATATTATAAAGTTTCAAAAATCGACACAGAGAAGAATTTCCAAGTGAAACCAGTCAATGATATCCTATGGAAGGAAATTCAAGTTACTGGGAAGTATGGTTAAAATTACTTTTGAGGATCAGTACTGGGCTGAAAGATGCAGCACTGAGGTCTCTCCTGATAACAGGTGAGTAAATCGGAATTCGGAGTTCGGCTGATTTTAGAGGAATATTTGTATGTTTCAAAAATCGACACTTAGAAACTTTTTCAGCAAAAAGCAGGCAATGATATCCTATGGAAGGAAATTCAAGTTACTGGTAAGTACGGTTAAAATTACTTTTCAGGATCAGTGCTGGGCTAAAAGATGCAGCACTGGGTTCTCTCCTGATAACAGGTGAGTAAATCGGAATTCGTAGTTCGGCTGATTTTAGAGGAATATTTGCACAATGGTGAAGGGAGGGGGCGGGGCCTGAGGTGACATCTGTGCAAATGCGCCCCGTGGCGCGTTTTAAGTTGGGGGATTAAGTCCCCTTGAATCATGAGGGTCCCTGGGGGCCAACTAGCCCACCAGGAACCTCCAGTATGCGCCAGGGGGCTGCGTTGCAGAGACGTGTACAGAGGCCACACCCCTTTTTACACCTCTCTGCAAAGCAGCTCTGTGGCGCTTTCTGGACGTACCTGTTGGGCTAGTTGGCCCCAGGGACCCTCAGGATTGAAGGGGATTTAATTCCCCATCTTAAAACACGCCATGGGGCCTGTTTGCACACATGTCACCTGAAGCCCCGCCCCCTCCCTTCACCACTGTGCAAACGCGCCCCGTGGCGCATTTTAAGTTGGGGGATTAAGTCCCCTTGAATCCTGAGGGTCCCTGGAGTCCAACTAGCCCACCATGTACTTCCAAAAAGCGCCACAGAGCTGCATTGCAGAGAGGTGTAAAAGGGGCGTGGCCTCTGTACACCTCTCTGCAACGCAGCCCCTGGCGCATACTGGAGGTTCCTGGTGGGCTAGTTTGCCCCAGGGACCCCCAGTATTCAAGGGAATTACTTCCCCTTCTCAATACGCGCCAGGGGCGCGTTTGCAGACTGCTGCAGGGAGGGGCGGGGCCTCCGGCACGATGCTGGTCTTTTTTTTTTTTTTTTGATTGGGAGGGGGCTGCGTGGCCCCCTTCCCTTGGCCACTTTGGCCCGGGACCCCATCCCCGGGGCCTGAGCATTTTATTTTTGTTTAAATAAAAAAAAAAAATGGGAAGGGGCCGCGTGGCCCCCTTCCCTGAGCCTGTATTGGCCCCGGGACCCCATCCCCCGGGGCATGCCCTCAATTTTTATTTTTTTTAATTTGGAGGGGGCTGCGTGGCCCCCTCCTCAGGCCATTTAAGGCCCCGGGGACCCCATCCCCGGGGCCGGCCTTACCTTTTTTTTTTTTTTTTATAATTTGGGGAGGGGGCTGCGTGGCCCCCTCCCTGGCCACTATGGCCCCGGGACCCCATCCCCTGGGGCCTGGCCTCTGGTTGGGGACTGTGGGGGTCCCCAATCCCCCACAGTCCCGCCGGCTCCCCGTGTCCTATGGGAGCCGGCATTCACTTTCCACATGGGGAGCAGCTAACATGCTGCTCCCCATGTGGAAAGCAATTGGGTTTACTATGACAGGACGGGAGCCGCGAGGCTCCGTCCCTGTCATAGCAAACTACAGTGTCCCGGGGTAGGCACCCGGGACACTGCAGGAGCCGGCCCTGGGGGTGGCGGTCCCCAGGGCCATCAAGGGCTCCAGGAGGGGGGCCGCGGCCCCCTCCCATGTCTTTAAAGCCCCGGGGAGGTGGTGGTCCCCGGGGCTTGGACCCCATATTCAAATCTTTAGTGCCCCGGGAGGTGGCGGTCCCGGGGTGTGTGGGGGCTGGAGCCCCCACACAGGTCAACATTTTTAAAAAGAAGCCCCGGGAGGTGGCGGTCCCGAGGGCAGCGGGAGGGCAAAGAGCCCTCCCGCACCATTATTTTTTAAGCCCGGGGGTGACGGTCCCCGGGGCTTGGGAGGCCTAGAGGCCCCCACATATTAAAAAGAAACCCTGCATGCCCCCGGGACTTGGCCCACCCGGGGCCAGTAGCTAACGAAGCGCGGAGACCGCGCTTCGTTTTCTCGGCGGGATCCGCGCACCCTGAGCGCATCCCGCCGATTTTTTTTTTTAAAATGCTTTTTTCTGCCCAGGGGTCCTTGAGGGACCCCTGAGCAGACCTAGAGGGTCAGGGTGTTTCTACCCTGCCCCTTTGTGCGTTTTGCGCACTTGTTTCTTCTGGTTTTTTTCTAATCGGCAGGATCCGCGCACCCTGAGCGCATCCTGCCGATTAAATAAATTAAAAAAATGCTTTTTCTGCCCAGGGGTCCTTGTGGGAGCCCCTGAGCAGACCTAGGGGTCAGGGTGTTTCTACCCTGCCCCTTTGTGCGCTTGCGCACTTGTTTCTGTCCCTCGGTTCTACCGAGGGACAAAATAACTGCCAACACTTCCTGATTTGGAGTGTTGACAGCCACTTGAAAGCCAATTAGCATGCAGCTCATGATCGGGAGGGTGCGCGAATCCGATGCGGCCATAGATATATATGTGATTTTCCTTTTGATTTTCTCTGGAACTACTGAACGGATTTACACCATTTAACAAAAGGGTTCTTTCTGAACCAAGAACTACCTCTTTGCCAAATTTGGTGTAATTCCGTTCAGCAGTTCAGGCTGTAGCCGTGTCTAAAGTTTCCTATGGGAAAATGAATGGGGAAAACACGTTTTGGGACCCCCTTTTTCTCGGCCCCCGCTGACGAATCACCCCGAAACTTTCAGGGTAGGAGCGGACCGGAGCGGGCCATAAAGTTTGAAAATTTCGTGAAGATTCGTCAACCGGCAAGAGAGTTATTTCAAATAGAATGTCGCGGATTTCCTATGGAAAATAGGTCCTAACTATAACTATCTACTGGCGACCGCCAGTAGATAATATAGATATATATAAATTCACTGAAAAAAACAAAAGCTATAGGGACGTTATTGTTAGGCTCAGGTTTCACTCATACAAAACCAGTGAAATTCAGCAGTAACAGTTAGCTGAGCTAACTATAACTCATGCCCCCGCAATGCACTGCTTATGACCTCACATATTGCATCACTCATGACATGGTCAGTGACATCACTGATGACATCACAGATGACATCTCAAAGACATCACTGAAGTCATCATCTGGTGACGGTGAGTGTTTTATGAGTGTTAAATATAGGTACCAAGGTGTTTTGGTGAATCAGTGGGTGTATGAGTGGCTGTGTGGATGATTCAGTGCGTGTGTGGCTGGCTATATAAGTGAATAATTAGGTGTCTCAGTGAATGTATGGGTGAGTTACTGATTGTGTGAATGTTTGTATCAGTCTGTCAGTTGGTGTCTAAGTGGCTGTATGGGTGTGTGAGTGGGTACGTGAGTGGCTGTATGGGTGATTGATTGGTTGACTGAGTACCTGCATGGGCGTCTGAGTGTCTGTGTGAATGGGTGAGGGTGTGTGTGACAGCTGAGTCCCAAAAAAAACCATAAAAAAAGAAAAGGACCTGGGTAGGAATACCCTGACCCCCAAGCCTTGGTCTTGGGGTCAAAGAGGGACGGTCTCCCATGCTTGTTTATACTAAAGCCCGCGGGTGGGCCAGGTCCCAGGGGCATGTACACACGTTTTTTTTAAAAAAGGAGGGAGGCACACGGGCCCCTCTAGGAGGGCATTGTTATGCCCAGTGGACCACCACCTCCCTGGGACTTATATATTAATTATTGCAGGGGGCACGCGCCCCCCCCCGGGTACCAGGGATCACCACCTCCGTGGGGCTTGAATTATAAAAGTTGTGCAGGGGGTGCCGCGTGAACAGGCCTGGGCCCCGGGGACCACCACCTCCCGGGGCTTTCTTGTTTTTATAAGAAGGAGGGGGCCACGCTCTCCCAGGCCGTTCTCTGACCCATAGACCACCACCCCCCTGGGCTGGGCCATGCAAATTGAAGGAGGGGGCCATGTGGCCCCCCTCCTGGAGCCACACATGAACCACCGCCCCCCAGGGCTGGCTCCTGCTATGTCCCGGGGTGCCCTCCCCCGGGACATAGTTGCTTGCTTTTGCTTGGCTCCTGCCAAGTAAAAGCAAACACTCCGGTTTCAGAGGACGGAATCTGTCAAAGTGCTTTCGCACGCTGAAAATGGAGGCTTCATCTGTTTCTCTGCAGGCAGACATGCAATTGTAGACTGCCTTTCCAGCAGCTCCCTCCATGCAGTAGCAATGCTAGCTCACACAGGAGGCGGGGAGCTGCCTGGGACCATGGGGGCCTTGAACTCCCCGCCGGTCCCTATTTTGTGCACCGAGTGCCCAGGGCACCAAGGTGGCATGGCTGGGCCCTGGGGATGGGGCTGAAATCGGTCCAGGGAGGGGCGCACACCCCCCATGAAAAATTTACACATTTTAAGGCTGGGCCCCAGAGTGGGATCCCCAGGGCCGAAATTGGCCTGGGGAGGGAAGCTGCGAGGCTCCCTCCACCATTTAAATGTGGTAGGGTCCCGGGGGATGGGGTTCCTGTGGCTGAAAATGGCCTGGGGAGGTGGGGCAGAGCGACCTCCCATTTAAATGTGGCCTGGCTACTTACACACCCACACACAGACCCACTTACCCATTCACAGATCCACTTACCCACTCACAGGGTAAAGCATGGAAACTCTTGAAGTCCTTCCTCTCGGATAGATTGCAAATTGTCTCATTAGGTGAATTTTGCTCCACACTGTTTTCACTGC
This sequence comes from Calotriton arnoldi, assembly GCA_963921515.1. Classification (NCBI taxonomy): domain Eukaryota; kingdom Metazoa; phylum Chordata; class Amphibia; order Caudata; family Salamandridae; genus Calotriton; species Calotriton arnoldi. The sequence goes on from CAWUFW010000465.1 coordinate 242,018, forward strand.
CTTGTGGAGTCCCACAGGGGTTGTCCATGAGCCCCACACTCTTTAATGTGTATGTGGCCTCCTGGGCCCCCCTTATTGACTCCTTTGGCTTTTGCCTCACCTCGTACGCTGACGACACACAAATCGTGGTGGTGTTGCTACCGGGGCAGGAAAATGGAATAGGTAAACAGTTCCATGATTGTATGGAAGCGGTGGGGTGGTGGATGTCTCAAAATTGTCTAAAACTCAACTCAAGTAAAACGGAGGTTATCTTGTTTGGGAATGATCCCAATTTCTGGACCCCAAGCTGGTGGCCGGTTTCTATGGGCTCTCTCCCGACACCCACTAGGAAAGTAAAAAACTTGGGAGTTTTTATAGACGATAGACTCAATTTTGGTGACCAAATCAATACAGTAGTCTCGGCCACGTCTTATGTCCTTAGAACATGCAAGAAAATACTGCCTTTTTGCCAAGGGACAGTCAGCGTACGGTGATTACATCACTAACTATGTCTAGGTTAGACTATTGTAACAGCCTATACCTGAACATTCAGGATCGCTTTCTGCACAAACTTCAACTTGTGCACAAAGCGGCCGCTAGACTGCTTACCGGTATATCTAAATTTGCATCTGTCTCCAGTGAAATCCGAAGACTTCACTGGTTACCCATCAAGAAACGAGTACAGTTTAAATCCCTCTGTATGGTATTCAAAGCCCTACAAGGCGTAGGACCTGATCATTTGACGCGGCAATTCCAGTGGTATGTGCCTAAAAGATCACTCCGCTCCCTTGGAGCAAAATTGGTGACAGTACCATTCACAAAAAAAGCCAGTTGGGGAGGCAGAAGCTTTTCTGTAGGCCTGGGCGGTGAACTTCGCTCCGTTCACGGAGTTTGTGGAGTTTTCTGCACTCCGCACACCGCGGAGCTCGCGGAGTGCAGAAAACTCTGCTTTGCGATGTGCAGCAGTTTTTGTCCCCGCTCGCGGTAAGGTCGCGAGCGCGAGCTGCCGCTCGGGTAGAATTTCTACCCGAGCGGCAGGAATACCAGCACAAACTGCAGTTCGCACTGCACTCCGCCACTCGCGGAACTTCGTGGAGTTTTTTTGTAACTTCGCAGAGTTCCGCATAGCGAAACTCCGCGAACTACACCCACCCTTACTTTTCTGCATGTGCGGCAAAAGCCTGGAATGACCTCCCTTTCCATCTGAGGGGCATCACTGACTTGCTTGTATTCAGGAAGGCCTTAAAACCTGGCTTTTTGATTGATAACCTGGTCTTAAGTTATGCTTCACTCGGAGGCTTGTAGTTAGCACCAGGACACCCTAGGGTAACAGTCGTGCTTTACAAATGTCTCTAACATAACATAACAGATCACTCACAGCCCCACACAGACACTCAAACACCTACTCACAGACACACTCGGACACTTATGCACCCATTTACAGACCAACTCAGAGGCTCATTTACCCATTCACAGACCCTATCAGAGACTCACGCACCCACTCACAGACCCACTCAGAAACTCACGCACTCACTCACAGACCCACTTAGACACTCATTCATCCACTCACTGACCCCCTCTGAGATTCATGAACCCACTCACAGACCCACTCAGACTCATACACTTACTCATAGACCACCTTAGACACTCACGCATCCACTCACAGACCCACTCAGAAACTCACGCACCCAGTCACAGACTCACTCAGAAACTTATGCACCCACTTACAGACTGACTCACACATTCATGGACACACTTGCAAGTCCACTCAGACACTCTCCCACCTACTCACAGACCCATAGAGACACTCTCAGACACTCATGCACCCACTCAGACACCCATTTAAAGACTCACATACACCCTCACAGATCCATCAGACACTCAGACTGACTCACATACATGGAGACACTCCCAAACCCACTCAGACACTCTCACACCCACTCACAGACCCACTCAGACACGCACTCACTCTTACACCCACACGACACCAACTCAGACACTCACACATCCACTCACAGAGTCACTCAGACACTTACACACCCACTTGCACACCTAGTGAGACACTTATGCAGCCCCTCCCAGGCCCACTCAGACACTCACACACCAACTCACACACCCATTGAAAGACTTGCACATTCACTCACACACCCACTGAGACACTCATGCACTCACTCACACACTCACTGTCAAAGCTTACAGGTTACAGTTAGGAATTAAAATTAAAAAACCTTAGAAATTCACTGGAAAAAACAAAGGTTGCAGCAGGGAATGCGGGATTTCTATCGCCCAAGACATGGGACTTTCCTGCAGGGGCAAGAAGTTTTCATTTCTTTTTTGGCCATAAGACAAGTAGGCCTTAAATTACAATTAACATTTACTGAGCTACTGCACCCTTGTGCTAACAGCCAATCAGGATCACTAAAATATGTCCCATCAACATTTGAAATATGTGATGGCCTGTGAATGGCCAGAAAACAGCTCCTGCACTCTTAGCTGGTATTGGTTCCAAGAACCCTGGACCCTCCCCCAAGTAAAGCATTGCATACTGTAGGTGAACTCAGCCATGGGGTGGGTTTAGGAGCACTGTGCAGAAAAAGAAGAATGTCCGTGCATTTTCCAAGGGCAAGAAATGGAGGTAGTCTTAATGCCTTAGGAAAGCTGCACTGAAGAACATTGCTCCCCTGCAACGCACTTCAAGCATTCTCTGGTAAGCAGCTGGGGTGGGTTGATGGTAGAGGAGGGGGAGGAGAGGGCCTTTAACCCCTGTAATTTCGCAGACTGCCATTTGTACTTTGCTCTGGTGCATTCCTCACTCTAGTATTTAGGACCATGCAAGTTCTTGTCTCACCCAGGCCCCTCATTCATCTCCATTCGGACTTGTGCTCAGAGATCTCAGTTCTGGCAGGCACTCTCTGCAGTGCTGTGTGGTCATAAATACATGTGACAAGCTCTTTGGTGTGTGTGTGCGGCATGAAGGCACGTTTTCACACGGCCTACACTTCCCCCGTCTCTCTGAAAGGGGGCTGAAGCAGTTCATATACTGCCAGCCTCCGATGACTAACTGAATCAGACACTGGCACGAATGTATGTGAAGTGCCAGTGCAGAGGCCCATTCGCTGTATTTACTTAGTGCCGCAGCATTCGGCCCCATTGCTTCTGCACCAATTAAAACAAATATTCACTTGATGCACACGTGTGCAAGGAACTTTCTGCCAGTTCCGACTGACTTTGTCTTCCTCCCAGTTCCGACTGACTTTGTCTTCCTCCCAGCCTCAACAAGGAAAGCTGTGCTCTGACCCAGGATCCTTTCAACATTTGTGTATTATAGCTAGGAGGGATGGGAGGACTCATCTATGGTGTGTGGAGAAGAGCACATATCAGTAAGATAGCTCAGCCTGTGATTGCACCTGCTGAATGAATCTCGTACTAAGCTTCTCTTAAGTGCAGGTCAAAGCACCTGGCACTGTCCATCATTTATCCTTCAACATGCAGAATATAGCACATACAAGAATGGGAAAACGGCATATTAGCAAGAAAAATAGCTCGGTTGGTTCACACATCTACTGCCACCATAGGTGTAAGAGGGTAGCTCACTTACACTCTTGCATGGTGCGCCAACATTCCCAATGTCTACTTTCTCTGCCCTTGGTCAGGAATATGACACATATGATCTGGTTGCAGAAGTTGTATGTTGCAGTAGTACTGAGGAAAAAGGCTCCCAATCAAAGTGTGCTAGGCAGTTAATAACACTCAAACAATTCCAAAATTGCTATGCACATATTTTTTAGCAACCTACCCCCAAACTGCTTCTGGCTAACAATGTGCTCTGTGTGAAGAAACAGTAGCACATATGTGTCTCATTGTATTTATATTTGAATTGGAATGAAGGGTGGGAGCCTCTACTGGAGGGACTTGTTACCTGCAACCAACAGCAGTAGATGCTGTATACATTGCTTTATGTTCATGTTATTAATAGGGGTATACGTGTACCGTTTTTTCATGTCTGTGCATGGTGAGCATTTCTGTTGTACTTGTCTAAAGTAATGGGAAGATTTGTGTTCGGAGGAGTTGTAGATCTCCTTCAATTTCTAGAGTTTAAAATGCACTATGCATGATGGGCCCTTCTGTATTTTAAAACATTTATACCTTTTATGGTTAGGGAACAGGGCGAGAAGGGTATGATGCTGTATGTTTGTGCAGTGTGTTGGTCGTGCTCTACTTGTGGTATTAGCATAACCCCCACACCCTCCCTTCTACAGACCTTTCCTGGTCCGTCAGGCGAATAGCAGATGGGAGGTTCCAGCAAGGGGTAGGTGATGGTCACAGGCCACAATGACGGAGAGAAAAGTAAAATAAAGTAGTGGTGCTTTTTGGGGTTTGTTCAGCAGCCCAGCTATTACTGGATTTCTAAATCCTGGTAACTGAAACATATATAAACTTCATTCGCCAGAAAGCATTTGACTATCCAAGAGGCCAGGACAGTGTTTCCAACTCTACTGTGACTGAGCCAATGTGTTCTTGCAAGGTGTGACATGAAATGTTGAGTGGTTCGGGTGACTCACTAGCCCTCTGTCTCAATGATGCTCAGCTCTCCACTTCTAGATTTACTGTCATTTCAACTTAACACTCCTTTCCTTGAGACTAAAGCTTGCTTTCCAGCTGTGTGTGTGTGAAGATTTCACAGCTGCTACATATCTGAGTGAGACAAACATGCACATCTGTTGCTGAGCTGCACCTCTTCCTATTAGGGAAGCTTACTCTGCTGCTGCCATTACTATACCAGTACGGTGCATGAGAGAACCCTGTACTGCCAGTGCTGCATATGCTCCTTGTGTTGGAGAAGAATGTGGAGATGTAGCTGGGAGTGCACAATAATATAACACCACACCTGCCCAGAAGTGTAAAATGAGAGATTTATTTAAGTACCCATTACTGCCTCTTGTATATTTGTTTGTAGATACTGCCTTAGTGAACCACAGCACCTCTGCTACGTGATTTTGCTGTCCCATTAACAGTCCACAAGCTATGCCAAGAACTACAGTTATTCCCATCCACACATTTATCAGAGCATCACATGTGAGTATGTTTTAAGCTGGACAGGTATGAGTTGGCCCTAGAATGAAGAACACCCTTCTGTTCTACAGGTTCATATTCCAACACAGTCTGTTCCAAAGACACTTCAAGAAATGTAGTCAATTACCAGTCTGCACTCTGCCTTTACTATTTCTCTACATATGAAAATCTGTAATATGCAAACTGGCTGATTATTGGGTAAAATCAAATGCACACTGACACATCTGCACGCATGTTGTACAACCAGCCAGTACAACAGTTGCATATAAGGGTGCATGACCATTCACTGCATAATTCGACTTGCATTTGAAATATATGTTGCACAGTATGTTGCACTGATTACAGTGCAGGTTCTCTGCGTGCAGAAATAGCTTAGTATTGTATGAGTTGGTGGGGCAGGCAGATATCTTCCCAGGACAAGTAGATTTCTGTAATATTTTGTCCCCTGTCCAAGTAGATTTTTGAAAAATTTCCACACCCCTGTTATAGGGATGTTCTAGTATGGAAATAGAACTAAAAAAACCTTAGAAATTCCCAGAAAAAAACAAAGTTACAGGGACATTATGGTTAGACTCATACAAAACCAGTGAAATTAATCAGTTATAGTTACCTGAGCTAACTATAACTTACGCCCCCGCAATTCACTGCTTATGACCTCACATATTACATCACTCATGACATGGTCAGTGACATCACTGATGACACCTCAAATGAAATCACTGATGACATCATCCACAGACCCATTCACACCACATGGAACCTCTCATACACCCACTCCTACTCACATACAACCCCTCACATACCCATTCACAGACCCATACCAGTACTCGCACAACCAGTCACTCAACCATACAGCCACGCACACAACCACTCACTCATGCTGCCACTCACACACCCACTCACTCATGCTGCCACTCACACACCCATTAACTCACCCATACAGCCACTAATGCACTCACTCACCAATGCAGCCACTCACACATCCAGTCATACAGATACTTACACACCTACTCATATACCCTTACAGCCACTCACACACCCACTCAATCACCCATACAGAAGCACATACAGCCACCCGCTCATCCATACAGGTACTCATACACCCACCCACTCACTCACCCACATATCTACTCACACTGCCACTCACACACCAATACAGCTACTGAGACAGCCACTCACTCATACAACCACTCACACACCCACTCACAAACCCATAGAACCACTTACATACCCATTCACACATCCATACAACCACTCCCACACCCACTCACTGATACTTACAACCACTCACACAGACACCTACTCATGTATACACACTCAAACAGCTGCTCACTCACCAATACAGCCACTCACACATCCAGTCATACAGACATACTGACACTTACACACCCACTCATATACCCTTATAGCTACTCAGACACCCACTCAATCACCCATACAGAAGCTCATACAGCCACTCACTCACCCATACAGGTGCTCACACACCGACACGCCCACAAATCCACTCACACTGCCACTCACTCACCAATACAGCTACTGACACAGCCACTCGCTCATACAACCATGCACACACCCACTCACACACCCACAGAACAACTTACATACCCATTCACACATCCATACAACCACTCACACACCCACTCACTGATACTTGCAGCCACTCACACAGATATTCATTCTCCAAAACAGTCACTCATGCCCACTCACCTATACATACTCAAACAGTTGCTCATTCACCCATACAGCCACTCGAACACCCACTCCCTCACCCATACAGCCACTCGAACAGCCACTCCCTCACCCATACAGCCACTCACACAGCTACACAGTCACCCATACAGCCATTCACACACACACCCACACACGCACACACACACACACACACACACACCCATGCAGCACTCACACAGCCACTAACTGAGCCTAATTATAACATTCATGTAACCTTTGTGATATATATATATATCTATAAATATCAGTAAACGAGTGCTCAGCACATCAGGGTGCACTCGGGGGGCCGCAATCTTCCACAGGCACAGCCAGCACTTCAACCATTCGAGTACGCCTGACGCGTTTCGGGAACATCCCTTAATCATAGGCTCCACTCTGTTACTTTGCGCAGCTGTTGACACTTTATTTAAATATTCACCCTCCAATGGGCTTCTCAATAAGATATCCCAATGCCTGCTGGGATTTGTAGTGTCCCACAGCCTGCCTCTTGCCCCAATGGGATAGGTAAGTTTTTACCACATCGGCCCTGAATGAGCCGTGAAGCGCCGGTTGTGTCCACAATCCATGGCTCAGCCTCCCCACAATGGCGTCAAAGTAATTTTGAGCCCGTGGCCCCTGCACAGATCCTAGGGTGGTGCAACCCTCCACGCCCGGAGCCGGCGTGAAAAACATCAGTAAACGGGTGCTCAGCACATGAGGGTGCACTCGGGGGCCGCAATCTTCCACAGGCACAGCCAGCACTTCAACCATACGAGTACGCCTGATGCGTTTCAGGAACATCCCTTAATCATAGGCTCCACTCTGTTACTTTGCGCAGCTGTTGACACTTTATTTAAATATTCGCCCTCCAATGGGCTTCTCAATAAGATATCCCAATGCCTGCTGGGATTTGTAGTGTCCCACAGCCTGCCTCTTGCCCCAATGGGATAGGTAAGTGTTTATCACATCGGACCTGAATGAGCCGTGAAGCGCCAGTTGTGTCCACAATCCATGGCTCAGCCTCCCCACAATGGCGTCGACGTGATTTTGAGCCCGTGGCCCCTGCACAGATCCTAGGGTGGTGCAACCCTCCACGCCCGGAGCCAGCATGAAAAACATCAGTAAACGGGTGCTCAGCACAAGAGGGTGCACTCGGGGGCCGCAATCTTCCACAGGCACAGCCAGCACTTCAACGATACGAGTACGCCTGGCGCGTTTCGGGAACATCCCTTAATCATAGGCTGCACTCTGTTACTTTGCGCAGCTGTGGACACTTTATTTAAATATTCACCCTCCAATGGGCTTCTCAATAAGATATCCCAATGCCTGCTGGGATTTGTAGTGTCCCACAGCCTGCCTCTTGCCCCAATGGGATAGGTAAGTGTTTATCACTTCGGCCCTGAATGAGCAGTGAAGCGCCGGTTGTGTCCACAATCCATGGCTCAGCCTCCCCACAATGGCATCAACGTGATTTTGAGCCCGTGGCCCCTGCACAGATCCTAGGGTGGTGCAACCCTCCACGCCTGGAGCCGGCGTGAAAAACACCAGTAAACGGGTGCTCAGCACATGAGGGTGCACTCGGGGGGGGGGGGCGCAATCTTCCACAGGCCCAGCCAGCACTTCAACCATACGAGTATGCCTGACGCGTTTCGGGAACATCCCTTAATCATAGGCTCCACTCTGTTACTTTGCGCAGCTGTTGACACTTTATTTAAATATTCGCCCTCCAATGGGCTTCTCAATGAGATTTCCCAATGCCTGCTGGGATTTGTAGTGTCCCACAGCCTGCATCTTGCCCCAATGGGATAGGTAAGTGTTTATCACATCGGCCCTGAATGAGTAAGATGCTATTGAAAATGATTGAGTATTACCTTACCAGAAACGTATTTATGTTCAGCAGTGAGATATTTTTGCAACTCAGTGGGACAGTGATGGGCACCTGCTTCGCCACCAGATATTCTAATAAGCATTTGGGCTGGTGGGAGGAGCAGGTGGTCGGGGGACCAGAGCTTGAAAAGTGGTTTGAGAATATTACCCTATGGGTACATTTTTTAGAAGACCTCTTCATAATTTGGAAGGGAAGCAGATCCTCCGCAGAGGAGTTTATAGAGGTGATCCAGACCAATGAACTCAATTTGAAATTCATGCACGAGATTAGTGAGAGTGAAATGGAATTGCCCGATGTATGTGTGAAAAGTTGCAAAAACAAAGTTACCACCACACTCTTAAGAAAGCCCATTGCAGGCAACAGCCCCCTATACACCTAGAGTGTCAATACAGGCTCACTTATAGGAAATTTGCCTTTTTGAGAACTATTCAGAGCCAGGAGAGTATGCAGCAAAGAAACAGAATATGAGAAGACAGAGGGGGAAATGTTATCACGTTTTAGACAGAGGTTACACTAGTGAAATTCTGAATGGAGCTTCAGCTAGAGCAAGGAATTGCAAAAAGGAAGAAGTGCTGTTCAGTAAAAAAAAGACAATGAAAAAGATGGTGAACAGGGAGAGATAGAACACAGGTTCATGACCACCTACAATAGACAGCATCTCCAAGTTAGAGCTGCTCTCAACCAGCACTGGCACTTGATACAAAGGGATTCAGTTATAGGTCATATGGTCATGAGACACCCTTTCGTCAGCTATAGAGAAGCTCGGTTGATGCGCAATCAGGTTGTAAAGAGTGAAGTAAGAGGAACAAAAGGTAAGTTTGCATGGTTGAAACCAAAAGTTGGATATGTTAAGTGCATTCGCTGCAACGGGTGCAAACAAGGGGAAAATTTAACATTGTATGACGAATCATGCAGGTACAACATAGCCATTAAAGAAAGGTTCACATGTAAAACCAGTGTTGTGGTCTACATGTTGAACTGCCCTTGTCAAAAGAAATATGTAGGGAGCACATCCCTCCCACTACATAACGTGATGATACAGCACCTATTTGAGATGTAGTGGTTTGATTCTTGTACCCAAACACCCAAGGGGAGGAAACAGAGAATAGATATTAAGGAAACTAGAGGCCAGACTGATCCTCAAAATGGATAGTATAGAATCCAATGGCTTAAACGTAGACAAGGAATTGTATATTTTTTGTTGAATCAGCCGCTTTGTAGAATCTACCAGACATGTGATGTTTTTAGAGGTTTGTTTTATTTTAATGATAATAGATATTAAGGAAACTAGAGGCCAGACTGATCCTCAAAATGGTTAGTACAGAATCCAATGGCTTAAACGTAGACAAGGAATTGTATATTTTTTGTTGAATCAGCCGCTTTGTAGAATCTACCAGAAGTGATGTTTTTAGAGGTTTGTTTTATTTTAATGTAGTTCTTATATTTTATTTTATTTAAGGATTATGTATGAGGAAGGACTGGATCAGATTGATTTGATTATGCATTTGGATATCCAAGAGAAACAATATCTTGGAGGAGAAGCTCACTCATTAGGGCAGTATGTCCAATAATACGCAAGAGAGTAGAATTTGATTGTAGAAAATTATGATTTTTTAATGTGCATTACAGGAATTGATTTTTAATGGGATTATTTGTAATGGGCTTAATGGGCATTCCTACTTGGGATGTTAAATGGATAGAGGGCAATGTCAAATGTTAATAAATGAGTCTTTGTAGCAAGCGGTCATATGTATACATCCCAACCAAACCTAGTGGAGGGTACATGAAGAAATGTACTTTTTCAAAATAATATTTGTAGACCTAAAAATGAATTCAATGACCGCCAGCATGGAAGACAATGCAATGAGTATCCCCACTTGCGGTGTGAAGCAATTAATAATGAAATGTGCAATATGAGATGTTTAGTTAAAAAAAATTGGATAAATTATGTTTGAGTCACAGCCGATTATTGAATAACTGCTTTATTATGTGAGTATAATGCCTAGTTTAGTCAATCCCAAATAAAGAATTCTGGCAATGAAGCACCATGTTTATAATAGGAGTTCTTTGCCTACTCTTTGATGGCGCGACCGGTGTAAGAGAATTTCTGTCCTTTTTTTATGTTTATGTACAATGAATGTATTGATTAAATGCTATTTAAATGTGAAGAGAAAAATGGGGTCACTATTGTGAACAAGGCTTTTGCCAAAACGTGTTGATAGCGCCTAAGCAATAAACGGAGTTTGTTGAATCCTACAGCCAGAGTGCCGATTTTCTATTTACCCTTAAGAGGAGTGTTTTGGATATTGGGTATGCGCAGGCATACACATCCTGAAAGGACCGCCCATGCCTGGGTGCACGCCGGTTACTGCAATCCGAAGCCATGAATGATATATATATATATATATAAATATATATAATATGTGTGTGTGTATATATGGAGCTTTGATATGATCTTAAAAAATCATTTGGTTAGGGCACAATCTAGGATCAATTTCTATTTACACTCTGGTGGGATTTCCAAAGAGATGAATCATGCACTTTTGCTGATTGTTGCCATGAAATCTGTAAGAACATTGAGTTTTGCACACATAGACAATGGAACCTGTGTACCTAAAGATTTTGAATTGCTATGACACAACAGTGTGTTTTATTTTCCAACATCACAAACTGTTCACCTCAGGCAGTACTTTTTGATATCTAAAGGATAAATAAAATGAAAAAAGTGGACATTTTCTTGGATGTTTATTGATGGGGGACTGAGTGCAGTGAAAGAGAGTAAGTAAGTAAATCTTTATTGCTTGATTAATAAAAATCTTAGCAATCAGCTACATAATAAAACACTTGTATAAAGTAAAACAACACTTATTTTTCCCATAAAAATTACAATGATTTCATAAAATACAAAGAATATAAAACTAACATATAGTACAGAAGATAAAATTACTATATGTATCATGTTCGGCGCACAATGTCGGCTTGGGGACCTTCCTCCAAGGAATTCGCCTCAATTCAGATGTCTGTAAATTTAGTTATAAGATCCTGACCAGGTTAATGTTGAGTCTAAAATTGGTCATTCAAAAGTGAATATGTACCAGTAAGTAACCAGCAGTCAATGGGCCTCGGTTGCTAGCCGGTTTGTTGGGATGCTGCCAGGATTAATGTTGTTTTTACTACGTTCATGAAACGAACAAAGCTGCAAGCTAGCCGGACATCGCCCCCCTCAAAGCAAGCCTTCAACGCCTGTCTGCATGTTCGTATCTGATTTTCATTCAGGCGCGGCTTTAAGAGCTGTCTTCGTTCCAAATCTAAACTCCTACAACGCACAATAGGTGTAAAACGTCCTCTTTGGTGTCGCCGCATAATCTGCAGTGGTTAGTTGGATGTGTGCGTTTCCACGGTCGTAAGTGCTGTTTTGCGGATAAGATTCCCAGTCTCATCGCCAAAAGGCTTTCCTTCATAATTCTCAACAAGCTTGTACCTAGATACGGCTGTGGTGTACATCTTGAATAGCTCTGAATCACAAACCAGCTGTGAGCCCTCCTGTTTAGATCTGTTTTATCTTTTTCGAGGGAAACAATCTTTACCGATTTGTTTACCAAGGACTTAAAGCTGTTATAAGGAAGACCGCATTTCCACAAATTCTGTAAAGCGAGCAACCTTATTCCTGCCTGAAGGTAGACCATAGCAGGACAGTCGTTTTTCCTTATCATCTCCTTCCATAAGTATGAGTTCAATGAACCGGACTTAGCACTCTTTATTTTATACCAGCACTTGGCATAGACGCCCTTCCGTGTTATTTGCTGCTTTTGAAGGCCGAACTCTAGCTTTATTTGTGTTGGAGAGGTGTACTGTGGGAGATTAAATATTATTCTTGCGGCTTTGGAAACCACCTTATCCAAAATTATTTAATCTTTCCCTCTCATTGATTCACTACCATACGTAATTGTTGGTAGAAGCTTTGCTCGAAGTACTTCCAGTAGCGGGATAAGATTGGGGCCAGTTATTTTGTGCTTGATGTTTTTTAGTGTAACAGCCAGTAGGGTCCCTCTACCTTGGATGGCCACTTTTTGTTTGTGGTACGTACCCATACTGTCAAAGATTATTCCCAAATATTTGTACTTCTTGACCATCTCCAGCTGCCTGCCCCCCGCAACCATCTGAATTGATTTTTGGCGCTCCGCTGATTAAATACCATCATCATCATCAAAGTCTTTATTTCGGTTTTGCAATACCATAAAAGAGACAAACACAGGAATCTCGGATGACGATGTTCAGGATAAAAAAAGAACTATAAAATGCTCCCTGTACAAGCTCTTTGGACTAAAAAAAGAGGAATAAAAATTAACAAATTCTTAATACAAATGGACATGCACAAAAAGAGAACAAAGCTACACAAATTTCAATGTTAGATCAATTTTACCTATCAGTACAGGGCTAAAGTGCGAGTGTGTTACTAAACATTATTAATGTCTCATTTTGCTGAGGAGTACGGCCCATTTACACAACAACAAACATTTTAAAATCCGAGCCCCAAGTGACCAATAAAAAGAGAATAAAAAGCTTAAAATGGTGACATAAAAACCAATTTTTACAAGCCAACATACCCGACTGGACTGATCTATATGATATCAATTTGATTTCTTCATGCCTGTCGGGGAGGTAGATACAACCCTCCTTCTAATGGCCCAAAACTGACCGAGGAATTTTGCAGTTGCACAAGCATAGAATGGTCTCGCATCTGTCTTTGAAATGCGTAGGGCGTCTTTGTGGCTGTATGTCCCGAGTTGTCTACATACCGGTGTTAGCCATTTCCTTCTAGGTCTGGCATAGGCGGCACAAGCGAAAAAGAAATGGCCTGGTGATTTGTAGGGGCATGGACAGGAGGGACAACCCTTGGGCTGTGATGAATTTGTCAGCCAGGAATTCATAAAAGCATTAATGGGTAGACAGCCATGTCTGAACTGGGTGTACAATTTCCTGTCTGCAAGCACATTAATAAAATCAAGATAGCTTTCTAGCCGGCTGATGGATTTTATGTCAGTAAAAACATCAGTTAAACAGCCATGACGAATTTTCAGGAAGTTCTTCTGTTCTACCCATGCCCAATACTGATATTTAAGTTGATCCCTGGAGAATGTAGGCGAGAGACCTTCTTGCTCCTTAGGCACGCCTATGCCTGCCCGGATGGTATCTATATGTTTAATCCATCCAATTTTATGGTATTTATCCAAATCAGAAACTTCAGTAAAAGCGGCGGCATAGGTGGCCAGATCTGGGGTTGTAACCATTCTATGCCAAAAAAGCAATGGGCGTAGGCTCACTTGGTCGTTTATAGACTTGATACCCAAGTCAAGTTTCAAGGGAAAAAGAGGAGTGCTTTGGGGAGTGATACCAAGCTCCTAAGGAACTTGTTTTCCACTGATGAAAGGGTATTAACGTTAATGAAGCCCCACAGTTCTGCCCCGTATAGCACACTACTCACTACCTTGCAACTATGCAACTTGAGTGCAGGGGCTATAGGCTTGGTATACGAGAGGCAATGCTCCCGCCGCAAAGCCCCAGTTAACTGGGAAAATTTCAGGGACGCCTTCCCTAGGTGTTTCCTCCAGGCCATTCCCTCAGACAACTGGATTCCCAAGTAGTCAAATGAACCAACTCGCTCGAACGGAACATTATCTAGGACCAAGTTACCTTTGAAGGATTTGTGGGGATTTAGCATCATCAACTTGGTTTTAGTAGTGTTGATGACCAAACCCCTTGCATCACAAAAGGCCTTAAAATGATTTAAAAGTTTTTGTAGGCCCATGGGGGTTTTGGACACCAAAAGGGTGTCGTCTGCAAACAATAAGGTAGCTATTTTGTGGTTTGCCAACGAGGGAGCATCGGCCGGGATGGAACACAGGAGATCGGCCACCTGGTTTACATATAGGGAAAAGAGAGTGGGGGCCATGACACACCCTTGGCGTACCCCCCGCCGGATCTTGAATGGCTCGGTGGTTTGGCCCTGGTTTCCCCACCTCACACAGGCAAAATTATCCTCATGCAGCCTGATAAGTGGTTCTAAGATTTCCAGAGGCATACCCATGTCCCGAAGGACTTGCCACAGTAAATCCCTGGGGACTAGGTCGAAGGCTGTTTTAAGATCTATAAAGGCAAGATATAAACTGCCTTTACCCAGCACAACTACCTTCCAATACATCAAGACCAGGCGAAAAGCCTGATCGATGGTGCCGGTCTTCCGCCTAAAGCCCGCCTGGAGCGGAGAGAGGATGTCATTCTCATCCATCCAGGTCTGGATTTTAACAAGGAGCGAACGGCAGAAGACCTTCTGGGCACAATCTATCAGGCTAATTGGGCGGTAGTTGGCGGGCTTCGACCAGTCCCCTTTCTTAAAAATGGGTATTACTTCTGCCCCCTTCCAGGTGTCCGGAATACGCCCCCCGCCAGCAATATCGTTGGCCAATTTCATGAAATAAGTTGCCCAGTTGTCCCTATCAGCTCGGAAGAGGTCACCAGGGATGCCATCTAGGCCTGGGGCTTTTGCAGGGATAATAGCATCTGAAGAGCGCATTATCTCCTCCCTAGTGAATGTAAGGGTACATGTAGGAACACCTATATCGTGGAACATCTGGGGACTGTCTTTGGTGAAACCATTGGAGTATAACTCGCTAAAATGATTGTGCCATTCTATAGCCGTAATGTTGTTTGCCAAAGGAGGTGAGCGTTCGAAGTTGCTTTTTGACACAAGGGACCAAAACTTCCGACTGTCAGGATGCCCAATCGCCGCTCCTAGCTCCTCCCATCTCTTCTCATCCCATTCTTTTTTGGCTTTACCCTGCGCCTGTTTAAACTCCTTCCTGGCATTACAAATGCTATCTGGCTCTCTATTCTTGATAGCAACAGTCAGTCTCCCTCTCAAGACCCTGCACTCTTTATTATACCATGAGTGTCTTCCCAGAGCCCTTCCCTGTGATAACCTGGTCTTATTAATCGGGGCATGGAAAAAGCAGGCCAGACAATCAAAGAATTCCCTATGGAGGGTGCTGCATCTGCTCTGAATAGACAAGACCGTGGTCGCAAGTGTTAGCATCGCTAAATGCTTAGTTAGGGCGTCCTTGATCAATTGGATCTTTGTTCATCCGCCAGAACCACAGGCCATTTGAGTCGGCGCTTATCATTTGTGGGGATTAGAATCTTTGAACTTAATGGTGTTGGGAGCTCTCTCCCAATGCCACCCCAGGGATTATCAATAGACAGAATAAGGGGGTTATGATCACTGTCACAGGACGGGACTATGGCCATGTCCTGTACCGAGGGCCAAAGTGTCAAATCCACTAATAAGTAGTCGATCCTACTTGACCCATTTGGACCGGTGAAAGTCATTCCTCCTCCTCTGTCTGAGGTAGTTCTACCAATAGCGGCCCTTAACCTGTATTCAAGGGATATCACATTTAGTTGCAGTGCAGCTTGCAACCATTTTTGGATCGGAGTGAGCTCCAGAGGAGGTACCCTCCAAAATGTGTCCTCCTCGTTCACATCGTTGGCCTCGGCCCAATCGAGTGGCTCAAAAGTTACGTTGAAGTCACCACCAACTATTAGTGAATGACTTTCGTGCCTGGCTTCCAATAAATTATCCAGGACCTGGAGGGTTGGGGAGCTACCACCTCTGGTGCTTCTAGCACACACATTATATATATCGAGTGTCTTACCCTTGCCATTGAATAGCCTAATCCCAAGGATATCTGGGCTATTAGTAACCAACTCTTTAGCATCACAATTTAATGTGAGGCTTACAAGTATGAGCAGCCCTCCTGAGGGCCGACCATGTTTGGATGGTTTTTGCTGGTCTGTGGAAAGTCATAAACCCTGGAATAAACGTGGGGGTCAAGCTCCAGGTTTCTTGGAGAATACATATCTCAGTTTGAGCGATAAGCTCCTTCCAATGTGGGCAATCAAGCTTCCCCCTAATGCCCGCCAAGTTCCATGACATGATTCTCAGTTCTTGCCCATTGCCTTTAAGAGTGGATGCCGGGGAAGGATTAGAATCATTCGATTTGGGCGATACATAGCTTTCGTTGACTAATAATGGGTCTAAGACTTGTTCCTTCTGTGTAAGATGTGTCATGCTCTCTTGCTCGCTAGGAATTTCCTCGTGATAAGAGTTTACATGGCCTGTGATGTTCTTAGGACCTATGGTGAGGTTGCTCAGGGAAACCTTGATTGGGACTAAGGTTAGTCAATCATTCTGCGATAGGGATGAGATAGGAGAGTCTCCGGGAGGCTGTCGCACATTTTCTACTTGAACTGTTAATAAGGGGATGGTTAATCTCAGCCTGATTTTTGTGCATGAGGTTGGGTAAGATCTAGCCTCAAGAGCAATTAAATCGTGCACCAGGTGCTCTGAAGCTAGTCTTAACTCGATTGCATCGACTGAATTCTGGTTTGAGACGCACCTTTTAACATATACGATGTCGTCCCTGATTACTGATCTGCACCCCCTAATGGGCCTTAACCAGTGGATGGCTTTGTTTTTTAGGGCATCAACACTCTCATACTTAGTGTATTTCGGATCTACTTTAGGAACATTAGTCATGTAAATTGACCCCGCTATTGGATTGTTTTGTTTGCAATGGGGAGGTGGGGGGAACTGATAAGGTAGAGACACCCTATTATAACTTGTGGCCATGCTCGGCAAGGCAGGCCCTGCTGTTAGTCTATGCCCAGCTTGGTCCTGTGGCAAGCCCGTACTTCTCCTACTGTGCTCAATATTTAACCTACGTTGCTCTAGGGATGTACTGTTAGTTTCTCTTGAGCTGTGAGAGGATAGGTGGTCAGAATACAAGAGCAAAGCATTACAATCGGGTTGCTTCCCAGGGGGCTTTGGGAGTTCCGTCATAGTGCTAACAGTGGTGAGTACTGAGGGTGTTTGAAGTGGTAGCGGCGATACGTGTAGTCTATTGTGTCCGTCTAATTGCTGGTGGAGTTTAGACACCAAGATAGTTAATGCCTCAACACTACTTCTTAGGGCTATAATTTCCCTTTGAAGATCAAGGTTCGAAGGTGTAGGGCCAGAATCAGTTAACCTTCTTCCCTGTGAAGTGTTTAAGCTTATGTCATTGTTAATTATATGAGAGCAGTCCGTGTTCGTATGCGCTTTAGTTGAGAGTGGCTCATCAGCGAGAAGGGCAAATCGATTACTCAGGGGGAGCTTGTCTAGTGTAGCATTATCGAAGAGACTCGCTTCCCTCTGGGCACACGGGGGGCTTGGGGTATGACAATTGCGCACTTCCGCGGCTGGGGCTTTTTACTTTTCCTTGCTGCTTTCTTAAATAAGTTGGGGATGTTCCCATACCCTGGGGCAGTGGGACCGGTGGAGCTTAGGGTGCAAGGGGACTTAGTGGGGGAGGTAGGAATTGGTGCAGGTGAAAGTAGCAACTCTTCACAGTCGGCAACAATGTTCTCGATATGGCCGAGGACTTCCTCTCCTGTCCCCGCATCACTCCCAGCTGCTGGGGCTGTTTTTTGGATCTTTTCGTAGTAGCATCTCCCATCCCACTCTCTGTCCCTTTCCTTTTCCCCATGGCTCCGATTAAGCAATCAGACCTCAACAATAATACTGCAGACAGTTCTGGCCCCAACAGAGCTGCAATGTCCAATGGGGAAACAGGCAATAAGTCCAACTAGGAGTCCAAAAACAAAGATATATGGTATAACAAGGATGGCTCACCAACAGTACCTTTAAAGGAGATGTCTTGGGGCTTCAAACCTGAAGTGTTAGGGGGGTGGCCCAGCCCAGCCTCCTCCAGGCGATGACGGGCAAGGACGGGCCCGCCCTTGGCCCGCGCGTGACCCGTGTGCGTCCCGCGCTGCGGGATGACAAGGGGGCTTAAATGCACCTCCAGGCGCTAGGAGGTGACGTGGTGACGTGGCGAGAAGGAGCCTGGTTGTTGGAGTCCAGCGGACCCACTGCTGCTGGCTCACTTCCCGGTTCACTGCCCCCGCTGTAGTTCCGCTGCGGTGTCCCGCGCTGCGGGATGACAAGGGGGCTTAAATGCGCCTCCGGGCGCTAGGAGGTGACGTGGTGACGTGGCGAGAAGGAGCCTGGTTGTTGGAGTCCAGCGGACCCACTGCTGCTGGCTCACTTCCCGGTTCACTGCCCCCTCCGGAGTTCCGCTGCTGTGTCCCATAACTTTGGACTTCTCAAGATTTATACTTAATCCGTTCTTGTTGGCAAAATTGCTCGTGCCATTTAACAGGTGCTGCAGGCCGACTGGGGTTCGACTGATCAGTATCAGGTTGTCGGCGTATAATAAGTGTGAAAGTGTCAAACCACCCAAATTCGGAGCGTGGTGATGGCAAATATCCAACTCTGTTGAGAGGTCTGACACAAAAAGGTTAAACAGGGTTGGAGCAAGGACGCAGCCCTGTTTTAACCCTTTAGTGGTTGGAATCCTCCTTGGCAGACTGTTGCCGGTCCCCAGCCTAATATGGACCCATGTCTTAGAGTGGAGTACGATTAGCTGATTCAGGAGGGCTGGGGCTATTTTCCACCCAGCTAGCTTTGCCCACAGTTTCCCTCTATAACTCTATCAAAAGCAGCTTTGTAATCGATAAAACAAACAAACAGTGGCTTACTGATGGCCTTTGTGGCGTCAATTAAAAGCGAAAGAGCGAGAATGTTTGAGGTTGTCCCCAAGTTTTTTTGAAAACCTGTTTGGTTAATTGGGATTAGAGCTTTTTCCCGTGCCCACTCAGTAAGATCAGCCAGTAATAGGCCTGCATTATATTTCGCCTCGATGTCAATTAGTGCAATAAGCCTGTAGTTCTTCGGTTCACTCTTACTGCCTTTCTTATAGATAGGTGAGATAATCGATCCCTTCCAAGAATCTGGGATTCTTCCAGTTTCCCAGATGTTGTTAAAGAGGGGTAATAATGCTCCAGCCCAGTAGTTTGGGTCTTGCTTGTATATAATTGGTGAAAGGCCGTTAGGCCCAGGCGCACCCTCGTTTCGACTTTTTGTAATTCTATTCACAATCATTTTAATTGAAAAGAAGGGTGCAGGCTCTGGACCTTGGTGTTTTAGGGGCTGCCTATCACTCTGACATACCGCTGCATCTTGTGTGTTTTCACCTGCTTCCGGGTTAAAATGATTCTGAGGCACTCTAAGGTACCCCAGATGAGCTCCACCAATATAGTGTTCAGGGTGCGGAATATTGATTGCGGGATCACTATGGGTAAGTTCACGAAAAAGTATAGTAGCCGGGGAAGCACCACCATCTTGGAGATGGCGATTCGGCCCATCACCGAGAGGGGTAAGGATATCCAAAAGGCCACGCTAGAACATAATACCGTGCTGGCCTTCAATAAATTGCCATCCAATTGATCCGCCTGTGATCTATATACCTGTATTCCGAGGTATTTAAATGTGGTATGGGCTACTGGTAAAGTATAGGTACCGAAGTGTAACTCATCTGGGTGAGGGCCATCTTGGAAAAAAAAGGCATGTGATTTCCTCGGATTAATTGCGAGGCCTGAGATTCTTTCGAAAGCGGAGAGAAGTGTGGGGAGAGGTGCTGTCTCGGCAGTTAAGTCTCGAAGATATAGAAGGATATCGTCAGCGTATATGGAGGTGAGGTGGGCAGTGGCATCGATGGGTATTCCCAACTGTTCCGAAGACTGTCTGAGAGCTATTGCTAGGGGTTCCAATGCCAGCACAAACAGCAGGGGGGAGAGAGGGCATCCCTGTCGTGTACCCCTATGAATAGTGTACTCGTGTGAGATATTCTGTCCAGTGCGGGCCCTAGCCGTGGGGGAGGTGTAGAGTAGGCGCACCCATTTTAGATATGCATTCGGGAAGCCAAAGCGGCGCAGGGCCGCAAACATGTAGTCCCAAGTAATGGAGTCGAAGGCCTGGCGTAGATATAGGGCCAAGCAACTCGCGGCCTGATAATCTGCTGAGGCAGCTTTCATGACATAGTGTAGCCGTCTTGTGTTAAGGGACGTGCTGCGATTCGGTAGAAACCTGCATTGATCACTATGGATAAGTGTGTTTAGATATGGCTGTATCCGATTACCGAGTGCTTTACTTAGGATTTTATATTCAGTTGCTAATAAGGATAACGGCCTGTAGTTGGAGATATCAGTACTGTCCCGGCCCGGCTTGAGTAGGGACGTAACCAGTGCTTGCATGGTGGATTGTGGAAGGTGACCGGCTTCCAGGGCTGCCTTATATACTTCTTCCAATTTGGGGACCAGTGCATCCGAATAGGTTTGATAAAATTCTATAGGCAGACCGTCTATGCCAGGTGCTTTATTACGGTTAAGGCCTTTGATAGCAATTCTGATTTCCTGCTGGGTTATGGGACCTTCTAATTCTTCCTGTATATCTGCTGGTAGAGAGGGAATTGTGAGGTCTCTTAGAAAGTCATCTATGGGCCCGTCTGTGCTGTGTGCCGGAGCCGTGTAGAGATTACTGAGATAATTGCAGAAGGCTTCATTTATTTCGTGTTGTGTGTGGACTGATCTTCCTGTCGGTCTAATAATATGTGTAATAATTGGTGGTTCAGGTCTGTCCCGCACTATACGAGCTAATAATGTCCAGCCCTATCTGCCTCCGTGTGTTTCCGTTGTATGAAGGCGCTATGGTCTATCAGTCGTAGCGTCTCAAGAGTTTCAGCATGACTAATGTGGGCATTCTGTAGAGCATCCCGTTTATTTGAGTCTGTCACTGCCTCTTGTTCTAATGAGGTCATTAAGTTTTCCACTCTGATCAGCCTCTGGTATGTTTCTTGCCTGGCCCCTACTATCTGTCCGATTGCCGCCCCCCTCACCACCACTTTAAGTGCGTCCCAGTCTATTAGGTTTGAGGAAGCCGTGTTCCAGTTTTCAGACACATAATTAGTGATGGTAGTGGAGAGAGCCGCCCGGAACGGGCCATCCTCTAGCAACTGTGGTCTCAGTTTCCAGGTGGGCACTGGGGTCGGTATTGTACCCCAGATAAGTGTGAGTTCTAGGGCATTGTGATCTGAGAGGGTTTTGGCTAAGTAGGTGGAGTGCCGGGCCTGTGTGACAATGATGTTGGAGCATAGGAACCTATCCATTCTGGTGTGGAGTTGGTGGACTGGTGAATAAAAAGAGTACTCCTTGTGTGTAGGGTGCAAGCGTCTCCACACGTCCGATAAGCCCCACCCCTCCAGCCAGGAGTTTAGTAGTTCTGCCAACTTGCAGGCGTTAGCACCATGTAATGGGGGGGTGAGACCTGTCCATAGCCATATCTAGCACCGCATTGCAATCTCCCCCCAGAATCCATGGGATCGTATCCCACCCGACCAATGCCGCGCCCAACCGTTGAAAGAATTTGTCCTGTTCGACGTTTGGGGCGTATATGCTTCCCAGGACCACAGCCCTTCCATCTAATGTGCCCTTCAACAAGACATATCTTCCCTGGTCGTCTATGCGACATTCTATTTCTGTGAATGGGACCCCGTGTCGAATCCAGATGGCCGCACCTCTAGCAAATGCGGAGTAGTTAGTGGAAAATATCTGGCCTCGCCATTTCCTGCGGGTTTTCTGAGATTCTGAGTCGGTAAGATGTGATTCTTGAAGAAAAACTATGTGGACTTGGCGCCTAAGTAGGTATGCATGTACCCGGTGCCTTTTCTGGACCGCCCCTAGGCCCCGCACATTCCAGGTCAACAGGTTGTAGGAGCCTACAGCAGTGTGATCTTTAGGCATAAGACATGATAAAAGGTAAAGCTCCCTGAGTTTCGGAGCTCTTTGGCTATTGCAGACCAGGAGTTCCCTTTCCCCGTAAAACTAATAATACTTGGCTCAGCTTGCAAACTATGCTGGGCCCAACAACAAATGCTAACATACAATTTAAACATAACAGTGCGTACGCTGAGTGGGGTATCGTTGCCACCTTCCATACTTTGTATGGTACAAATATGAAGTCTTGGCGGCTCAACGGAGCCCGGGGGGGGGGGGGAAGATGAACATATCATAACAGCCAATTTACCAGTAGTGCTACTGATCATATTAGACTAGAGCAAATTAAGTTGTGTATGACCTTAGACATGTATACAACATCAGAGGAACAGAATGAATATATATCATGTGTAGATTGCAGAAGCAAGTGACATATCTACTCAGGTCTGGGCAGCTTAACAGTTGCTAATTCAGTGTGGCAAAAAAGGATACAGTTTCGACTGGTAGGGGAGTGGTATTTCTCATATCGTGGGTGCACCGTGCCCACTAAACCCTTCGGGTGAGCGTGCTCACCAGTTATAGGTGCATAGCTTCAGTTGTCCACTAATTCGTCTACGGACTGAGGTGTTACAGAGGGGAACAGGGTGAGACTATGCTCGGAGTCCGAATGCAGGGGGCTGTCCTCACAGTCAGTGGGAATCTTAGTATTGGTATCTCTAAACGATCCCGCTACGGCTAGGGCACCCTCTCTATCCTTTCGCTGCTGTTCTGGAGTCGGGCCGGTGCTGACTTTACCCTGGGTGCTTTCCTGCATCCGGCGGTGCACATGTCTCTGTGGTTTGCTGGGAACCTGAGTCATCAACTCCGACTGGCCGCTCTGGCTTAAGTCAAGATTCATTACTTCCAGCCACTCCTCGGCGTCATTGGGGCTGTCGTAGAAGTAGGTTTTTCTGTCATGGATGATCTTGAGTCGGGCTGGGAACAGCAAGGCGTATTTGAGTTGAGCCGCCCGCAGTTTTTTCTTGATGGCTTGATAAGAGGCTCGTTGTCGTTGCACTAAAATTGTGTAGTCCGGGTACAACGAAATACAATGATTTTCGTATTGAATCAGTGTTTTTTCCCTTACCTTTTGTAAGAGGACATCACGGTCCCTATAGTTCAAGATTTTAACAATTAGTGGTCGTGGGGGTGCTCCCGGCTTCGGTGCTCCTGTTGGTATCCGATGCACTATTTCTACACAAAAGTATGGCGAGAGACCATCAAGAGCTATGTGTTCCTTGAACCATTCTTCCATGAAATCCGCCGCTTTGGCCCCTTCGCTGCGTTCAGGAAGGCCAATTACGCGTATATTATTGCGCCTATTTCGGCCCTCGGCATCTTCCACCCGATCTTGAAGGCTAGAGACTTGTTGTTGGAGGTGTTGTATTTGTGTGGCGTTTGCAGTGATTTGGGGTTCGAGATCTTTAAGGGTTCTGTCATGCTCCTGGACAGTCTCTGCCAGCTTTCTATGATCTGCTTTGAGCAAGGTAAAGCCAGATGTTAGAGTTCCAATTTGTTGTTCGAGTACTGACCTAGATTCGCGGATTTCTTTCAGAATTAGGTCCAGTTTGTCGGGGGTACTCTCCGTAGTCTCAGAGGATGGGGCCCCAGGTGACGGGGGCCTATCCAAAGTCTCCGGCACAGTAGTGTGTCCACTGACACTAGGGTGACCATCCATTGTTTTTCCTTTTACTCTCCCCATGCTGCTCACTTAGTTCGGAGGGGCGTGTCGCCCACTCACCAGTGTACGTCGCCCACGTAGAGCCATCTGCCCAGGGTGAGCCCCACGAAGCGGGTGAGGTCCTGGTCCCCACTTGTTGTATGGTGGAAGTGACGATAGTTGGGTTACTGCAATAGGAGAAAAAATGAGTAATCGAGGTGGGCGCGCACAGTGGGCGGCAAGCTCGCATCCTAAAAAGGGGGGGATATAACTGTCGGACCTAGATCGGGTCCGCACCAGTCCATCATGAAACCAGAGCAGCCCTCCCCAGTCTCACAAGTCCCAACTGTGCCGGCACTGTTCTAGGGGGGTGAGCCCCGTGCCCCCACCGTCTTGTCCCTCAGTCCGTGCTGCAATATGGTGCCGGGTATCTCTCCGGTCCTGATCAGGCTGCGTGTCGGTGAGTGCCCCCAGCGCCGTGGTATCTGTCCAGTCGTTATGGCTGACGGGCGTGCGGACTGTAACCGGGTGGGTTCAGGTGAGTAGTGTCTCCTCCGGTCTCGTGACCGCTGGAATGAAGTCTCCGCGAGTGGGGGGGGGGAAGAGATGCCAGCATTCTTGGTTGGGTCTGCGCGTGTTGGCTCCCACTCCCCGCAGGGTACCGATCCAGTGTCGGGTATATGCGCGGAGCTCCGTAGCGCAGGGGTGAGGAGGCCGGCCTATGTTGATCTAGGCCCCGGCCCGGACCATCGCACTCACCGGCTGCTTGTATCGCGGAGCCGCGCAGGGCCGCCTCAGGATCTCTGTCAGCAGAATAGGGGTTAATCCTGATGCCACCGCGTCCTGAAAGTAGTGCAGGGCTGCCGAGCCGAGGGGCCTCCGAACCGTCCCGGAGTACCCAGAGCGCCATGTCTCGGTCGGCCTACGCAGAAATCGACCTCCCGGTCTCTTCAGCACATCGCGGGTAGGCCGCTGCCGACGGCTGTCTCCCAATGCTCCGTGCTACCGCTGATCTCGGGGACCGGACTCAATTGTTGTCTGCGCCGGGTCTTCTCACCGACACACAGCAATGTCTATCTCGAGTGCAGGTCAGTTTTGGGCATTTCAGACGGATTTCCCCCCCCCCCGCACCCGAGGGTCCGGATACTTACCAAGACACGTCCGCCATCTTAGGCGGCTAGCCACGCCCTTCAACTCTTGTGGTTGATGATCGCTGTAATCTAACATACCAATCCTGAAATCTTTTATTAAATAGTAAAGTGGTAAGGATAAGAAAGTATAGTCTATTGCGGTGTCGGAGAATGTATTGTGGAAAGTTGCAGCTTGGGGACGATCCCCCACCGTTCGACCATTTAATGCTACCAAGGACAAGCTTTCTAGATCATTCAACAGATCTTTAGAGATCTTAGTTGGCTTACCCCACTTACACTTGTCCTGAGGTGGGATCCCCCATGCTGATTGTTGGTCTTCTGCCGGCCTGTCTGAGTCTGCACTCCCTGCAAGGAACATATTAAAGTCGCCTGAGATGACATAGTTTGATGTTGCCTCCTCGGTAATTAGCTTAGTTAGTTCTGTTATCAGTTGTTTCGCGCCATTTCTTTTGTTCCGGGGATGTAGATAGGTGTTAACAAGTATTAACTGCTGTTTGTCTTTGGGACCAGCTATTTCCAGCTGAATTGTTTTTATCTCATTTGTTGGAGTGCTTTTGCTTGTTAGTTCCTTAACAGTCGTTATGGTTTTGATCGAGGCCTAAGTCGTGAGGCCTCCTTTAAAATGGCCAAAGTTTGAATTTCTAATTGCTGGAAGATGGTATGATTTAAAACCTAGTAGGTGGAATGGGTCTTCCAACCATGTTTCTTGTAGCAGAATTAGGTCGAATTGTTGAAAATACATCAGTAAAGCACTGTCCGTGGTTTTAGTTCCGAGGCCATTTATATTCCAGGAGCAGAATTTTAGGTTTGAAGTATTTGCTTCCTGTTTTAATCTCTGTCATAGGGTCTCCGGTCTTGTATTTATGGTTTTTGCTATCCAGGACCAGTCGTTTGATGTATCAATTCCTCCTTGACCCCGGATGTCCCAGTTGATGGAGCTATTTCTCTCCGAGGCCTCTGCAGAAGTACTACGTGCCCCCTTGAGCACGGAATTAGCAGGCCGAGAACCTCTATTACTACTTGGTCTTCTATTGTTGGCTCTTGGTGGTGACGGAGTAGTGGGTCTGGATACCCGACTGCTTGGTGGAGGTGCTGTCGGATCCCCCAAGCTTCTAATTGATGCTCTTCCTTGAGGATTTTCTCCACTATTTCTCGAGTTGCCCAAACTGTCTTAGTTGCTTCTTGCTCCGAGAGGTGTTTGAAAGTTTCGAATTCTACAGATTTCAAATCTTGTGAGCCGATCCCTGCCAGGCTGCTAATAGCAGTTAGTATTCGGAGGATATTACCTCTGTTTAGGGTATCCCCTCGTCCTTTAGATTTATACTCCGGAATGAACAGAATTGACTTGGGGATCTCCCGTCGGGGTTCATTCGGGGGAGTTCCACTACATAGGGACTTGCCACTTCCCCCTGCGCATGAGGGTATCACGTTTTGTAGTTCTACCCTTTCTACGAAGTCCGGGCTTTGCTCTTTTTCGGTGTGCCGCCCGCTGACGCTTTGCTGTATCACTGGCCTCGTTCTGTTTGCTTTTTCCACTTTTGGTTTGGCATCCCTTATTTTTATTGATCGGTGTGTGCCTTTACAGCTGCTGTTAACGCAGGGGCAGCTTCGCCTACCGTTGCAATTACCAGTTGGTTTTCGGCCTGCTCATTTAAGTTGGTGGGTCCTGGGTGTTTATGCTTACTTAAGTATACCTCTCCTGCTCATTCCATCCCTGTTAGACAGGGGGCGTCGATGGCGTTTGACTCAGGCTGCGCATTTGATGGCCCCCCGCTTGTTCTTCGTACTCGCTGATGTCCACTCTGGGATTTCGATGTGACTTGAAAGAAGGATTTTATAGCTGGATTCTTGTTCCTCCCTTTTCTCCTCTGTTTCCGTTGCTGTTTAGATGATTGCCATTTATTTGACTGGGCGTCCCCCTCGTCTAATTGGCTTATCAGCTTGTTACCACTGCTGGGGGTCTGCACCACCGGTTGGCGTTCAGGTGCGTCTAAAGGCCCTGAGGGGTCGGTGCTCAAGGGCTTATTTACTTTGTGTGTTCCTCGAGTTCCCGGATCCTTGTGTTGTTTCGACTCTGAGGTCGCACCTTCACCTGGCCCTGTTTCTTTTCCAACCGCCATGGAGGAGGCGACCAGAGTATTTCCATACTTGTTAGGCTCAGATCGCTCTTTTTGTTCCTGGTCGGGCGATATCTTTTCCTTATAATGATCTTGTTCTAATTTAATTTTACTGGATTTACCAATATTTATTGTATTATTTGTATATGCGCTTTTTAAGTCCGTAAGAAGATCACCCATCATTGTAGGTAGTGTTGCGAGTTTCCCTGCGATTAAATGGCAGGTGCAGCTTGGAGAAATTATTACTGTTTCAGATTGAGCTCTTTTAATAAAGTTGTTCATTTCCGACAACTTCCTGTCAATGCTTGTAACTTGCAGGGCTAGACAATTAAGGAGGGTAAGTTGTATGTCCATCTTATCCGAGTGATATTCCAGAGCCTTTGTTGAAAGTTGCATGGTGTTTAGGAGAGAGGCCCATATTTTGTTTTCTCCTGTTGGTGTTTCCTCCTGACTCCCCTTTGTAACCCTTCCTGTGCCTTGAGGTGCTGTTCCTCCTTTGGCCTCGGTGGAGTATGTGGTGACCAGGTTATCCCATTCATCTGTCGTAAGGAAAGACATATTGCTGGCCGCATAGTTCGGGGTGTCTTCTTGTTCGCCCCCTGTCTTTGCTGCTCTGTCCCCTGGTTTAAAAGGGACGAGTTCCGACTGCGGTCCGAGGAAGGGTGGATTTGATGACTTGACCTTAGTTTTTATGCTAGTGTCAATGTTGTTTACTACCTTTCCGGGGGTCCCGCTAGGCTGTGTCTTTGCTGTCGTCGCTGTAGTCTTCCCATTAGTGTCGTTAGTGTCTTCGAGATCAAGGTCAATGACATCCAGACTCAATTGGGGGGACCTTTCTCCCGCTGCTTTAATTAGGTTTTTGTCTAGAGTAGAGGTGGCCGCGGTGCCCGCAGTTATAGAAGCTTCTGCCACAGAGTGCTGAGTGTGCTGCAGCTGCATAAGTCATTACGTTCTGACACGTCTGTACTTTAATATCTGGCTCCATTGGTATTCTTGATGGTAATCTGGAAACCTCCAAAATGGTGGGGGAGGGCAGTTTTCCTATGCATCGTGTACTTTCTTCATTCTCTTTCCCGATGTTTTTATCTGTATGTTTTGCATTTTGCTGAGCTACTTGAGCTGCCGGTAGATCTGCTGTCTCTTTAGTTGCTCCTTCAATTTTTGAGCTGGGTGGAGCCGTGCTGCTTCCTCCTGGTTGGGCCGGTTTGGCCGATGAGCCTTTGCCTGTTGGGTCTTCTGGATGTAGGGGGGAAGGGAGATCCAGTTGTTTGTTAATGCTAAGATTTAACACTGCACCTTTCACAAATGAAAATTTGGAATATATTTGAGGTTGGAAGTACTTTTTTCCCAAATTTGCTGGTGGCTGCGCTGGTCTGTCTGTTACACCGTCCCCATCTATGTCTATCAACGTGTTCGTTAGGATTCCAGAGTCCTTGAAGGCAATTATTCTGCTGTTGCCTCTGCTAAGGCCAGCGGCGTTCTTAATGTGGAAAAGTGACTTTCGGTTGGTTCTCTTAAGATCTTTTTTTTCTTCTTTCTGTTGTTAATGACATTTGTTACAGACCGCCTCTCCTTACCAGACCTCATGGTCACCTATATGGTATCAGTGTTGGTATGTTGTTGTTACTAGTGTTATTATTGTTATTCTTGTTATTATTTTATTTGACTGTAATTATCAGTTATTGGTGATGATTAGTTAGTTAGTACTATTACTATTACTGTTGCTGTTGACTCTGTTTGGTGCTGTTAGCACTGTTATTTTTTTCCAAAGCTGTGCAGTAGATGCAGTAGGTGCAGTCGGAGCTTTATTGTCGACAGGCCATTCGGTCAGTCGGTCAGTTGTCAGTTGCTACTCCCCCCAGGCAGAGCGTTTTAGGCAGATTGATTTGGCTAGTGTCCCGCCGAGGGCCTTACTGAGAGTCCAAAGCCCAGAGGGGCGAGGGGCGTGGCAGGGGGGGGGAGGGTTGAGGGGCAGCAGGCGTACTAACAATACTGCTATGCAGCAGACTATGGCCTTACCAAACTTTGGCCCGAACCCCCCCTCACCACTCTGTGTACAACCGCGTTGCTGGAGATTCAACAGCCGGGGCGAGCAGTGCTCACGGGGCAACCACAAGCCGCACCCGACCTGGTCGGGCCGCCTCCGCGGTCTCCTCCCCGGCCTCTCCTTTCGCAGCCGCCACCTAATGGCGGCCGCACTCTCACGCTACTTACTGTCCTCGCGTTCTCGCTGAGGCACTGAGGTGCTGAGTCTGGGTCTGCCGGTACCCGGTTAGGCTCCCGCTCCAGATATCAGTACACTTGGCGGCGTTCAGCTGGTGGTGGAGACTTGGATCGCCGGCTGCTAGCTGCTTGCTCGTCGCACTCCTTGCAATCGCACTCGTGGTTCCGTGATGTATAGTTAGTTCCCAGTGGAGGGAAAAAAGTAATTGCTTGCAAGTACTAGCAGAAGCTGGCAAATACTAGTGAGCACAGACAAGTTATAAAGTTGAAAGCTGCGATTGCAGATGCAAATTGGAAAGCTGTGAGCAGTGCGAGAAGTAGAGCGGGGCTATCAGGCGAGCCCAAGCCGCGCCCGGACCTGGCCGAGCTGCCTCCGCGGGATCACCGAGCACACTCTTGGCAGCCTCCCTTGTGAAGGTCTGCGCTCATACTTGTACGCATGAACACGCTCACCTGCATCTCTGTCCTGCCTTGGTTCCTGCCTTGGCTCCTGTCTCCTCGGGTGGTTGCGCAGAAGACGGTCGGAGGACTGCGGCACGTCCCCTTGCGGGTGTAGGACTTTCGCTACGAGGACCTCAGGCTGCCGAGGTTTGAACGGGCTCAGCTGCGCTTAGCCGCCTGCCCGCGGCTGGGTATGGCCACGGCCTGAGCTAGACTGTGATATGTTGGACTCGTTGGACCCGGTGATGAAACCGAAGTCAAAGCCAAAGCCTGAAAACCAAAGCAGGCCGGGAACCGGGGGCCGTGAGTCGTAAGCTCGACCGCAGCAGTTTTCGGCGTCTCCCGGCGTCTCCCTGTTCACTCGCTGCACTCGGCGGTCAAAACGGTCAGAATGAAAACGTGGAGTCTGGTGAAAGAGTGTTTTCCGAGAAGTCAACAAATGTATCTGTATTTAATGTGGCTTCCTCATTTCCACGGCTTTCGCTGGCACCGCCCTCATTTGATTGGAAAGTATGGAGGGCAGCCTTTTTTCATGGTAGCACTGACGAATTAGGTGTATTGAGTTCTGAATATATCTTCAGGAGGCTATTCCATGGCAGACTGTTGAGGGAAACTTTAAATCACGTTAGAACCCTTCCCGTTTCTTTCCCTGTTAAATGAGTCATGATGCTGAATTTTCTGGATCCGCTGATGTGAAGGAAACAGCTCGAAATAAATTCTCCTTATTGGAACGCAGCATTTTTCAGACGTCACCTTACTACAATTGAAATCCTACTCCTATCATTTATTTTTTATAATGCCAGTTTATAGTGCAGTCTGAATTTGTAACTTAAGGAAGCTATTACAGTACACATTTCTGTTGTGACGCAAATGAAGTGGCAAAGAATTATATTGTTGTAATAATACTGGATAGTTTCATAAGGTAGAAAGCAAAAAATTATTGTTGGCTTACAACATCATTGTTGGCAGCAGTGATTTAAAATTTGTGAATTTGAAACCTGCAAACATATTTACTGTCCAATCATGCAGCTCTTGCTAAAACCTATAAGGTGCAGCTTACTCGCCCAAAGTTTAAATATAATTTCTTCACTTCAAGCTAAACTTAATTATGTCTCCCAAAGAGTGCCCCTCCGATCACTGTGCAAGCCCACCATCCACTCCCACAGCCCACCCCAGCAACAACTTCCACCGATCTCTTTCCACCTCCCTACCACTTTAGCTCAATCTATGTACAGAACTTCATTGCTTTATGCAAAATTTCCACATTATAAGGCAACGCACTTGCAGACATACAAACATATATTAATTAATCTGCGGAAGTTTCAGGTGACAGGGATTTGTAACATTTTACCCCACTCCGAGAAGAACTGTACTAGTGGATGCAATACTATTGAACCCATATTGCATATTTTTTGCAGCCCGAAGGTTAAATAGTCAATCATGCAAACATTGCCTTAATAAACCGTTCATGCCGCACAATCAAACAATGTGAGAATTACTGAGGTCTTTAAAAGATGTGTGGAATATTCAACAATGTTATGGGTTTGGCCCTCTTATAGAATTAATCATGCACAAATACTTTATGGCAGGTTGATCAGGCAGCTAGAATCACTGAGATAATTAAGGCAAACCAACTTGATTGTGTTTGTAAACTTAAAGATGTGTTGTTTTTGAATAATACATATGCTTTATTATGAATGTCTATCAATGATTATTATGCGCAATAGTTAAGCTGGGCAAGAGGCATCCAATTATTTTTCCTTTGACCTCTGATATTCCCATGTGATTTGTATTGCAGTAGTGTTTGATGGGACCCTAAGGCTTTAGAAATCCCAAAACAGAAGATTAGGTACCTTGGTCATTATTACATGCAGCTATTGCTGACACAACCCTACGTGTATGAACTATGACAGGGTTTGTGAACATTAACTATATGTCTAAATCAGGGTTACATGTAAATCTTTCATAACGTGTCATATTGTGGATATAGTTTGCAATGTGGAGGACAAGTGCTTCTGCAAGAGGGCAATCCTATCTTCTACTTGTTATTGGTCTTCCCTTTGTTTCATACGTAGAATACAGAAAATGGCAACTGTTTAATATGGTCCATATTGTCATTGAGGAATTCTGGTGGCATCTGTTTGTCGCTGGTGTATGGGGGTACTGGGGCTCAGACCCTCCAGTTGACATAGGAGACGCTGCTCTTCACAGCTTAGAACAGCAGAAATATAAACATAGTGAAAGATCGCTCACTATGTCTGTTTACATTTCTGTGAGTTGACAGCACAAAGTCTGCATGTTAGCCGCACTTGTCAGAGGTCATCTAGAGTGCCCTGCCCATCCATGGAGTGTACATGTGTGAGGGATGCTTTTCATTTCAGCCTCCTTCACACATTTACAATCCACAGGAATGCAGTGCATGCTCAACGCAGTGCACCATGTCTAAAGATTGGAAACTGCTCGGGTGGGGACCTTTTTAACACAGTCACCCAAGTCCTATCAGAAGTCTGGCTAGTGCTGAGATGAAGAAGAAACAGCTATTTAGGGATGTCAGCAGGTACCATCACACAGAGACTAACAGGTTAGTAGCAGGGCAGGACAAAAGAGAACAAAATGGTGTTGCTAAATATAGGATTCATGTGTTCCAGCAGCTGGTAACTTTAATGAGGGGTGGATGATTTAGCTCCCGTGGTGTATTGTCTTTTTTGCTGGAAGAATTATAGAGCATCTCTGCAAAATGCAAACAAGAAAATACTGTGCCAAAGCTGTTTCCGTTGGAGCCCCACAACTTTTTATGGATGGAAAATAGATATTTCAGTTGTACATTAAGCTCTTCAACGGGTTCGGACATTTTGAGACACACAGAGCCCTGATTAATAGTAGAGGTTAGTTTGCATATTGTTTCAGAGCTCATGAAAACTAGTGCAATGCCAGTTATTATCGGACTTGAACTGTGAGAAGCCACATTCTGGCTCACGCATTTTATACACTTTCTGCCAAGTTATAGTGCTTAGTTGACACTGCATGCCTTCAACTGTGATGAAATATTTTAGCACAAAGAGGACTATTATGTTTTATTAGAAAACTGGGAATAACCACTTCTCAAAATGCAGAATGGAACTGTGACCCTAAGTCAGGCCTGCCCTCCCCGTTTGTTAGGTTGAAGCCGATCAGACGGCGCAGTAGTCTGGTTTGCTAAAAACAGCTTGGGGACATTCAGAAATCTTTCCTGGGAATGCATTCTGCCCGTTTGTTGCTATTGGCATTGTGGTTTATAACTCCCATTTTCTGTCTTTCTGCTGTCCATGGTAAGTTACTCCCTCCCCAGGAGCAAAGCCCTTTCACATCAATTCCGCTTGTATTCATCCACGAGTGCTCCTTTCCGTAAATAGGTCTGTAAATCTTGTTCTTATCTTGTCACATTTGCTGTGCATTCAAAGACTGAGGTCAAATGTCAGACTATGTCTTCCAAGGGAGCTTGGTGTCTAATTTTCTTTCTCTGACTTCAAAGTTAGAGGGTTTATGTGACAATCTTGTTGGATACTGGGAGTGGGAAAGGGTTTTTATTCTAACACACAACAACATTTAAACAAATTGTGCAAGTGTTTCAGAATATATCAGAATTAAGAACACAAAGCAATTTTTTTGTTAATTCTGAAGTGTGGTGGAGAACAATACTTTAATATGATCAAAACACATCATTACACTAGGTGATGCCATTTCCACACATTATCATTTGTGTGCTGTATATCTTTATTAGTAAAACTGTATGTCTGTGCAAATGTAATGTTCATTTCAATTGAAAATGTGTTGTCTGTAATGGCAGTATGCTATCACACCATCCACTCTACTCTGCACCACTCCATGCCACTGCACCCTACTCTGCACCACTGTCCTCTGCACCACTCAACGCCTCTCTACTCTAATCTGTACCACCCTACTCTGTCAATACACTCTACACCACTCTACTCTACACCACTGCACCCTTCGCCACTGCACGCTACACCTCTCCAGTCTAGGCCACTCCTATCTACTGTGCACAACTCCACTCTATGCCACTCTTCTCCAAGCCACTCTGCAATGCTGCACTCTATGCCACTGGACCATGCCAATACACTCTACGTCAATGCACTTTCCTCCGTAACACTCAACCGTATGCCCCTGCGCTCTACGCCAATCCATTGTACGCCACTCTAATCTACTCTGTACCACTGCACTCTAGTCCACTGGACTCTACACCACTTTATTCTATGCCATTACACTCTACATCACTCTACTCAATGCCACTGCACTCTACCCTGCACCACTCCACTTTACACCGCTTCATTCTTCTCTGAAACAATCTACTCTACGCCACTGACGTCTATGCCACTATACTCTGCATCACTCCACTCTAGGCCACTGCACTCTACCCTACTCCACTCTATGCCACTGCACTCTGTCACTCTACTCAACACCACCGCACTCTACGCCACTGCTCTCTATGCCACTCTACTCTGCACCACTCCAGTCTGCACCACTCCACTTTACAATGCACCACTCTAATCTACACCACTGCATTCTATGATGCCACATTGTATGTGACTGAATTCTATGCTGCTGCGATCTACGCCACTGCACTCTACGACACTATAGTCTGCAACACCCTACGCCAATGCACTTTACTACCCTGCACTGTACACAACTCCACACCACCGCACTCTATGACGCTCTACTCTGTAACACAAAGAAACAGTTTACAGGAGTATAACCCGTTAACCCAGGT
The DNA here is from genome assembly GCA_963921515.1 of Calotriton arnoldi. Taxonomy (NCBI): domain Eukaryota; kingdom Metazoa; phylum Chordata; class Amphibia; order Caudata; family Salamandridae; genus Calotriton; species Calotriton arnoldi. The sequence continues at coordinate 276,774 of CAWUFW010000465.1, forward strand.
GAGACCGGGTAAAGTTTGTAACATACGACAATGTCTCAACTGGAAGTCATTTAATTAGGACAGATACAAGAAAATGTGTTGTAGATCACAGCGGGAAGGGGATAAAGAAAGGGAGACCACAACGGTAATGGTAAAGAAAAGGAGTTATTTGTACGTAGTTATAGCAGCACTACAGTACAGATTGATATACAGTGACCAATAACACATGAAGTGAGCACTGGACGTGCTAGTGATAGTGAGCGGCGCAGTGACACAAGGGTGAGGATAACAGCGTAAACGGCGAACAGCGCGACAATAATACTGTGGTCAAAATAATGTAAATAAGGGTTTATATACAAGGTAGATATTCAGCATTCAAGACAGGTAAAGTGACCACAACAGCGCCAATGTTTTTAGCTGGGTAGTCGACGGCGTTTCAACCTGATTGAGTTCAGGTCATCATCAGGACAATGGTCAATAATTTTAGAGTAGTGCTCAGGTAGACGTGGAATGACTCAAACGTCCTGATCTGGTAAAGCAAAAGTTGCCAGGAGGGGGGCAACGTCAGGCAACCGTGGTGAAACTAGTATGAATGAATCGGGGCGGGGGCGGACAGTAAGCCCCGTGGTGTACTCCCGTCCCTGCCGAGGAGTGACAGTTTGCTGGTGGGTGCGAGGGACGGACTCTATCCGGGAGCTGTATTACTGAGTGGTGAGCGTCGGGCAAGGCACTGCACGAGGATTGGAAACCTCCGCGCTGTGGCCTAGGAGTTAATTAATCGTCCAGGGGGGCAATGTAACACTGCACTCTCCACCACTGAACTCTAAGCCTCTCTACTCTTTCACTACTGCACTCTATGCCAATGCACCCTGCATCACTCCACTCTACGTCACCACACTCGCTGCCACTCTACTCTATGCCACTCTACGCCACTGCACTCTACGCCATTCACAACACTCCACTCTTCTCTGTACTACTCCACTCTACTATGCACCAATCTAATCTATGCCACTGCATTCTATGATGCTGTATTGTACTCCGCTGAATTCTATGCTGCTGCACTCTATATCACTGCACTCTCTAACTATACTCTGCAACACTCTCTCACTATACTCTGCAACACTCTATGCTAATGCACTCCACAACACTGCACTCTGCCACTCCACACCACTGCACTCTACTCTATGCCACTGCACTCTACTCCACTGCACTCTATTCTGCACCAATGTACTAAACGCCACTGCACTCTACGCCACTCTTCTCAACACCACTCTACACCAATGCACTCTACGCCAATGCACTCTGCACCAATCTACACCACTGTACTCTTTGTCACTCAAATATGCAACACTGCACTCTGTCACTGAACTCTAAGCCACTCTATTCTGCAACATTGCATTCTATGCCAATGCACTCTATGCTAGAGGCAAGATGGTGGCCGCATCCGAGGTCGAGTAAGCTGGCTCGCACCCCCCGATCAACCCCCCTCCCCTACCTACCTGCTTTGACGGGCTCACGGCCAGCCTTCTTCCCGGTTGGCATGATCCGGAGGCTCTGTGCAAGGCACCACGAGTTGCAGGTGCCATCGCGCTCCTGGTTACCTTTTGCCAACGCAGGTCTCCTGCTCTTCCGGACTCGACTGTCTCACGCAGAAATCCCAATGCCGCTGAAACCCGCGAGAGGTGCTAAGAATCGTGGACCACCCACAGTGCTGAGCTCTGTGAAGGGAATAGGAACAGGGGATGGGGTGGGAATGGGAGTGCAGCGGGTGGCTGGAGGTGTGACCCTTGATTCTGGGGAGTCGATTTCAAAAGTAGGCTCCTCTGCCCGTGGCAGGAAAACGCTACCGGCACTTTTTCAAGCTCAGACGGCGAAGACCAGAAAGATGCAGACTGCCGAGACGGAGATCAACGGGACTGCAGTTAAGGCCAGCATGACAGCTGCGGGGAGCCCCCCTCGCTGAACCTGGAAGCAACTCGTCAGTCCACTCCTCCAGACTCTCTCTATGGCAAAGAGGTGAGCGGTGGAAGTGGGGAGACTGTAGATAAGAGCGGAGGGCTTCTGAATATGGGGGAGTCCGGGACTATGGTGGGGGATGTTTGGCTGGAGGGGGGTCAGTGGATACTTTGCCGGTGGGCCCCCAAATGACTTATCTGGAGAGTGAATGCTTGGAAGCGTCCAAGCTAAAATGGGGGCCTCAGGGAGATACCCTGGGGGGGAAAAAATTCAGGAAAATAGACAAATCAGACAAAACCTCGATCTGGGGGACCAAGCTTGTAGATGGGACAATTCGGGCCCAGTAAAAGAGGTGGATTCTGGTGATAAGTTTTTTTTCAATGTCAGACCCTTCTAATTCTTCGGGTGATGAGAGCCTGGGAGGTATAAAGGACTGGACAGGAGAAGAACTCATTCACAGTGACAGGAGCGATACAAGCAGCCTGCATGTGGAAGAGGGGGATATTGGTTATGCAGGAGGTAACCCCTCAATTAGCCCTTCAACTGTCCAAAAGCAGAGAGATCACAGAGAGCCGCCCATGACTGAGTCTAAGGGGGCCGTGGGCTCGTTAGTATGGGATTACTCCTTCTTCCCTAATCTTGGGGGTGTCGGAGATGTAGCCACTGGAAATGCGGCTGCCAAGCTGTGGAAAATCCAGAGGAAATCTCGCTCTCCATCATGTACCAGAGCACTATGGCACACAGGGAGGAGACTCGGGCGGAGAGCCTAAGAACCCAAGGTGCATGCCGTAAGCTGCAGAACTCTATCCGCAGAGTTGCAAAGTCCTGCTCAGAATTTGCAGTGAGGATTGGTGAAGCAGAGACACGGATCTCTACGCTGGAAGATGAACTTGTAGCCCAAAGAACCCTCACGGACTCTCTAAGAACACAGAAGGACAATACCATATGGAAGCTAACTGATTTGGAAAACCGTTTGAGAAGGAATAATTTGAGAGTCCTGGGTATTCCTGAAGGCATGGAGGGAACGGATGTTCGGAAATTTATTGTAGAGCTCTTCACAGAGGCATTCCCGGAACTTACACAGTGGAACTGGAATTTGGAGGTTCAGAGAGTGCACAGATTCCTTTCAAACAGCATAGGAGATCGGGACAGCTCATAACTAAACCTAGAGTTGTATTGATATGTCTGAATAATTTTTGGGCTCGGGAAGCTATCTATGATCTAGCACGACCAGACAGGAAAAGGGCAGGAAAGGGGAATTAATTTTTCGTTAGGCCCAATTTTTGCCATTCGACAGTGGAGAAGAGGTGGCAATCGCGGCAACTGATGCCAATGTTTCAGGCGAAGAGAGCGCAGGTTTTTTTTGCTTAACCCAGCCAAGCTGAAGGTCACCTGTAAGGGGCAAACGCAGTTTTTTACCTCCGAAGTCCAAGCAAAAGAATATTTGCAATCAATTTAGAATAGACAGGATAATGTATATATAGGTGTGAATTGTATGCTGATCTGGTTCAGTAGATATATACTGTGAAAGGCTTTGATTTTTCTCTTTAATTTCTCTCGGTGGAGGGGGGGACGGGGGGTTTTCTGTCAGCTTCTCACCACAGAGGACCTTGGGTCCTTTTGCCTCATCAGGTGGGGGAATGGGGGTAGGGGGCCATGGAGGGTGGGGGGCCACTTGCTCGGGGTGTGGGGAGGTTGTGGAAGTTGGTCCTGGGGCACAGGGAGGGGGGGCGGGTCTGGGGAGAAAAGGAAAAAAAAGGTCATGGTGGAAGAAGGTGGAGCATTGCTTACTTAAAAATGCTATGATGTCAAATCGGGAGGAGTATGCCCCGATAAGATGGGGGACGGATTGATGGCTGGGAGCTTACGGGTCTGTACGTTTAATGTGTCTGGTTAGAATGTTAGGGCTAAGAGGCAGTGGGTTGCTATGGAATTGAGAGGCTTCCCTCCCGATGTGGTGTGTTCACAGGAAAAACGTATTCCCTGGGAGAAGCGTGGTGTGCTGGCTGAATTAGGATACACATTATTAGTGTGTACACTAAACAGCTCCACAACTCGTGGGGTGACTATATTGGCTAACCTTTGTACGCTTGGAGGGAAGGGCTATTGCAGATAAATATGGCCAGTGGGTTGTCGCTGAATGCACGGTCGGGGAGTGAAAATTCGTTTTATGCTCGGTCTATGGGTCAAATGTGGATGATGCGCAAATTTTAGATCTGCTTAATACAGAATTGGCTTACTGGGCAACCCCTTTGATATTATGTGGGGATTTTAATATACACTTAGACGGCCCAGAGTTACATCTGGCAACGGATTGTATATGGGGAGGAAACCCAAAGTGTTCAGGGCACTGCAGCAACTTGTGTCTGAGCATGGTTTAGAAGATCTGTGGTTTATAAATAGATATACCGATACTGGATTTACTTACTTTTCCTGTCCCCACAATAAGTGGGTAAGGCTGGATTATTTTTTTGTCTCTAGGGGTCAGGCTGCTACGGCCGAAATTCAACTATGCCCCAGACTTACGTCTGATCATAGCAAAGTGGTTATGGATATTGCGGTTCAAGGTCTACTCAGGCCTCGGAGACGTTGTACCTTTGGTAGGAAGCTATTAGCAGATACATTATTTGTTACACATATGCAAAGCTGGATCATTCAGTTTCTGGAAATAAATAGGAATATGGCCTTTCCCTCTGCAGTGTGAGATGCCTTGAAGGCAGGTTGTTGTAGTCTGTGGTAGAAAGTAGACGCTGGTAGCCATGTAGATTTAACATGTACCTTTAATCTGTAGTCAGTTCAAGTACATCCAGATGGTTGGTAAGTACAACAGACAGGTAGTCCAGGTAACAGGTGAAGTATAAGTAGATTAGCCAGAAGTCAAGCCCTTAGTCCTATGCCACAGCAGAACCCCACCAGGAGCAGCTTGCCTGCTACTCAGCCCCTCTCTAACTGTCGTTCCTCACTCACCAGACACCCAACATTCCGTGCATCACTGCATTCCCAACATTCTACAGTAAACATGCACTCTGGCTGAGCAGCAGGAAGAATAGGTGAAATGTATAACAGAATAACTATGCAGGGCATAACATATCCCTTTCCTTTTAAAATGAACAACAAAAGAGTAACAATACTGCATGAGAAGAACTATACACAAAAATGTACAAATGCAAGAAATAGTTAAAAACCCAGGGATGAGAAATAAAGTAAACATCACGGGAGGGTCAGAGCTATTCAAAACAGAGAAAATGGATGGTTTACGAACCAAAAATGGAGTAAAAAGACCCATCCTCTCCCAATAAATATAATGAACAAAGTTCTTTGAAAATTGCAGAGGGCAAAAACAAACCCGCAACTGCAAACCCTTCTGAAAGGGAACAAATCAATAGTAAAGATTCCTCATGTAAGGAAACTTACATTTGCTGTGAAAGAGGAGCTAAAAACCAAACTTCCACCCCTCATACGAGGTACTAACGCTAGGGACTGTGACCCATAAAGTCCAGTAAGACTTTATACATGAATATGGGATACACCCTGTGTAGGGGAACCGTACCCATAAACCCAAAACCCACCCCGTGTAAGGGTTACGTGAAATGCTGATTGGAAAAATCCCCAAAACATACCCCGCGTAGGGGTTACCAAACAAACAACAGTAAATGGGAATCGTACCCATGACTAAAACCAACCCAGTGTAGGGTTACCTGTTATGTTAATCGGCGGAGACGCGATAAACATACCCCGTGTCAGGGTTACTAAACAAATAACTGTACCTGTAAAACACACTCATGAACTCACCCTTGTGTAGAGGCAGCGTTTAACGCTTAACGAGAAAAGAGCTCAAACTACCCACCCCTGAGTAGGGGTTGCGTGTAACGCTTTATATGAAAGGAACTCGTTCCCAAACCCATGCCCATCCCTCATGAAAGGGAGATAGTAGTGCAGCTACCCACTAAAACAAACTAGATCAGGGCATCCTTTGGGAAACAAAACCTAAACTGTGGAAGCTGGCACATATAAACTGTAAGCTTAACCCTCAAGCATGAATACTATACAATACAAACTATTTGTACCAGCAAGGAAACACCATTACTGTAGGGAAGAGTAAAACACGTAATTACGCCGGTGAGCGACTTCTCACCCGAGCTGCGTACATTCACAACTTGTGCACCCAAGTCTTGTCTGAGAAAGACACATGAAAATGAACTCGAATAGCAAGACAGTCAAATAACGTGCACCTATGAGCAAAAGAAATGGCGCTCAAAGTAGATGCAAGAATGACTCCACGAAGATTCATAATATTGCTCCTAAACTCTTGCAGCAGATGTTTGTACTTCAAGATAGCCAGGCACAAAATACTCACAACACTAGCTGAGACAGCGTCAGAAAAATCATAGTCAAAACAAAACTCTCAGTAATGACAGCATATGAATAGAATAAAAGCGCAGGAAAAAGTCCAAGGAGAAACAGCTGTTGCCACCAAACTCTGCACAAGCGTTCCTACGAGGATGAGGGTAAATGAAGAAAAGTACATTGAAAAATCTAGAAAAGTACCTTGAAAAATCTTTTGCTAACGAAAACATATCGAAAGCACACCAACAAGAAGCGAAGATGCAGTGGGCACATTCCTCAACGCGACGTTCTCGTCAGACTCCTATCTTCAAAAGTAACCTCTACGACGGGGTTGAGGACGGGTTAGTTCCCATATTGACTTTAGATTATCCTCACATAGGCCCCATACACGTGGGATGGTTGTGGGCTAACTTTCCCATTACTTTGACTGTTTGTTACTCCTACATGGGGGTATGTAACCTCCACAAGGGGGTTGGGCATGGGTTAGTTCCCATAATGGATCTAGGTCAACCCTTACTCTGGGTTGGGATATGGACTTGATCTCCATTTGCTGTTGCGCGCAGTACCAAGGTACATCCCTACACGGGCGTTTCTATGGGTGACGACCCATATACATGTTTGTTCCCTTACTTTTGGGATTGTTTATGCTTTTTGGCATTTGTGTAGCGGGGTCTTATCAAAATGTTTTATAATCTCTTATTAGGGAGGTCTAGGGGGGAAATATTGAGCTCTAGTATATATAAGCAAAGACAGCAGAATGTCCAGCTCCAGGGTCTCTATGACGATCTCAGGCGGGCTGAATGCGGCTTGATACAATGTGTGGTTGATAAGGTGTCAAGCTCTTTGGCGAAGGCTGCAGTTGCCCGCTGTAGGGCTAGGATGAATTTATTGTGGTCTAAAGATATTGCCCGCAGGTATCAAACTTACAGGCGAGAATGTTATGAATTTGGGGAGGCTACTGGCAGGTGCCTAGCTAAACAAGTTTCGAACAAGGAGACCGAGTGAGGTATAGCACTTATAGAAGACTCGGCCGGTAAATTAGTTAGTAAACCTCTTGAGATTTTAGCAGTATTTAGATCTTTTTACCAGGATTTGTACACAGGGGAGGTTAGAGCAGAGGAAATACCATCCTGTTCCTTACCACAAGCCTTGTTCAACCAGACTTTGAGCAGTGAAGATGCCGCAGATTTAGAGATGCCAATAACCCTGGAAGAGCTTGAGAGTGCTATTAATTTATTGGCGATAGGTAAAGCAGCAGGTCCCGACAAATTACGTCTGGAATTTTCTAAGACTTTTTTTTGGGAACTAAAAACAGAAATGCTGATAGCCTTTCAGGCTGCACAGCGTGGACAGGCTCCATTATCATAGGATACTGCTAACATCATTATTTTAAAAAAAGGGATAAACCACCAACCCTTACTGGATCGTACAGACCTATCTCTCTTCTAAATAGCGATGGTAAAATCTATGCTAAAATATTGGCAGCAGGCCTATCCGGGGTAATAACACCCTTGGTTTCAATACGCCAGCACAGCTTCATCCCGGGAAGAGGCACTGTCAACCATATTAATCGGGTGGTCACTGTGTTTGATATAGCCAAAGCTCAGCAGACACCACTTGGGCTGATACTTCTTGATGCAGAGAAAGCGTTTGACCGTGTCTCTTGGGAGTTTTTATGGATAGTGATGCGCCGTATAGGCTTTGAGTGTGGCTTTATTAATGCAGTTAAAATTATGTACAGGTCTCCTGCTGCTCGAATCTGTGTGATGGGTTTGGATTCCAAACCTGTTACTATAACTCGGGGGACGCGACAGGGATGCCTGTGCTCCCCTCTATTGTTTGCGCTATACATCAATCCTTTATTGGTCCAATTAGAGCAGAGTGCGGTCATACAACCTGTACACATTCAGCGGGAAGATTATAAAGTATTGGCTTATTCCGATGACGTGGCCATCGTCACTACAACACCTGCCATAGCTATGCCCAAATTTGATCGATTGGCCGCCTCATTCGGTCAATTGTCAGGGTATAAACTGAACATCGCTAAAACACAGATCATCTGTACAACCAAGGCTATCTATGATGATCCAAGAGTTATGCAAGAGGCAGTTTATTTAAGTATTAAAATCAGAGCTTCCTTGGATGATCTAGTAACTGCTAATTGGGACCCTTTGTTGATTGGAATCGAGAAAAAATTGGGGAGGTTAGAGTGTTTACATCTTTCATTAGTAGGTAACGTACTAAAAATGAACATATTACCTAAAGTGCTTTATTTCTTCAGGTCGGTTCCTTTAGAGCTTAGTAGAACCCATCTACAAAACCTATAATATTTGTGGCAGATTTATGTGGGGTCAGAAACAATCTTGCAGAGCAATGAAGTATATGACGCTACCCAGAACTCGGGGAGGGTGGGCGGTCCCTAATTTTGTGCTTTATTATTATGCTTGCCTCCTGCAGAATATGAGTATTTTATAACCCCGGGCGGAGACCTCTGCTCCGCCCGCGTAGTGTGCAGAGATTTGCCTTCTCTGCGTTCCGGGGAGAACGCAGAGAAGGCAAATCTCTGCACACTCCGCGGGCGGAGCGGAGTTGGCCAGCCCCCGCCTCCACCCCCACTATTACAAGTAAGTAAACATTAAGTAAAAATACATTTAAAACCACTTACCTACGTACTATTTCTTGCGAGAAATGCGCATGCGTGGGCGCGCGCGCATGCGCAGTTTTCACCAGAATCTGGTGAAAACTGCGCATGCGAGGAAGATGAGGACTGCAGCCCGGGGCCGCCGCAGTACGTAGGTAAGTGGTTTTAAATGTATTTTTACTTAATGTTTACTTACTTGTAATAGTGGGGGGTGGAGGCGGGTGGCGTAGCGGAGCTCCACAGAGTTCCACGGAGTTTGTTTGAGACTCCGTGGACCTCCGCGTAGCCCTGCTACGCCCACTACGCCCAGGGTTAGTATTTTATTAACTGGAGAAGAAAGTAGCAATATGGCCAATGCCCCTTCTATCTATCATATGATGCTAGGTGCAGAAGCTGAGAGATGTTTTCTAAGGGTAATCGAACCGAGCTACTATAAAAAGATCCGGTTTAAGGTTCTATGGGCAGCCTTTAAAGTTTGGAAACAGGTTTGTAAGAGCCTGAAAATTGCGAGAATTGATTATTACACACCTATTCATGCAACACAGTTACTACCTCCTATCTTTTGGGATACAATTATGGGGAGGTGGAAATGAAAGGGGATATCAATTATTGGGGACTTCTACGAGAATGATAACTTGTGTACTTATGCGTTACTTAGGGAAACATTTGGATTGCCAAATGCAGATTTCTTTAAGTATTTACAGATACAGGACTATTTAGGCAAAACAAAATCACAGCTGGGGGACATGGGGAATAAGGGTCTCATGGAAGCAATTAAACGCAAGCAGAAAATCAGGAGTCTCTACATGGGCTTTCTGGAAACCCAGGAGGATGACCTTGAAGAGCAGGATAAGAAATGGAGCAGCAGATTGGGGCATGGAGAGGGGCTTTTACAGAGATCTATCGACATTGCTGAGAAAATCTTGATCTCCTCAAGTCTTAGGGCCCAGCATTATAAAACCATCTATAATCTTTATCATACACCCTCGAAAATGTTGAAGTGGGGTGGGGTAAATGATGGCAAATGCTTTCGGAGCGGAGCTGATTTAGCTGACAGTCTCCACATATTTTTTGCATGCACAAAGCTGCATCAGCTTCTTTTAGGGATAGAGGCCTTTTTAATGTCTGTGGCAGGGGTAGAAATCACGCTCAGCCCCCACAGCTATGTTACTAGGCATCGCAGACGATGTGCTCGCTAGACTGGGTACACCGCAGGTGGGCTACCTTATATTTATGGCAACTGCTGTGGCTCGGCTCTGTATCGCTTCATCATGGCTGCAAAAAGAACCACCTTCCTTTGAAATGTGGAAAGCTAGGATTTTTGCATTTTTTAGCTTAAAGCACAGTTTATATTCTCTCGTAGAAGGAACCTTGGTTTAAAGGTTTGGGGGCTATATTAGACTATATGAATGATGAATGCAATGACCCTCACACTCTTTATCTTCTTTCTTGTTTTTATTTTTTTACTCCTCTGTGGTGCCCTGCTAGCTGATGATAGTATTGACTTTATTAATTGTCTTGGTCATGCACGGACGGCTTTTAGTTTTTAATATGTAATATGAAATTAGAATATTATGTATGTAAGTTAAATGAATAATCTTTTTGTATTTTTGATATATGGCATATTTTATTGTGATATTAACTATTGCTTTACTCTGACATCATGGCTAAATAAAAAATAAAAAAGTGCACTCTATGCCACTGCACTCTATGCCACTCTACTCTGCATTGCATACCTCCACTCTATGCCACTGCACTCTGCTGCACTCTACTCCACACAACTGCACTCTATGCCACTACACTCTGTGGCACTATATTCTACTCTGCACCACTCTACATCACTCTACTCTGCACATCTCTACACCACTGCACCATTGGACTCTACGCCACTGTACTCCACGCAACTCTACTCTGCACCACTCCACTCTATGCCACTCCACTTCCACTATGCAATACACTCATCTACGTCACTGCATTCTATAAAGCTGCATTGTACACCGCTGAATTCTATGCCATTGCACTCTGCACTATTCTACGCCAATGCACTCTACACCAGTCCACTCTACTCTATGCCTCTTCACTGTACACCACCCTACGCGACTCAACTCTATGCCACTCCAATACACAATTATCTCTGCCGCTCCACTCTATAACACTACTCCACTCTTTGTCATTTCACTTTGTGGCACTCCATGCCGCTCTCTTCTACGCCACTATCTTTTAGCCATGCTGAGCAGCAGCCACACTGGTATACAATATGGCTAAAAGACATTGGCAAAGCCAGTAGCTCATGCATAGGCAACAGCTATTGGCTTTGGCAATGCTTGTTATCACCAGCATTTCCCCATGTGGTTGGAGCCCTTGTAGGCCGGCAGCGGCCCCTGCCACTTTCTTCACTTTCCCCAGATAATTACATACAGTAGACGGGGAGAAGGGGGCTTCAGGGAAGAGAGGGAGAGAAAGAGGGGACAGAGTGCGAAGAGAGAGAGAAGGAAAACGAGATGTCACAGGAGGAAAGGAGCAGGTCTGGTTTGAACTTTTTTGCTAGGGCTAATTTTGGTTGCTCTGCCCTCAGTGCTGAAATGTTGGAATGGTGCCAAGCTTATAGCGCTATAAAAAAAACTCCCAAAGTAAAGCTGTATCATGTTTTTTCCAACAATCTATGCATTTTTCATTGCAGAGACATTGCACATTACATTGGCAGCAGAGTGTGGTAACAGTAGAATAGATAGTAAATTAACTAACGATAATGACAACACAATTAGAGCGCAAGAATTATGTTCAAGAAATGCAATACAGTACACTGCAGTGTTCTGCAGAACATCTGAATAAAGAAAAAGATAATGCTAGTATAAATTAACCGCATCTCGTAACTAGGGAAGGAATGGGGAATAACAGGAGAAGGAGCGTTGGAGTTGAGGTAGGGTAAGGGCTAAGGGGGCGTTGTGAGTAAAGGGTCCGGTGTGAGTAAAGGGTCCGGTGTGTTGAGTAGTGGGAGGCCAGATGGTGTGGCGCTGTAAGATATTATGGTAAGTGAAATGAGAGTTAATGTCTGCAGGGATACATTGCTTCAAGGCAATAGTGTTAGAAGGCAGCCCGCGACAACAAATCCCCATCCTGTTTACGAGGGGAGGTGTGTGTGTGATTGGTCACTCAGTGTTGTCTGTGGCTGGCCTAGGGGAATAACCCATTGAGCCGCAAAAGGGCTCCTAGGGAGGCCTCCGGCTTCCTCCCTGCGCAGGGCCGATTATTTGGCCTCAGTCCATTTTGAGGGGTCGAGTGAAAGCTTAAATCGAGGGTGGGGGTTATGACTTCCAATGGGAAGTAATTGTGAGTTTAGTCGTCAGGTTGGCAAAATTGGCCAACCTCAAGGGTGCGTGATCTTTTTTGGAGTGCTTGTATATTCCCAGTGCAATGGAGGCCCAGTGTGGGGGGATAGGATGAGCTGTGATTGTAGACAGAAGATCTGTAACAAATGTCTATAACGGTGAGAGGAGCGGGCAGGCCCAAAGCATATGGGCGAAATTTGCCACCGGGCCGAGGCAGCGGGGACAGGAGGCACCAGCGCGGGATATGCATCTATTAAGGGTCACAGGTGAAAGCCCTGTGTAGTACAAAGTATTGTATCAATTTAAAGTTTGAGATACAAGATATTACTCAGGGTATTTCGATGGCTAAGGCCCATTCCTTATCATGAAAGGCTCCCTTGGCATCGGATTACCACTTGTCTCTCAGCTGGCCAGAACAGGTGAAGCAGGCAGTATAAGTGACCTGTAAAACCTGGAAATACTCCAGTGCCCATGTCCCATTGTGCAAAGCGCTGGGATAAAGGGGTGGGCCTCAGGAGTTGAGTCTGGAAGAGGCGAAACATTGAGCAAAGTATTTTGAATGGTTTTATAATGTAGTGTACAAAAAGTGATGGATGGAATGCTTGAAAAATTCTCACCCACTGGTAATTACTCGGACCGCATCCCAGTCCATCGTTATTTTGCTCACCACGACACCTCAGTTTGTTCCCAGCCATATGCAAATCTGTCTTGACCCTGCTCCAATTTGAACAGTCCAGCCCGTACTACCAAGCCAAGCCCCTCCCCAATCAGAACACAAGCAACCCAGGACTGGTTTAGCCCTTGTAATTGGCACATCAGCTGGGTACAGCTTGGTTCCAGTGAAAGTGTGCACGGGACCCACATCTGAGAATACCTGTCCCACTAAGGGTGACAAACTCAAGTATACAAAAAAGTGATGGATGGAATGCTTGAATTAATGACATCCACTGATAATTACTCGGTCTGCATCCCAGTCCATCATTATTTTGCATACCGTGCCACTCCAGTTTGGACCCAGCCACATGCAAATCAGTATTCCCCTGCTCCAATTGGAACAGTCCAGCCAATATTGCCAAGCCAGGTCCTCCCTGAACTGATACACAAGCAACCCAGGACTGGTTTCACCCTAGTTATCGGCATAACTAGGGCAAAACTGGTCCAGGGCTGTTTGTGATCTGGGGCCTCAGACTGTGTCAACTTGGATCTCCCCATGATGAGAAAGGTGCGGCACCAGGTCGGGAGTGTTAGACCTGGCATCTTTGGCATGTTTTTTCCCCCTGTCTTTTTGCTTCTGACCTCCTGTTTTTGACTGTGTGCTGCATTTCATTTTTGCTAGTTTTAGGACTCTGGGCACTTTACCACTGCTGATCAGTGCTGAAGTGCAAATGCTCCCTGTGTAAATTGTATTAGTGATTGGTTTATCCATGATTGGCATATTTGATTTACTGTTAAGTCCCTTGTAAAGTGCACTGTGTGCTCAGGGCTTGTAATTCAAATGCTACTAGTGGGCCTGCAGTACTCATTGTGCCACTCACATGAGTAGCCCTGCAAACATGTCTCAGGCCTGCCACTACAGTGTCTGTGTGTGCAGTTTTTTAACTGCCATGTCGACCTGACATGTGCAACCACTTGCCAGGCCCAAACCTTCCCTTCTACTACATGTAAGGCACCCCTAAGGTAGACCCAAGGTAGCCCCATTGGCAGGGTGCAGTGTATTTAAAAGGTAGGACATGTACTGTGGTGTTTTACATTTCTTAATAGTGAAACACTGCCAATTTCATTTTTCACTATTGCAAGGACTATCTCTCCCTTAGGTTATCATTGGAGATGCCTTGTAGCATCTTACAATGGTAACTTCCAAGTGGGAAGAGATAGAGATTTGGAGTTTGGGGTACCTGAACTTACAATTTAAAAATACATCCTTTACTAAAGTTGGTTTTTAAGGTGCGTGCTTTAAAATGACCCTTTTAGAAAGTGGGCTTTTTCTTGCTATGCCATTCTGTGCCTCTGCCTGCCTGTGGAATCCATGTCTGAGGTAGGGTGACAGTTGGGCCGTTAATGCATTCACTCCAGACAGTCACACAAAGGGAACTGAGGTGTGCCCTGCATATCCTGATGGCCCATCACCAAGCTGATGGGTTTTCCTGAGCTAGAGTGGTTGAAGGAGTTGTCATTGACACCTGGATAGACCTGTGCCTGTCCTTGCACAAAGCTGTCTCCACCCCCCTGCAGTGTGTCTAAAGCCAGGTCAGGGAAAGACTGGTATAAGTACTGGGGCTGCAACACCATAACTTCGGAAAATTTGTGGACTAAGAGGACATTCTGCCAAGAAGTAGTGCTGGATGTCTTAGGAGGGACTGTTGCTTTGTTGTGCTGGCCTACTGCTTGCTGCTTCTGTCCTGAGGAGTGAAAGGACTGGACTTTGCTTTCTACATCCTGCTTCCAAGGTTCCCCAAGGGCTTGTGCGTGCTTGCCTCCTGTTAAGAATTCCAGGGCCAACAAAGACTTCACCTACCAGTGCCTGGGCTCTTCTGCTGAGAGCCCTGACTTGCCAAGTGGTGCCAATCCCAGTTTCTGGGTCCTTGGAAGTAGAATCTGATAATCTGAGAAGAAAATCCATGCATCAACTCTCAGCGCCTGACGTGCAGCTAAAAGATCACGCTACCCGAGTCCCGAGCACCTTTTCACCGACGTCTGTGGCACATGCTCCAACTCCAACATGAGCCCTGCTGTGCAGTTGAAGAATCGATGCATCACCTGCTTCACAGCTGTGGAATAGACACAGTGCTGCTCAGCCACTGCCACTTCGACACTGCGCGTCTGGATTTTCAGCGCATCACCCCTGGGCGCCAAGTTCTTCATCGACGTTGCCCATCAGTAAGGAACCAAAGCCGTGTGTCCAGAGGTCGACGCATCACCTCCCCTGGGAGTAAGGAACCAACGCATCGCTTTGCCTTTCCGGCGCCTCACCTCCCCTGCGCCTGTTTTCATCTTTTAATTTTGACACATCCAAGATACTGTGTGTTGAAAGAAACGCATCCATAGATCTCTATGGACTGACCTTATTTTACCTCTGAAAAGTGATATCTTTACTTGTGTATGTTGGATTTCTGTTGTTTGGTCTTGTTTTATTCAGATAAATATTGCCTATTTTTCTAAACTGATGTGGACTCCTTTTGTAGTGTTTTCACTGTGTTAATGTGTGTGTATTTTCAAATGCTTTACACATTGCCTCTGAGAAAAGCCTGACTGCTCGTGCCAAGCTACCAAGGGGGTGAGCAGGGGTTATCATACGTGTGTAATCCCCTTTCCCTGAGTAGAGTGAGTGTCCCTACTTGGAAAGGGTGCAAACCACTGCCAATGAGGGACCTCCATTTCTAACAGGGAGGCGTCATCTGCTAACAATAGAATAACAGTATCCCTCCCACCCCCGAAGTCTGGATGGTCTGGTCAATGTACAGCAACTGGAACACCCCGCAGGGGAAGGCAAGCCCCTTGCCCAGCCACCAGGAGCACCTAAGACTTAGTGGACCCAGAGAGTGCAGCACGAGCATCCCATCTCCAGGCCCAAGAGAGGGGAAGGTGCCCCAGTGTGTATTAGCCACCTTTCAGGAGCAATCACAGGTGGGCCAAGACAACTGAAATAGCCACCACTGAAGGTATGGTCACGTATAGCAGAGCCAGGCCCAGTTGCCATAGCAGAGCCAGGCCCAGTTGCCGACAGCAAGGTGTAGACTCCACTAGGGAGAAACAGGTGGTGATGAACCTAGTGGCACTTGAAATTTTCAAACAGCAGAGCCAATACAATGGTGATGGGCAAGCGCAGCAATGCGTGTTGGGTTAGCTGGTGGGTGGCCTGCCAGTGGAGTGCAAGATGGGGGGGGGGGGCAGACGAGGCCCAGTAGTCATGATCAAGTAAAACAAGCATTCCCAGGAGGGTTTCGGAGCAGCATTATATACACTAAATGGCCCCTTGTTAAATTTGCAGGAATAGCCCCCATCGGTTATCTCCTTACCTACTGGGCACTCAGGACCCTCCAGCCACACAAGCCCCGAGTACAGGGCAGACGAGACAGACCCACCGAGGCTTAAGATGACTAGCTTCTTCAAAAGGGAGCTGTGTAGGCAGTGAAGGCATCAGCACTCCTGGCTGGAGATAAACACCAGCTCCAGTCGTGGCACGGGCCTGAAATGGAGCGAGAGCAAGCCGGGTTGGAGCGGAGTCAGTAGGCTGGGAGAATTCAGACCGTCACCAGACAGAGTCTGAATGCATGGAAAGGTGTATCTGTGTTTCATGTGTTTTTAGTTTAAGGGTTTGTATAACACCAACATACCTTGTTATGATTATTTGTGAGTGCATTGAGACACTGAGTAAAGAAGTAAAAAAGACACCACCACTGTGATCTTCGTGAGACAAAGAGGTATGCAGTGCTCAGCAGCATAGTGGGAGTGCTGAATTGAACGAGTGAGAAGAAAAAACACAGTCTACTGCAGGCTGCATATTCCCACAATTTACCGCAACTGATTCAAGCTCTTGTTTTTTGCTGTGAAATACAATCATAAAGTCTGATCTGTTGAATATATCTGTTGGAGGACTTATGCTTGTACCATTGCCAAGAGAAGTAGAGAAGAAAATATAGACCTAAAAAGTACCAAAGGCACTTATCATACTAGCGGAAGCACACAAAGGCAATGCCAGAAATACAATATATATTTCCCTTCTCTTTTCTATTCCTGATATTGTCTTTGTCCGGGTGCATTGGCAGAGCTGTGGAATCCACTCTAATCTGTCATTGCACCTCTCTCCTGATCTTCAGCATCACACGGTAAAGTGGAATCTGGTTGCGAAGTTTTTGGTATTGCCTTTGTGTGCTTCCTCTATTATGCAAATAAGTTTAACTCTTTTTAAGGTTTATAGACTTGGGGCCAGATGTACGACCCTTGCATTTTGCGAGTCGCAAATTGCGTTGTTTTGTGAAACTGTTTGTGATTCCCAATAGGGTCGAAACCACCTGCCTCATTAATATTCATGAGGCAGGTCGCAATTTGCGACCCCATTGGGAATGGCCAGCACTCACAGGGATGGTGGCCTGCTGGGGTCAGCAGACCACCATGTCTGTGACTGCTTTTTAAATAAAGCATTTTTTTTTTTATGCAGCCCGTTTTCTTTAAAGGAAAACGGGATGCATTTAAAAAAGAAAAATGAAATGTTTCTGTTTCATTTTTTAAGAGTAGGCAGTGGTCCATGGGACCACTGCCTGCTCTTAAAAGATATTTTTGCTGCCAGTCACAAAGGGGAAGGGGTCCCCTGGTGACCGCTTCAAGTTTGCGAGTGGCTTACCACCTTTTTGAAATAGGTGGTAAACTGCAAGTGTTTTGCGACCACATTTGCGGTTGCAAAACAATTGTACATAGAAATGCGACTTGCTATTAGGAAGGGATGCCCTTGGCACGCCCCTTCCTAATAGCGAGTCGCAAACCCTATTTTATGAGTCGGTAATAGGTTACCAACTCACAAAAAAGGGTTTGTACATTGCACAGACCTATTTTGCGGTCGCAAACGGGCCGATTTCCGGTTTGTGACCGCATAAAACGGTCGTACATCTGGCACTAGATGTACAAAGAAATGTAGGTGTCACAAAGAGTGCGACTCACTAAATCACAGGGCTTGAGACAGCTAAATGGCTTTTGTAAATGTAGAAACCCGTTTCATGATTCAGTAAGTAGACTTCAACACTCCCACAATAATTTGTTTCCTTCTTGGATGGCATTGGAGCCTTGCCTATCCTCTTGTTGCATGAAGATCACAACGCCACTGTCTGTAGTTCCTAAACTGCGCTAATGATTTTTGTGTTTCTATTGAATATAGAATGTTGGTGCTATAAAAAACGAGGTACAAGACATCAAACAAAGTGTCTCAGTGGTGATCCACCCATAGCTCGGCCAATGTTTGCCTATTAGAAGCCAAATTGTTAAAACTAATGTTTGTCAGTTTCTGATTCCAGCTGAAAATATTTGTAGTTCAGGATTTGCCTTTATGGTGCCAGACCATATTGTACAGGTCTATTCACCCACAATGCCACATGATTACTTTGCAGATCCTCTGCAACCTGAGCTACTCCTGGTGTTTGCATTTTAGAAGACATGGCATGGTCGTAGTGACACGCCTTGGCACATCACTATGACCACTGCAAGGATCAGACCGCAAGCAAGCCAGACCTTTGATGCAGCAAGCTTTACTGCAAGCAGCTCAAGCGCCGATAGAGACTCACCCACGACGACCCCAAAAAACAAACCTACAAATCAGCAGTCCGGCATTACCACCAGCAAATGAAAGCCACCAAGTGCAAAGCACTGATCGAGCGGATAGACAACGGCACCAACAACTCAAAAGAAAACTTTGCCATAGTGTAGAAATTTACCATCACCCACATGGAAACTGCTATTGCCATGCAATCCATCCACTCAGATGTCCCATCCGATCCTTGCCTGCACCTTTGCAAGAGAGCTAGAGACCATCTGCCCCACCCTCACCCTATTCTTCAATGACTCCCATACCATGACTACCTTCGTGGACCACTGGAAGTACACCACCTTCATCCACTACTCAAAAAACCCACAGCAGACCCATCCTCACCAGTTAACTACAGACCCACCTCTCTGCTACCCTACCCAGTGAATGTCTTAGAAAAACTCATCATCAAGAGACTATCAAACCACCTGAATGACAAATGTCCCGACTTCAGATGAACCACAGCACCAAAACCTCCAGCACTAATGACATCAGGCCCATCATGGACCTAGGCGACACCGCAACCCTCATCCTCCTCAACCTCTCCGCTGCTTTCAGTTATGTCTCCCACCCAATCTTCATATGACACCACCACAAGTCATGAATTTAAGGAATATCTCTTCAATGGAATAGTTCCTTCTTCTCAAGACACACACAGAAAGTCATCCTAGACCCCTACAGCTCTGAATCTACCAAGCTGATCCCTCGGGAGTACCGGAGGGATCATCACTCAGCCCTTTGCTCGTAAATATCTATGTGGCCCCACTCATCAACATCGTGTGAACCTATGGAATAAACATCATCTCCTATTCTGATGACAAACAACTCTGCCCCTCCCTCTCGATGGACAACATCAGCACACATGCAAAGTTCAGGAGTGCATGCCAGAAGTCGTCCTCTGGATGAAATCCAACTGCCTCAAACTCGAACTTGTATAAGACAGAGGTAGTACTCTTTAGGAAAGGAGTCTTCATTTTGGTCCTCAGCCTAGTGGCCATCCGAACTCAGACCCACACCTTCCCTGTTCAGCCAAGACCTGAACCGGGGAATGATGGTCAACAACAAACTCTCGATGTACATCTAAGTCAACTTGATTTCCTCTTCCTACTTCCATATCTTTAAGACTCTTAGGGGCATCTTCAGGTGGCTTCCTCTCAATACCCACCTATCAATCACACATACATTCATCAACAGCAAGCTAAACTGTGAAGCACACTCCACATTGGAATCTCACCCCAATTCACCAAGGGGCCCCAGATCATCCAGAATGCAGCAGCTAGACTCTCACTCATCCTTTCACCACACAACCCCATTTCCACTCACCTCAAAAACCTCCACATGCTCCGCATACACAAGAGTGCACTGTTCAAATGACTTATACAAAATACTGCATAATATAGACCCCACTTACCTCAGCAGCTGCATCAGCTTCCACTCCCTTACCAGACACTTCTGCTCAGCCAGCCTTCAGCTCACCGTCATTCCCCTCATTCGAAAAGCCAGAGACTCAGGCCGCACTGCCTCATAACTGGCCTCTAAAGCCTTGAACGAACTCCCCCTTCACATCAAGGCCACCAGCTCAGTCCTTGAATTCAGGAAAAAACTGAAAACATGGCTTCTCAACAGTCCTCATCACCTATAGATGTCCAGTGCCCATTCATACCTCACTATGTAAAGGTTGGGTGGGATTTTCACATCTAATCTTGTGAAAGCACATTCACTGGAAGGGCAGAAAGATATGAGAAGGAACTGAGACCAATATCTCCTCCAAACCCACATGCACCAAACCAATGCCGTTGTAATCATTGGACTTGATTATTATGTAATTAATTCTAAACATACATTCATCTGCAGCCAAAACCGTGACTTTTTCATACTTGTATGTTCCATATCCTAATTGCGAACTCTTTTCACTTCATATACCCAGTCTTTAATCTGAGGACGATTGGGATCTATCCACCTTTTGCAAATCCTATGCCTAGTAATCAACATCAGGTAAAAAACTAATTTATGCTGATCTCCATCTTGCTGCTTATTTTCATCTTAAATAATACCAACTAATATTTAAAAAGGGCTTCCCTCAAATCGTGTGTTATTACTTCAATATTGTGTTACTTACAGCATCCTAGAATGATTTCGGGGCTGGGCAAATCACAAACACATGAATGTCAGCCACATTGGGTGCACCACACTTATTATATAAAATCTCTTGTGCCCTCCATAGTATAGATATCTTGTAAGGAGTCCAATAAGCCCTGTGCAAAATGAATCCTATTGAGTCTAGCAGGTTTAATAATGGAGTAAAGTGTGTGAAAAAATACTCGCCATATTTTCCATCTCTTGATTCAACAAGTATCTATTCCAAGTCTAATAGATTGTTGGCCTCTTAAAGTTGTCTGCATTACAAAGAGCATTGAACCAGTTTGAAATTTCTTTCTTCCTTCCCCTCAGACTTGTATTTCAACTTCTAGATTTAATTAGACATTCTTATCCCATCCTTATGCCGCATACCATGATGATAGCTGTAGATACTTGAACGCAAATAATCTTCCATTTGCAGGGGCGGCTCCTCCGTAATGGCGGAGGAGCATCGCCCCCCTGGTCAGAGTCCTTCATAGAAAAAAGAGATGATATTAAAACAATAATATTTTATTTTCCTGTGAGGGGCTCTGGCTGACTGCGCTTGTCTGCGGGGTGGGGCTGGGCCAAGACAGCAGGAGTGGTTGGCACTTAGAAGGGCGCATGTAAGTTTGGCCAGCCGTCCTAGGCCACCCAAATGGACATGGGCACTTCTGTTTCTCTAACCCAGCTGTGTTCACAGTCGGGTTGGGGAAATGCCGCAGGCTCCGAGGCAGTGTCTGAGCGGCAGACCAGGCCACTCAGAACAATCCTGGTGCTGCTCTCATATCATGAAAGCAGCATTTGGATTGGCTGTGGAGCCTGTGCCTTTCCAGAGACTGCCTGGAGTGAGGCAAGTAGGCGGCCGTCGGGGCAGCGATAGGCATGTTTTTCGTTTTATATCACTTTTACTCTCCAATCCCTCATCCTCTCCCCTCCCTCACCCTCCCCCCACTTGCGTTGTGCGGCAGCCGCCACTTGCCATAATCCCTGTTCCACAGATGAGCCCACACTTTCAAGTTGGAGTCCTCTACTAGATCTCAAAATTTAGATAAACCTTCCTCCCATAGTCTGAAACATTACACATCTGTCAGACTAATCGTGGTGTCATAAAATCATCCTGAAGATTTTGATTTGAAAAGCCCAACCATAGAGTTGTAAAAATGGTTAGTGCAGCCCTCCCTTTTAAAAAAATTGTTCCTTAGCTTTTTCTATGTGATCCTGGCTCCTTTAAAGGCCCTGATAAGGCTATTAATATTATTCTGAATCTTAACTAGGGTAATTTTATCAAATGGTAATGGAATACAATTACACAGAAAAGTTAGTGTAGGATGGATGCACATTTTTACCAAATTGACTCTAGCCATATCATGTTAATGGGAGATCGCGCCATTTCTTTATTAACTTTTTTATCTCCACTGCCACTCTTCCTATACTTTTAATAGAAATCTGGTCAAAATTGTACGTGATGTCAATGCCCAGATAGCTCCAACCTCTCTTAGCAAACTTTCTGTTGTTTTTTAAGTTCCCTGTCATTATTTCTGTCTTATTGTTATTCAGAGAATATCAACAGGGCCCTTAAGTCCGAGGCCAAGTGTTCGGACCTCTATATTTCTTCTTCTGCAGATTTTAATGAATGTTACTAAATCATCTGCATAGAGTGTTATCTTTTTTCCGAACACTTGAGATACAAATGAAAGTATTATATCATCATCCCTTACATGTTGAGATAGAGCTTCAAAGAATAGGTTAACAGGAATGGGGATAGTGGGCAGCCCGGCCATGTTCCCCTTTTATGCTGAGATGGTTAGTCAATGAGGTATATATTAGGATTCTTGCGTATGGGTCGGTATAAAAGGATTTGACTGCATTTATGAATGCAGATGGAATCCCAACCTTCATAAAACAATCCCATAGATACTCCTAACTAACCAAGTTGAAGGCTTTGGCTGCATCAAACCGTACTAAGGATAAAGGGGCCTAAATTTTACCGGCTGATCTGTTGAGCCGCTAAACTGGTGAAACGCATCATGCAATTGTCTCCCAGGATTGATGTCTTTCTGATTCTCCTTTACCAATTTCCCCACTACATCTGACAATCTTTTAGCTATTATCCCTATGAAGATCTTACAATCTGCATATAGCAAGGAGATTGGGTGGTGTGACTTCCATTTTCCTGGGGTTCTAATTTTGGCTTGAGAATGACTACAATAGTAGCTTCGCCCCACATTGGTAGTGGCCTGAGCCCATTCATTAATATGGTAATAAACAGAGACTACTAAATTGGGCCAATTGTTTTTAGCTATACATTTATATGCTTCACCTGGGATTCCCTTTGGAGCTGAAGCCTTTACTTTTTTTCAATTTTCGAAGTGCCAAGTTTATTTCTACTTCTGTGATTTTTTTGGACTAGACATTTTTTCTCTTCGGGTCAAGAGTAGGTAAATGAACAACAGCCTCTCTAACCATTACCTTATGTTTTCAGCATCCAGGGTCATCACCTCTCGGTAAAGGTCCTTATTTCACTATGGGTTTCCTCTAGATCATTCTGGCTGCCCTGAACACAGACTAGGTCATTACATGTGGCTTGAGTCTTCACTTTCCATTCCAGTAATTTCCGTAATTTCTCACCATATTCAAACTCTTATCACTTGTCTTTGATTTTAGTTCTAATATTTTCTTGCTCTTTTGCTTACTGCTTTTTAATTTTATTTTGAGTTGCTCAAGATATCTACCATTAATCTTGTCTAGCAACTGCCTCTCCAACTCTTCAATTGCCACTTATCTTTCTTCTTCTTCTTTCTCTCTTTTAGTAAACAATCTAGACGACGTTGTGATTATGCCCCTATGTGTGTTTATATGCCTCCCGGGCTATGTTTCTGGGGCAAATACCCAGGTTTATCTGCATAAATTCTGCTGTTCTGAACTCAAGTTCTTAGATTCGGGGCTCTTGAGTTAACAAACGCCACACCATAGTTCATCTATTACACAGTGTTCTGCCTTCCACACCTAATTCCAACCAAAGAGCTGCATGATCAGATAGATTTAGTTTTAGGAGAGATACTATGTGCCTGTATGGTGGATCCATCTAAAATGTTGCTCATTAAGCTGTTAAAATCTCCGCCCCATATCATTAGGGTGTTATATTCTAGTAGTCTAGAGGATATGTGAACAGAGGAATGGGATCACCAATATACAGATAGAAATATCCAGCACAAGTTAACAGTAAACTAAAGTTGCAACTCTGCTGTTGCAGTTTTCCGTATCATGTCGTTTTCAAAATATTATTATATTAGTTACTTTACAGCATCAACTATCAGAACATGCTAAACCTTTAAAGCATAAGCGTCAGACACAGCCATGCTATAACCTTAACATATTAATGGCGAGAGATCAGAAGGTGGAGTAGTGAGGTGGGGGTGATGGGGGCTGACGTGGGATAGCAGGGGAAGCGAGATGAACGAACCACTAGTGGACCCTCCATAAGAGAAGTTGGAAGGCAAATGGTAATCTGCCCTGCACTCATGTCACTCATTGTTGTTTATTTATATCTCCTATTGTCCTGTTGGTGATAGAGAGGATAGCTCCATTGATCACTGAGGCCCGCAACTCGTGCTAGTCGCTCATTCAACGAGGCCTGTCATCGGATTTTGCCTCTAGTTTAACATGAAAGCCATCCCAACTTGCATACCTTCCCTACTCGCCTCCCACATAGATAGAGTTGGACATCATGTTTAGGGCCTTGAAGAACCTCCATTAGCTCCAGTTGAGCAGAGGGTCCAGTTTAAGTCCCTCTGCATTCTGCACAGGTCACTCCACAACAGTGGCGTAACAAAACTCGAGGGGCCCCCCCTGCAAAGTACATGGAGGGGCCCCCTTCCGGCTCTCTCAGGAGCTCTCAGGCCAGCATACTTTGCTGAGGGGGCCCCCTGGAGCTCGGCCCCCCCGCACTGCGGAGGCTGCGGGGGCCTTTGTTACGCCCCTGCTCCACAAGAAAGGACTGCTTGCCACTCCTGCATCCCCGGAAGGTCTCTCAGATCTTCCTCAGCACACTTCTTGCAGGTCCCCAAGTTTAGCAGATCTCGCTGGGGTGGCATTTCATTTTCCTATCAGGCCCCCAATCTTTGGAACACTCTTCCCCTTGAATTTTGCCTGCTTTCTGATGAGTTCTCATTCCGTAAGGCCCTGAAAATGAAGCTTTATATTAATTAGTCCTGTCTAAGAACTAATTAATATGCTGACTGCTCTAGTGCAGGGAGGCCTACCGGTAGCCAATCACTATATAAGTCTTGCAGAATAAAATATAATAGAATTTCAGCATGTACCCACTTGACTAGACCTCACTGCCAGTGTCCCATTCTCGGGGCAGCATGAGCCTTCCATGACATTGCAATATCGCAAGTACCATTGTCAAATCAATGATTTTCCAGATATGTTTCATTTTCTTCATGGAAGCTAGCAGGCCCAAAAGGCAGGAGGGGAGCCTTCCTTGCTATTGTTCTACTTGTCACCTCAGACACTCCAACAATACTTCTTCCTAGAGCTGACCATCCACTGGGCATTGCAAACCATGTGGTAGAATCCAGCTTCCTCCTCTGCACATCTGGGACAGGCACTTGGTGCTTCAGTGTACATTAACCCAATCCATTTAAGGGTAAAATAAGTGTGGCTAAGTAGCTGAATTGGCAGAATTTTAAGCTAGCATTCGTGGAGACTCCCTTAACATTGCCTTGAAATTGAGTCCATTACTTTCCAACTAATTCATGGTACAAAAGTCTCTCCCACCATTCCTTCAGTGTAGCTAGTCTAATCCCTGTATTATGTACTAAGGTGTCCAAGAGATGGGTGATCTCCTTCCTCTGATGTCTGGTGATCATATATCAGTAGCACCAGCAGTAAGTGGGAGACCTCCCGATCCTTATGCGTGCTGTCCTGTAGTGTAGACAACTGGTGTGTAAGTGCAGTGTACAAGAAATTCCCCTATCCCAAGCTTTGTGTCTCCATGAGTTTCAAATAAGGTTGTAGTGCGTTATAAAAAAACAAGTCCTCCCACGTTGTATGGCACGCTTCCACCACGGGGAGTGTACTGTGAACCCTCTGGATGCTCCTATAGCTGGAGAGTGGCCACAATAGCAGTATGGAGAAATAGGGTGTCCGCCCAGCCTTACTCTTTATGTATGTTTCCGAACATTTGTGAGCCACCCTCATCAGCATTTCTTCCCCATGATCGCCTATGTTCAACTCTAATAGTCACTCCAAAAGAGAGTTTCCTCCCAATCTCTCATGTATATAATCTGATGCAGGGTCATGTCTCCCACGTATCCAGCACATCGGCCATTGCAAATACGCTGCTGTGTAGTACAACTCATAATTGGGGGCAGCCAGCCCATGGACATGGTTTCACCAAAATTCCAGGGTTGCAGAAATGACATCACGTACCCTTTGACCTTAATGACATTACAGGAAATTATATAATTTGACTCCTCACACTGATTTTGTCCAGGAAGGCATGTCACATAACCTTAACTTCACAACTATCGAGGATTTGCATTGGATAGTATCCCAAAGTAACACAAAGTTCATCTATGCGCTGCTTTCCATTATTTTGTATCAAGGGGACATTCCATGGGTGGTGCATGGTCTTTCTCGTTCAACCACCCATGAGTTTTGATGCAAATAATTATCTACAAACAGACTGGAATTTGTGCAAACATCTTATGCCTCCTCCAGGCAGGTATAATAAGGAAACATTATTTTATTTTATCCTCGTTTTTCCAACTTTGCATGTGTGTTGTTGCAATGTACAGCACACATACAAAGTATGAAAAGCCTTAAATCATAGTTTTAAGGCTTTTCCCAATTTAAGGACCCTTTCCAGGACAAAACCTATGCTTCAGAGAATGCATACACCCATGCACTATGGCTCAAGTCTGTGTGCTTTGGGTGTGGCTGCTAAAAGTGCCCTAGTGCATAGTGAGAGGAAACGATGTGCCATATCTTGTTAGATATGGCACATTTTTTCTCTCTACCTTTGATGCCAGGCAGCACAGCAACTTTGGTGCAGCGTTGCTTTGCATCAAAGAATAGTAAATCTGGGCCTCAATCTCACTCACTACCTGTCACTTGACTCTCACTTTCACTCACACATGCATGCTTACACATACAGACACACTTGCTGCACGCATATGCACACTTTCTCACTTAAACACAGTCTTACACACAAGCACTCATACAACATTGATTTAAAACCCTTTTTACTCACCACAGCTGCTGCCAAAAGTCCTAAGTGTGCTCCATTTTTCATTACACTAATAGTATCATGAAAAATGGGCAGACAATAAGGAATCAGGAGACACCCCAAGGTTCTTGGCACTCAGGTTGCCAACTCTGAGGCTAGGGGTCACACAGTCAATGCCAGGGGTCGCAAGGGGGAAGCCAGGGGTCGCAGCACTGACTCTTGGTGACTCCAAATGACATCCATGAGCCAGTGCGCCTTCCGCCAAGGGGGCGTATAGTTTAGCAATAGCCACTCTGACAATTCCCTGAAGAAATCCTTCTTCAATAGCGCCAGGTTCACCGCAAAGCAATACAGTAACCCAGGGAGTACCAGCATTTTAGATATTGCTACTCTGCCCAGCGGGAATAATGGAAGGGCACTTCAAAATGGGAGTGATTTTCACATAGATATTGTCACTCATTCCTAGGTTCCCATCGATCACATCTTTTTTTGAACGGTTTACACCTAAGTAAGAATAGTCATATTTCCTCTGCAGAGCTGTTTTTTGTAAACAACTCCTCTGAGTATCCAATATTTTGTGTAATGGAAATAAACAAGATTTGTCCTAGTTTATCTTTAGACCTCACATCGACCCAAACTGGTGTGATAGTGTCATCGGGGTCCCAAGTAGGTTTCAGTTTTTGAATAGATACATCAATGAGTCATACTTTCTTCTTTGATACCCCATTCCAGGCCCTTTGTGCAGAATCAACAAGCCAGCAGCTCCATCATTAGTGCAAAGATAATAGGTGATAGTGGACACCCTTGTTTCATGCCCTTGTCAATTTGAAATGGCTTGGATATCTGTAGGAAGGTAAGATCCTTCTGCATGGTTACCCCCACTTTTTGCCTGGTGCTATGCTGGTTTTTAACTAGTCTGACTGGGATCCTTCTAATCAGGATCCCAGTCTATCTGCTTTCTCCCTAAATTGTTGTGTTCAGTACTTAGGTACATCCCAGATTGGATACTGGGGTACCCTTATAAGTCCCAAGTATATGGTACCAAGGTACCTAGGGCATAGGTACCCCAGAGGTCTCCCATGGGCTGAAGCATGTATTATGCCACCCATGAGAGACCATTCAAAATGGAACTACAGGCCTGCCATTGCAGCCTGTGTAAGTTGGTGCTAGCACCACTTACTAAAGATGTAGGTTTCCTATATCTAAGGGTCACTGCACTTAAAACCTATAAGTCACCCCTAGAGCAGGCCTTTGCAATCCTGAAGGCAGGGTGCTTGGTTCTAAGTGAGAGGATGCCCCTTCATGAGCAGGACACTCCTGCAGCCTACGGAGTCCATTCTCCCTGGTTGTCAGTGAAGCAGCCATTTACTATATAGAGGGGCCCCGCATAATTACACGATGACCATCTCGAAAACAGCTGCAACGAGTCCTATCATGTTTGGTATCAAACATGTTGGAATCATACCACCACACCGTAAACTGTGTGGGAGGTATAATTCCAAGCACTGGAAGAGCCCTCCGTTAGGCTCTCAGTGCTCCCGGTACCAGCCTTCTTGACCCAGAGAGCACAAAATGGTTGCTGCTGACCAGAGACACGATTCTTCCCTCCTGCTGCTGAGCCAAGCTCGAGCAGGGGAAGGCAGAACAATAGTCATCCTGTCACAGGGAGGTGTGATCACCTCCCAGACAGGATTTAGTTTATTGGGATGGGGTGGGTACGCTTGCCAGCGCCACTCAGTCTGTATGAGGGGCACATTTGGTGTCCCTGTGCATAGTCCAGTTCAAACCAGTCCTGGGAGCCGTTGGCTCCCGCTCTGGCGCGAAATTGGACAAAGGACATGGGAGTAACCTTCCCCCCATCCAGACCCTCCCCTGGGAGGGTCCCCTTAATCTTCCCAACCCTTTCCCTAGGGTACTTAAGGGCTTACCTGGGTGTAGGTCCCTAGATTCGTCGTGGGATAAGATTCAGATCAGACACCACTGCTCTTCTACCGTCAATCAATCAGGGGTTTGTAGAGCGCGCTACTCACAAGTGAGGGTCTCAAGGCGCTGGGGGGGTGGGGGGGACCGGCTCCGGATCAGTTGAAGAGCCTGGTCTTGAGGTCCTTCCTGAACGTGTGCAGGGTCGGGGAGCATCTGATGTTCACAGGGAGCTCGTTCCAGGTCTTGGCTGCGATGTAGGAGAAGGCTCTCCCGCCGGTTCTGTTTCTGCGGATGCGGGGGACCTCTGCCAGGGTGAAGTCGGTGGAGCGGAGGTTCCTCTTGGGTACGTGGAAGGATACTCTGTCGTTGAGGTATTTGGGTCCTATGTTGAGGGATTTGTAGGCATGGGTGAGGAGTTTGAAGGTGATCCTCTTCTCGACGGGGAGCCAGTGGAGGCCTCGTAGGTGTTGGGTCATGTGCTCGTGACGCGGTGTCCCGAGGACGAGTCTGGCTGCGGCGTTCTGGATGGTTTGGAGTTTGTGTAGAAGAGTTCTGTTGATTCCGGCGTAGAGGCGTTGCCGTAGTCCAGTCTGCTGGTTATGAGTGCGTGGGTGACGGTCCTTCTGCAGTCGGGGGGGGATCCATTTGAGGGTCTTACGGAGGATGCGAAGGCAGTTGAAACTGGTGGAATCGACGGCGTTGATCTGGTGGTTCATGGAGAGGGAGGAGTCAAGGATGATGCCGAGGTTCCGGGCGTGGTCTGTCGGAGTGGGTGGGCTCCCGAGGGCGGAGGGCCACCAGGTTTTGTCCCAGGCGGAGGTGCAGGGTCCGAGGATGAGGACCTCGGTCTTTTCTGAGTTGAGCTTCAAGCAGCTGTCTTTCATCCAGGCTGCCACGTTCTTCATTCCTTCCTGGAAGCAGAGTCTGGTGTCTTCGGGATTCTTCGTGAGTGAGAGGATGAGCTGGGTGTCGTCGGCGTAGGATACTATGCTGAGCCCATGCTGTCTGACGATGGCGGCGAGGGGGGCCATGTAGATGTTGAAGAGCGTCGGGCTGAGCGATGATCCTTGGGGTACTCTGCAGTTGATGTCAGTGGGTTCGGAGAGGAAGGGAGGGAGTCTGATCCTCTGGGTTCTGCCGGAGAGGAAGGATTGGATCCAGTCGAGGGCGGCTCCTTGTATCCCATCGTCGTGGAGTATGGCTGCGAGCGTGCGATGTGAGACGGTGTCGAAGGCTGCGGAGAGGTCTAGAAGGATGAGGGCCGCGGTGTGTCCCTGGTCTAGTAGCATGCGAATGTCGTCAGTGGCGGCGAGGAGGGCGGTCTCGGTGCTGTGGTTGCTGCGGAAACCAGACTGGGAGGTGTCTAGGATGGAGTTCTCTTCTATAAAGGCGGTCAGCTGGGCGTTCACGAGTCTTTCAGGGACTTTGGCTGCGAAGGGGAGGAGAGAGATGGCTGGTAGTTTTTCAGGTCCGTTGGGTCGGCCGTTGGTTTCTTGAGGAGGGGTTTCACCTCCGCCCGTTTCCAGTCGTCTGGGCAGATGCCGGATCTGAGGGAGGTGTTGATCGTCCGTCCTAGTTTGGGTCCGTTGGCGCTCCTGAGTGAGTTTTCTTCATGGTCGCGGTGATGTGTTCGACGGTCGCGGGGTCCCAGGCCGTGATGGTAGGCTTATCAGTGGCAGTAAGTAGGGGGGTGTTGTCCGGTGTTGGTTCGCTGAAGTTGTCGTAGAGGGCCTTGATCTTCAGATGGAAGTAGGAGCTGAGCTTGTCGCAGAGTTCCTGGGAGGATGTGACGTCTGTGGCTTCGCAGTTGGGTTTTGCGAACTGCTGAATGACGTTGAACAGTTCCTTGATGTTGGTCGCGTTGGTCTGGACTTTGTCTCTTATGAAGGTCCGTTTGGTGTCTCTTATGTGCTGGTAGTATTCCTTCAGGGCGCTCTTGTGGTTGTTACTTGCTTTCGTGGCTTTCTGGTTTCGCCAGGTTTTCTCTAGGCGTCTGCAGGAGCGTCTGGCTTCTTGAAGTTCTGTGGTGAACCAGGCGGCCTTCAGAGGGTGTTGTTTGGCGGGGTGGCGGAGGGGTGCCAGCTTGTCGGCGCAGCAGGAGACCCAGCGGTGAAATTCCCTGGCTGTGGAGTTGGTGTCGGTCGTGGCGCTGGGGGGGTCCTGGCAGAGGGTGGTGTTGAGGTGTTCCTCTGTGACCTTGCTCCAGTTCCGTCGTGGCAGGCGCGGGGCGGGCTTGGGTGTGGTGGTGGTGTGGAAGGTGAAATGGACGCAGTGGTGGTCCGTCCAGATGGGCTGGGTGGTGTGGCTGAAACGGATGTTTGATCCTCCCGCGAAGATGGGGTCGAGGGTGTGACCTGCTCTGTGGGTGCCGTCTGGGCACTCTAGACTTCGCTGGACTTCGTTTGGGCCTGACTTCGTCTCCCTTCCAGTCTGTTGCATAGTCTGTGCCTGTGCATCATACAGGAACCTTCCAAGGCCTGTGAAGCATCAAAGACACCTGAAGAAATCGCCCTTGGAGTGAAGGAGTCACTCCCCTGCATTCGCAGGCACCGCAACTAAGTCGACCAGTCTGCTGATCCTGAGCTCCTCCAGGCTCCAAAAGGTTCTACAACACCGATGGTAGTTTTCCACAGCTCCAAATGCCTGCCCTGCCCTCTCACCAAAATTGAGGCCAGTATCCCTCGTGGGGGTTGCATTAACTGAACCCCTGTGCAATGCATCAACTTGCAGTTGCAAAGGCTTGTTGACTTCTTTCCAAGAATATCTTTGTGCTCCAAGTAGCACCAATCTTGAGCATCTTCTGTGACCAGAATCTTCAGCCACACCGCATCGTGGCCTGCATCTTTTGGTGAGCTGCTTGAGGTCCTCTCGCGACTCCAGTGCCTCCGGCCTGTGGGTACATTCGAGGGTCAGCTTTGCTTCTCTTGGGCTCCCCTGTTTGCTCGGGTCCTGCCCTGACTCCACGGCTTTTGGTGAGTCCCCTGGACCTTGCTGGTCCAGACGTTGCTCCTTCTTCAATTCCTGCGTTGTTTGCATTTGCCAAGGCTTGTTGGTGCTCCTGCTGGACACCGACCCTTCAGCACTCAACATCCTTTGTGGGACAGGTCGCGCACAGCTCCTGGTCCTCCTCAGCATCACCTGGTCCTCACAGCTGCAGAGTCAAGGTCATCATCATCCATCTTGCAACACCCGACATCGGAGGGCATTCGTCTTCCAAGTCTCCTGGTCACTCCTGAGTGACATAGACTCTGTCCCCTCTGTTTGCAGGTACCTCTCATCTTGAATCCAGCTTCGGATTCCACTGGACACTTTCTCCTTCTACAACAGCGGCACTTTCCTGAAGTCCTCCATTGGGTTCGACGGCGGTTTCCGACACTACTTCACACGTATGCACCCTGCTTCCCTGGTGTAGATAACGTGGGTACTAGGGTATCCACAAGTGGGGTGGCTCTCCAACCTTCTGTCTTCCACGGGGTTTCTTCAGGGTCCACTGGGAAGGGTCCTTAATCTTTAAAAATCCAACCGCGACTTATACGTAGAGTTGTACGGAGCACGAGGTTGTGTTCCCACACTGCACATGCTCTCCGTGGGGTCCCTATCTACTCTATATCAAACTATTAGGGACCCACAGGGGCCCTGGAAGGGTAGAGAGGTCCTCAAACACGAGGTTAGAAGGTACACATCCTCCTTATTCAATACAAACAAAACGTGATGGGTGTCCCTTCAGAAGGACGCTAAGCGTTATTTAGGAAACAGAACAAGGGGGGACTAAGGGGTTCTTTTTGTGTGTGTGATGGTTCACTCTTAAGTGGAATGCACAGAGAGTTCCTATGTCCAAACTGTAACCAACCCGTATCTATGGGTGGGAAGGGAGAGATACCCTTTTCTTTATATAGCCCTCACTCACTCTAGTAGGGACATGCTTCATCATTGGGCTCACCCCAACTCCTAGAGGTCGGGGTGGGCTCTACCATATTGCAGGGAGCCCTAATGAAAAGGTGATTGGGGGCGTAATATTAAAGATAAAATTCCTCACCTACTCCTAAAGTATCCTTTATTGGTGGACGGGAGGTAAGACTAAAAACACTATAGTAGGGCATTTTAGGATGTAATGGTCCTAAACTAGGCACCATCATGTTTCAGCCCTTCCTAATGGCCTATAAAAGTCCTCGGCTTTCGTCAGGGTGGGATGCAATGAGGTCACTTCTCTATCTACTCACCTTGGGTGGTTTCTTGGGGTCCCAGCACTTCTACGTCCTCTTGACACTGTCTTGACTCCAGTCGTGGTTCTTATACCACTTTCTTAGTATATGGTTTGGTCCCCCCCTGGGTCCACTGTGTATTTCGTGCTATTTACTGTTTCTTTGCTGAAGTATTGTGTGCATTGTGCATATCTCCGGGTAGAAGATATTTCCATGTGTGAAAGAGTATTATATAATAAATACATATTTTTATAAATACTTTATGTGGTTCTTTTTCACTTAATCTATACTATAAGATTGCATTCTGGTAAAACAAGCTGCTTTATGCTCCTTCTAGACTAAGCCTGATGGCTGCTCCTCTCAGCTACCACTTAGAGAGCTTTCTAAGGTTGTATAAGACCTCTTAAATCACCATAAGGGTTGTCTGGACTGGTGCAAGGTGCCCACTTACATTAGTGGACATCATATACCAGGCCAGCTTCTTACAATATCGTTTTGCCCATACATACTTATGCTAGTGGGTGCGAGTATAGCAGCTGTACCAATCTTAAGTATATCGGACCAGCCCTATTTTATGACGCACAGCCATAAAAAATGGCAGTGTCCAATGCCTTCTCCATGTCAAGCCAGGCCACCCACGCATCTACCTATATTCATTCTCATTCCATAATTTTAAACAATCAGCATAAATTAATGAAGGTGCTCCGACCTGGAATTAATCCGTTCTGATCAGGGTCCTTGATTGTTTGTACCACCAGCACCAAACGGTTTGCGAGCACCTTGCTCAGCATTTTATAATCCATATTCAGGAGGGACAGAGGTCTGTAAGAGTTTACACATTGGAGGTCCCTATCCCATTTTGGAGGGACGACAAACAGTGCCTCTCTCATGGATGACAGCTGAGTCCCTCTCTCTCTCACCAATTCATAATCATGTAATAAATTAGGGGTTAGACGCGACCCATATGCAAAGTAGAACTATTTAGGTAGTCCATCCATGCCAGGGGACTTGCCCCTCTCTATCTGTCTTTGATCCCTAACTGTATCACTTCTAGCTCCAATGGGGCATCTAAATCCACTCACGGTACCATGTTAATGGATGGCAACTAGATCGCGCCCAGATATGTAGGCAAGACCTTTTCAGTCATCCCCACTGGGACATTGTATAGAGTTTGATAGTACCTTTTGAATGCAATGTTACTATCAGACTGGGAACTGATAATCACACACTTCAAGGTGTGGATGGCACAAATTGAGGACTGTCAGACTTTAAGAGCCAAGAATATTTCATCCTCCCAGCCTTATCACCTTCCGCGCGTTTCCGGGTACAAAATCCCTGTAGTGCAAGATGCCCAACCTGTGCTGGACCACCTTACATATAGTGCACAAATGTGCCATTGGCATCCGGAGGCTAGCATCAGACACATGTTTAATTTCCACTTCTCTGTTCCTATCCTCCTTCAGTTGTAAATCTCTAAGCAACATTTGTTTGACACTGTATGCTGCCTTTATGCAGTGTCTCCATATAACTACTTTAAATGTTTCTCGTTCAACCGTATTATATCAGATGCTGTACTCTCCTTCTCTGAAAAGTATTGATCTATGTATTTGCCCAGGGTCGTATGGAACTGCAGCTCCCTAAGGGCCTCCACAAGGAGGTGACAGGTCGGTATTGCAGCTCTCCACCCCCCCTAGTTCAGTGACATCTTGGGGGAAGTGGGGGGGGGGGGTTGTGATCAGATAACGTGCATTCCAGGTATTCAATATTCGCCACCCTAACACTTGCTTCATTGCAACAGTGGAGGAGGTAAATTCTAGTGTGCAAAGTATGTATCGCCCAATAAAAGGAAAATTCTCTCATTCCCTAGGATAAATGCCCACCATGTATCAGTACCTGATTACTAACAGCCCATTGTTGGAGATATTTAGAAGCCATAATCGACTGTAACCCTGGCACCGATAGTGTGCATCTGTTCATATTTATCTGGGATACCATCAAAATACACACCCCAAATATATGGGACCGGAATCTTTCTGATCAGAAAGGGGGTGATATTGCCTAGGAATATCGCTAGATTGGAGTTAGGAGAATATAATGCCACCGGTGCTAAATGTTCTCCATCTAGGTCTCCCTTAATCACCACATATCTGCCTTAAGTATCCATCCTAAATTTTGCAAAATGAATGGAACTCCAGCAGCAATCCAAATGAGCATCCGTCTTGCAAATCCTGAGAATATGGTGCTGACCACTGTACCTCTCCAACGTTTTTGGAGCTTTAGCAACTCCCCCAGTGTGAGATGGATCTCCTGCAGGCATACAAAGTGTATGTGTCAGTGCTTGAGGTATGAGTGTATATGAACCCTCTTCACATGTGTGGCAATGCCCGAAGCATGCCCTCCCGCAAGGACATATCACTATAGCATGTACATACTCCCCATCCCGGATAACAGGACATAAAGTCCTTAAAGTACTAGGTTCACAGTCACTGGAGTCACACCCTCTTGTAGTTCCTTTTCGATGCCAATGGGGATAGCAGTCTCTGGTCCCTCTGTAGGCTCCGATTCAGTTTTTAGGTGCCCAGGGCCAGAGCCCTCCTGCTGCTCTTCCTCCACGACCACCAATGCTCATTCCTCTGCTGCATGTTCTTTATATGGTCTGCTCCGAAGTCTCATGTTGATTCATCTACAATTCCTGTATGGACCCAGTGCACCCGTTTCAGTGAAAAACATACTGAGGGGCATATTTGTCAAAGGGTTGCATCGCTTTTGCGCCATGCAATGTGGCTCAAAAGCGACACAACCCTTAAGTGTGATTGATCAAGCCACACAAAGCCACCTTGCGTGGCCCTGAGTGGCTTGATAAATCAAGAGTAATGCAACACAGCACAAATCGCTGCCTTGCGTTACTCTGACCCAGGGAGACACTCCATGGGTGGTGCATTGGTGTTCCCATGCAAAACCCATGGATTTTAGTGCATTCCCAGATTTACCATAAGTAGTAGGCCTAGGAATGCGTCAGAACTGCTACTCAGCCCCAGGAGAGGCATAGCAAGGAGAAATATCTTTATTTCTCTTTGTTTTTTCCTCTTTCTATGTGTGCTGCATTCTGCTGGTGCTGTGTTGGCGCTAGGCAACACATTGTGCGGCAGCGCCGGGAAAAGACAGGAATGCGCCGTATTATGTTAAATACGGCACATTTGTGCCCTTTCCATGTCACGCAGATCAGCAGCAAAACCTGCTGTGCTGCACGACTTGTTGGTAAATATGGCCCTTATTGTTTACCCCAAAATACTTCAGTCGATAGCCAATCCTCCAAAAAGAGCTCCATACTTGGTAATACAATGAGCTTCGGCAGCCCTACTATTTGAACGGTATTGTGGTGGAACCTCCCTTATTTAATCCTGGAGTGCTGTAATTTGAGACTGCATCATTGTGAGTGTAGGCCACGTTGTGACCAGCGCAGACTCATTATAATCAACTCTTTCCTTCAGTTTCTTGTAATGAGCCCATAACAGACCTATATCAATCCCCAGTGCGTTACGTTTAGGTGCTAAGTTAAGTTTAATGTCTAGTATGGCTTCCAGGATCTCATCAAACTTACCAGAGTGCTCCAATAGCCTTTTCTCCATGCATGTAGTAGAAGCCACCATTTCAGAGTCTTCTGTGGTCTTTGCCCCAACCCCCCTATAGGGTCCCTTGTGATAGCGCTTTAGGGTTTCACCATCTTGTAGTGCACACCCCCTCTCTAGTCGCAGGGGACTTGCAAAGCATTCAGGGAGTGCACTAAGCATGTATCAACTCGCTCAATGAAGCGGTGCAGCGTCCCTTGTATTGGGATCCTGCTCCAGTTCCTCCCAAGTCAGACTACCCAGCTTAATGTGAAATCAATAATTGTCCGTCGCTGACACTTCTTTGGGGGATGCATCTCCCTTAGGCTCTCCCCAGGTCAATTTGATGTTGGGAATTTTTCTGTTGTTCTATGAGCGCCACAGCAGATGGGTTCTGTAGCTCCTATCACGCCCTAGTGGACAAAACACTGAGGGCCTCAGGTCCTGTATGTCCCTCTAAAGCTTCCTAAACTATATTATGAGGACAATCATTGTCAAGCACCCTGCAAATATTTCACAGCCTAATTTAGTCTAGGTATTTACATTGTCCGTGGCCTCCTATTGAAGTGCCTCCAGCAACTCCCTTCCTTTCGCTGTTCTTTGGGCGTCCTTACCTCTCCACTGGCACACGATCTGTTGTGTGCAGCTCAAACACGTCCCTTCCTAGAAGTCTGCTGAGCCCTCACCCTGTTCGATTTCAGAGTGCGTAATGCTCCTGCATAGGAGCAGGCTGATACCCCACTATGGGCCATGGCTCCCTCTAAGCATGCATGCAGGCATCGCCACATGGGCTGACCTCCCTACTCGGCTCTATCCTCCTGTGATGTTTTTGAATCAATCCCAGGACCAGGAGAGGGCAAGCACGATATCATGCCCCCAGGGGAGAGGTTTTTATGGGCTCAGGATACTGTGTCGGGGCAGGCCGGCAGAACTTGCAATAATGTATCTCACTCTGCCGCTATCTTGACCACACCCCCCCTTAACATCAACTTCTGAACTTAGCACCAGAATCCTATGATTTCTCCTAATTCCCATGCTACCTGCTTGATGGCATCCATTAAGAAGTACAAAATACTTGTTGGACCTACTTCTGATTTTCATATAACATCCTGCATTCTAGACCAGTAAGGTATGTTTCTTGCAAAATTATGATGTCAGCCCTCTTCTTCTCAAATGCTTCTCTTCTCTCAAAATAATGTCTTTTTCTTGAATGCCACCCATTCACCTTTCAAGATAAAAATAACTAATCTGTTTCTTATCCACTTTTAAATACCCTTAAAAGAGTATCACCTACACCTGCCCTGACAGAAGATGAATGAAGGCAAAAAGGACTATTTTTTCTTTTCCCTCACAAGCTTCTCACACAGTGAAAACCCTCCCTAGGGAACCCTCCATGATCCAGTCTGTGTTTTCCGAGCCGTTTGAATGTTTCCCTCTTCGCATGTCCAGTGTCCCATACTTGATGCTTACTTTCCTAGGAGATATTCTATCCCCGCATTCAGTGTGTCACTAATCATCTTACTCTGATTTACCTAGCGTCAGCCTCTGAATTAGCTAATCCACCACTTCTTCACTTTTTATTAAATGCATTTTGTAGTTCCGCATGACTGTTAGCATGGCTGGGAATTTTAACTGATCTTTTGCCCTAAATCCTTAAAGTTCACTCATTCTTTACCCAAGGACCCACTGCCTTTCATCTGTTACGTGGCATACATCTGATCTTATTGAATGAGAAATTGTACGAAATAGATTTGGGGCCTAATTTGGAGTCTGGCGGTCCGAGGACCACCAGACTCACGTGGGCCGGTGGTGGGGGTCCAGCCACCACCGCACCAGTGTTCCGACTGCCCAATTACAACTTTGGCAGTCGGACCGCCATTGCACAGCCGCAACCGACAGGGAACTGACATTCACTGGCGGTGGTGCCGCAAGCAGGGGCTAAGCAATATGCTGGTGGTGCCGGCGCTGCATCGCCATGCATATTACGAGTTTCAGGACCACCAGCTGTGTCATGGAGGACTTTACTCCATGAAAAGGCTGGTAGTCCTGAAACAAAGGTGCCCATGTGCATGGGGGCACATGCAGGGGGCACACCCAGTTCCTGCAGGGCATGGACTTTATAGACCATGCTGTGCAGCAACTGTTTTTGGCGTTCCCATTGTGGTGCCCATTTTCAGAGGCATCACATTGGGACCGGCAAAAAAATCCCACTAGACAAGAGAAAACTCGTAATCTGGTTGGCTGTGGGCACACAAGTTTGGCAGTTCAGGAGCAGGCTGCCGGCATGGCGGTCCGTTCTCGCACTGCCAAACTCATAATCAGGCCCTTAATCTTTAATGCAGGCAAAAATGTAGACTCTTTCTCCAAAAAGGTACAGGAATTAACAAGTATTTCCCCAGGTCTTTTCTGGTTTGGATTAGACGTAGAGGGGAATTGTACCCTGGATAAGTGTTAATCCTCTGTGTCTCACAAAAGTATCAGAAATGCTTCCATATGAATTTCTCAATAAGATGATTAAGATATTGGAGTAATTAAGCTTCTAGAGTCCCGGACACAGCAGATAGAATCAGTACTCACAGCAGGACACTCAGCCCACCTCCGTATTCACCTACCATCGATGTTAATCATTGTGTCCATTCTTGATATGCTCACTCTCCTAGAATGTGGTAAAAATACCTTCCATTAGACAGACGTTGCAGGAATTTGAGGATGGTCATGAATGGGCACGATTGACAGAATCTGTCCAATTGTGACAGTAGTAAAAGTGAATGCTCAGTGAAAATGTCAAGATGTTGATTAGGGATTAAACATATATTTATTAAAAATGAAAATTTAGTATTTCAGTACAAACGCACTGTTTTATCAAGATAAAAATGACAAGTTTCTGTTTTGCAAAATTGAGCATTGATTCAAAATTCAACTTCGGAATTTTACACTAAAAAGTTTGTATTTTCAGATACTGGATAGAAGTTATCATGGACTGAAATTGTTGCATTTTAGAAATATATGTAAAGCTGATATTTGAAGGTTAATTCCACAGAGTTTGGGAAATGTATTGCTGATTTTGGTTCCTTGATCCCAGAGGTCACTTGATGCTATGGGTGTTGATTCATCGGTTGTTTAAAGGCATTTTATCCTCTATATTAGAAGAAAAACTTTCTTTGATATTACAGATAAGGTTTGTGGTCTGAGCATGTAATCTTAGTCTAATCCTTGTGCCCTGATCCTGTAGAACACTGTGTAATTGAGCAGTAGTATTGCTTAATGAGACTGTAGGATTTGTCTAGCTCTGCTGCCTATGGTATAAGATTGTGAGATTTGCATAACTTGTTAATTGTTCCACACTACCCGTTTCAAGTATATTGTCAATTACAAAATATGACTGAAAATGTGCATTAAAGGGACTGAACAGAAACGTTACGAAAATAAAAATTCAATATACATTTTGAATATTGATAGCCCACTTTAAATTGTACAACCAGACTTTAACTGTCTTAAATTCTGATACCTCTGTAGACTTTGCTTTTTGGAAAGTATGTGATAAAATCCACAATTGTTTCCCCATTTTTTAAAAACATCTTTGGAAACGGTCATCCCCCATAGTCCTAGATGAGGGTAAGGCTTGTCTGGAACACCATGTAATTATTGAATTATTTCTTTACTGGTGCTTCAGACATCTCGATTTTTATTAAATTTGTGTCTGCAAAATTCGCAACTTGGTCCTGATTTCAATAAAATGTTATCAGAGGGAGAACACCATAGAAACCCTTAAAGAAAGTTAATATTTTCCTTTCACTTGTTCGCACTGTCAGATTTTAAATCAGTGTTTATTCACCACCACTAAAGTTCACCAGCCACCACTGGTGTCATCATCATGTAAATGTTACCAAAACCCTATGATGACACTGTAGGAACAGATTGCATGCTAGGTACCCTCCATATATTTTTATATCACAACGATGTTTGGAGACTAAGCTTGAAAATGCTGTTTTCTTCAAAGTGCAGCTAACAATGGACAATGGCGGGAATAAAAACGATTACGTTTTGTTAACCTTTCATGTATAAAGTGTTAAGAAACCAATGGTGAGGATCAGTGGAGTTATGTGATTCTGTGGCTTCAGTGTTCACTGGATAATGATGGATTTAACATTTTTTCCATGTAATTTGCAAAATTTGCAGATTTCCCCCAAAATGTTGCTT
The DNA here is from genome assembly GCA_963921515.1 of Calotriton arnoldi. Classification (NCBI taxonomy): domain Eukaryota; kingdom Metazoa; phylum Chordata; class Amphibia; order Caudata; family Salamandridae; genus Calotriton; species Calotriton arnoldi. The sequence goes on from CAWUFW010000465.1 coordinate 317,607, forward strand.
TTAGCTCAACTAAATGAAAAAAATACTGATAGAGAATGTGTCGTGTAATGTGCATTTTTTTGCAACATAATATATATAACTTTGCCGCATCATTTAGTCCTCCATGTTAGGTAATCCGAATAGCACTGTGTAGGAAATTACCATTTTTGCATGGTGTACCCCCAGGTTTTTGCCTTAACTGTTTTTCTGGGTGTATGTGAGGGATCGTAAGAAACTACAGCTACTCCCAAAGTGCTTTTGCGCTCTTTATTGGCTTTGTATTGGCGTTTGAAATAAGCCAGTGTTAATACAGGAATAATACGTCTTATTCCGGTAAGGATAGAGTCTTTTCCCAAGTCAGGACTGCTTTCAGGGGTGACTTCTTTCCTGGTCTTCTCCTCCAGGCAACCTGGGTTTCCTCAGGAAGTCAAAACAAGAGAGACAAGCGTAGGAACCGTGAGTCTTGTTATTAGATATGATACCTCAGGGAAAAGGGAGTGAGAGACCACCGGTGTCTTCGTTTGGTGCTGCGGACGTGAAGGAGTGCAAGGGGAAGGGTACCACAGGCAGGAGCAGTGAGAGTAAAACCCGCTAATTGCCGGTCTTCCACCTCCTCCCGGCCCACCCTGAGAACCGTGCACGTACCTGACTGAGCCACACTCCTCCAGGAGTGTGGCTGGGCGCAGCACGGGGTCGTTGGCCTCCTGGCTCTTCCTGTTGTTCGATCTCCACCTCTCTCACAGGTAGGAGCGGGGTCTTGGTGTCTCGCGTTGGTGAAGCCCTTCTCCACGTTTCTCGGTCGGCGTCCTCTTCTCGTCTTCCGGGGTTGAGCCACACCTCTCTTGCCTCGTGATCGTCTTTTTCAGTCAATGGTTCTGGAGCAGTGACGCTGCGTCCGTGGGCGGGGCTTGAGAAGTACGAGTCCCACTTAAAGGAGCCACGGCGGGTGCCAGCTGATTCCTCCGAGGTTGCGGGTTCCCTACTCCAAGTCCAGTCCGGCTGTTCCTCCTGCTGTGAAGAGAGCAGAGGACTGGACCCGTGAGGTACACTCCACCACTCGTGTATCTCATCAGTTCCCTCCCTGGGCACGGGGGACTCGTGACACACCCCCCTCCTAAGATTCTCCCGGTCGGGGAGAGGAAATATCCGGGACAGGAAGTCCACACTCCCATTTTCGGTACCCCTCCGGTGTCTCACCTCAAACGAAAAAGGCTGTAGTGAGAGGAACCACCTGAGTACTCGGGGGTTGTGTCCCATGTTCCTGCTCATCCATTGGAGAGGCGCGTGATCAGTAAACCGGGTAAATTTGCTCCCCTCCAAATAATACTGCAGTTTATCCACAGCCCATTTCATTGCAAGACATTCTTTCTCGATGGTAGGGTACCGTTGCTCCTGTGGAAACAGTTTCCTACTGATAAACAGGATGGGATGTTCCCTGCCTTCTGGTGAAAGTTGAGATAAGACGGCCCCCAACCCACAGTCTGAGGCATCCGTATGAAGAATAAAAGGCTTGGAAAAGTCAGGGGAGGACATGACCAGGCTGGTAGTGATGGCCCTCTTCAATTGTAGGAAGGCGGTAGTCACGGTGTCAGAGGGATTCAGCAGGTCTTTTGGTTTTACCTCCTTCCGGAGGAGGTCCGTGAGAGGTCCTGCGATCTCGGAATATTGGGGTATGAACCTCCTATAATACCCCAATAATCCCAAGAACGCTCTCACTTCCCTTTTCGTGGAAGGAAAGGGGGTTTCCAGAATGGCCCTTACCTTCTCTTCCTGTGGGACTATCACCCCGTTCCCCAACACATAGCCTAGATACCGCACCTTTTGAAATCCAACCCTGGACTTCCTAGCGTTTATATGGAGGCCTGCCTGTTGTAGGGCATGAAAGATTTCTGTGCAGTGGTTCAAATGTTCCTTCCACGTTGGACTAAACACCACAATATCATTTAGATATGCGGAGGAAAAGGTCTGGTATTCACGGAGTACTGCATTCATTAGCCGTTGGAAAGAGGCGGGTGCTCCGTGAAGACCAAAAGGGAGGACATTAAACTCTTAGAGCCCGTCAGGAGTTACAAAAGCGGTCTTCTCTCTGTCAGTTTCTTTCAGTGGGACCTGCCAGTATCCCTTGGTAAGATCTATCGTGGTGATGTAATGTGCGTCTCCCAATTTTTCTATTAATTCGTCTATCCGGGGCATTGGATACGAATCAAATTTGGATATGGCGTTAAGCACTCTGAAGTCCATACAAAACCTTATGGAGCCGTCTGGCTTTGGTATCAGGACAATAGGGGAGGACCATTCGCTATGGGATGGGCGGATGACTCCTATTTCCAACATACTTTTGACCTCTTCTCGGACCGCCAGTCGCCTGGCTGCCGGGATTTGGTACGGTCGCTGTTTTATGATTTTTCCGGGTAAGGTCTCAATCGTATGTTCCACCCGTGAAGTTTTCCCCGGAAGGTCTGAGAATATAGGGGAGAACTCCTCTAAAACAACGGACAGGGCTTGTTTTTGTGAGAGCGAGAGGGACTCGTTTATCACTAACTGGTGGAGGGTACTTGTGTGACCGGCTGAGGCTGATAAGGTGAGGTTAGCAGTCTTAGGTGGGGGACCTAGCCATTTTTTTAATAGGTTAATATGGTATGTTTGTACCCGAGATGCTTTCACCTGGACTCAACAGGAGGTTTTTTCGACCCTACCGACTATCTTGTAGGGACCTAACCACTCTGCTTTTAACTTACTGGCAGAAGAGGGTAACAACACTAACACCCAGTCATCTACGGCTAGCTGTCTCCCTTTCTTTCCCTTATCATAGTGATATTTCTGCTTTACTTTCTTGTTTTCCAGGTTGGAGTATGCAAGGTCCCTCAGCTTTCCTATACGGGATTTCAGGCTCTGGGTGTACTCAAAGAACCCCTGGCCTCATCTGCCTTCTCCTTTTCCCAGGCCTCCCTTGTCATCGCCAGGAGCGTCCTCGGTTGCCTCCCATACAACATTTCGAAGTAAGAACACCCGAGGCTGCTCTGGACCTGACTCCTTATGACGAAAAGCGTGAGGGGCAGGAGCTGATCCCACTCCTTTCCTTCAGTGGTCAGCATTTTCTTTAAAGTCAACTTTAGGTTCCCGTTATACCTTTCGACAAGACCGTCAGTCTGTGGATGGTATACTGACGTCTTGAGTTGTTTAACGTTTAGGGTCTTACATATCTCTTTCATGAGGCGAGAAACGAAGGGTGTGCCTTGGTCTGTTAATATCTCCCTGGGAAACCCCACTCTAGAGAAGAGCTCAATGAGTCTCTCAGTGAAGTTTTTTGGTGGTGGGGGCCCTCTGGGGGAAAGCCTCGGGATACCTAGTGGAGTAATCCACAATTACCAGGGCGTATTGATGCCCCTTGCGGGTTTCTGGCAGAGGACCTATCAGGTCCATTCCTACCCTCTCAAATGGGGTCCCTATGACTGGTAACGGCTGTAGGGGTACCGGAAGAGGTCGATAGGGGTTCTTTTTCTGGCATATGGCACATTCCTGACAGTGTCTTTTTATGTCCCCATAAACCCCCGGCCAATAGAAGTATCTCAACACGCTCTGGGTGGTTTTCTCTATACCAGTGTGTCCTGCGGTAAGATGGGAATGGGCAAAAAACAGTATTTGCTCTCTAAAAGCCTCGGTACTACCAATTGTGCAGTATCCTCTTTTTTTTCTTTTCTATATAACAACCCATCTTTAGAGAAAAATCGGGGATAGGTTGGAGGAATGCGGTCGCTCTCTTCTTGGGCTGCTCTCCAGGCATTCTGCAGGGTAGGATCATTGGTTTGAGAAAACCTGAAGTTCCTATCTAGGAGCCACGGTTCGGGAGTGAGGAGGGCCGTCTGAGGGATATTCTCGGGACTACACTGCTGTGCCCTTTCCCTGTGTCTGTGCACGGTGTTTAGGAACATGCTAAGAAATTTTGTGTTGTTGGTTCCTATTATTAGGTCTTCGGGAAGGCCTCCCATGACTCCCACCCTTATAACCGAGGCAGAACCACCTTCAGGGGTAAGAATTACTTCTGCTACAGGGTAAGGTTTGACATCTTATATGTACAAGGGTGTCCGGTATCATCTGCGATGTCTCCACCAGCTCCCCCTGGATTACTGACTGCCTGCACCCTGAGTCTAACAAAGCCCTAACCCATCGACCATTCACCAGTACACTTACATGAAATGTGTGTCCCAACTCTGCAGTGTATAGAATGGACTTCGGTATGTATCCCACTTCCATAGGTTCCTCCGAGGGCTTTTTCGAAGGGTAAAGCCGGGCAATGTGGCCCCAATCGCCACATTCGAAGCATTGGGGACCCCGGGGAAAAGCAACCTCAGGCCGGTGGGGACGTGCCTTCAGATAGTCTGGATTGGGCCTACTGTTGCTCGGTTTTTCTTGTCTCCCCTGTCCGGGGCGGCTATGTTTTTCTGTTTCCCATAAAGGAGTACGAGGCTGGGCGCGAGAGAAAGAGGTAGCCATCTCCACCGCCTGTTCCGTGGTGAGATGGGTGTGTTGTCTTAACCATCGTTGCGTGTTATACGGTAAAGCCTCCAAATACTGTTCCAGATATATCCGGTCCATTATCTCCTCTGTACTGCTTGCCCCTGGTTGCAGCCACTTGTCTGCAGCGGCTTTAAGGCGGAAAAACAGGGATTTGGGATTTTCACAGGGGGTTCCTTTTTCCCTTCGAAACCGCACCCGATAGGCTTCCGCGTCCAGCCCCAAATGATCCAGGATTACGGTTTTGATTTCTGCATAAGGGGTATTACCGGTAGCATTGGCTACTTGGTAGGGGGCTTGCGCCTCTCCGGTAAGCAGGGGTGCCAAATAGAAGGGCCATTTTTCCACAGGCCACCCACTTGCCCGTGCGGCACGTTAGAAAATGAGGAGGAAGGCATCTGGATCTTCCCCAATGATGTACTTTTGTAAGGATATACCAGGAGGTCCTTGAGGGCTGCTCTTCACATTCTGTATCCGGGAGGTGACCTGGTCCTCCACTAGCTTGTGCAGTCCTTCCATCTGCGCCACCATGGTATTCTTGAATATGTCCCGGTCTGCTTGCGCCAAGGACATTTGGCGCTCTACGGCCCATTCTAATTTTTCCTGTCCTTTTATCAAATGCTGTATTAAACTGTCCATTATGTCTGTACTAACGGACGTTATACCCGCATTCTCCACCACTTGTGAGGGATCGTAAGAAACGACAGCTACTCCCAAAGTGCTTTTGCGCTCTTTATTGGCTTTGTATTGGCGTTTGAAATAAGCCAGTGTTAATACAGGAATAATACGTCTTATTCCGGTAAGGATAGAGTCTTTTCCCAAGTCAGGACTGCTTTCAGGGGTGACTTCTTTCCTGGTCTTCTCCTCCAGGCAACCCGGGTTTCCTCAGGAAGTCAAAACAAGAGAGACAAACGTAGGAACTGTGAGTCTTGTTATTAGATATGATACCTCAGGGAAAAGGGAGTGAGGGACCACCGGTGTCTTCGTTCGGTGCTGCAGACGTGAAGGAGTGCAAGGGGAAGGGTACCACAGGCAGGAGCAGTGAGAGTAAAACCCGCTAATCGCCGGTCTTCCCCCTCCTCCCGGCCCACCCTGAGAACCGTGCACGTACCTGACTGAGCCACACTCCTCCAGGAGTGTGGCTGGGCGCAGCACGGGGTCGTTGGCCTCCTGGCTCTTCCTGTTGTTTGATCTCCACCTCTCTCGCAGGTAGGAGCGGGGTATTGGCGTCTCGCGTTGGTGAAGCCCTTCTCCACGTTTTTCGGTCGGCGTCCTCTTCCTCGTCTTCCGGGGTTGAGCCACACCTCTCTTGCCTCGTGATCGTCCTTTTCAGTCAATGGTTCTGGAGCAGTGATGTTGCGTCCATGGGCGGGGCTTGAGAAGTACGAGTCCCACTTAAAGGAGCCACAGCGGGCGCCAGCAGATTCCTCCGAGGTTGCGGGTTCCCTACTCCAAGTCCATTCCGGCTGTTCCTCCTGCTGTGAAGAGAGCAGAGGACCGGACCCGTGAGGTACACTCCACCACTCGTGTATCTCATCACGGGGGACTCGTGACAGTGTAGATATGTTGAAATTTGATATTACACATGTCCTTACATGAAAAGGTCCCACAAGCTATTTTCACTGTAGAAAAGCTGGCTGTTTTATAGGAAAACACTGGCCTTCAATACTAAATTTAATAAGGCTATCTCTGACAAGGAAACAACTAGAAATTTCATTCTTAGATTTTTTGTAATATTTATTCAAAGTCCAATTCACTGGAAAAGTTGTATTTTTTTGATACATATTAAGGAAAAGGTCATTTTAGAAAGTTACCTTTTCTCTGCCTCTGCAGACTAATTTGTAAATCCAATTCAGCAGGGCCTCACGGAGAAGGTATCCAGCCTTGTAGAGCCATCTTCGGCTATAGCCTGCTCTGCTGAAGGATTTTGATCCCCCAAAAATTACTAAATGCAAATGTGGAAATCTTCACCGGTGAAGGCGGCACACATGTCTTGCCAGGGAGGGACCTTCCTCTGAAGCAAAATTCAGATTTTTTCTATTCTGAGCTCTCCCACCAAAAGTCAACGCCATAATCGGGACCTCATGTGATGCCTGTACAACCTCTTGGAGCCCTCCTGGGCCACAGCCTGCTGCGTTGTCCTGCTGAAGATTTTGGACTTACATTTCAAAGGCGAAGTACGAAGGTAAAGCATCTGCCCAGGATGAACCTGGTTTCTGTAGCTGTCTTGCACTCTATCACAGTTGGCCTCAAATCACACCTAGGTCCCAGTTTATCACAATCACTTGAAAGCAGTTGGCACTTAATGAATTTTGGTGCTATCTATTTTTATTTTAAGTTTTAAAAATGTATATCTCCAGTTTCCCTTACTGGGTTTTTGGTTTGGGGTTTCTCTTGTGTTATCTTTTGACTTTATTACTGTGTTAATACTGCCTAAATAGATTATGCATCACCTTAAGATAAGCTTATATGCTCTGTACCATGGCTACCAGATGATTGAGCCCAGGTTGAGTAAGTGAATTTATTGACTCAGCCTAACAAGGATTGTGATTATGACTTGAGATGAGTTGTTTTCCCCGCAACTAATACTCCAGTTTCTTACAATCTGGCAATGATATCTATCTATCTATCTATCTATCTATCTATCTATTTAATATATATGTGTATATATATATATATATATATTCCAAATGCTCCGAGCGAAGACGGGAAACAACTCAACGAGCCCACTGATCAGATAAGGTATTCTTTAATTCATGACAAAAAGACGCGTTTCGACCACGTCCGTGGTCTTGGTCACCTGACCCCATCCCGGGTCAGACCCCATTTAAATAAACAGATTGAAAACGTGAACACCACGTGTCAAAGACATAGAAGAAATATTGCATCTAGAATTAGACAAATAATTAGTAAACTTATATGCCTTATTACTGGCACATTAATGAAGGATGTTAAATATAATGCAACTGAGCGTCTTGCTATGAGCTTGCAGGATAATTGGCGTGTTCCCTTCATACGGGTAAAACCACTAGCCCGCAACCAAGTTGGTATCCTAGAATGTAGCCCTAGTGCGGGTGAATCAATTAGCCTTAGGGGCAAGTGTGTAGTGAAGAGTGCAGACTACTAAATGGGACGTGCTGGGTGTAGTACCCATGGTAACGGAGACCTAGGTTTGCGCTGTGGTGGTATCCGTGACCTAATGTGCGGTACTTGTGCCCTACCGGGTGCACGAGCACTCGAATTATGGTATAGTACCAAACATATTCCTAGTGGGAGACCCAGGTTTGCGCTGTGGTGGTATCCGTGACCTAATGTGAGGCACTTGCGCTCTACTGAGTGCACGATTATTCGAAATTATGGTATAATACCAAACGTATTCCTAGTGGGATTGTCTGGTGCCTAAGTCAAGGTGGACCATTTAGAAGTGACTAAAGTGTCTAAGAGTTAGGAGGATAACTGAGGTCGTCCTTCCACTCCTGGTGCACCTAGCTCTATCGAAGGTGAGTAAGTCCAATGTTTAACCACAGCCCAGGATACCTGTATGAAAAGGTAAAACAATACAGTTAATTACACTAATGTCACCAGATTTCATCTGCAGTGTTACTGAATAACTAATAACATATGTTTCACAGAGGTAAAAGTGCCAGATATCTATTTCAAAAACATCCTGTAATAACAATTTTTCTCAATGTTCAATTAAAAAGATTCTACGAGAATACAGTGCTAACAAACCAATGCAAAACAGTGAAAATAAGAGGGGGGGTTTGAAGCGCGAGACTAGAGCCTGCAAGGTAGAAGACAGCCGAAACTATGCTATAAGTGAGAGTGTATCTCTTCATCTAAGTTGAGCCCTCCTGGGAACTTGGTGCTGGCTTGTAAGATAAAGCGGGATTCTAATCTGCGCAGGGCCGCTTGTCGGTTGCCACCTCTGGTGTTTAGATTCACTGAATCCAGGCCAAAGTATTTGGCCTGTGTCCAATCACCATCATGTTTGTCAGTGAAGTGCCTGGCTGTGTTGTAGCTGTGGTCTTTGTTGCTTATGGCCCTCCAGTGTTCTAAGATCCCGTTTTTTAACCGGAAATGTCGTAGAGCCAATGTACCAAAGGCCACACGGGCACACAATGGTATACACCACAAAGTCAGTACTACAGGTAATTAATCTTGGAATCTTCCACGTGGTTTTGACTCTCTCTAGGGTAACTTCTGTTACATTGCTACTGTGTCTACTAGTTTTACAGTTTCCGCATTTGCGGAAACCCTTAGTTTGTTTCAGCCAGTTAGTCTCTCTAGTCTGGAGATGGCTATGTACAAGGATGTCTCTAAGTGAGGTACTTCTCCTGTAGGTCATAGAGGGGTTGGGTCCCACTTTGTTTCTTAAGATAGGATCCTGTCTTAAGATCCCCCATCTGGATTTCAGTATTTTACGCAACTGTTCTGCATGGCTGCTATATCTAGTGATGAACCTGACGGGTTCTAGTACGTTATCCCTAGGTGTTTCGTTAGGGCTTTGTTTCGACAGAATCTCATCCCTCGAAAGTTCTCTTACTCGGGCTTCCGCCTGCTTCAGTGCTCTAGTTGGGTAGCCTCTTTCTCGGAACCTCATATTCATATATAATATGTATATATATAATCCATCAAATGTATTCCTTGTCACAACGCGCTCACAGTTGGTGCTGGCATGTCCAGGGAATCACACCGCTATCACTTTTTCCATCAAAGAGAAGTATGCAATAAAAATCACTTGGTGAAAAAACTCCTGGAGTGCGCATACTTATCTTTGATGAAAAAAAAAATCTGCATGTTGAAAAAGAGAATCCTAGAACACATCCGAGCTGTAAAAAACAAAGACTTGAACTATGCAACAGCCAAAATTATAGCTCTATGCCAAAACAATGATTGGAGACAAATGGAATTCTTTGGATTAGACACCATCCCACAAAATGAAAGAGGAGGGGACCGAAAGAAAAAGCTGAGACAGCTGGAATCCCGCTACATTAGTAGGCTACGAACTAAGACCCCAAAAGGCCTTAATAATGATGAGGAACTATATCTTTCCCTGAAAAAATGGATCATATTGGCTCCTTTTAAAAAAATTGTGAAAACTGGTAAAGCAACTGCTCCGTAGGTACTATTCCAGGATATATGTCGATACTATGAGCAATGACAAACATACGATTACAACACTCTCCATGAGATCAAAAACAATAATAGAACCAGGGATGGCTTTGCTATATTAAAGATCGACAATTCCAATTGATACGATATCAAGGAAACTGTAAAGGGTGACAATCAAAATGGATACCATATCAAAGAATCGCAAACTTTTTTGCAAATAACATTGTTGAAAATCTGATAACTTTATTGACAATTATTGTGAATGTAACAATAATATACATCCCTAGAATTGCAAATGAATGTGATTAACAAGTACTAAACACATAACTCTACCTGTGTGCTACCCAATTACAGGCAAACAATTGTAAACAGTCTGTCTTTTATGAAGGGACAAAATAACCAAAGAAACACAACTCCCAGAAGGCCGCATTATCCACCTAGAGGGGAGTGGTATAAACAGGATGAATAGTAGTGTGCTCCAACCGTGAGCAAGGCCCTGTGAGGCCGAAATGCGTCGGTGAGACAGACTGGCTCTGTTGGAACAATAAAAACATCTGAGCATTAGGATTCCGGTGTGCGGCGTACTTTTGTTTTAGAATTGATCCAGGGCATTGGTTCGGCCTTACGCCTGCACCCCCTGTTGAGCGCGCTGGCATTGAACCACATTGGTTGCCCTGAATCTCAACCGGCGGCGCACGACAAGCAACACAAAAACAGACATCAACACTTACCGGGTTGAGCGCCGGAGGAGGGAGCAGAAGGGCGCCATCTACACAGGAGTCTCCCCAGAAGGTGAGTGTATGAACAGAATACTACGTGTGTTGCAAATCAAAGCGGCTTGGTTTGGTTTACAAATTGGGAAACGCTGGAGTACATACAGAGGAAATCCCAGTATAACTAGAGCAGGTATCCGCAAGTAAACAATTTGAAATCAGAGCCTTTACAACGAGTGTTTTACAATTAAGGAACGGGAACGACAAAGCACACAGAGCTATAGAATCATGGAGGTGCGGAATGCGAAGAGAGCAGTGAAAATCGCAACAATGTTTCAATTTGATACCAGTGAATGTATTGAAACCATAAGAAGCCAAGGCACACAACGGGAGCAAGATCCCTTGTTAAAACAAATGTTTTTACAGATAGAACGATTGTATAGAAAGGAAATAAACAAAAGTTGGGAAGTGATTGCGCTACAAAAATATTTTGAAGTAGACAGAGTTCCGAGAGGTCTAAGGATTTTCACTATGCCAACACACCCAGAAACGAGAACAGAGTTGCTAGAAGAATGGGGAGCTAATAATATGGAATGCTCAAAAAACAAGATTAAAATATTAATAAAACACGCTAACATAGATTTGGAAGAAGTACACACCTTAATCAAGGAAATGGAAAGCAAAATACAACAGGAAAACAGGAAGAGGTGGCAAAACTAAGGAAGGACATGGAAATACGTCTAGAAGAATATGAAGATAAAATCCAAGAACGAAAACAGAGGAAATATATAAGAGACGAGATGGATTTTAGACAAGGAAGGATTCTAACCTTGATTTGACACCTTGAAACAAAACTATGGAAAAGACATACCAAAACCCACAGGAGAAATAACAAGCGAATCTGATGTGAGTGAAAATGAAGCCACAAGCAGTGCAAGTTCCTCAAAAGGAATCACTTTTTTAGAGGAAATGAGATTAATGCATCTAGATCAGACTTTAACAAGGGGTTGGGGGAGAGGAAGAGGCAGATGGCATGGAAGGGGAGATTCAAAATCTACCAAAGCACCCAAAAAACAAAACGATTAAGGCGAAAGAAAACAATATCCTTTAAGGAAGCTGACAAGAAGGAAATAGAAGATGAAGGGAATCTCATTAGAAAATCTTTCAAACTATACACTTTCCAGTGACGAACGATCATTATTAAATAAAGGATTGTCTTTTTGTCCTGAAAAACATTTTGATTATACAGACACTAAAATAGACATTTATAAATATGAACGGAAACTCAAGCTGGCAAAAACACATGCAAATTGTCCAAGGACAGTAAATGAATCAAAAACAACATCAGACCAGGAAGAGGAAAGAACAACTCTAACCATTGAACAAATTCCGGATTTGAAAAATATGTTCGATCTAATGTACAATCTAAATTAGGATGAAATGACAGAAAGCCAAGTATTACATGAATTGGAAACTGCCAAACACACTTCTAATGGTCTAAAAAACAAATCAAACTACTGTCCGTCATTATCTCCCGGAAACAAATTCGATCTATTCTCAGAGGCAATCATGAAAGAACTAGACAGTCTTGAAAAAATACAGAATGACAATAAAAGAGAAAATCCATCAAAAAAGGAATATATTGCTCTCAAAACGTTAATGGAGAACAGCAATATAATTATAAAACCGGCCGATAAAGGCGGAAACATAGTCATACAAAACAAAGCTGGCTATGTAAAGGAGACCTACAGAAAACTACATGATGTAACCAAGTATAAAAAATTGGACTATAATCCAATAAACAAAATGATTTCTGAACTTCAAACCAATCTAAATGAGTGGCATGCTTTGAATCTGATTAACGATAATGAGTTCCACTTCTTTCCAGGGATCATCAAACCATACCCACGATATACTTTCTGCCCAAAATTCACAAGACTCTCTGTGACCCCCGGGAAGACCAATTGCATCATCCTGTGAATCTCTTTATGAAAACATCTCAATATATGTAGATCACTATTTGGCGCCAATGGTACATAACTTAAGCTCATACATAAAAGACATTGGGGACTTCCTTCGCATCTTGGCAAATACCACTTGGAATCCAAACTACATTATGGCAACCATAGATGTAGTATCATTATACACATCAATAGAACATAAAATTGGCTTGCCGGCATGCACATACTTTCTCAAACAAACGAAACTTCACGGAATTACAACACTCTGGCATTCTCCTCACAATAATCAAAACATGTTTAAAAAACATCTTTCTTTTTAACTATGATCTATACCAGCAATTATGTGGTACCGCCATGGGCATTTCATTTTCACCGAACTATGCGAATCTGACCACGGGCTGGTGGGAAAAAGAAATTGCATGGAGGGCGGAAAATCAAAATGCCCTGGAAAAAATTGTGCTCTGGATATGATATATTGATGATCTATTTTTGATTTGGAATGGAAAAAAGGAGGAGTTTGTAGATTATTTCAACAAATTGAATCAAAATGATATTGGCCTTTCCTTCACCTATTCAACAAGTCGTACCAGGGTAAATTTTCTAGATACATCAGTATGTATTGACCAAGGGCAAATACACAAAACTTTGTTTAGAAAGAAAACTGCAACTAACAGCATCCTGCATGGAACAAGTTTCCACCCAAAGCCTCTGCTAAGTATTCCATATGGAGAATTTTTAAGAATACATCGCAATTTCTCAAAAGATAATGATGCCAACAATAAAATAATGGAGAGTGCACAAAGATTAAAAAACAGAGGATACAAACAAAGAGACCTAAGCAACAGTATACAGAAAATTCAAAGAGTAATACGCTCTGAAACTCTGATCACACTCACTGAAAAAGAAAAAGAGAAAGAAAAAAAGAAAAACAAACTCTAAGCACTCAAACAAGAAGCAGCAAGACTGATTCTAACATACAGTAAAAGTTCGAGAGTTACACAGATAATCCCAAAATATTGGCATTTAATAGCACAAGATCCGGACATAGGCACCATCATTCAATCAATCAATCAATCAATCATGTCACTTATAAAGCGCACTACATACCCGCGAGGGTCTCAAGGCGACCATCGATAACATACAGAAAAACACACTCCTTACAGGACAAAATAGTCCAAAGTCATTTTCAGGAAAGACCAAAAAAGAATTGGCTAGAAGAGCAACAATTAGGATTAAAAAAATGCAATAATTGCTAAGCCTGCAAAATTGGCGTAAATATGAAAGCAATAATGAACACAGAAGGCAAAACCATCAAAATCAACCACAAGATCACATGTACAACGCAATTTGTGGTCTGTCATTCGATGTGCATGCGGATTACAATATATCGGTAGTACCATCTGCATGTTGAAAAAGAGAATCCTAGAACACATCCGAGCTGTAAAAAACAAAGACTTGAACTATGCAACAGCCAAGCATATAGCTCTATGCCAAAACAATGATTGGAGATGAATGGAATTGTTTGGATTAGACACCATCCCACAAAATGAAAGAGGAGGGGACCGAAAGAAAAAGCTGAGACAGCTGGAATCCCGCTACATTATTAGGCTATGAACTAAGACCCCGAAAGGCCTTAATATTGATGAGGAACTATATGTACACTTATGAATCAGAAACTGATATCTTTCCCTGAAAGAATGGATCATATTGGCTCCTTTTTAAAAAATTGCGAAAATTCAACAATGAAATGATTGTTCAAATAAAGCGAACATTATCAGTACAAACTGGTTGAAGCATCTGCTCCGTAGGTACTATACCAGGATATATGCCGATACTATGGGCAATGACAAACATACAATTACAACACTTTCCATGAGATCAAAAACAATAATAGAAACAGGGATGGTTTTGCTACATTAAAGATCGACAATTCCAATTGATAAGATATCAAGGAAACTGTAAAGGGTGACAATCAAAATGGATACCATATCAAAGAATTGCAAACTTTTTTGCAAATAACATTGTTGAAAATCTGATAACTTTATTGACAAATATTATTGTGAATCCCTAGAATTGCAAATTAATGTGATTAACAAGCACTAAACACATAACTCTACCTGTGTGCTGCCCAATTACAGGCAAACAATTGTAAACAGTCTGTCTTTTATGAAGGGACAAAATAACCAAAAAAACACAACTCCCAGAAGGCCACATTATCGACCTAGAGGGGAGTGGTATATAAACAGGATGAATAGTAGTGTCTTCCAACCGTGAGCAAGGCCCTGTGAGGCCGAAACGCGTCGGTGAGACAGACTGGCTCTGTTTGAACAATAAAAACATCTCAGCATTAGGATTCCGGTGTGCGGCGTACTTTTGTTTAAAAAAATAAATATATATGATTGTGTGGCAGCTTAGGTCTTTATTAGTTCTTAAGCCATATGACGCGTTTCGGACAACAGAGTGTCCCTGTTCACATATGGAAACGCAGTCCGCTCACTGTTTTTATACATTTGTTTTTTTGCTGACTCCCGTATCATGTGATGCATAAACATAGAAAACATATTGTGATATCTATTATCTCATAGTCTGTTTTTCAAACATGATATTTTCCTTGTATCTAAATTTTGCGTGTTGCTTTTAAATATTTTGCCTTATCATATGGTCGATAATTATACATTTGAATTTTGAAAAAAGTGCAAGTGCTTGTGTATATATATATATATATATATATATATATATATATATATATATATATATATATATATATATATATATACTGGAAAAAACCAAAGGTTTCAGGGACGTTAAAGTTAGGGGGAGAAATAGGTATGCAGTTCCTCGGGGAAGTGAGAGAGAGAGAAAACAGAGGAAACACAGCAATAGAAGAAGGGAATTCCTCTTGTCGGAACTAGGGTCCTCACACACCCAGCAAGCTAGGTGTCATGCTTCATCATATGAACCTGCTCCTCGTCGGGTCGGCGCTGCAATACCCGACGGGCTCTTTGGTGGAGATCTTCAGTTCCTGGCCGTATGGTGCGGTGCGTGTGAGGGGCCTAGTGGTGTAGATGTGAGTGAATAGAGGTGATCTAAAACAAGTTGGACCTATTATAAATGAACTATCTACACATTGTGGTGGGTGCGACTGCTACCTACCATATTTAGTATTATGAAAACAGTCTCTCCATGAATGTCGTTCGAGCGGCTTGGGGTAGGTCTTCCAGCCCACTCCGGAGATAACCAAATCGACACCAGTTTTTAGGTGTCCCGGTACCGCTTTGGACACGGAGTGGAACATGTGGTAGCACTGAGTTAGGTTACCCGACATTCATGGAGAGACTGTTTTCATAATACTAAATGTGGTAGGTAGCAGTCGCACCCACCACAATGTGTAGATAGTTCATTTATAATAGGTCCTGAAGAATTGCCGAGGATCGCTAGGACCGCGAGGCATGAAACATGTTGACCGTCAGAGATGAGCATAGCTGAGCTGAACCAACCTGACAGCAAGCTGCCACTCTTAGTTTGGTTTTAATCAGGTGGATAGCCAGCCTGAATAAAGTCATATTTTGGACTATCCAACTTGTTTTAGATCACCTCTATTCACTCACATCTACACCACTAGGCCCCTCACATGCACCGCACCATACGGCCAGGAACTGAAGATCTCCGCCAACGAGCCCCTTTATGGGTGCCCGTCGGGTATTGCAGCGCCGACCCGACGAGGAGCAGGTTCATATGATGAAGCATGACACCTAGCTTGCTGGGTGTGTGAGGACTCTAGTTCCGACAAGAGGAATTCCCTTCCTCTATTGCTGTGTTTCCTCTGTTCTCTCTCTCTCACTTCCCCGAGGAACTGCATACCTATTTCTCCCACTGCTTGATAGGGCATGTATGCTGGACCTCTATATGTAAAAGCCCTGTAGTCCCCTTTTGGTTGATTGACGTTAAAGTTAGGCTCATATATATATATATCTCCACAAGAAAGGTTGCCCTTAGTGAGAGTGCCTCACAGAAAGCAACTCCATGCGGTGAGGACCCCAGACACCTCACATATCAGCTGGCATCAGAATCAAGGGCTTTACGCGTTTCGAATGTCACTTCTTGTTCACAAGCCTCAGCAAAGAAAAGACAGCAAACAGACATTGAGACCACCTGTGCTTTATTTCAAGAGTCAAGCCCTCATGGGCGTGTTCTCCCGCCCGCTTGGGCGTCTGGTATTTGGAGTCTCTAATAATGAAATCCCAAGTGGGTGTTGCTGTCTGTCTTGATCAAGTGCAATAAAATCCCCAGTGGATTGACAGCAAGAAATGTCAGGCAGACTGTGCATTAACAGTCACTCACGTTCGGAGCTCTCTGTTCCTCTCTCCGCATCGGAACTTCCGAACGCTGAGGATCCGCATTGACGCGGCGGGCTGCTCTCGCGACTAGGCATCCTTGTGATAGAGTGGCAGACCTCCTCTCACCCTAATATAACCTTTGATACACACACTCAAAAATACAAACTAACATTTTCAAAACAATGGACATACCAATACCAGTTACAACACACCTATTCAGTAATTCCAAGATCTACACACACATCCACTCATTCACCAACAGTCCCTATACAGTCACTCATACATGTACTTACTCATATGTACTCATACACCTATACATCCTGTTACACACCGCCACTCATTCATAGTTACTCACACACATAGTCACACATGCAAACAAAGTATCAAACATCCATTTACTTGCATATACAGTTATACACACACTACCACACTTACTTCTACAGAAACTTACACATACTTACTCTCTTAAACAATCACTTATAGAAACACCTACTTATTTGTACAGGAACTCTTCCAATCTCTCACTCTCACATATACTCACTTATATACACCAATACTCACATATACTAGTTTAAAACATATGTAGTTACTCATAAAGACACTATTGAGACAGTCATTCACTCACTAACACACCCATACACATACTCATCCACCTATACAGTCCTGCACACATGCTGTCTTCAACACATACAAACAGTGAGTCACTCATTCATGCATCTATGCACTAAGTAATACCCCCCACCGAACCATACAGACACTCAGACACTCATACTGATACTCAAAAAACCAACTAATAACCCATATAGACACTCATGTAGCTACTCACCAACCCATGCAGCCACTTATACACAAAGTGAGAGACTGATACAGATATTTTCATATTTAAACATTACTCACTAACCCATGTATTCACTAAAATACTCTTAGTCAGTTATACAATCAATTTTACAAAAACAAATCATCCATTTAGACACTTATATACCCATTTATTCTTCCATCGACCTTGAGATATACATATATAAAACATATTTAATTTTCAGAAAAACACACATTCACTGGATGATGTCATCAGTGATGTCATCAGTGATGTCATTTGAGATGTCATCAGTGATGTCATGAGTGATGTCACTGACCATGTCATGAGTGATGTAATATGTGACGTCATCAGCAGTGCATTGCGGGCGCACGAGTTATAGTTAGCTGAACTAACTATAACGGGGGAATTTCTATGGTTTTGTACGAGTGAAATGTCCAACTAACTATAACGCCCCTGAAACCTATGGTTTTTTCAGTGAATTTCTAAGGTTTTTTAAATGCTAATTTCTAACTATAACGTGCCTGAAACCTATGGTTTTTTCAGTGAATATATATATATTTATTATACTATGTATACATGTGAAAATGTCTCGGTCCTCTGTTTGCCTCGGTGGCACGGAAAAATGGGTGGAACTGACGTCAGCACGCCGACGAGGTCCTCTTATGGCTCCGATGACGTCATACGGTGTCGCGAGCGGAGCCGTGCTCGTTGACGTGGGAGAGCTAGGAATGAATTTCCGTGGAATGCTGGTGCAGGGGATATTCACCTAAGTGTTCAGGCTAGTCCTTTGGGAGCAACTGTTTATGTTGCCACTCCAGAAACCGAAACCAGTGATCCGAGGGCAGAGGCCCTGCAGATGGCACACGAGGTGGGGTGCCCAGTCGTGTGCACCGGCGGGGCAGCGAAGTGACAAGCACCACAACCCACAAAAAAGGTAACGAGGGCACTGAATAACACAGGATCTTCTCTTTCTATCTGGCAGGAACAACGAAGTTAAAATGCCCTAGTACCAAAATGTAGAATTAGTGCTACAACGGTCTTCAAGAGGACCTGCAATGCCGCTTCTGCCTCCCGTACCCTGGAGGCGGCACATGGGTCACGCGGTACGGTCATACTGCGGTGGGACGCACACTCGTTGACCTCTCATGGCACTGCTCCACACTTCAGGGAGGATGCTTTCCATTAGCTATGTTTTCTGATGACATGTCGCGCCGGCCCCGTCCAACAACAGAATTCCTTTAGATCCAAACAGACTCTTCCACTCTCTCACCGGAAGTGAAACCAGGCCACGCGGACACTTTCACAATACAACAGCCGGGAATGCACTTTTCAGTAAAAAAACACATTCCTTCCTCCTAATTAATCAAATAAACGTCTCACTGAAGGACAGGGGCCAGCTTCGATCGGTAAACAGCCGTTACAATGACTTTTTTACTTTGCGATACCATTACAACGCATGCATTACCACGCATGCGTTGTACATCACGAAGTCATTACTACGCATTTTTTTAGAACGCATGGTCATTTACCACGCATGCCTTTACAACGAATTTTGTTGTAAAGGTATGTATGGTAAATGACCATGCGTTCTAAAAAACATGTAGACGATCCATGTCGTTGTAAGGAAACAGAGGCTGTTCCGTTTCCTCACAACGACGTGCACCGCCCCTCAGAGATGATGTGAAGCAGGAACCACAAGGAGAGAGGAACCATGAGGAGTGAGAAGTAAGGGGGATTGGGCATGGGGTTTCTTTTCTAGGGTTTAGGGTAGTGCAGTGGTGTTTGGGTGGTGTAGGGGTCGTGCTGGGGGTAGTGTTTTAGGGTTTAGGGTAGTGCAGTGGTGTTTGGGTAGTCTAGGGGGTCGTGCTGGGGGTAGTGTTTTAGGGTTTAGGGTAGTGCAGTAGTGTAGGGAGTCGTGCTGGGGGTAGTGTTTTAGGGTTTAGGGTAGTGCAGTCGTGTTTGTGTAGTGTAGGGGTTCGTGTTTTAGGGTATAGGGTAGTGCAGTGGTGTTTGGGTAGTTTAGGGGGTCATGCTGGGGTTAGTGTTTTAGGGTTTAGGGTAGTGCAGTGGTGTTTGGGTAGTGTAGGGGGTCGTGCTGGGGGTAGTGTTTTAGGGTTTAGGGTAGTGCAGTGGTGTTTGTGTAGTGTGGGAGGTCATGCTGGGGGTATATTTAGGGTTTAGTGTAGTGCAGTGGTGTTTGGGTAGTGTAGGGAGTCGTGCTGGGGGTAGTGTTTTAGGGTTTAGGGTAGTGCAGTGGTGTTTGGGTAGTGTAGGGAGTCGTGCTGGTGGTAGTGTTTTAGGGTTTAGGGTAGTGCAGTTATGTTTGGGTAGTGTAGGGTGTCGTGCTGGGGGTAGTGTTTTAGGGTTTAGGGTAGTGCAGTGGTGTTTGGGTAGTGGAGGGGGTAGTGTTTTAGGGTTTAGGGTAGTGCGCCCAACCAGCCACAATATCCGTGGACAAAGAGGATCCTGACTCTTTGGAACGCTCCGTCAATTGAATAATTTGGGTCATGGGTCCTACCACGTCCAAGACCTATCAATTCCTTTCTTGGGATCCCTCATATACTTGGAGAAAAAGGTACATAGTTTCTCATCAATTTCAGGCGTGTGTGCCACCTTCCCCTTCAGTGAGGGCCTGGGGCATTCTCCCTCATCCTATTCCTGACCTCCCTTTCAAGGGGTTGATGGATTTTCCCCACCACATACTCTGCCACTTTGGCGTCAGGTGTCCACTCTGCCGTCCTAGGATGGTAAATTTGGGTAGGCTCGAACATGTCCGAGTGGACCCCGTCCCCAACCGGGGACTGAGAGGAGTGGGACTCTGGACGCCAGGGACGCCCCGAGTCCTTATCCTCATCGGAGGAGAAATCGTCCTCCGATACACCCTCTCCCTCTAAGGGAAACCCGCCGTCGGGGTCTACAATAGTGGTGACAGTGTCGCAATTTTCTCCGGGCCCCTCCTCCTCCCGGCAGGGTGCATGTTTTAGTGTTCGCGCACTCTTGAGGAAGGTCTCCGTAAGTTTATCAAATCCTTCCAAGTGCCCCGCGTTATGCTTAACAGCCCTTTTATTCCCCATCTGGGAGCTACTTGGACCCGCCACCACCAGATCTGGGTCACTGAACACCCCAGGGATGCTTTTCGCCAGCTTATCAACCTGATCCCTTAGAGGAGCCAGCACCCTAGAAATAGCCAGAGAGAGGGCTTGGTCCACTGCTGGAGGGAGAAGTTGGGGGGCCATTCCTCCTCCACTTCCTGGTAGGAGGAGTAAAAATGGTCTTCTGGAGAAGACATGATAGCAGAGGGTGTGAGCACAGAACAAATGCCCTTAAAATCCTTAAGACAGCCCCCTCGCCGGTGCTCCAACAGCTGGGCTTTCCCCGAAGCTGTTATAAGAATAGACTGAGGCGCAATACCAAATACCACCACCAGGTGACGCTGGTCAGTAACGTGGCCGTGTGGGGAAATCACCGCGTAGCGGTGTCAAAATTAGGCGAGGGTTGGTCGGGAATCAAGCGGACACTAAAGGAGTGACCGGATTCCCAAACGTGCGTAAAGACCAGCGGGAGCGCTCGACGGAGCTGCCTCGCTCGGCCAGACGCGCCTGACAGGATCTCACCGCGCGCAGAGCACACAGCGGGAGAAACTGCGAGGGGGAGAACGCACTCGGGCAAGAGCCTGCTGCGCAGGGAATATGAAACAATACCAAGGCAATAATGCTAATAACGTGCACAAGAAACCGCTATACAAACAGCAACAACGTCAGATTAAGCCAAGAATGTAAGGAATGCACTTAACTGATGAGCAGTGAAGAAAGAGGAAGCGGAAGGGACGTCACGATATTATATACGATGGACTGTGATATGATTGGACTATAGTTGCCTTGGAGACTACCCCCTAATGGTTCATGGGTTGTGTAGTCTTTTGTTTAATGATTGTTGTGTTACGTTTTCTTTGAACTGCTATGCAAATAAAGTGAGGAAAGATATGCATAATCCTCGCCTCCGTCTTGCCATAGAATTAATTAACCTTTATTTGATCTGATTTAGAAACATAGATCATAAAAGTGTACATAAAAACAGTAAATCCTCTTTCCTAATACAATACAGTGAGAATTAATTAAAACCAGTAGGTAAAAACGGGTGTTACAAAGCCCGGTTCAGAGCAACTTCAGGTTAACAGAATCGTAAAGTTCAATGTTTCGCAAGATCAATCTCATGTACTTCGTGCAAAATACGCAATAAGGGGTCCAAGTAAGATGTAACGCTCCAATACCTGACCAGTTTGCACTATATAAAACTGCAGAAAAACTAAAAATAAAAAGTGTTTTGCACACTTATGTCATTGGGCTATATGTGGGCTACATCTGGGTGATATTTGTGCTACATTTGGGCTCTTTTTTCGCTGGTGGCCATCTTGGGAGACTTATTTGTTATGAAGTTTCCTAATTTCGTCATTTACTGCAGTCTCCTCAGTAGGAAATGCTTTCAGTTTTTACTTTGATTCCATCAAGAAGGCATTCAGATGTGTCACACATTTGCCATAAATTCAGAATGTTAGCACTCTAGTTGTTCATTAGATCACTGTAGTAAAGCTACTGCTCACCAGGGAGTTAACTGGAAGTCTACTGCTGGTATTGAAAGTGATTGTTTCAGTCTGCATGTCAGAATTTTCTAATGAAATAGAAGAGGATTTGAGATCTCACTTAAAACATGCCCTAAATTTTCTTTCTGCAGCACTAACCATAATTTCTATGGCAAAATGAACCCCCTCATTTTGTTCCTTTTTAAATTAAATGTTTTAAGTGTTACCAGTTTATTCCAATCAAGATGGCTTCAGGTGTGCCATACTTTTGTCATAAGTAAGACTGTTAGCGCTCTAGTTGTTCTTTAGAACACTCTGGGAAGCTGCAGTAGAACACAAAGGCATCAACTGACAGGCTGCTCCTGTTGAAATATAACAGGAAGATATTTGAGATCACACTTGAAACATGTCCTAATTTTTCTTTCTACAGCACTAACCATAATTTCTATGACAAAATGAACCCCATCATTTTGTTCCTTTTTAAATTAAATGTTTTAAGTGTTACCAGTTTATTTGAATCAAGATCGCTTCAGGTGTGCCATACGTTTGTCGTAAGTAAGGCTGTTAGCACTCTAGTTGTTCTTTAGAACACTCTGGGAAGCTGCAGTAGAACACAAAGGAATCAACTGACAGTCTCTGCCCTTGTTGGATGTACATGTTTTACTGAGAATGTCAGACTTCATTCTCACATGACTGAGAAAGATAATGTGAATTTACAGAAAATATGCTCTCATTTTAGCTTCTGGAGCACCTTCCAAAACTGTATGGGACAAGCATGTGAAAATAGTTTTCTCTCAAACATGATTCATGATATCCCAGCAGTAGGTTTTTCACAGGGTAAAATCACCTTAGAACACACACAATTCCTGAAATTAGTATGGTACCATCAACAAATGAATTCTAATGTAACTAAAGTCTGTTATCACCCTTTATAGTTCTCCTTTTGGTAACCCTCAAAATCTTCGATTCACTACAATGCATTTCAATGGGGTACTATCATTTATATTGGTCCCAAGATGGCTGCCAGCAATTCCAGGAGGAAGTGCTGACAGCCAATCAGATCTCACGATGACATGTGTGATTAGGCTCCGCCCAGATATATATGTGTATTCTTTTTCAAATTTCTCAGGAACTACTGAACGGATTTACATCATTTAACCAAAAGGCACAACTCTGAACCAAGGGCTACCTATCTTGTTGCCAAATTTGGTGTAATTCCGTTCAGCAGTTCGGGCTGTAGCTGCGATGAAAGGTTCCTATGGAAAATTGCATGGGGAAAACACGTTTTGGGACCCCCCTTTTTTCTCGGCCCCCGCTTGCCGAATCACCCCGAAACTTTCAGGATAGGAGCGGACCGGAGCGGGCCATAAGTTTTGAAAATTTCGCGAAGATTCGTCAACCGGCGCCAAAGTTATTTCAAATAGAATGTTGTGGATTTCCTATGGAAAATAGGTCCTAACTATAACTATCTACTGGCGACCGCCAGTAGATAATATATGTATATATATATATATATATATATATATATATTATCTACTGGTGGTCGCCAGTAGATAGTTATAGTTAGGACCTATTTTCCATAGGAAATCCGCGACATTCTATTTGAAATAACTCTTGCGTCGGTTGACGAATCTTCACGAAATTTTCAAACTTTATGGCCCGCTCCGGTCTGCTCCTACTCTGAAAGTTTCGGGGTGATTCGTCAAGCGGCGCCGAGAAAAAAGGGGGGTCCCAAAACGTGTTTTCCCCATTCATTTTCCCATAGGAAACCTTAGCCACGGCAACTGCCCGAACTGCTGAACGGAATTACACCAAATTTGGCAAAGAGGTAGTTCTTGGTTCAGAAAGAACCCTTTTTGTTAAATGGTGTAAATCCGTTCAGTAGTTCCTGTGAAAATCAAAATGAAAATCACATATATATCTATGGCCGCGTCGGATTCGCGCACCCTCCCGATCACGAGCTGCATGCTAATTGGCTGTCAACACTCCAAATCAGGAAGTGTTGGCAGCCATTTTGTCCCTCGGTAGAACCAGGGACAGAAACAAGTGCGCAAAACGCACAAAGGGGGCAGGGTAGAAACACCCTGACCCCCTAGGTCTGCTCAGGGGGTCCCACAAGGACCCCCTGGGCAGAAAAAAGCATTTTTTTTTTTAAATTGGCGGGACGCGCTTAGGGTGCGCGGATCCCGCCGATAAAAAAAAAAATCACAAGTGCGCAAACGCACAAAGGGGGCAGGGTAGAAACACCCTGACTCCCCTAGGTCTGCTCAGTGGGTCCCACGAGGACCCCCTGCGCAGAAAAAAGCATTTTTAAAAAAAAAAAATCGGCGGGATGCGCATAGGGTGCGCGAATCCCGCCGTAAAAAAAGAAATCGAAGCGCGGTGTCCCGCGCTTCGATGTTATTTTGCCCCCGGGTGGCCCAAGTCCCGGGGGCATGCGGGGGGTGGGTTTATAGTTAGTTAGAGGCCCCCCAAGCCCCGGGCACGCCACCCCCCGGGGCTTTCTAATAAAAATGTTGCGGGAGGGCACTCGGCCCTCCCGCAGCCCTGGGGAACACCACCTCCCCGGGGCTTCTTTTTTTTTTTTAAAACATTTCCTGTGTTGGGGGGCTTGAGCCCCCCCACACGCCCCGGGGACCACCACCTCCCCGGGGCACTAATAATGTAAATGCGGGGGTCCGTAACGGACCCCCGAGCCCTGGGGATCACCACCTCCCCGGGGCTTTAAAGACATGGGAGGGGGGCCGCGCGGCCCCCCTCCTGGAGCCATTGATGGCCCTGGGGACCGCCACCCCCCAGGGCCGGCTCCTGCAGTGTCCCGGGGTGCCTACCCCCGGGACACTGTAGTTTGCAATGGCAGGACGGGAGCCTCGCGGCTCCCGTCCTGCCATTGCAAACTGCTTTGCTTCATTGAAGGGAGAGCAGGGAAACCTGCTCTCACTTCAATGAAGCAAAGCAGATTGCTTTTCCACATGGGGAGCTGCATGTCAGCAGCTCCCCATGTGGAAAAGCAATGCCGGGACCGTGGGGGGATTGGGGACCCCCCCATGGTCCCCAACGGAGAGGGACAGCCCCGGGGGATGGGGTCCCCGGGGCAAGTAGTGGCAAGTAGTGGCCCCCTCCCCAAAAAAAAAAAAAATTAAAAAAAATTGAAAAATAAAGGCCTGCCCCGGGGGATGGGGTCCCCGGGGCAAAAGGAGGCCTGAGGAGGGGGGCCACG
This sequence comes from Calotriton arnoldi, assembly GCA_963921515.1. Classification (NCBI taxonomy): domain Eukaryota; kingdom Metazoa; phylum Chordata; class Amphibia; order Caudata; family Salamandridae; genus Calotriton; species Calotriton arnoldi. The sequence goes on from CAWUFW010000465.1 coordinate 342,843, forward strand.
CAGCCCCCCTCCTTAAAAAAATAATAAAAAGAGTGGCCATGCCCCGGGGGATGGGGTCCCCGGGGCCGGAATCGGCCACGGGAGGGGGGCCACGCGGCCCCCTTCCCGTTTTTCTTTTTTTTTTTAATGAAAAAAAAGGGGTAAGGCCCTGGGGGATGAGGTCCCCAGGGCCCAAAAAAGGAAAAGGAAGGGGGCCACACAGCCCCCTTCGAGGAAAAAAACAACAAAAAACGATCGTGCCTCAGGCCCCGCCCCTTCCTTTACCATTCTGCAAACGCGCCCCTGGCGCGTTTGCAGAGGGGGAACGAATTCACCTTGAATACTGGGGGTCCCTGGGGGCCAACTAGCCCACCAGGAACCTCCAGTATGCGCCAGGGGGCTGCGTTGCAGAGAGGTGTACAGAGGCCACGCCCCTTTTTACACCTCTCTGCAACGCAGCTCTGTGGCGCATGCTGGAGGTACCTGGTGGGATAGTTGGACCCCAGGGACCCTCAGGATTCAAGGGGACTTAATCCCCCAACTTAAAACGCACCACGGGGCGCGTTTGCACAGTGGTGAAGGGAGGGGGCCGGGCTTCAGGTGACATGTGTGCAAACAGGCCCCATGGCGCGTTTTAAGATGGGGAATTAAATCCCCTTCAATCCTGAGGGTCCCTGGGGGCCAACTAGCCCACCAGGTACCTCCAGTAAGCGCCACGGAGCTGCGTTGCAGAGTTTTGTAAAAAGGGGCGTGGCCTCTGAACACCTCTCTGCAACGCAGCTCTCTGGCGCATACTGGAGGTATCTGGTGGGCCAGTTGGCCCCTAGGGACCCTCGGGATTGAGGAGGAATTAATTCTCCAACTTAAAACACGCCACAGGGCGTGTTTGCAGACATGTCACCTCAGGCCCCAACCCCTTCCTTCACCATTGTGCAAATATTCCTCTAAAATCAGCCGAACTACGAATTCCGATTTACTCACCTGTTATCAGGAGAGACCTCAGTGCTGCATCTTTGAGCCCAGTACTGATCCTGAAAAGTAATTTTAACCGTACTTACCAGTAACTTGAATTTCCTTCCATAGGCTAACATTGACTGGTTTCACTTGGAAATTCTTCTAAGTGTGGAGTTTTGGAACTTTATAATATTCCTCTAAAATCAGCCGAACTACGAATTCCGATTTACTCACCTGTTATCAGGAGAGACCACAGTGCTGCATCTTTGAGCCCAGTACTAATTCTGAAAAGTAATTTTAACCGTACTTACCAGTAACTTGAATTTCCTTCCATAGGCTAACATTGACTGGTTTCACTTGGAAATTCTTCTAAGTGTTGAGTTTTGGAACTTTATAATATTCCTCTAAAATCAGCTGAACTACGAATTCCAATTTACTCACCTGTTATCAGGAGAGACCTCAGTGCTGCATCTTTCAGCCCAGTACAGATCCTGAAAAGTAATTCTAACCGTACTTAACAGTAACTTGAATTTCCTTCCATAGGCTAACATTGACTGGTTTCACTTGGAAATTCTTCTAAGTGTGGAGTTTTGGAACTTTATAATATTCCTCTAAAATCAGCCGAACTACGAATTCCGATTTACTCACCTGTTCTCAGGAGAGAACCCAGTGCTGCATCTTTTAGCCCAGCACTGACCCTGATAAGTAATTCTAACCGTACTTACCAGTAACTTGTATTTCCTTCCATTGGAATCCATTGTCTGGTTTTCCGCAGAAAAGTTTGTGTCGAATTTCACAAACTACAAATATTCCTTAAAAATCGCCTGTATGACTTAAACGCATTATTTCAACTGTTTACAGGAGATGCACCAGTGCGGGATCCAGGATCCACCACTGAGTAAGAAAAAGTAACGATAACACTACTTACCTGCTAAGTGAATTTCCTCCCATAGGATAACATTGGTGATTCTATGTGAAAAAGTTTCTAAGTGTCAAGTTTTAAAATACAATAATATTCCTTAAAAATCACTACTGTAACCAAAACGTTTTTACTCAACTGTTTACAGGAGATGTCCCAGGACTGAATCTAGGATCCAGTCCTGTGGTTAGAAAAGTAATCCATAAAGTAACTAATTGCATTTAACTAGAAATTCACATTGAGCTCAATGTTGCATTGTGTTTGAAATTGTGTTGCCCATTGCAACAACTGTAACTACTGTACTTAAAACTCTATTGCCTATTTGCAAAGTATTTAAACTAAAGTAATTCATTCTGAGAAAGTATATTTTGTAATGTAATGTATAATGTAATTACAATGTAATTTAATAAATAAAATATCTAAAAATAAATAGTTTTAAAAAATGTAGTAAATCAGTATCAAAAAAATAAATATAACAATTAATACATTTAAAAATTGTCATTTACAAAACCTTTGAAATTCACTGAAAAAACCATAGGTTTTAGGGGCGTTATAGTTAGAAATTAGCATTTAAAAAACCTTTGAAATTCACTGAAAAAACCATAGGTTTCAGGCACGTTATAGTTAGAAATTAGCATTTAAAAAACCTTTGAAATTCACTGAAAAAACCATAGGTTTCAGACACGTTATAGTTAGAAATTAGCATTTAAAAAACCTTTGAAATTCACTGAAAAAACCATAGGTTTCAGGCACGTTATAGTTAGAAATTAGCATTTAAAAAACCTTTGAAATTCACTGAAAAAACCATAGGTTTCAGACACGTTATAGTTAGAAATTAGCATTTAAAAAACCTTTGAAATTCACTGAAAAAACCATAGGTTTTAGGGACAGTTATAGTTAGTTGGACATTTCACTCGTACAAAACCATAGAAATTCCCCGTTATAGTTAGTTCAGCTAACTATAACTCGCGCCCCGCAATGCACTGCTGATGACGTCACATATTACATCACTCATGACATGGTCAGTGACATCACTGATGACATCACTGATGACCTCTCAAATGACATCACTGATGACATCACTGATGACATCATCCACGTGATAATCTGATGCACCTCCTCACACCCTAATATAACTTTTGATACACCCACTGTAAATTACAGACTGCCATTGTCAAAACCATAGACACTCCAACACCAATTACTATATACACACTCACTGATTCTTAGGTCTACACACACACATCTACTCACTCACCCGTACAGTCACTCATAGTCACTCAGTATAGGACTATTATATGCACTCATACACCTATATAAACACTCACACACCGCCACTCATCCATAGAGGTACTCACACACCTAGTCAGTCATGCAAAAATTAAGCACACACCCATTTACTCACCTATACAGTTATACACACACCAGCTCACTTACTCATACAAATACTAGCACATTCTTACGCTCTTATACAATCTCTAATACAAGCACACACTCATCCATACAGTCACTCTCACAATCACACACTCTCGCTTATAGCTATTTATATACTCCAACACACATATATACTGCCTTTCACATATGTAGTTACTCACACATGTACCACTGGGACATACATTCACTCACTAACACACTCTTACACACACTTACCCACCCATACAGTCTATCACAGATGCACTCTTGAAACCATCCACCCAGTGAATCACCCACTCACACATCTATGCACAGAGTCGCACACACCCCACCCACACAAACACTCAGGCACCCATACAGATACTCAGACAACCAATCAATAACTCATATAGACACTCATGTAGCTATTCACAAACCCATGCAGCCACTTACACAGCAACAGACAGACGGATACAGACATTCACCCAGTTTAGTCACTAACCCATGCATTCAGTAAGATACGTTTAATCACTCACTTATAGAGTTAGTCACGCACCTACTAAATCATCCTTTCAGACACTTATACACCCACTCATTCTTCAATACGCTTTTCCCTATATATATTAAACATATTTAAACTTTACAGAAACACACAGTCACTGGATGATGTCATCAGTGATGTCATTTGAGATGTCATCAGTGATGTCATCAGTGATGTCACTGACCATGTCATGAGTGATGTAATATGTGACGTCATCAGCAGTGCATTGCGAGGCGCGAGTTATAGTTAGCTGAACTAACTATAACGGGGGAATTTCTATGGTTTTGTACGAGTGAAATGTCCAACTAACTATAACTGTCCCTAAAACCTATGGTTTTTTCAGTGAATATATATGTATATATATATATATTATCTACTGGCGGTCGCCAGTAGATAGTTATAGTTAGGACCTATTTTCCATAGGAAATCTGCAACATTCTATTTGAAATAACGTTGGCGCCGGTTGACGAATCTTCGCGAAAGCTTCCAACTTGTTGGGGCGCTCTGGTCCGCTCCTATCCTGACAGTCTCGGGGTGATACGTCAAGCGGGGGCCGAGAAAAAAGGGGGGTCCCAAAACGCATTTTCCCCATTCATTTTTCCATAGGAACCTTTAGTCGCAGCTACAGCCCGAACTGCTGAACGGAATTACACCAAATTTGGCAAAGAGGTAGCCCTTGGTTCAGTGTTGTGCCTTTTGCTTAAATGGTGTAAATCCGTTCAGTAGTTCCTGAGAAATTCAAAAGTAAAGTCACATATATATCTATGGCCAAGTAGGGTCCGCGTACCCTCCCGATCACGAGCTGCATGCTAATTGGCTGTCAACACTCCAAATCAGGAAGTGTTGGCAGCCATTTTGTCCCTCGGTAGAACCGAGGGACAGAAACAAGTGTGCAAAGCGCAAAAAGGGGGCAGGGTAGAAACACCCTGACCCCCTAGGTCTGCTCAGGGGGTCCCACAAGGACCCCCTGGGCAGAAAAAAGCATTTAAAAAAAAAAAAAATCGGCGGGATGCGCGGATCCCGCTGAGGAAAAAAAAAAAGAGAAACAAGTGCGCAAAACGCACAAAGGGGGCAGGGTAGAAACACCCTGACCCCCTAGGTCTGCTCAGGGGGTCCCACAAGGACCCCCTGGGCAGAAAAAAGCATTTTTTTAAGAAAATAAATCGGCGGGATGTGCTTGGGGTGCGCGAATCCCGCCGAAAAAAAAAAAAACGAAGCGCGGTCTCCCGCGCTTCGTTGTTAATTGGCCCCCGGGTGGCCCAAGTCCCGGGGGCATGCGGGGGGTAGGTTTATGTTTTATGTGGGGGGCCTCTAAGGCCCCCCAAGCCCCGGGGACCGCCACCCCCGGGGCTTTAAATAAAACATGGTGCGGGAGGGCTCTCCGCCCTCCCGCAGCCCCGGGGACCGCCAACCCCCGGGGCTTCTTTTTTTTAAAATTAATCACCTGTGTGGGGGGGCTCCAGCCCCCACATGCCCCGGGGACCACCACCTCCCGGGGCACTTAGAAAACAAATGTGGGGGTCCGTTTCGGACCCCGAAGCCCCAGGGACCACCACCTCCCGGGGCTGTGCAATTGAAGGGAGGGGGCCGCGCGGCCCCCCTCCTGGAGCCTGTGGTGGCCCTGGGGACCGCCACCTCCCAGGGCCGGCTCCTGCAGTGTCCCTGGGTGCCTACCCCTGGGACACTGTAGTTTGCTATGACAGGATGGGAGCCTCGCGGCTCCCGTCCTGTCATAGCAAACTGCTTTGGATATTGGAAGCGAGAGCAGGGAAACCTGCTCTCGCTTCCAATATCCAAAGACAATTGCTTTCCACATGGGGAGCTGCATGTTAGCAGCTCCCCATGTGGAAAGCAATGCCGGCTCCCGCAGGACGCTGGGAGCCGGCATGGTACATGGGGGAGTTGGGGTCCCCCCACGGACGCCAAAGGATAGGGCCAGCCTCGGGGGATGGGGTCCCCGGGGCAAGTAGTGGCCCGGGAGGGGGGCCACATGGCCCCCCTCCCCAAATTAGAAAAAAAAATTAAAAATTAAAAAGGCCGGCCCCGGGGGATGGGGTCCCCGGGGCCTAAGGAGGCCTGAGGAGGGGGGCAATGCAGCCCCCCTCCATGAAAATAAAAATAAATAAAAAGGTGGCAATGACCCGGGGGATGGGGTCCCCGGGCCGAAATTGGCCACGGGAGGGGGGCCCACGCGGTCCCCTTCCCGTTCACATTTAAAAAAAAAAAAAAAAGGGGGTCAGGCCCTGGGGGATGGGGTCCCCAGGGCCCAAAATAATTAAAAAGAAGGGGGGCCACACAGCCCCCTTTAAAAAAAAAAAGAAATCCGGCATCGCGCCGGAGGCCACGCCCCCTCCTTGTCAGCACTCTGCAAACGCGCCCCCTGGCGTGTTTGCAGAGGGGGAACGAATTCCCCTTGAATACTGGGGGTCCCTGGGGGCCAACTAGCCCACCAGGAACCTCCAGTATGCGCCAGGGGGCTGCGTTGCGGAGAGGTGTTCTGAGGCCACGCTCCTTTTTACACCTCTCTGCAACGCAGCTCTGTGGCGCTTAATGGAGGTAGCTGGTGGGCTAGTTGCACCCCAGGGACCCTCAGGATTCAACGGGAGTTAATCCCCCGACTTAAAACGCGCCACGGGGCGCGTTTGCACAGTGGTGAAGGGAGGGGGCGGAGCCTGAGGTGACATGTGTGCAAACAGGCCCCGTGGCACGTTTTAAGATAGGGAATTAAATCCCCTTCAATCATGAGGGTCCCTGGGGGCCAACTAGCCCACCAGGTACCTCCAGTAAGCGCCACGGAGCTGCGTTGCAGAGTGTTGTAAAAAGGGGCGTGGCCTCTGAACACCTCTCTGCAACGCAGCTCCCTGGCGCATACTGGAGGTATCTGGTGGGCTAGTTGGCCCCTAGAGACCCTCGGGATTGAGGAGGAATTAATTCTCCAACTTAAAACGCGCCACAGGGCGTGTTTGCAGACATGTCACCTCAAGCCCCACCCCCTTCCTTCACCATTGTGCAAATATTCCTCTAAAATCAGCCGAAATACGAATTCCGATTTACTCACCTGTTATTAGGAGAGAACCCAGTGCTGCATCTTTTAGCCCAGCACTGACCTTGAAAAGTAATTCTAACCGTACTTACCAGTAACTTGAATTTCCTTCCATAGGCTAACATTGACTGGTTTCACTTGGAAATTCTTCTAAGTGTGGAGTTTTGGAACTTTATAATATTGCTCTAAAATCAGCCGAACTACGAATTCCGATTTACTCACCTGTTATCAGGAGAGACCTCAGTGCTGTATCTTTGAGCCCAGTACTGATCCTGAAAAGTAATTTTAACCGTACTTACCAGTAACTTGTATTTCCTTCCATTGGAATCCATTGTCTGGTTTTCAGCAGAAAAGTTTCAAAGTGTCGATTTTCACAAACTACAAATATTCCTTAGAAATCGCCTGTATGACTTAAACGCATTCTTTCAACTGTTTACAGGAGATGCACCAGTGCTGGATCCAGGATCCACCACTGAGTAAGAAAAAGTAACGATAACACTACTTACCTGCTAAGTGAATTTCCTCCCATAGGATAATATTGGTGATTCTATGTGAAAAAGTTTCTAAGTGTCAACTTTTAAAATACAATAATATTCCTTAAAAATCACTACTGTAACCAAAACGCTTTTACTCAACTGTTTACAGGAGATGTCCCAGGACTGAATCTAGGATCCAGTCCTGTGGTTAGAAAAGTAATCCATAAAGTAACTAATTGCATTTAACTTGAAATTCACATTGAGCTCAATGTTGCATTGTCTTTGAAATTGTGTTGCCCATTGCAACAACTGTAACTACTGTACTTAAGTCTATTGCCTATTTGCAAAGTATTTAAACTAAAGTAATTCATTCTGAGAAAGTATATCTTGTAATGTATAATGTAATTACAATGTAATTTAAACAATAAAATATCTAAAAATAAATAGTTTAAAAAAATGTTGTAAATCAGTATCAAAAAACAACAATTAATACATTTAAAAATTGTCATTTACAAAACCTTTGAAATTCACTGAAAAAAACCATAGGTTTCAGACATGTTATAGTTAGGAATTAGCATTTAAAAAACCTTTGAAATTCACTGAAAAAACCATAGGTTTCAGGCACGTTATAGTTAGAAATTAGCATTTAAAAAACCTTACAAATTCACTGAAAAAACCATAGGTTTTAGGGACAGTTATAGTTAGTTGGACATTGCACTCGTACAAAACCCGTGAAATTCCCCCGTTATAGTTAGTTCAGGTAACTATAACTCGCGCCCCGCAATGCACTTCTGATGACGTCACATATTACATCACTCATGACATGGTCAGTGACATCACTGATGACATCACTGATGACATCTCAAATGACATCACTGATGACATCACTGATGACATCATCCATGTGATAATTTGATGCATCTTCTCACACCCTAATATAACTTTTGATACACCCACTGTAAATTACAGGCTGCCATTGTAAAAACCATAGACACTCCAACACCAATTACTATATACACACTCACTGATTCTTAGGTCTACACACACACATCTACTCACTCACCCGTACAGTCACTCATACTTATAGTCAATCAGTACAGGACTATTATATGCACTCATACACCTATATAAACACTCACACACCGCCACTCATCCATAGAGGTACTCACACACCTAGTCAGTCATGCAATAAATTAAGCACACACCCATTTACTCATCTATACAGTTATACACACACCAGCTCACTTACTCATACAAATACTAGCACATTCTTACGCTCTTATACAATCACTGATACAAGCACACACTCATCCATACAGTCACTCTCACAATCACACACTCTCGCTTATAGCTATTTATATACTCCAACACACATATATATTGCCTTTCACATATGTAGTTACTCATACATGTACCACTGGGACATACATTCACTCACTAACACACTCTTACACACACTTACCCACCCATACAGTCTATCACAGATGCACTCTTGAAACCATCCACCCAGTGAATCACCCACTCACCCATCTATGCACCGAGTCGTACACACCCCACCCACACAAACACTCAGGCACCCATACAGATACTCCGGCAACCAATCAATAACTCATATAGACACTCATGTAGCTATTAACAAACCCATGCAGCCACTTACACAGCAACAGACAGACGGATACAGACATTCACCCAGTTTAGTCACTAACCCATGCATTCAGTAAGATACGTTTAATCACTCACTTATAGAGTTAGTCACGCACCTACTAAATCCTCCATTCAGACACTTATACACCCACTCATTCTTCAATACGCCTTTCCCTATATATATTAAACATATTTAAACTTTACAGAAACACACAGTCACTGGATGATGTCATCAGTGATGTCATTTGAGATGTCATCAGTGATGTCATCAGTGATGTCACTGACCATGTCATGAGTGATGTAATATGTGACGTCATCAGAAGTGCATTGCGGGGGCGCGAGTTATAGTTACCTGAACTAACTATAACGGGGGAATTTCACGGGTTTTGTACGAGTGCAATGTCCAACTAACTATAACTGTCCCTAAAACCTATGGTTTTTTCAGTGAATTTGTAAGGTTTTTTAAATGCTAATTTCTAACTATAACGTGCCTGAAACCTATGGTTTTTTCAGTGAATATATATATATATATATATATATATATATATATATATATATATATATATATATATATATATATATATATATATTATCTACTGGCTGTCGCCAGTAGATAGTTATAGTTAGGACCTATTTTCCATAGGAAATCCGCAACATTCTATTTGAAATAACTCTTGCGTCGGTTGACGAATATTCGCGAAATTTTCAAACTTTATGGCCCGCTCCGGTCCGCTCCTACCCTGAGAGTTTCAGGGTGATTTGTCAAGCGGGGGCCGAGAAAAAAGGGGGGTCCCAAAACGTGTTTTCCCCATTCATTTTCCCATAGGAAACTTTAGCCACGGCTACAGCCCGAACTGCTGAACGGAATTACACAAAATTTGGCAAAGACGTAGTTCTTGGTTCAGAAAGAACCCTTTTTGTTAAATGGTGTAAATCCGTTCAGTAGTTGCTGAGAAAATCAAAAGTAAAAACACATATATATCTGGGCGAAGCCTAACCACACATGTCATCGTGAGATCTGATTGGCTGTCAGCACTTCATCCTGGAATTGCTGGCAGCCATCTTGGGACCAATATAAATGATAGTACCCCATTGAAATGCATTGTAGTGAATCGAAGATTTTGAGCGTTACCAAAAGGAGAACTATAAAGGGTGATAACAGACTTTAGTTACATTAGAATTCATTTGTTGATGGTACCATACTAATTTCAGGAATTATGGTGTGTTCTAAGGTGATTTTACCCTGTGAAAAACCTTCTGCTGGGATATCATGAATCATGTTTGAGAGAACTATTTTCACATGCTTGTCCCATACAGTTTTGGAAGGTGCTCCAGAAGCTAAAATGAGAGCATATTTTCTGTAAATTCACATTATCTTTCTCAGTCATGTGAGAATGAAGTCTGACATTCTCAGTAAAACATGTACATCCAACAATGGCAGAGACTGTCAGATGATTCCTTTGTGTTCTACTGCAGCTTCCCAGAGTGTTCTAAAGAACAACTAGAGCGCTAACAGTCTTACTTATGACAAAAGTATGGCACACCTGAAGCCATCTTTATTGGAATAAACTGGTAACACTTAAAACATTTAATTTAAAAAGGAACAAAATGAGGGGGTTCATTTTGCCATAGAAATTATGGTTAGTGCTGTAGAAAGAAAAATTAGGACATGTTTTAAGTGAGATCTCAAATATCTTCCTGTTATATTTCAACAGGAGCAGCCTGTCAGTTGATGCCTTTGTGTTCTACTGCAGCTTCCCAGAGTGTTCTAAAGAACAACTAGAGTGCTAACAGCCTTACTTATGACAAAAGTATGGCACACCTGAAGCCATCTTGATTGGAATAAACTGGTAACACTTAAAACATTTAATTTAAAAAGGAACAAAATGAGGGGTTCATTTTGCCATAGAAATTATGGTTAGTGCTGCAGAAAGAAAATTTAGGGCATGTTTTAAGTGAGATCTCAAATCCTCTTCTATTTCATTAGAAAATTCTGACATGCAGACTGAAACAATCACTTTCAATACCAGCAGTAGACTTCCAGTTAACTCCTTGGTGAGCAGTAGCTTTACTACAGTGATCTAATGAACAACTAGAGTGCTAACATTCTGAATTTATGGCAAATGTGTGACACATCTGAATGCCTTCTTGATGGAATCAAATTAAAAAACTGAAAGCATTTCCTACTGAGGAGACTGTAGTAAATGAGGAAATTAGGAAACTTCATAACAAATAAGTCTCCCAAGATGGCCACCAGAGAAAAAAGAGCCCAAATGTAGCACAAATATCACCCAGAGGTAGCCCACGTATAGCCCAATGACAGAAGTGTGCAAAACACTTTTTATTTTTTGTTTTTTTGCAGTTTTATATAGTGCAGACTGGTCAGGTATTGGAGTGCTTTACATGAGCATTGGTTACATCACACAAGGACAAATTCATGTTGGTTGACCCCTACACTACCCAAACACCACTGCACTACCCTAAACCCTAAAACACTACCCCGAGCACGACCCCCTTCACTACCCAAACACAACTGCACTACCCTAAACTCAAAAACACTACCCCCAGCACGACCCCCTACACTACCCAAACACCACTGCACTACCCTAAACCCTAAATCTACCCCCTACACTACACAAATACCACTGCACTACCCTAAACCCTAAACCCTAAAACACTAGAACCCAGCATGACCCCCTACAGTACACAAACACCACTGCACTACCCTAAACCCTAAAACACTACCCCCTACACTACACAAACACCACTGCACTACCCTAAACCCTAAAACACTACCCCAGCACTACCCCCTACACTACCCAAACACCACTGCACTACCCTAAACCCTAAAACACTACCCCCAGCACGACTCCCTACACTACACAAACACCACTGGACTACCCTAAACCCTAAAACACTACCCCCAGCATGACTCCATACACTACCTAAACACCACTGCACTACACTAAACCCTAAATCTAGCCCCAGCATGACCTCCCACACTACACAAACACCACTGCATTACCCTAAACCCTAAAACACTACCCCCAGCACGACCCCCTACACTACCCAAACACCACTGCACTACCCTAAAACACTAACCCCAGCATGACCCCTACACTACCCAAACACCACTGCACTACCCTATACCCTAAAACACGACCCCGTACACTACACAAACACACCTGCACTACCCTAAACCCTAAAACACTACCCCCTACACTACACAAACACAACTGCCCTACCCTAAACCCTAAAACACAACCCCCAGCATGACCCCCTACACTACACAAACACCACTGCACTACCCTAAACCCCCTACACTATACAAACACCACTGCATTACTCTAAACCCTAAAACACTACCCCCTACACTACACAAACACCACTGCACTACCCTAAACCCTAAATCGACCCCCAGCACGACCCCCTACACTACCCAAACACCACTGCCATACCCTAAACCCTAAAACATTACCCCCAGCATGAACCTCTACACTACCCAAACACCACTGAACTACCCTAAACCTTAAAACACTACCCCCAGCACTACCCCCTACACTACACAAACACCACTGCACTACCCTAAACCCTAAAACACTACCCCAGCACTACCCCCTACACTACCCAAACACCACTGCACTAACATAAACCCTAAAACACTACCCCCAGCACAACCCCCTACACTACACAAACACCACTGCACTACCCTAAACCCTAAAACACTACCCCCAGCACGACTCCCTACACTACCCAAACACCACTGCACTACCCTAAACCCTAAATCTACCCCCAGCACGACCCCCTACACTACCCAAACACCACCTCACTACCCTAAACCATAAAACACTACCCCCAGCATGACCCCCTACACTACCCATACACCACTGCACTACCCTAAAGCCTAAAACACTACCCCCAGCACAACCCCCTACACTACTGCACTACCCTAAACCCTAAAACACTACCCCCAGCACGACCCCCTATACTACCCAAACACCACTGCACTACCCTAAACCCTAAAACACTACCTCCAGCACGACCCCCTACACCACCCAAACACCACTGCACTACCCTAAACCCTAGAAAAGAAACCCCCACCCCATGCCCAATCCCCCTTACCTCTCACTCCTCGTGGTTCCTCTCTCCTCGTGGTTCCTGCTTCACGTCGTCTCTGAGGGGCGGTGCACGTCGTTGTGAGGAAACGGAACAGCCTCTGTTTCCTTACAACGACATGGATCGTCTACATGTTTTTAGAACGCATGGTCATTTACCATACATACCTTTACAACAAAATTCGTTGTAAAGGCATGCGTGGTAAATGACCATGCGTTCTAAAAAATGCGTAGTAATGACTTCGTGATGTACAACGCATGCGTGGTAATGAATGCGCTGTAATGGTATCGCAAAGTAAAAAGTCGTTGTAACGGCTGTTTACCGATCGAAGCTGGCCCCTGTTCTTCAGTGAGACGTTTATTTGATTAATTAGGAGGAAGGAATGTGGTTTTTTACCAAAAAGTGCATTCCCGGCTGTTGTATTGTGAAAGTGTCCGCGTGGCCTGGTTTCACTTCCGGTGAGAGAGTGGAAGAGTCTGTTTGGATCTAAAGGAGTTCTGTTGTTGGACGGGGCTGGCGCGACATGTCATCAGAAAACATAGCTAATGGAAAGCGTCCTCCCTGAAGTGTGGAGCAGTGCCATGAGAGGTCAACGAGTGTGCGTCCCACCGCAGTATGACCGTACCGCGTGACCCATGTGCCACCTCCAGGGTACGGGAGGCAGAAGCGGCATCACAGGTCCTCTTGAAGACCGTTGTAGCACTAATTCTACATTTTGGTACTAGGGCATTTTAACTTCGTTGTTCCTGCCAGATACAAAGAGAAGATCCTGTGTTATTCAGTGCCCTCGTTACCTTTTTTGTGGGTTGTGGTGCTTGTCACTTCGCTGCCCCGCCGGTGCACACGACTGGGCACCCCACCTCGTGTGCCATCTGCAGGGCCTCTGCCCTCGGATCACTGGTTTTGGTTTCTGGAGTGGCAACATAAACAGTTGCTCCCAAAGGACTAGCCTGAACACTTAGGTGAATATCCCCTGCACCAGCATTCCACGGAAATTCTTTCCTAGCTCTCCCACGTCAACGAGGACGTCATAATAGCACGGCTCCACTCGCGACACCGTATGACGTCATCGGAGCCATAAGAGAACCTCGTCGGCGTGCTGATGTCAGTTCCACCCATTTTTTTCGTGCCACCGAGGCAAACAGGGGACCGAGACATTTTCACATGTATACATAGTATAATAAATATATATATATTCACTGAAAAAACCATAGGTTTCAGGTACGTTATAGTTAGAAATTAGCATTTAAAAAACCTTAGAAATTCACTGAAAAAACCATAGGTTTCAGGCACGTTATAGTTAGAAATTAGCATTTAAAAAACCTTAGAAATTCACTGAAAAAACCATAGGTTTCAGGGGCGTTATAGCTAGTTGGACATTTCACTCGTACAAAACCATAGAAATTCCCCTGTTATAGTTAGTTCAGCTAACTATAACTCGCTGCGCCCGCAATGCACTGCTGATGACGTCACATATTACATCACTCATGACATGGTCAGTGACATCACTCATGACATCACTCATGACATCTCAAATGACATCACTGATGACATCACTGATGACATCATCCAGTGAATGTGTGTTTTTCTGAAAATTAAATATGTTTTATATATGTATATCTCAAGGTCGATGGAAGAATAAATGGGTATATAAGTGTCTAAATGGATGATTTGTTTTTGTAAAATTGATTGTATAACTGACTAAGTGTATCTTAGTGAATACATGGGTTAGTGAGTAATGTTTAAATATGAAAATATCTGTATCAGTCTCTCACTTTGTGTATAAGTGGCTGCATGGGTTGGTGAGTAGCTACATGAGTGTCTATATGGGTTATTAGTTGGTTTTTGAGTATCAGTATGAGTGTCTGAGTGTCTGTATGGTTCGGTGGGGGTATTACTTAGTGCATAGATGCATGAATGAGTGACTCACTGTTTGTATGTGTTGAAGACAGCATGTGTGCAGGACTATATAGGTGGATGAGTATGTGTATGGGTGTGTTAGTGAGTGAATGACTGTCTCAATAGTGTCTTTATGAGTAACTACATATGTTTTAAACTAGTATATGTGAGTATTGGTGTATATAAGTGAGTATATGTGAGAGTGAGAGATTGGAAGAGTTCCTGTACAAATAAGTAGGTGTTTCTATAAGTGATTGTTTAAGAGAGTAAGTATGTGTAAGTTTCTGTAGAAGTGAGTGTGGTAGTGTTTGTATAACTGTATATGCAAGTAAATGGATGTTTGATACTTTGTTTGCATGTGTGACTATGTGTGTGAGTAACTCTATGGATGAGTGGCGGTGTGTAACAGGATGTATAGGTGTATGAGTACATATGATGAGTGAGTACATGTATGAGTGACTGTATAGGGACTGTTGGTGAATGAGTGGATATGTGTTTAGATGTTGGAATTACTGAATAGGTGTGTTGTAACTGGTATTGGTATGTCCATTGTTTTGAAAATGTTAGTTTGTATTTTTGAGTGTGTGTATCAAAGGTTATATTAGGGTGAGAGGAGGTGTGCCACTCTATCACAAGGATGATGTCATCAGTGATGTCATCAGTGATGTCATGAGTGATGTCACTGACCATGTCATGAGTGATGTAATATGTGACGTCATCAGCAGTGCATTGTGGTGCGCGCGAGTTATAGTTAGCTGAACTAACTATAACGGGGAATTTCTATGGTTTTGTACGAGTGAAATGTCCAACTAGCTATAACGCCCCTGAAACCTATGGTTTTTTCAGTGAATTTCTAAGGTTTTTTAAATGCTAATTTCTAACTATAACGTGCCTGAAACCTATGGTTTTTTCAGTGAATATATATATATATATATAGGTATATATAAATATATATTTATATAAATAAACATACATGTTTATGTACACAACATATATATATATATATATATATATATATATATATATATATCAAATAACGCTCATAGATGCATGCAGGCACCACAACGAGAAACAGACACTCCAATGCGCTGATTCTGCTTGTTAAGATATCGTTTTTATTTCGTAAATTATTGGCGGTGCAAAGCGGTCATTACGCGTTTCGGCCAACGCAGTGGCCTTGATCACATGAGCGCATGACGGGTGAGTGAAACAACTTTATTGGATGCCAGTGTACCCCGTGATGGATTGTCAGCTGACACCATAAACACAGTAAAAATACTCTGTATGCAAATGGCCATAAACAAAGAATGCATTTAAAAGAAATATTCATTTGCGCCAACAATTGTAGTTACTAATCAAATGATTAACCCAGATAAAGTAAAAACAAATGTATCTTCAAATGTTTTTCCAAATGTTTTTTTCAAATATTATTTTCAGTTGTTTTTTCGAATGTTTGTTCAGGGAATTGGCTATACTTATCATGACCTAAAATATGGGATCATGGGTATTGAATCTGCAATCAGCCAGTCTGTAGGACTTTTGAATATTAAATACATAAATGCAATAATAAATAGAGTAAAAGTCAAATACATAAAGATGTTACCACTGAATCTAAAAACAAGTACTGTTTAAAAATTCTTCTGGAACTACCTGATGCGTATATAAAAATATGTGCAAATATGACAGGTACTAATACTTGTAATAGTCAGCAACAAGAAAAAGCAATCAAAGTTTTCCATTTCAACGTAATGCATGAATGTTAAAACATTTGGCCATACAAAAGTGTAAAATGCTGACAATCACAATGACAAAGTGCAAAGTGCAAAAATAGTGCAAAGATACTTCTGGTGAAAAATAGAAGTTAAAACTTAAAAATTAAGAATCCAATGGAAAAAGCAGCATATATGATACTAAATGTACATATAATCCTTATATATCTTCAATTTGGATATATCCTGTCTGTCATTCTACAACAATCGTATACACTGTGGAGTCTACTACATTCTGGGGAGCCCCCATAAAAATAGACCCATGATGTCATATATCATAATATCAAATCATTAAGTAGAAGTTACTGCTGAAATCTTAGCTTGGTGTTCAATGTAAAGCATTGAAACTGGCTTTATAACATGATCAGTATTCAATCAAATCCAATACATTCATAAATCACCTAACACCCAATGATTCATATTTACACACCTAAAATGATGGTAGAAGGTCATAAAATTGAATTGAATAAACTGCAAAGTCCAAACTGCTGAGGTTAAAACTGCTAAGTTAGTGGCTATACAGCTAGGCAAATACAGATAATAATGCAGATCCTCACAAATGTTCAGACCTCGGGGGGCTTTAGTGTTGAGTTCGATAATGTACTGAGTTTCCAACTGTCTAAGCCTCTTCTCCCGATTCCCTCCTCTTTTGTTGATGGGCACACTGTCAATAACAAAATACTGGAGCACATTGAGATTATTGTTATGCTCCAATTTAATGTGTCTCACTACGGGATACGTAGGATCTGAATTGACAGTTGCCCGGAGGTGTTGCAATATGCGTGTGAAAACTTGCAGTTTACCCCGTGATGGATTGTCAGCTGACACCATAAACACAGTAAAAATACTCTGTATGCAAATGGCCATAAACAAAGAATGCATTTAAAAGAAATATTCATTTGCGCCAACAATTGTAGTTACTAATCAAATGATTAACCCAGATAAAGTAAAAACAAATGTATCTTCAAATGTTTTTCCAAATGTTTTTTTCAAATATTATTTTCAGTTGTTTTTTCGAATGTTTGTTCAGGGAATTGGCTATACTTATCATGACCTAAAATATGGGATCATGGGTATTGAATCTGCAATCAGCCAGTCTGTAGGACTTTTGAATATTAAATACATAAATGCAATAATAAATAGAGTAAAAGTCAAATACATAAAGATGTTACCACTGAATCTAAAAACAAGTACTGTTTAAAAATTCTTCTGGAACTACCTGATGCGTATATAAAAATATGTGCAAATATGACAGGTACTAATACTAATACTTGTAATAGTCCGCAACAAGAAAAAGCAATCAAAGTTTTCCATTTCAACTTAATGCATGAATGTTAAAACATTTGGCCATACAAAAGTGTAAAATGCTGACAATCACAATGACAAAGTACAAAGTGCAAAAATAGTGCAAAGATACTTCTGGTGAATATATATATATAACCTACTGGCGGTCACCAGTAGGTAGTTATAGTTAGGACCTAATTTCCATAGGAAAAGCTTTTTTTTATTTGGCAATATCTTTGGCGTTGCTTGACGAATCTTCGCAAAATTTTCAAAACTAATGGGGCGGTCAGGTCAGCTGCTGTGTTGAAAGTTTCGGGGTGATTTGTCACATGGGAGCCGAGGAAAAGGGGGTCCCAAAACACATCTTCTCCATGTTCATTTCCATAGCAAACTTTAGACACGGCTACAGCCCCAACTGCTGAACGGAATTACTCCAAATTTGGCAAAAAGGTAGCTCTAGGTTTAGAAAGCACTCTTTTTGTTAAATGGTGTAAATCTGTTCAGTAGTTCCGATATACAAATGGGGACGCGGAGGATCCGCAAACCCTCCTGATCTCGTGCCTGAGATCTGATTGGCTATCAACACTTCAAACCATGAAGTGTTGGCAGCCATCTTGTGACTGGTTGAACCGAGTCACAAGAAAAAAGGTTAAAAAACAAGAAAAGGGGGCAGGGTAGAAACACCCTGACCCCCTAGGCCTAGCCTTTTTTTAAATTTTCAGTGGGATTCGTGGTGGCTCTGCGAATCTGGCTGAAAATGTTTTAAAAAACAAATTGCAGACTCCCGCGCTTCATTTCCTTTAAGCCTCCGGGTGGGCCAGGTCCCGAGGGCCGGTGTGGGCCCCTGCATGCCCCAAGGGCCACCACCTCCCCAGAGCTTTATTGCTAAAAAATGCATGGGGGAGCTCCTATCCTCCAAGCAGCACCGGGGATGCCACCTCCCCGGGGCTCATTATCTTAAATGTGGGGGACAAGTGCCCCCCGTGCAGCCTCGGGGACCACCACCTCCCCGGGGCTATTTGGGAGGGGACTGCACGGACCCCCTCCTGGAGCCGTAAATGGCCCTGGGGACAGCCACCCCCAGGGCCAGTTCCAGCAATGTCCCGGGGTGCCCACACCCAGGACATTGCAGTTTGCTATGGCCATAGGTGACTGATTCGCTTCATGGGAGCATTTGCCCAAAGACAATGCCGGCTCCCGCAGGAGGTGGGAAGCTGGCAGGGACCGCAGGGGCCTTGAAGCTCCCCCCACTGTCCCCAACGGCATGGCCAAGCCCCAGGGGATGGCGTCCCCGGGGCCAAAAATGGCCCAGGAGGGGGGCCACTCGGCCCCCTCCCTTTTATTTTTATTTTTTTTAAACGGCTGGGCTCCAGGGGGTGGGGTCCCCGGGGCCAAAATCGCCCTGAGGAGGGGGGCCAAATGGCCCCCTCCCATAAAATAAAATATATATATTTTTTTAAATAGCCTGGTCCCAGGGATGGGGTCCCCGAGGCTGAAAATGGGCTGGGGGTGGGTGTCTGCCCAGCTCCCCTCCCTTAAAAATTTTTTTTAATTGCCCAGGCCTCGGGGATGGGGTCCCCAGGACCATAAACGGCCTGGGGAGGGGGGCCGCATGACCCCCTCCTGAATAAAAAAAATATAAACATAGGCCTAGCCCCGGGGGATGGGGGTCACCGGGGCCAAAATTGGCCTTGGGAGGGGGGTGCATGGCCCCCTCCATTTTTATTTTAATAATAAAAAAAGTGAGGCCCCGGGGAATGTGGTCCCGGGGCCCAAAATGGTCAAGGGAAGGGGGGCCACACAGCCCCCCTTCCTAAAATGAAAAAATAAGAAACTAAGACGGCAACTCGTCGGAAGCCCCACCCCCTTTCTCCACTACTCTGAAAACGTGCCTCCTGCTGCGCTCTTGGTTGGGGGATGAAGTCCCATTCGCTCCTGAGGGTCCTTAGGGGCCAACTAGCCTACCTGTTACTTCCAGTAAGCCCCACACAGTGGGATTGCTGAGAGGTGGTCAAACAAAATGTTTCAGGGATGTTATAGTTCAGAATTAGTATTTAAAAAACCTTAGAAATTCACTGAAAAAACACAGGTTTCAGGCATGTTATAGTTAGGAATTACCATTTAAAAAACCTTAGAAATTCACTGAAAAATACACAGGTTACAGGAATGTTATAGTAAGGCTGACATTTCACTTGTACAAAACCTGTGAAATTCAGGCGTTATAGTTAGCTGAACTAAATATAACTCACACCCCTGCAATGCACTGCTGATGATGTCACATATTACATCACTCATGGCACGGTCAGTGACATCACTGATGATATCACTGATATCTTTGATGACATCATCCACATAATCTCTGATGCACCTACTCACACCTCAATATAACCTTTCATACACCCACTCCAAATTTTAGACTACCATTCTCGAAACCATAGACATACCAATACCAGTTAGTACTTACCCACTCACTGATTTCTAGGTCTACACACACATCCACTCACTCACCCATACAGCAACTCATACACCCAGTCATTCATTAATACAGGCACCGATATATCCACTCATACACCCATACAGACACTCACATACCGCCACTCACCCATAGAGCGACTCACACACCTAGTCACTCACCCAAAGAGTCAATCACACTGCCACTTACTCACCTATACAGTTATGCACACACCACCTCACTTATTCATACAGATACTAACACATACTTACTCTCTTATACAATCACTGACACAAGCACACACTCATCCATACAGCCACTCTCACAATCACTCACTAACACATACAGTCACTTATATACTCCAACACTGACACATACTGCCTTTCACATATGCAGTTACTCACCCATATACCACTAAGACATCCATTCACTCACCGACACAGCCATACGCACACTCACTCACCCATTCAGCCCCTCGCAGACTCACTCATGAACCCACTCACACATTCATGCAGGGAGTCACACCCCCCTCACCCACCCACACAGACACTCAGGCACCCATACAGGTACTCAGACAACCAAATCAATAACCCATATAGACATTCATGTAGCTACTCACCAACCCATGCAGCCACTTACACACCAACTAACAGACTCTTACAGACGTTCACACAGATTAGTCACTCACTCATACATTCACTGAGACACGTATAATCACTCACTTATACAGTCAGTCACACACCCACTGAATTATCCATACAGACACTCATAGACTCACTCATTCTTCAATACACCTTGGCGTATATATATATATATATTAGAAAAAAATTGCCCTCGACGAGGTTGCACACACAAACAGGATTTTGCCTCTTTATTCGCCACAACAAAACCAGCAATAGGCATTGAATAAAATAATCAGCCTTACGCGTTTCGAACTTCACAGTTCTTGTTCACAGGCAAAATGCAGAACGAGGCAGCAAAACCTTTTCAGCCACTTAACTACCTTAAATACTGTTCCGCCCCCAGTGGGTCTCAGGTAAGTTCAGCAAGTGCATTTTGGTAACAGTAGTTTTTGGTCAGAGTCATTTTCCCCAAGTGGGTTTGCTTCGCTCGACATTCACATAAATTAAAATCAAGAAACCCTTCAGTGGGCTCATTCAATTGCACATTCCTGGGTTTGCTGGAAATTAAACAGAGCCTGTTGTTCCAAAGGTGACTGCAGGTCAAAGTCACTCCGGACCTGCTAGTTTGCGCAGTGGTGCCTCCCCACGGCTGGACTGGCCGTTTAATTTGAAAGAAAAAAGTTACCCACGACGAGGTTGCACACACAAACAGGATTTTGCCTCTTTATTCGCCACAACAAAACCAGCAATAGGCATTGAATAAAAGAATCAGCCTTACGCGTTTCGAACTTCACAGTTCTTGTTCACAGGCAAAATGCAGAACGAGGCAGCAAAACCTTTTCAGCCACTTAACTACCTTCAATACTGTTCCGCCCCCAGTGGGTCTCAGGTAAGTTCAGCAAGTGCATTTTGGTAACAGTAGTTTTTGGTCAGAGTCATTTTCCCCTAGTGGGTTTGTTTCGCTCGACATTCACATAAATTAAAATCAAGAAACCCTTCAGTGGGCTCATTCAATTGCACATTCCTGGGTTTGCTGGAAATTAAACAGAGCCTGTTGTTCCAAAGTTGACTGCAGGTCAAAGTCACTCCGGACCTGCTAGTTTGCGCATTGGTGCCTCCCAACGGCTGGACTGGCCGTTTAATTTGAAAGAAAAAAGTTGCCCTCGATGAGGTTGCACACACAAACAGGATTTTGCCTCTTTATTTGCCACAACAAAACCAGCAATAGGCATTGAATAAAAGAATCAGACTTACGTGTTTCGAACTTCACAGTTCTTGTTCACAGGCAAAATGCAGAACGAGGCAGCAAACCCTTTTCAGCCACTTAACTACCTTAAATACTGTTCCGACCCCAGTGGGTCTCAGGTAAGTTCAGCAAGTGCATTTTGGTAACAGTAGTTTTTGGTCAGAGTCATTTTCCCCAAGTGGGTTTGCTTCGCTCGACATTCACATAAATTAAAATCAAGAAACCCTTCAGTGGGCTCATTCAATTGCACATTCCTGGGTTTGCTGGAAATTAAACAGAGCCTGTTGTTCCAAAGGTGACTGCAGGTCAAAGTCACTCCGGACCTGCTAGTTTGAGCAGTGGTGCCTCTCCACGGCTGGACTGGCCGTTTAATTTGAAAGAAAAAAGTTGCCCTCGACGAGGTTGCACACACAAACAAGGTTTTGCTGCCTCGTTCTGCATTTTGCCTGTGAACAAGAACTGTGAAGTTCGAAACGCGTAAGGCTGATTCTTTTATTCAATGCCTATTGCTGGTTTTGTTGTAGCGAATAAAGAGACAAAATCCTGTTTGTGTGTGCAACCTCGTCGAGGGCAACTTTTTTCTTTTAAATTAAACGGCCAGTCCAGCCGTGGGGAGGCACCACTGCGCAAACCAGCAGGTCCGGAGTGACTTTGACCTGCAGTCACCTTTGGAACAACAGGCTCTGTTTAATTTCCAGCAAACCCAGGAATGTGCAATTGAATGATCCCACTGAAGGGTTTCTTGATTTTAATTTGTGAATGTCGAGCGAAGCAAACCCACTTGGGGAAAATGACTCTGACCAAAAACTACTGTTACCAACATGCAATCAATCAATCAATCACAGAATTTGTAGAGCGCACTACTTACCCGCGAGGGTCTCAAGGCGCTGGGGAGAGAAAGGGGGAGGGTGCTGCTACTGGTCGAACAGCCAGGTCTTGAGTAGCCTCCTGAAGGTCAGCAGGTCTTGGGTCTGTCGTAGGCTTAGTGGAAGGGTGTTCCAGGTCTTGGCGGCTAGGTGTGAGAAGGATCTGCCACCGGTGGTTGTTCTTCGAATGTGAGGGACGGTGGCGAGGGAGAGGTCGGCGGAGCGGAGCTGGCGGTTGGGGACGTAGAAGAAGAGTCGTCTGTTGAGGTAGGCTGGGCCAGTCTTGTGGAGTGCCTTGTGTGCGTGGATGAGGAGTTTGAAGGAGATCCTCCTGTTGACGGGGAGCCAGTGCAGGTTCCTCAGGTGGGGGTGATGTGGCTGTGGCGTGGTACGTCGAGGATCAGGCGTGCGGAGGCATTTTGTATGCGTTGCAGTCGCTTGATGAGCTTGGCCGGGGCTCCCGCGTAGAGGGCGTTCCCATAGTCGAGTCTGCTACTGACGAGGGCCTGGGTGACTGTTCTTCTTGTATCTGTCGGGATCCACCTGTAGATCTTGCGAAGCATGCGGAGGGTGTTGAAGCAGGAGGAGGAGACTGCGTTGACTTGCTTGGTCATGGAGAGCGTTGAGTCGAGGATGACTCCCAGGTTGCGTGCGTGGTCGGTGGGTGTCGGGGCTGCACCCAGCGTCGTTGGCCACCAGGAGTCGTCCCAGGCTGAGGGGTTGGAGCCGAGGGTGAGGACCTCTGTCTTGTCCGTGTTCAGCTTTAGTCGGCTGATCTTCATCCAATCAGCGACGGCCTTCATTCCTTCATGGAGATTGGATTTGGCGGCGAGGGGGTCCTTGGTGAGGGAGAGGATCAGTTGAGTGTCGTCGGCGTAGGAGATAATGTTGAGGTCGTGCTGTCTGGCGATGCGTGCGAGCGGGCCATGTAGATGTTGAACAGCGTTGGGCTGAGGGAAGATCCCTGGGGTACGCCGCAGATGATCTCGGAGGCTTTGGATCAGAAAGGTGGGAGGCGGACTCTCTGGGTTCTGCCGTCGAGGAAGGAGGTGGTCCATTCCAGGGCCTTGTCTCGGATCCCTGCGTCGTGGAGGCGTGCGCGTAGACTGCGGTGGCAGACAGTGTCGAAGGCGGCGGAGAGGTCCAGCAGGATGAGGGCTGCGGTCTCACCGTTGTCCAGCAGGGTCCTGATGTCAGCGGTGGCGGCGATGAGGGCAGTCTCAGTGCTGTGGTTGCTGCGGAACCCTGATTGGGATGGGTCCAGGATGCTGTTTTCTTCGAGGTATCGGGTTAGCTGTTTGTTGACGATCTTCTCGATGACCTTGGCTGGGAACGGAAGCAGGGAGATGGGCCGGAAGTTCTTGAGGTCTCTCGGGTCCGCCTTGGGTTTTTGAGTAGAGCGTTGATCTCTGCGTGTTTCCAGCTCTCTGGGAAGGTCGCGGTCTCGAAGGAGAGATTGATAACGTTGCACAGGTGGGGTGCGATGGAGCTGCTGGCTTTGTTGAAGATGTGGTGCGGGAAAGGGTCTGACGGGGAGCCGGAGTGTATTGTGCTCATGGTCTTGATGGTGTAGTCGATGTTCACGCTGGCCCAGGCTGGCAAGGGGTCATGGTCGATGGTGTGCGGCGGGTCTGGTGTATCTATCTTAGTAGGGGCTGTCTGGGTGTTGAAGCTGTCGTGGATGTCGGCGATCTTGCGGTGGAAGAAGGTGGCGAGGGAATCGCACAGGGCTTGCGACGGCGGGATGTCGTTGGTGTTGGAGCTGGGGTTGGAGAGTTCCTTCACGATGTTGAAGAGCTCCTTGCTGTTGTGTGCGTTGTTGTCGAGGCGCTTGTTGAACTTACCTGAGACCCACTGGGGGCGGAACAGTATTTAAGGTAGTTAAGTGGCTGAAAAGGTTTTGCTGCCTCTTTCTGCATTTCGCCTGTGAACAAGAACTGTGAAGTTCGAAACGCGTAAGGCTGATTCTTTTATTCAATGCCTATTGCTGGTTTTGTTGTTGCCAATAAAGAGGCACAATCCTGCTTGTGAGTGTAACCTTGTCGAGGGCAACTTTTTTTTTCTCCATTTAAACGGCCAGTCCAGCCGTGGGGTTGCACCACTGCGCAAATCAGCAGGTCCAGAGTGACTTTGACCTGCAGTCACCTTTGGAACAACAGGCTCGGTTTAATTTCCAGCAAGACCCAGGAAATGTGCTAATTGAATGAGCCCACTGAAGGGTTTCTTGATTTTATTATTTATGTGAATGTCGAGCGAAGGCAAACCCACTTGGGGAAAATGACTCTGACCAAAACTACTGTTACCTAAATGCACTTGCTGAACTTACCTGAGACCCACTGGGGGCGGAACAGTATTTAAGGTAGTTAAGTGGCTGAAAAGGTTTTGCTGCCTCGCTCTGCATTTTAGCCTGTGAACAAGAACTGTGAAGTTCGAAACGCGTAAGGCTTGATTCTTTTATTCAATGCCTATTGCTGGTTTTGTTGTGGCGAATAAAGAGGCACAATCCTGTTTGTGTGTGCAACCTCGTCGAGGGCAACTTTTTTCTTTATATATATATATATATATATATATATATATATATATATATATATATATACACAACATTCTTAAACGTTTTAGAAACACTCACAGTAACTGGATGATGTCATCAGTGATGTCATTTGAGATGTCATCAGTGATGTCATGAATGATGTCGCTGACCATGTCATGAGTGATGTAATATGTGACGTCATCAGCAGTGCATTGCGGGGGCGCGAGTTATAGTTAGCTGAATTTCACAGGATTTGTACAAATGAAATGTCATCCTAACTATAACGTTCCTGTAACCTGTGTTTTTTTCTGTGAATTTCTAAGGTTTTTTTAAATGCTAATTCTTAACTGTAACATCCCTGAAACCTGTGGTGTTTTCTGTGAATATATATATATATATATATATATATATATATATATATATATATATATATATATAGAAAAAAACAAAGGTTACAGGGATGTTATAGTTAGGAAATAGAATTGATGAAACTTAGAAATTCACTGAAAAACAAAAGTTACAGGCACGTTATAGTTAGGCTCAGATTTCACTCGCACAAGACCAGTGAAATTCAGCAGTTCTAGTTACCTGAGCAAACTATAACTCATGCCCCCGCAATGCACTGCCTATGACCTCATATATTACATCACTCATGACTTGGTCTGTGACATTACTGATGGATTGACACAGATGAATATAACTTTCTACTCTGTGAATATCCTGTAATTCCTACTTTTTATCACCTCCCCAAAATTCATAAAAATGCCAGTAGACCACCAGGAAGACAGATTGTTGCCTCCATCAACAGCTTGTTAGAAAATTGTTCTGTTTATATAGACTCTTTTCTGTCACCGTGGGTCAGAAATCTAAGTTCTTATATTAAGGACACTAGTGATTTTTTGAGAACCATTGAGGGTGTAAGCTGGGAGGAAGACATGCTCCTCATTATACTAGATATTACCAGCCTCTACACTTGTATTAACCACAAAGACGGTGTAGAGGCTGTAAGATGGTTTCTCAACAAGCGACCCCTGAAATACATGAAACACAACGAGATGCTGTTGACAATGTTGACCTTTTGCCTTGAGAACAATATTTTCATCTTCTCGGGCCAACTTTACAAACAGCAGCGCGGGTCGGCGATGGGCATGTGCTTCGCCCCCAGCTATGCGAATCTTTTCGTAGGCTGGTGGGAGAAGCACGTGGCCTGGAGGGATACACCAGAAAAATGGATGGACCATATTGTATTATGGTTCGGCTATATCGATGATCTGTTCATCGTGTGGAAGGGCACCCACCTTGCTGCTGAGGAATATGTAGCTTCCCTTAATTGTAACAGCCTCAATTTAAAATTCAGTGGGAATATCAGCAACACCAGTGTCTATTACTTAGATGTAGAAGTATATATAGACATTTCTAGAATATTGACCCGCCTATATAGAAAACCTACAGCGGGCAATGCAGTGCTTCATGCTAGGAGTGCCCATCCGAGGAGCATGATTAACAATATCCCCTATGGGAAACTCCTCCGTCTAAAAAGAAACAGTACAACCTCCACAGAATATGAGAAGGCAAGGGAAGAGGCCTTTCAGAGGTTTAAGAACAGAGGGTATTCCCATAGTATTCTACATCAGGCATCTGAGAAAACTGACAGAATAGACAGACTTCACTTATTGATACCTAAGATCTCTAATCCTGAAACTGAACCAACGACTAGCCCAGCCAGAATGATCACGCGATACAATGCTAAATCATCAGAAGTGGTCCAAATATTCAAAAAGAATTGGCATATTCTTCGAACAGATACTATTCTTAAAAAAGTGATTCCAGTGTACCCATTGATAACATACAGACATGGTAAGTCGATTGGCGACCACTTAGTACAAAGTCACCTTAGGTCACCTGTACAGCAAACAACAAAGGTGAGAGGGTTTTATCCATGCCTAAACTGTAAGGCATGCAAACACAGTCAGAAAGTACTAGACTATAAAACCCTAGAAAGTGGTGTGACCACAAACAAAATGAGAAAAATCAATCGGCTTTTAAATTGTAATTCCGAATTTACAGTGTATGTTTTAGAATGTCCCTGCCCCAAAAGATATGTGGGCAGCACTATTCACCCAGCCAAAAGCCCATACTGGAACATATGCGAGCCATTACAAAAAAAGATCTGACCTACTCGGTGGCTCGCCATTTCGAGAATATTCACAATAGTGATTGCAACCTTTTACAGTTCTTTTGCATTGACCAGGTCCCCAAGAATAAGAGAGGGGGAGATAGGACCAGAGCATTGAGGGCTCTAGAATCTAAACACATCATAGATCTGCAAACCAGAGCCCCTTTAGGCCTTAACATCGATGAGTAACTATGGGCTCATTTAGAATGATGTTGTATGAACAATTGTATCAACATTGCCCCTGGTTCTCCTTTACTGATCTTCCTTGAATATGAATTCACCCTTTCGATAAGTCCAATTCTCAGTAAAGAGGTTTGTCATTTATACCTAGGCTCTAGTTGTCCTCACCTGTTCCGTTATGCAGGTTTGACCATTCAGGGCGCAATTGTGATAAACTGCAAGCACTCCAAGTGGTTCTAAGGAAAACGGTAAATTATTTAGATGCAAAAGATAGAGTAATTATAACTCTTTGATAACCGTTTTCTTATATTAACTTCTCATAGGACAAATTTTTGTATTATAAGTTTAACACTTATTAGATTTCTATGAAATGTGTTTTTAACCACTTTTTGACCACTTTGCAACTGTATATATGTATATACTATAATGGAGTACCTATTTGACATTGACTTGCTTATGTCTGGAACAAGTTCAAAGATGGCCGCCTTGTATTCTACATTAAGTAGTTGCTGTATTCAGCCATCTTCTATTTCCATGTTTCTTATTCACGTTATGCATGTTTGCACTTTATAATGGTGTTTTTGGCTTGGTCTCGCTGACATCGAGAAAGGCAGATTGCCGAAACGCATCTGTCAATGCGGGGGGTTGGAGCACGAAATAAATCACATCGTGAGCAAAGACCTGCGAGTGCTGTCCTTTTTGCGCCAACCGGACGGTTTGGAAGTGTGGAGAAAAAAAAATATATATATATATATATATAAGGTCATGCACTGAGAAATAAGAACACAATTTCAATCTTAAATATCCATGCACATTCTTCTATTGTGCTTCTTTTTCCTGGATGTTAAAGATAGTTCATCTTCAATTGGTAATTATTCTCATGGGACATCATAAGTTGATTTACAATTCCTTATCAACAGATAATAACTTGAAATCATATGATGATTTGAACAGCCTTCATCAACATATGATAACTTGGTCAGCCAACATGTGTTTCGCGAAACGTTTTGCTTCTTCAGGGTTGGGTAAAATGTGATTCATCCTAGAGACATTAGATCCTCAAAATTGAAACCGAGTTCCCAAAGATTCTTCTTGACGCAATATAATAGCTAGTGAAAGTTTCCAATAACACAATATGGCCATGGCCACACATCAATATAAGGAATGGTATCTCCGTATATTGATGAAGTGAAACTTTTCTCGAAGCACATGTTGGCTGACCAAGTTATCATATGTTGATGAAGGCTGTTCAAGTTATTATCTGTTGATGAAGAATTGTAAATCAACTTATGATGTCCTTTGAAAATAATTACCAATTGAAGATGAACTATCTCTAATGTCCAGGAAAAGGACGCACAATAAAAGAATGTGCATGGATATTTAAGATTCAAATTGTGTTCTTATTTCTCAGTGCATGACCTAATGTTTATATTCCCTGAGAGGAAAACAGGGAACTGGGATTTAGCGCCGGGCAATTTCCTATTCTGTAATTACAATATATATATATATATATATAATATATATTAATCTTTTTCCAAGCGCTTGAGCTGCACACGCATCGAGGAGCTCAAGCGCTTGGACAGAGATTCTTCTCAAATATATACAGTGGTCTAAACCGTGGAGCTGCACCACCACAGGAAGTAGAAATTTGGTCCATTTTGCCTCTGATTGGAGACAGTTTCGGAGCATAGAGGGGGCCATTAAAAGCTGCATTTCCCAAAACTGATGCCTATGATAAAGCAAAGGATATGTTTTATTTTTCTGTGCACTCGACCTTCACTGTGGAAAGATGTATGAACTACCAGTTCCATGATGCAGTGTATTAGAAAATCACACATGGTCGTGAGAGAACCAATAAAGAGACTGTCATTAATGTTGTGATAATTTGAAATGAATTTGTGGAGTGATGCAGCTGGCAGCCTGTGATCAAGAGCAAAGATGTTCGAAACGCGTTAGGCTGATGCCCGATTCCTATTACTACCAGTTTTGTTTGTCAATTTCCTCGATGAGTGTGCAGCTCAAGCGCTTGGACAGAGATTCTGCTCATATATATTCTGTTAGAAATGGGGGTCTCTAGTTGGCAGAGGTAAGTACCCTTGTCCAAGTAGGGGCCCTTCTTCCTATTCAGGGTAAGGGGGACACAGTATCCTTAAAAATAGGTTATTCACTCAAAATAAAGTTTGTAGCAACAAATAACTCCACCTGGAGTTATTACAACGTTGTGACAGATGAAAATCCCAAAGTACGGTGCCGACCGCGAGGTGCGCAGCATCAGGCGCGAAGTCAAGCAGACCGCCAAAGAACAGTACCTTGGAAAAGATAAAAGCAAAGATGATCCACGGTGTCACTGAGGTGATGATTCGTTGGCGCCGGGAGGCGTCGGTTCCTTATGACCCCTGGGGTGGTAAAGCCTCGGTTCCTTACTGCGATCCTGGGGAGGTGAAACGTCGGTTCCTTACTGTGTCGGGGAGGTGACGTCACGGTGGCGGCGAGGCATTGGTTGCTTACAACAGTGCAGTGTCGATGGATTCGGGAGTCACCCATGTCGAGTATCGGCTCTGCGGTGATGAAGCACCCGCAGAAGTGAAGTCGGGCTGCGGTGCGAGTTGGGACGGCGCGTTGTGGACGTCACGAGCGGTGTCCTCAGCTCCGGTGCAGACAGCAGCCTCGGTGATGGCTGTGGAGTCGATGCGGCGTGGCGTCAGCAGGCGTCGGGCCTACGGTGTAAGTTGGGGAGGTGCATCATGCTCTTCATGAGCGGTGCCCATGACTTAGGTGCAGGTTACGGCGTCGCTCGCCGGCGTCGGTGTTCCAATTTCCTTCTGCGGCAGCAGAAACCGCAGTTCCAGATGCAGAAAGACAGAAGAAATGAAGTCTTTCTGTCCCTGAGAATTCAGAACAGGAGGCAAGCTCTATTTCATGCCCTTGGAGATCTTCCTCAAGCAGGGGACACAGCAAATAGCAAAGTCCTTCTCCTTTCCTTGGCAGCAAGTAGCCACTGCAGGCCAACCCCAGACAGCAAACAGCAGAGGGGCAGTATTCCTCCTCCGCTTCTCCGGCTCTTCTCCTTGGCAAATGTTCCTCTTGATTTCCAAGAAGTGATCTTTGAAGTCTTTTCTATCCCTGAGACTTCCAACCGGAGGCAAGCTCTACTTCAAGCCCTTGGAGAAAACTCTAACAACAAGATGATGAAAGCACAGTCCAGTCCTTTCCCTACCCAAGACAGAAGCAACCACTGCAGGCCAACCCCAAATACACACAGCACAGGGGCAGTACTCCTCCTCCAGCTTTCCTGGTCCTTCTTCCTGGCAGGTTTCTTAGTTCAGCAGTGATGTAAAGTTCTCTAGTCTGGGCCCCAATATTTATACACAAAAATCCTTTGTTCTCTGAAGGCAGAGAGTGTCTGTACCCAGCCAAAACCAGTTCTGTCCTCACTCATGCAGCTTCCTGGCAGGAGGTGGAGACAGCATTGGTGAAGGCAGACCAGTCACATTCAGGTGAAAGGAAATCTCCTCCCCCTACTCTAAATGCAGCCCGGTCTATTCAGCCCAACCCTGACTCATCAGGCTCTCTGGAGCCACTGCTCCTCCCCAGCCCCTGTCATCCAAAGCCAGACATGCAATACACAAACCTAGCAGAGGCACACTGGATGGTTAAGCAAGAAAAGACCTACTTTCTAAAAGTGGTATTTTCCAACACAGAATGTAAAAATCACCCTCACTAAAAGATGCATTTTAACATTCTGAGTTCTGGCATAGTAAACTTTTTTTCCTACCTTGTTCCCAGGGGTAGTTATGTTGATAAGATGTTATAAGCAAACTCCCCATTCTGTCCTATTGGAATAGGTAGCCTTGCAATAGTGAAAAACGAAATTGGCAGTAATTCACTATCAGGACATGTCACACACATCAGGGCATGTCCTACCTTTCACATACACCACACCCTGCCCACAGTGTACTGTACTAGGGACTGACTAGTAAATCAAATCAGCCAATCATGGAAACACCAATCCATAACAACAATTTACAAAGAGAGCACTTGCACTTTGGCACTGAACAGCAGTGGCAAAGTGCCCAAAGCATCTAGACCAGCAAAACGGAGTGCAACACACAGCAAAAACACAGGAGGCAAAGGCAAAAAATGCAGGGGAGACCCACGCCAATGGTGCCAGGTCTAACATATTCACTAAAAAAAACAAAGCTATAGTTAGGAAATAGAATTGAAAAGTTAGGAAATAGAATTAAAAAAACGTTAGAAATTCACTGAAAAAACAAAGGTTATAGGGTCGTTATAGTAAAGCTTAGATTTCACTCATACAAAACCAGTGAAATTCAACAGTTATAGTCACCTGGGGTAACTATAACTTACGTCCCCGCAATGCACTGCTTATGACATATTACATCAGAATGACATATTCAGTGACATCACTGATGACCTCAATGAAGACATCTCAAATTACATCACTGATGACATCATCAAGTGAGTCTAAGTGTTTTCCAAGAGTTTATGGGTGTTAAACATATATGCTAACCTACTATAAAAGTTAAATTATAATACTAGGTGCACTACTACTGAGTGATACTACTTCCAACATATATTATGTGAGTGGCTGTGTGACTGTATGTATCCTTGTGCATATGGGTGTGTAAGTGGCAGTATCGGTGTATAAGTGGGTGTGTAAGTAGCTGTGTAGGTGAGTGACATGCTGTGTGAGTGGCGGTATTGGTGAGTGAGTGGGTGTGTCAGTGGCTGTATTAGTGGGTGAGTGGCGGTAGGAGTGGCTTTATGGGTAGGTAAGTGGGCGTGTAGTGACTGTATGGGTGAGTGATAGGGTGTCTGAATGGCTGTATGAGTGAGTGACTCAGTGTTCAAGTTGCTGCATGGGTGAGTGGGTGGGTGCTTGATTAAGTAAATTGGCATGTGAGTGGCTGTATTGGAGAGTATGTGTGAATGTGTGAATGAGCAGATGTGTGAGTTCTTGTATGGATGTGTGAAAGCATATGTAAGAGTTTGTATGGGTGAGTGTGGGTGTGTTGAGAGGCTGCATGAGTGAGTGGGTGTGTGAGTAATTGTATAGGTAAATAAGTGGGTGTCTCAGTAGCTGTATGGGTGAGTGTGTGGCTATGTGAGTGGCTGCACAAGTGAATGACTGGTTGTATGAATGGCTGTATGGGTGAGTGAATTGTGAGTGGCTGTAAGAGTGAGTGAGTGGGTGTGTGACTGCCTCTATGGAGGAGTGAGTGTGCATATGAGTACTGGTATGAATCTGTGAATGGGTACGTGAGTGGTTGAGTGGGTGTGTCAGTGGGCGTACAAGAGTTTCTATGGGGTGTGAGTGGTTCTGTGAATGATGTCATCAGTGATGTCATTTGAGATGTCATCAGTGAGGGGAGTTTGGTTGTATGGCCCCCCTCCCAGGCCAATTTCTGTCCTGGGGACCCCATCCCCCGGGGACCAGCCTTTGCATTAAAAAAAAATATATATATATCTATAAGGGCAGGGGGGTGCGTGGCCCCCGGGGCCTGGCCTCTGATGTGGGTGTCCTGGTCCCACCCAGGGCACCCACTCTTCAATGATGGAGACCACGGGGGTAGCCAGAAGGCCCCCGCAGTCCACACCGGTTCCCAACCTCCTGCAGGAGCCGGCATTGCTTTTACACGTAGGGAGCTGCTAACATGTAGCTCCCTGTGTGTAAAATCAAATTGTGTTCCGGTTTGAGCAAGCAAGAGCAAAATGCTCTTGGTTGCTCAAAGCAGAGCACTGTTTGCTATGGCTTTGCAGGAGCGGTAAAGTTCCCACCAAGTCATTGCAAACAGCTATATCCCGGGGGTGGGCACCCTGGGACATAGCACGAGCCGGTCCTGGGGGTGGTAGTACCCAGGGCCATGTTTGGCTCCAGGAAGGGGGCAGCGCAGCCCCCCTCCTTCCTTGATTAAGGACCTGCCTCGGGGAGGTGGTGGTCCCCAGGTCCGAGAACGGCACGGGAGGGGGGCCATGGAGCCCATCTCCCTTTTCTTATAAAGCACTTTGGTCCAGGGAAGGTGATGGTCCCCGGGTCCCAGGTCCTTAAGACTCCCCCACATCAAGAAATTAAAAGCAGCCGGGAGGATGTGGTCCCCAGAGCTGCGGGAGAAGCCATATGGGCCACCCCCGCACTCATTTAGAAAATAGCCCCAGGGGGCGTGGACAACCGTCATGGCCGCTCGGACGTAATTCCGATCGGCTCCATCCCAGGCCTCGAGTCTTAAGTCAAAAACAGGGTACTGACGGCAGCTCCGATCCCGGCCCAAGCAATGCAAGTGAAGGCAGGGGCATCGGAATGCAATTTTAAGCCCCCGGGTGCCGCTGGTCGATCGGGAGCGGGAAGAGAGGCAGCCGGAGCGCCGCTGAGCATTTCAAAATGGCAGTGGAGGGCGGGCCGTGGCGCAGAGTGAGGTGATACGGCCGAGGCACTGGCCAGCGAATAGAAGAAGTGAGGCGACATCGCTCGCCCGGCACTCACTGACGTTCTCACCTGCAGGCACCCCCAGGAGAGGCGAACTCCCACAGCGCCACGTAGAGGTCCTGAACCAGGAGAGCTGGACGTCGGAAGGTCAGTGCGGTGGGGCTTTTGGGTCCCCGGTGAGAGATGGGTGATGCCAGGACCCCCCCGGTGGATAGCGAAGCCTCCCCACAAAGATAGCGGTGACCGGCTGGGCTAGAGCGAGACGCCTGACCCCCCTCAACTGATGCCTGACCTTAAAATGGCACAGGCCGTCTGCAAAGCACTCTCGACCAGGCGCAGGGGCAAGCGATGAACGGGGGACACAGCCCTCATCCGAAGTAGCCATTTGGGGCAACGAGCGCGGACTCCCTCCAGACCATCCCATTAACGGAGGAGTGCCCAGGAAGTGGAGGGGGAGCCTGGAGGTCTGAAGCTCCTGAGGGGCCCTATTTGAAATCCCCTAGAGAGGGATTGAGAAGCAGGGCCTAGCGGTCGAGTGGTCCTTCGCTGACCTCCCCACAGGTGGAATTCTCTCTGGCGGCAATCTGGACGGTGGAGGGGCGGCCCCGAGCTGACCAGACCCCCTGTCCCCCTATGCCACCCAAAAAGGCCACCAGCAACAAACTCTCCAACTACTTTACTCCGCCTGACGCAGAGACAGCTAAGGAGACAGTGGCACCAGCAGGGGGCAACATGGCACTCACCTGGGAAGACTTGTTGGCATCCCTCAGGGACTTGAGAAAGGAGCTGAGGGAGGATATCAAGGCAGACATGGATGCCTCCTTCGACGAATTCAGAACAGAGATGAGAGGGAAACTGGTGGCCTTACAAGCTGATGTGGACTCGTACCCTAGATTTGGAAACGAAATGCCAGGAATTGGCAGATCGCCTGGGGC
This sequence comes from Calotriton arnoldi, assembly GCA_963921515.1. Lineage (NCBI taxonomy): Eukaryota > Metazoa > Chordata > Amphibia > Caudata > Salamandridae > Calotriton > Calotriton arnoldi. The sequence continues at coordinate 378,312 of CAWUFW010000465.1, forward strand.
CCCTGGAGGAGAGCTCTGCGGTGCTTCACGAACAGCTACGAGCTTCTGCCTTCAAGTGCGAGGACTTAGAGAATCGCTCCAGACGGGATAACATCAGGGTCAGAGGTCTGGAGGAAGGCTGTGAAGGCCCTGATCTGGAGGCATTCATGGTAGGCCTCTTCTCCACAGTCCTCGGAGAGGGAAGCCCAGAGGTGCAACTGGAGCGGGTACACAGAGTGGGCCCGAGGCTACCAGGCAACAATAGGAGGCCAAGAGACGTACTAGCGAAGTTCAGCTCCTTCAAAACAAAAGAACTGGTTTTTCAAAAAGCAAGGGGAATGGACAAAGTATTGTTCCGAAACGTCTCATGTTTACTTTTCCAGGACGCGGCGCAGGCCACCCTGGCCAGACGACAGCAGTTCAGGCCGATCACAGAAGCCCTGCGCGAACGCCAAATAAAGTACCGTTGGACCTACCCCTTTGGCATTGCCTTCCAAATGGACAATAAGCAGCTCCACTGCACAGAGATGGTTGAAGCGGCAGACCTTCTGGGAATCACACTCCCCCCACCAACTCGAGCGTCAACATCGAAGAACGATGAAGGGGCGCAACTGAAGGAGCGACGAGGTGGTGGCCCTTGGAGGACAACTGAACGAGGGAGTAAAAAAGCGCCGGACTGAGGTCGGGTGAGCCTGGGATACCAGGCTTGGTCCCACATAAGTAGAACGCCCAAAGCTAGTCTTCAATAGACTTATGATGAGGGGGGTAGTAGGAGGGAGAACGAAGGGTAATTAGCTCCCTTATAGACGCATCAAGAGCCGAGACTTATACTCTGATAGACACTCTGCGTCTTGTGATCCTGCTAAAACTTAGATTTGGGGGGGGAAATCTATCCAACAGTGAACACGTCAGTACACTAGCAAATTGGCTAAGGGGTTCCTGGGAGCAGAAGTAGGCTTGCTCCTTGAGTTGGACTCTGTGAGGCCTTCCTCTGGGATGGGAGACCCGACCACTCACAGTTCATGTTTGTTCTTGTTTTATAAGTTGTGTATCATGGTGCTCACAAAGCTGTTGACGCTAATGAAGCCGGAGGTGGGGGGTGGTGGGGGGGAGAGGGGATGCGTTTGGGGAGGTCGAAACGGGAGCTGCAGAAGGGGGTGTATACAGTGATTTATGACAGTTAATTGCCTTTCCTAGAATGTCAGGGGGCTTAACTCCCCTAACAAGAGACAGAGCCTATGGAAGTTCCTAACCGACCACCAGATTCTGATAGCCACCCTGCAGGAAACCCATTTAAAGAAAAGTGAGGAGGCTAGGTTGAAACATAAACGGTACCCGCAGATCTTTCACTCCTCGGCCCCCACGAAGCACAATGGGGTGGCTCTCCTCTTCCATTCCTCGATCCCCTTCAATCACCAAGCCACTAAAACAGACGAGGCAGGGCGTTTTCTGATGGTTAGAGGGGAGATCAGGGGCCGTTCCTGCACCATTCCCACGATCTAAGCACCTAACACAGGGCAACTGGACTTTCTGGAGGCTTTTTTAACGACACTAGAGGGGTTTGCCATGGGGGACATCCTACTGTTAGGGGACTTCAACCTCATATGGGACCCCGTGTTAGATACGACCCATCCTCAAAGGGCAGCAGGGGGGGACATTCAGTAGGGCCCTCAAAGCCTCTCTTCAGCATTTGGGTTTACTAGACGCTCGGAGGGAAGCCCACCCAGCGTCAAAGGACTACTCTTTTTTTTCTCACTCCCACAGAACCTACTCTAGAATAGACCATATTTTTGTCAGTCAATCCCTTCTATTCACTGTCGCGGATGCCAGGTTTCACCCGATTTGCCTTTCTGACCATGCCCCCCTGGAAATAATATTAAATTGGCCAGCCCCGCGTTCGAAACACAGGAGATGATACTTCCCCCATTTTCTCAGTAGGGATAGACTCCTTAGGGACGAACTAAGAACGGCAATCACTGAGTACTTTCGTACCAATGAACCCGCCCTTACTTCTTATGCAAACAACTAGGATGCCTTTAAGGCGGTTATTAGGGGCAAATGCATAGAGTTAGCCACCACACTTAGAAACCAGCAGAAGGGGGAGAGACTCCTATTAGAAGGGGAACTACACACTGCAGAAAAAAAGCACCAAGAGTTGCCGTCGAGCCAAACTCACCGCAAGGTCACTTCCCTCAAAGGCAAACTAAAGGCAATTTACCCTCATAGGGCAGAGACATCCATTCTAAGGCTTCAGGCTCGAGGCTATGAAAGTGGCAACAAGATAGGCACCCTATTGGCACGGCAGCTGAGGGCAAAACAAGAAAAAGAATATATCAAGCAAATAGTGGATGACGCGGGCGTTTCCCATATTAACGAGGAGAGTAAAGCAAACACTTTTGGGACGTTTTATCGCAACCTCTACACCGCCGACCCGCTAGAGGCCGAAACTCAGGAAAGCTATCTGGCACCACTCAACCTACCTCAGGTCTCTGCCCACGCCAACGAGGAACTTAGTCGGCCCTTCACCGGGGAAGAGGTTCAGACAGCGATAGACGCTCTGAAACTGCAGAAAGCTCCCGGCCCAGACGGTGCTTAATGCCCAATTCTATTGTACTTTCGCTCCCGAGCTGACTCCCCATTTGGTGACCCTTTTTAACGATATAGCAAATGCCCAAAGGGTGACGGATACCATGGGTGAGGCGTTAGTCACAGTTATACCCAAACCGGGAAAGGACCCTAAAGTGTGCGCCTCATACAGACCCATTGCACTTCTGAACCTGGACGCAAAGCTGTATTCTAAAATACTGTCCACCCGCCTCGAAAATCTCCTCCCGGCGTTGATCGACCCCGATCAGTCGGGGTTTATTAAGGGAAGGCAGACCCACGACAATTTACGGAGAATAGCCCAGATAATCAAGAAGGTACAGTAGAAAGGCATTCCCGCGGCCCTTCTCTCATTAGACGCGGAGAAGGCCTTCGATCAGGTTGACTGGCCCTTCCTCCTACAAACGTTGAGACGATTTGGCTTTAGCGAAACATTTATTGGCATGGTGCGGGCCAACTACCACTCTCCCAGGTCGAGGGTCCTTGTAAACGGGCTGGCATCCGACGCTTTTGCTCTCTCGCCAAGGACAAGGCTGGGGTGCCCCCTATCCCCATGCTTTTTGCTCTTAGCATTGAACCCCTGGCGGAGAGGATCAGGGCGTACACAGATATAAAAGGAGTTACATTTGGCACCAATGACCATAAAATCTCCATTTTTGCAGATGATGTTCTACTTCCTATCACTGACCCGCTGACCTCGCTCCCAGCCATTCAGGAGGAGCTTGATTGCTTTGAACTGGTATCAGGCTTTAAGGTGAATCTTTCAAAGTAATTCTTGCTCAATCTAACCCTGCTGGGTGAGGTGCTAGATCGATTAAAGGAGACCTCCCCTTTTGCTGCACGGGCAAAGACATCACTTATCTAGGCGTCAAGCTCACTCCAAAAATTGCAGGCCTCTATAAGGCCAACTATCCGCCTTTGTTACGACAGATCAAGGCAGACTTGATTAGGTGGAGGGCTGCCTATACCTCCTGGATTGGGAGAATAAACGCAATTAAGATGAATGTCCTCCCTAGGCTTCTCTATCTTTTCCAGGGCCTTCCAATACCAGTAGACAGGGAACTCTTCATTGATCTAAAAAAGGTGATTACTAAATTCATATGACAGGGACAAAGAGCCCGACTACCATATCGTGTTTTAACTAGATTGGGAGCTGAGGGGGGCTTGGCCCTCCCGGACTTCTTGGGGGTATTACAGAGCTGCCCAACACCGGGTAATGACGGAATGGTCACTCAGAGAGTCCGAAAAGCACTGGCTCCATATGGACCGCCAAACAACTGGCAGGACCATTTGGGACCTGTTGTGGTTAAAGAAGCAGCACAGGCCCCCAAGCACTTACCTCAGCACCCCCACGGCCACTACTCTGTGGGTATGGGACCTACTCACAAACATTCTTCCCCTGACAACTTTCCCTCACCCTACACCCCCATTCATTTCAACCCAGAGTTCCCCCAGCTCTGCAGGAAAGACCATTTAAGCAATGGATACTAGGGGGTTGCCTTATGATCTCTCATCTATACAAAAAAGGGGAACTTATGACATTTGCAGAGTGCGCCAAAGCTTTCCACTTACAGCCCGCAGAGGGCTTCCACTATACACAGCTCAAACACTGGGTGCTGCAACCCCAGGTGCGGCTGGCCGCTACTAGGGACCTGCTTCCCATTGAGAAATTTGCACAATCAGGGACGTCCACTAAGGGGAATATCTCTTTTCTATACTCCCTTATCAGGGCGTTGAGTCCACAAGCGACTCCTAGGGACAGGGCTTTCTGGGACTCTACTCTTTCTAGGCCAGTGGAGGAGAAACGATGGATCCACTTGTACAAGGATATTGCCAAGCATAATCGCTCTACGCACCTACAGGAAGCTCACTATAAATTAATGTATGACTGGTACCTGCATCCCCAGAAACTACATAAAATATTCCCTAACACGTCGGATAGATGGTGGAGGGGGTGCAGGCTTTTGGGAGACTTCCGGCATATCTGGTGGGACTGCCCCTCTATTCAACCATTCTGGAAGGAAATCCTCTCACAGATTAAACTGATACTAGGGTACCCCATCCCGGAAACCTTGGAACACACCATCCTGGGGCTCCGGGACCCGATACTGAAGCAGCAAACGAATGGAGATCGCTCCATCATGTGGCTGTGTTTGGGCACTGCTAAGATGGCTATCGCGGCGGCCTGGGAAAAGGCAGAGGCCCCCTCCCTTGCGCAGTGGCATGCTAGACTGTGGTGAGCGTTAGCTCTGGAGAGGTTAACAGACATAACAGAGGACTCCAGAAAGGGGTTTGAATGCATCAGGTCTCCTCTAGTGGAATATCTGTCAGAGGGCCTGGCCTTATTCGCATGTAGCCCCAGACTGCGTGCACTCCACCTTTTCCAAATTTACTGAAGGGGGAGCGCCTCAGGCATGCATGAGGTAAGAGAGTGGCTCGACCCCAGCCCCCGCCCAATGGACCACCCCACCTTGGACCCCACTGTGAAACATAACCACCATGATGCACTTGTTCGGTTCATACGTTTTCCTTTTTCCTTTTATTTTCTTCTTCTGTTTATAACTCTTTGGACTTTAATCTCTTCCTCATCTTTATTGGCCCAGCTTAGGGCTTAAAGTTGGGTTAGGACGCACTAGTACACACGGGCATAGGTCGCACACCACGGCAATTTGATAAGTGAAGCTATACACGATATTAAAGGGATAGGAGGGGACATAATAGCATAATCACCTATGGGGCCGAGTCCTTGTCAGCAAGATGTGTGTACCTGGTAGCTATCTGTAACTCTTGGCCTGTATGTTGTACTTATTGCGACTACCATGTTCTTCTTTGTATTGGTACAAACTCAATAAAAAGATTTTGAAATAGAAAATATCCCCAGGGAGGTGGTTATCCCTGGGGCTGCGGGGGCCGTGTGGCCCACTGCATGTTTATTATAGTTTGCCCCGGGGAGGTGGTGGTCCCCTGGGCACTAGGGTTGCCACATGGGCATCCCTGCATATTTTTTAAAACTTGCCCCCAGGATTTAGCCCACCTGGGGGTTTCATGAAAAAGATATGGAGGAGCCCATATGTCTTTTGTAAAAACAAATTTGCTGTGGATCCACAGGTCCACCTGTGAATTTGTGAAAAATTCAATAAAATAAATGCTGTGAAGCTCCCTGTGGGACCCCCTCACCATAGCTGGGTGGTCAAGGTATTCCTACCCCACCCCCTTTTCTTTCTTTTTTTGTGGGACTTGGCTTAAAGCTGAGTCCCAAAATGGCAGCCAACACTTCCTGGTTAAAGTGTTGGCAGCCAATCAAATTTCAGTAGGATCCGCAATTCCACTGCAAGGACTCGACTACCCAGATATCTATATTTTATAAACTTAAATATCTCACAAACTACTGAACGGATTTACACAAAATCACAAAAAGCATGCTTTCTGAACAAACATCTAGGTTTCAGCCAAATTTTATGTAATTCCGTTCAGCAGTTCAGGCTGTAGTGGTTTTCAAAAAATGAAAAATCCCCATAGACATAACATGAGGAAAACGCATTTTGGGACACCCCAAAACTTTCATCACAGCAGCTGAACCAAAAAGGGCAAGTTTTGTGAAATTTTCATGAAAATTCGTCAAGCGGTGCCAAAGTTATTGGTAAAACAAAAAATGCTTTTCCTTTGGTTCTAAGTATAACTACCTACTGTAGGAGATATATATATATATAGGTTAAGGTGACTTTATGGTTACAAAAACAAAATTCACCAGTTATGAATAGGTAAACAAACCATAACTTACACCTCTGCCATGCACTTCTTAGGACCTTACATCTGACATCTATCATAACATGTTAAATGACATAATAGATGTCATCAATGATGACTTATCAAATGACATAACTAAGAACATCGCCAATTGCAGCATCTATATGTAGCAACACACTGCGTTTGGCTGTGCGCACCACGGTTTAGCTTCAAAACCAGACTCTGTGCCCAACAATCTGTGAGCGATCAACCTGCACTGTACACAGTCTACAGCAGTGTGCAGCAGGGGATGGGCTAAGATTCTGTCTTTTGGCAAGACCCTACAGCCAGTCCTCCAAGGTTGACCAACCCCCACTGTGCATGGCCTCTAACCATGGGCATCTGGGGTTTGCCGCAGGGCATCACCTTAGGCCAGGCCATGCACCCAACCCTCCATTGGTGGTCAATCCTAGGTTTGCACAATCTTCGTCTCTATGCAGCAGTGGCTGACCACAGGCCGTTAACAAGGATCAGTAGTGAGTGCCCAGCTACTGGTGCAAATGGTCTTCAGCCCTGTACATCAGGGGGTTAGCTGCAAAGCCTAGCCTACTGCCTGACCCTGTTCACAGCCCAGTGTGACCTATAGCCAGTCCTTGAAAGCAAACTGCCATAGGCAGCAACCCCAGCCTCGCATGACCTTCAGCTGTGCGGAGCTGTGGTTGACCATAGGGCCTGTCTTTAGGCCAGGCCTTGCATCCAACCTGCCATGTGCGGTCATGCCTGGCTACTTGTCCTTTAGCCATGCACAGAGGGGGTTGACTGCAGAGCATGGCACATGGCCAGGCTCTCTGCTCAGGCCACTCTGGACGGCCACCTCCATTTCACAAGCTTTCTGCCATACCAGTGAGAGCAGGCCACTGGAACTGTCATTCCGTCAGGCACTACACCAAACCCACCACCAGAGGCCAACCCCAGCTGTTCACAGTAGGAGGCCGTGCACAGCAACGATAGGCCAAGCACAACAGTAGTGAAATAATTGTTTTTCATCCATGAAGGTGTACGGGACCCGAGAGTCTACAATTCATGAATCCGGCACAGGATTAAAAAATGCATGATAAAATGTAATTTTATTTTAATGCCAGGAGTAATCTCTTTGAGGCGCCACATGGTATCTGGTGGGCCAGCTTAGACTTGTCCCCCTACCCCCTTTTTGGTTTGATTTTTTTCTAACACAGCGCTCAGTGTACCCTGTTGAGTAATCAAATCCACAACAGAAATTTCCTGTGATGGCCAGCCAATCAGAAGACGGCGGGTTAGCAAATCTGCAGCAGGATTCACTAATCTGTAATGGACGACGGGAAATAAAGCTTGCTTGTCCAGTGGTGTGCCTTCATTTTTTTAATTGGATTCACAAATCTACTGTGGATTTGTGGATCTATAAAGTATTTGTAAATTAATTGGGCAAGAGTCTTCTAAAATGTAGCCTCTTCATGCCCAGACTGGAACGGTTTTTAAATGCAAACTTCTTGAAAACTTCTGAGTGAATTTGCATCAAAACCCAGCAAAGTAAAGTTCTTCTTACATGTTAAGTTTGGTGTAATTATGATCGCTATTTTTTCTGTATCTCAGGAGGACAAAATATTGTGATATTTAACAATGGAAATATCACTTTTGAGACCTGCCTTTGTTTAGCCTACATTTGATGAAAAATTTGCCATGAAGAACTCCGATTGAATGAACTTTTTTGTTGAATGGCGCAAAGTTATTAGAAAATCAGAAAGTGAATTTTCAATTGAATTGGAAGTCTGACCTATACAGAACTACAAATACGCTGTAGATGCCTGTGTAGTATATACATTCAAGAAATGACTCAACACATGGGCTCGCAAAAATATATTTCCACTACAGTGTTTCGTATTCCACCTTACTCGGGGAGTTCAAGATTTTGTGCTCAGTGGCTGTTCATCTGACACTACTGGATTTTCAAAACCATCATGAGTGAAGATTCCATTTGAAATGTGGAATCAATGCAGTCATTAGATTACCCAAAATAATGATTTAGGTGGTTTTGTGACCATGTTCAGTCCATCTGGATGCAGTGATTTTAAATGATACTTCCAGAAGTATTCTGTTGAGTTCAGCAGTTCCATCTTGAAGACCTTCCACATGGAAACTCTTCAAATCTGAAATCAAATGGTCTGCAAGGTTAAAAGGATTGATTATAGGTTGGTCAAGTTTCTTATTATTGCTGATTTAATATTCCTAAAGCATGTATTGAGGAAATTCACTGTTTGACCTGCATATTGTTTTTTTTACAGTTTTGGCACTGGATCACATAGATAAAGCATGTAAGATGCGGTTTTATGCTAGAGGTTATTCCTGTCACAGACTCTGTTACGTATGGACCATTTACAATCACAGCAATGAACCTCTATCTCTGTTGCTGATTGTTTCATTTCAGCTCTTATATTAAGAACTCCTAGACTGGGAGCTCTGAGTTAAGAAAAGACAGGTGGATTTGGAAAAATATTTTTAAGTTTTTCACTGGCGAACAATAAGGGAAATGTTTTTTGCATTATGTGTTGATATTTAGCCGCTGATGAATGTTAGTCTTCCACAAACATGATTCTGTCATTTTTGTTTCTGCTGTTGTTGTTTGAAATAAGTGCTTCTCTGACTAACTAAAAAGAGTTGTCAGTGGTTGCTGTATGGTATGCAAAGGACAGTAACACATTTGGGGTACTTTAACAAGCTCCTGCAGATGTTATTTACAGGTGTCCTCATTGCTGCAGGTGCATCTTATTCTAAATGCTTGGCTGTAGAAAATGCTGGGTTTAGGGTGGCATGGACAGTGCCAGACTGCTCACAGACTGCTCACTCATTCCATTGGGCATTACGCCGCTGGGCTGCAGCTATTGGAGGGCGATTTTTGAATGTAGAACTCCATGTATGGCAGCTCTGCCACTTTCTTCCTCTCCAGCAGGTTATTTGAGCAGGCATGAGAGAGGAAACGGAGAGAGCAAAAAGGATAAAATGAGATGAGAGAGAAGAAAGGAAGCAGGGCAGTGACATAACGCTAAATGGTGGAGCCCCCTGCAGAATATAATGAGAGGGCCCTGAGTTTCCCAAGTCTCACAATTATTCATTGGCCTTGGGCTCCATGGGAACCTGCTTGAAAGGTTGGGGGGCCTTTAGAGGGCTGGGGCCCCTCGGTCACAGGGGCTTGCGTTACGCCCCTGGAACAGGGCTATTTTAAACATTTTTGTCAAGGCTGCTTTTGGTTCACAAACTGGCCTTGGGCGTGGATGACATCAAGTCTGGTTTCAATACATGTCAGCATCTGTAGGTTTGTTGTACAGATCAGTTAAGATTTTCTGTTCATGAATGGTGAGTAGCACATCCAGTAAAAAAGGGGTGAGTCTTCTGTTCACTGTCGTTTCTGGTGAGTTGGATGATATAATGGGTATTGTGACCTAACTTACTGTTACATATTTTATAAACCTGAAATAGATGAAAGGTTAATTTGACTTTGAAGTATCTCGCAGATCTTGGTTACAGGCTCTTCATCCACTGAAAACTCCAGTGGAACAAAGAGATTAAAAAAAGATGTAAAGAGAAAGAAAACGATAGAGAGGAGACAGGCTTACTAACAGAAGAGAGACAGGGAAGAGTTGAGGAGATCATGAGAGAGAGAAGGGAGCTGCAAGAAGTTGGGAGAAGGAGAAACAAAAACGGTAGCTAAAAGGAAGCATGAAAGGGACGTTGCAAAAGAGGAGAGACAAAGTTGAAGAGAGAATAAGTGTGGAGGATCTAGAGGGAAGTGAGACAAGAGAATGATAAGCGGTTAAACAGAAAAGAGATATATTAAAAAAGATAGAAGGAAGAGAGAATGGGTACCAGTTACACATGGCCTCTGCAATGCCATCACAGACGTCATTGCCCCACTCGCCATCGAATCCAAGCTTTACATCTCCCTAGGAGACCTCAACTTCCACCTGAACGACCCCACAGACACGGCCTCACCCAGATGGGCACACACAGCAAGACACACAAACTGGACCATATCTTCATGTCCAGCAACAGAGGCAAATACAGCCATACCATGGAACTCACATAGACCGGCCATTCCATTGTTCACTTCATCATCACAGGATCACCTTCCATCACCCCCAACCCTCCCAGCACCTCCTTCTGCAGCTGGAGCAATGTGACACAGACCCAATGGACTGATGCCCTCAACACTACCCAGCTGGACGCCTCAACCAACCTAAAGCAGGCAGTCGAGACCTCAACACCTGGATCACCAACGCTGCCGACCAAGTTGCCCCCATCAAACCAGCCAAAACCCACAGATCCACCAAACAAATTAGCTGGTACACACCGGAACTCAAGCACAATAAAATGTAGCTGCAAACAACTGGAGAGAAGTTGGCGCACCAGCAGGAACAATACAGACCAAGTCAGCCCTCAACATATACCACCAACGACTCAAAGACGCAAAAACGAATGCCATTGCAGACCACATTGAATCTAGTGCCAACCACACCAAGGAACTCTTCAGCATAGTCAGAGAGTTCTCCTGTCCAACAGCCACCAAGGATATGATCCCTCCCTCACAGCAACTCTACGACGCTCGAGCAAATCACTTCAACAATATATCCACCATCCACTGGAACTTCGAGCCCCGAACCACCGACCTCCTCAGCCTCCTCACTCCAAAGGAATCCTCCCCCAACCAACATCTCACTGCATGGGAACAGCTCATCACACCAGACACCACAGCCATCACAAACTCCATCCACTCGGGAGCACCCACCAACCCACTGCACCCACCGCCTCTTCAACCTAGGAAGCAATGAGATCTGCCACCAACTCACCACCATCCTGAACGCATCCGTCACCAAGGCCACCTTTCCTGATGCGATCAAACAAGAGGGTTTTCAGTCAGTAGGAAGTGGTGGCGCTCAGCTATATTAGCGTAATTGAAAAGAGAAAACAACTCAAGTAAATACGGTGCTGACCAGGTAGGGGAGAACCCTATAACCCCTATATGCGTGTCGGAAAACTCCTACACCACAATAGTACATCCAAATCCTGGGCACACGTGCAAAATTGTAAACATAAGCAGTCACAAAAGCGTAAGTCCATTCAAGAATCAATCTCCTTGTAGTTCGCAGAAGAGTTATTTCTTGTTTCTTTTAATCATATTTCGTAGAAAAGCAACCAGCAAAGAAATACCAACAACCAGCCAACACGTGTTTCGTCTAGGAGGATACTCCCACGACTTCTTCAGGGCTGGGAATGATACAAATCATTGTGTAAACACAAACATAAAGTAGTGACTAATAATGGAGAGTAAACTCCATAGGTGAAAAAAACACACCTATTAGCAGTGGAAACCCTATACAACATAAAAATCATATCACAGAAGGAGTACACCCACAATGTGCAAAATGACATGAAATAAGAATAAAACAACACCTAATGTAATTAATGCATTCATAATATAATCAAGTTACATTTAGGACCAAACACAAGAATAAAAATTGAAATTGTGATACGCAAATAGCAAGGTTATTCAACATGAAATTTATATAAAGGGGTTAAATCAATAGGTAAATTACACTGATGGAATGGAAAGAAACCTAATAATTAATTGAAAGTCAAAAGGACCAAATGGAAAATTATCTAAATTATAACAAAGCATGAGGGTACAGAGAACCATATAACTAGACAGAAACCTAACAAAACAAGTGACAAAAATTAAGACGTGTAAGGAGTCTTGCAGCGTGAAAGGTGATTAAACTCGAAAAGCAAAAGGCTCAAAAACTGCATTCAAGCCAAACTAAGTGAAAGGAAAATACAAATGTAGACCTTATCTACCTGTATACTTGGCGAACGGAGCACTGTATTCTGTTAAAAATTGTGAATAAAAAGGGAAAGTCAAAGAAAAATAAGGGTAGTGATACCATTCTCAAAGGGCAAATGACAATAAAGTGAATAGATATTTACAGAAAAGAACTCACCGAGATGCCGGTGATAATTCCAACCCGGCAGGTCTGAACCGCAAGGTGAATAGAAACAAGATCAAGTGTGTTAAAATCTATATGAAGGAAATAAAGGTTTCGGTCAGCCTGCTCCCCAGAGAAGATAGTAAGAATTACTGATAGCGTTAAAGAACACATACTACCTACTCAGGTAGTGTTGAGATCAATGTAAGCCACGGGTAAGGACACAGGTGTGTGTTCTGCCGGTAACAATCTAAAACGACAGGGAGTATAAACTGAGCATACGTAGACATCATACATAGAAAAGCGCACAAATTGAGGCGCCCTATGGTACTCACTTATTTATAAATAGACAAATGGATTCCCAAAGTTCATGTAAATCAAATGCAAATAGGTTCATAAGCGGTAGCCAAGGGAAGGACACGGGTATGTGTCAGAGAGAGTGCAATGTGCAAAAAAATGGAGTACAGTCTAAGTACTGTCAGCGAGTAATAGCAATAAGAATAGGCTGGCATCATCAAATATCACGAGAATCATGAATAGCGTAAGTACCTAGAGAGTACTTACTATATTGGTCATAGCGAAGCGTTTACCACCGTAGCTCACATGTCTTTCTTTCAAGTGTATAGCGGGACACTGACCCGGAAGTGTATTTATTGTGGCGCTCACCAGAAGAACTAGAACGTAAACCCGATTGACATGCAGGAAGTAAGAACTTTATAAATCACATATACGCGACCATGTAGACACCAAAGAGTGTCTGAAAACCAAATTGTATAGAATTAGCGTAAAACCCGAATCAATTAAACAAGACTGGGCTAGGTAAGCGATGGTTCACCGGGGTTTAGAGACGTAAAGGCAACGGCCCATATATGATAAGTTTAAAACTGAAATGAAACAAAAGGACTAATGCTGAATAATGATCGGAATGAGGAAGGAGAAATTTACGTAATAAAAGAGTATGTCTGTCCTGATATATCGAACCTAGACTCACATAGAATAAGATCAGTGCAAATCTCGGGGCAAATACATGCATTCATATTGAGACAGCCACACTGAAAATCAATAGTATGAAATAACGTATAATTGAATCAAATCAAAGGACTGAGCCGAGTAAACGATGATTCCTAGAGGTTAAAAGATATAAAGGAAACGGCCCATGTATGACAAGTTAAAACTGAAATGAAACTAAAAAGGACTAATGCTGAATACTGATCAGAACGAAGGAGGAAAAGAATGCGTGATGAAAAGAGTATATCTGTCCTGGTATATCAAACCAAAAAATCACATAAAACACAATCAGAGCAAATCTAAAGGCAAATAGATGCATTCATATTGAGACAGCCACAGAAGTATAATGATACTAACAGCATCAAAAGACGCCATATTAAGACAGCCACAGAAGTATAATGAAACTAACAGCATCAGAAGACGTATCACAAATGGGGAAAAATGATAATGAAATATAACTATATTGCAACACAAAAATAACCTGATTAACATAAATGTATAAAACAAAACTATAGAGGCGGGAATTAACCATGAAGATGGCCATAATGCACAAGGATTGAATAGAAACTCTGCAGTCAATTGCGTTTAACATCAGTGTACTGTGTCGGTAACATAAGTGAAATGTGACGAATAGGACATTTGGGACAGAAATTCAATCAATTATATTACTATATTGAGTGATTGGGCGTTTAAATCCAATGTTAACATGATTGAGATTAGTATGGTAAATTTCTCAGTGTCAATCTCCCAAGAAGTACTGCATCTCATGGTCACTATTTAACCCATGACCCACAGTGTGCATGCGCATAATCCAAGTCGCCTCTGTACGTCTTAGTTTGAGCTCTCTGTTACCTCCGCGTAAGCTTGGTTCAATCACATCTATGCCATAAAGGTGAAACTTTTGTGTGGATCTTGCGCGGGGCATATTGCTGCATGTAATGCCACAGGGTATCTCACATCTTGTTGATGTAAGGCCCTAATGTGTTCTCCAATCCTGTCCTTGAGAGGTCTAATAGTGCTACCTATATATTGTTTCATACAGGCGCATTCGATCACATATATTACGAATCTGGTAGTACAATTAATGTTTGATCTAATGTCATAGGTTCTTTTGTCATGACCGGTAAATGTTTTTGTCCCATGTTTGGCCCATCTGCAGACTCCGCAACAGCCACATTTATAAAATCCCATAGTGCGTGGAGTTAGCCATGAGGAAAAATTGTGAGGACGTGGGACTGTGGGACTTAATCTAGTACGAAGGGTTTTACCTCGTCTGAAAGTGATTTGTGGACGGGCTGTAATGTGATCAATCAATGTCTCATCTGATTGTAGTATACCCCAATGTTTAGTAAGACTCCTTCTAAGAGTGTGGCTAAGATCATTAAAATCCGTGATCAGGCGTAATCTCTGACTGTCAGTTTGTGTCTGTAGTTTGGTTTTGAGCGTGTCCTCCTTGTAGTGTGGGTGATTCTGTTCTCAGCTCGTTTGATGTTATGTACAGAATAACCTCTCTTCCGGAATCTGTTCTTCATATCGGTAATACAGTTTTGAAATTCTGACTCCTCACTGCAGTTTCTTCTTGCTCTTATAAATTCACCATATGGTATGGCTCTGATTTGATGTGTTGGGTGAAAACTCTCTGCATGTAACAATGCATTGCAAGATGTTTCTTTACGAAATAATCGACTGTGAAGTGCCTACCTCAACACCAATGTTTACGGCATGAAATTTACATTGGAGTACAGCAGTGCCAAAATCACTTTTCTAGACACTGAACTGTATGTCAGTAATGGGGCACTTCACAGTCGATTATTTCGTAAAGAAACATCTTGCAATGCATTGTTACATGCAGAGAGTTTTCACCCAACACATCAAATCAGAGCCATACCATATGGTGAATTTATAAGAGCAAGAAGAAACTGCAGTGAGGAGTCAGAATTTCAAAACTGTATTACCGATATGAAGAACAGATTCCGGAAGAGAGGTTATTCTGTACATAACATCAAACGAGCTGAGAACAGAATCACCCACACTACAAGGGAGGACACGCTCAAAACCAAACTACAGACACAAACTGACAGTCAGAGATTACGCCTAATCACGGATTTTAATGATCTTAGCCACACTCTTAGAAGGAGTCTTACTAAACATTGGGGTATACTACAATTAGATGAGACATTGATTGATCACATTACGGCCCGTCCACAAATCACTTTCAGACGAGGTAAAACCCTTCGTACTAGATTAAGTCCCACAGTCCCACGTCCTCACAATTTTTCCTCATGGCTAACTCCACGCACTATGGGATTTTATAAATGTGGCTGTTGCGGAGTCTGCAGATGGGCCAAACATGGGACAAAAACATTTACCGGTCATGACAAAAGAACCTATGACATTAGATCAAACATTAATTGTACTACCAGATTCGTAATATATGTGATCGAATGCGCCTGTATGAAACAATATATAGGTAGCACTATTAGACCTCTCAAGGACAGGATTGGAGAACACATTAGGGCCTTACATCAACAAGATGTGAGATACCCTGTGGCATTACATGCAGCAATATGCCCCGCGCAAGGTCCACACAAAAGTTTCACCTTTTATGGCATAGATGTGATTGAACCAAGCTTACGCGGAGGTAACAGAGAGCTCAAACTAAGACGTACAGAGGCGACTTGGATTATGCGCATGCACACTGTGGGTCATGGGTTAAATAGTGACCATGAGATGCAGTACTATTTGGGAGATTGACACTGAGAAATTTAACATACTAATCTCAATCATGTTAACATTGGATTTAAACGGCCCAATCACTCAATATAGTAATATAATTGATTGAATTTCTGTCCCAAATGTCCTATTCGTCACATTTCACTTATGTTACCAACACAGTACACTGATGTTAAACGCAATTGACTGCAGAGTTTCTATTCAATCCTTGTGCATTATGGCCATCTTCATGGTTAATTCCCGCCCTATAGTTTTGTTTTATACATTTATGTTAATCAGGTTATTTTTGTGTTGCAATATAGATATATTTCATTATCATTTTTCCCCATTTGTGATACGTCTTTTGATGCTGTTAGTATCATTATACTTCTGTGGCTGTCTCAATATGAATGCATCTATTTGCCTTTAGATTTGCTCTGATTGTGTTTTATGTGATTTTTTGGTTTGATATACCAGGACAGATATACTCTTCATCACGCATTCTTTTCCTCCTTCGTTCTGATCAGTATTCAGCATTAGTCCTTTTAGTTTCATTTCAGTTTTAACTTGTCATACATGGGCCGTTTCTTTATATCTTTTAACCTCTAGGAATCATCGTTTACTCGGCTCAGTCCTTTGATTTGATTCAATTATACGTTATTTCATACTATTGATTTTCAGTGTGGCTGTCTCAATATGAATGCATGTATTTGCCCCGAGATTTGCACTGATCTTATTCTATGTGAGTCTAGGTTCGATATATCAGGACAGACATACTCTTTTATTACGTAAATTTCTCCTTCCTCATTCCGATCATTATTCAGCATTAGTCCTTTTGTTTCATTTCAGTTTTAAACTTATCATATATGGGCCGTTGCCTTTACGTCTCTAAACCCCGGTGAACCATCGCTTACCTAGCCCAGTCTTGTTTAATTGATTCGGGTTTTACGCTAATTCTATACAATTTGGTTTTCAGACACTCTTGGTGTCTACATGGTCGCGTATATGTGATTTATAAAGTTCTTACTTCCTGCATGTCAATCGGGTTTACGTTCTAGTTCTTCTGGTGAGCGCCACAATAAATACACTTCCGGGTCAGTGTCCCGCTATACACTTGAAAGAAAGACATGTGAGCTACGGTGGTAAACGCTTCGCTATGACCAATATAGTAAGTACTCTCTAGGTACTTACGCTATTCATGATTCTCGTGATATTTGATGATGCCAGCCTATTCTTATTGCTATTACTCGCTGACAGTACTTAGACTGTACTCCATTTTTTGCACATTGCACTCTCTCTGACACATACCCGTGTCCTTCCCTTGGCTACCGCTATGAACCTATTTGCATTTGATTTACATGAACTTTGGGAATCCATTTGTCTATTTATAAATAAGTGAGTACCATAGGGCGCCTCAATTTGTGCGCTTTTCTATGTATGATGTCTACGTATGCTCAGTTTATACTCCCTGTCGTTTTAGATTGTTACCGGCAGAACACACACCTGTGTCCTTACCCGTGGCTTACATTGATCTCAACACTACCTGAGTAGGTAGTATGTGTTCTTTAACGCTATCAGTAATTCTTACTATCTTCTCTGGGGAGCAGGCTGACCGAAACCTTTTTATTTCCTTCATATAGATTTTAACACACTTGATCTTGTTTCTATTCACCTTGCGGTTCAGACCTGCCGAGTTGGAATTATCACCGGCATCTCGGTGAGTTCTTTTCTGTAAATATCTATTCACTTTATTGTCATTTGCCCTTTGAGAATGGTATCACTACCCTTATTTTTCTTTGACTTTCCCTTTTATTCACAATTTTTAACAGAATACAGTGCTCCGTTCGCCAAGTATACAGGTAGATAAGGTCTACATTTGTATTTTCCTTTCACTTAGTTTGGCTTGAATGCAGTTTTTTGAGCCTTTGCTTTTCGAGTTTAATCACCTTTCACGCTCGCAAGACTCCTTACACGTCTTAATTTTTGTCACTTGTTTTGTTAGGTTTCTGTCTAGTTATATGGTTCTCTGTACCCTCATGCTTTGTTATAATTTAGATAATTTTCCATTTGGTCCTTTTTGACTTTCAATTAATTATTAGGTTTCTTTCCATTCCATCAGTGTAATTTACCTATTGATTTAACCCCTTTATATAAATTTCATGTTGAATAACCTTGCTATTTGCGTATCACAATTTCAATTTTTATTCTTGTGTTTGGTCCTAAATGTAACTTGATTATATTATGAATGCATTAATTACATTAGGTGTTGTTTTATTCTTATTTCATGTCATTTTGCACATTGTGGGTGTACTCCTTCTGTGATATGATTTTTTATGTTGTATAGGGTTTCCACTGCTAATAGGTGTGTTTTTTTTCACCTATGGAGTTTACTCTCCATTATTAGTCACTACTTTATGTTTGTGTTTACACAATGATTTGTATCATTCCCAGCCCTGAAGAAGTCGTGGGAGTATCCTCCTAGACGAAACACGTGTTGGCTGGTTGTTGGTATTTCTTTGCTGGTTGCTTTTCTACGAAATATGATTAAAAGAAACAAGAAATAACTCTTCTGCGAACTACAAGGAGATTGATTCTTGAATGGACTTACGCTTTTGTGACTGCTTATGTTTACAATTTTGCACGTGTGCCCAGGATTTGGATGTACCACCTTTCCTGATGCATGGAAACACACAGAGGTCAGACCTCTTCTCCAGAAACCCTTTGCAGACCCCAGCGAGCTCCAGAACTACCATTCCATCTCGCTACTCCCGTTTCACGCCAAAGTGCTGGAGAAGGCCATCAACTGTCAGCTCAACCTGCTAGATGCCTCCCAATCCAGTTTCCGAGCCAACCACAGCACCAAGACTTCCCTGATTGCCGCCACGGATGACATCCACACCCTACCCAACAGAGGAGAATCAGCCACCATGATCCTTTCTGACCTCTCCATAGCCTTCAACATCATTTCCCACTACACAATCATCAAGAGACTGCACTTGATCGGAATCAATAGACACACACTCAGATGGATTGCACCTTTCTTCACAATACGCACGCAGAGAATCTGCCTTCACCTCAGAACCCACAAGCACCATCTGCGGCGTCCCTCAAGGCTCCTCCCTCAGTCCAACCCTCTTCAATATATACATGACTCCTCTGGATGACATTGTCTTAACCCACGATATCAGCATTATATCCTACGCCGACAACACCCAGTTCATCCTCTTGCTCCCAGCAGCCCCCACCACCACCAAGACCAACTTCCACACCTGTATGAAGAACGTTGCAGCCTGGATGAAGGGCAACTGTCTGAAGCTCAACACGAACAAGACCAAAGTGCTGACCTTTGGCAATCATGCCTCGCTCCGGAACGATACCTGGTGGCCCGCTGAACTTGGACGCAGACCTAAGAACCATGCCTCAATCTCGGCATCATCCTGGACAGAAAACTCACCATGAAATAACAGATCAACACAGTCTCTTTTGTCTGCTTCCACACTCTGCGCATGCTCCGAAAAATCTTCAAATGGCTCCCAATAAGCACAAGAAAAACAGTCAGGCAAGCTCTAATCACTAGCCATCTGGACTACGGCAATGCACTGTATGCAGGAATCACCACCAAACCTCATGAGAAGGCTCCAGATGATACAGAATTCAGCGGCCAGACTGATCTTCAACCTTCCCAAATGGACCCACATCACACAACACCTGAGGAACCTCCACTGGATCCCCATCCAGGAAAGATGGCAATTCAAACTACTGGCACACTCCTACAAAGCCCTCCACGACCAAGGACCAGCTTACATGAACCACCGCCTGAACTTCCACCAACCATCCAGAAACCTGCGCTCCACCTCTCTCGGCCTTGCACGGACTCCGCACATCCGCCGGAGCCACAGCAGAGGATGCTACTTCTCCCACCTCGCTGGCAAGTACTGGAACGCACCCCTCTCCACCTCCATACAAAACCCTCGCTGACGGACTTCAGGAAGAGTCTCAAGACCTGGCTTTTCGACTAAGCCCAGCAACCCAGCGCCTGGATACCCTCACAGGTGATAAGCCACGCTTTACAAGTACTGATTGATTGATAGTAATATTTGTATAAAAATGTCCATACTATGTTAATATCTTCGAATAAAGGAAATATAATTATATACGGTATTGTGTCCTAGAGTGTGCTGAGGAAAACACCCCAGCTCCCATGGGTGACAAAAAAAAGATTGCCCCTCTTTGAGAAAGCAGTGACACAACCGTGGACCAGCTGTTCGCTGTTGTGCAGTCCCGCCTCTACCTCCTCTTTAATGGTCAGGTAACCTTTGCTATCGAAGCATTTACACGTGGAACAACTCTGAACAAGACTTATTTGCTCTGTGCAGCATTGCACAGGTCGTCTACAGTAGTCCCTTATAAATCAAAATGAAAATATGTAGCACCCCAGCACTGTAAAAAGAGGCGGAAAACCAAACCCTGCAACAGCTTCATTTTAATTAAAGCAGGTAAAGAATTTTTATCCCGCTTCCTAAAGGCTTGCCCAGCGGTAGGAGACATTACAACGTAGCTTTCTAAGAAAGTGCTGACCTCAAGCCGAATAAAAAGCCGCACATCATTTTAATTCCATCAAGAGAAATGAAGCAACAATGGGGCAAAATGTAAACTCTGCTAGACGTCTGCGAGGTAATGTCTGTTTTCACTGTGTGAGTCTTTCAGGAACAGGAAATGTAATCAGAGAGAAGCTGTTTACTTGCTTTAATCAATAAAGAAGAAATCCCAGGCTCACCCGCTGCTTCCTGCTCCTCTCACTATCTGGGACGTTTTATATTTCATTGGTTATATCTAAAAAGAAAAGGATTTGGGGAGAATATGTATATTAATTAATGAAATAGTTGAACATCAACTTAATTTACAATTACTGACAAAGATCTCTTTATATTTAACATAACAAGAAATATGGCATTATGCCAAAAATGCTAAATCATTATAAGGAAGCCTGTTATGAAGAAAAGAAAATAACGAAAAGTAGAGATGAATTAATTTTTTAATATTGAAGAAAAGCCATTAAAAATTAGGGGGGTGTTTTTTTAAAATAATCAATTCACCTTTGTAGATTTTTTTTTCCTAGGAGTGAAGGATAAAAGTAGAGCTCTTGAAAGCGCTCATTAGGATTGAACCACTGTTATGTTAATATTTAGGGATGAGGGGCTGGTTTAGGAACAGGGATAGGTTGATCGTTAGGGCTGTGATTAAGGGTAGGATAATAGGATCATGGTTAAGCATATTTGAGATTAGGCTTGTATTTTGGTTTATATAGAGATGAAGGTTGAGGCTCTGGGTGGTGTGAGGATTAAGTTTAGGGTTGTGCTTAGGTTTAATGTTTGGAGTGGAGTATTCGTGAGAGTTAAAATCAAAGTTAGGGTTGTAGGTGATTTTCTTCATGCTCGTATTCTTCACTATGGTTTCTTCACAATTGTGAACGCAGTGCTAAAGGGTACTTTTTTCACAATTGATTTGCTGTGCTCATTTCTTTGTATGCATATTTCATTATTTTTGCATTCTTCCGTATCACATACATTCAGAAATACAAGGTTGCACCTTAGTCAGGAAGATGTCTCGGTGGTGTGGGTATTATCTGATGGCATTTGTGTTTATCACCTTCTGGTCATAAATTCAAAGTAACATGGCCAACTCAGCCATTCATCCTTTCATAGTGGATAAATTTAGCAATGCTAATTTGGCTAATAATAGCAACTGTTACTTACGTCATGTAGAAAGCGAAACCACATATCAGTGGTGGCAGCTGGTGGCATTTGAAAGTAGTGGGGCGTAAAATTTTGGGATGAGGGCTCCGTGGCAAGCAAGCATAGCGAGCGAGCGCGACTGTCCCAGGGGGGATCCAGGGGGTGCTCCCCTCAGAAAGTTTTGAAAAAGAGTGGGCAAACGGCCATTTTCAAGCAAATTTGAGAAAGCCAGAAGGTTAGTAAAGCAATTGTCAAAGTGTAGTGATGACATCAATAAAGAGATTTCATATGATAATGACATGGGTAGCTACTTCTTCAGTATAACCAGAGAATTTCTCTATAAATATATTTACCATTTGTTTAGTCTTTGTACATATCATTAGATAAGAATTAAATACAGATGGAATTAGGTGATATTTAACAGGTTAGAACAGTAATGTTAAACAGATGCACAATGCAGATATTTTGTTCTGGTCTGCAAATATATTTCTGTCTCTCACTCTACACCGCTATCAACATTCCTCTCAGTACGGCTTTTTGGATTTTTATTTTGGCCCCTTTGTACTTTTCACTCCTTGACCCTGTCAACATTCCTCCCTGTTTCTATATCCGTACTTTACCCATACGTTTTTTCACGGTTCTCTCTGAATCTCTCTCTAAATTGCTCCGTGGCTTTCATCTATATTCTCTCTGTCCATTTCTATATTTCACGCCTTGTCCCCACCTTATTTCCATACTTGTCTCATATTTCATGCTATACAGCGCCAGGGCCGGACTGGCCATAGCGGGCACCGGGCGTTTCCCCGGTAGGCCGCTAGGGTGGGGGCCGGTTTTGGGCCCCTGGGGGGCCGTTTTTGTTACCGGGGGTCGGCAATATCGGCCCCCTGTAACAAAATTGTCCAAAACCGGCCCTCGCAAACTGCTCGGCTGCACTCCCCCTCACCCCAGGGGGGCCGGCTGAGCAGTTTGCCAGGGCCGGTTTCTGTTCCCAGTCCGGCCCTGTACAGCGCTGCAGGCAGCCAACCAATTCCTGCTAGCCACAATCAACAACCCTCATCCTGCTAGCAAAAGCACCCACTGAAACCATAAATTGGACATAAAAGTAATCTGTCCCAATCGTCTGCTTTTGGGTTGTTCCTGCAAGATGCATGCTCACTCTTCAACAAAGTTGCAGCAATAGTCGCACAAACCATCCACGGCAGCACAAACCTCCACAGCCAGGTGCCGCGACTCTCTGTGACATGTGACTTCACTCTATGGATTGTGAAATACCCTTCTGCAAAAAGAGCATGTTTGCCATAGTACTACAGCACAGTTGTGAATTTAAAAGTGCAAATCAAGTGTGGTGCTATTACATTTCATGCTCAAAAACAACAATGGAAAAAGGCAGAAACTGAGCGTCATTACTTTCTCTGAGCCAGTCATCCGGCCATTGTCGTCCTTCAGTGCGGGCTTACCCCATTACCAGGCCACAGAGCTCTAGCCTACACAAGGTACTTACTAGTAAGGGGTGGCTGCTGTGGAGATAAAAAACGCTCTTAGTCAACTCCAAGGTGGGTGGTGAGAGTCCTGCCCACAGGCTGCACCACCACAAAAGACGCACTTCACAAAGATATTTCTCCTCGTTGGGCGTCCCTTATGCCGGCACTGCCTCAGAGTTACGATTTCTCGTAAATCTGGAGCAGTGTCAAAAAGCCATGGATGTTGCTGGGAATGCCCCAGCAACACCCATTGCACGCCCCATGAAAGCAGAAAACTGTGTTAAAGGGAGCAATATTTAGGAGGCAGCATTAAGCCAAAAAAAGTGGCTTAGTGCTGCCTAGTAAATATGGAGCAAGCTCCTGCGCCACGGAACGTCACAAAAAGTGATGTTCCGGCGGCACCTGGGGCCTCATAAATGAGGCACCTAGTGTGTATGTCGGGCTGGCCAGACAAATTCTCCGGCCAGCCTGACATGCGCACTGGGTCTCAGGCTGCAGTCTAACAACCCGGCATGCGCACTTAGATGCACGGGCTAGTAGTGAGTAATGCGGTGGTCACGCTGGACTGACACTGACTGGCAGTGGCAATATTGTTGCACTTTTAAGCCCCACCCCCAGAGGCCCGCACAGGCAGCTTGGCTTTTCAGGATCCGCCTGAAAACTCCTCGCTCCATCACAGTTATGCTGCAGTCAGAAGCAGCACTTTAAAGGTTTACTAATACATTTATTGGGGGGGGGCAGGTGGCCAAAATAATGAGTGGGGCAATGCCCTAATGGAAGCACCGCCTCTGCATATCAGCACTATATTACCAACAAGTTATTGCTAAGCTTGGGCTGTGATATTTTGCTTGGCTATGATAGATTTATCGGGGGTACCAGCATAAGATTAGGTAGTATTTTACCACATCTTATCATTCACTTGTTGTGGCTATTTCTTCTTCTTTGCTATTTGTGAGCCTGAAT
This sequence comes from Calotriton arnoldi, assembly GCA_963921515.1. Classification (NCBI taxonomy): domain Eukaryota; kingdom Metazoa; phylum Chordata; class Amphibia; order Caudata; family Salamandridae; genus Calotriton; species Calotriton arnoldi. Next base: position 402,531 of record CAWUFW010000465.1, read on the forward strand.
ATGAAGACTCGTTTTACAGTTGGCCTCAACACGTATTGCGAGCTGTTCCACCAAGTTACTTTCAAACGGTGTCACCTGTAATGCTCATGCAATCTTGCTTCTCTGCAGAAAGTGTCATTGGAGTGCCACCTCCCGAGACTGTTATGCAATACCATGCACCTTTGGGAGTCCTCTTCTTTGGTCACAGCGGCATCAGAGATCTCTTTCCGGGCATTGTTGGACATAGTAGTTGTGCCCCTCAGTAGGCACTATTCACATATGCCCTGCTGAGTTCATACTTAAACCTCTACTGGAACAGTTACACTCCTTATCTGATCAGGTTAAGTGGAGGACAACCCAACCAACTGGCCTCACTCTGGTGCTTGTCTTGCTTCGCACTTCCAGATAATATAGAATACCACACGGTGGCTCAAACACGATGAAGCCATAGACACATCACCACACCCCCTGGAGAGGGATTTCACTTTATAAAATGAAACACATCAAAGTCTCTCTTTTCAGTATAAAGCTTGGGGGTTTATTTATGCAATGCTCTCTAACAGAAAGGCTTTCCCAAATGTCAAATGAACAACATTCAAACGTATATAGATATATATATGTATATGCAAGCAATAATAACACACTTGGCAAATGCAACTGTTAAATGTATAGATAATAATAAACACAAGAATAATACATAAATTATACTGGACTTCCTGCAAGAAATCAGAAAGATATATACGCTAAATACATCAGATGATTATAGCCACTGGAAACTGAAGGTGCACACTGTCAGTCACGCATCACAATGACTGTTATAGCCACTGGAAACTGAATATGCACGCAAACAGCCACACATCACAATGGCAACAATCAGAAATCAAACACTTCACCTGGTGCAATCTTCATCCTGACCCACTCCAGACTGGGGGACTCACAGCCGAAGTCAGGAGACTCAGCAACCAGATGCCTGCACTGACGATGCGTCCACCATTTAGGCTCAAACAATCCCGGTTTCCAAGTCAACAAACCTCAGCTTTATAGTCTCTAAACACACTAAAAGGTTCAGAGAGACCTTCCCTCTGTGCCAAGGAAACTTACTGGAATTGGCCACCTTCCATGCAAGCATTCCAGAGCAAAAGGAGTTCCCATGTTCCCTCTACATTCTCACATGTTCCAGCCTTTATCTTAACAAAGCTCACAAAAGTCTCCAGCGATACATTCAACAATCTCTTCTCCAAAAACAAAGCAACCTTTAACGTGATTAACCCAAACAACTTGAGTACTCTGGGGGACTGCTTTTGCACGCAAAAAGCTCTTGCAAGACAGAGTCAGAATTCAAGATGACATGAGGGCATGTCAAGGCCAATAGTAAGAACTTCATAATACTTCCCAATGTACAACACAATGCACATTTGTGCACCACTGCCTATAGCATTACATACTTCATCTGTCAATGTACAACACAATGCGCAGTTGAGCACCACTGCTCATAACGCTGCACTTCGAGACCAAAAAGTACATTCCACATCTCTCTCTCTCTCATGCTTTCAAATGCACATCCCACACGTTCTGTTCTTGACAAGGCTGTTCTACTCTGTGACAGCTCCCTCTTTAAGACTGCAAGATTAAATCTCAAGGAAAAAGGCATATGCAGGATGTACATTCAGGCTAGGATAAAGTAAAACACCAAAAGTCAATTAAAATGATGGTAGTCAAAGGTCATCACGCGGTTTCAAACCATAGGAGTGCCTCTAGCACTACAGTGCTCCATAACATTTCTTTCCTATAGCTGTGACCTGACGTTTGCTTCTGTAGACTCTGACTTCCTGTTTGTGGCTCGATCAGGTCCATTTCTCCTCTTTGTTTTCTCATCAAGCATGCAGCAACCAGACTACTGTTGGGAGAGAGTTGCTTTGACCACATCACTCCCACTCTTAAGAAGCTCAACTGACTACCCATTGAGGCAAGATTTATATACAAAACTGCCTGCATAACCCACAAAGCTCTCTTTATGGAAAAAACAGTTTACCTCGCAAACAAACTTTTAAAGCCGCCCAAAAGAGAGCGCTTCAAATCTCCAACAGCCTACCCCTGATTCCGCCCAAATTCAAGAAGGAAAATTCTCACACCGGCTCCTTCTCTAGGAATGCTACCAGATTCTGGATCTCCTTGTCTTAGGAATTATGTGACAATCACTCGTTCCCTCACTTCAAGAAGAAACTTAAACTTCTTCTTCACAATAACTACCTAAAGGTCCTGAACTAAATTGAACTGTGACAGTATTGAACCTTCCTGAGACATTGATGCTCAGTAGTTTCATGGTTCTGCTCGGGCAGCATTAAGTTTGGCCCTGACAACCCTTCTCTTTGACCTGTCAGTTGGTGGTGTTCCTTTCTGTAGACTTTGGTGTATATGTTTTTGTTGGTAGAGGTGTGTCTCTGTGGAAGCTGAGTAGACTTGAGTGCTGAGTCCTTTGACCACTAAAAGTCCTTTAATTTCATAATCATGGACAAAGGAAATCCCCTCAGCAAAGTCTCCTGCTTGGTTTTCTTCACTCTAGAGCTCCTTACTCCCCACAGTTTTCCTGTGTTTGTCAATGCCATAAAATAAACATTGTGCATTTGTGGCTGCTGTTTCCTCCATCTATCTGGTAAACGCTTATCACAGTGCTCACCTGTTCATATCCAGACCATTTCAATTTAAAGCTTTTGCCCTCCACATTCGACCATCTTTCATACAGGATCCTATCAATCAATCATGTCACTTATAAAGCGCACTACATACCCGCGAGGGTCTCAAGGCGCTGGGGGAAGAGGGGGGTGGTGCTGCTACTGATCGAAGAGCCAGGTCTTGAGGAGTCTTCTGAAGGCCAGTAGGTCTTGGGTCTGTCGGAGGTTGGTGGGGAGGGTGTTCCAGGTCTTGGCGGCGAGGTGGGAGAAGGATCTGCCGCCGGCGGTCGTTTCCGGATGCGGGGGACTGTGGCGAGGGCGAGGCTGGTCGAGCGGAGTTGGCGGGTGGGGGTGTAGAAGCTGAGTCGTCTGTTGAGGTAGGCTGGTCCGGAGTTGTGGAGTGCTTTGTGTGCGTGGGTGAGGAGCTTGAAGGTTATCCTCTTGTTGACAGGGAGCCAGTGCAGGTCTCTCAGGTGGGGTGTGATGTGGCTGCGTCGGGGGATGTCGAGGATAAGACGTGCAGAGGCGTTCTGGATGCGTTGCAGCCGTCTCAGGAGCTTAGCCGTCGTTCCTGCGTAGAGGGCGTTTCCGTAGTCCAGCCTGCTGGTGACGAGGGCCTGGGTGACTGTTTTTCTTGTTTCGGTGGGGATCCACTTGAAGATCCTGCGGAGCATTCGGAGGATGTTGAAGCAGGATGAGGAAACGGCGTTGACCTGCTTAGTCATGGAGAGGGTGGAGTCGAGGATGACCCCTAGGTTGCGTACGTGGTCGGTGGGTGGCGGGGCTGTTCCCAGTGATGTTGGCCACCAGGAGTCGTCCCAGGCTGAAGGGTTGGAACCAAGGATGAGGACCTCCGTCTTGTCCGAGTTCAGCTTCAGGTGGCTGGTCCTCATCCATTCGGCGACGGCCTTCATTCCTTCGTGGAGGTGGGCTTTGGCGGTGTGAGGGTCTTTGGTGAGGGAGAGGATCAGCTGGGTGTCGTCGGCGTAGGGAGATGATGTTGAGGTTGTGCTGTCGGGCGACGTGGGCGAGGGGTGCCATGTAGATGTTGAACAGCGTTGGGCTGAGGGAGGAGCCTTGGGGTACGCCGCAGATGATCTTGGTGGCCTTGGATCGGAAGGGGCGAGGCGGACGCTTTGTGTTCTGCCGGAAAGGAAGGATGTGGTCCAGTCCAGGGCCTTCTCTTGGATCCCGGCGTCGTGAAGGCGTGTTCGTAGTGTGTGGTGGCAGACCGTGTCGAAGGCGGCTGATAGGTCCAGGAGGATGAGGGCTGCTGTTTCTCCGTTGTCTAGCAGGGTCCTGATGTCATCGGTGGCGGCGATGAGGGCAGTTTCGGTGCTGTGGTTGCTGCGGAAGCCGGACTGGGAAGGGTCCAGGATGTTGTTCTCCTCGAGGTAGCGGGTCAGTTGTTTGTTGACGATTTTCTCAGTGACCTTCGCGGGAACGGGAGCAGAGAGATGGGTCGGAAGTTCTTGAGGTCCTTGGGGTCTGCCTTGGGTTTCTTGAGTAAGGCGGTGATCTCGGCGTGCTTCCAGCTTTCCGGGAAGGTTGCTGTCTCGAAGGAGATGTTGATTATTTTCCGGAGATGGGGCGCGATGGCTGTACTGGCTTTGTTGAAGATGTGGTGAGGGCACGGGTCTAGCGGTGAACCGGAGTGGATGGTGTTCATGATCTCGCTGGTGTCCTCGTCGTTGATGTTGGTCCAGGAGAGCAGGCGGTTGGTGGTTGTGGGGGCAGTGGTCTCCGTGGTTGCCGGGGCGGTCGTGGTGTTGAAGCTGTCGTGGATGTCGGCAATTTTGCGGTGGAAGGAGGTGGCCAGTGAGTCGCACAGGTCTTGCGACGGCTGGATGTCGTTGGTGTTGGAGCTGGGGTTGGAGAGTTCCTTCACGATGTTGAAGAGCTCTTTGCTGTTGTGTGCGTTGTTGTCTAGGCGGTCTTTGAGTGAGGCCCTTTGGCGGATCTGATGAGGTGATGGTGATTGCGGGTGGCGCTCTTGTGGGCGGCGTAGCTGTCCGCTGTCCGTTCGTGGAGCCAGATCTTCTCCAGTTTTCGGTATGTTCGTTTGGAGGCCTGGAGGTCTTCGGTGAACCAGGTGGCTTTCTTGCTGGTGTGGCTGTTGGGCGGATTCTTGAGCGGGGCGAGGGTGTTGGCGCAGTCGTCGATCCACTGTCTGAGGTTGCGGGCAGCGGTGTCGGGGTCGGAGGGTTCGGCGGGTGGGCTCAGGGCGAGGGTGTGGTTAGCTGGTCTTCCGTGACTCTGCTCCAGCAGCGGCGAGGCATTTGTTCGGTGCGGTGGTGCGTGGTGGGCTTCCTGTAGGTGAAGTGGATGCAGTGGTGGTCAGTCCAGTGGGGTTCGGAGGTGTGGTTGAAGGAGACGTGTGGGCTTGCGGAAAAGATGGAGTCTAGCGTGTGGCCGGCGGCGTGGGTGGGTGTAGTCACGAGCTGTCTGAGTCCGAGGGTGGCGAGGTTGTCGATCAGGGTGGTGGAGTTGGTGTCCTTGTTGTTCTCGAGGTGGAAGTTCAGGTCCCCGAGGAGGATGTAGTCCGTGGAGGTGATGGCGTGTGTGCTGACGAAGTCAGCGATGGAATCGCTGAACTGTGGTCGGGGTCCGGGGGTCTGTAGATGAGGGTTCCTCTGAGGGTGGTGTTGGGATCAGTGTGGATCTGGAAGTGCATGTGTTCGGTGGTGCTGAGGGTGTCGTCGGTGTTGGTTGAGACTCTGAGGGTGTTCCTGTGGACGATGGCGATGCCTCCTCCGACTCCGTTGGTGCGGTCCCTGCGGGTGATCTTGTATCCGATCCTAGGTGCTGTTATGGCTTTTAGGTCATAGATTGCCACGCCAGACGTGGTAACGTTTTCAGGAGTCACTGGGGAGTCAGAGGTGACTGTGCTCAGATTGTATCAAGCAGAGATGCTACCAATGGTGTTCAGGGGCTTAACCCTCTATTGGACCCACAACTGATCAAGAAGTACTTCTCTTAGCATTTGACTCTTTGGGGTAGTAAAGTTGACCAGTCCAAGGGTTACTCACCGAGGTGGTGTTTGGTTAGAGACTCAGCACTCAACAAACATCAAGTGAGGATCAATAAACTGCTGTCCAGTAAGTACTTGAGGTTAAGAAAACAAGAAGTATTTTAATACTACTTACACTGGAAAAATATGCTGCACATAAGACAGAGAGGGCACGAATTACAGAGTACCAATGTGAAACAGTTCCCTCATTGATTTCGGGACAGTCTCTTTAGGCAATGCATTCATGTTTGTCACCGTGGGAGAACAGCAAAGTAAGGTTTACCTGAGTAACTTTTGTGGGATTTGCTCTTTACCTTAGTCTCAGTGGTGTACCGCACCCTCAGCCCCATCAATTACACTGTTCTCATCCATTGCAGGCACAATACCATGGTACCTTTCTGTCCATTGTGGAAATGTTTGTGAGGCCTTCCCGTACAGGCAGCTTCTGTCATTGGGAGTGGGCTAATCCCTGGTAGGGCAGGGCCCAGCCCTCCGTGTACAGACAGTGTAGCCCTGACTCAGCCACAACCAATGGGATCCATCCATGTGATGAGCACCGATGCTCACAACCTCAAGTAAGTTGTGGCAGTGTCAGAACCAGTTAGTTGGAGATCCTCTGGGGGTGGCAGAGATCTCAGCCACATAGATCTAGCTTCTTGGGGACTTCCTTAGGCCTGATTTCAAAACTCACTTCCTAATCAAGCAAGTGACCACCTCAAATCGCAGGGGTGACACTCCTCCTGTGGATCTTGGATCCTCTCAGCAGTGGAAATCTTTCTTGGAAGTCCAGTCATATCTGATGTTTGCGTTCATCTCCGAACTTTGGCACTTCGCGAACCTAGGTCACAAATGGGAATCCTCTCCCTGGTGGATTCCTGGACACCTCAGCACAGGTGTTAACTCGCCTGTCTAGGGAGACATTTGTGGGCCTCCTGACATTTTCGCAGCTTCTCGACGAGGGCCACACCCTGTGTGTTAGCAGTGCCATCACTTTGGCTTGCTGAGTCGCTACTCCTGCAGCAGCCCCTCTTGGCAGAATAGTCGACATTTCACCAGGTTAGAGAATGGAGTTTAGTACTTTGTAAAGACTGCATTGATGCTCTTGATGCAAAAGGCGATTTTAATACTTTATCATTTCTCTAATAAAGTCTGGAGTTGTAAAGAACTTCTGAGACACTGGTGTTTCCCTTGTATTTAAACCAGTGTAGTGTGGGCGCCCCTAGGGTGAAGGGAACTGTTACCTTTGTCAGTAGCAGCTGTTAGAAGTTTTCAACACCCGTAGCTCGACACAGAAACCACGGGACAAACAAAATTCCTGTGTGCAGAATTGGGAGGCAAGTGACGGTGGCTCTTCTCTATCTGACCCACTGAAAAAGGGCCATGGAATGTTCTGAGGGGGGAGCCCTGCAATATACATCTGTTATCTGGGCTCTCCCTCATGCCTCCGTCTTAGGTTCTACCAAAATATGCCTGATACAAAATGGAATCCACAGTGGCAGTAACCACATTCACTATTTTACTCTTCACATGCAATCTTTACATACAATGTATGCGCATGCAATATATATACACCCATAGTGCATGCGCACACAACATCTAGTTAGCTCCTGGATGGGCAACGAACCCAGTCATAGCGGATTGGCAGAAAAAAAATTCAACATACAGGCGAGTCTGGTAAGCTGCTCTCCAGGCTGGAAGTATGGAAATAGGCTGGCTCTGCACTATAATCACTTCGCTGTCACCAATGTCAGTCTTCTGCTACCCAGGGAAATTACAGTTGCCACTCTCCTAAGAAAGTGAGGCACACCAGGTTTGACCTTCTTACACAGAGCACCACTCCATATCTCACTCCAGATCATGGAAAGGCCTCAGCTCACACATGTGATGAGGCGGGGGTCAAAAACACTTCAGCTTGCTATAGGCACTTTGAGGTAGGAGTGTACCTTCTTGGGAGCCATGCAGGAGACATTTTTCCATTCCAACACAATCCATCTTTATTTCTGTAGGATCTTGATATTCAATTGTCAAATCCTGTCATCAGTCATGACTGAATACAGTCAAATGCATTTTGTTCCAGAGAATGGGGCAAATACAAGAAAATAATGTAATCTTTCATGGTCTTTGAATTATTGAAGAAGTGGTTTCAATATCTGAGACCAAACCTTCAACTTGCATAAAATGTGGGTACATGTGTTCTACTGGGTCTGAATAGAAGTGACCTATGCCTGGAGCTAGGAAAAAGCGGCATCGGCTCATGTTCCAGTAGCGTGTTTCTTTAAATGCCTTGGCCTGCTCCAATACTCCATTCATGGCTCGGTTCCACCATATCTAAACGAGAAGATCCAGCTTCCTTATTCTAGCAAAACACTTAGAGCTACAGGATCTTCTGGGCTTCATTTGACCAGCCTCCCTCTGCCTTATTTCCCAAGTAGGCAGTAAAATATTTGCACATGGAGCCATGCTGAGGAATACTCTCCCCGCGGGTTTGAGACACGGGCCTTTTTACAACAAATCCAGATCCGCCCTAAAAACCATCTCCTCACCTATGACCCTCACTCATTCAGTGTGGACCTTGGTGATACAGATTAGCATCTAGAGATGCTTTCGGATAAAGGCTGCTTTACACATGTTCTGTGAATGTGTTATCCTAGTAAAGGCCAGGGGCGGCTCCTCCGTTGGAGCAGAGAAGCGTCATCCCACTTAAAATCCTCCCAAACCCCTGAAAAATAAAATGGTAATTTATTACCATTTTATTTTTCTTCCCCATCCTGAACAGAGCATCAGGACGGGGGTGTGGCCGCTGCTGAGTGAAAGCAGCATGCCACTCAGCAGGGAGGAGGGTGGACTGGCAAAGCACTGTTTAAAGTGCACATGTCTTTTTGGCCAGCCGTCTTACGACGGCCAGCCACACATGCACTTTAAACAGCTCTAACCCAGCCGTCTTAAGACAGCTGGTTTAGAGCAAGCCAAAGCCTCCAGAGCCCTGTGGATCACCGAGTGAGGCCACTTCCTCCAATCAGGGCACTGCTCTCATGCTTAATGAGAGCAGCGTCCTGAGTGGTCAAAGAAGTTGCTGCTTCCAGTTCAGGTGGCAAGAAGAGGACTGGAGCCGAGAACGTCGCGTCGCGTTCAGGTAAGTTTTTATTATATTTTGCGTGAGCACATTCGCTCACCCCCCCATAGATGCCAGCCGCCACTGGTAAAGGCCACTGAAATAATTCTTCGAGGCATGATCATGAACGTGTGCCAGTAAGTCAATTTGACAAAAATGTGCATTAGCGAATGAGCGATAACAATTTACTGTAAAAAGAAAACTGCATTATGAAAAACTGAAACATGGCATGAGTCTTAAAAGCAAGGAAAGTTAATTTACTAGTGGTGATATGCGAAATGAAGAGTCAGAAGGCTTTGTGTGCCAGCATCACCACAACTCCTCAGCATTTACTATGCCACAGGTGCATTATTAAACCCCTTTCCGGGAATGCAAGCCGTGGTGTAGAGATTGTGCACTGGGTACTGGTTGCTTGGAGGCCTCCGGGCGGGTTATGACCAGTACTAAAGGTTTAAGAGGTTGTGGCATTAAGGGCCTGATTATTTGTTGCACAGTACTGGTAGGGTGCTAAATCTGCATGCAAAATGTATGCTACTGTCTGGTAGCACTGCACCAGTACCATCCAGTTATGAGTTGAACCCCATGGAATGGAGATATACCATGCGGAAATGGAATTGCCTGGGGTTCAATAAATACATTTAACACTTGTTCAGAGCAGGTGGCAAATGTATGTGGGGTATGGGTTGAGGGAGAGGTTTGTAGACTAGGGGAAGGAATAGGGAGATCAGGTCTTGTAGTGATTGGGCGCGGCTGTTGCTGCAGCCAAAACCTCAACGATTTTACCAGGAGTAGTTGCCACTCGGTAAAGTTTGATCCAGGGTTCCACTACCCTTGAAAACTGAATGCTGGAAGCCCGGCCCACTAATGATCAGACAACCTGGAATTTTATTTTATACCGTATTTGCGCTCCGTCTGACTCTTTATCAAAGCCAAATGGTTACATGGTTCGGGTCCAAACAAAGTAATGGCACGGTTAATGTAATTTGCGTTCATGTGGGGGTCGGTGCAGTGTTAGGATGATATGTAGGTGATAAAGTAAATGATGACAGAGTAAGATACTGAAGGTGTACTGAAATATATTTCCAAGGCTGAGCAAGCACTAAATGAACAAATTACTGCACACTTTAGAGGGGCTTCAGAGCTGTCAAACGTAAGTGTGAAAGACTGAACAGAATCAGTAAATGATAGTGGGCACCCACAAGTTAAGGAATTAATAAGGACATGGCAATCACAACGAGAGAGCGAATGGTCTGAAAATGTAATAAAAAATGTCAAGATGGCTGGCCTTTAAATCTGAGTTTTTGCACACTGAGAGAAAGTCAGACATTAATCATTTAATGATTGGACAATGTGGCAAGATGACATGAATTAACTGATTACAAAAGTGAGTGAATGGGACATGGCTCAACTAGAAAATGCATTGGATGAGTGCCATGCAGAAGTGCGAATTCAGGGAGTATCTGAGATAAGGCCGTTCTCAGCCATTGAGCTTTTGCCGCTTCTTAACCTGTCAGGGCCATCATCAGGACAAAGTGTCACAGCATCAAAGAAATATTTTATAACCTATAAAGTAGAATCGATTTGAAGAAAAACTGTCATCTGAGAGGAACAACCACAGGACAGAGTATGCAAGAGGAGTAATCCTAACAGAACATATTAGTACAAGAGAGAGCTACAAAGGGCTCTAGATAGCAGGATCTAACGAATTATGCAAACACCAATAATCTATATAGTTACCCCACCACATACTAATTATCTGAGGGGAAGGCACCCAAACATCATGTGTCAGTAGTACCTTGTAGCCAAACTGCAATACGCGTACTGGAAAAAACCAAGGACCCTCAGCAGTTCAGAGTCATGACTCCGAACTGCTGTGGGTCCTCGTTTTTTCTTTCCAGTACGCGTAGCTCTCTCTACTTTATGCATTATAAGATATTTCTTTGGTTTTGTGACACTTTGTCCTGATGATGGCTCTGGTCAGGTTAACGGTGGGACTGAAACGTCGCCCTGTACTATCGTAATATGGACTGCTAAATTGATTGCTTACGTGTTGATATGTTTGACCTTGGATCCAAAAACTGTTGATCTGCTGTCAGATCTAACTTTCTTGTTGTCTTTTGTGGCACAAGCAGCAGCCTATTACTCTGTATAGTTTATATCAGTCTGTTTAGTGTTGCTTCTGAATTGAAGTTGATTAAATTCAATGAACAAACAATAGGGTTTGATCCTTTCTGTTGTTTGTTGATCTATTTCTATATTTGTACATATATGATTTTTTTGGGTGTGTTTCTAAGTGTTAGGCTTACTGTACATGTATCCTGAATTATTCACATAGCATTATTCTTAGTACTTATTGAACGTTTGTCATTTTGGTGTCACCTTGCTCATTAAAAAATTCTCAATTTTCATAAATACGAGTGAGATTTTTATTGTGTTGCGGTTTCCACTTTTTAACTGTTTTGGTGTTTGTTAAGGGTTTACACGTTTTTTACATTAGGCCTGTCTGCTCTGTGCTGTAGCTACCAGAGGTTGAGCTCAGGATTGAATTAATGACACCTTTAACTGGACCTAAGAAGTACCATCCACCCCAATTAATATTTCACTTTCCGACACAAATTATTTGATATGAATGATCATGCTTCTGCAATCTGGAAAGAGGTATTTGTGCATTTCATCTTTGTGCTTGAGGAGGATATTAGGACTCTATTTCTTTGGCCTTGGTACACTAGCAGGATGCTTTCATTCACTAGGTTCCAATGAAAGATGTCTTTTTCGCATTAGTCTTTTCCAAAAGGCAGTATTACTCCAACTCTGTAAAATCTCAGAGGATTACACTTGACAAAAACCTGACCATGAAAGAGCATGTTAATGCCTCAGCTAAAAGTGCCTTCTACATGTTGAAACACCTTAAAAAAATCAAACCATTCATCCAGAACAAGGACCTAAAGACTGTGGTACAATCCTTAGTCCTTCACACTGGACTACGGTAACGCAACAATGATGGGTGCCTCAAAAACACACGTAGTCCCTTTGAAAGCTACACTCCATGCAGCAACCAGACTACTGTTGGGAGAGAGTTGCTTCGACCACATCACTCCCACTCTTAAGAAGCTCTACTGACTACCCATTGAGGCAAGATTTATATACAAATCTGCCTGCATAACCCACAAAGCTCTCTTTATGGAAAAAACAGTTTACCTCGCAAACAAACTTTTAAAGCCGGCCAAAAGAGAGCGCTTCAAATCTCCAACAGCCTACTCCTGATTCCGCCCAAATTCAAGAAGGAAAATTCTCACACCGGCTCCTTCTCTAGGAATGCTACCAGATTCTGGATCTCCTTGTCTCAGGAATTATGTGACAATCACTCGTTCCCTCACTTCAAGAAGAAACTTAAACTTCTTCTTCACAATAACTACCTAACCCCCCCAAGCGACCCGATTGGCCTAATTGCTCCCACTCCTCACCCTCCATCTCAATTTGAGTGCCACTACCTTGGGAAAGAACTGTGACTCTAATCTCCCTACCTTAGCAACCCCTTACCTTAATCTACCTCAGAACGCTAGCGTTTGTATACCCTACTGACCATCATATACTTCTCTTCATACGGTACTATGGATTTCTACTTACTCTTTTATGTAACTTGTGTAATTCTCATGTAATTGCTGCTATATAACTCACATATCCACAGTTAATTCTGAGTACCACTACCGTTGTGAAGAACTGTGACTCCAATCTCCCAACTTCTGCAACTCCCTACCATAATCTACCTCAGAGCTATAGCGTTTGCATATCCTACTGGAAATCGTATACTTATCTGTATATGACCATTACGTATTTCCACCCACTTTTTTTATGTAACTCGTGCAATTGTTCCTATATCTCTCTCATATCCTACTGTCTGTCGTACACTTCCTTTTATCCTGTTACTGTGTACTGTTACTTACCTTTTATGCAACTGATGTAAGTTCTGCTATATCGTTTACATATCCTGCTGTCTATTGTATACCTCTTTTCCACTTTTACTATGCTTTACTATTTGCTTTCAATGTAAGTCGTGTAATTGCTGCTGTGCTAATCCTGTAAGGTGCTCTGATGCCTTTGGGTCAAGTTCGCGCTATACAAAACTTAAAAAAAAAAAAAAACTCAATTACTCCTTTGGAAAAACAGGCATAACCCACAAATTGAATTCTGTCTGAATTACTTAACAAAATTGACTAGTATTAAAAAAAGCTAAAGCAGTGTAAAGATGTCAAGAGGCACTGCACATGTTTCATACTATCTGGGATAACATGAATTACTTTTATAACGAAGGGTTTGATCACAAGTGAGGTGGAGAGGTGTTAGGTATGTGCAGAAACTGGTAAATACCAACACTGCTGATGGGGTACAAACTCAGAAAGGGAGCAGAACATGCAGAATTTGGTGCCTTCTACAACATATTCTGCATTTCTGGTATTTACAGAACATTTCTCCCTCAGTAAATTTCAGCAGGTTTGACCTGCTGAAACTGGATCAGGGAAAATTACGGGTGTGTAAAGTATATCACAATTGATAAACTGGAATCGGAATTGTAAAGCCCACTTGGTATTTGGGTCTCACTATTGCCAAGACCTCCAATTAAACTTCCTGATTCTTCCTCACCCTACTTTGTGTTGTAAAATGTAAAAAAAAAAATAAAAAAAAAAAAACATCAACTTGTTTATCTGGTATAATTTGTTAGAATATTATTAGATCAATTCACTATTTTATTACATTTCCATTGTATGATTTTTATTATTTGTCTGTATTACATCTGCTCTTACACTGGCTGTATTTACTTATTATTCCAATAAAATAAACACAAAAATCGCTTTGTGAAAGAGTTTCAAGGTATTTCGACTTCAAATGAATGCTGAGCAAAAACAAAAAAATATTGACTGGTGCAAAAGTCTGTAATGTGGCAATAAACATAAAAGGTATGCTACCAGAGGATGACGTTTTAAATATTGCCAGTCAAAAATAACACATCCAGAATATCAACTACCACAATATTGTGTAGTTAAGTATACATAGATAAGTATAGATTTACTATTCTTATCTCCACAGCTACATACTATGATTTCATATATACAGATAGATAGACAGATAGATAAACAGATAGATTCACTGAAAAAACCAAAGGTTACAGGGATGTTATAGTTGGGAAATAGAATTAAAAAACTCAGAAATTCACTGAAAAAAAACAAAGGTTACAGGGACTTTATAATTAGACTCACATTTCACTCATACAAAACCAGTGAGATTCAGCAGTTATAGTTCCCTGAGCTAACTATAACTTACGCCCCCGCAATGCACTGCTTATGTAATATGTGAAGTCATAAGCAGTGCATTGCAGGGGCTTAAGTTATAGTTAGCTCAGGTAACTATAACTGCTGAATTTCACTGGTTTTGTAAGAGTGAAATGTGGACTTAAATATAACGTCCCTGTAACCAAGTTTTTTCAGTGAATTTCTAAGGTTTTTTTTAAGTTCTATTTCCTAACTATAACGTCCGTGTAACCTTTGTTTTTTTCAGTGAATTTCGAAGTTTTTTAAATTCTATTTCCTAACTATAACGTCCATGTAACCTTTGATTTTTTCGGTGAATTTCTAAGGTTTTTTAAAATCCATTTCCTACCTGTAACCTTTGAATATCAGTCTGTGAGTGATTGCAAGAGTGCCTCAGTGGGTGAGTGACTGAGTGTGTGAGTATCTCAATGGGTGTGTGACTGGGTGTCTGTGTGTCTGAGTGGGTATGGGACAACATGCATAAGTGTCTCACTGGATGTGTGAGTTGGTGCATCACTGTCTTAGTGAGTCTCTGACTGTTTGAGTGGATGTCTAAGTGAGTGCATGAGTATCTGAGTGGGTAAGTGACTAGGTGCAAGAGTTTTTGGGTAGATTAGACACTTGAGAAAGACCTATAACATGCCAAGTGAAGCTTGCAGTGAGAGAGCACAGACAGGGTCTGCAAATGTAGCCGTCACCCATGTTTGAAGACAATTTCTGTACATGGTTGAGAAGGATGTGTCAGTACTTGCCTACATATCTCAGAGAGTGCAGGAGTACACCTCTATCAGTGCCATGAAATGTTTAAGTAAATGTGCTGGCATATATCTGTTTGCTATGATACCTCTATAGCTGCCTAAATATGTATGTAAGTGACTGAAAAGATACTTCAGTGCTTGTGTTAGACAGTAGAGAGCTATGTAGGTACCATAGCAACTACCTTTGAGTCTGCTGCATACATAAATAGTTTCTGGCGAGTGACTGAATGTATAAATGCTTCTGTAGCTTTCTCTGTAACTGAAAGAGAGGCTCTATGCTTTTGTGAACATCTATGTCAATTGTTTTGGGGATGGCATACTCTATGAAGTACTTGGCAAAGAGGCCGGCAAGTGCACAAGTAACTTAATCAACTCAAAAGGACATCTGTCAATGTCTTAAGCACAAAGCAGCATCCTTCATGGCATACCTACAACATATCCTAGAAGTGTGTTATGTGCACTAAAACATGGGTTTGACATTTCAGAAAGACTTATAGCATGCCAACTGAAGCTTGCAGTGAGAGTGCACAGACCGGGTCTGCACTAGTAGCCATCACCCATGTTTAAATGACTATTTCCGAACATGGCTGACAAGCGTGTGTCAGTACTTGCCTACATATGTATGTGAGTGTAGCAGTACACCTGTATGAGTGCCATAAGATGTTTAAGTAAATGTGCTGGTATGTGGCTGTGCGTTTTCGTAGCTCTATGACTGTCTAAATGTGTAGGTAAGCAAACAGCTCGGCTGTGCCCCCCCCTCCCCGGGGAGGGAGCCGGCCGAGCAGTTTGCCAGGGCCAGTTTAGGTTCCCAGTCCGGCCCTGCAAAACAGCATTCTTTATGGCATACATACAGCATATCTTAGAATTGTGTTATGTGCACTAAAATGTGGGGTTGACACTTCAGAAACACTTATAACATGCTAAGTGAAGCTTACAGTGACAATACATACATAGGTCTGCACTAGTAGCCATCACCCATTTTGAAATAATATTTCTCTGCATGGTTGAGAAGATTGTGTCAGTACTTGCCTACATATTTGATAGTGTGTAGAAGTACACCTCTATCAGTGCCATGAGATGTTTAAGTGAATGTGCTGGTATGCTATAATACCTCTCTGGCTGTCTAAATGTGTATGTAAGTGGCTGCAGAAATACTTCACTGCCTGTGCTATGCAATACAGAGCTACGTAGGTAAGACAGCAACTACCTTTGAGTCTGCTGCATGTATTAATAGTTTCAGGTGAGTGACTGAATCTATATGTGCTTCTGTAGCTGTCTCAATAGCTGAAACGGAGACTTTTTTTCTCAAGATGTATGTCAGTTTCTTTAAAGATGGCATACTCTATGCAGTACTCGGCATAGGGCATGCAAGGGCACAAGTCACTTAGTGAACTGAAAAAATGTCTCTAATCTTTTAAGCACAAACCAGCATGCTTTATAGCTCACCTGCAGCATCTTTCACATGTGACTTGTGCATACTGAAACTTGGTTTTAAGACTTGACAAACAGCTTTTCAATCAATCAGTCAATCAATCAATCAGGGTTTTGTAAAGCGCACTACTCACCTGTGAGGGTCTCAAGGCACTGGGGGTGGGTGTGAGCAGCTCTGTTGGGGTCATTCGAAGAGCCAGGTCTTGAGGTCCTTTCTGAATTCGTGCAGTGTTGGGCTCCGTTGGAGGTGGAGGGGGAGTTCATTCCAGGTCTTGGTGGTGAGGTAGTAAAAGGATCTTCCACCTGCTCTGGTCCTGTAAAAACGTGGGACGGTGGCTAGGGAGTCGTCGGCTGAGCGGAGGTTTCTCTTGGGGGCGTGGAAGGCGATTCGGTCATTGAGGTATTGGGGTCCGCTGTTGTGGAGGGCCTTGTAGGCATGTGTGAGCAGCTTCAACGTTATTCTTCTTTTGACGGTGAGCCAGTGGAGGTCTCAGAGGTGTTGGGTGATGTGGTTGGGGCATGAGATATCGAGGATAAGTCTGGCTGCAGCGTTCTGGACGGTCTGGAGTTTGCGGAGGCCGGCATTGAGGGCATTGCTGTAGTCCAGTCTGCTGGTGATGAGTGCATGAGTGATAGATTTCCTGGAGTGGGGGGGATTCATTTGAACGTCTTGCGGAGTATGCGGAGGGTGTTGAAGCCTACGGAGGATGCTGCGTTGATCTGGCGATAAATGGTGAGTGATGAATGGAGTATGATGCTGAGGCTACGTGCATGGTCCATTGGGGTGGGTGGGTTTCCAAGGGCAGGGGGGCCACCAGGTGTCATCCCATGCAGAGGGGATGGAGACGAGGACTTCTGTTTTCTCAGAGTTGAGCTTTAGGCAGCTGTTCCTCATCCAGGTTGTGACGGCTTTCATCCCTTCTTGGAAGTTGTGCCTGGTGATGTCGGGTTCCTTGGTGAGGTAGACAATGAGCTGGGTGTCATCGGCATAGGAGACGATGTTGAGCCCATGGTTTGTGATGATGGTTGCGAGGGGGGCCAGGTAGACGTTGAAGAGTGTGAGGCTGAGGGAGGAACCTTGGGGTACTCAGCATTTGATCTCTGTTGGTTCTGAGAGGAAGGGCAGGAGTCTTATTTTCTGTGTTCTGCCTGAGAGGAATGATGGTTTCCAGTCTAAGGCCTTGCCTTGGATGCCGACGTCGTGGAGCCTGGTGGCTAGTGTGCGGTGGGAGATGGTGTTGAAGGCTGCTGATAGGTCCAGGAGGATGAGGGCTGCCGTATGGCCTTAGTCGAGGAGGGCGCGGATGTCATCGGTGACATTGAGGAAGGCGGTCTTGGTGCTGTGGTTGCTGTGGAATCCGGATTGAGCGGTGTCTAGGATGTTGTTGGTTTCTATGAAGTGTGCTGGCTCGGTGTTCATGGCCTTTTTGATGACTTTGGCTGCAAAAGGAAGCAGTGAGATGGGCCTGAAGTGCTTGAGGTTCGTCGGGTCTGCGGAGGGCTTCTTTAGGAGGGGGTTGACTTCGGTGCGCTTCCAGTTGTCGGGGAATGTGGCTGTCTCGAGAGAACAATTTATAGTTCGGCATAGCTCAGGTGCGATGGCAGTGGCTGCCCTGTGGAAGATGTGCGGCGGGCAGGGGTCAGAAGGTGCTCCTGAGTGGATGCTCTTCATTGTCTTTAAGGTGTCTTCTGTGGTGAGAGGGTCCAGGAGAAAAGGGTCTGTTGGGTGGTGCCGATGGGGGTTGGGGTGGTGCAGTGGTCTTGGTTGTCGAAGTTGTCGTAGAGCGCCTTGATCTTGAGGTGAAATAAGGAGCTGAGGTTGTTGCAGAGGTCTTGAGAGGGAGGGACGTCGGTTGTTTCGCTGTTGGGTTTGGCAAATTCCTGTATGATGGCGAAGAGTTCCTTGGGGTTCGGGGCTTTGGAGAGGATTCTGTCTTGGATGAAGTTTTTCTTTGTTGATTTATTGAGTTGGTGGTGTGTTGTGATGGCTGTTTTATAGGCGGAGCGTGCTTCCGGGGTTTTGCTGTTTCTCCACATCTTCTCTAGTCATCAGCAGGAGCACTTGGATTCTCGGAGATCCGTGGTGAACCAGTTGGCTTTCTTGTTGTGTCATCTCGTGGTGTTCTAGAGGGGGGCGAGAGTGTTGGCGCAGTTGGCGATCCATTGGTGGAGGTTGCTTGCCGCTGGGTTGGCATCTGTGATAGTTGGGGGTGGAGTGCAGGTGAGGGCGGAGGTGAGGTGTTCTTTTACATGGCAAATCAAGCTACAAGTGTAAGTTCACGCAGAGGACCTCTAATACCAAGCATTATCTATGTTTGAAAGAGTATTCTCTACATGAATGAGAAAGTTGTGTCAGTACTTGCCAACATGTCTGAGAAATTGTAGGAGTATACCTTTAGCAGTGCCACAAGACATTTACGTAAATGTGCTGGTATGTGACTGTCTATTTTAATATCTCTATGACTCTCTAAATATCTATGTAAGCGGCTATAAACAAACACCTCATTGACTATGTTATGGAAAAGAGAGCAATATAGATGTGACTACAACTATGTTTGAATCTGCTGCATGCACAAGTCGTTTCTAGGTAAGTGACTGAATGTATATGTGCTTCTGTAGCTGTCTGACAAAGAAGTGTAACAGAACTACAACACCCAGAATTCAAAGAAAAACACTCTTTGAGAACAGCACATCATTTATACACATGTAAATATTTCCTCATCTTCTAATGTCTTGCTAACTAAAGGTTTAACTCTTAATCTACAGTTTTTTTTACTATCAATTACATGATGTAGTAAGCAGCAAATGTACAACATACTAATTCAAAGCAACAGATTGTGACCCAACTTCTCACGCACCTAGTCAGCAAGTCAGACAAACTGTCACATTCTCATACACTCATTAAGCGTCTTACTCACCTGTTATTAAACATACAAAGCCACTCACAAAACCACTCATACATTACCTCATATAGTTTCAATATTTTCTCAGAAATATTTGAGACTCTCTCATAACATTTTCACATATACCTTTTCAATAATTTTTTTCTCTAAATTAAATGTAATTCACATACCTGAATATTGAGTTTGTTGATCAAATATTATGTTTTTTGGTCTTATCAGATAGATACAATACTGTCAGGAAATGTAAAAACGAAGCATAAGAATGGCGCACCACTCTCACACAAAACAACCATTAATGACATCATTTTCAACTTTGCACCCTCTGAGAGTGCAAAAGGCAGCAAATAAAAACATATCTTCAATATTTTTATTTTGGCACACCATTCCTGAATGGTTAGTATGTGTAAACCCTTTCATGCACTTTTATAAAGAAGCCCAATATGTCTGGGTGTTTTGCACACTTCTGACATTGGGCTATACTTGGGCTACATTTGGGTGATATTTGGGCTACATTTAGGCTCTTTTACTCTGTTGCCATATTTAGAGAATTAATTGTTATGTAGCTCCCTAATCTCCTCATTTGCTGCAGTATCTTCAGTAGAAAATGCTTTCAGTTTTCCACTTAGATTCCATCAAGATGGCGGTCAGATGTACCACACTTTTGGCATAGATTCAGAATATTAGCACTCTAGTTGCTCATCAGAACACTGTAGTAAACTGCTGATTACCAGGGAGTTAACTGGCAGTCTGCTGCTGATGATGAAAGGGCATGGTTCACTCTACGTCAGAATGTTTTAATGAAATAGAAGAGCAAGATATTTGAGAACTCATCTTAGAACACACCACAATTCCTAAAGTTAGAATAATACCATCAACAAATGATTTCTCTTTTTTGTGACCCTCAGAACCTGCCATTCACTACAACACATTTCAATGTGGTGCTATTATGTATATTGGTCCCAAGATGGCTGCCAGCATTTTCTGGGTGAGGTGCTGACAGCCAATCATATCTCACCATGAGATCTGCACCTAGGCTCTGCCAGATATCTTTATTTGCTCTCCCTTAAATTTCTCAACAACTACTGAATGGATTTACACCAAATAACTAAAAGCGTGATCTACAAACCAAAATCTACCTTCCTGCCAAATTTGGTGTACCTTCCAGTTTGGGTTGTAGTTGTGTTCAAAGCACCTATGGGAATTAACATGGAAAATCAAATTTTTTTGCCCCCCTTTTTCTCGGCCCCCCACTTGACGGATCACCCCGAACCTTCCCATGCACAAGACTCACTATGACACTTTTTGAGAAACATTTCGTGAACATTTGTCAAACGACGCCAAAGATATAGGCAAGTCAAAAAATGCTTTTTGTAAGGAAACATGGTCCTAACTATAAAACTACCTCCTTGCAAACACCCGTAGGTTTTAATATATATATATATATATATATTCAAGACTAACAACACAGCAAATCACAGGATCTCTCAATACAGGAGGGAAGAAGCCCTCTTTTGGATAGGTAGGAAGAAGGCCAGCCCCAGTCCCAAGCAGAGTGTTAGGTTCATTACGACGCGCAGTGATAAACATCTTAGCATGGGAAAGGTGCTTACTAAATACTGGCATCTTATAAAAATGATCCTGTGATAAGGGCCAGTATGACAACCAGGCCACAGATCACCTTTAGAAAGGCCTGTTCTATGAGGGATTTCTTAGTTAGAAGCAAAGTAACTACTTCTAAAAAACAATAGCTGAAACCTAGTTCGGTTTTAAGAAATGCAAAACATGTATTAAGGGCATGAACATCAGTGAACTGCACACACCCGTACACAAGACTAATAAAATAAGAAATGTCCTTAAGTGCAAAACTGAATTTGCTGTTTATGCTTTGTCCTGCCCCAATGTCTAGATCAGCAGTACTATTCTGCCGGTACACAAACGGGTAGTACACCACCTGCGGGCTATCAAAAATTTGGATATTAACTATCCGGTAGCTTGCCATTTCCAGAAGGTATGTGATCAGGATCACAATTTACTCACATACAGTGCCATTGATAGTGTGTTAAAGAAATTGAGAGGAGGTGACAGAGAGAGGGAGCTCAGAAGGTTGGAATCCAGGTATATCTTGGAGATGGACAGTAAAGAACCTTTTGGTCTGAATATTGATGAGGAGATGTAAGTCCACCTCTGACTCCCTTGATAGTCTTTGCTGCATTTTTTTGGGATTGTCACTGGTATAACCAGTTTTACATTTTATTTTATATGTATGTTTTTTACTGAGAAAAAGCCTGAAGGCACTGCAATGGAAGATAGACGGTGTAATGCCATTCCTAATGGCTATCCACTACCATCTTCACATATTGTACACCCAATTGGGGGCCAGCACCAATGATTTTGGTTTTGAGTTACAACAATTATGATTTTGATGGTTTGGTCATCGAAGACATATTAGCTCAGATAGCTATTACTGATAGTTGATTTGCAGTGAGCAAATTGGTAGTATGTGTAGCCCACTGGGGCCAAATATCTTCTTTTATTCATCTTTTATTTGTCTTCTTGTTACACATTGGTAGTGAGCAACCTGTTGCTCTCATGCAATACATGTAGGGTACTGATGCACTAACCTATACAGCACTAATGTTTTGTAACTCTCGCTTTAGTGTATTGTACGTTGATTGTGTTTTCATTTCATCCATTTTGACTTGTATTGATACACACACTTCACTATTCTTGCCAATTTACACATGGCTAAACGAGGAAAATCTGTTCGCTGCTGTGATAGATGCGCACAGTGTGAGCACTGTAATATGTGGAGCCTTCTACTCGCAGCGCATTGTGGTAAATTACCCACTGGGGCAGGATTAAACGATTACAGGGCATGTCCACAAACTATCAAATGTATGCCATGAAGCTTTAGCACACTGACAATATGTGATATGCAAGACTGCTATTGCTATATTTGCCCTTCTCAAGATGGCGTTGATACCTGTTAAACAGACTCTGCCTGTTTAGGTTCACTATCTGGAGGACTACTCTTGGGGGCTTTATGAATTATGGTGGATTTTAAGCATAATAGTCTGAAATTATTGTATGATGAGAAGTTTTCAACCTTAATACAACTGATGTATAATATGTTTTGCATGAATGTTAATGCATGAGAAGCCCTTCAAAGATGGCGTCGATAAGTACCTCTACTGGCTTTGTCCTTTTCCTTTGTTTACTGTTATGTCTGCACTAGTTTTGTACATAATGTACCATGAAAATGACAACCAGTGTCGTGACAAAGGTGTTTGAATGCCGAAACACGTTTATGTGTTTTTCTCCGCCTTAACGGATTAAGCCTTGCAAACTAACTTCCTTGCCGGGACTTTTATATATATATATTCACCTAACTATATTGTTACTTTCACCTTTATTTTTTCAGTTAATATATATATGTATATTCACTGAAAAAACAAAGGTTAAAGTAACAATATAATTAGGTGAATTTCTCAATGACGTTAATGTTTTAAATTAAAAACAACACAGAAATATAGCAGTTATAGTTAGTAGCAGGGGCTAGCCTGTTTACTGACACTTCTCTCTCAGATTTTGGGTGACCATAGTATGGCGTGTGAAAGGACTGGCCTCTCTGCTGAGACCCCTCTCTTGGATGATGGGTGTGTGTAGTAGGGTGTGACGAGGGACTGGCCTCTCTGCTGAGACCTCTCTCTGTAATGATGACTGTGCCTAGTAGGGTTTGGGAGGGGCTGGGCTCTCCTTTCAGACCTCTCTCTCTCTCAGATGATGGATATGCGTAGTAGGGTGTGAGGAGGGACTGGCCTCTCTAGTGAGACCTCTCTCTGGAATGACGCCTGCTCAAGAAGCCCACAGCTGACCCCACCGACCTCAAGAACTATCGGCCCATCTCGCTCCTCCCCTTCGCAGCCAAAGTTGCAGAGAAAACAGTCAACAGGAAACTGACACGATTCATTGAAGAGAACACCGTCCTCGGCCCGTCCCAATCTGGACTCCGAAGCAACCATAGCACAGAGACTGCCCTACTCGCCGCCACAGATGACATCCGCACCCTCCTGGACCAAGGCCACTCCGCAGCCCTCATCCTACTCGACCTATCAGCGGCCTTCGACACCGTCTCCTACCGCACACTAGTCGCCAGACTACACGACGCAGGCATACAAGGAACAGCCCTGGACTGGATCCGGTCATTCCTCACTGGAAGAAGCCAAAGGATCAGACTCCCACCCTTCTTCTCCGACCCCACGAAAATCACCTGCGGAGTCCCACAGGGTTCATCACTGAGCCCCACCCTCTCCAACATCTACATGGCCCCCCTCGCAGCCATCGTCCGACAACACGGCCTCAACATTGTATCCTACGCCGACGACACTGAGCTCATCCTCTCCCTCACCAAAGACCCCACCACTGCCAAAATCAACTTCCAGAAAGGAATGCAAAACATCGCAGTCTGGATGACCAACAGCTGCCTGAAGCTCAACGCCGAGAAGACAGAAGTCCTCGTCCTCGGTACCACCCCTTCTGCATGGGACCGCACCTGGTGGCCGACCGCCTTCGGAAGCCCACCTACCCCCTCAGACCACGCCGAGAACCTCGGCATCGTACTCGACTCATCACTCACCATGAACCGACAGGTCAACGCCGTCACCTCCAGCTTCTTCAAAACCCTCGGCAAGATCTTCAAGTGGATCCCCCCTGAGTCAAGGAAGACAGTCACCCACGCACTCATCACCAGCAGACTGGACTATGGAAACGCACTCCGCAAACTCTAGACAATACAGAACACCGCCGCCAGACTCGTCCTTGGCACCCCCGACACGAACACATCAGCCAACACCTACGAAGTCTCCACTGGCTCCCCGTGGAGAAAAGAGTCACTTTCAAAATCCTCACTCACGCCTACAAATGCCTACACAACAACGGACCCAAATACCTCAACGGCAGAATCAACTTCCCGCAGGGCGCTATTTTGAGTCCTACACTTTTTAATATCTATATGGCCCCACTTGTATGCCTGGCTGAGTCACACGGAGCGAAGATTATTTCTTACGCTGATGATACTCAACTACTGTTCACGTGTGACAAAGGGGCGAATTTTCATGGAATGGAGATAAATAGATGCCTAACGGAGGTTTTTTCCTGGTTGCAACTTAATCAACTTAAGTGTAACCCTGAAAAGTCAGAAATTATGTTTTTTGGATGTATCCCATGTGTCGACTGGAGCTTATGGTGGCCGTGCGACATGTCTCCTCCTGCTGCTCCAGTCGGCACAGTAAAAAACTTGGGAGTTAAGTTGGACACTAGTCTATCAATGAAGTCCCATATCCAAACTGTTGCTGGTACTTGTATCGGACTGATTAGAATGGCAAAAAACTTTCTTCCTCTACTCCCGGTTGGATCCCGGAAGATCGTAGTGCAAGCCTTAATTACATCCAGGTTGGATTACGTAAATATCTTGTATCTGGGGCTCCCTGAATACTTGCTCAATCGGCTGCAGGTTGTTCAGAATGCCGCAGCCAGAGCTATTCTTATGGTAAGCCCCAGAACGCGCATGTCGCCTCACCTGAAAGCACTACACTGGCTCCCGGTGAGAAAGAGGATTCAGTTTAAGGCTTTGGTGTTTGCCTATCGTGCTTTCTACGATACGGGTGCGGTTTATCTGAGAAGTAGGATCCAGCACTATCAGCCTCAACGTGTCTTAAGGTTCTCGGGACAATCCCTGATGGTGATTCCCAAATTCACTCGATCTCGGATTGGAGGTCGTTCCTTCCAGGTTCAAGCGGCCTGCCTATGGAACAACCTGCCCCTTCATCTCAGATTGACTCAGGACTTGCTGTCCTTTAGGAGACAACTTAAAACATGGCTGTTCCAACAATAATACGATGGCAGGTGGGTTGGGGTCTTACCTGGTGGTTTTAGAGATTAGCGCCGGGACACTCTTCGTGAGTATCCGTGCGCTTTATAAATCCCTTATTTCATTTCATTTCATTTCATTTCAACTTCCACGTACCCAAAAGAAACCTCTGATCTTCCAACCTCGCACTGGCCGAAACCCCGCAATCCACAGAGCCAGAGCAGGCGGAAGATCCTTCTCTCACATTGCAGCCAAGACCTGGAACGAGCTACAGGCAGACATCAGACGCGCCCCCACCTTCAGGAAGACCCTCAAGACCTGGCTCTTCGGCTAAACAGATCTGCAGACCCCCCCCCCCAGCGCCTAGAGACCCTCACGGGTGAGTAGCGTGCTTACAATTCCCTGATTGATTGATTGATTGATTGAATGAGGGGGGTGCATAGTAGGGTTTGGGGACAAACTGGGCTCTCATTTGACACTTCTCTTTCACATGATGGTCATGTGTAGTAGGGTGTGTAGAGGAACTGACCTCTCCTCCCAGACCTCTCTCTCAGATGACAGACATGCATAGTAGGGTGTGGGGAGGGTCTGACCTCCCCTTTCAGAACTCACTCTCAGGTGACAGATGTGCATAGTAGGGTTCAGAGCGGGACTGGCCTGTCGAGTCAGACCTCTCTCTTTGAAGGCGGGTATGTGTAATAGGGTGCAGAGAGGAATTGGGCTCTCCTTTCAGACCTCTCTATCAGATGATGGGTTTGCATAGTAGGGTGTGTAGAGGGATTGATCCTCTATGCTGAGACCTCTCTGTAATAATAAGTGTGCATAGTAGGGTTTGGGGAGGTATTGGGCTTTCCTTTAACACCTCTGTTTCATATGATGAGTGTGCATAGTAGTGTGCATGATGGAGTGCCCTCTCCTTTCAGACCTGTCCCTCAAATTACAACTGTGCATATTAGTGAGTGTGGAGGAACAGACCTTTCCTTTAAGACCTCTCTCTCAGATGACAGGTGTACATAGTATGGTGTGTAGAGAGACTTGTCTCTCTGCTGAGACCTCTCTCCCAAATGATGGATGTGCATAGTAGGGTGTCGGGAGGGACTGCCCTCTCCTTTCAGGCCTCTCTCTCAGATAGCATGTCACTGACCATGTCATGAGTGATGTAATATGTGAGTTCATAAGCAGTGCATTGTGGGGGCGCGAGTTATAGTTAGCTCAGCTAACTATAACTGCTGAATTTCTCTGGTTTTGTATGAGTGAAAATTGAGTCTAACTATAACGTCTCAGTAACCTTTGGTTTTTTTCAGTGAATTTCTACGTTTTTTTAAAATTCCATTTCCTAACCATAACGTCCCCATAACCTTTGTTTTTTTCAGTGAATTTCTAAGGTTTTTTTAAATGCTAATTTCTAACTATAATGTCCCTGTAACCTTTGGTTTGTACAGTGAATTTCTGTTTTTTTAAATTCTATTTCCTAACTATAACATCCCTGTAACCTTTGGTTTTTTTCAGGGAATTTCTAAGGTTTTTCAAATACTATTTCCCAACTATAACATCAATGTAACCTATGATTTTTTTATTAAATTTTAAAGGTTTTTAAATTGTATTTTCTATCTAAAATGGCTCTATAAGGTGTATTTTTATAAGCTTGTATTTTCTTCAGAGGATTAACAAGCATAGATTTTTTATATTCGCGACAACGTCGCGATGATCATGTCATAAAATCACAAAACAAAAGCAGACATTCAATGACCACCGCCACATTCCAAAATTTTAACTTAAAAAAAATAATCCTAACTATTACAATACACACACTACTAACTTAAAGAACATGTTTGTACACACATTTTTGTAGTACCTTTTTTAAAAACTGTGTTTGAACCCTACTTCCTGTTTTCACGATTACGCAGAGAGTCACGATGACTCCGGTAGCCGCGACGATCACGCCTTTTTAGGGGATGCAAAACACATATATGCAGACCGTTTACAGTTTTTTTGACTCTGGGGGTTTATTACTGCACTGTTTAAAGTCATATTTTTGTAGGGAGTTTGTATATAAACAACCATTTAAACCGATTTTCCGTTTTCGCCGTGACGTCGGGTGTCGCAATTATATCGGTAGCCATGATAGCAGCGAATATGTCACAAAATAACAAAACAAATGCAGACATTTAACCCCTTCGCTGCGTTCGTCGGCCAACGGCCGTCGCGAGCACTACCTTGATAGTGCTGCGCACGTCCGTTGGCCGACGCGACCCTGCCCACTCCTTTGAAGTGCCGCACTGCGGTGGAATGTTCGCTGCGGTAAAGGGGTTAATATCCACCACCACATTCAAAATTTATAACTGTAAAATGGATTATAACCAACAGACTAAACACATTACTATCTAAATAACTGTATAATAGCATATATAGCTCCCTTAATATCTCTATAACACAGTGCATAACTTTTTCAGTGTAGTCTATAACTGCATGCATCACTGTATCAGTAAGTCTCTCATTCACTGGTTAACTATTATAGTGAATCTGTAACATGGTGCGTCAGTCTATCAATGCTTCTGTAACAAATTGCGTGACTGTCTCAGTGCATCTATGAGTGGGTGCATCAGTGTCTCAGTGGGTCTGTGATTCATTGCATGAGACTCATTCAATCTGTGAGTAGGCCTGTGATTGCCTTTCTGCACTTGTAAGTATATAACTGTCTGACTGGATCTGTGTGTGGATACATGAGTGTGTAAGTGGGTGTCTGAGTGACTCAGTGAGTGGGTGCATGAGTGTCTGAGTGGGTCTGTGACTAATTACATGAGTTTTCAGTGGTTCTGTGAGTGGTTGTAGGAGTCTCTAAGTAGGTATGAAACCGTATGCATGAGTCTATGACTGAGTCTCCAAGTAGGTTCATGAGTCTCTGAGTGGGTCTATACATGGGTGCGTCACTCTCCAAGTGAGTCTGTAAGAGGGTGTGTATGTGTGTATATATATATATATAGATGTATATAGATATATATTTTTATGTTTCTACAAATATTCAATATGTCGCTGCATTGTCCCCGTGATGGTACATGGGAGCCACGCTGGCGGTCACGGCGTTGCTGCAAATATCGCGTGCAATCAAAAAAATCAATTTTAGACACATAAGTTGTGTCACTAACACACCCATTTCACAAAGAGTATCTCTACCCTGATCCCTTATGTGAGCTTACACACAAATTTTCAGCTCAGGGAACCGTTCCCGGATGATAAAATGGTGGCTGCAACTTTCTGTTCAGGCTGTGTCCAGCCAACCAGAGCATTCCTTTTGGCACGTGCATCCGCAATTAATCGTGAAACCGTCGCAAAATATCTGCGGCCAGAGATATATCTATACATTTCTGCCTACATTTCTCAAAAACTACTGGACGGATTTGTACCAAGTAGCAAAAAGCACTATCTGCATAACAACATCTGCCTTTCGGCCAACTTTGGTGTAATTCCGTCCAGCAGTTCGGGCTGTAGGTTCGCAACACATTCCAAAGGGAATTAACATGAAAACACACCCTTTTTCGAGCCCCTATTTCTTGGTCGCCAAGGCGCGGATCACCCCCAAACTTTCCATGACAACCAGAACCTACTCTGACACTTTTTGGGGAAATTTTCATGAAGATTGGTCAAACGACACCAAAGGTATAGGCAAGTCAAAAAAATTATTTTCCTATAGAAACTAGGCCCTAACTATAACTACCTACTGGCAACCGCAAGAGAGATATATATATATACATATATATTCATTCATTTGAGACATTATCGACTATTCTGCATATATTACAGCAACAGTGGTGTTCCCATCAATGCGTTTCGGCTTCCTCCAAAGCCTTGGTTACCATAAGTGAAGCCATTTTGTAATATAGTTAAATACACCCATGCATCCATAGTCATAGAAAACACACTTGTTTCTCCCTCTCACCATGTTATTAGTCATCATTTCGTAATTCTTAATACATGATTCAATAAGCACAATTAGGAGTGGTGCATCATGATCGTAATAACAAATATATTGACTTTGATAAATAAATAATGCAAAATAATGTAATGCCATCAAACGCAACTCGGGCAGAAACTAATTCATAGTCAGTAATAATCACGTTCAAACTTAGATAAAGACCCTATAATTGATTAAGCCCCAGTGGGCCAATTAAACCAAAATTGTTTTCTTTTACATTTAGCTAACCCAGAATATAACAACAAACAAGAAACTTAAATAAACAAAATGTGTTCCTACTTCCCTCAAAAAGATACATTCAGTAAAGGTACAATTGGGTATAGCTCTGGTTAATTAATTTTTTTTTCAAAGTTTTGTTTATTTTTTTCCTTTTTCCTTTTTTCTTCTCCTTTCGAGTAATGAGCTTGATCGTACTAATTGACAGACTTTGAAAACAACCTCAACTTCTCCCTGCTCCTCCAGCAACCCCTCGGTCTCCCAAAATGGAACCCAGTGTCTTCCATGTGTTGTGTCCATTGCAAGCACACAAATACACCTCTTCATATACCCATGCACACATGTGCAGCACACTAACGCAACCTCTGCAATCTCTTACAAGGCGTACAAGCTCACAGGCCCACATATATGCGCATGCTTGCACTTAACCATTCTCACTATTTCCTGATGCACTGTACCTTCTCAGATGCTCACAAGTATCCCAATGCGCACATGCAACCATGAATGATATTTTCAGAAGCGCTGTATATTCTCACATGCACACATGTATCACAGTGCGCAAACGCAAACATGGGCACTATTTCCTCTTGCACTGTACCTTCCCACAGGAACACTTACATCCCAATCAGTGCTGGACACAAACCAATGCAGGCACAAAGCAGCAGAACTTTACCAGAGTGGGCCTGGAGACGCCACTCCCATGAGCAGGTAAAAAAGGCCTGTTCGCTCTACTGATCACTAAAAACTAAAAACACAGTAGGTTGCTACCCCCGCACTCATGCTACTTAACTTTCAATTAAGGCAGTAGCCTTCCACCACTTCAGGGTAGCTCTTTGGGCACCCCTTCTGGCCTAAGCAGAACACAGTCCATGAGACAGGCCTGTGCTATAGCGCACACGCATGCATGGGGGTAGCTTCGGGGGGGCTGTTTGGGGTGTTACACACCCCTAACAAGGGTATTTTCCAATAAATAGTTGGATACAGGTTGTTTTAGTCAGGTATGGGGAGGTATCTGTTGGATTTCACCAGCAATTTTTACATACATGCAGATAAAGTCCTCAGAACAAATTGACACTTATGAGCAGCAAATCATGTACCACTACAAATACAAGGCAAATATAGGGCAAAAATTGACACCTTGACAGTTTAACCCCTAAAAAGTAGTGCTAGACCTGGTAATTTTTTTTACAGTTTTCATCTTCTCTTCCAAGTGAGCAGTCTCCTCTAAGTTTAAAACCACAGATACCAGTGCTATGGTTGGTTCTGCATTTCAAGACAAACTGCTATTCAAGGTGGTACTGAGTTGTTAGTTTACTGTCGGCTCTTTATATTGTGACAGTAGTGAAATTTGCTTTCATGTCTGCAGGCCATGCAGGATGTAGCTGCAGATCTTATTTCTGAAATTAGACCTTGAAAGTCTTACTCATTTACATTTAAATTGTTACACTGGTTATCTGCATTGCCTGAAACAGTGTAACATTGTGTGCCTTTGTGTGTGTGGATTTGACGCGATCCTTACAAGAGGAAAGAAAACTCTTTTAATTAGGAGATCGTGAAGTTGTAGTCCTCTGCTTCCAGAAACTGTGCATGGTTATTGAGAAAATTTCACAGAATGAATGTAATTCACAAATAACTACATATTAACCAATTGCTTCTAAGATGCGCAATACAAAGAGGGAAAATCCGGGCCCTTCTGCACTAGAGTTTAAACTCTAGAATTCTACTGATTGGGAGGGGTATGCCCAGACGTGGGCCCCATGCTCTCCATGCCACTGGAGTCAAGCTAATCTGGCTTATGAGGGGTGAAACCCCAAAACCGGTCCCAGGATGCTTGTTTCCAGTCCAGTGAAGACCTGGCCTGGCAGTTCGGGCTGGACTATTCCCATCAGGAACAGGGTCGAGACTGATTTGCATATGGATGGGTTTGAACTGGAATGGCATGGGGAGCAAAGAAATGATGAATTTGGGCCCAGCTCTCTGTACTGAAGAGAATGTTTGACATTGTTCAGCATTCTGTCCATCAACTGTTCTTTTTGCATTTGTCACCCCGAGTGGGACGGGTATGCCCAGACGTGGGTCCTGTGCTCTCCATGCCACTGGAGTCAAGCTAACCTGGTTGATGGGGGGTGAAACGCCGAAACAGGTCCCAAGATGCTTGTTTCCAATCCAGGGAAGACCTGGCCTGGAAGTTCGGGCTGGACAGTTCCCATGGGGAACAGGGTTAAGACTGATTTGCATACGGCTGGGTTTGAACTGGAATGGCATGGTGAGCAAACAAATGATGGATTTAGGCCGAGATCTCTGTACTGGGGTGAATGTTTGACATTGTTCAACATTCTGTCCATCAATTGTTCTTTTTGCACTTGAAGGAATTGGAATGCTTTATTTGAGTACCAGTTACATTACACAACGACATTAATTTTTTTGGTAGGCATGGGGAGATTAAGTTGTCCAGAATCACAGGATGTTGAGCTGACGTCGAGACTCAAACCTGGTTCCCCAGCTTCAAAGTTGACAGCTCTGGCCGTTACGCCACATCCAAGCCATTACACTCTTACTCTGGGCCCTGCTTTCTTCAGCTGTCTGCCGGAGGGCGCTTTAAGCAAATCATGCAGAGGTGTAGCAAGGATGCATGAGCCTGCTGGGGGAAGTGTTTGTCTCTAAACTTGCGCTGACCTCCAGCACTTGAAATTACATGGGAAGGCTGCTGATGTGTGCAGGAATAAACCTTTTAGAGGGCTCTTGCTATATGTTTGCAAGCGGTGTAATGAGTAGGTGGACTGTAAAATGCACCATCTTGTAATTGCCATACTTCTGAGTGCTATGCCCCACGAAGGTATCATAAACTACAGAGTAACTACATAAAATCCAATGGGTAAGCTATCATGTCTTCGAACGCTTTGCTTTAGTTTTTCTACATCTTAAAGTGCTTGAGTTGTTTAGTAACATTGCGTCCACTGTATTCCCAGCATTCACAGTCCAATACAATTGGGTGCGAGTCTGAAGATCTTTCCTTAACCGCACCTCACAAACCCCCCTCAGTGTGGCCCACCTCTCATAGGAACTGTGGTCTACGGCTGCTGGAGGGTTCTACTGTGAAGCCCCAACCCGGGGAGCCTCAGCGCAACAGACTTGTTTTTGTTGCTGGAGCTTTTTTTTACTTTGTAATCTGTCTTTTTGTGAGTGAAGATGCATGTGCCTGTTGGGGGAGTTGTCCATCTCTAAACTTGCGCTGACCTCCAGCATGTGAAATAATAGGGTAAAGGCTGCTGATGTGTGCAGGAATAAACCTTTCAGGGTTCTTGCTAGATGTTTGCAAGCGGTATAATGAGTAGGTGGACTGTAAAATGCACCATCTTGCAATTGCCATACATCTGAGTGCTATTCCCCACCAAGGTATTGCATCAACTACAGAGTAACTGCATAAAATCCAATGGGTAAGCTAATGTGCCTTCAAACACTTGGCTTTCGTTTTTTTATAGCGTATAGTGCAGGAGTTGTTTGGTAACATTGCATCCACTGTATTTCCAGCATTCACAGTCCAATACAATTTGGTGTTAGTCTGAAGATCTTTCCTTAACCACACTTCACAAACCCCCTGAACGCGGCCCCCCTCTCATGGGAACTGTGGTCTACGGCTGCTGGAAGTGTCTACTGCGAAGCCCCAACCCGGGAAGCCTCAGCTCAACACACTTGTTTTTGTTGCTGGATCTTGTTTTTACTTTGTATTCAATGTCTTTTTGCGACTCCATGTAGTTTTGAAGCTGTGCTTTTTCGGAACATTATTTCTGTGAAATGGACCCTCAAAGCGCTGCACTGATTATTTACAGGTCTGTCACCCTCCCCGTAGTATCACCACAAACCTTGTGGAAGAATCACTTCCTCCTTTTTTTTTTTTTTTTTTTTTTTTTTTAAGCAGCACAATGGATTTGAAGGTATTGGAGCGCTTTATTTGAGCACCAGTTACGTTACACAGCAACACTTTACTTTTTTTGGTATAGATGGAGATACTAAGTGATTTGCCCCGAATCACAGGATGTTGAGCTGACGCTGAAGCTCAAACCTGGCTCCAAAGTTGGCAGCTCTGGCTGTTATGCCACGTCCAAGCCATTACACTCTTACTCCAAGCCTTGCTTTTTTCAGCTGTTTGACGGAGGGTGCTTTAAGGATGCATGTGCCTGCTGAGGGAGGTGTCTATCTCTAAACTTGCGCTGGCCTCCAGCACTTGTTACGCGTGTTAGCACTGTCTGGGCATAGGTCGCAGCTCATTAACACGGGTTCAACACCCAAAAATATAGCAATAAGCAACAGAAAGATGACCAGTCAGCCTTTGCAAAGGGCATTCTATTACGTGGCAAAACGTCACTGCGTTTTCAGTAACTTTTGAACCGCTTGGGATAGAAACTTTTTTTTTAATCTGCAGATTATGCATCTGATGATGGATTGTGTGGCAAAAGTGGTAAATTCATAATTGTGTGAAAAACGCTGTTACTGCACATATTGCCTTTCTCAATAAACAAGTCATAACACTTGTACGAAGTTTCAATAACTTATATTGCACAACTGCTCAACAAGCTAAAATTTACAACCAAAAAAAGTATTAATCACGTATGCAAAATGTATGCATTCACCAATGATTTTCTCCTACCTATTTGTTTTTTCTTCACCAAAAGGCAAAGCTATCCACACAGTTCCTTGCCACACAATTCAGCTCTACATATTTCCAATCCACACCACACAATTCAACATCAAACCACATAATTCAACTCAACAACACAATTACTTAACACACCACATACATCCAATCCACACCACAGAATTCCACATCATGCCACAAAATTCATCAGCACACCACATAATCACATAATCAAACTCCAATATATACCAATCCACAACACAAAAAACCATTCCACATAATTACACTTCATAACACACAATCCCACTCCACATAACACTCCATACCACATAATTACTATTCACATACTTCCACTGTACACCATGCTACATAATTCCACTACACAAATCCACTCCATACAATTCCATGCCACACAATTAACAATTCCAATCCAACCCACATAATTCCACTACACACCATATACATGCCCTCCATAACACATGGAGAAAAGACATTTCTCATTTGCAACGCCAATAGCTCTAACTCAACCAAATGTGAGACCTATTGCATTTCCAATGCTTATTTTTCCATGGTACCCCTTCTGATCAGCTTCCATGTGTGTTCCTTTTTTTTTACTGTGGGTCAATAGCTGTTTACTGCTGTGTGCGGCATTCAAGTTTCGTATTAAACAGATGATGCATATATAAACAGGCGAAAGAAAAAAGTCCTTTATTACTAACCGCACTTACCATGGTCAATACTCTGGCAGTGAGATAGTGCGAACAAGGGCATCTCACTTTCGACCAGTGAGAGTTGTACTTGGGAAGAGAGAGGGGGATACTGGGGAGCAGTGCGGAGAGTGAGAGAAAAGAAACAGAAAACGATGGACAGAATAAGTAAGATGCGTGGTGAGAGTGCAGGAAAGCTGCAGGAAAAAGACTAGAGGGGAAAGTGTGAAGGGGAAGTCAGAGGCCAGGTGATGAATAAGCGGTAGAGGAAGAGGTCTTAATCATCCCTTTAGCTCTTCATTTTTCCTCCTGGTCTATGTGTCATTCTCATGCCTATCGTTCTCCTTTAAATCGCTTTCTTGCAAATGCGAATAAATGAATAAGTTTATTGTATATGATTATTTAAAATCGTTACAATTATTACAATATCACATAAAAGTATGTAATCGTTTAAAAACACCAGATAAAAAATATACGTGGTAACATTCAAATTTTTTTTTTTTTTTATGTACTTTCGACAGTTTCTCGGACATGCCCCATATATGTCAATTTTGTAGCTGTTATTGCCTCCCGGGAGTTTAGGGCGTTTTATAAATGTTACTGTGTCTTTCAAACACGTTTTATAACCCTAAATCAGTTAATCATAATTAACTCCAGAGTGTTTTGGAAACCCCTGGTACTGTTTCACTTGTCACGGCCATCAGTACAAATGCATTAGTTACTAGGAGGTCCACCGCCTTCTCAGAGCAGTCGGTTTTCAAAAACTCTATAATCTTACAGCTTCAAATCGAAAACTTCACCCTTTAGTACAGGTCTTGAAAGTTCAACATGATTCTAAAGTATTTTCCAAAGCGGGCTAAAGCTGTTATGTCTGGTGAGTGCTTGTGCCTCCTTGCAGATGCGTATACCTCTCTGTAGTAACATGGTTTTCCAGAGGCGTAGCTTCAGGGGGGTGTTTGGGATGTTACACCTCCCTAAAAAATGTTATCCTCTTATAAATAATAGGTACAAATGTTTTCAGTCGGGTATGGTGAAGTGCCTGTTGGATTTCACCTGGGATATTTACATGCCCCCGATGACAAAAACACACACATACACTTTCTCTCTCGTCTGTTTTGGAGGCCTTAAAAATGTTGACTAGTTTGAAAAATGTTGTTTTAAGTGCTTCTAACAAAATGCCCTTCTCTCTCTTTCCACAACCCCTTAAGCTCCCCAAATGTCCTGCTTTTAATATATTGGGGCATATGTACTACAAAAATGTCGGTGAGTAGAGCTGTGCCAAATTTGACAGCACCACGGTCCGACATTTACGAAACGCAGGGATGCGCCGTATTTACTACAATACGGCACACCCCTGTGTTGTCCCTAGAGCTGGCGCTAAAATTAGCTGCTTAGTGCCAACGCAGGCACCCTTGCACCATAGTGCAAGGGTGCCTGCATTGTGGGGAATGATTGTTATGTTCAGGAAGGTGTCCCTTCCTGCACATAAACAATCCATAGTGGCTATTTGCTACTTCTATGCGTGCTGCATTCTACAGCACACATAGAAGTAGCAAATCGTCATTATTTAATGATTGTTTAAGAGCAAGAAGGGACGCCTCCCTGCACATAAACAATAATTAATGGCTTTTTGCTCTTTCTATGTGTGCTGCAGAGTGCAGCACACATAGAAAAAGCAAAAATGAGGAGAAATAAAGCATTTCTCCTTGTGCGTCCTTCTAATGCCTGCTTTTGCATGGTGTTAAATTTTTGCGCTGCCACAGATTTACACCTCCTTGTACATCTGAGGCAGCATCATAAAGCAATGTGTGTTGTGGTGGAACACCCAAAGCAACACCCATTGCATGTCCCTTTCAGATACATACCTGCGTAAAAGCGTAGCCACTTTGAAAATATTGTACAGGGCATACTGCCACTTGAGCGTCAAAAAAAGTGACGCTCCGGTGGTGCAAGGGGCTTGTACATATGCCTCATTGTTTTTTAACGAGATAACCCAGCATGATTTTTGGGAAATCTGAAGCTCAGACTTCCCCCCCTTACTCCCCACTATATCTTATTGACCAAGTAAAGCCCCTGTAGGTTTCAACGGTGTACGTCGACAGAGACTGAATTTCAGGTAACAACATCGTGGATGGATGAATGATTCTTTTATGTAGTTACAAAATGAACATTTTAAATGAAATAGAGCTACCAGGGGCCGCATTACACATGCAGCGCATATTCCTTCATTGCACCGGGCGCACCTTTAAAAAGGCGCAATGAAGGAAAATGTGTTGCATTATGAGGAATGTGCTGCCCCCAGGGCAGCCGCAAACTCGTGCTGCTCTGGGGGCACTGCATTCATGTGAAATACGGAGCGGCTGCTTTGAAGACGCTCCCTGTTTCACTATGCAGGCAGTAACCTGCCTGCACTTTTGAAGGGGATTAGAGATCCCCTTGCAGGCGGGTGCAGTCAGTAACTGCACCCGCCTGCAAGGGGATGTCTGGGGGGTTCATGGGTGCTCCCTTTCCCCCTCCAGAGTGCTGCCATCAGGGGGTGGACTGACTAGGTGGCGCACAGTCAGTGCACCTCCTGAGGGCTTCTTTTCCTCTGTGCCCGCGTTGGTAATATGGCGCAGAGGCAAAGGGATTCCCTCATTTGCATGAGGCAAATTTGCATACAAATGATGGAACGCTCCCTTGAAGATAGCGCTGGCGTTTTATGTGCACCAGCCCTACTGGTATTACAGAAGGGGCCACACAAGCGTCTGCGGCTCCTTCTGTAATATCAAAGTGCCCTGGCGGCGCACAAAGCAGGCGCAAACCCCCGTTGCACCCCGTGGCACTTTGTCATACGGCCCCAGGGACACACATTTGCGCATCATACAAGTTTTGTATCTCTGAACGGGGGAATAAGTTGCTAACACGAGTTTCGCGCTCTGAAATACCTAAATACGAAATGTGGACTATTTGCTCATATGACATGCATGAGGTTCTAGCTGCAAAAAAATATTGCTTGGAAATAGGTCTCGACGGGGTCAATTTGAAAAACTCCGTTTTTTACAAAGCTTAAAAGCAAGCCTTCTGGGAAGGGGCATTCCTGCATTAGGCAAACACATATTTTGATTGATAGCTTTCATGAACACATCGCTCGCACCTCCAGGGAGCCGCTTACTTTGCTCTTTCCGTCTCTCCCACACCATGGCCTTCGCCCCAAAACCTAATTTATCAATTTTTCACCGGCACACAA
Organism: Calotriton arnoldi; assembly: GCA_963921515.1. Lineage (NCBI taxonomy): Eukaryota > Metazoa > Chordata > Amphibia > Caudata > Salamandridae > Calotriton > Calotriton arnoldi. The sequence goes on from CAWUFW010000465.1 coordinate 440,332, forward strand.
ATGCCCATAATTCCATTATAGCCTTTATCCTCCTTTTCGTCCCTCACTCGCCTTCCCTTGCTCTTGCTGTCTCTTTCCCTCTGGAAGGCAGACCAGGGAGAACTGCGTTTTAAGATTCCTGACACGGGCAGGCAGCAGCATCTCGCAGCGGAGTGAGCTAATCCGAGCAGGTTAATTCCCCTCCTCGGCTCATTCTGTTTTATTAAAGCCGGCAGACACCCTGTCGATGCTTCATTACTTCTGCCACTTGAATGTGAAACTCCGCCATAATGAGCGGAGGAGTCGCAGGGCCCTGCTGGGAGCGCTGCGATTCTGGCAGACACCACCTGTAGGGGGGGGGGGGGGGGATTGGGGGGCAGATCACGCCCGCCGAGAGCAGAACCTTTCTCTCTTTCCAGGGAAACACATTCTCGCTCATGTGTCTCTTCCAACCTCCCCCCTGTCTTTTCACGATAGAGAGGCTTCGTTTTAGGATGGTTTTATAGTGGGTAGACTACCTCCCAGTGTCGGACAAGCCTATAGGGAAATCAGATACGGCCCGATTGACTGGTCTGACAAATCAGTGTGTGTGCCTTTTTTTTTTTTTTTTTTAGCAGTTTATGGCCTGTTTTATGGCCAAGTGGGCCGGTTTTACTGTTGATTTCTCTATCTTGCAATAACATTGGCTGCTGCAAACACAAATGCATGCAGTCTCTTATATCTTGCAAGATACTCATACAGCCCAAACTGGCATGATTTACAAATATGGGCCCCTTTTTTAGCTGTCTGGTTCGCTACCGTGGGACACTTTTATTTTGGTGCCAGGGTCTATTTGTTGTCCCAGCCTGGCCCAGGCGCCTCTGATTCACTACAAGTCTATTGAAAACCACTGAGGCGTTCTATGACCTTATAGAGAAACCACACAGAAGGTGTGGATTTTTGATAAAGCAACAAACACAAAAGAGCGTACTGGGTGAAAATGAAAGACAAAAATTAAAAAATCCATAATGAAGAACAGTAAAAAAACATTTTATTTTAGGTAACATTGATCAAAAGTAAATAGCATGGGATAACATTTTTTGGGTGTTATTAAAACGGGTAAACGCAGTTAATATGATTAGGTTTATGTTAAAATCAGGGAGATTGCTCCAGATTTGGAAGGTAAATGCAGGGGTTGTTAGGCATTTTTTCATTCCTTATTAGTCATAATGGTTTCTTAATTATTTTCAGAGAGGCATTCAATCTATTTTTGATGTAATCGATTCTTCACTATTGCATTCTTTATTTACACATTGATTGCTTCGAGGTACCATAAAAAAGTATTTCTTGCCTTTGGTTATTCCTATTCCGTTTAATACATTGTCATTCTTACCACTTTCATTACCTTTACCTGATGGCATGCTCCCTCTGATGAACCGCCTCCCCAGGTGTGCCTGCGATCACTGTTTAATTTAGCTTTGTTTCTTTGTGCTGATAAAACGATGCACATTATAAGCAGGAAGATTCAGGATGCCAGAACAGCATATTATCGACGTATTACATTTTCCCCCTCATGTAAGGCTAAGCGGTCATAGAAAGCTCACGTGAAAGGAATTTGAACAAGCATTGGCAAAGCCAATAAGTCTCACCTTTAAGACCCATTTGCTCTTCCAATGCCTTTTATTTATGCTCTACGGCGCCGACAAAAATACAGACACTCTACCGAATAGAGAAGCAGTTGGCAGGAAGCAACAAGGAGGGTGGGGATAGTTACACAAGAGGGAGAGAACAACACAGGGACGAAGAGATAAGTTAATGGGCGATAGCGAAGTAGACGGGGACAGAAGCACACAAGCTAGCAACACAGATCGTGGGGAGCACATAAAAGAGACAGCTGGTAAACACGTACACTCTCAAGCAAAAAGAAGAAAATAGAAGTTCCCTAAAGTGAGCAGTGGAAGGACAAAAGTAAAGTAGAAATTTCTTCCAAGGGAGGGGCAAACACAAGATGTACAAAAACACCATCAAATAAGAAGCAAACAAATGAGAGCGACAATAAAACTAACCAATGAAAAGCAAGAGGCAGGTTTAAGCTTCTTGCTAAGCACGCAATAGGTATTTTGCTACCAGACATCTTGTGCTGTCCTGTATGTTCGACCTAAAAACAGGGCATGTCATCACATGTTTAGGTGGAATTTGTACGTGTTTGAAATGACATGTTTATAACACTGACTGCTTTAATAGCAGACATTGTGACTTCAACCTCAACTGCTATCTACTCGGACAAACTGCATTTGTCATGGGAATTGGCTTAAAATAAGTTTATACAGATTCATTTTTATGTCAGAAGAATGCTGATATTATAGTATCAAGTACAGTACATTGCACAAATAGCACAGGGTATAATTTTTCAAACTATATGCAAGATAAAAGTGGAGTGAAAATATAGGGGCATCGTGTTGTATTCTTGCACAATGTAAGGTTTGAGGGTAAGGCTCTGGAGTGAAACGTTACTGGTTGGGCAGTTGCAGGAAGACTCCCTCCTGGTCGCTCACTGCTGATTAAAGCTCATACCTGCTACTCCCGGTGTCTGGAGTATTTTTCACTGGCGACAAGGATTTCTTTCAACTGCGACCGGGAGGAGAGCCACTAAAAGATACTGCACCGGGTTTGGGTGGATTGGGACCAGAAGCTTGGAGTCTCGACAGCACTAACAGCATCTCAGACTATGTGGATACTGAGGTCGATGGGTATCTCAGGGTAGTATCGAGGATCTCCTCTTGAGGATTGTACCAGGAATTGAGAAATTAGGGGAGGAGGTTTGGCGCTGTTCTGCCACTTGCCAACTCTGCGAGTGAGCTCCCTGAGTGCACCAGCATTCATCGGCACCTATGTCAACACTCCACCTTGAGAACTGTCAAATTAGTTTTTTTCAGTAAATGTAACTCGCTGGGTGTGTGCTTCGACATTTCTCTGGTTGCTTAGCTACTGGAGTACACAGCAACAATGCACTGTTTATGTTGCCAGTGAGCTGCAGCTGAAGGACACTGTTTTCACCTGCATCATTTTCAAGGTAACATTTAAGCATCTGACTTTTAAATGCACGCTGCTTGTAAACTGACAGTTAAGTGTCTGACCTCTAAACGGACTTTGATGAATGTTAGCAGTTCAAGTGTTGTGGAGTAATTATAATTTTACTAATTGTTGAGAAAATCAACCAGTTGTGGTTACTTATTTGAGGTATATGGAAGGTTTCTTGGCACCCACATTTTTTACATGTACCTGATGAGTCTATGGTACCCTGGGAGGACTGGAGAGATGGATTTGATGCATATGTTCAAGCGGTGGGTGGTGATATTTTTACTGCAGCCAGGAAATTGGATATGCTTAAGTACTATCTCGGAGCTGAGGGAAGGCGTATACTGAAATATCTTCCATCTCTAATGGAGGAGTAGGAAGAGGATGATGACACAGATGAACATGAGATGGTGTTGCATCAACTAAATGTGAATTTTGGTAAAAGAAAAATAAAGTTGTGGAAAGGTTCACATTTTCAAAAAGGAGCCAATTTCCTGCAGAATCTATAGAGAGCTTTGTGGCAGGGCTGAAATGACTTGCAGACAAACATGTCATAACCAAGAGGAGGAGGGAGATCCAATCTGAGGCCTGGGAGAAATTGAAACAGGCAGCAGAAACTAAAGACTCAATTCTTTTTTGGAAAGTCTTAAACCATGCTTATTTTAAAGTACGTGGTACTGCGAAAATAGAATGTCTAATACAGCCCCAGGACTGGATAAGCTATTTCTCCGATGTTTTTAATCCTGTAAAGGAATCAAAAAATGATACATTGACTGGTGGTTTAAATTGCCGAAATGACAAAGCTGGTGATGGAAGAACTATAATAATAGAAAACCCTAACATGTTACCCATCAGTAGTGAAGAAGTAAAATTGTCCTTGGAAAAGAGTGCAAATGGGAAAGCACCTGGGGTAGACTGGGTCCCCCTAGATATTTTTAAATTTAAATCAGATCTTTGGGTCCCGATTCTCCACAGAATTTTTAATGTTATTATCAAGGGCATGATTCCACGGTCCTGGACGGAAAGCATTATTGTCCCGATATTCAAGAAGGGAGATAGGGGCAACGTGAGATGCTACCGCCCGATCTCACTTCTTGATACTACCTCTAAATTGTTGGGTAGAATATTACTTGAGAGGATGGAATTATGGGTAGGGGAACAAAATGTTCTCACCGAGACACAATATGGGTTCCGTAGAGAAATTGGAACTATTGAACAGTGTATTAATCTACACGTTTTAATTAGCAAATATACTATTATAAAAAGTGGTCATTTATGTTTCCTGGATTTAACGAGCGCCTTTGACCTAGTAAATCACTCTAAGTTGTGGCAGACATTATCCCTTACGGGTGCTCCAAAGGATATCGTTATATTCCTTTCACAAATTTATAGGCATCTAAGTGCGAAAGTCCGCTATGGTATAGATGGAGAATGCACTGAAAGTTTTAAAGTAATTAGGGGGATTCGTCAGGGTTGCGTGCTGGCCCCGCTGCTTTTTTCGTTATTTATAAACGGGGTCCACACGGAACTACAGAAGCTGAAAGCCGATTCCCCTAAAGTGGGAAAGCGTAGCGTACCGATTTTATTATATGCAGATGACGCGGTACTTTTATCAAGAACATCAAATGGTCTACAGCTTTTAATAGAAACATTTGCAGATTTTATGGTTAACAAAGATTTGGTTTTAAACTTGAAAAAAACTTTTACAATGGTGTGTGGCAATAGAAAGGCAAAAACAAAGACGCACTATGTGAAAAATGTTCCCATTAACTCGACAAAATCCTTTGTATATTTGAGATGAGTTTTTGAGGCAAATGGAAGTTGGGGAGCCCATATCGAGCACTGCAAGAAAAAGCTCATTAAATCAACTGAGGCACTCTTTAGATTCTCAAAAAAAATGGGAAATAAACCGATAAGAGAAATTTTGACCTTATACAGAACTAAATGCATAGGAAGTACTTGTTATGGTTCTGCTTTGTGGGGGGGCAGAAATTGTACTAGTATTTTGTCACAGGAAAATGTATTCCTTCGGAGACTCTTGGCAGTACCAAGCTCAACACCCATTTATAGTATACATCGAGAATTGGGGGTTGCATACATGGGTGATTCTATTAGTATTGCAGGCCTAAATACTTGGCACGGCATATGGAGCAAGGAGGTACAAAATTCACACAGGAGGTAATTAGAGACGTAATTGCATTAGACCATGGGAAGAATATTCCCTGGTTAATATACATAACAAATTTACTAAAAGAATGTGGCTTAAATTCTGATTTAGAAGACCCTTTCCAAATACAGTGGCATGGAAAAAGGAAAATCAAGACAGACCTGATTGAATTACGCACGCAGCGGCGTGAAGTAGAAGACATCTCAAAACCACTTACCAGAGAATATTTGGATATAACTATAGGGCCGGGCATTCAATCCTATCTATTACAAGTTACCGATATTACCCATAGATTTTATCTTACTAGAGTGCGCATGGGCTTGGCTCATTTTTTAATAGCTTTCCCGATTGCAGGAAAGTGGAATCGAAACTTGCCAAAATGTCCATGTAATGGCATTATGAAACAATCATCTTTGCATTTTATCCTTTTCTGTGATTTTTATAAACAGCTTAGAAAACATTTTTACGTCCTCTGTTTCAAAAGAAAGGTTATACTCTTATAAATCTGCCTTTGAATATATTTGTGCATTGAAGGATGTGAAAGTCTGTAATGCAGTGGCACTTTATATTAAAAAAGCTATAAAAATACGAAAGAGCCTGTCGCACTTAGAGGCCCTTTCATATGAAGAAACTGAATTTTAATGAAAACAGTTTGTTTATGGATAGTAAAATGAAATCTAGTGAAACCTTTTATGTTTTATGTTTTTTAAAGTTTCCCATGACTGTAAATTGATAAACTGTGAAATTTTGAATCTGATTTATATAATGCACAAACATTTGTATTATGGAGATCTTTGTAGTTTTGCACATTTATGCACTAATTTTGCACATGTGATACTCTTTGTACAATATTTTTAAGTAACTTTTGTCTGTATTGATAATAATGAGTGTATGATCAACTTTGCTATTTTTATTAGGAGTGTTGATTTTTACTGTGTCATAGTATGCTTTTATGGATGTAAATATTACACCGAATAAAGCTGGTTTTGATTTGACTTGCAGACGCTTGTAATTACAATACTTTTTTAGATGAAATTATAAGGGACCAGTTGGTCCTGAAGGTGAAAACAAGAAGGTGCAAGAAAAACTTTTGAACACAGAAGGGTTGACCTTACAAATGGTTATTGACGTGATGAAAAGGGCAGAAATAATGGATGAGGATTTAAAAGAGCTATCCTCAAGTGAGAAGGTTAAATCAGTTCAACAAGACATCCCAAAGTCTAAAGAGTTGAGGCTGCCAGTGGATTTACTAAGATTGGTGACAGACATCATTTAACTTGTTTTAAATGTAGGTTGAAGGGTCATGTGGCAACAGATAATTGATGTCCCTTGGTGGGCCAAACTTGCAGGAAGTGCAAACATAAAGGGCATTTTGCCAGGCTATGTCAGGGAAGTATGAGCAGAATGAGGAAAACCAGGAGTTCTGTCAGTTTGGTGGAAAAGGGTGAGGATGAAGAAGTGAGTCATGATGTGATTTTACAAGTAAAGCATGTGGGAAGTATCAATGAGGATAGTCCATTTTGCACCATTAAAATCGATAGGGGAAGTGTGAGGTTGATGGCTGATTTAGGTGCCAGATACATGCTTATTGGTGAGGAATATTTGTGCAAATTTCCCAGTCACACCCTCAGACCACGTGATGTGCGATTGGAGGCCTATGGGAATAAACCTATTGATTTGTTGGGATATTTTGAAGCTCAATTGGAATTCAAGGGGTGGTAGTTCCATTTAAAGTATTTTTTGTTAAAAGTATTTTTTGTTAAGAAGGGAACTTGTCTTGTCTTGGATGGCCTCAACAAAGAGATTTGTGCATACGGTTGGATCCTAATCATCCTGATCAAGTGTTGGGAGCAGAGTCAGGAGTGTGTGCGGTGGAGCGCACGTCTCTTGAGGAAGAGTACACTTTAGTATTCAAGGATGAGCTGGGAATTCTAAAAGGATTCATGCACAGGATTATATTGGAGGAGGGGGCAATTCCGAAAGCTCATAAGCCCAGTTGGATCCCTATTGTCATGAGACAACCGTTATGTCAAGGATTGTAGAGATTGTGTGATGAGGGTGCATGTGAAGAAATAGAATCATCTGAGTGATTGGCCCCAGTAGTAGTAGCAAGGAAGAGTAATGGCGAATTGCGCCTCTGTGTGGATTTGCATGACCTGAATTCTGCTATCTGGGTGGACAGGCATCCCCTGCCTAACATAGGTGAAATGTTGGCAACACTGAAGGGGGCAAGAGTAATTTCCACACTGGATTTATCTTCGGCATACCACCAGATAGTATTACATATGGACTCCCGACCGTCGACATCCTTTGTCACTCCAGAGGGAGCTTATAGATGCAAGCGAATGCCATTTAGACTGGCGTTGACATCTGCAGTGTTCCAAAGAGTCATGAATTATTTGTTTAAAGGCCTACCTCAAATCACCTACTTTCAGGATGATATTCTAGTGTTTGGTGGTGATCAGATGGAACATGACCAAGTGTTGTATTTTGCCTGTTTTTGTACTGTTTGCCACCCTTTCCCGCTGTTGCTGCCCCCGTGGCCCCTCCCCCCTGCCGGTTCCCTCTCGTACCTCCCAGCTGCCCTTCCCTCCCCCTTCCCTATTAAATGGCGGCCACTGGCGCACCGAAGGCGAGCCAAAGGCAAGCCCGTTTTTGCCCGTCCCCGACCAGAGCCAGGGACCCTGGTTCTCCAACCACCCACCGCTACGACTCTGCTGCCCTCCTCGCACTCAACCCAAGAAGGAACAACAACTGCCAGCTGTCTACGCCGGCCACCACCCACGGCCAGTTCTCCTGCTGACACTGCCGACGAACCTTCACCACCTTCCGCACTGCCATGGCCAACGCCCCCATGCCAGACGCCGCCAGCAGCCCGGAAGCCCTGAGATGCATCCTCCTCAACGTGCGCTCCCTGCACAGACACGCAGTAGAGATCTGGGACCTCCTCGTCACCCTCTCGCCAGACATCGCCTTCTTCACGGAAACGTGGACCAACCCCACCTCCGCCCCGACATAGCCACCGCCATCCCCGACGGATACAAGATCCAGAGGAAGGACCGCCCCAACCGCCCAGCACGAGTGACTCCCCATCTACCACCGAACACCTCCATTTCCAGATCCAGACCAGCCCCAGAACGACCCTACGAGGCACCCTCGCCTACAGACCTCCCGGACCTCAAACCGCATTCACCGCTACCGTCACCGACCTCATCGCACCCCACGTCATCGCCTCCATGGACTACATACTCACCGGAGACCTCAACTTCCACCTCAACAACCCCAGCGACCCCAACTCCGCCACCCATCTGGACAACCTCGCCAACCTCGGACTGCAACAACTTGTCACCATCCCTACCCACAAGGCAGGACACACCCTCGACCCCGTCTTCACAGGAGGCCACAACGTCCACTTCAGCCACACCATGCAACCCATCTGGATGGACCACTACTGCGTTCACTTCCACGGCAAAAAACCCACCGCACCCAAACCAGCACCCCGCCCACCGTGGAGGAACTGGAGCAAGATCACCGAGGAGCACCTCAACTCCACCCTTAATCGCAAAGCCCCCCCACCACGACCGACGCCAACTCCGCAGCCATAGAACTTCACAGATGGATCACCAACTGCGCAGACAAGCTCGCCCCCCTCCGCAACCCCGCCAGACAGCGACCCAGGAAGTCCTCCTGGTTCACCACCGGCCTCCAAGAAGCCAGATGCACCTGCAGACGTCTCGAGAAGAACTGGAGAAACAGCAAAACTTTGGAAGACCACTCCACTTACAAGAACACCATGACAAAATACCCTCAATTCATCAGATCCACAAAGAGGACCTTCATCCACAACAAAATCCACGCCAACACCAGCAACTCCAAGGAACTCTTCAGCATCATCCAGGAATTCACGAAGCCGCCCAGTGAAGCCATGGACGTCACACCCTCCCAGAACATCTGCAAAAAACTCTGGGCTTACTTCCACTTGAAAATAAGATCCCTCTACGACAACTTCGACAAACAGACACAGAACACCTAACCCACTCCGCCCCCTAGCAACGAAAGTCAGCCTACCATCTCCTCCTGGACCCCAACCACCACCGAAGACACCGCATCGACCATGAAAGGCATTCACTCAGGGGCCCCCACAGACCCCTGCCCTCCGCACATCTTCCACAGAGTTGCCACCACCATCGCACCGGAGCTACAATGCACCATCAACGCCTCCCTCGAAACTGGCACATTCCCGACCACTGGAAATACACAGAAGTTAAGTCCCTCCTCAAGAAATCCTCAGCAGATCCAATGGACCTCAAGAACTACTGACCCATTTCTCTCCTCGCCTTCGCGGCCAAAGTCACCGAAAAGATCGTCAATGTCCAACTAACGAAATTCATAGAAGAGAACTCCATCCTCGACCCCTGCCAATCTGGATTCCGCAGCAACCACAGCACCGAGACCGCCGTACTCCCCGCCACAGACGACATCCGCACACTCCTCGACACGGACACACCACGGCCCTGATCCTGCTCGACCTCTCTGCAGCCTTCAACACCGTCTCCCACCACACTCTCACCGCCAGACTCCATGACGCCGGCATACAAGTGACCGCCATTGACTGGCTCTGCTCTTTCCTCACCGGCTGAACCCAAAGAATCAGAATTCCTCCCTTTCTCTCCGAACCCACAGAGATCAGCTGCAGAGTACCCCAAGGTTTATCGCTCAGCCCCACGCTCTTCAACATCTACATGGCCCCCCTCGCCTCCATCGTCAGACAGCATGGACTCAGCATAGTATCCTACACCGACGACACCCGCTCATCCTCTCCCTCAACAAGGACCCCCTCGCCACCAGACTCTGCTTCCAAGAAGGAATGAAGGACGCCGCAACCTGGATGAGCAGCAGGTGCCTAAAGCACAACTCGGAGAAGACAGGAGTCCTCGTCCTCAGACCCTCCCCTTCTGCATGGGACAACACCTGGTGTCCCACCACCTTGGCAGCCGTCCCCACACCCATGGACCACGCCTGGAACCTCGGCATCATACTCAACTCCTCCCTCTCCATGACCCAACAGATCAACGCCATCGCCTCCACCTGCTTCAACACCCTCCACATCCTTCGCAAGACCTTCAAACGGATTGTCCCTGAATCAAGAAAGACCGTCACCCACGTACTCATAACCAGCAGAAAAGACTACAGAAATGCCCTCTACGCCAGGGTCAAGAATTCTCTGCTCCGCAAGCTCCAGACCATACAGAACACCACAGCAAGACTCGTCCTCTGCGTACCTGACACGAACACATCACCCCACACCTGCGAAACCACCACTGGCTCCCTGTCAAGAAGAGAGTAACCTTCAAGATACTCACCCACACATACAAATGCCTCCACAACATCGGACCCCAATATCTCAACGAAAGAATCGCCTTCCACGCACCCAAGAGAAACCTCCGATCCGCCGACCTCGCCGAAACCCCACACATCCGCAGAGCCATAACAGGTGGAAGAGCCTTCTCCTACGTCGCAGGAAAGACCTGGAACGTGCTCCTGATCAACATCAGACTCACACCCTCTCTGCACATCTTCAGGAAGACCCTCAAGACCTGGCTCTTCGACTGACTGGAGCTGCTCTCCCTCCCCCCTCCCCCAGCACCTTGAGACCCTCACAGGTGAATAGTGCGCTTCACAATTACCTGAATGATTGATTGTGTGTTAAGAACGGTGTTGGGAATTTTGCAGAAACCTTGTTTAACTATTAAGAAAGAGAAGTGCAAGACCGGAGTGAGTGGAGTACAGGGAGCATTGGATTGATGAAAAGGGAATTCCTCCCAAAAGGAAACTGGTTTCCTCAATAGAGAACGCTCCCTCCTCAGCGAATAAAGATCAGCTCAGGTCATTTTTCAGACCAGCAGAATACTATGCGAGGGTTATTCACATGTTTGCTGACAAAGACCAGATTCATGAGGAAGTGTATGTGCAAGAATGAAAGGTTTGAATGGTGTGATGAGTGTGAGGAAAAGTTCAATGAATTAAAGAAAAACATTGGGTCAGCACCTGCACTTCAACCATTCAACACAAATGATAGGACTACTATCAACACCAGTACCAGCTCTGTGGGGTTAGGTGCAGTGTTGTTGCAGAATAGGAATGGAAAGGTTGTCACCATTGCCTAAATATCCAGGCTTTTGAGGGATGCAGAGAAGAATTGCTCCCCCATTGAAAGATAGGCACTGGCATGTTGGTGGGGAGTTAATCACTTCAGGAAATATATGTGCAGGGTACTGAGTTGCCAATTCGTACAGATCATCACCCATTGGTTGTTCTTTTTCTACTAAGGAGGCAGGAAGAGCAACTTCAAGAATAGCGCGCTAGGTAATGAGGATGTTGGAGTATAACTACAAAATGGAGTATGTTCCTGGCAAGAAAAACATGTCGGCTGATTTTATGTTAAGGTTATTCGCTGAGGAGGATGCGTGTATGAAAGATGACCAGGAGGAATTAGTGGCAGCTACAGTGAATGTGGTCACAGAGGGTAGGATCTCTCATAAGTTGTGGGAGAATGCTGTTCGGAATGATGAGGTATTGCAAAAGGTTGAGAAATGTCTGGTGGAAGGTTGGCCTGCGAGGGAGTAATGTTTCTGCTGAAGCAAAGTGTTTTCATCAGGTGAGTCTGGAGTTTTCTGTTTTGGGAGATGTGATGCTGAGAGGAGAGCTGTTGGTGGTCCCGTCGGTGTAGAGAAAGCGCTTTCTGGAGTTTGGCCATGAGGGCCATTTGGGGATAAGTGCTACGAAAAGACTCAGGGCAGAGTACCGGTGGCCGGGGGTAGACCTCGATGTGGAGCCATGTGTGTGCTGTGACATATCTCAGAAGATTGAAAAGTATCCCCCTGTAGTTTAAAAAAAATCTGATGCTCCCTGGAATAAGATTATCATTGACATAACAGCACCATAGTATGTGTTGGGAAAGTCTCCCAAGTATGCCATTGTAGTAGTGAATTATTTTTCACATTAGCCGGAGGTGAAATTTACTGAACAAGTTACCATGGAGGCAGTGGTGGACTGTCTAAGTAAACTGTTTGTGAAGGAGTGCCTGAGGTCAGTGTTTCTGGCAATGGATCAAATTTGTTTCTGAAGCCATGAAGGGATTTTTGAGGAGGTATGGTATCGAGCATGTCCATTTATCTACTTTATTACCCTCAATGTAATGGTTTGGTGGAGAGGTGGAACAGAATGCTTAAAGAAGGCCTGCAATTGGCTTTCAGTAGTGGCCTCCTCCTACTGCTATGAGCTGAGAAAAAAAACAACAAAAATTCTAAATCCTTCCCACTTCTATCCCTTCACTATCCTTTTCAATCCAAATAACAGACTAACATGCCCACCACTCAAATTAATTTCACTATACTAATTCACCACTAAACCTTTATGGGTTCCAGAGTAGCACGCTACTCGCTGAAAAAGCGCTTCAACACCTCAGGGGTAGCAATGCAAACCTTTTCCCTCTTCTCTCCCTCCACTATCCTTCTCAATCCAAATAACTGACTAACATATCCACCACTCAAATTATTTTTATATTTCACTATACTAATTCACCACTAATCCTTTATGGGTTCTGGAGTAGCGTGCTACTCGCCGAAAAAGCGCTTCAACGCCTCGTCAGGGGTAGTAAGTGCTATATAAATGCAATTACAATACAATTTACTCTAAAGGCCTCCTTAGGGAACGTACCCTTTAAATGACTAGGCAATAAACTGAAACACCAGGTGTTTTACATTAATCAAGTGCTCCATGACATAGTATATGACAATATCTCACCAATAATTGAACAGATGACACAAGACATGCACCATTGGGCGCATTTGAACTTATCTCTCTGGGGCAGAGTTCATATCATTAAAATGAACACAATACCCAGATTAAATTATACCTTTAGTATGGTATGTTACCATTTTGACTCCCCACATCACTTCTACGAGACATTGAGAAACATATACTTACTTTTGTTTGGGTGGGACACACAAAAATAAAAGTATTCCAAACTCTATGCCTCCCCTGTGAAGAGGGGTCTCCTCTTGCACCACGTGGAAAGTTATTGGCTGGCTCAACAGTTTGCTCATTTCATTTATATGATGAAAACAGAGGGAGAAACACCACTCTGGGTTAGTATTGAGGGTCATGCACAAGCTGTTGGACTTGGCCCTTTCTGCAAGGTCATCCTCAAAAAATTTGGCTTCACCCTTGTCATCCTGTTTTTCTGAACCCATTTTTGTTGACGTTTAGGACTTTGCGCTCTTTACCACTGCTAACCACTGCTAACGTGCTTGTGCTCTCTCCTTTGAACATGGCAACATTGACTTACACCCAATTGGCATATTTAATTTACTTGTAAGTCCCTAATAAAGTGGTACTACATGTACCCAGGGCCTGTGAATAAAATTCTACTAGTGGGCCTGTAACACTGATTGTGCCACCCACTTAACGGTCCCTTTAAATATGTCTCAGGCCTGCCACTGCAGCCTGTGTATGCAGTTTTAAACTGCCATTTCGACCTGGCAAAATAAACCTTTTGGCAGGCCTAAACCTTGCTTTTTAATGCATATGTCATCTGTAGGGAAGGCCCTAAATAGCCCATAGAGCAGGGTGCAGTGTATTTAAAACGTTGAACGTGTACTTTTAATTTTTACATGTCCTGGTTTTGAAAAACTCTTAAATTTACTTTTCACTAAAGCAAGGCCTAGCTCTCCTACAGGATTAACATTGGGTTCCCCTTATTGCATTTAATATGTGGTAACTTTCAATTGGGAGTAGGTAGACAGGTCGAGTTTGGTGTCTAAAGAATTGTAATTAAAAACCCTTGTTGATGGTAAAGCCAGATTTTAAGTCACAATTCTGAAAATGCCACTTTTAGAAAACTGGCATTTTCCTGTCTTAACTATTTGATGCTTGTAGTCTCTCCCTGAGATACATGACTAGGTGTAGCTGGCAGTTGGTCTTTGTGTATTGTTACCAGACAGTGAGTAAACGGAAGCTAGGTGTTGGCAGGATGGGCAACTCTGACTTAACGAGGAGGAGGAACTGTCACCTACCACACTTGCACATCACAAAGGGTTTGTCACCGGTCTTTTCTGTTTCAAGACAAGCTGGGACCAGGGCAGGGAGGCAGGACATTCCAAGCACCTCTAGGGATGGAAACCTCCAGAACCTTCTCCTTCAAAGTGGGTACCAGATGTAAATATTGGACCCTAAGACCCAACTCTTCAGTACACCTCTGGACTGGGCCTGTGTGGAATTTTTAAATCCGCCAATCGGAATTGGAAGAATTTTGTAATTCTGACTTACTCCTGTAAATGGAAATTACTGATAATTTCCGCCACTCTGCTGGTGGAATTAAACAGCAGTGGTTGGTTTCTAAACAGGCCCGGAAAATGGAGCAGTCCCTCTATGTTTAAAAAACACTGAAGATTAAAATTTAACCTGCAGTGTCTTAAACGTAGAGGTACTGCCCCTGCTTCCTCTACCTATGAGGTTGCTCTGGAGATGAATAGGGTACCGGAGGAAGATTGGTGGAGCAGTCTCTGGAGTCACATACCTAGAGAAGGGAGGGACGCCCTATTAGCCTCAGAGAAAGGGGGACAGGATGAGGTAACCACCCTCCCATAAAGGACACTTTTGTCAGGAAATATGGTCTTGCCCCAGTAAAAGTAGAGGCAGAAGTTTAGAAACAGTCAGAAGCTGCTCCATCAGTCCTGGGTGAATTGTGTAGATTTCTTTTTCAAGGCACTGGATGGATGGGTGAAGGGCAGTGTAATAAAAATTACCAGGGGCTGTGCAATTTGGTGGTAAGAGAGCATATATTCAGTGTTTGTTTTGCAGAGCTGCGCCAACACTGGATTCATAGCAAGTTCACTGACCCACAGAGAACCTGCCAAAGAGGCGGACCGCTGGCTCAGAACCCGGATTCACAAGAAGGTACCTGGGTGTGACCCCAAGATGGGTGGTTCAGGCTCACCACAGCAGAGTGACGTGGAGGTCCAGGGAGACACAGACAGGTCCCTTAATAAGAAACTGAGAAACAGGGAGGAGGTTCTGTTGGGTGGTAGCCGAGGGCTTCCCATTTCCAACCCTGGTGCTTTGATTGTTCTCAGCTAGGACACAAGCAGGGGGACCCTGTCTGCAGTCGTGGCTTGCATGACTCGCTGGGGGGAGGTTTAATTTTAATTAAAAAAAAATATATAGCTTACCTTAGCTGGCCCGATCCGGTCCTGCATCGTCTCTGCTTCTCTGCTCCTCGCAGGAAGCAGGCAGCATCCCTCCCTTCCCCTAAGCCAATCATAACGCTGCAATGGCAGCGTTGTGATTGGTGGGGACGGCGCCCAGCCAGGCGCCTACGGGGAGGCCATTTTCTCCATGTAGGCTGCATGCAGCCTACATGAAGAAATGGCAGAGTGCGCATGACTGGTTTGGTCGACCCCAGAGGGCCAACCAAACAGTCAAGGCCCGCAACATTGGGCTAGCCACTCCTCCCCTGCCCTGTTGCAGGACCGCCCGGCCCCAACCAAACCCTTCTGCTTTTTTGCAGTGCGAGAAGCAGTAATATAAAATGGTATTTATACCATTTTATGTTACTCCTTTTCGCACTGCAAGAAAGCAGTGAGGTGACGCTCTTCCGCCCACATGGAGGTCCGCCCCTGCCTGTCTGTCCAAAGAAACCATCCACTGGTGGGTCCTCTACGGGTTGGCCAAGGTGGCCTCAGGGGTAAGTAGTTCCCAGGGAACTAGAGGTGTTCCATGCCTTAATCTCCCTTAGTTGGGAGGTAAATGAAGAGGGTAGATTCGTGATCCCTGAGGGTGGGCGTTACCACTTTCACCAGGTGAAAGTGAATGGGATCTCTGTCACCGCTCTGAGGGGCACTGGGGCCAGCCAGTCCATGGTAGTGGAAAGGCTGGTTTCTCCAGAGTCAGGCATGCAGGGTAACTCAGGCCCAGGGGCAGGACCTTTTCCGCCCCATGGCCCTGGTATTCCTAAAGTGGAGTGGGGAGGTTACAAAGAGGAGTTGGTCATAGTTAGTCCCCAGATGCCTATAGACTGCATTGAGGGGAATGAGATGCCCCCAGAGTCAGGAGAACTGGGAGGGGCGGCAGCCCAGGGTGACCTGACAGTTCAGTTTTCTAGAAGTACCACTCCCAAGCAAAGGGTACAGGAGCGTGGATGGACAGCCAGGGTGAGTGAGAGCTCACCCCTGTCTATGGGCTGAACAGTCAGTCTCAGGATACCACCCCTGAACTGGTGGGAGGTAAAGTGGAAGAAAGGTACCTAACACCCGGGGCTGTTGTCCCCTACTCTGAGAAACAAATAATTTATTACATTTTTCTCTAGTGCTTTAAATTGGTGTGGGATATTTCTTGTGTTGTATGTCACTTTATTACTGTGTGAAATGCTGCATAAATACTTTACACATTGCCTCTAAGTTAAGCCTGACTGCTCTGTGCCAAGCTAGCAAAAGGTTGAGCATGGGTTAATTTGGAGTTGATTGTAATTTCACCTAGACAAGGATTATGGTTGCTGCTTTAGTAGTGTTTCACCCCTGTCAACCAGTAACCCAGCATCTTACACTAGCAATAGGAGACAACCTTGCCTTTTAATATATGAGATGGCCTTGCATAACACAGCTCACTAACCCCATCATTTATTCCTGCCAATTTGCATGTTAGAGAGCTCACAAGTTGCTGAGTGTCGTGTTTGATTACATTTTAAAGCGTCTATATTGCGTAATGCAGAAATCACTGTAGGGGTGAGGAAATCAGTTCTTCCCTCTTGAAAAAGCACATCAAATTAGGTATATAGTTGACGTCCTCAAAGATGGATCCTTGAAATATTTCCTTGAATTAAGTTAGCATTACTGACTCCAGATTTCTCAAAAATGGAGATACACTCAACTATCACATGCACTCAGAGACAAATTAAGATGAGTCCCTAGTGCCCTTGAAACATCCCCCATAGTGCAGCATTTACATATGTGGAAAGACTATGGAGTGACAACAGGACATTATGCCTTATGAATTGATCAATGTTCCTCAAACACCAATCCCTCTGTTCTATGTGCATGGTGGGAGCAACGACTTCAGATTCAATTCCAAGAGGGATAGTGAGAATCTATTGTGGCATACAACAAAGGCCTTAGGGAATCCTGTTTGAAGTATATCTTCTTTAAAATCGTCTGCCACTGGCACTGGTCACTGGCTTAGTTACCCAAGGCCAAACTCTGCATCAACTCCCGATGCTGGAGATGCTGGAAATGCTGGAAACAACCTAGTGACATTGTACACATCCTATGGGCTTATGGGTGTCAAATATGTGGGTGTTTGAATGCTGACTTGCATGCGACTCCTCCAGTGACAGCACGAATGCCACTGCTGCATGACCTTTCAGAGCTTCGAGATATTTCCTCCCATGGGACTATCTGGTTGGCAACAGTGCTAGGCACAGCCAAAATAGGCTTTCTACGACACTGGAAAACAGACGCAGTTCTGATGTTCAACACCTGGATGGAAAATATGTGCGAAATAGCGACTTAAGAAAAACTGATTTATACACTACCTCTTGGTCAATAAATATGGTGAAAATTCTTTAGAAATTAACCTCAACCTGGGGCCCATTGTGCAGAAAGACTTTAATTTTTATAAAAGGTCTTCAAACATTTCTATCCCCGTCCCCACCCTTCCCTTACAATGGCAGCATTTGGAGCTTAAATGTTGTTGCTGTTTTCTAATCAAGGTTACACTTGTAGAGGTTTAAAAATACCTTGGGCTCTGGGAAGTCTAGCGATGGTGGTTGATCAGGCATGCCTGTTGTGATCTGTTCCTTAGAAGAACCAAACTGCCCAACATTGTATTATAGTTTCTGCTGTCATTCTGGCTTTTTTTTAATCAGGTCATGATATGTTAAGTTTTTTTCATTTTTTTCCCTACTGATATACCTACTAACTTTTGGGAAAAATTGCTTGCTGTGATATTGTACTTTATGTTGTTTGGCAATGTTAATAAAGAATTAAAAAAAACACAGAAAGATGGAAAAACAGTGACAAAGGGAGAAAGCAGGAATAATAAAGAACCTGGAAGAGAGATCTAAAGAGACAGGGAGTGTCCGCTGATAGATTATAGAGGCCTGAGGCGGAATCAAGACTATGCCACTTTAGTATTCAGCTCCCCAACCTTCGATAGCGGCATCTGCATTCTTCTGAGCTACAGTTTGGTTCCTGTGGCTTATTCTTTTACAAATAAAGCACTACTCCTAATCCATTAAAACAAAATCATTTAGGGTAGAGCGGATTCATATTCTCATCACCATGGCCTCAAGATGTTGAAATACAAACGTCCGGCTTCAGAACCCAGAGACCAGTGTAGCTGCGTAGATGCGCAGTGCTAGAATCGAAAACAAAGGGAGGCTGTCTAACCAATTTCTAGCTATTAAGCCTATCCCATCTTTTGAAGCCTTCCTGGATATTATCCAAACCCATAAGGCAAGGATACTGTGCAGTGCATGAAACTCCGTTATGATATACTTAAGGTTAACGCCTACAGCCAAGTGGAAGTTATATGACAAAGCTATTTGCACTTTATGTACCCTGGGTCATACTAAAGATGTTGCACACGTTTTGTTTTTCTGTACAGCCTATGGCAAGATAAGGAGTAAATGGATCTGCCCATTATGCAAAAATGTAGGGTTTAAGAAATATCAGGAAGCACTAAGAGCAATGAATATAGTTTTTAGCTTGTGCAGGTATTTACTATCTGTAGGATTCGTAAGGGGCAAGGCAGGTTTGAAACTGTAATGATGACTGACCTCATCGTTTTATGCTGTTGTAATCCAAGATTACTATCAGTTTTATCACATTTTACAAATCATATATTTGTAAAATAGCAAAATTGCAAAATTGCAAACTGCAAATCACCGCCGCCGCTCCAACTTGTCCTGGGTGCTCACTTCTGCGGTGGTGAGCCGCTTACAAGTCCGCAACAAGGCATGCCATTCCCATTCCCAAATGAAAAGCACTCAAGAGAGTAGTTGTAGCAAAGTGCTTTATTGTGCAGACCCCCCTGCACTGACAGACGCGTTTCGCCTTGCAGCTTTTTCGATGTCCTCGAAAAAGCCGCATATATATATATTATAGTTTTCTTTGAACTTTTGAATTAAATTGATGTTTTTATATTGTATTCTTTTAATGGTTTTTAACTGAAATAAAAGTTATTTGATGAAAGCAAAGAAAGATTTTTTCAGACACAATATCCTTGCCACCACTTACTTTCTGGCAAACTAGTAATGGAAAAAGTGTTAATTTTAAGAAGCTGCATTAGGGTAAATTGGGAAATATTCAACATGAAATACTCATATGCTCTGTCTGTAATTAAACACTTATAGAGGTGCCTTACTGGCCATGCATTGTCCCAGAAACTGGAAGATAAAAATAGCCTGGTCTTGTGATGTTAATATTTTCACTCTTCCCACAGTGAAAAAAGGGCATTTTCATTGTTCTAGTGCTATAGCATAGATTGCAAAGTGACAAACATAAGAAGCACATAGCTGCAACCTAGTTATGTCCTACTACACAATTCATTAACATGTGATTACTATTTGTTTTCCCTACCATACCGTTTGTCATCTGACACTGCCTGAAAGTCAAGATGGATGATTAGTGATAAATGCAATGCAGGAATGTAGTCAGAAAGTTAAGGTCTACATGCACTTAAATCTTTATCCTCTGTAGCCTTCCTTACATTCTCTGGTCAATAAACAAAGTACTGACTGTTGCTCAAACTAGTTAAAATCTATATGTATTTATGTGGAAGGTATGTGGTGTTTGCCAAAAGGCAATAGGGCCCTGTACAGGGTCTGAGGCAGGTATACCATCAATGAATAGTAGATGAGGAAGCTGGGTTCTGAAAGAAGTGTACTGCTATTGCATCATGATGTAGTTCTTTATAGTGGTGCGTCCTCCGCTCTTTCCAAAACTGGGGCAGTGTTGCAGAATTGCTGATGGATACGGGACTGTTGTTCCAGACCTGGATGCAAAGATGAAAAAGACCTGCTGCCTTCTTTTTTCTAGTCCTCCTAGGCTGCAGTCTGATGGTTTATTGACTGTGGGTGTGCTGAGAACCACCAGAAATGGTAAGCTTGTCTATAAGATAAGCAAGGGTGGAAATCATGATGGTTTGTAAATGATGCAGCTAGTTTTGAAGGTGGTGCAGGTGCAGGCCAACAAGGGAAGCCAATGGAGTTCCAACAGGATGGGGGTGATGTGATATTATTTCTTTAGGCACTGGATGGGACGTGCTGTGGCATGTAGGATGTCATTAAGGAGTGCCAGTGTGGAGTTTGGGAGGCCATGGAGCATGGCCTTTCCACCATCCAGATGTAGGAGGGCTTGTTTTGTTGAAGAAACTGTTTCACTTTCTTTAGACGACAAATCTGGTGCCAGGCCATCTTTGATTTGGCACTGCATTCCATGAGGGTGAGGCTAGTGTCATGGATGAATCCAAGTGACTTGGCATTGAATTTGGGATTCAAAGCCATCAATGTTCATTTCATTGAGCTAGGTTTGTACTGTTTCTTGCATGTTGTTGGCAAAAAATAGATATTGATTTTGGATGGGTTGTGCTTCAGGTAGGTGCTGGACAGCCAGCCCTGGATGATATGCAGGTGTTGTTTGAGGCATTGGATGTCTGACGCAGAGGAGACTTTCTAGCAGAATTGTGCATCATCAGCATAATTTTGAATCTTGATGCTATTAACTTTGAGAAGAGCATAAAGCAGCTCCATGGAGATTTTAAAGATGACAGGGGACAGCATGGAATCACGGGGCCCCACAGGTGATAGGTATATTTTGGGAGCTCCAAGTGCCCATACGAACAAACTGGTGTTGGTTGGAATGGTGGGATAGAGCCAGTGAAGGACATTGCCAGTCAATCCTGTTTGAGACTCCAGGCTGCGTATCAAGGTGGGATGGCCAACTATGTTGAATGAAGCTGAGAGGCCCAGCAATGTCAGGAGGCAGGGGTCATCATTATGTTTGATTAGAAGGGCATCATATACGATGTGTAAGGTAGCGGTCTCCATGCTGCAGCATGATCTGAAGCAGAACTGGTGGCAGTGTAGGAAATGGTTAGCATTAATGTAATCTTGGAGTTGAATATAGAATATTTTTTCAATGAATGGTAGGTGATTAACGGGCCAGTAGCTGGCAAAGTCATCAGAGTCTAGAGTAGATTTTTTTAGGAGTGGGAGGATCTGGCCTGTCTTGAGAGCTTCTGGGAAGATGCCCTGAATGAAGGAGGTATTGAAAAAGGTAAGCAAGAGTGAGAGACCATCCCCAGAAAGAGCTTTGTTGAAGGAAGAAGTAGCTTTGAGTGAGCTGCATGCATGCGGTCCGCAGCCTGTTCTCAGATCCAAATTTAAAAAGAGGAATCCAAGCAGATGAGAGAACTTTTTCATTCTGTTGTTCTTTTGTGGTCCACAGCCTGAATACTCTTAATTGACAGGCAGCAAGAGACAAATGTTTATAACCACCATTCACAATGTGGGGAATGGTCCTTACAACATGAAAAAGTTTAGAAATGCCACATAAGGAGCCAGGGTGAGCACACCATGACCCCCAGGCCTATCGCAGGGGACCCCCCATTAGTCCTCCAAGACGACAACATTTTGGTTTAAAAACTTCCTGTGTCACAGGGTGTACAAACTTAGTGAGAGGACCATGCACCTCAGCAGGCATGGACTTCATAACTTAATGGCCCATAGTCTGCGGCCTCAGCTCCGAGGCAGTCAACTATAAGCACCATCTTGAAAGTTCAGAGTCTGCAGTGTACTTGCAGAGGCGTGGACTCGCCACACACCAAATGATGCAGGTAGTCTTATGGCTTATTTGCCAAACCTGCAAACTATGGGTGCCATCTATGTAGTAACAAGTCTGCGGTTTAGCTGTTGAGGCTGCAGACCATAGCCACCATCATGGTGGTGTGAAATCAGTGATCTAATTATTGAGATAGCGGACCATCAGTGTTTTTATACCATCAGAATTAATGGTCTCAAAAAGTAGCCTGTGTACTACTGACACATTTGGCGGTTGCATACAAATAAAAAATGTAACATAAAAAGTCTCCATAGAAGTGCCCTGGCCTCAGTTAGATGTTTTAGTGGGTCATTGACACTAAAATTCACTTTTTTGATGCACCGTTACAGAGCTTTTCTCATGAGACAGCAGACCTGGTACATCTAGCAACAAGGGTAGGATTTCCTGCGTAATCGACACACGTCTGAAGAATATTTTCCAATGTAAATGACATTCTGTGCTTCTAACTGGCTGGCAGCTCAGGTATTCTTCCGCCGTATGAAAAAGTGGCATTTTCTTGGCAAAACTAGGTACGTCAACTATTTTGCGAAAAGCAGGATACCTCACAGTGTATTGCTGATACTCACAGCTCCATTTGGCTGAACCATGGTACAATTTGGTGAGATTGAATTTCCAAGACATTTCACTGATAGTGCACAGGAGGAAGATGTGCTATGTCTCGCAGAGACTAGAGACAAAGAGATGCATGTGCTTTTACTTATCATGTCGTGGAGAAGAAAATCAATGTAGGCTGGTTCACATTGTGTCCAATTTACTTAGAAATAATGCATCGTAATGCGCTGCAGCGTAGCAGCCAAATTTAATTCACTGCGTTGCGTGCAAGGGAGAGAGCAGGACAATGCCAAATCTACAAAGATATGGCACTACTGTAGGCATCCCGTCTGCTGGCACACTTTAAGCTGCCTTGCACCAAGCACACATAGTACAAGGCTGTATGTGTCCTGTCTAGCATAGTTTCTGTAGACACAATTTAAAATGTTTCTAGTTTTGTAAGTGTGCTGTACACATGCAAAGGTAACAAAAGTTTTGAGTAAAGAAAACTTTCCTCAAACCTTACACCTGCCTTGAGGAGGCATACATTTTTGGTGCAAAGCCCTGCCTGCCTTCTTTAGTTGATAGGACTTTTTGTCAAAATCCAAGATGGTTGTACGGGAATGAGCATGTACCACCCCTCTTGAAGCAAAGTAGCACAAAGTGCTACTTTGAGTTACTTTAGGGCTACATTCAAGTGCAAATCAAGATCTGCACTGTAAAATAAATCCCCATTCAAGACTTTGTACTGGTTTACGTCACTTTTTATGACACCCTACAGGATCAAAGCCTTAATAAATCTGGCCCTGTGTTACAAGAAGCTCAACCAGGGAACACAACTCCAGTACTCCTTTGGAACATCAACTGTGTGGCGATATTTAAAGTCGAAGCATGAGAAGAAGTGCTCCAGGTAAAAGAGGAAGACGGCACACGCTGAAGCATAGGATAACACAACAGTACCAAGTGTTCCGGGCGACATTGTGATGAAGGAACAGCAGGAGACAAATCCACACCCAAAAATCTTCATGTTCTGTTTTATGGAGTGTAAAATGCACATAACATGTGAAGAGAAGAACAAATGTATAGCAGATGAGTTAAATTACCACAAATTCCATCAATCAAACGATTAAGAAGTTTAAATATGGGGGTTTTCCACATCAGTAATTGAAAAAAAACACCCGCAAACATTCCCTGATCCAAAAATATCAGTTCTTATGAGAACCAGCAGCCAAAAAACCCAATAGCGCTTGCCACTATTTAACTCATTAACATTTCATGATTGATTTAATATGTGAGGTCATAAGCAGGGCATTATGGAGGTGCAAGTTATAGTTTTTTCACTAAACGACATCTGGAGTAATTCAATGTTTTGTTTTTTTTTGTGTTTTTTTTTTAATGTTAGCTTGTGTCGCATTCAAATACCTAACTATAACACCACTTTAACCATTGTTTTTTCAGTGAATATTTCTTTTTTTTTTAACATAAGATGAGGTCTTAGCATCTAACCTAATTATAACATCACTTTAACCTTCGTTTTTTTCTGTGAAGAAATATATATATTTACCCACCAAAATTTTACTATTTTAAAATTAAGGAGCAAATGGGCAGGCTGAATAATCAGATGTGGAAAGGGGATGCTGTACTTATGCAGACCACTCTCTCTTTATCTATTTTAGCCCACATAAAAATACATTATGCCTCATATTACTAAAACATCCTACCTCCGCTCATTTTTATAACACACCGGTTTCATACATGCATTGACATCTCAATGCTTATTTACTTCAGCCTACTCCCCAAAAAAGGCTTTAAATTCAAAATCTTGTTCCAACAAAATGGTGGTCAAGAATGATTCACTTTTGTCTTGAATACCAAGTGCCTGATTACGATGTCCGTTGGACTCACGTCTGCCTGACATCGGCGCAGTCTCGGGACCGACGAACCTACGGTTGACGGTCCTGACACCGCCATTACAATGCGACCGCACATGGTGCGGTCGCATACTCCCATTCCTTTATGGGAGCTTGTGCTGTGGCAGTAAACCGGCCTTAACACAAGCCCCCATGGAGAAATGAGAGACTGTGTAAATCCCTGCATTACGTGGCAGGTACCTCACGGTGCCTGCCAAACGGTGCAGGGATTTACAGTGGGGCACCATAGGTGTACCCCAGGCCCTCAACCGGAGCCTTCGGAGACATGGGGGTCCTGCTAGGGGCCCCCAAAGTCACTTTCTGTCAGGCTTTTCATGTCGGAAAGCCCGATATGAAAAGCCTGTCGGAATCCACAATTATAATCCCCACGGCGTAAACGCCGTACATAGGTGATTATGAGCGGCCTCCGACTGGCTGATGGGCTCCTTGAGCCCGTTAGAAGCCAGTTGGTCCGACCAGCCGGTTTCAAAAGCGACAGCCTTTATCATATTAAGGCTGTCGGATTTGAAACCTACAATGTGAGTCGTAAAGCCTACGACCGACTCACATTGTAATAGGCCCCAAAATGTTTAAAGCTCAGGTGTTCATTAGAAATCTGAGATAACACTACAGTTGAATACTAGGGAGCTATATCACAGGCTGCTGCTGGAAATACGTTTCACTCAGTATGTCAGAATGTTTTACTGAAATAGATAAGGAAGATATAAACTCCCACAGACACTGGCCCTGCAGGCAGGTGAAGTCCCTTACTTCACCCTCACCTAAGGCAGGTAAGATGAGTGTCTTCAGCACTTTAGTGGGAGTGAAGTGGGTGCTGCCTGCACTTTAAAAGAGAGACTGACTGCTTCAGTCAGCCAGTCTGTTTTCACTAATGCGTTGACACCAGGGCAGCACAAGTTAGTGGCTGCCCTGAGGGCAGTGCATTGTGAGTAATAGGACGCACCATCCCTGTTAGCACCCGGCGCACCTAGTTATAGGCGTGCCATGGCGCAGACAGGGACAGTGTACCCTTACTGTAATAAGGCCCCAGTAATCAGCCACCAATGACAAATACGGTCCCTAACAGGGCCCCAATTATGAGAGTACCTTTATGCACATCATACTTCTGCTTACCGCTAACTGCTTCAAATACAAGCTATAGGAAGGATCCACCAAGAAAGAAAGAAGCAGCTTAGCAGAATCACAATTTCACATTGCAGGGAATGGGCACCATGCCTCTTGACCCTTTTTTTATGGTGAAATGTTTTATTACAAGCAAGAGTATCTTCATAGGTCATGTACAGAGCAGTCCTTCTGCTGCATGGAGCAATTCTCCAAACACTACTCAGATGCACAGGCTCATTTCAGCGGTGAGTGGTGGACATCTTGCGGACTTTGGGTAGGAGTTTCAATTTGTCCCTGGTTATTTTCCCCTTTTTCAAAATGAGATGCCGGGAACTCTTGCGGTCAGACACAACAAATAATAATGGAGACTACTACATGAACAATGTGATCCTAAGAAATTTGATTTCAGGTATTGCAACAAACCCTTGTGAAATATAGAGCTTGGAAACCTATATGTTGTCTCTAGTCTTGACCGCAGACTCATAAATATAACTCTGAAAGGACTTGAATAATTGAATACTGAAGACTATTTGCACTTTACCACTTAGTAACTAATGCTTTGTGTAAGAAACAAATTTCTTTTTTTGTCCTGTAGAAGTCCCTATGTTGTGGGACGAAATGTGTTGGCTGTGTCTTCATGTGTTGTGTAAAGAAGCAATAAAAGAAAGAATATAAAGAACATTTATGACAATCTGATGCTCTTCTTTGGGATATTTTTCTACTATTTAACCATTTG
Source organism: Calotriton arnoldi (assembly GCA_963921515.1). NCBI lineage: Eukaryota > Metazoa > Chordata > Amphibia > Caudata > Salamandridae > Calotriton > Calotriton arnoldi. The sequence goes on from CAWUFW010000465.1 coordinate 466,735, forward strand.
AATTTTTAGCTATTCATAGGCATTGAGGCCAATCTGAGTTAATCAAAAGATCTCTCTATGACAGACTAGCTAATCGTTTGGTGCTCCTTCTCCTAGAATTTTTAAGTCCGATTTTCCCTGTGTGGAGACTCCTCCTCACGGCACGCCTCAAACAATGACCCACCTCTCTTGTGCTTAATTGCCCTCTAGCTTGCAGCACCTCATCAAAAGGCACATATCGCCCCGATCTCTGCTTCTGCTGGTCATTCCAGACATGCTCCTCGGTGCGAATAAATAAGGGGGGGTTCCATCCTTCATGTGGGTCACGGCTTGGTGAAAGAAAGGGCTTCATCAGCTTCCACTGCAGACACAAAGTTGAGGACAGGAAGGTGGGAGCTTGAGAAGAGAGGGGGGGGGGTTCACATCCAGCCCTTAGAATTTCATCAGTCCCCATCAACAAAACTGGTGCTCAAGAGAAAGGGAAGGAATCTCTGGTGATGTCAGCACATCTGCATTAGGTTACTAGGCTGTGGCGCATTTTAGAGCAGCAAACAGAAATAGAGCCCTTCACCGTGCTCCAAGAGAGACCTCCCCCCGTGAAGGATGAGAGAGAGGGACGAAAGAGATGAGACATGTATATGAATAAGTCAGAATGCAATGAGGAAGGAAATAATTAAGGCAGGAAGGGATGGTAGAGGAGAGGGTGAATGTAAGGAATGTGGGGAGAGGGAAGGAAGAGAGGGGAGGAAAGAGGGGGGAGAAGTGGGGAGGAAAGGGGAAGAATGGGTGGAACTTCCAGCGGAGGGAGGAGTAGAGAGAGAGTGGAAGACAGTGAGGGAGATAGAGCGAGCAGAAGGAAAAATACATTCTGGATGCTTCTAATGAAGGCAGTTGGTTCCGCTTGACTTGATAACTTCATGCTTAAATAGCGCAGTCACCCACTGAGCACGCTGTCTCTGTGAAATAAATTTGTGGTAATTAATTGCGTTCTTTAACGATATTAATGGCTTAAATATAATACTTTAGCAGGTATTCGGGGATCAGCGGAGCGTTTCAAAAGGGAGGGAAGGATATTGTTAGGTGGTGCGATTCCTGCACAAACAGGCGTCGCATTCCTGGACGTCAGCCCGCCCAGCTTGACACATATCCATCCTTCCCAACGCCCCTGCCGCTTTTTATTTGGCCTTTGCTGCTTGTCTTCTGATTTTTCTGGTTTCTTTTCCTCCTCGGAACTTTTAATGTAGTCTATCTGAAAGGCAGAAAGATTTCCTTACTCTGTAACCAGTTTTTCCCTGGCAGCTCCTGTGGCAGGCGTGTGGATGAACATGATCTGCGTGGGGGTGAAAGAAGACGAAATGACGCGATCCAGGAAAGTCCCACTGGGGACTTGAGAATGTGTAGCCTGCCTCATTGGATCACATTCTGAATGAAATATATCTACAAAACCATCAAGCATCGGTCATTTTTAAAAGTCCATTTAAGTCTATTCCAGAAGGCTAGAATTAGGAGAAATACAGTACATATTCTGCAAAAATGTGCCTGCCTCCTTATGTTTGTAAAAAAACATTTTTACCTTCCACGGGTGATAGCAATCCATCAGCGTCAACAAGCACACCCACCAGCTCACCCAGCCCCCAACCATCCCAATCTATATATTCTCAATACACATTTCCAGAACACACCCATCAGCTCACTATAAACTCTTCCCAATACCCCCATTCCCCAAGTTGTATAATTAGTAGCTCAAGTAACTATAACTCGTGCCATAAAGTATTAAAGAAACTATAACTCACGTCCACACAATGGGAAGCGTTGTCATCAACCATCTCATTTCAGATGTTGCAGTGATGTTATCAATATTGTCATAGAACATGTCATGAGTGATGTAATGTGCGAGGTAATTGGCAGTGCATGATGGGGGTCCAAGGTATAGTCAAATTAGGGCATGAGTTATATAGTTACTTGAGAGAACTATAACCAGGGCCACTGGAATTATGCGATTGTGCGGCGATGTTCGCCTTATTGTAGATTTTCCGGCTTTGTCACATAACCCATCATCTGCCGCATAATCTGCCGATTTAAAAAAAAAAAAAGTTTCTAGCTCAAACGGTTCAAAAGTTAGTAAAACGCAGTGACGTGTGTTGCGCGCAGTGGAAGCACCTTTGAAAAGGTTGACTGGTCACCTGTCTATAGCTCATTGCTATATCTTGGTGTTAAACTGGTACTAGTGAGGTACAACTAATGCCCAGACAGTGTTGACAAGTTTAAAAATGACTAAATAATGAGGTAATGCTATCACAAAATGTGCTGCATAATGCCACATAATTTTCCTTTTCTTGCCACATAATTCAATCACTCATGCCACATAATTTAATCCTCTCCTGCTGCATAATTCCAGTGGCCCTGATTATAACTGGTGAATTTCATTGGTTTTGTTAGTTTAAAAAAGTAGGTTTTAACTGACATTTTCACTTAACTATAACGTCCCTTTAACCTTTGGTTTTTTCCAGTGAATTTCTACGTTTTATTTTTTACTTTAAAGTAAGATATAATTACAATTCATAACTATACTGTCACTTTAACCTTTTTTTCTGTGAATTTAGTTGGTTTTTCTAACTTAAAATGAGGTGTCTATTGCCGTGTGCGGCGTAGGGTTGGGCACTGGGCATGGTCTACTGCCAGGGCCTGCACCCAAAACCCTGATGGTGTCCAACCCCCGCTGCACACAGTCTTTCACTGTACATGGCATGTGGTTGGGTGCTGGGCCTGGCTAAAGGCCAGGCCCTCCATCCATCCCCACTACTATCACCCTACTCACTGCATCTCACATGCATGGTGTTGGAGCGCAGAACCTGGCCTGTGGCCAGGCCCTGCACCCAACCTGTGAGGGCATGCACAGCTGAATATGTGATGTAATAATGTAAAGTGTGTCATTTTAAGTAAAGCAGACCTACTGGCTTTGTCAAAGGGTCAGAACACCAAAATATAAAACATGAAGCTATTGGCAGTATTAGTCAGCACAGCAACATATATTAGCAGACCTATTGTTTTTGTCAAAAAATCACCAATAAATATAATCAAATATATATTTTATAAATCCACACAATGCAATGTTTAACATGTCTTTGAGATTTTGTCTTGTAACATTTCTCGGGCAACAAAGTGCAGCCATAGGACCAATTACAAAGGGACCCTCCACTCCAGGTGTAGAGCATACAGCTTCACCTCAGAGTGCCTTAAACATATGGTAAGCTCTCCTGGGGTCATTGATTGAATGAGCTAGGACACTTAATTTTTTAAATTCTGCTAGGTGGTTGCTGCGCTCCCCAGATGGGATGGGGTCCCCAGAGCCAGTCTACGGCTCAGGGAGTGGGCCCGATCCCCCTTCCCCAAAATACAAGTGGCCCTGGGGATGAGGTCCCCAGGGTTTTGGACAGGCTTGAGGAGGGCACTGCATGCCGCCTCCTCTTAATTTAACTACAGCCCCGAGGGCTGGAGTCCCCCGGGCCTAGATGAAGCTTGGAGTGGGATTCCGCATGCCTCCATCCCCTTAACTTTAACTATGGCTCCTATGGCCCATCTTCACATACACCGTTAATTTGCGGCAAAAAAGAAAATATCTTTATTTATATATATATATATATCTATCAGACATACATTGATGATGAAATTGTGTTTTCCAAAAGGGATTGATGTTATGTTATGTTATCTTAACATAACATAATACATTGATGATGAAATTGTGTTTTCCAAAAGGGATTGATCCCGATATTTTTCTGGATGTCATGTACATGGGCAAAATTAGGTATTTTACCTATATTGTAAATGAATTCCACGCCTGGGTGTACATAGAACAGAAGGAGGATGTACTTCAAATATGAACAAAGATATCACATCTCAAGCTGTTTGGTAATATGACGAGAGTGACTCTGTTACCAAATTATTAAGAAAAACATATTGTAGTTTTACAATTTCAGCTTACACCTTGTGAATTCTCTGTTTATGCCTGACTGTCACGTGATACAAGTAATTATGCACCAGTCACTTTAAATTTTGCACACCTACGATCTTGCCACTGTCATGTGATCAAGGCTCGGACGAGCCGAAACGCGTAATGGCGACAAGGGAAGAATAAAGTAACTTAGAAGCACCAACCTGGGTCTGTGTCCATTCCTGGATGAATCCTATGTGTGGCGGAGAAACTATAATATATATATATATATATATATATATATATATATATATATATATATATATATATATATATATATATATATATATATATATATATATATATATATATATATATATATATATATATATATATATATATATATATATATATATCTCGTTCCTAAACCTCCAGGATGGCGAGAAGGAACAGGCGAACTCCTCTTGTGGTGGCAATGAAGGTATTATTTCATTTCTCACTGCTGCCTGCCATGACGCGTTTCGGCCAGTACAATGGCCTTGTTCACATATATATTCCATACGAAGGTTGCCCGAAAGAGGAAGGTGCCACACACAACATTTGATTTGCCTCTTTAATGGATAGACAGCAGCATACACGGCCAGGTCTTCATAGCACAATTTCGTTCTTGGCCATACGCGTTTCGGGATCAACCCTTGTTCACTGGCTTGGGGGAAACAGCTTGTGCTAATTAGATCGCACTTGCGATTTTGAAGAGTAAGTCCTGCCCCAATTGGCGTTTACATACACTGCATTGTGGTATTTTGAGTTCAGGTAGGTTTAGAATCTATAGTGGATATCGCTGTACGTTCCCTTTATAGTCTATTTTAAAAACACCTTCGCGGCCTGGGCAGGCCGCCACATAATCCATACGAAGGTTGCCCGAAAGAGGAAGGTGCCTCACACAACATTTGATTTGCCTCTTTAATGGATAGACAGCAGCATACACGGCCAGGTCTTCTTAGCACAATTTTGTTCTTGGCCATACGCGTTTCGGGATCAACCCTTGTTCACTGGCTTGGGGGAAACAGCTTGTGCTAATTAGATCGCACTTGCGATTTTGAAGAGTAAGTCCTGCCCCAATGGGCGTTTACATACACTGCATTGTGGTATTTTTAAAAAATAGACTATAAAGGGAATGGCCAAGAACGAAATTTTGCTAAGAAGACCTGGCCGTGTATGCTGCTGTCTATCCATTAAAGAGGCAAATCAAATGTTGTGTGTGACACCTTCCTCTTTCGGGCAACCTTCGTATGGAATATATATATATATATATTATATATATGAATGTCCTGTGCACAAGGGAGCACTCACACAGCCAGCAATTCATCAGAATTATTTCTCCAATATGCACATATATTACCTACTGGCGTTTTTTCTTTTGCCAATATCTTTGGCGCCGTTTGACAAATCTTAACAAAATGTTCAAAACTAATGGGGCAGTCACATCAGCTCCAGTGTTGAAAGTTTCGGCGTGATTCGTCAAGCGGGGGCCGAAAAAACTGCTGAATGGAATTACACCAAATTTGGCAAAAAGGTAGCTCTTGGTCCAGAAAGCACTCTTTTTGTTAAATGGTGTAAATCCGTTCTGTAGCTGCTGAAAAATGTAAGCATTTCACAGATATCCATATATCTTAAGTCTGCAATCTGATTGGCTGCCAACAGTTCCAACCAGGAAGTGTTGGCAGTCATCTTGTGACTCAATTGAACCGAGTCACAAGAAAGAAGGTGAAAAACAGTTAAAAAACAAGAGAAGGGGGCAGTGTAGAAACACCCTGACCCCCTAGGCCTGCTCAGTGGGTCCCACAGGGACCGCCAGGGCCAAAAGAAGCGTATTTTGTTTAATTTTTGTCAGGAGTCGCATTAGGTCTGTGAAGCCCGGCGAAAACTTTTAAAAATGAAGCATGGTCTCCCGCGCTTCGTTTTCTTTAAGCCCCTGGGTGGGTCAGGTCCCGGGGGCAATTACAAATGGGATTGCCACCTCCCCGGGGCTTATAGAATTTATGCGGGGGGCTACGCGGCCCCCCTCAGCCCCAGGGACTGCCACTTCCCCGGGGCTTAATTTCTAACTAAAGGGCGTGGGCGTGGGCGTGGGTGTGGCTCCTGCCCCCACCATGCAGCCCCAGGGACCGCCCCAGGGACCGCCACCTCCTTGGGGCTCTGTTTGTAAAATGCAGGGGTCCGTTGCGGACTCCAGGCCCCAGGGACCAACACCTCTCCGAGGCTACAGAGAAGATGGCAGCAGGGCCGCGCGCCCCCCTCCAGGAGCCCTTCATGGCCCTGGGGACCGCCACCCCACAGGACGGGCTCCAGCAATGTCCCGGAATGTCCACCCCTGGGACATTGCAGTTTGCTATAGCATGGCGGGATCACTGCTCCCACCATGCCAGAGCAAACTCTGCTTCGCTTCATGACAGCGAGAGCATGGAAAATGGTCTCGCTTCGATGAAGCGAAGCAGAATTTCTTTTGGGCAGAGGGAGCTGCATGTTTGCAGCTCCTTCTGCCCAAAAGCAATGCCGGCTCCCGCAGGAGGTGGGCAGCCAGCAGGGACCATGGGGGCCTTGATGCTCCCCCGCGGTCCCCAATGTTGTGGCCATGCCCCGGGGATGGGTCCCTGGGGTAGAAAATGGCCCGGGAGGGAGGCCGCTCGCCCCCTCCCTTTTTTTAAATTTAAACCAAACAAATGGCTGGGCTCCGGGGATGGGGTCCCCGGGGCCGAAAATGGCCTGGGTAGGGGGGCCGTGCACGCCCCCCTACCCATTTTTTTTTTTTTTTAAAACAGAGGATGTGGCCATGCCTCGGGGCAAGATCGGCCTCAGGAGGGGGGCTGCGCTGCCCCCCTCCATAAATTAAAAAAATGTAATAGAGGGCAGGACCCGGGGGATGGTGTCCCCGGGGCCCAAACTGACCCAGGGAAGGGGGCCATGCAGCCCCCTTCCATAAAAAAATTATAAAATAAATTTTAAAAATGGCCCAGCCCCGGGGGGTGGGGTCCCTGGGGCAGAAATCGGCCTCGGGAGGGGGGCCGCACGGCCCCCCTCCTGTTTTGTTTTAATTTTTTTTTAAATGGGACAGGCCCTGGGGGATGGGGTCTTCAGGGCCCAAAAGGTATTAAGGGAAGGGGGGCAACACAGCCCCCTTCTTAAAATAGGAAAATAAAACGAAGCCGACAACTCACCGGAGGACCTGCCTCCTCTCTGCACTACTCTGTAAATGCCTTGTGGCGGGCTTTTGGTTGGGGATGAAGTCCCCTTCAATGCTGAGGGTCCTTTGGGGCCAACTAGCCCACCTTTTACCTCCAGTAAGCCCCACACAGTGGGATTGCTGAGAGGTGGTCGCAGGCCGCGCCCCTTTTTACACCGCTCAGCAAACGGGCCTCTTGGCGCACTACTGGTGGGGCAATGAGGTCCCCTTGTGTCCTGAGGACTTCAGTACTCAATTGGACTTCATCGCCCAAGCAGCAGTGCGCCAGGAGGCACATTTGCAGAGTGGTGTAAAAAGGGGGTGTGGCCTCTGACCACCTCTTCGCAATCCACCTGTGTGGGGCTTACTGGAGGTAACAGGAGGGCTAGTTGGCCTCCAGGGACCCTCAAGATGCAAGGGGACTTCATCCCCCAACCGGGAGCATGCCAGGAGGCTTGTTTGCAGAGTGGGGGAGAAAGGGGGCGTGGCCTGTGACCACCTCTCAGCAATCCCACTGTATGGCGCTTACTGGAGGCAACAGGTAGGCTAGTTGGCCCCCAAGGACCCCCAAGAGCAAAGAAGATTTCATCCCCTGACCAGGAGCATGCCAGGAGGCATTTCTGCAGAGTGGTGGAGGACAAAGGGGGTGTGGCCTGGTATCAGAACTCAGCAATCCTGCTGTGTGGGACTTACCGGAGGTAATAGGAGGGTTTGCTAAGAGGTGATTTGATCACAATAGCCTTTGGGGACCGGTCCAGCCGTGTGATGTAAGTCAGATTCCTGTAGCAGTAGATACTTTATTCTGATGTCTATTGCCACTTACTTTACTTGGTGTGGATTCTAGTCACTCATGCACTCTTTTTTTGGAACAGCGCACAATTTTGTGTCTTTCTGTTAGAGTGTTGGATATAGGAGTCTTTATTACCCGTTCTTCTAGGGTATAACGCACACCACCTCACTTATTCATGCAGATACTAACACATACTTACTCTCTTATACAATCACTGACACAAGCTCACACTCATCCATACAGCCACTCTCACAATCACTCACTCACACATACAGTCACTTATATACTCCAACACTCACATATACTGCCTTTCACATATGCAGTTTCTCACCCATATACCACTGAGACGTCCATTCACTCACCAAAACAGCCATTCGCACACTCATTCACCCATTCAGCACCTCACAGATGCACTCATGAACCCATATTCCCAGTGAATAAGTGAGGTGGTGTGTCTATAGCTGTATAGGTGAGTAAATGGCAGTGTGATTGACTCTTTGGGTGACTGACTAGGTGTGTGAGTAACTCTATGGGTGAGTGGCGGTGTGTGCGTGTCTGTATGGGTGTATGAGTGGATATATCATTGGCTGTATTGGTGAGTGACTGAGTGTATGAGTGGCTGTATAGGTGAGTGAGTGGATGTGTGTGTAGACCTATGAATCAGTGAGTGGGTGTGCTTGTACTGGTATTGGTGTGTCTATGGTTTTGAGAATGGTAGTCTGGAATTTGGAGTGGATGTAAGAAAGGTCATTTGGGGTGTGAGTAGGTGCATCAGAGATTATTTGGATGTCATCAGTGATGTCATTTGAGATGTCAGTGATGTCATCAATGATGTCACTGACCATGTCATGAGTGATGTAATATGTGATGTCATCAGCAGTGCATTGCAGGGGCGCGAGTTATAGTTTGCTCAGCTAACTGTAACGGCTGAATTTCACAGGTTTTGTGAAATGTCAGCCTAACTATAACGTTCCTGTAACCTGGGTTTTTTTCAGTGAATTTCTAAGGTTCTATAAATGCTAATTCCTAACTATAACGTCTCTGGAACCTGTGTTTTTTTCAGTGAATATATATATATATATATATATATATATATATATATATATATATATATATATATATAATACGTGGTAAAGGCATCTGCGTGGTAAAGGCATAAGTTGCGTCAATATACAACCTCAATACCAACTTCCCTCTGTAATCATGCTACTGACATTCACAGCATTATACCGAGCAACTGACTTGACAATCTAGCTGTGATAGGGAATAGCATTGTGCACTGGGCTCCCTTTTATATATGCTTTGCTCTGTCCAGTAACAAATATAACACACAGCAGTAGAAAACTAAATGCAGACAAGAGAGCAGCTTTCCTCTCCATAACCTCAACCAACTCATCCATCTAATTGGAATCCCTATCCCTCTAAAACAACCTCCACCTCAACAACTGTGCAACAAATAGATCCTAAAGTCCATACACAATTTAATGACATCATCAATTGCTTTTCCACCCATTTACTCAACTCACAATGAAAATATTATCAGAAGCCAACTTTACACCATGCTTTTCTTGCAGAATAATCCCATGGAAACTGCCAAACCCGTTGCTGTATGCTGAGCATGAATGTACACAGCATCAACACCAAGCATTGACCAACAAATTGTGAGCTTCAGCATCCACCACAAAAGCCCAAACTACTTTAATTATATAGCACAAAGTAAACAAGAAACGTTTCTGCTCTATCGTGAATCCTTGTAAAAGCTATACAAATCCACTGATACAGCAAAACTCTCAAAAAATCAAGCACACTAAAAAGGCTGAAGCAAAGAACAAACATATTATGTAAGAATGGTTGTACACTAATACAAATGTGGAGGGCTAGCCTCCTAAAAGATTCATAAAACTGATCTTAAAGATGAAACATTTTTATCTTACATCTGCGCAAACATTATGAGAGATAAATATGGACATATAATCCACTTTTTTTTAAATTGTCAACAAAACATAATCAACCCTCCAAATGGCGTAATAATATTTATTGCTGCTCCACCAACAAATTCTAAACTTCCACCTATACTCTACCAGGCCACCTCTTCTCCATTGTTTTTACAAAACAGAATATCATCAGCACACTGAAATAAACAGCAGATGAAAGCCTATAGATTCTCCAGGTCTCACACGCCGTCCGCAACTACTAAGGACACAATCTTCTCCAAACTGCTGATAGCACCTTGATCATACTGTGAGAAAACCAGCTCCAAACCACGCCCATAACTCAATGTATATGAACACTCTTGCTTCTCATTAGTAATGTCATCAATGCTTCCATCCAAAAGAAGCAATACAATTAGATCGAGGAAATAACTAGACATATTCATTCTCTCCAAATACATTGTCATTCAAAATATGCCCAAATTTGGAAAAGTTAGATTGCCTAGAACTTCGAACACTATTTGAATAGAACTAATCAAGTGTAGTGAACATTTAGAAAGTCTGTTTTTATTCCTGACTACAGTTAGCCTTTTCTTTATCGCTAGTAGAAAGTCTGAAGTTCTTCGAGCGCACACAAAAGTGCTGATATCATCTTGTGCAGCAACCCAGTAGGCTAACATGTTTTTTATTCCTGTCAATGTGCACAGCCAATGCAATATCGCCCCTACAGTATAAACTTGCTGTTTACAAAGATGTAGGCTTATTGACAACATGTGGATGGAGCTGACACATTTTGTGCCATGTTAATTTAGACTTAGAGAAGCTTTACTGTCTCCAAACCCTGTTTGATTTGTAAATATGAGATAAAATCAGTGTTCAAACATTATAAACCACAAGATTTGAATATTGATGAGGAAAAGTCTTTATGCCAGAATTATAGGCAGAGGTCACACCAGATTGCAGAGACATCCTCTCTCAATCGGAGCGTTGATTTCAGAAGTTGTGAAGGTGTCCCTTCACCGAGAGCATATATTTTGCTTATTCGGCTGAGCTCTGATAAAGAATAGCAGAAGCCAGTTATTCAGAGGTTTGCTGTGCGATCCATCCTAAGAAAGTCAAAAATTGAAAAGGCCGATTTGCTATTTGATAATTTAGTTAAGATTAAGCTAGAAATAGCTTTGGGGTATGAGGATGTTAGAAACATGCAAACAATGTTAGAAACATTTATTTTGCTTTTGCACACCATTACAAACTTAAATGCTTTTATTTTTGCATTCTGTGTAGTTACTGTTCATATGTTATGCACTAGACTGAGGATTTTAAAATAAACATTTTGCACGATCTGTCCGCATATCTTAGTGCCATCTTTGAGGGTGTTATTCATAAATGAAAGTTGTTTGGGCTGCCACTGTGCCCCTGAACTAATCTAGAGGGACTGATAGTAGCCTTAAAGCACGGCCTGCACAACATTGCACAGTGGGGTTTTGTTAGGACTGTGGTGCAACTTGCATTCTAATTCAATTTTGGTGCATTTGACATAGTGCTTGAATCAGAGGGTTAGAAATCTGACTCCTGCTGCTCTGGGGACCCCTAACATTTTATATCAGTTCACATGAGATTTTCTCTGCCAGCATAATGTTGACAGAGATCGGAACTAATTGAATTATCTGCTGGCACCTATATTGTTGTGTCTGTATCAACATGTTTGAAGATTATTTTTGCCTGAATTTTTTCGAGTTGCCCATATCTGCTGTTTTTAAATCTGTTTTACTAATGATCGCAAGATTTGTCCACATTCATTGTTTTAAGGACTATTTTTGAAAAATACCCACATCATATTAATTCTAACTTTTTTGTAGGGTTTTTGAATTTTGTAACTTGTGTTTGAGACTCAGATTGTATCAAGAGACTTCTTTTATAGTAGCAAAATGGCTTCATGTAAAGAAAGATTTTGTTTGACTAAAAAATAATGTTTATAATCTCTATTTTAATAGTATTGATCTGAATCTAGGTGAGTTTATGCTTACCTGCTGGATATGCTTCAATCTATATAAATAATGCATTACAAAATAACATTACTGTAAATAGTGGATTAGATCATAGTGATAGTTCTAATAGAAACTTTGGGGAAAATACTTATGCAAATCTGCTTAATTAGTATAAGAGTATAATGAATGTGTCTAACTGTTATATCTGTACTCGCCTACTTCTGTTTCAGAAAAAGTGTTCTATATCCAGCTACCCTTGCCTTATGATATTTCTTGCAGTATATGTTTTGCCCTTATCGTGCACCAGGAATTTCTGGAAGAGAACAAAGTAGATTATCATGTTTCCATAGATAAAATGCCTGAGGTTGTAATATTAGATTCTTCTTAAATGTAATAGTCCTATTATGTTTTATAACTCAAGGATTATCAACACTAATGAGAGTAGTGTATGTAAATTTACTGATGCAGAGCGTAATTTTATTAGAGAATATAATGGGAGAAGAGTGAGGGACTTAGTAAGAAGGGTGAATGATTTGGAAGTGTTGGGAGTGGTATACTATAGAAAAGTCTAGCCCCACTAATAATTATAAGTTTAAGCCTAATGGGTCTAGTACTAATACAAAAATATGTGGAAGCTGTTTGTTTTAAGGGAGGATTAAAATGTGGCTGTGAAAAGAAGATGACCAAAAAAAGAAAGAAGGAAGAGATCAAACTTGATGACCTCAAAGCAGTAACGTATGATGATTTGAAGGCCTTCCAAAGATGATATTGATGGAGCTGACAATGATTAATGAAGTGTTATGGCATAGTGTAGAGTAGTAATTTACTAAATATTTCAGAAATCATCACGGGGGAATTGTAGAATTGTTTTAATAATTCGATTTTAATGCTTCATTTAGATGTGTTTAAGTTAGCAGAATTAGGCCACAGTCCTTATAACAAGCCTACAGCCAGCTCGCATTAACATCCATTGTGAAAGGAAATGTTCACTTTTATTTTACATGAATGAGCCATTACACCTGCATGTTTTTGTGCGCATTTCCATTTCAGAAAAATAAGCAAAATAGAAGTTCTCTATACAGTGTCTCTTTCTTGATAAAATACAATTGCATTAATTTGTCTACTCACACGGAAGCCATGGCCGGAATGTTCCTGTATGTTGCTCTGAACATATTATTTGTTAAGATACTTAAATGAACTAAACTTTCCTTCATTTCCTGTGAAAGTAACACATATTAATATGAAGCAAAGAAGCTAAATGTAACTTATTTGATGTATCTTGTGTATTTGGACAGTCATTGGTTAATTCACACATATCTTTGATAATTCAGCCCTATTATGTCATTTCACAACATGTTGTGTGTGTGATTTTTCTGCCTAAACCCAACAAAAGATGATGTTTTTGAAAATGTGCCAGTCTTGACTTACTTCTTAGGGAGTAGTCTCTATGCTAGTCTGTTTACTCATTTTACACTTAAACATTTCCTGCTTTTCTAAATGTACAGACTCTGAGCTAGTCCCTCATTTGTTGTTTTACTTGCTTAGAAAGCAGACTCTATGACGGTCTGTCTCTTGATTTATACTTCAATGTTGTCTGTCTTTTAAATTGCGTAGATTGTATGTTATTCTGTTTATTGACTTTATATTTGGTTGATTGTTTGTTTCAGAGACTGACCTCTTATTAGTCCTCTCACAGATTATGATTTTGACTGTTATGATTTGAGCTAATTCATAATGTGACAAACGATCTTTTTTCCTTCTGTAATAACCTAATTTTCAATAAACCTTTGGTTTTGACTTGAATTCTTGCTTTCTGAAGTTTTATTAATTTGTACTGGCACTTAGTCTTATGAAGACATGCTAGGTCTGGCAAAGTTTCGGATAGTCTCGATCCTGCTTAGTAGTCCTCTAATTGTTTCTGTTGAGTGTCAACATTGCCATATGCTTAGATATCTCTTATCTAGCTTTTTCATATTTCAAGCCTCTTCTTACTTTCAGTGTTTATTAAGTAGCAGCCAAACCACATTCTGTCGGGCGCAGCACAAACAAAATGAGAAGAGACAGACAATGAATGCTGTAACAAGTAGAGAGAGGGAGAGAAAGAAAAAGAGCAACGCTGATCTAACAGCTTTATCTCTAGCATTGAAATTATACTGCAAACAGATATTACTTTATAACCTTTAATGTAGTCTCCATGATTAAATCAAGCAATTCCGCCTTATCATTGAAATTCTTCCTTTCAAAGTTCATCATCTTTGATTTAGTCACCTTTACCCTTTCAATTTCTTACATTAGGGAATCTTTATTAATGATTGTATTCTTCCAAACACAGTTAAAATCCGGATAGTTAGGCCTCTCCTGAAAAGGTGGGCTTAAACCATGAACACCCCTCCAATTAACTCTCATCACTCTGTTTCCGACAGTAGCCAAGATCTTAGAAAAGGTGGTCACCAATCAACTGAATAACTACCTGGAGTCCACCCTGCTTCTAGATGATGCCCAGGTTGGTTTTCAGATCTTTCTGTAGCACTGCTAAATTTTCAGCAGGCTTTGACACAGATCACCACAATCTTCTTATTATCTGGCTGGCTGAAGTCGGTATTGAGGATGTGGTGCTTGAGTGATTCAAATCCTTTCTCAATGAAAGATCCCAGATCGTCTATTGTAGTGGTCTGCTACAATAAAGCCTTTCTCTACCTACATATTTCGTTTGAGGTCATACCTTCTACATCTATCTAGGGAGCTGAATGGCCAGATTGTATTAGTTCACAGTTTTTTCCATTTATATTACACCTCTGGTATCTGTTGCTAGTAGATAAGGATGCTTACTGTATTCTTAAACCAATGACTCCCAGCTTTTTTCCCAGGTGACTGAGGCAGATCAACTCCTCCCCGCTTTACCTTAGTGCAGAAACAATATCAGGAGATGGATGATCAGTAGTAGACCTAAGATAAATTTGGACAAGACTGAACTTCATATAGTAGGAAACAATCTCTCTTCTTGGCAGGCAGTTTCATGGCTGGAAGATATCGGCGAAGAGTCCTAATCCTAAACTCACTGTCAATAATTTGTAGGCAACTCTTTAATGATGGACTGAAGTTCAGTCCTTAGATCTCTGCTGTTGTGTAGGCCGGTCCCACATGACCATGCAGAGACTTAATCCCATTCTGCCTCTATCATCAATAGACACTTGAAGAAGTGTCATCTCTGATCTTATTGCATCTTGACTGGTGTATGGTTCGGGACCTAGACAACCACTCAACAGACGCAAGCAGTACAAAATCAGGCAGAGCGGTTATGCAAGCCTCTCAGTTTGACTCAACAAATGTAATTCTGACTAAGCTCCACTAGTTACCTATTCGTAAACAGATCATGTTTAAATTTATGTGTACTATACATAAATATCTGTTTGGATCTGCCCCTCCTTTAATAAGGGCATGTTTTAAACTGTACCATCTTTTACCGATTTTCAGCTTAGCAAATACTAATTTAATAGTGGTGTCTTGTATAAGGAAGGTGCAGGCTGATGGAAGAGCTTTCTCTTTTTCAGGCATCTGTTAATAGAATTCTTTGCCTCTGTAGGTGTGTTGCGTCACTCACTTTCCCTGCTTTAGAAAGAAACTAAAAACTTTGCTTTTCAAATCTTGATTCATCATTTATTTCCGTTTTTCTCTCACTAGCACCAATAGACCCCATGGGGTGCGCATGAGCTTAATAAATGTCCTATAACATAACATGCCATATTATATTACATAGCATAACAATATACAGTGCACAGGGTTCAGAATATATGTGTGTGTCCCTTAGCACCAGTGGTGGACATTATCATGCACCTTACATGTATTTTTGACTATGTGCTCAGACTTCTTCTGATCAGGCAGATGAGTGAGTAAAGAGGATGAAGCTGCTTGATTAGGTGAGAAGGCGAGATACTGGAGAGATTAGAGCTGCAGCTTGAAAAACTCACACAACTCACCAGAGTGTGTTACCTTGTAGGGCCCTTCCGTAGGTGACCAGCTCTATCTATAAGGTTTAGGTCTCTAGTGTCATTCATGACCTTGATCTAGGGGACTAGACTAAGCTTTAAAGGTGAATCCCATGAGTCTGTCCTGTCTTCGTCATACTTCTGATTGAAGGTAGCCAGAGCACCGGGCTGCCATGGGGCAGCAGAATGAAGATTTATGGGAGCTGGAACCATTAGTATTAGCATCTCTATCAAATTTCAGAGCTAACAGCAGTAGCCTTTCTTAGGACCTATATGGAAGGCACACAGTGCTAGTCAGAATGGCTACTGCCAACAAAGCCGACAAAGGCTCCTGAGCGAGAGTCAATGAAGTCAAAGGTAGTCCTTTTCAGTGAGTAATGAAAGAGGGAACTGCCAAGGTATTTGCATGCCCTTGGTAATGAATGTTTGTACTGGCCTGATTGTCCTAAGGTGGCTCAAACCTTCGACTTACTGTAAGATTGGCCTGCTAGTGTTTAGTGGGTTACTTAACCCCTGCTAGTACAGGAAGCATAATGTCATGACCAGAGAATGACCCTCCACAGAGCCATGTAGATGTTGCAAGTGTCCATGGACATGTTAAAAGGGATGGTTCTGTTAAGGTCGGCATCCTTCATATAGAGCTGTAGTAGAAGTGCCCCTGGAGTTCTTTGTAGGTTTAGTAGGACTGTTCATCTCTTGAACAGAGATGGGTTTCACTATGGAAATCTTTCCCGATGATTCCAGTTTTTATTTCCCAGTACCAGCTTATTTATTTATAGGAAAATAAGAATAAGGGACCAGTCTATCTCCTAAACCCATAGAAAAATAATGGGGAAAGTAATTGAGTGAAAGGAAACCCCTGGAGGGTTCTGCTTGGTTCCTACCTTCTTAAATGTCACTTCTGAACATGAACAAAGAAACTTCACCTTCACGCTTTGAAAGGAAAGATATAGAACCAAGGTTATATTGATTTGAGGCACTGCACATTCCACCTCCCTCTTTTTAAAATGTACTTTTACCATTTGTTGGACCCACTATGGAGACAAGGATAAGACAAGCATGGGTACGCAAAGCTCAACACCATTTGAGACAGACCTGGATAAAAATTGTGTAATTTATGCAAAGGAAATGCCTAAAAAATGTTATACAAATTACGCAAAATGCCGGTGTGGCATTTTTTGCTATTATTTAGCACAAAATGCATCCTCCTGTCCATTTTGGCTCCAAGGCAGGGGCGGATCCTCCATGTGGGCGGGGAAGCGTCGTCCCACTGCTTTCTCACAGTGCGAGAAGCAGTAACATAAAATGGTATAAATACCACTTTGTTACTGCTTCTCGCACTGCGAGAAAGCAGAAGGGTTTGGTTGGGGGCGGGCGGGCGGGTGGGTGGTCCTGCAACAGGTCAGGGGAGGAGTGGCTAGCCCAATGTTGCGGGCCCTATGTTTGGTCAACCCTCTGGGGTCGACCAAACCAGTCATGCGCTCTCTGCCATTTTCTCCATGTAGGCTGCATGCAGCCAAAATGGAGAAAATGGCCTCCCCATAGGTGCCTATCTGGGCGCCATCCCCACCAATCACAGCGCTGCGGGACCGGATCTGGCCGGCTAAGGTAAGTTATGTATATTTTTTTTAATTAAAATTAACCCCCCCCCCGCCTCCACCCCGCGAGTCATGCCGGCCGTGACAGATCCAAGGACGCATTTCATGCTAAAAAATAGCACACAATTGTGCATGACATGAACAGCAGCAGCTCGTGTTCTGTTTGTTTAGCTGTTCTTGTGCTGCTGTGACAGGATTTTTACCAGAATGAAATTGCAGTTGTGCAATATGACATAATAGCGTAATCTTGGGCATTTTGCATAGCAAGTGTATCGTGAAATGGCAGAAATTACGCAAGAATATATTGACATGAACAACATTTTGCCTGGACCTAATTTAAGATAATTAAACTGGATGTTAGTTTACCAGTTCCTTAGGCTTGGTTTTAAATTAAATTGTAATATAAATTGAGCTTAATCTTACACAAAGTTATCTTGTCAATGTTAGCTTAGTGTACCCCTATTTTGACAAATCTTTATGGTCTGTATATAATGTGGGAGAAATTATATAGACTTTTTTAACTATACAAAGGAGCAGTATGTCCACAGTCCTCAAATACACTTTATTCTTTTGCTGCATATTAAATAGGAACAGTGGCCAATGGCAGCGTAAATAATGACATTCTCCCAATCATTTTACAGTATATATGTGGAATGTTGATATCCTAAAAAGTACATAAGGAAAGAAGATTTCACATTACTCATGAAGAATATTTTACAATATTTTTTTATTAACAGATTCAAATTCGAGAATTATAATGGGCCTAGGTGGATATATCTAAGCCCAAATTGTTATGAGATTATGTAACATCGAAGTGTAAAGGTTTTTTTGGATCTATGTGACTGCGACTCAAACATGAATATTCCTAAACCCTGCTTGGGTTGAGCCATAAATTGGTCAATGACGAAATACAAAGAATTAGGAAAGATACTTTTGTGAATCTAGATACTGCTAACATTTGTCACACTAATGATTTTTTCAATGTTTCTAAGAAGAATGTTTAAGATAAACCTTTATGCTTTTTCAAACTGGAATAAACACAAATTCTAAAAATAAATAAAAAAGTGGAAAAAGGGACGGAGGGCATATGTTTACTATAACGAGGCAGAGGAAAACAACCCAGTGAGTTCCTTATACAAAGCCAATTTCTGCACAACAGCTAGAATGCTAGATTCAGGAAAGAGAAATAGTTTTCTTTACATCTATAGACAGTTTTTGATTGGAAAATCCTTTCACTAACACAGGTAAGTCCACATCATAAGCCTTGTCCATTATGAAGCTGAAATACTTTAAATGGAGACACTGAGGAATTAACACAAATACAAAGGTGCAACAAAATGCACAGGCCCGCTTTAAATGTTGTCCTGTCTGCCAACCTACCCTGGGAGACTTGATCAATATCTTCAGTGGGGCCAAGACCCTGCCCCTTGAAATGCAGGTGCCAATTTCACTGCCTCGTATCCGTCCCAGGATGGCCCCTCAGAGTCAGGGTCTCCAGTTTCCCCTGAGCCCCTAGTTTATGGCTTTCTATCAGGACTGCACAGATGTAGTGGTCTCCACAGCACCCAGAGGTAGATTGGAAACAGGCTGACAGGCACACAGAGCCAAGACCACAGAAATACCCACTTTCCCAAAGTGGCATTTCCACATTAGTAAGGTTGAATCCACTCGCACGACCGGCGAGGATTTGCCATTACTTACTCATCAATATCAAACACTATATTGCTACTCTTTTGCACGTAGGAAATACTGCTCAATAGCCTTTCCTCTGGTCCCCCATGTTTATCCCAGCGCCTTGAGACCCTTACAGGTGAGTAGTCGTTCTTTACAAGCCACTTGATTAATTGATTGAATGCGAGAAGCAGACCCCACAGTACCAAACACACCATCCAGTGCCATTAACTACGAGTGCATGTAGCGCACTTGCGCCCATGCCCTATCTCTTACCGACACCGCACCCTGCCCCCAGAGAGTATTCCTGTGTAGCAAGAGACATGTAGAACCTTGGCAAATAGCTTTTTAAATGGGAAGCTGAGTAAAAGTAACCTGTACACACATCAAGTTTAGTTAAGTGTATTTAAAGGAGAGTGTTAGCTTCTTCTCACGTGCAAGTGCCAGATTACAAGTGGGTATTGAAAAATGGCATAAAGATATAATTAAGATAGGAATGTGATTTTTGTGCCACATAGAGCAAACTATATTCGCACCGTGAGGGATGATAGACACGTCATGTATTTCTAAGCTTAGTGAAGTAGCAAAGTTATGATTTTGGCTGTCCAGAGACCAATTCATAACTCCATTAAAGTCACCTACCAGCAGTATGAGCAGCCCGGGAGGTGGTGCGGGTAAATTCTAAGGCATGGCAGTGTGTGACCCTCCAACGACCCAGTGCCCAAAATGTATCTGCTCTGGATATCTGTTCACGTTTGCTGGGACTTAAAAGGGAGAGTTCTTCCTAAGGAGGATAGCTACTCCACTTGACCCTTTAGTGCACCCAGCAGAAAGAGCTGAAACTAACCTGTATCTGTCTAAGAAAGCGCATTTAGAACCAGGTGAATGCCTCACCTGGAGAATTAATGTGTTTGGGTAATGATGTTTCCCTACTTTTAAAATTACTTCCCTTATGAATTTATTGTTTAGTTCATTTGCATCCTAGAACAGAAGTTTCAGTAAGGATAAATTGGGGGCTTCAACCATGTTCACCATTGAGGTGGAAATTAGTAGAGTGATGCAAAGGGTTATTGACAACCGCTTCAGTCGTGCTTGGTCTGAAAGCAAACAAGAACCCGCAAATAGCATCCAATGTTTCGCACAACCCGCACACCATACTCCCTTTTACAGAAGCATCTGTAGAAAAAGAAAAAACCCGCACTGCCAATTCTACTCAAAACTCTGGACATCCCATTGCAAAAGTAACTCACATAAAACCATGGAAGAACAACATGGGGGCAATGGCTTATTGGCAGTGGATGCCCGTTGTAACAGAGAATAATTTGATTGTAAGTATTCTCTTGGAATAGTTAAATAGTGAATTAATGACCAAATGCATCAGTAGTGCGTCGTCTGACTTGATAGGAGATTAAAACAAATGCTCCACAGAATGTCTTCATTGGCCGAAATCTTTCCTTGATGGCTCTAAGTGAGAACGAGGAGTAGTAGTATAAACAGTAGACTGTACTTCTTTGCTGCCTGGAGGTTCCATACCTGAGAGTCTCATACAGGACTTCGTCTCATAAACAATTCATTCCCAGAATCAAGTCTATTTCTTTGTAGTTGAGTAAAGCGCCCCATGAAGAACAACTTAAACTCCACTATTGATGACTGGCAGAAGCACATCTGACCCTAGATTACAAATTAATTGACAGAGATTGGAGTTTAGCAGTAAGTGCCAGTGCATCATGACTAGTGATCCAAGAGACTGCCTTCTCCAATGAGTGTGTGTGAGTTGAACATAAGGAACTCCTGAGTGCAGTTCATATGCCCGGAGCTAAGTCCCATGATGGCACCTTACAAAAAAAACAGATGTTGAAATGCTTGTCATGGGCCATGTACATAAAGCAGTGGAAGGAAGGTGCCTTTCAGTAAATGTCAATGGAAGCAGACGAGGTGGCAGAAACTACTGTTCAGCATGGCAGTGTGGAAATATGCAAGAGGGGTCTGCCATGTGCGCTCACTCACTTTTTGCCTTAATGTTGTGGAGGATAAATTCGGTCGTTGTCCATTGTGAGGTGCTGCAGGGGACCGAAGCTCTTCAAACCATGGTCTCTGCACGAGCCAACTGCTGTCTGGAACCTAGCATGGAATCTCCCAGCAAAGCTGAGTGTGAACACCTCCAAAGGAGGAAATCTGAGGCCTCTAGGCGATGCCCATTCAAGCCACAACACTGTATGGTCCTCTGCAGCTGGCTGCTTCAGGCTTATATACCAAAAACAAGAGGGGGGACTAGGAGCTCGTTGTGGTCCAGTACCCGTGCTCCTTATGCTAGTCACAAATCATAATAGGGGGTAGCTGTTCCAGGGATGGGCGCAGATAGTCGCCCACACACAGAAAAATGAGGGAAAGGGGAGGGTCCTAGGTCTAGAACTCACTAGTTAGAGGCAAGCGCAAGTCTTGTCTCTTGATGCCCTCACACACCCCGAAGGATGACATGCTTCATCATCAGGCGTTTGCTTCTCATCGGGCCGGCGCTGCAATGCCCTACGGGTCCCCCGAAGGGTCGCTTTAGCGGAGATCTTTTGTTTAGAGAGCCATCAGATGAGTGTGGGTGTGAGAAAAGAGGGTCCTATGTGAGTAGTAAGTGGGTGTGTGAAAGATAAAACTGACTAAGACATAGGATGAGTCAATGTAGACCTCCACAGTGCATATGGCGTCTGAAAAACCATGATAGGCAATGAGACAGATAACACATAAAAGAACGACTGTATAGTGGGATTAAAAACACGGTACCTCTCCCGCAGTGGTGAAGGCCGACGTGAGCGTGGTCCACCGGCTATAGGTCATGCCATGGGAGTGGCAAGGACGTATGCGGCGTAAACCAACACCCAACAATAGTGCACCACCCCTGCAAGGAGAGGTCTAGATTATGGGGCTCGTCATGGTAGTTGTCATGTGAGCACATCAAGGTAATCATGCAATAGCCAGTATACATGGCGGTGCCTTATTTCAGAGAAATCTCGTGACTCAAGCAACGCAGCGTGACATGCAGTAGAGGAGCGGGATGTAGGCTCTTACCTAGTTGCAGGTAGAGAGTTGCTCCATAGGCTAGCACGTGTGAAAACCCGCACCATAACGGGCTGTGGTAAAAAGAATACATAAGGGACAAGAGAAGAGACAGTCATCACCAGCGAAACACAGAGACTTACTGGGCTGTCAGCATGGCCGGGACACGGCCCGCGTGGACCCTTCTGTTAGTTACTCACAGTTTTCCGCTGGGTGCACTGTCTCTCAGCACCTACCCTTCAGCACGCCTGCCTGCATGTTGAGTGCCCGCTCCGTAAGGATGCTAGAAATAGTGTTGGGCTCTCAATTAGGGAGTGTCCTCCTTCCGGGGGTGTGGTGGGCAAGGAGGCTAATGCGCAGGCGCCACCTCGAAGTGTCTCGAGTTGTTCAGCGACGTGATAGACCGCGCGGCCCATGCGCGGGTGCCATATTTGAATGTCATGAGGCCCTCAGGGAAGGTATAGTGGTAGTGTGGGAACCTAGCGGGTGCCATATTGGAATGGGTCCCGTTACTGGAAAATCATCATGGGACATAAAAAACGAGCTCCACAGGGTATTACCCAGAAAGGAATTAGGCAAACTCCCTAACAGATCTCAAGGAGACGAGTGTGCCCTGGGCACATAAAGTAAAAAGTGTCTCGGAGAGAGCAGAGTGGAGTACCGACTGTAGTCCTCCAGGGGGGCGGTGCAAAGGATTGCTAATTAGCAATGTGTCAAAGGAGGCAGTAGAGGTATAAACGCAGCATGGGTAGAAGGTAGAGATGGCACCCAGCATGCAGAAGTGGGACAGGGTTCGCAGTTAAATAAAATAAAATAAAAAGGGCACAAGCAAGTGTGAGGTCAGAGTTCTGTCCAAGGTATTTCATCGTGGAGGCCTCTCGTGTTCGTCCGGAGACGGTGGACCCAGCGTTGTTCGCGTCTTAAAAGCGAGGCGTTGTTCCATGCTTGGTTGGTTTCCAGGATGGTCCACTGGATCTCATCACATGAGTGTCTTTTTTCAATGAAATGATTGCACATTTTTGTCGCTGTGCGACCACAGCGAATAGTACTCTTATGCTCACTAATCCTGGTTTTAATGGGTCTGGTGGTCATCCCCACGTAGATGAGGTTGCAGGGGCATGAGATCAAATACACACAGTTCTTGGTATTACAGTTCGTATGGTGACGTGGTTTTTCAGACGCCATATGCACTGTGGAGGTCTACATTGACTCCTCCTATGTTTTTCTTATTTCTCCTTTCTCCTTTTGACTCCTAGGTTGCGACAGGAGCGGCAAGGCTATTTAGTTTGAGCCACCTTGTAGTTACACACAGGTGTGGCCCGCCCTGATTCAGTAGGGTTCTTGACCCCACCACTTCCTTTCACTTTTTTACTCACAGCATTTGGTCCCGATGAAGCGCCATGGATCTTTCTGACCGATCAGGCGCGAAACATGTTGACCTTTAGTTACGAAGGCACCTTACGCCCTTTTCAGTAACTCACGACCTTCGGGGTCTTTTAATCTGACAAGGGAACCTATACAATAAATTTTACTCACTTTCGGTATCCCTTAGTCAGTTTTATCTTTTGCGCACCCACTTACTACTCACATAGGACCCTCTTTTCTCACACCCACACTCATCTGACGGCTGTCTAAACAAAAGATCTCCGCTAAAGAGACCCTTCGGGAGATCCGTAGGGTATTGCAGCGCTGGCCCGACGAGGAGCAAACGCCCGATGATGAAGCATGACATCCTTCAGGGTGTGTGAGGGCATCAAGAGACAAGACTTGCGCTTGCCTCTAACTAGTAAGTTCTAGACCTAGGACCCTCCCCTTTCCCTCATTTTTCTGTGTGTGTGCGGCTATCTGCGCCCATCCCTGGAACAGCTATTCCCTATTTTGATTTGTGCTTCAGGCTTAGGTCAAACCTAGAAGTGCGGCGGCCCAGCACACATCGCCTGCTGGACCTCTAGTCTGAGCATGTCCCCTTCCACAATATAAAGCACCATCTTAAGAGCCTTGAAAAGTGCTGATCCGAGGCCTATGAAGCATATATCCCACCTTTCTACAGCCCTCTCCCCTTCATTTCTTGAACGGCAGTGCACCTAGAGTCGTGGCTAACTCCAGACGGGCTGCTGTGACAGGAGCTGGGTAAGTTGAAAATCAGAAGAACCATTGTGGTGGCACCGACACGGCAAATGTCGATGATTCAAAAGTGCCTGCAACATGCTAAAAATATCACAAATATTTAAACACTGGGATGATTCTTGTGAATTTTGGATTATAGCAGTAAACATGTGCATAGACCAACAAAGAAATAAATGTTTGATCTGTTGATAGATGATTTTAATTAATTTGTATCCAACTGAGGCTTCTGAATTGGTGGTGGTGGGCATTTAGTGGGAATAATAGTTGGGCATTTTTGATATATATCTTCTGGATAGTAATTTTAATCTGGAGACAAAAGAAGATAATAGATGTCTCATCTACTTGCCAGAGCAAGACAATTAATTGGAATTCTGGGAGCATGTTACACCACCCAGTCTCGACATTGATAGGCTGTGAAATATTGCTTTCATATAACTTTTAGTTGGTTTGCTGTCTTTTAGTTAGCAAGGTTTAATAATGTGCTTTTCTATTGACACCGAAAGTGCAATACATGGATTTGATGAAAATGTGAAATAGTTCTAACTGCTGTGTTAGAACTTGATTAGAATTCTCCCACCTCGGCCTATTTTTTTTGCTTTCTCCTGAATATTTTTGAACGAAGCGAAAGTTCTTCCTCCTTTGGCATAAAGTGTAGATACCCCAAGACTTGTAAAACTGTGCATTGTGCTGCACCCTTGTATTTGTGTTAATTCCTCAGTGTCTCGAGTTAAAGTATTTCTGCTTCATAATGGAAGGCCCTGCACAGGCCCTCAGTTATGTCAGAACAAGCACCATCAGGACAAGGACCATCCTGACGCACGCCGTAATCACACTGTGCAGAGGAGTGAGCTCGTAAAGATCAGCAGCCCAACTGGGGTGCCACAATGTGAGGAGTTCGAGGAGGTCTGGGGAAGTTTGCAGAGTCCGAGGGACCCGTACTTGCAACCAGAAACTTGTGCTAGCTCACACTCGGTAGCGTGTGATGTCCGAGGGGTGTTGGGGGACGTTTGCCAAGTCTGCAGGACCGGAGCTGGAAGCCTAGACTTTCTCTGACCTCGAAATTGGGAGGACGATGGTGCTTGAAATCACAGCCTCCGTATGAGGTCACCCGCTCCCGCTCCCTCTCCCCAGACCCATGACACAAGGTACTCTGTTGTTGAGAATATCGTGACTGACCCAGAGGAGTCTCGTTGTGCCTTGTGTGCACCCATGGCTGGCTGCCTGGAGCAACGCCAGCTCACAACCTCTGCCTGAGGGGAAATATTTCTCTAATTTGGAAGAGCGTCAGCTTCCGGTGTCACAGCCTTTTGCCTATGGGGGGGTAGTGATCCTGCACTTCTGAAGGTGCTGCTGGGTGCCTAAAGGCCAAATCTGGAGGGACGAAACTAAGTAACTGTTTCCTTCCACTTCAGGTGGCCCCAACAATCTAATCAAAGTGTTGCCAGTGGCTGCAACCTGTATCGTTCGCTGGTGTCGTTTGAGTTGCTGGGTCATGAGGCATAGTCAAAACCTGTGATTTCTTGATCATTACATCTTTACGTGGTATACAATATTGGGAATGTAATGTTTATGCAAATGTGTTAGAGAAAATGTGGAATACCTCTGAAAAGCTTACATATATGTTTCTGTCGCTTTTAGTGTGGGAAGGATTGCTTATATTGAGAAAACACCTCACGGAAGTATGCACATGGGTTTATGTTGCTTACGAGGCTGAGGGGATAACGGGGCAAGTGCATGCCTATGACTAGTACAGATATGTTCATGCCATTCTGCTGCTAATGGGAGAGTTTGACAATTACATATACCTGTAAAGCAGATATCCAATGTGTATGTCATTTTGATTTCAATGTGTGTGTAATACAAAGACCAGTGTTTTATACATACAGTGTGGAGTCTTTTTGTAATGTGCTCAGTGTGTTTCAAGGGTGGTGTTGTGCCAATACTTTACACTCTGACCCTGAGGAAAAACCTGACTCTTCTGTGCTAAGCTACCCAAGGGTGAGCACAGGTTATCGGACAAGTGTATCATACTCATCCTATCTAGAACGGTGGATTCTGTCTGGCTACGATGCATCCCAGCCAGCCTGAAACCGCTGGGTCTAACAATTTGCATCTCAACTGGTGCCCTGTTTCCATAGGTTGTGTTATGGTTCTTAGGCACATTGTCGACTTTGCTAAGTTAGCATGCGCTTCGCTGCCATGATGCTGCTTTTGCGCACGATACTACATGACTTTGTTTTTGCAAGACTTTGTTTGTGACTTTCACATGAGAACAGGTTGTCTTTCACGTTCTCTGCCTTTCCTGGAGTTTAGTCTGAACACGATGTGCAAGGTCGATAAACAATGCCCCTTGTTGTTCTGTTCTGGTCAGCCCCTAGCACCTAGACATAACATGCTACACAGCTGCAGTACTGAAGACTCGTGCTTTGATATTACGTTGTTGTATGTTGTTTTAACACACTTGGAGAAAGCCGTTCCATGGAGAAGAGCTCTGCTGTTCCTATGATGTAAACCTTACATCCAGGCTTTAACCCCTTTGCTGCTAGGCCTTTTCCCCCCCTGTGCTAAGCCTTTTTATGGCTATTTGGAGTAGTTCGTGCTTAGGCCCCTGTAACTTTTTGACAACATAAGGTATCCACGCCAAATTTGCGTCCTTTTCTTCCAACATCATGGGGATTCTAAAGGTACCCAGGGTCTGTGGATTCCACTGGAGGGGACCCAGAAATTAGCCAAAACACAGCTACATTTTGTTTTTTTGGGGGAAAATGGGAAAAAAGTGCTGCAAATGAAAGCGTCTGGGTTCTTCCCTGCAAATGGTATCAAAAAAGGGTTTGTGGGGCTGAAATCACCATTTTCCCAGCTTTTAGGGAATTCAGACTTTTGTCAGAAAACCAAAAATTTTTACACAGTTTTGGCATTTTTCGGGGACATAGCCTATTTTTGCTATTTTTTGTGCTTTCAACCTCCTTCCAGTTAATGGTAGAAATGGGTATGAAAGCAATAATGGATCCTGGAAAGATATACATTTTAGTAAAGTAGACAAAATTCTGAATTCAGCAAGGGGTGATTTGTGTAGATCCTTCAAGGTTTCTTTATAGAAACTAACAGTTAAATATAGGAAAAATTGAAACTTAGTTGAAAAAAACAGCCTTTTGTGTCAACGTTTTCACATGTAACTTCTTATAATTATGACAGCTCTTTGAAAGCAATATACCGTTACATCCGCGGGACCTTACTGGTTGTGGGGATATATAGGACTTGTAGGTTCACCAAGAACCCGACGAACCCAGAGTCAAAAACTGAGCTGCGACTTGCAATGGTTTTTTATTATGTACCGGGTATATAGTAATTATTCTGGGAAAATCGGTATGAAAGACACCTATGTATTTCTGAAATGGGAACAAAATATAGAGTTTAGAAACAGTAGATATTTGCACATTTCCGAAATTGGGAATACTCATACTAGCATGAGAATTATCGGTCATTTTTCAAAATGACTTCTTTTTTACACATTGTCTTTCATTTGGAAGGCAGAAATGCATTGAAAGTCAATAGGTAATAACAGTTGCTTTACAAATCTGAATTACCCTAAGTTTCCCGATAAAAATGGTACCTCACTTGTGTGGGTAGGCATAGTGCCCACGACAGGAAACGCAACGTGAACACACCACATTTTCACAATGAAAAATTATCCTTTTTTTGCAAAGTGCCTAGCTGTAGTTTTTGAACTCTAGCTCTGCCGGCACCTAGGGAAACCTAGCAAACCTATACATTTTTGAAAACTAGACACCTAGGGGAATCCAGGATAGGGTGACTTGACTGGCTCTCACCAGGTTCTGTTACCCAGAATTCCTTGCAAACCTAAAACAATGTCAAAAAAACCACATTTTCCTCACATTTCTGTGGTGGAAAGTTCTGGAATCTGCGTGGATTCACAAATTTCCACCCACCCCGCATTCCCCAAAGTCTTCAGAGAAAAATGGTACCTCACTTGTGTGGGTAGGCCTAGTGCCCGCGACATGAAACGGCGCAAAACGCAAAGTGGACACAACACAATTTCACAGTGAAAAATGACCCTTTTTTGGCAAAGTGCCTAGCTGTAGTTTATGAACCCTAGCTCTGCCGGCACCTAAGGAAACCTAGCAAACCTATACATTTTTGAAAACTAGACACCCAGGGGAATCAAGGATGGGGTGACTTGACTGGCTCCCACCAGGTTCTGTTACCTAGAATCCCTTGCAAACCTAAAAATTTGTCCAAAAAAACACATTTTCCTTACATTTCTGTGGTGGAAAGTTCTGGAATCTGCGTGGATCCACAAATTTCTACCCACCCCGCGTTCCCCAAAGTCTTCCGAGAAAAATGGTACCTCACTTGTGTGGGTAGGCCTAGTGCCCGCGACACGAAACGGCACAAAACGCAACGTGGACACACCACAATTTCACAGTGAAAAATGACCCTTTTTTGGCAAAGTGCCTAGCTGTAGTTTTTGAACCCTAGCTCTGCCGGCACCTAGGGAAACCTAGTAAACCTATATATTTTTGAAAACTAGACACCCAGGGAAATCCAGGATGGGGTGACTTGACTGCCTCTCACCAGGTTCTGTTACCCAGAATCCCTTGCAAACCTAAACAATTGTAAAAAAAAACACATTTTCCTCACATTTCTGTGGTGGAAAGTTCTGGAATCTGCATGGATCCACAAATTTCCACCCACCCCACGTTCCCCAAAGTCTTCCGATAAAAATGGTACCTCACTTGTGTGGGTAGGCCTAGTGCCTGCGACAGGAAACGGGGCAAAATGCAACATGGACACACCACAATTTCACAGTGAAAAATGACCCTTTTTTGGCAAAGTGCCTAGCTGTAGTTTCTGAACCCTAGCTCTGCCGGCACCTAGGGAAACCTAGCAAACCTATACATTTTTGAAAGCTAGACACCCAGGGGAATCCAGGATGGGGTGACTTGACTGCCTCTCACATTACCCAGAATCCCTTGCAAACCTAAAAAACTGTAAAAAAAAAACACATTTTCCTCACATTTCTGTGGTGGAAAGTTCTGGAATCTGCGTGGATTCACAAATTTCCACCCACCCCGCATTCCCCAAAGTCTTCAGAGAAAAATGGTACCTCACTTGTGTGGGTAGGCCTAGTGCCCGCGACAGGAAACGGCGCAAAACGCAAAGTGGACACAACACAATTTCACAGTGAAAAATGACCCTTTTTTGGCAAAGTGCCTAGCTGTAGTTTATGAACCCTAGCTCTGCCGGCACCTAAGGAAACCTAGCAAACCTATACATTTTTGAAAACTAGACACCCAGGGGAATCAAGGATGGGGTGACTTGACTGGCTCCCACCAGGTTCTGTTACCCAGAATCCCTTGCAAACCTAAAAATTTGTCAAAAAAAACACATTTTCCTTACATTTCTGTGGTGGAAAGTTCTGGAATCTGCGTGGATCCACAAATTTCTACCCACCCCGCGTTCCCCAAAGTCTTCCGAGAAAAATGGTACCTCACTTGTGTGGGTAGGCCTAGTGCCCGCGACACGAAACGGCACAAAACGCAATGTGGACACACCACAATTTCACAGTGAAAAATGACCCTTTTTTGGCAAAGTGCCTAGCTGTAGTTTTTTAACCCTAGCTCTGCCGGCACCTAGGGAAACCTAGTAAACCTATATATTTTTGAAAACTAGACACCCAGGGAAATCCAGGATGGGGTGACTTGACTGCCTCTCACCAGGTTCTGTTACCCAGAATCCCTTGCAAACCTAAACAATTGTAAAAAAAAACACATTTTCCTCACATTTCTGTGGTGGAAAGTTCTGGAATCTGCATGGATCCACAAATTTCCACCCACCCCACGTTCCCCAAAGTCTTACGATAAAAATGGTACCTCACTTGTGTGGGTAGGCCTAGTGCCTGCGACAGGAAACGGGGCAAAATGCAACATGGACACACCACAATTTCACAGTGAAAAATGACCCTTTTTTGGCAAAGTGCCTAGCTGTAGTTTCTGAACCCTAGCTCTGCCGGCACCTAGGGAAACCTAGCAAACCTATACATTTTTGAAAGCTAGACACCCAGGGGAATCCAGGATGGGGTGACTTGACTGCCTCTCACCAGGTTCTGTTACCCAGAATCCCTTGCAAACCTAAAAAACTGTAAAAAAAACCCACATTTTCCTCACATTTCTGTGGTGGAAAGTTCTGGAATCTGCGTGGATCCACAAATTTCCACCCACCCCGCGTTCCCCAAAGTCTAACGAGAAAAATGGTACCTCACTTGTGTGGGTAGGCCTAGTGCCCGCGACAGGAAACGGCGCAAAACGCAACGTGGACACACCACAATTTCACAGTGAAAAATGACCCTTTTTTGGCAAAGTGCCTAGCTGTAGTTTTTGAACCCTAGCTCTGCCGGCACCTAGGGAAACCTAGCAAACCTATACATTTTTGAAAACTAGACACCCAGGGGAATCCAGGATGGGGTGACTTGACTGCCTCTCACCAGGTTCTGTTACCCAGTATCCCTTGCAAACCTAAATAATTGTAAAAAAAAACCACATTTTCCTCATATTTCTGTGGTAGAAAGTTCTGGAATCTGTGTGGATTCACAAAATTCCACCCACCCCGCGTCCCCCAAAGTCTTCCGAGAGAGGCGACATCAAAATTGCCTATCTCAAAACGACCTGGTTTTGCAAGGGGGGTCACCTGTGTTTTTGACCCAGTGCTCGGCGGCCATCTAGGAAAACCTACCAAACCCACACATTTCTGAAAACTAGACACCCGGGGGATTCCAGGGAGGTATGGCTGGCATGGATCCCCCAACGTTTCCTTACCCAGAATCCCCTGCAAACCTCAAATTTAGCTGAAAAAATCACTTTTTCCACACATTTTTGTGTGGGGAAAGTTGTGGCATCACCGGGCTGACAGAAATTTCCTACCACCCAGCGTTCCCCCGGGTCTCCCGATAAAAATGGTGCCTCACTCATGTGGGAGGCCCAAGCACCCGCGACAGTCAAGGGCCCAAAACGTATTGAGGCGACATCAAAATTGCCTATCTCAAAATGACCTGGTTTTGCAAGGGGGGTCACCTGGGTTTTTGGCCCCGTGCTCGGCGGCCATCAAGGGAATCCTACCAAACTCACACATTTCTGAAAACTAGACAACCGGGGGATTCCAGGGAGATATGGCTTGCGTGGATCCCCCAACGTTTCCTTACCCAGAATCCCCTTCAAACCTCAAATTTAGCTGAAAAAATCACTTTTTCCACACATTTTTGTGTGGGAAAGTTGTGGCATCACTGGGCTGACACAAATTTCCTACCACCCAGCGTTCCCCCGGGTCTCCCAATAAAAATGGTGCCTCACTCGTGTGGGAGGCCCATGTACCCGCGACAGGCAAGAGCCCAAAACGTATTGAGGCGACATCAAAATTGCCTATCTCAAAATGACCTGGTTTTGCAAGGGGGGTCACCTGTGTTGTTGGCCCCGTGCTCGGCGGCCATCTAGGGAAACCTACCAAACCCACACATTTCTGAAAACTAGACACCCGGGGGATTCCAGGGAGGTATGCCTTGCGTGGATCCCCCAACGTTTCCTTACCCAGAATCCCCTGCAAACCTCAAATTTAGCTGAAAAACATCACTTTTTCCACACATTTTTGTGTGGGAAAGTTGTGGCATCACCGGGCTGACACAAATTTCCTACCACCCAGCGTTCCCCCGGGTCTCCCGATAAAAATGGTGCCTCACTTGTGTGGGAGGCCCAAGTACCCACGACAGGCAAGGGCCCAAAACGTATTGAGGCAACATCAAAATTGCCTATCACAAAATGTTTTGGGCCCTTGCCTGTCGCGGGTACTTTGGCCTCCCACAAGAGTGAGGCACCATTTTTATCGGGAGACCTGGGGGAACGCTGGGTGGTAGGAAATTTGTGTCAGCCCGGTGATGTCACAACTTTCCCACACAAAAATGTGTGGAAAAAGTCATTTGTTCAGCTAAATTTGAGGTTTGCAGGGATTCTGGCAGTGAACGTTGGGGGATCCACGCAAGCCATACCTCCCTGGAATCCCAGTGTCTAGTTTCAGAAATGTGTGGGTTTGGTAGGTTTCCTAGATGGCCGCCGAGCACGGGCAAAAACCCAGGTGACCCCCCTTGCAAAACCAGGTCGTTTTGTGATAGTCAATTTTGATGTTGCCTCAGAAGGTTTTGAGCCCTTGCCTGTCACGGGTCCTTGACCCACCCACGGGAGTGAGGTACCATTTCTATTGAGATACTTGGAGAAAGGCGAAGGGGTAGGAAATTTGTTGTTTCTTTCTGCAGCGTGAACATTTTGGCACAATATTGCAAGGAAAATGTGACAGACATTTTGAAGTTTGCAGGACATTGTGGGTAAGATAACTTGTTGGGATCCACAAGCGAGACATCACCATGTACTCCCATGGGTGTTTAGTTTATGACAATATCTACAGTTGGTAGGTTATTCTTAGATAGAATGTACACCTTGGCAGAGAGACTAAAAAGACAAAGATTACTTCACAGCCATCTATTCCTCAAGCACACACACATACTGGTTGGATTTGGCACGAGGGCGAGTGATGGTTCAGTATATACAATTTTATTAACGAGAGATTTCACAAAAATGAAATGCACTGTCAATAATTGAAAGGACAAAAAACTGAACCAGTGACTCGCAGCTCGTGAGCTGTAAAGCCACGTCAAGGCCCCAACCGCTTTACAGGCCATTCACACACCTTTCATACGTAATACACACAAGACCATTCACACCAACAGGCACGAAACCAACACATTACAACATTCACAAAAAGGGACAAGGTACACCCTGCTTGAGAAAGACAGAAAAGACAAATATTTCTGCACAACCACCTATTCTTTAAGCACACACACATACTGGTTGGATTTGGCACGAGGGTGACTGATGGTTCAGTATATACAATTTTATTGACAAGAGATTTCACAAAAATGAAATGCACTGTCAATAATTGAAAGGACAAAAAACTGAACCAGTGACTCGCAGCTCGTGAGCTGTAAAGCCACGTCAAGGCCCCAACCGCTTTACAGGCCATTCACACACCTTTCATACGTAATACAAACAAGACCATTCACACCACCAGGCACGAAACCAACACATTACAACATTCACAAAAAGGGACAAGGTACACCCTGCTTGAGAAAGACAGAAAAGACCAATATTTCTGCACAACCACCTATTCTTCAAGCACACAGACATACTGGTTGGATTTGGCACGAGGGTGAGTGATGGTTCAGTATATACAGTTGTATTAACCAGAGATTTCACAAAAATGAAATGCACTGTTAATAATTGAAAGGATGAGAAACTGAACCATTGACTCACAGCTCTTGACCTGTAAAGCCACGACAAGGCACCAACCACTTTACAGGCCATTCATACACCTTTCATACGTGTGACACATACAAAACCATTCACACCGCCAGCCGCGGGCCCAGCACATTACAACACTCACACCAGCAGACAGCACCATTCAAGGGCCCATCACTTTCACACGCCCACATTCCTGACACAGCAACCACACCAACTCACGGATTGCGTGGAGTGGCGTTTAGCTAGCAGTGTGTGTAGTGGCCAGCAGCAAGTCACTACTCACACACCGCCAGCCAAGCGCCCGTCCACGCACACCGCCAGCCAAGCGCCAGTCCACTCACCACCAGCCAAGCGCCAGTCCACGCACCGCCAGCCAAGCGCCAGTCCACGCACACCGCCAGCCAAGCTCCAATCCACGCACACTGCCAGCCAAGCTCCAATCCACGCACACTGCCAGCCAAGCGCCAATCCACACACACTGCCAGCCAAGCGCCAGTCCACTCACCGCCAGCCAAGCTCCAGTCCACTCACCGCTAGCCAAGCGCCAGTCCACGCACACCGCCAGGCAAGCTCCAGTCCACGCACACCGCCAGCCAAGCACCACTCCACGCACACCGTCATAATTTTTTTTTAAACAAGAAAGAAAGCACAAACAAATTGCAACTAAATACAAAACTATAACTACAAAAACAACAGCAGTAACTAAAGACATCATTCTATTGCCAAACGTTAAACTGAACAACTATATAAAACCATGCAGACCAGGCAGTACACTATTAGACTCATGGTTGCTCCCAAAAACTCTTTCGAGTGTGATACAATCTGAAACATGTGGGCACACACAGCCCAGGATTAGGACGACAATCGGCACAGTGCATACGACTCTCCTTCCACACACCTCTTCGCAAGCAGACTCTACATCTCTTACAGGGATTGTTTTTTTTGGGCGTGGGAGGAATTAAATCAGGAAAGTGGCGATCTTTCAATCTAGCCACATCCTCCACCACTCCAACTCTAGGAACACTTGCCTGTTCCACAACAACAAGGCTGCCTATCACAGACTCCTGAAACTGAACAAAAGTCAACTTTGATGCAGGAGAACACTCCTTGAACACAACAAAAGCATTGAAAGTTGCTAAATTGAAGAGATGGATGGCCAACTTCTTATACCAAATGTAAGCCTTACGAATAGCAGTGTAAGGTTTCAACCTCTGATCTACTCTATCAACACCACCCATGTGCTTATTGTAGTCTAAAATGCACGCAGGTTTGCGCACTTCAGAAATCTGACCCCAAACAGCCACAGGTGAAGTACTCTCATCATGGATGGGAGTCAGCATGTACACATCCCTCCTGTCCACAAATTTCACAGCTAGTAGTTCATCACTACGCAAGGAACTGCACTGTCCCCTCTGAAGTTTTTTTGCAAACAAGCTCTTTTGGATAACCTTTACGGTTAGAGCGGATTGTGCCACAAGCAAAAGTGTCCACTTTGAACAATTCCTTAAACAATTGCACAGCAGTGTAAAAGTTATCAAGGTACAAATGGTGGCCTCTGTTAAACGGTCCTCTAGCAAAATCCTACACAATTTTATCTGAGACTCCAAAAATGGACGGACAACCAGGGGGGTCAATAGTGGAATCCCTACCAGTGTACACACGGAAATTAAAAACATATCCTGTCCTACTCTCAGACAACATATACAGCTTAATTCCATAACGTGCCCTCTTGCTAGGAATGTACTGCCTAAAAACCAAACGGCCCTTGAACAGGACCAAAGACTCATCAATAGATATTTCTTTCCCTGGAGTATAGATCTCTGAAAATCGATCTACAAAGTGATCAAGAACAGGCCAAATCTTAAAAAGTCGGTCACAGTCAGGGTGATCTCGTGGCAACGCCAAACCATTATCAACAAAATGCAGCATCCGAAGCAAAAGTAAATACCGATCACGAGTCATAATTGCAGGAAATATGGCCGTTGCCATCAAGGGACTGGTAGACCAATATGAAGCCATGGACGGCTTCCTTATCAAGCCCATCAATAAAGTCAAACCCAAAAACTTTTTCATCTCTTCCAGATTTGTGGGAGTCCACCGGGTAGCTCTAGAGTAGGGCCTAAGTCTGGCACTGTTGTCCCTCAAAAACTGTTCAGCATACAAATTAGTCTGTTCAACAATCTCACCCAAAAATACATCATCCATAAACAACTGAAAAAACTGTATAGGCAAAATAATTTCACAATCCACTCTACACCCTGCATCACCACTAAAGGCAGGCAACACCGGCTGCACCATGTTTGGATCAACCCAGAGTCCAGCACTTCCAATGGGAAGCCTTAAAGCCCCAGGCTGCAATCCAGATTCCTCTTACACCATCGGCACAGCAGTGTCCTCCTCTAAAACAGGCACTTCATCCGCCCTGAGAGTAGCTTCATCCGCACTGAGAGTAGCTTCATCCGCACTGAGAGTAGCTTCATCATCCGATGATTCCATGTGGAGAGAAAACTCACTGCCTGAATCTTCCCCTCCCTCCTCTCCCTCAGACGCACTGTCAGTCTCATAATCCTGCTCAGAGGAAGATTCAAGAAGCATACCAACCACCTGCTGAGCAGTCATTCTACGGCTAGCCAAAAAACACACAAATGACCCTGCACCCAAAAACTCCAATGATCTATTAATAATAATCGTACTTGTACATCATATCAAGAAAACAAAACAAAATATAATACAAAAAGCTTCCCAAATGAAAAGACCAGACAAAGATAATAGTAACATCAGATAGACCGCACTGTTTACCTTTTGATCCAAACGGCACATCTCAGCTTCTAAATAAATACAGCAATCACAGAAGTCTTTGAGCCCTGAAGAAGTCCCATGTGGGACGAAACGCGTTGGCTATCAACTGTGTCCTGCATTTTAAAGAATGAAGCTTTTGGAATAAAGGGACAACGTTTTCTACAATCAAAAACATTACTGTCTGGTCTTTTCATTTGGGAAGCTTTTTGTATTATATTTTGTTTTGTTTTCTTGATATGATGTACAAGTACGATTATTATTAATAGATCATTGGAGTTTTTGGGTGCAGGGTCATTTGTGTGTTTTCTGTTAGTGGTGGTTTTTGTACTGCCTTGTGGGGTGCATGTGGATCACATCCCAGACCCATTGCACCGATTTGTCGTGGATACTTAGAGGCTACTATACGTAGTAACGTTTGGTGCTGGATCTTCTTGCTCTGATCCTTTCTTGTCTTTGTATTCTACGGCTAGCCATAATGCTTACTAATAAAGGTAACTTGTCAAACAAGTCAACAACAACAAACCCTTTGTAAAGAACAGAAATAAACAAAAAGTAGCTTTAGCACAAAGACCTATATACTCCAACACTATACCACTCACTTGCCAGAAGCAGCTAGACTCACCACCACCTACTCTGCACAGACACAGTAAAGATCAAGAATATCCCACTAAAAAAGAAAAAGAAAAGAAAATTACACATAAGACAATGCAAAACACATCACAAAGAATTTCATGCTCAGAACACTAACAAATATGCTGCCATTATGACACCACTTACAAAAAAATTCATTCATGCATGACAATAATACTCATTTGGAGTAAACACAACAAAAATGTTTTTCTTACCAAATAAGTGCAATTACGCAAAACTGCAGAACAACCACTGCCGAAACCGCAAACAAGAACCAAAAGCGTAACACTAGAATAAAAAGGAGAAAAAAACATTACAATCACATATGCAAATAATGCACCAGTCTACACACAATCCACCAACCAAGCTAAGGGGTAGGTGGGCCTAACAGTATAAATAAAATATTCACCCCCGTAAAAGGGGACCAACCCTTGCCCAAGAGGCCACTCCCCGACACCAAAATTTAAAAAAACCCTGGTGTCTAGTGGCTTCTGCCCCCCTTGGGGGCAGATGAGCATAAAAACATACTGCTGATCTGCCGCCCAAAGAGGGCAGAAGTGGCCCCAATCATTCTCCCATAAAGGGGAGCGACCCTGGCCCAAGGGGCCGCTCCCCAACATAACAAAAAACAATCCCTGGTGGCCTAGTGGCCATATAAAAAACAAATCCGCCGATCTACCCCCCAACGGGCAAATTAATGCTCCCCAAAGGGGAGCGACCCTTGCCCAAGGGGCCACTCCCCACAAATTAATCCCTGGTGGTCTAGTGGGCCACTAAATAAAAAATGGCGAGATCTGCCCCCTAGGGGGGGGAACAGACAGCCAAAAACATTGCCCCCAAGGGGGAGCGACCCTTGCCCAAGGGGCCACTCCCCACAAATGAATCCCTGGTGGTCTAGTGGGCAACTACATTAAAAGAATGACGAGATCTTCCCCCCTAGGGGGACGCAGACAGCCAAAAACATTGCCCCCAGGGGGAGTGACCCTTGCCCAAGGGGCCACTCCCCACAAAATAATCCCTGGTGGTCTAGTGGGCCACTAAATAAATAAATATGGCGAGATCTGCCCCCCCCAGGGGGCAGACAGCCAAAAACAATGCCCCCAAGGGGAGCGACCCTTGCCCAAGGGGCCACTCCCCATAAATGTATCCCTGGTGGTCTAGTGGGCCACTTTAATTTAAAAATAATGGCGCGATCTGCCAAACCATATTGCCCCCAAATAGGGGAGCGACCCTTGCCTAAGGGGCCGCTCCCCAAAACACAAAAAGGACATTAAAAAAAAAAAATCCCTGGTGGCCCAGTGGGCACCTATACGTAAATATAACTTTTTTTAAAGGCGATCTGCCCCCCCCTAAGGGGGGTAGAACAAAGTAAAAACATTGCTCCCCCAAGGGGAGCAGCCCTTGCCCATGGGGCCGCTCCCCAAAACAAAATGGCCATTTACAAAAAAAACACATCCCTGGTGGCCTAGTGGGCACATATAAATACACATTCAATTTATTTGTTTAAATCGATCTGCCACCCCCCCCCCCCCCAAGAGGGGCAGAACAAAGAAAATAAATG
This sequence comes from Calotriton arnoldi, assembly GCA_963921515.1. Classification (NCBI taxonomy): domain Eukaryota; kingdom Metazoa; phylum Chordata; class Amphibia; order Caudata; family Salamandridae; genus Calotriton; species Calotriton arnoldi. The sequence continues at coordinate 505,359 of CAWUFW010000465.1, forward strand.
TTTCCCCCAAGGGGAGCGACCCTTGCCCAAGGGGCTGCTCCCCGAAACTAAATTTGCCATTTAAATAAAAAAAAAAATCCCTGGTGGCCCAGTGGGCACCTATACATAAAAATAATTAAATGCGCCACCAATCTGCCCCCCCCAAGGGGGGCAGATCAAAGTCCAAACATTGCTCCCCCAAGGGGAGCGACCCTTGCCCAAGGGGCCGCTCCCCAAAACAAAATGGCCCTTTAAATTAAAAAAAATGGGCATTCCTGCTGCACGTTTGCGCCCCAGGCGCGATCGTGCAGCAGGAAGACATTGGAGGAAAGGAAAACCCTTCCTTTCCTCCGATGCCTTTTAAAAAGTACCCCCCACCCGCCCGGAGGAGAAACTCACCTCCTGTTTCACCAATGCACTGGAAGCAAATGGCTTCCAGCGCGTTGGGAATCCCTCAATGACGTCAGCGTGCCTCGCGCGCTGACGTCATTGATGACATGGAAGGGGGGGTGGGGGGAGGCAGGGGAAGGGCTTCCCCTGCCAATCCCCGGTGGGGGCACACAGATCGGCGGCCCACGGGGGGAGCGCCAGCGCTTCCCCCGTGGGTGGGTGCTAGGACGGCCCGGAACTGTCCGGAGCACACGCCCACCGTGGCTCAGGACGGCTCCCGTCCGTCCTGAGCATGGAAGGGGTTAAGGTATGGGGTCTGCTGTCAAAGCCCAGAGATCATCCTTTTTATGAAATAAACTTCTTTTAGTCAAGGGGAGGGTGGTCAGGCCTATAGGCCCTTATTTCCACAGTCTTTATAAAATGACTTCTCCCTTTGTATTCTATGGAATTGTAACAATGCTAACTGTGCTGAGTTTATGCATTTTGCTGCTAGTAGTGGCACGATAGTTAAAATAAACATTTTGAACTATTTCAGTGACTCTGCTTACTCTCATTGTGGACAAGTACGAGTGAGTGAGCGAAAGAGTACGTCTTGCACCCGCGATTCCCGAGAGAGTCGGGAGTGTTGTGTTCTGGGTTGTCTAATCATTTGTAGCTCCGTGATCTTTGGAGGAGAACGAATGAGACACTATAGCTAATCGGTTTGGGATTTTGGGTACTGATATGGTTGGTTGGTACACCCCTATTCACTGAGGTCCTATTTTCCTGCGCATAGTTCTGTGTATGTGCAGAATCCCTGCAACATGGCGCCGCCAACGTTTGGTCTGGGTCTTATCTGCGAGACGCTTGAGTAGTGCTTGTGCTTGTCCACAATACCCTCACCTCTGTTTCCGGAGACAGCTGTGACGGTGTAACCTCCTATATTGATGTTTTTATAGGTTCTTTCAAGCTTGAAGTTTAAAAAGGTTTTGTCTCTTTATTCATAACCCATAATTGCGCTGCCGCGCTCTAGGTTGTTATTCTTTGTTTGTGATGGTGGTTGATATTCCGGCTCACAGCCGCGCCCCGCTCAAGGCGTATTTGGCTCAATATGGAGTGCCTGATGCGGGTACTGTGCTTATTTTCATGGTGGAAGTGAATCCTGCTTACCACTTCGAGGTGTTTTATTCTTGGGTCACCTTTCCGGCGGTGGATGGAACAGATGATTTGTTTCACGAATACACTGCCACGGCCCTTCCTCACGCTTATCAGCCTTATAGGGCTCTTGAAGTTCCGCTTACAGCTTGGCAACACCAAATTTGGTTTAATGGCACCCTTCCTCACCCAGTAACGCCAGTCCGCTTAGGCCCTTTATCGATAGATGGGGCCACTTGGCCCGTTTTGGCTGGGTACACCCCACACCCACGTTATTTAACTGTTGCAATTGCAGACCTCCGCTTATTGCATACTTCCTTGATACGCGTACATAGGGCTGTTATACAGTACATCACACGCAACGTCCAGGTGGGACCACCTGGCGTTGCTGTGCAACCTGCGGGACCTGGTGGTGTGACCATCAGTCCCCTTATGGTTAATTCAGTAATGGACAAGCGTCCACAGAATAAGGATGAATTACCTTATTGGCTTGCTGAAAAATTTGGAGAACTGGGGGCTGTCTTTCCAAATACCTCTCCTGTGGAAAAACACAGGATATTGACTATTAGTTTGCCTAAAGACTTACTTCCCGAGTTAGCTGATTGTAACACCTGGGCAAGGTGTTTGCAGCGGTATATTTGAAGTGTTTCGGCACTCCCTCCATGACTGTGCTCCCCTCAGTGATTAAGCATGTTCAAGATGAACATGGAGCCGAAGCGGCTGTGGAGCTGGGGATGAGATTGGTGGGGGTGTTTGACGTGGTTGCTGATATGATCCTTGCCAATGTCAAGGGAGATGCAGTAAGCTTTCAAGTGGCAAACTGCTTCGAGGCTGTCCCTGATGTGGACAAGCCTCGCAAATTACCAAAGATTATTGCAAAGGCTTATAAGACCATAGGCTGCAATAGTCTGGGAGTTAAGCCTTTTACACAAACGCAAACATAAACGCAAACACAACAAAAAGCCCAGACTGATAAAGATGGGCATCCGGTCTTTCCTAAAAAGAACTGGAAAAATAAAAAACTGGGGCAGCAACAGCAGAAGCAAGGTTCGCGTGCAGGTTCACCGACACCTGAGTCTTCTGAGCATACTTATGACTTGCGCGATCGCGCGAAAATTAAATCTCCTGATAGATTTCAAGTCCCTGATCAGCGTTCTCCTCGTTCTTCACAGGACACATCTGGCTCTCAAGTCGGAGGAGGGGAACGCCAAGATCGTGGCAAAAGTCAACCTGCGCCACAGGAACGAGATCAGCCTCGACAGTTTGAAGTCAAAGGAAAACAAGAGGATTTACCTCGTTTTCGACCCCGTTTCAGAAGAAAAAAGTTGCCACTCTAACAGCGAGGTATGCCTCAGATGGTGAGAACGCAACTCCTGGATTGGACATGGGCAGTGACTCTGCTCGACAGCGCAGCGGAAGTTACCATAGTGCGGGAGGCTCTGCGTCCCTGTCTGGAGGCGACAGCAACTGATACCTTCGTTACAGTAGAGACTGCAGATACCCGGGTTGCCCCCCCGGATAGACTTCATGACTTATTTTTCAAATTGAAGGTGATATACCGCGTCCGATCAAGGCGGTGTTCTGGGAGAATTTAACCTCCTCGAATGACATTCTGTTAGCGGAGGCAGATTGGCCTCCAGCCTTTGTGTTGGCAGCTCCTAGGGGGAAGACGTGATACTTCCGAGTTTTTCGCGTTACGTCCCTGAAGAGCATGCCCAGACTTTCGCTGCAGAGTGGGCGGCGGCCCTTGCCCCGGCGGTGTATCGTAATCAGGTGGGTTGGGATGTTGATTCACCGGCTCATGAAATACCCTTACGTTCTATGCCACAGCTGCAATATCCAATCAGACGTGAAGCGAAGGCTCACGTTTGTGACATTCTAACACAGAGTATCAGGGTGTGATTGAACCATGTATATCACCAATGAATAATCCTCTCTTTACGGTGTCAAAGCCTGATAATTCATATCGGATTGTATTGGATTACCGAAATTTGAATAGTCATTGTCGCACATTTGCAGTGCAGAACACTCACAGCTCAGCGCTGGTGAACAGTCTTGTTCGTAAAAAATACAAAACTACCCTGGATATTTCCAATGGTTTCTACAGTCATCATCTCGCACCTGAGAGTCGTGACTTGACAGCATTCACCGCCGTCGGGAATCAGAAAAAATGTACACGATTGCCTATGGGGTATAAGAATAGCCCCGGGGCATTTGCGGCACGTGTCGTGTCATTGTTGCACGACATAGATCCAGATGCGTTCTCGTACTTTGATGACATTTATCTGACAGACGATGAACTTATGTCGCATCTAGTCTGAGTCGACAATATTATTTTGTCCTATGCCGACTATGGATACAAATTTAATTTTGCGAAGTCACATATCGCCCATTTGGCGGTGCTCTTTTTGGGCTATGAGCTCAATAATGAAGAAAAGGGCTTGGCCCCTCACTTCTTGGAGAAATGTGCACAATTGCAACCCCCTTCTACACTTCAGTCTTTGCTGAGATTTTTGAATTTCGGGAGGACATACATTCCCGATTATACCCAGCGTGTCAAACCGCTCTATGCATTGATACAACCGACTTTTTCTTCTGCCAGCTGGCTTCCGGAACATCCTTCTATTCTCAAGTCTTTGCAATCTGACTTACTTGCAACTAACTATTTGTTGACGCGTGACAACACCACAAACCTGGTAATACGTATAGTTTCTGGGACAGTGGGTTTCACTTACTTGACGTTCAATGAGGGAGACACAATACCTATTGCATACAAATCACATTTATACACTACTGCTGAAATGCGCTTTTCAACTGTTTAAAAAATCTTAACGGCAGTACAGATGGCGATTCTAAAAGAACGCTCACTGGCGCAAGGCAAACGCATTCTTATGGTCACGCCCATCCCTGCTTTGGAAGCCGTGACTAAGGCGAGTGTACCTAACTCGAAAGCACTACATCCCATTGGATACAATGGGCTACTTCTTTGACATCGGCTGATGTCACGTTTATCTTTGATCCTTCCTTACAGACACAGGAGTTTTTACAGTATGAACATGTTCATCCTACACCCTTGTCTCTGCTTCCTTTACATGAGTACCAATGCATCATTTACACCGATGGCCCGGCTCAACCGGCCACGGGTTCCAAACATACTTATTCAGCCCCTTGCGCAATTGTTGCTGGCTCAATTGTTAATGGAGAGTTTAAGTCTTCCATTGTGCACACTCAGACACTTGGAGACTGTACGGCACAATTGGCGGAGCTGCGTGCTCTTGTACTTGCTCTCGAGTTTGCTGATCCAAATGTGAATACTCTTATTGTGTGCGATTCTTATTACTGTGTCCAGTCTTTTAATGACAACTTGTTCTTTTGGTCTCGGAATGACTATCGAGATTCCAAAGGCAGCGCAATTGAGCATAAAATGCTTTGGGTTCGAGTGGCAGATCTTAAGCAACGTCTGCCCCTCATTCATGTTATACATACTCTTGGCCATCAGCGTGTGGGAGCACATGCTCTTGGTAATTCTTTGGCTGATGAAGCGGCCAAGTCTGCAGTAGCCACGTGTTCCGTAGCAGCAGTTGCAGGATCCATGACTAAATTAGATAATGAGATTTTGGCAGCGGTAGCTGCAACAAGGGAGGGAACTGCTTATCCTCAGGGTTTCCCTTCGAAATACTCTTATCATATAACTCCTGAACAAGTTCCTTATGCTTTGATTCCTTCTGTTGGGGAGCGGATGATCCCCTACATGGACCGCAGAGCTACATTGATCAAAGCCGCACACGAAGGCATAGATAGCATCTGCGCATGCCGGTGTGTCGGCGACAGTCTCTATTTTACAGCAACTTTACTGGTGGCGTGGTTTATATAAACAGACCCGTAATTATGTTCTTTCTTGTGACATTTGTCAGCAAATCAAGCCGTCTCCGGTCACCCGCCCACCACAAACACAGCTGTGTATTTCTAATCAACCTTTTGGCTGTATCTATCTTGATCACTGCGGTCCTCTTTCTTCTGATACTGTGTATAAATATATATTTGTTGCAGTTGATTCGTGCACTAGATTCCTTTGGGTTTGGCCACAACGCAGTGCTGACGCTCGAAATGTCATCAGGGATTTGCGTGTCTTTGTCGGGATGTTTGCCTGTGGCACCTTCCATTCTGACCAAGGTCCAGCGTTCGCCTCTAAGGCGTACAAGGATGCGATGAAGTCAATGGGGGTGCTGGTGCAGTTTTCGTCTCCATACAGGCCTGAGGGCAATTCAATTGTGGAGCGAATGAACCGTGACTTAAAGCAATCCTTGACAGCTAGAGTCTTAGGTACTGGCAGGAACTGGCTGGCCCATTTGTATGGGGTTCAACATGCACTTAATAACCTCCCTAGACGATCTCTGGATGGGCGGACCCCATACGAAATGCTCTTTGGCATTAAAATGTTTGTGCCAGACCTTGATGGTCTAGACGTTGTGGTGGCTGCCGCAACCTTTGACGTAGATAATCATTCTACTGTGTTACAGGATTCACCAACCCACACAGCGAAGCCACAGACATCACCCCATCCCAAGACCTCTGCGACAAGCTTGGAACCTATTTCCACCTCAAGATCAAAAACCTCTATGACAACTTCATCGACCATCCACCAGGCGCCACAGACGGCCCCCCGCCCCCCAGAAACACCAGCCAGCCCACCGTCTCCAACTGGACACCGATCACGGCCGAAGACACCGCCTCGACCATGAAAAGCATCCACTCGGGGCCCCCACTGACCCCTGCCCCCTCACATCTACCACAGAGCCGTGGCCGCCATCGCACCCAAACTACAACGCACCATCAACACCACCTTCAAAACAGGCACCTTCCCAGACGACTGGAAGCGCGGAGAAGTCAGACCCCTGCTCAAGAAGCCCACAGCTGACCCCACCGACCTCAAGAACTATCGGCCCATCTCGCTCCTCCCCTTCGCAGCCAAAGTTGCAGAGAAAACAGTCAACAGGAAACTGACCCGATTCATTGAAGAGAACGCCGTCCTCGACCCGTCCCAATCCGGATTCCAAAGCAACCACAGCACAGAGACCGCCCTACTCGCCGTCATAGACGACATCCGCATCCTCCTGGACCAAGGGCACTCCGCAGCCCTCATCCTACTCGACCTATCAGCGGCCTTCGACACCATCTCCCATCGCACACTAGTCATCAGACTACACGACGCAGGCATACAAGGAACAGCCCTGGACTGGGTCCAATCATTCCTCACCGGAAGAACCCAAAGGATCAGACTCCCACCCTTCCTCTCCGATCCCACGAAAATCACCTGCGGAGTCCCACAGGGTTTATCACTGAGCCCCACCCTCTTCAACATTTACATGGCCCCCCTCGCAGCCATCGTCCGACAACACGGCCTCAACATCGTATCCTACGCCGACGACACCCAGCTCATCCTCTCCCTCACCAAAGACCCCACCACTGCCAAACTCAACTTCCAGAAAGGAATGCAAGACGTCGCAGTCTGGATGACCAACAGCTGCCTGAAGCTCAACGCCGAGAAGACAGAAATCCTCGTCCTCGGTACCACCCCTTCTGCATGGGACAGCACCTGGTGGCTGACCGCCCTCGGAAGCCCACCTACCCCCTCAGACCACGCCAAGAACCTCAGCATCGTACTCGACTCATCACTCTCCATGAACTGACAGGTCAACGCCGTCACCTCCAGCTGCTTCAACACCCTCCGCATCCTCCGCAAGACCTTCAAGTGGATCCCCCCTGAGTCAAGGAAGACAGTCACCCACGCACTCATCACCAGCAGACTGGACTATGGAAACGCTCTCTACACCGGCATCAACAAGTCCCTACTCCTCAAACTCCAGACAGTACAAAACACCGCCGCCAGACTCGTCCTCGGCATCCCCCGACACAAACACATCAGCCAACACCTACGAAGTCTCCACTGGCTCCCCGTGGAGAAAAGAGTCACTTTCAAAATTCTCACTCACGCCTACAAATGCCTACACAACAACGGACCCAAATACCTCAACGACAGAATCAACTTCCACGTACCCAAAAGAAACCTCCGATCTTCCAACCTCGCACTGGCTGAAACCCTGCGCATCCACAGAGCCAGAGGAGGCGGAAGATCCTTCTCTCACATTGCAGCCAAGACCTGGAACGAGCTACCGGCAGACATCAGACGTGCCCCCTCCCTGAACACCTTCAGGAAGACCCTCAAGACCTGGCTCTTCGGCTAAACAGATCTGCGGACCCCCCCCTCAGCGCTTTGAGACCCTCACAGGTGAGTAGCGCGCTTATAATTCCCTGATTGATTGATTGATTGACAGGATCTACAAAAGACATGTGATAGCTATGCAACTGCACATTTACCCTCATCCACTGATGCAGCACTACTGATTCCAGTTGCCGGTTGGCATCCTAAAATCGGAGATCTGGTGCGAGAAAAGCTGGAGAACAAAAAAGAATTTGGTCCCTCATATCGTGCACCGGTTCCAGTGCTTGGACTGAAGGGTACTCGTACAGTTATTTTACCTCCTTTACCTGGTCGCAAAGACAACAGATATATTTCAGTGGACAATTTCAATCTACACCAAGTGGCCGAATCTGAATAGTGTCACACCTGCAGTTTCGTGCAACGTAATTTCATTGGATCCACTGGCTTCATCATCTTCCACCGCTCCTCGTAGGGCTAAGAAAGTGATGAACACTATCATTGATCTTTCACCCGTCCGACCTCTATCTTCTACCATGGATGTCGAGTATATATATCATCCTGATGAGTCCGTCAGTGAAGTGCCGAACAGTCCTGGAGAACATCAAGCGGACCCGACACTTCCACCTCTGATAAATCAACCTACGAATGGCTACTATGGAGATCACGCCAGCCTCGCTTCCGGCTCGTCGTCCTCGACATCCCTTTTGGCTGACACACCGACTAATTTAAATATTTTTTTCTCTTGGTTCAGAAAGACTTACCTGGTCCATCCTTGGACCTACATTTGGTTGCTGCTTGTCCTGATTTTTCTCTTCATGTCAATTGGTTTTGTGACAGTGTTCTTTTTGCTCATCAATGGTCATTACTTGCCAGAACGCTCTGCAGTAAACTTGGTCGATGGAGTTCTGGCCCCTCAAACATCGTCCCATATCATGAAACATGATCAGTCTCATGTTAACATTTCAGCATTCCCTATTGTAGATGGCATCGTTTGGGACAAAGTAGCCTATGAAGTCCACGGCCCGACCGAGGTGCTTCGCGTACCCTACGTGTTTCGCGTCTCTCTAGGAGATGTGGTAACACGGGACATACATTCGGATGATTGGGATGTGCAAGCAGTACATGCACTGTTTTCAGATGTAAAATATTATGCTGCTTTTGATGCTGAAGATTTGTATTTAAATTCTGCCAATTATGGTGATTTATTTTGTTATCAGCATTATGGGCATCATTTTTTACACAAAACAAACACGATCAGACCTGTTTTTAATTATACACAATGGGAACATTGTCCTACTCCCGTAGAGGGAGTTCTAAAACTTTTAGGGATAAATTCACTTACTTTACAGATTATGACATATCTAATCCGGAATCCTATTATTTTAAACTTCGATCATCTACACAATCCAAATTTATGTTGACCCACACAAAATTGATTTACGCCACCTTGTTTAGAAATAAATTGGCTACGCAGGGTTATGATCATTGGAAAAATACTGTTGATTTGAAATCAATCTGGGGCACGAAGCTTGGCAGGTTCAGGGAACTGAAGCTTTACATCGTTGCAGCCTGATCCCAGCTCAAATTTTGTTTTTAAATGATACAGTGTACCAAAACGACTTGTTTTGGCCTGGCAACTGTCAAAAATTTAAATATGCCATCCATTCCGTCTTTAGCGGAATATGATGATTGGCGCGCACACACAAATTATACCATTGAGGCATTGCAAGCTTTGCTTCGAAATGACACTTTCAATGTCTCTGAAGTTTATTCTTCGAGGTGGTTGGTGTGGCAAACTAATACAAATGCATGTCAAATGCGTTTTTATAATGTTTTGCCAGGTTTCATTCACACTAGACCGGACCCACGTTATCCGAGTTCCCATTCGGTCACCACATATTCGGTGGGTAAGTTATGCCAACAATGGTTGGAACATTCTACTCTGACATCAGTGAAGCAACACCTTTCTCTGTTGTCGCATGACATTAATTTGGCTGATTTTCTCTTGGGACCCAGGGCTCCGAGAGCAAAAAGATTCATGTATGTCGCTTACAATGAAATTTGGAAACTTTTGCAGATGGAAGCAGCATTTTGTCTGCGCCAAATTGATCAGGCCAATTTAGAAAAAGTCCTTGCCGTAGTAGACAATAGCATAAAAACACTTTCCTCACGCATTTATATGTTGGATAATATTGTTTCATCTGTTATTGATATTGTTCAAAGTGATGTTTCTGTGTTATATCATGGTCAAAATCAGTTACGATCTGTAATGCAATTTGCTTGGACACTGCAAACTCTTAAAATGGGAAAAGTACCTTGGGATTATTTGAATGCCACTGCTTTGTTTTTGCCATTTAATCTCACTGATAAACAAAGATTTATGTCCATGAAAGATGCTGCATATACACTTTTTTGCATATTGAACAATTAGAGCCCTTGCTGTTCTCGGTAGCGGAAACGGACTCTGCTGTTTAGTTAATTCATGGGGTTATCTCTCTCCCTTTTTCGTTGTTTCAATTTAAATCATGCATGCAACATTTTCCGATTGGCCGTTTTGAACCACAGGGTAGTGCATTTCTACATGAATTGTGGTCCCTGCCTTTCACTTACAGAAGTCAGAGTGAGGGTAAGGAAGTTTTTCTAACAGGGGAGGACTGCGATTCCACAGTAGGACATTCCCTTGTTTGCAAACACATTAAGTTGCACGTCGCTTGTAAAGTTTCGGCACCTAATCTGGCCTGTTTTTTAAAAGGGACTCCAGTGCCATCAATAATTCCCACTTTTTCATTGCTTACAAATGGCAGTTATCTTATTTTGAACAACCAACACTGCTGTGGTTTACGGGCAGGAGTCCCGTATTTAGTAACGGTTTCCCAGCGCGTAACTTGTTGTAGCAATGTGCTTTTTCCGCCCCCCCATGGGAGTCTAGATAGCTCAATTTGGCCTTCCATTCCAACTTTGAAAACAGATTTCAACAAGTTGAGTAGGCTCAAAGCGCTGTTATTCCAACAAGAGGTGGCTCTCACTTCAGCCCGCGAGACCTTCGAGTTACAGTTGGCTAGGACTTCAAGTGAGATACAGTCCCTTCTGAATACCAACCTCCCACTGCATTTTGGAGAACTAATACACCAAATATTTAATGCGTCTGACACCACAGGCCTTGCGCATTTTTTTAAATGTGTGGGATCTGGCCTTGTGACTTCTTTTCAGACTATATTTGGAGTAATACTGGGTTTTATTCATTCTATTTTTTCCAGCGTCTTCGGAGGGTCCCCCTTACTTTTGACGTTAGGCACTGGAATCCTGCTTCTCCTGCTGCGCAATGGCTGCTCATCTTGTGGTACTGCACATACCAGGCCAGTTGCAGCTGTACCGTGATCGCATGCAACAGGTTTTTGGATGCTTGCCATTAGCCACGCTTGGCGTCAGTTATGGATTGACTTTTTGCTGTGCCTATTTCACTTGCGTGCAACAAGTGTTTTACTGTCGGTGATGCCCCTTCTTTTGGGCACTAGATATATGCCTCTCCAATACGTCACGTCCAGTCCCTGATTTTAACCAGTTGATGGGTCCCTTGCAGGCCCATGACCAGGCTTGTTCTGGGGATGGCCATATGGCGCGTGCGGCTGCACTTGGAGTTTTGGCTGAATGGGATGTCTGTGCGGCTGCGCAAACCGTCCTGCAATGAAGTTTCATCGAATATCACGCAAGTTGCCCCCTCATGCTTTTAGAGGCGTCTGATTACGAGGAGCACGTTTGTTCCTTCGACTTACTTAATTGGATGGCATCTCTCTTTTTTACCAACGATAGGGATGATCTTTTGGAGGGAATTGCATTCCTAGGTTCACACACCTTGATGGACTTCCCACCTCTTTCATAATAACTCTTTCATAATAACTTTGTTATCCTGGAGGCAGCTCCCCTTCAATAGGCTCTATTGACAACCTTGAAAAAATATGTATTTTTTGTGTGAAAAATTTCGATTTTTTTCCAATTTGTTTTTTTTCAAACGCTTTGAACTCTGCTTGACTGGTGAACTCTGTTTTGGTCCTTTGTCTATGTCCTATGACCTTACCAGGGGGAGGGTGTTATTTGGTTCTTAGGCACATTGTCGGCATTGCTAAGTTAGCATGAGCTCCGCTGACATGATGCTGCTTTTGCGCACGATACTACATGACTTTGTTTTTGCAAGACTTTGTTTGTGCCTTTCACATGAGAACGGGTTGTCTTTTGCATTCTCTGCCTTTCCTGGAGTTTAGTCTGAACACGATGTGCAAGGTCGATAAACAATGCCCCTTGTTATTCTGTTCTGGTCAGTCCCTAGCACCTAGACATAACATGCTACACAGCTCCAGTACTGAAGACTCGTGCTTTGATATTACGTTGTTGCATGTTGTTTTAACACACTTGGAGAAAGCAGTTCCATGGAGAAGAGCTCTGCTGTTCCTATGATGTAAACCTTACATCCAGGCTTTAAGGTATGGGGTCTGCTGTCAAAGCCCAGAGATCGTCCTTTTTATAAAATAAACTTATTTTAGTCAAGGGGAGGGTGGTCAGGCCTATAGGCCCTTATTTCCACAGTCTTTATAAAATGACTTCTCCCTTTGTATTCTATGGAATTGTAACAATACTAACTGTGCTGAGTTTATGCATTTTGCTGCTAGTAGTGGCACGTATACTGTATTGTAGAGCACGATAGTTAAAATAAACATTTTGAACTATTTCAGTGACTCTGCTTACTCTCATTGTGGACAAGTACGAGTGAGTGAGCGAAAGAGTACGTCTTGCTCCCGCGATTCCTGAGAGAGTCAGGAGTGTTGTGATCTGCGTTGTCTAATCATTTGTAGCTCCGTGACCTTTGGAGGAGAACGAATGAGACACTATAGCTAGTCGGTTTGGGATATTGGGTACTGATGTGGTAGGTTGGTACACCCGTATTCACTGAGGTCCTGTTTTCCTGCGCATAGTTCTGTGTATGTGCAGAATCCCTGCAACAGTTGGTCACTAGGGGGCGGGGACCAGAGTCATAGGCAGGCCGCAGCGCGGGAGAACCACATTAGGCTGATACCGCTACCTAGCAGGAAGCTACCTCTAGGCCTCGCAAATCGCTGCTTTTAGGAATTTTAGAATCTTTTAAAAACCTGTTTTAACATTGTGTATTACTGAATTTACCTTGCTTTTTAAAATTGACCACGCTGCGTAAGGCGGCTGCACCGGCTTCCCAGCTGCTCCCGCTCACTCCCCTCGGAATCAGCCTATCATGCTGAGAGAGGGTGGAGCAGGGGGCGGGGACCGGAGTCATATGCAGGCTGCAGTGCGGGAGAACCACATTAGGCTGATACCGCTACCTAGCAGGAAGCTACCGCTAGGCCTCGCAAATCGCTGCTTTTAGGAATTTTAGAATCTTTTAAAAACCTGTTTTAACATTGTGTATTACTGAATTTACCTTGCTATTTAAAATTGACCACGGCGCGTAAGGCGGCTTCACCAGCTTCCCAGCTGCTCCCGCTCACTCCCCTTGGAATCAGCCTATCACGCTGAGAGAGGGCGGAGCAGGGGGCGGGGACCAGAGTCATATGCAGGCCGCAGCGGACGCATTCAGCGGGCGCGCCGGCGGCACGCCGAAGGCAAGCCCGTCTGCGCCCGTCCACGCCCATCCGGGCTCAGGGGCCAGCCACTATGCCCGTTTCATTACATACCCCTCAGAGGCCCTTAAGAAGATGCACTCGACCCACCTTGTCCCCCCCCTGAAATGCTCTCCAAAATGATTGAGAAGGAATTCTTCTTAGAACGTAGCTCGTTCCCCGAAATCCAGAAATTGACCCCCTCCACTGAGCCCCCACAGGGCCCTGACATTCGGAGACCCTCCTCCCTTTCGATCTACTACCTTAATACCCGCTCCCTTGTCAAGCATCAGCTTGACATCTTCCTCCTCTTGGCCAATGACAAACCAGACATCCTTCTTCTGACAGAAACCTGGCTGACACTCGATTCTTCCCCTGACATGCTGGCGGCGTTACCCTCTGACTACTACATTATGTACGCCAACCGCTCGCCCGGCAAACCGGGAGGGGGGGGTTGCAGCCATCATCAACACTAAACTCAAATTCAGCGCCTTGACCTGTCTATGCCTCCCAGAGGCCATAGTTATTAAGCTGGAATCTGCCTCCGACACTTTTATCTGTGTGCTACTCTATAGGCCCCCGCACCAGATGCCTCTATTTCCCCTATCACTAAGTGAACAGTTCGCTAACCTTGTCATCAACCACGCCAAAATCCTTCTCGTGGGCGACTTTAACTACTGGTATAATGACCCTCATGAAGGACCACAGTCCGCTGAGCTGACCGATCTCCTCACTAACCTGAACTGTACCCAACAGATTTGCTCACCCACTCATTTCAAAGGGCACATTCTGGACCAAGTCTGGACGAACTTCCCGATAACACCTGCACCCACAACTCTTTCCTGTATATGGTCTGACCACCATTTATTAAAATTTACGTTAAGTAACCTCACCTTTTGGAGAAGACCCCCACGGTCGCTGGCGGGTTGGCTAGGAAATGGAACTCCACCGACAAAAGGGAATTTCTCGACACCTTGGTTAGCACAGCCCCGACACCTGACCCCGATATTAATATAGTTGAAGCAAATCTCTCAGGCTGGCTACTCGCGGCTAGCGATATGCATGCACCCCTTAAAAAAGTTAAATTGGCCCGTCGCGCCGACGCCCAGAGATGGTTCTCTCTGGAACTTAAATCTCAAAAACTGGCCCTGCGCCAACTAGAAAGGCAGTGGCGACAGAATTATTCTTCTGACAAGAAACTCTTGTACACTACAGCACGGAAAGAATATATGAAGGCCATCCTCTTGGTCAAAGCTGGCCACTTCTCTTCACGTATCCTTAACTCTAACAAGAGTTCCAAAGACATTTTTTCAATCTTGAACGAGTTGTCCAACCCAGACAGATTCCTTCCCAAGGCCACTCCTACACAAGATCTGTGCGACTCACTGAACAACTATTTTATCGAAAAGATCATTACCATTAAAGCTAGCATCCCTAAACACCCCCCACCATGACCTTCTCTGTTATGTGCAGCAACAACTGCACGCTTAGCTGTTTCCCAACCATCAGCACCAAGACTTTTCAGGACCTCCTGACTAAAGTCAAATCAGGATCCCCTACGGACTGCTGCCCACCTCACATACTTAAAGACTCCCTCTCAACTTTCCCAGGTCCAGCCCTAGCCCTGCTGAACGAGTCCCTTTCTTCTGGTCATGTTCCAACAGCATTTAAAGAAGCCATTGTGGTTCCTCTCCTGAAAAAACCTGGAGATGACCCTATGAATTTGTCCAACTACCGCCCCATCTCCCTGCTCCCATTTTTGGCGAAAGTACTAGAGGCCTATGTAGCAAAATGCCTGTCCAACTTCTTGGAAGAATCAAAATACCTTGACTCTCACCAGGCGGGCTTCCGCCCCGCACACTCCACAGAATCTGTGATATTAGCTGTCCTGGATACTCTCCGTGATAACACTGACAGAAGCTCCCCTCAGGCACTAGTACTACTGGATCTTTCCACCGCCTTTGACACGGTCGACCACACTATATTGGCAGACCGTGTCAGGCAAGCTGGCATCCAGGGCTCAGCCGCTAGATGGCTTAGCTCGTTCTTGGAGGACCGGTCCCAGGCCGTTCGCTCAGGCCACTTCATTGCCCCTAAAATAAGAACTGCGTGTGGTGTTCCGCAAGGCTCCTCGCTCTCCCCCCACCTGTTCAATCGCTACATCCTTCCCTTGATTCAGTCCCTCAAAGACAGGAAGGTGACTGTCTTCAACTACGCGGACGATTTGCAACTGGTTTTCACGGTCGACAATTCACACAGCTCAGTCACCGAATTTCAGGCCACCATGCTGCACATTCAACAGTGGATGGATCACAACCACCTTAAGCTAAATCCGGGCAAGATGGAGCTAGTCCTCACAGGAGACAGCCATAAGTTCTGGGGCCCACACTATTGGCCGACAGAGCTAGGACCCCCACCCATTCCCTCCTCCTCGGCTAAAACACTCGGTTTCATTTTAAACAGTGATCTTTCACTTAAAACGCAGGATGGGTCGGTTATATCTAAATGCTTCTTTCAACTGCGAAAGATCAGGAAGATTCGCCGTTTACTCACGCAGGAAGCCCTGACCCAGGTGGTAATTGCCACCGTTCTGTCGCACCTGGACTATGCAAACTCTGTTTACCTGGGCATGCCACTCTACCTGTTCAAACGGCTGCAGATAGCCCAGAATCAGGCAGCCAGAATGATTCTTCAACAACCTAGGTGGCAACCGGCGACACCTCTTATGAGGAAATTGCACTGGCTCCCCATCCCTCAACGCTGCGCATTTAAAACTGGTTGCTTGATCTTCAAATCCTTGCACAGTCAAAATCCCAAATTCATAAACAACCTGATAACCAGGTACACCCCCTCTCGCAATCTGCGATCAGCTCACCTCCTGCGCCTCTCTACCCCCACGTTCAAGCGGAAACGTTTGGGAGGCTGCAGATTCGCAACCCTCGCCCCTAGACTGTGGAACTCCTTCCCCCAGGAGATCCGGTCTTGCACTGACCTTCTGAAATTCAGGAGGTCACTCAAAACTTGGTTATTTGCACAAGCCTACAACTGACTCCCCCCTCAGGTAAACGGACAAGGCATAATACAGCGCCATGAAACCAATCGGTGTACGTGCGCTCTACAAATTATTCTTAACATTAACATTAACATTAACTAGTTCTTTCAAAGAAGATGCTCTTTGACCAGACATCTGCAAGACTACTATCACAGTGCTTATAAGCCCAATAAGCTCTCTAACGAACTCTCATCTCAGACCAATCTCTTTGACCAACACTGAAAGACAAAGTGTTTGCATAGGCTCTGGCTATTCGTCTGAGAGATATTTGTGTCTTTGTTCATACAGATTAAAGAGGCTTTAGGCTAAACAATCTACCCACCATAATGTCAGACGCCTCTAGAATGCACTCACATTCACCAATAGTTTTGATGGCCCTCTTGCATTTTCCCTGGTACATTTCAAAAAGGTATTCGGCTGGGCTGTGCTTCAGACTAGCAGATTGAGAATCTTTCTATGGGGGTGACTTTTTCCTATTTCTAAGTCACCTTCAGGTGTCAGGCCCACAAAGGATTACACTGCTAGATCAATTCAGGTGGTACTGTGCATTACAGGTCAGCAAGGCCAAGTCCGTCATCTTCTCGATGCAGGGGCTGGTGGGTGATGGAAACCTGCATTCAGTTAGCCGGTCTCTTACACCTCAAGTAGCTCTCCTGCACATATCTGACATGATAGATGCCAATCAATATGTGAAATGTAAAAAGGAAAATGTTTCTCTTTTGGAGGGTTTGTTAGGGAACATAACAGATGGGTATTTGGACAAAATATCGAGTTTTAAATATCGTGAGTCAGAAATATCAGAAAAAAAATATCGTCACATGAAAATATTGTGATGCAGAACTATCGTTGTCAAGAATATTGTTTTTTCAGGTAATATCGTTATTAAGAATATTGTTGTTAATAACGTTTTCTTTAAAGTTGTAAAGAATGTTGTTTTTCAATTATTTTAATGTTTTAGAATATATATTAATATTATGCGTTCTCATTGTATAATTGTGATTCATTTTTTAGATATAGTTTGTAATTTGAAGTGATTTAGAATTTAAAAATTAATTGCTAATGGTAATTTATAGTGTTGTAGCGGGTTGTTGGGTTTGCAGGAGGATAGGCTGTAGAAAGTTAATTAAGTAATAATTAAATATTAGTTAATGAATACATTTTAAGTAAGTGTATGATTGCTATTAATTATATATATTCTGTAATACTGATTTAATTAACTTATATTTTAGATGTGGGTTGCTATGTTTGTAGGAGAATGCGGTGGGAAGTTAATTAAGTAATAATTCAAAAATAATCATTATCATTGTATAGTTAAATATTTAATTGATCAATAATTATGTTAATTGTGTAATATTTATATATTTTAGATATATTTTAGGTGTGGGCTGCTGAGTTTGTAGGGTTGTTGGGTGGGAAGTTAATTGCATGATTATTAAATAATTATTAATTGTTAGTAATGTGATTGATCAATTATGAAAATTGTGTTACACTTTATTTATGTTTCAGGTGTGGGTTGCTAGGTTTGTAGGGGTATAGGGTGGCCAATTAATTAAGTAATAATTAAATACCAATTATTTTTAATTTAAAATTATTACATTGTTTATGAATTTTGTAAATTGGTTGTATGTGTATATATATATATATATATATATATATATCAATCAATCACCTCGCAATTTCACCTTCACCTTCAAGAATAACGAGCGTGGACCCAAATTCGTGCTGCATTGCATTTTATTTTCAGCAAACACAGATGTCAGCCATGACGCGTTTCTGCCGTCCAAGCGGCCTTGATCACATGACACTGCTTAACTGAAGCCTCCATTTTTAAAGTGCTAGTGCTCAAACATTTTCATAGACATAAACAAAATACTTCATATATATGCATATTTGCCTCAATTCAAATAACTAGAACATTATTATGATATGTATTTCCCTGGGCCATCGAATTTCCGATAGTTCCCTTTCAGAATTTGAATAAAAAATAATTTTCATATATATATATTCTGTACATTCATTTCTAGTATCCATTATTTAATTTCCGCATGAATGCTTAAAATTGAATTTAGTCGTGTCATGTCCTGAAAATTAATTTAAAGTGCCTTAAAATCCTAAAAGTGCCCCCTATGCAACGTGGAAAAGTGCTAAAAAATTGATACTTCAAAAACAACTTGACACGCATATGTAGTTCCTTTACATTTCATAATGATAGGTCTTAAGGTTGAACTAGTCAAAATCACAATTTTTTATTACTCTCCTATGAAAAAAATCCTCTAAGCTACACATGACTCTAAACGTCAATGCTATATGTTTCCGTTCTGAGAACAATTGCGACCTACTTCAATCTATTTAATTAATAGTGACTACGTGCTACAGTACATGTCAAAACTAACATTTTTATGACCAATATTAAAGTGCTGAGTGCTTATTTTTGGGCAAAATCGTCGGACAAACTTTACATGTAAGGTAAGATGGGACTCCATTCAACTAAAGGAGATATAATATAGTTAAGGCATTCTACTCTCTTAATCTCTTTCCTTCATGAGTTAAAAGGTCATACAGTATCATACTCCTATGGACATATCCTATAAGCACTATATCTTGAATAGTTAAAAGAAATTTCATGTATCTACCCAAGTAAAAAGCTATACCAATAACTATTCAAATAATATCTAAATATATAAATATGTATGAATAAGACCATAAATATCCATAAAACCTAAAAACTTCATAAGACATGTTCTTAAAAAACAGCTAGATGTTATAATTCGACATGAGTGCAACTATGTGATATCCCAGTTAAAGGAAAGTGTATAGGTCTTCCGTGGCATTGAGACCGCCCGGATACATAGAATCAAATTCCAGAATGTAACTAGTCTCCAGGCGTCTCAATCTAGCCTCCCTATCCCCACCCCTTTTGGATACAGGAACGGAATCAATGGCAAAATATTTTAAACATTTCAGGTCACTGTCATGAAAAACCTCGAAATGTCTTGCCACTGGATAATTTTGATCCTTATTTGCGATTGCTCTAACATGCTGCAGGATTCTCTTATGCACCGCCAATTTGGTGCTTCCTACATATTTAAGTTTACAACTGCATTCGAGTACATTCGTTTTTACATGTCAAATGCTGTTTAATCTCTCGAGGTTTAATGGAGAATGCCGTTGTGTAGGATTTAGTATTTGCACCAAATTGGCAGGCTTTACACACTGAACATTTAAAAAAGCCCGTCCTGGCCATTAGCCATGTATCCTGCACTTTTTTCTCCTGGCTATTACTCACTAGCATGTTTCCCATACTCATACCTCTCCTAAAGGTGATAGATAAAACTGAATTCCCAATTACCGGGTCATCACGAATAAAATGCCAGTGATGCCTCATAATAGCTCTTATTTGCTTTTCTTGCCTGGAGTAAGAGAGGATCAATCTGGTAGGTTGCGGGGTTTCTGTTTTATCAATTATTTCTGTCCTCTTGGCTCTATATTTTAAAAGATCCTTCCTAGCTTGAACTCTGGATCTTTTTATAGCTGCCTCAATTATTTTAAGACTATACCCCCTGACTAGAAACCTAACACGACTTTCCTCCTGCTTTTCCTCTGCATCCACATTGCTGCTGCATATTCGTCGAATGCGCAACATCTCCCCATAAGGAATACTTTTGATAAGATGGGGAGGATGGGCACTCGACGCATGCAGCAATGTGTTGCCTGCCGTGGGCTTTCTAAAAAGAGGTGTGTTTAAGACATTGTTAATGACTTGGACCTGCACGTCTAAAAATGTTATAGTGCTGTTACTTATAGTTGATGTAAATCGCAAATTAATATCATTTTTATTAATTTGTTCTATAAATTCAATTGCACTCTCCTTTATATATATATATTCACTGAAAAAAACAAAGGCTACAGAAACGTTATAGTTAGGCTCATGTTTTACTCGTACAAAACCTGAGAAATTCAGCAGTTATAGTTAGCTGAGCTAACTATAACTCATGCCCCCGCAATGCACTGCTTGTGACCTCACTTATTACATCACTCATGACATGGTCAGTGACATCACTGATGACATCTCAAAAGACATCACTGATGACATCATCCTGACAGAATCTCTGACGCACCCACTCACACCCTAAGGACCATTGGCAGCCAAGGGGATTTCAACCCCAACCAGGAGCGTGCCAGGAGGCCCGTTTGCAGAGTATTGAAGAAAGGGGGCAGGGCCTCTGGCGACTTGACAGCTTTTTTTTATTTTTCATTTTTTAGGAAGGGGGGCTACGTGGTCCCCCTTCCCTGGGCCATTTTGGGCCTGGGGCCCCTCCGCCAGGGCCTGATCCTTTTTACATTTATTTAATTTTAAAAAACGGGGGGCGAGGCCAGGCAGTCCGACATGGCGGAAGCGCCTTAGAACAGCTCCCGGAGCCCGTTGATAATCCTCCATTAATCCTACCATCAAGGTGTAGCTGCTGCTGTTCCGACCCTTCGTGGGACATTGTGAGGCTGTGGGGCGCCTGCGACGCCTCCATTGGGCTCCGGATTCTGCCTTGGGCTGCCGAGGTAGCGGGCGGACTTGAGCCCGGCTGCTGGCCTGGGGTGCCTGGCCTCCGGCAAGACGGGCCTGCTGCCTGCGAGCCGTGCGCGGCTTTGGGTCTCGGATGCCTGTGGGTGGTCCCCCCGGGACTTCGTCTTGAGGGCTGGCCGGACCATCTATCCCGTGGAGTCGCGATGTGGATCTTCAGCTGAGCGAGTGGGGGCTGCTGGTGACCCGTAACGTAGCTGTGCCGCCATCTTGTGTTCTTCCCAAGTGGGCCTGCCCGATATGCCGTTGCTGGGGCATCCCCGGGGTGCGGCCCCTGCTGGTGTACTGGCGGGATCGGCAGTCTAGATCGGACTGCGGCGCCCTCGGCACCCCCCTTCCTGGGGTCTGTGATCGTTTGGAAGAGGCCTGAGTCGCGACCGGCTTATTAGTCGCTGCGGCTGGAGTCGTGTTGGGGCCCTGGTGTGCGCCCGCCCCTCTGCCTCCCACCCACTGTGTGCCTGGCGAGATCTAGGGCCGCGGGTGGATCCGCGATCGGCTGACACTGAGATACCGGGAGCCGCCTCCGGCCGTGAAGTGATTGCGGCCTGACTGGGGCCTGAAGCTCTTCCTCTGTTGCGACGCCCTGCCACCTCTCGGATTGCCCGCTCGGGGCCATGGGTGTCCGAGAGTGTTGGTACTACATTGGTGCCGTGGACGTGTTGCCTGGAGTGAACCGGGCGCCCCGGTGCTCGGTGGCTGTGTCGGGCCGCGATACCCCCGGGACCGGGTCCTTCTTTGGTCTTCGTGCAGCGCCAGACGACTACTGCTGCGAGGTGCGGCGGCGTCCTGAGAGGGAGTGCCGGCATGATTCAGTGGAGCCTGACTGTGACCCTGGACGTGTTCTGCCCCGGAGACATCCCGGTGAGTGTGTTGGGTCCCCGGCTGTTTCCTCCTATTGTCGCTCCCGAGCCTGGGGTCCGGTACACTTCTCCTGCTATTGTGCTGCCCTGGACGATACTCCACTTGCTTAGAGCGGGCTGCCCCTTGGAACTGGTGATATTGCTGCCTAGCCCCCAACTGTGCCCACTGGCTGATTCCGTGGGACGCTGGAATACTCTATAGCTGGTGGTGTCAGCCCGGCTGTTGCTGGGCTGTCGTGGGTTGGTAACACCCATTAGGGTGGGTGGGGGGCTATCGCCTGTGGAGGCAGCCAGGTTAGGTCCTGGTGCGGCTTGTGGGTGTGGAGCCCTCCCCCAGTGGCCGTTTCTGGTTGCTCGGCGGTGCACTTCAGAGGTGCGGGCCGTGTTTCGGTGACCTGCTGGCTTCAGTCTACTATAGATATTTATCCTGGGCACGTCTCCCCGCCTTGCTCGCAATGTCTAAAGATAATCCCTCTGGGGCCACATCTAAACAATCTACAATGGACAAATTCACTGGTGCCGGTGCCCAGCCATCTGCCCCTGAAGCTGCGGCGATAGCTATTCCTGACAATGCCGCGGCTATCACACAGTCTAGGGATGCGCTGGAGGCCAAAATCGGCGCGGTCGGATCAGACTTCATGCTCCTTCGTCAAGATCTTCGCAACGCGGTACAGAGGATAACCGAAACTGAATCGCGGATCTCTACAACGGAAGATGCGGTGACCACCCTTCAAAAGAAGATGTCCAGCTTGGAGTCGCTGGCGTGCGGCCTAGCAGCCAGAGTGGAAGATGCGGAAGGCCGAGCTCGGTGGAAAAACCTCCGCTTTGTGGGGTTTCCTGAGGGCTGCGAGAACAATAATATGGTGGACTTCTTAACCAAATGGCTCACGGAATGGCTCCCTGCTGATTCTATGTCCACATGCTTTATAATTGAACTGGCGCATTGTGTCTTGCAGCAGAGACCGCCTCCCGGGGCACGTCCCCGTCCAATAATCGCCCGATTCCTTAATTACAAGGACCGCTATCCAATCGTCCAACATGCACGGCTGAAGGGGGTTCTTACCTATGCCTCTTAACACATCATGATTTTCCCTGACTATACTAAAGTGGTCCAACAGTGCCGACAATCATTTGCCGAGGCAAAAGCCTGTCTGAGTGGTCTGAAAATTCAATACTCCCTACTATTTCCAGCCCGTCTACGTGTCTCCTACATATCACGGACCTATTTCTTTGAATCACCTGAAGAGGTGATCAGTTGGATGGACGAATCGGTTAAATTGAAGACCCTTGCCCCTTTTGGAATTGACTCAGACACTTCATCAGTGGGTTCCGGCCGGGATCCACCCAGGACCAGCGGGAAACAACAACACCGGTCGCGCTCTAGGAGAAGATCCCAGAATCGCAGCAACTCTCGTAGACGTACAACAGAGGGTCAACAATCTCCTACTCCTTCATAACAAACGCTGGCAGAACTGTTTGATAGACACATTAATTTTGATGGCTGTTTTCATGTGGGCTGCACGGACTTATACATTTCAGAGGGCTTGTAGACGCTGTAATGTACAATAGCTGTTTAATGGGGATCCATTGGATGGGAACGGTTCCTACCCCCCATTGGGGGCGGGACGCTCGCCATACCGCGACAGATGCTCCAACATTCTTGAGGTATGGGGGGGAGGGAGGGAGTGGTTTTTTTTGGGAAGTGTATGTTGTTTCTTAGTGTCACAATATTCTATTTCGTGTATTGACTCCGATCGCATTACACTACCCACATGTTGGTCTCCTTACATGTCAGATACCCGATATGACAGACACCCAGGCGTGACGATTGAATATTACTAGCTGGAATGTCCGTGGCCTGCTGGACAAGATTAAAAGGGGGGCCATACTCCGCCAGGCCAAGCGCTACCACACAGATATCTTAATGCTACAGGAAACCCACATGTTGGGCACCAAGACAACCTGTCTAGCGCGCTTTGGCTTTGTCCAGACATACCACTCTGGCTTTACTAGGGGATCTCGGGGAGTGGCAATATTAATTCATCGCGGGGTGCCATTTGTTCATGATCGGACCTGGTCTGACCTCCAGGGCAGGTATATAGTGGTGAAGGGCACGTTGTATGGTGAGCGTCTCACTCTAGTCTGTGTATATGCCCCCCCCACACCTGTCGTGGAACTTGGTGGAGCGGGTGACGTCCCTCTGGGCTGAGCTTCCGCAGGGCCTGATGATCGCCGGGGGCGACTGGAATGATATGTGTCCTTCATTAGATAGATGGCGTGGCACTGGGCTGCGGACTGACACGCCCGAGTCGAAGCTACAGGTGCTGACCCAGGGAGTGGGAATGGGATGGGTTGATACCTGGCGGAAATTGCATCTGACTGTGAATGAATACACATATTTCTCACATATTCATGACTCTTTCTCATGCCTTGACTATATATTCATCTCCTCTCCCCACACTCACAAAATTGAGTCAGCCGAGATCTTGCCCAGGGGTTTGCCAGATCATTCCCCAGTTACACTGGCATTGCATTTGGGCCCCGGACGCTCCCCGCCCCGTTGGCGCCTCTCGACATGGCTACTACAGGATTATCACTACCGTCACCAGATGTATACCGCCATTACTGAATATTTTTCCCATAACATTGGCACCGTAGACTCCCCTGGGACTCTTTGGGAGGCCATGAAACCAGCACTAAGGGGAGTGGACATTGCCTTTTGTACCGCGCAGCGTCGTCAGCGCCAGGAAAAACTGACCCGCACTGAGGCCCAAATCATCGATTTGGAACGAAGAAGTCGGGATGCAGATGGTGGTGTGGCTCGCCGCCAGCATTCCACAACACTACAATTGTACGCTAGCGATCTATTGGACGAAGCCAAATTGTGTTGGTTAGCCACGCGTAGCCGAATTTATCAGTGGGGGGACAAATCTAGTGCCCTTTCACACCGTCTATGCCAGTATATGCTCCGACCCGTGATTCTTCCCGAAATCCTCGGTCCGGTGGGCGAGGAGCTTACAGACCCTGTCCGAGTTGCTACCAGCTTCGCTGACTATTTCACAGACTTGTACACACCGCGGGAGACTCTTTCTGAAGCTACCATGGACCGGTTTTTGACTGAACTGCCCCCGCGATCCCTGTTGGACTCTGTGAGCGATGACCTGGACGCCCCGGTCACGATGGAGGAGATTCAGAGTGCCCTATCGGACATGCGCTCAGGTAAAGCACCGGGCCCGAATGGATTTCCTTGCGAGTTCTACAAGAAATACTCCTCTCAAATATCTGCACATTATTTGGCGGCTCTCCAAGCTGCGGTTGAGGACGGCCGGCTCCCGGTTGACTGTCGTCACGCTGAAATAGTGATCTTCTTAAAACCGGGTCGGCCCCCAGAACTACACACCTCATATAGACCGATCTCCCTACTTAATGTGGAGGCAAAACTTTTAGCCAAAATCATTGCGAACCGCATCGTCCCACACATAACCTTAGTGCACCTAGTCCAAGTGGGCTTTATGCCCAGTCGTGCCACCCGACATAATATCAGACGCGCACACAACGCTATCGCCTCTGTCGATCGGCTGAATGAGCCGGCTGCGCTCATTTTCGCCGATATTGATAAGGCCTTTGATTCCCTTAGTTAGACCTACCTCTTTGCACTTTTGAACCGCCTTAATATCGGCCCTCGACTGCTTCAATATATTTGTACCAGACAGGGATGCCCTTTATCTCCCTATCTTTTTGCACTCGCCATGGAACCACCTGCGTCGTGGGTGAGAATTGACGCCCAGGTACATGGCTTCGAGTGGTCGCTGGAGGTCTCCGATCGTATAGCGTTGTACGCCGATGACGTATTATTCCTTTTCAGACGCCCAAATAGATCTGGCCCATGCCTGCTTCGTATAATGCAAATTTTCGGCGAAAACTCCGGTCTCTTTTATGGCCTCTGTGATGGGGTGACCGGCTCGGAGCTTGGACACATGAGGTGACGGTTGTGTCGGATGGCTTTAAGTATCTGGGGGTGTTCCTGTCGTCGTCCCAACCCGCCTCTTGGAATAGGAATCTGGCCCCTCTGTTGACTCAAATCAAGGAACAGGTGCGCTCCTGGTCACATCTGCCTTTGTCATTATTCGGCCGATCGGCCATTTTTTAAATGGTCTCGCTACCTCGCCTTCTTTACCAACTTCAAAATCATCCCTACCCAATACTACATACATGGTTTCGGCAGTTAAACACAGTCCTTAGTCACTTCCTTCTGGGTGGGGGCTCCATGCGCGTCGCTCTACGAACGTGCTTTCAGTCCACATTCTGTGGGGGTCTTGCGACTCCAGACATCCAGGCCTACCATGCTGCATCTCATCTCCTCATTTTAAACGACTGGTGGTATGGAGATATACGAGACCCTGCCTATGCTGTTGAGCATTGGTTAATGGACTCTAAATCTTTACACACAATCCTATACTCTAGTGCGACGCTCAAACCGTTACCGCCCGCAACTCGGACGGTCTTCGTGATATGGCGACAAGCACTGCGTAGGATGGGGTGGTGGGGCAAACTCACGAAAGAGACTCCTCTTTGGCGCAACGGCCTCCTACCACAATTGTCTGGGTTACAGGGTTTCGTGGGCTGGGACACTATTGGGATTTCGACATTCGGCGCCGTCCTCCATGGTCGGACCCTGAGGTCATTCCAGTAGCTGTAATCCGAATTCCAAATGCCTCGGTCTCAATTTTACAGATATTTGCAATTTCTTCACGCATTCTCCTCGTACCTTGCTCAGCAAGACAGCATTCCCAACTTTAATCCTATTGAGGCCAAGGGCTTCCTAGGTGAGATGGGTGCGCACAAAATCACAGCATTATACCGCACATTGGTCACTAACAGCCACACTACACTCAACAAGACCAGAGAGGCCTGACAGGAAGATTTAGGTCCACTTGATGAGGACGACTGGGTTGAGGCTCTTGAGTCCCCGCGCGGGGTGTCCATTGCTGCTCGCCTTTGCCTTATACAATTTAAATATCTCCACTGTATATACTTCACTCGTTATAGGCTTTGGCGAGCTGGGAGAATCGCATCACCCCTGTGTCTGCGCTGTGGGATGGCCGAGGGCACTTTCCTCCACACGATATGGGACTGTACTGCTTTATAGCGGTTTTGGCGTTGGGTGCTGGCTTGTCTCTCCGAGGTGCTGGGGTGGGACATTCCACAGTCACCGCAGTTGACCATGCTTCATATTGCAGAGGGGGTTGGAGGCAATAGATACTAAAGACATCTGCTGTTCTTGGGGCTTACTCTGGCCAAGCGCAAAATCGCCGAGGCTTGGAAAGCGACGTCTCCGCCATCTGTAGGGGCCTGGAAACGGGGCCTTGACTTCTCCATGGGGTTAGAAATACCGATATTTAAGGCACGTGGGTGTCCCCAGAAACTCCTGAAGATTTGGAAGCGTTGGGCTGACAATCGGGATCTGTATATTGAACCTATTCCCCCTGCGTTATGCAATGATGATTTGCCGTAGAGATCACCAGCTGGGCACTCACAGTGAGAACAATTGTATCTGTACTCAAATATCACGACGGGAGCCTTTGTCCGATAATGTATATATGGACTTTGTGACACTGATGTTTTTTGTTTGCAATGTTTCTAAACGTTTAATTCAATTTTCTGCATACTCCTTTTTCCAACGATTGTATAGTGTAAAAGTTGACATATTTACTACTGCCATGATACATATGCCATGTGCTACCCTGGTGTCTCCCGGGCCTTTTGTGTCTGTCAACAAAAAAATCAGTAGTGAAAAAAAACAAAAAATGGGAGGCCTCCTCTTCCTGGGCCGATTCTGACCCCGGGAATTGCATCCCCCAGGGCCTGCCCTTTTTGTTTTTTAAACGGGAAGGGGGGCTGCACAGCCCCCCCTCCCAATGCTGATTTTGGCCCCGTGGACCCCATCCTACAGGGCCAGGCCTTAATTAATTTTTTTACAAAATGGGGAGGGGTACTGTGTGGCCTCCCTCCCGGGCCAACATTGGCCCCGGGAACCCCATCCCCTGGGGCCTGGCCAGTTCACTGGGACGAAGGGGGGAACTGAAGGCCCTCGCCTCCGTCCCTGCTGGCTCCCAGGCTACTGCGTGAGCCGGCATTGCTTTGGGACCTAGGGAGCTGTTCCCTGGGTCCCAAAGCAAAGTGTCTGTTTCCCTGCTCACTTTACAGGGAGCAGGTAAACAGACACTTGCTCTGCTTTCAGCAAGCAAGAGCATTTTGTGCTCTCGTTTGCTGAAAGCAGAGCACTTGTTTGCTATGGCTTGGCAAACTGCAATGTCCCGGGGGTTGCTGCAGCCGGTCCGGGGGTTGGCGGTCCCAGGGGCATGTAGGGCTTCACGAGGGTGCTGCACAGCCCCCCTTCTTTATTATGTAAGCCCCTGGGAGGTGATGGTCCCTGGGGCCGCTACAGACTCCCCTCATTTTTGTATTTGTGCCCCGGGGAGATGGCGGTCCCTGGGGCTGCTTGAGGGGGCTGGAGCCCCCCACGCCTTATTATTTATTTTAGCCTCGGGGAGGAGGTGTTCCCCCGGGCAAGGTGGTCCGCACTGGATCTTTTTAAGTATTATGTTTGTGCCCCAGGGAGCTGGCGGTCCCCGGGGCAGCGGGGAGGCCATAGGGCCTCCCCCACATTCTACATTTTAATATGTTTATTTGCCCTGGGAAGGTGGCGGTCCCCAAGGCAGCGGGGGAGCCGTGAGACTTCCCCGTATATAATTAAGTTACTGCCCCGGGTAGGTGGCGGATCCCGGGGCTGCAAGAGAGGCCATAGGGCCTCCCACATCATTTTTATATTACATTTTTGCCCCGGGGAGGTGGCGGTCCCCGGGTCAGCGGGGGAGCCGTGAAGCGCCCCTACATATATTAATGTTACTGCCCTGGGGTGGTGGCGGTCCCCGGTGCTTTGAACAGCCCTAGCAGGGGGGCCCATGATTGATTGATTGATTGATTTGAAATTTGTAAAGTGCAGCAATTACCAAAAGGCGTCAAGGCGCTGTAGATCACTGTCGGGAAACACCAGCTCATAGGCAAAAGAAGATATCTAAAGAGAGAATAACCATGTCTTAAGAGCCTTCCTGAAGGGCAGGAGATGGGGAATGCACCCCCCCTACATTTCCACAATGCCCCAAGTACCTGGCCCACCTGGGGGGTTATTCTAAAGCAAGCACAGGAGCCCACACTTGCTTTTTAATTATTTTTTTGCCCCAGATCCACCTGTAAATTTAACCCCTCGGAAGGTCAGTGCTTTCCCTACTGTTGCACAGACTGGAGTGGGAATAGTACATTTAACCCCTCCGACGTCCAACGCTTTCCCTACTGTTGCACAAACAGGAGTGGGAATAGTAAATATTACTTCTCCGAAGTCCAACGCTTTCTCTACTGTTGCACAGACTGGAGTGGGAATAGTAAATTTAACCCCTCCAAAATCCAATGCTATCCCTACTGTTGCACAGACTGGAGTGGGAATACTATATTTAATCCCTCTGAAGTCCAATGCTTACCCTACTGTTGCACAGACAGGAGTGGGAATAGTAATCCTTCCTCTCCGAAATCCAATGATTTCCCTACTGTTGCAGAGACTGGATTGGGAATAGTACATATAAACCCCTCCATAATCCAACACTTTCCCTACTGTTGCACAGACTGGAGTGGGAAAAGTAAATTTAACCCCTCCGAAGTTCAGCACTTCCTACTATTGCACTGTTTGGCGTGGGAGTGATATATTTAACCCCTCAAAAGTCCTACACTATGGGGCCGATTCCAATCTTGGTCGGAGGCGCACCCAATACCATTCGGTCGGGAAAAAAGCCATGCGAAAGCCTGTTTCCCGAACGATCCGTACAGCACACCGAACGAGTAAGTACGATGCGCACAACAGCAAAGAATCCGGCCGAGCCGTACTCACCCAAACCAGGTCCTGTTCCCCGACCGAGGCGAATCCGGAAACGCCGAATCGAGTCGCACGGAAGGAAATATGCAGCTCCGTCCGGCCGAACGAGTACGATGCGCTTTCCGTACGCGCCGAACCCGTCGCTACGCACGGCACGTCAAAGCATCCGGGAGAGGCGCACATAAGCTCCGATTCGCGCCACAACACGATCCACGGCTCCGAGACGAACACGCCAGCGACGAGGACGAGGCGAAGCAACGAGAAGGACGAACGACACGAACCAACCATGAATCCCTTTGTCCCGATCATACCAATATTCTACATTTACTACCGGAACAGGCACGGGCGCGTACGGCGCAGAAGGTAATTCAGACACCAACCACAAAACACATACAACACGTACACGACACATCACACACACACAGAGGGATGCAGAATATACTTACACCAGCAACAGCAGCACCATAGGGGCGGGATGCCCATCACCAATGCCACATATGCACACAGGGGACTGAATGCGCACCACCACCCCTACCCAGGGGGGGCAGGATGCCTACCGCTACTGCCACCCTCACCCAGGGGGGGCAGGATGCCTACCACTACTACCACCCTCACCCAGGGGGGGCTGGATGCCTACCACTACTACCACCCTCACCCAGGGGGGGCTGGATGCCTACCACTACTACCACCCTCACCCAGGGGGGGCTGGATGCCTACCACTACTACCACCCTCACCCAGGGGGGGCTGGATGCCTACCACTACTACCACCCTTACCCAGGAGGGGCAGGATGCC
Organism: Calotriton arnoldi; assembly: GCA_963921515.1. Taxonomy (NCBI): domain Eukaryota; kingdom Metazoa; phylum Chordata; class Amphibia; order Caudata; family Salamandridae; genus Calotriton; species Calotriton arnoldi. The sequence goes on from CAWUFW010000465.1 coordinate 535,918, forward strand.
TACCACTACTACCACCCTCACCCAGGGGGGGCTGGATGCCAACCACTACTACCACCCTTAGCCAGGGGGGGCTGGATGCCTACCACTACTACCACCCTTACCCAGGGGGGGCAGGATGCCTACCACTACTACCACCCTTAGCCAGGGGGGGCTGGATGCCTACCACTACTACCACCCTCACCCAGGGGGGGCTGGATGCCTACCACTACTACCACCCTCACCCAGGGGGGGCTGGATGCCTACCACCACCCTTAGCCAGGGGGGGCTGGATGCCTACCACTACTACCACCCTCACCCAGGGGGGGCTGGATGCCTACCACCACTACCACCCTCACCCAGGGGGGGCTGGATGCCTACCACTACTACCACCCTCACCCAGGGGGGGCTGGATGCCTACCACCACCCTTAGCCAGGGGGGGCTGGATGCCTACCACTACTACCACCCTTAGCCAGGGGGGGCTGGATGCCTACCACTACTACCACCCTCACCCAGGGGGGGCTGGATGCCTACCACTACTACCACCCTTAGCCAGGGGGGGCTGGATGCCTACCACTACTACCACCCCCACTCATAGGATGGACAATGCATGACACAACCAGCACACCACAACCTAGGGAATGCAAGAAGAAGACATCCCCCAACACCATGACAAGCATGTGTAGACTGTGTCAAATGCCTACAACACCGAACATGACTTTGAACATACAATGTGACCCCTAGCACATGTGCCACACATATATGTGTGTGGCACCCACAATGCAAGCAGGCCATGACCATTGTGGCAATGGGGTCCAAACCCCCATCATCACAGTGACCAAAATGTAAGTGTGGGGTCCATAGCTGAAGCACACTTTGAACATTGTGGCAATGGGGTCCAAACCCCCATCATCACAGTGACCAAAATGTAAGTGTGGGGTCCATAGCTGAAGCACACTTTGAACATTGTGGCAATGGAGTCCAAACCCCCATCATCACAGTGACCAAAATGTAAGTGTGGGGTCCATAGCTGAAGCACACTTTGAACATTGTGGCAATGGGGTCCAAACCCCCATCATCACAGTGACCAAAATGTAAGTGTGGGGTCCATAGCTGAAGCACACTTTGAACATTGTGGCAATGGGGTCCAAACCCCCATCATCACAGTGACCAAAAGGTAAGTGTTGACAAAGAAAGAGGTGCAACTGCCAAACTGCATGGATGATTCCTGGTCACAGAACAACAAACACATCAGTGGCAAAGTAGTGTATGTGTCCCATTGCAACATAAATTGGGGGAGCCAAATACTGCAGTGCAAATAAGACATACCTTTGGCCATGTGCAGACAAACAACACCCATGGGGGCTGACACCGTCAACAATCATCAATGACACAATGACAGAAGTGACCATCAGAATGCAGACCCACATATTTGCACCAATGGGCACACACATGCAGATACCCTGTGGAGACTGCAGATGTGAGGTGAACAGATACCATACCATGGCAGCAATGGGACACACAAACCATGATCATTGTGCTGACCGATGACCTAGGAGTCCCAGGGACAGCAGGGAAACCCACCAAACTACATACAGCCAATGGCACACCCAAGATATGCCAATGCAGTGGTGCAGATGCACAAACACAAACAGGCAGACCCACACTGCACATCATTCACAACAGGTGAGGGGGTGCCAGTGTCCCCAGGCAACCACACAACACATGAGGAGACCTGAATACCAATCATACAGATGTGCATACAGTGCCACACAAAGGTAACTCATGGATCCAAATCCCCTATGTGGGCAAGCAGGCATTGTCAGATGAGAGGGAGCACAAATCACACATGTCACACAGGCACGTAGGGACAGCAACTGACACAGCAAGACACAGACACACCACAGCACCACCCCCAGGGCCCCCACAATGTGGTGACCATGGGCTGCATCACAATCCCACTGTGATGACAAAGCTAAATGTGGTTCACACTGTGAACCACAGTCATGTGTCCTGAGCAACTAACTACCATCACACCTACACAAGCACAAATCAAACTGCATGGCCAGTAAGCCAAGGCCAACATGGAGGCAGGGGCCTAGCCGGGCAACAACTCTCATCTGCACACACTCAACACCACACCCCTCGACCTCCAACAATGTGCAGCAGTGAAGCACACATGCACTGGTGACATTGCACATGTACCCATGACTATTCCAGGGTGGTGGGTGGGAACCAAGGTGCAGAAACACACCACACATGGACACTCAACAAGACTCCTGAATGTCTGACACACTGCACACTACGCTGTACATGGACATGACGGCAATACCACACCAACCAATGGGATCAAAGCCACAGTCACACACCAATGAAGAAGCCAAGGTCACCCACAAAGAACACACATAGACAACAACCAACATTGCAGCCCGGACCCTGAGGAGTGCCAGCAGTCACACACACAACGTGTCACAATCACTGAAAGATAACACAAACTGGAAATCACATGACAGGGGCAAACAACAAGTGCCAAGGGGAAACCTGACTGTGACCCATCTGCGTCTGCACACAAACTCAGCCCTGACAGCAAACACACCTATGGGTGACACCCTGAGAACCCAGGGCGAAGACTTTGGGGGAACATAGGTCAACTCAGCTAGCATCACAAACAGGTACAACACTAGGGATCACAGCATGCACAGCTAAACGGAAGTGAACACACAGACATGCACATACAACACACACCTTGGGCGCAGGCAATGTCACAGGAGTACACACTGCCATGAGGGGACTCCACTCCTGTGTGAGGAAAGCTGTGCCATATGTTGCCTCAGTAGGGCCCCATCATGTCAGCTGAGCACTTGGTCACACAATCAACAATTAGCACCAAATGAGGGCTCCCGTCACATCAGCCTGGTCATGGAAGTGCCAACGGAATCATCAGCACAGATCCAACACACTTGTATAGCAATGTTGCACTGACAACACAGATGAGTCCTTCCCCATTGATGCCCAAACCTGCATGTCCACTGGAGATGGCCACACGGTCAGGGAAGTAGAGCGAATTGAACAATGGCAGGCACAACAGATGTGCAGGGGTGGAAGCCACAGATGTGAAATAGCCAATCTAAGTAGGAAATCCCATTGCCAAATACTGAACACATGACACCCTCAGATGCTGCTATGGATGACATGGATACACCACAGGATAGGACACATTCCCCCTGGACCACATGGGTTCCTGCACAGTAACACTTCATTATCATGAGACCAAATATCACCATCACTGCAGCAAGGGCATGGTTAGCATCATCAACAACATGTACATCAGAAGCAAAAGCACTAGAGAACAGAAAGTTGCTTTATTCAGCATATGTGGCATTAAAAGTAGAAGTCCGGTAGAACATAAACAAAGGCCAATGGCCAGTCCATCAACAAAGTCACAAGTGGGTGGCAGATGCCACCCTACACATGCCTGCACAAAACCAGGGACAATCCATTAGGAGGGGCAACCGGGGGAGCAGGCCAGGCACCGCAGGGACAGGATCAGGACTCACCAGGAGGAAGCAGGGAAGGGGTGGTGGGTGCTGGAGAGCCACTGACAACTGCAGTGGAGGTGTCTGACATGGTGTGTGCCGGCACAACTGGGGGGCATGACTCAGATGTTGTGGGTGCCGGCACGACTGCAGTGGACCCTGCAGATGGAGTGGACAGGTCCGCCACTGCAGTGCCCAAGTCAGACAGGGTGGTAGTGGACTCCACTGCAGTGCCTACCACCAGGGGAGGAGAATGGGGAACAGGCAAGGTGGGCTGGACAGAGGGGAGGACACCCTCACCACATCAGTGGCACAGACAAGCGCAGCGGGGGTGTGGTGCCGGGAGAGCAAGTGGCAGGGGGAGAAGGCCGGAGCCTCTTGGGGATGGTATATCTGTGGGTGGGGGAACCTGGGGCAGGGTGTGGTGGGGGCACCTGTGGAGTGGGGGCCTGAGGGATGGAGGAAGGAGACCTGGTGCTTGAGCTGCAGGGCGGCGGTGGGGACTTGCTCTTACCACTCCGGGGGGACTTGCGGGTGGGGGCCTCAGTCTGTCTGCGCCTGGGGGAGGGTGTCCGGGGGCGAGGGGCACTCTGCTCCGTGTGGGGGGCTTCCTCTTCCCCCTGGATGCTGGAGCAGCTGGATCGGAGGGAAGAGGCCGAGGTCACTGAGGAAGAGGCGCTGGGTCTTTGGGGTTGCAGGTGAGGCAAGGGAGGGTGCTTTGGAGGGAGAGGCAACTGAGGACTGCGCAGTGCCCGTGGATGCGTGTGTGTGTACCAGGGCCCCATCCCCTGTGAGTCTGGTTTCAGTCCCCTGACTGTGCGTGCGTGTGCATTTTGTTTGTGGCGTGTGTGTCTGTGTGCTGGACGTGTGTGTGCTGGTGTGTGCCTGTGCCGGTGTGTGTGTGCTTGGGACGGGTAAGGTGCTGGGGAGTGTGGATGGAGCAGAGGCAGGAGGGGTGAGGGACTGTCTGAGGAGGGACACTGCTGCCGTCAGGGAGGAGTCCATGGACCTATTGCCCCTCTGTAGGTCAGACATGCCCGATGAGATGCCCTCCATGAACGACACCAGCTGAGTCAACAGAGCGGTGTGCGCATGGAGGGCACTCAGCATGGCTGTCTGCCCTACATGGAGCTGGCGAAGGAGGTACACAGACTCCTCACTCAGGGCAGCAGGAGACACAGGGGCAGGGGGTGCGGTGCCTGGCCCAAAGGAGACACGCTCCCGAACATGGGAGCCTCCACGGACCTGGGGAATGGGAGCCGATGGGAGGGCGGTGGTGGTGCTGGTGGTGGCGGGGACAACAACACTAGCTGGGGTGTGGTGGCTGCTGACACCCGCCTCTATAAGGGAGTCATCCTCCGAGTTGCTCTGGTCCTCAGCTGAGGTGGATGGTGCTGAGGACTCCTCGGTGTGGCTCCCCTCGCCCTCCGTGCCACTGGGTCCCTCCGACCACTCCTCGGCTGCTGACCCAGTCTGGCTCTCTGGCTCCTCCTGGTCCGTGGAGCTGTCCCCTTCCGTGGCCGTGGATGTATCTGCAAACAATGGGGAAACAGACAGACATCAGTCACCTGCACCAAACGCACACACCACTGTGAGCACAGCACATTACAGAGCAAGCCCTGGCATCATTAGTTATACATTGCTAAAAGTGCCCTAACTGAACAGGAGAAGCCAATTGTCAGACTGATGCCAAGCATGGCACTCACATCCCACATGGCCTTGCACCCATCTGTCTGGTGTCTGTTGGATTGCAACACCCCAGTGTGGACACATGCACCAAGTACACAGTAGTTGGACAGTGCAGAGGACACGGTGTGGCATGTGGACATGCACACATCACAGCTCTTGCCACTGAGTCAGTACAGGTTTCCGGATGAAAGGGATGCCCAGAGTCAAATAGGAAATGCATGTGATGCATACCAGCGACAGACACCATGATGCACCCATGTCCTGATAGCCATCGCCACAATGGTGTGCATGTAGCACATGTCACTCCCCTGCAGGACCACCAATAAGTTGACACATGCCATGGCAGAGGCATGACTGCTAAGTCATACATCACTGTCTCAGTGATGTATGACTTGGCAGCCAGACAACAACACTATGTACTGTGTCACAATAGTAGGTCATGGGGAATGCAAGTCCTGGAACTGCACAAGTGCACATGTACATCCCCCACACAACACATCATCTTAACCCTCATCTGTCCAGGTCATACCTATTGGACATATGGGAGACCTGTGACACTACCCTCTGAACCTGAGCCCCTCACAATCTGCTGTGAATGGGGAACAGCTGCCTGAACTTCACATTCGCATACCCCAGTCTGCACGGGCAGCTGATCAAACACCTATGTGACACACAAGTATCGTCTCCTATGGTCACATCTCCAGGGGCATGCTGAGCCCCTACCAAGAAACACCCCAGCAGTCCTGGCAACTAATCCACAGCACACTGACACAGAGGCAGACACCTGAGGGGTCAAATCACTGCGCACAATGTGTCAGCTGATACACGGGAGTGGGAGTACAGAGTGCATTGCATGGCCTGGAGTAGGCATGACTGTCCTGCTCCACATGAATGAGGGATGAGCCCTGGACAGTGGATAGCTGGCTATGTATGTGTGACACACGTAATCTGCACACTCCTGGGGCCCAAACATTGTTCCCACCCGCTGCATGGGCGTGTGCCACATACCCCAGGCACATGTGGTGGCTCAGCTCAGCAAGTGGACCGCATATCAAAGCAACACGCAGATTACATGTCCGAACACAGGCGTTGTGTGAACAATGGACCCACCCATGATGCCCACAACAGAGTTAGGGAAACAGATGCTGTCCCCCACCTTTAGTGAAGCAAACTGCAAGGACACAGTCCCAAGTGACACAATTCCCTGAATATAAGGGCCACACCTGGGTATCAGATGAGCAGTGGGCAGTGCACAATAGAGGGACATGGCTCCTGGACAACATGACTGCTGCACTGTGGCAGTTGAACCAGGCCAGAGGAGGGCACAAAGCATGTAATACAGAGTTCACAGTGCAGTCTTTGACTCACCCCCTCCTTGCTGCTGTCTGGCCTTCAGCTGCCCATCCAGGTCTGGAAACACCACCGCCAGGATCTGGAGCATGTGGGGGTCAGGGTCCGTGTTCCGCCCCTCCTGCGAGGAGGCGACAGCTTCAGCTGGACCCGTGCAATCCTCCGGGTCCAGCCCCGAAGGTCCTGCCACCTCTTCTGGCAGTTGCGGATCCGGCGCTTGTAGACCCCCACGGACCGGACAGCCCGGACGATGTCCTTCCAGATCTCCTGCTTCCGATGGGCATTAACCTGTCAGGATGACAAAGTGAAAAGGCCATTACTACACATGCAACATATCTGTGCATGACACAGTTGCATATACATGTCTCAACCATAGGGGCACATGATGTACACAGGCAGTGCAAAGCTGCCCATGGACAGTTTGCCAGACGTCACTACATGGTATCATTGCATGGGAAGTAAAACCTTGTTCAAATGCACTGTCACTGCACCATACCTGTCCAGTGCATGTCACTACACACTATGGGGGGTGACAACTACTCAGTGAGCCTGCTAGCCAGTGGCGTGCAGACTTTCAGCCTTGCTAGTCAGACAATATGCACATTCAGAAAGGCAGTGCACAGAACACTCACCTGCTCCCCTGGTGTCCTATACAGCTTGCTGTACTGTGGAAGTAGGCTGTCCAGCAGGGCCTGGTTCTCTTCAAGGCTGAAGGCTGGGGCTCTCTCCACAGTACGTGCCATTGCAGGGTCCAGAGGGGCAGAGACAGCAGCAGTGCAGTGGCAGATGTCGTCCTGGAGCATGTAGTGCAGGAAAGTGAGCTCTCAGGGGAACAGCCAGCAATATATATGTGCTTGAGAGGAAGATACTGTCCCTTGTGTCCAAAGTGATAGGTCCAAGTCGTTTGCATCTTCTGAATCTGGCCAATCCATGGAATAGCAGCACCAAAACACGCCCACAGCATCCTTCAAATCTTCAACTTCATGACATACATGATTTTGCAACATTGTTGTGGGTGACCAACTGATTTTCCAGCAACCGACTCGTTCGAAATTCGAAAACGCGTCCGTTGCCAGGCAAGCCCATTTTCAATGGGTGCGCACCGATCGGTCCATTGCGGTACAACACGTACAGGGGTACAACGCGTACCCGCACACATTGAATGCAATGGGCCGGCCGGGGGCACCGATCGGTCCATTGCAGTACAACGCGTACAGGGGTACAACGCGTACCCGCACACATTGAATGCAATGGGCCGGCCGGGGGCACCGATCGGTCCATTGCAGTACAACGTGTACAGGGGTACAACGCGTACCCGCACACATTGAATGCAATGGGCCGGCCGGGGGCACCGACCTGTCCATTGCAGTACAACGCGTACAGGGGTACAACGCGTACAGGGGTACAACGCGTACCCGCACACATTGAATGCAATGGGCCGGCCGGGGGCATCGACCGGTCCATTGCAGTACAACGCGTACAGGGGTACAATGCGTACCCGCACACATTGAATGCAATGGGCCGGCCGGGGCAACGATCGGTCCATTGCAGTACAACGCGTACAGGGGTACAACGCGTACCCGCACACATTGAATGCAATGGGCCGGCCGGGGCACCGACCGGTCCATTGCAGTACAACGCGTACAGGGGTACAACGCGTACCCGCACACATTGAATGCAATGGGCCGGCCGGGGGCACCGACCGGTCCATTGCAGTACAACGCGTACAGGGGTACAACGCGTACCCACACACATTGAATGCAATGGGCCGGCCGGGGGCACCGACCGGTCCATTGCAGTACAACGCGTACAGGGGTACAACGCGTACCCACACACATTGAATGCAATGGGCCGGCCGGGGGCACTGACCGGTCCATTGCAGTACAACGCGTACAGGGGTACAACGCGTACCCACACACATTGAATGCAATGGGCCGGCCAGGGGCACCGACCGGTCCATTGCAGTACAACATGTACAGGGATACAATGCGTACCCGCACACATTGAATGCAATGGGCCGGCCGGGGGCACCGACCGGTCCATTGCTGTTCAACGCATCACTGTACATGTGACTGGCATATGTCAGCATGCCTGTCTCAGATGGACACATGCCAGCCACAGATAGCTCCCAGGGAGTGAGGGGCACACCTACATCACGACAGCCTGTCCAAACTTTATCATAAGGCATGTAAGGCTGCATTTCCTATTGTGTGTATGTTGGTGTACATGTTGTCCTGTGGGTGTCACCTGTGGGCAGCCACCCCCAGGCTGTGCACGTGTTCATGGGGACAGGATCCTGGGTGTTACGTGTACATGACCACTGTGATGTGCAACTGTTCATATCTGTGCATGTGCCATGGTCACATTTCACGGTGGTGTATGTGTATGTCATGTCACATACCCCGTGAGTCCCATGTGGGACGGTATGTTTGAGCCAGGGTGTCCCAGTGGCACAATAGTGATGGTCCTCCACAGTCTTTGTGCATGTAGTGTTTACAATGTCTCTGATTTCATGTGCACAATGGGAGACAGTCTCCACATCCAGGTTGTGTGTGCATGGACTTTGATGTTGTGCGTGTGTGTGTCACAGACGTCCATGTCTGTCCTGCCGTGGCAAGTGGGGCCACTACCTGTGGGGGTCATGGTTGTTTTGCTGTGGTGTATACATGAAACTCCATGTAATGCCAGTGTCCATGTGGCAATACAGGGTCCCTGGGAATGTACCTGTCGTTGAGCTGTGGTGCCTGGGGCACATCTGTCCTCACATGTCACTGTGGGGGTGATTGTGACACGGCAGCAGGAGATGGGAACTGTGACACGGCCTCATGATATCCAATGGGCCAACCTGGGACTAATTGATGCCACCTGTTGGACCGTGTTGACAGATGTTGGCCATGTATGTACCATACATGTCCTTCCGGAACTGCACACTTCATGTAGTTGTGCCTCATAATGATGTATGTTGGGATATTGAGTGTGTTCAATGCCGCATATGTGGGGTGACTGACAATCTTGCTTACTTCTCCTCTGCACTGCAGGGCTCCTGCTGTCCATCGACCATTCCCAGACCTGGCAACGATGGTGGAACGGGACAGCATCCGACGGTACCGCTTCACCAGGCAGCTGATTGAGGATTTGGCAGTGCAGTTGTCCCCACATTTGCAGCCTGGCCGGCCGTATCCTACAGCGCTGACCCCCAAGGTGAAGGTGATGGCAGATCTACACTTCTTTGCCACCGGTACCTTCCAACATACTGTGGCGACTGCTGGTGGGATGTCACAGACCATGTTGAGCCGTGTGCTCCGCGATGTTTTGGCGGCAATGTTGCTATTCCTGAACCGGTACATCTATTTCCCTAGACTGCGACGACTCACTGACGTGAAGAGTGACTTTTATGCCCTGGGGAGGATGCCGCATGTCATTGGCTCCATTGATGGGACACATGTGGCTTTGGTACCACCACAGGCCCAGGAGCAGGCCTACAGGAACCGCAAGCACTACCACTCGGTCAATGCACTGGTGGTGTGTCTTGCAGACATGACCATCACACACGTGTGTGCCCGTTTCCCTGGTTCAGCACACGATGCCTTTGTGATGAGGAGTAGTCGCATCCCCAGGATGATGGCACAGATGCAGAACCAGCGTGCCTGGCTTGTCGGTGTGTACTGACTTTGTGCCATTGTGTGTGATCTGATCTGTAGTATTCCGCCCACTTTTCCAAGTCAGCTAATGTGCACTTGTCTGTCCGTAGGTGACTCGGGATACCCCAACATGCCGTGGTTGCTGACACCCCTCAGGAACCCTGTGACACCAGCCCAGATGCGCTACAATGAGGCACATGGTCGGACCAGGAGAGTGATTGAGCGGACATTTGGTCTCCTGAAGAGCCGCTTCCGCTGCCTGGACAAGACCGGAGGGTCCCTCCCATATGCCCCTGCGAAAGTGTGCAAGATTATCATCGTCTGCTGCATGCTCCACAACCTGGCAGTGCGGAAGGAGTTGCCTCTCATCCAGGATGACAATGACCAACATCCGCCACCTGTGGAGGATCCTGGCCTGGACCACGATGCCAGTGACGATGATGATGATGATGATGGTGATGTCCGCACACAGCTCATCACCAACTTCTTTAGCTGAATGTGAGTATCCTGAGGTGTCATGTCAATGATGTGAGTTGGCATGATGTGTAGGTGGTGCTCTGGTGCTGTTGGAGTGTGTCCATGGGCTACTTGACTGGATGTGTGTTGCGATGTGTGCTTACAGGTGGGCTGTACTCCCCAACAGTGTTGACATGCTAACTTGGTTCTGGGTGGGTATCTTGTAACATGTATTGTGCATGAGTTTTGCTGTTCTGTCCTGTACTCCATTGCTTTTGACTGTGTGTCATTTCTGTCCTTCACAGGGTACTTTCAGATTCGTTTGGTCAACTGTGTCCACCGACGACGTGATTGCACTTCCAGGCTGGTAGCTGTTGTGTCCCTACAGGTGATGTGCGCCACACCCATGGACTTCCTTCCGTCTACAGTTGTTGACTGTGTGCCCGCTGCCAGGTGGGATTACCTTGCATCTGTAGTGGTTACGACATGTTGCAACTGTGTAATAAACCTGTGCTTCACTTTGTGATGTGCGTTGTCTGTGGTCACACATTTGTCTGCCATTTGCTTACTGCACCTGTGGGCTACTTGACTACAACTGGGAATGGGTGTGGTGTCTGTGCATTGCACCGTCTTCCCTGGCAACATCAGTGTAGGCAATGAGTCAGATGGCCTAGGTGTGTATGTGTTGTGTAGCCCTGGTGGTGTGTCTCCCTCATATGTGTCACGTTGCCTTTACTCACATGCCTGTGTTGTCCTTTCTGTTGCAGTTCGCATACACAGTGTAATTTTGCAGTTCATCAACCCCATAACAGCACCCACGTTGGAATCACAACAGAGGCAAGTATAGTGTATTAGTGTGTTTATTGTGATACATTTGTGTGAATAGTGCATAGGATGGGTAGTGCTGTACATAAATCTTGCAATCCGAAGTTCCTAGGTGAATTGAAAGTCCTGGTAGACAGAATCCCCAGTATCGGGGCCACAGCTGTCTGACACATTGGTCCAACTTGTACTCCCCATGCAATGTGTGGGAGTAGTGTTGCCGTCAACAGGGTGAACAGTCTGTGCACAAAGGTGAACATCCAGAACAGGTTCAGGCTTCCTGGGAGTTGCGCTTGGCCATCGGCCTCTCACTTGCCCCTCCTCGGACGACCCCTCTTCTTGGGGGGGGGCCCTCAAGTACAGGCTGCTGCGGTGCAGGGGACTCTCCGCCAGAGTCATCCTCCCTCCCTGTGGCAGTTGCAGTTTGTTCGGCACCAGATGTTGTTGGCACACAGGGAGGTGTGGACTGGTTGCTGTTCATCTGGCGGAGGCATTGTAAAATGTCCCTGTGCACCGCCGTCATCTCATGCAGTGCATCCCACTTGGACTCCACGCGGGACATGTGTGAGTCCACGCGGGACATGTGTGACTCCACGTGGGACATGTGGGAGTCCAAGCAGGCATGATGGGCAGCCTGCTGCTGTTTCATGTCTCTGAGGAGCCCCACTACCTGGCTGAGGTCTCCGGTGCTGGACTGGTTTGCATCAGCTATGCGTACCAGTTGTGGGTCATCATGCACACCAGCAACGTCTGCAAGCAGCGACCTCTGTCTCCCACCCCTCCCACCACCCCTGCTGACATGTGCAGTGTGTGCAGTGGCACGCACAGATAACCCTGGTCCACCTTGGGGGTTGGTGGTGGTGGTGGTGTCCATGGCCCCAGGTTGGTCCAGGGTCCCTGTGCTGGTGTTGCTCCTTGTTCTGTCCATGTCGGCAGGGATGGTATTTGTGGTGACAGTCGTTGGAGGGGTGGGTGCAGGGGGTGCAGCTAGTGGTCCTGCTGGTGCTGCAGCTGGTGGTCCTGCTGGTGCTGCATGTAGACTTGCAACGGATGTGCCAGGTTGGTCTTCATCGTCCGAGGAGGACAGAGGCTGTACGACGCCAGTGAGCTCCGCATCCTCTTGAGCCTGGGACTGGGACTCCTCAGCGTCTGCTGCTGTGTCCCCATCATCACCTGTTTTTGGGAGACACACACAATGTATGTTATGTTTCTGCAGGCATCAATGGTTGACACACATGACAGTTGTGACTGTGCCTCTGGGTGCGGGCCTGTACATTGCATTGTCCTAAGTCGTCACAGTCAGGGGTTGATATTGGTGTGGCACGTTGTCCTGCATTATTTGGCCATTTCTATGTATTTTTTGGGGTGTGAACATGGTCTGCATTGGTTGTGTTTGGTTGACAGCCGGCCCTCCTTCCCACCCACCCAGCCAGTCAGTTATCCCACCATGGAACGTGCTTGCATTGCAGGGAGTGGAAGTTGTCTCTCAGGATGTCAGTCAGTGGTGTCCTGCTGTTTGTTGGTGCACAGTTGCCAGCAGGGCCTTGTGCTCCCCACAGCAGTAGCCAGTGTCAGCCATCTTGTGAGTCCTTCTCCACTCCCTGTGATGTGAGCATGGTTCAGGGTGGTGTTGATGGGACAGTTGTGGGGGTGAGCTATGTCTGTGACTACGACTCCCATCATGCTATTGCCTCCACCCCACTTCCCAGCATTCCCATACTTACTTGCTTTTGTGGGGAGTTCAGTGTGTGTGGGTGTGAGAGCAATGGCAAGATGGCTGACAGTGGTGTCCTGCTGTTGGTTGGTGTGCAGTACCCAGCATGCCCTTGTGCTCCCCACGACACAGCAACAGTGTCAGACATCTTTGATTCGCCTTTCCACTCTCTGTGGGATGTGCATGCGTGAGTGTGAGCTTGCTGGGCCATGTGGTGGGGGATGTAGAGCTGTGACTACGACTCCCATCATGCTATTGCCTCCACCCCCCTTCCCAGCATGCCAATGCTTCCTTCCTTTGACTCTGCTTCCCTGTGGGGTGGGCTGGCTGTGCTGACAGGATGGCTGGGAGTGTTGTCCTGGCAGTTGTTTGGCTAAAAGTCCCAAGAGTGGCCCTGTGCTTCACACAACATAACCCAGGGTGGTGGTTCTTTGTGGGATCTTGTGTTAGGATGGGGGGCATTGCATTCTACCAGGTGGGTTCTGTGGAGTTTGTGTTGGGGGATGTGTGAGGGGAGGTGCTTGTGACTATGGTCAGTGCTGCAAGTCCTCCTTCCCACCCAGCTAGCCAGATATCCCACCATGGAACGTGCTTGCATTGCAGGGAGTGGAAGTTGTCTCTCAGGATGTCAGTCAGTGGTGTCCTGCTGTTTGTTGGTGCACAGTTGCCAGCAGGGCCTTGTGCTCCCCACAGCAGTTGCCAGTGTCAGCCATCTTGTGAGTCCTTCTCCACTCCCTGTGATGTGCGCATGGTTCATGGTGGTGTTGATGGGACAGTTGTGGGGGGGGCAATATGTGTGACTGCGACTCCCATGATGCTATTGGCTACACTGACTTGGCCAGCATACACAGAATTCCTTCCTTTGAGTGGTCTTCACTGTGTGTTGGTGTTGTTGTGGTGGCTACATGTCTGGATGTGTTTGTTAGTTCTATTTGTGCCACTGCCTAGCTGTAGTTGTAGTTGTGTTTGTACATGTGATGGCACAGTTGGATGTGACTTTTTTGATGGCATGTGTTGTGTTTATCTGACTGACATACACATTTTGGGATGATTCTGTTCTGGTTGCTGTGTAATTGCTATGAGTGCATGGTTTGACTCTCCCCTTGACAGTGATGTGTGTGTGTTTTGTGGTAGTATATTGTGTACATTTGTTGTGTACTCACCAGGCTCTGGGATGTCCTCTAGTCCATATACGCTCACTGGCGGAAGGATGGCCCGCACCTTCTCCTCCCAGGGCCTGAGGTATATTGGCTTGGCAGGAGGGCCACTGCCGGTGTGTTGGCTGTTGATGTAGTCTTTTTTGAGCAGGTCCCGTACCCTCCTGCGCACGTCATACCACCTGTTCTGGATGTCGCTCTTTGTGCGCCGACATGGTGATTGTGCGTTCACCCTGTTGATGATCCTCTCCCACATCTTGGTTTTCTGGGAGATGGGGGTCTGTTGGACCAGTGTGCCAAACAGCTGTGGCTCTACCCTGAGGATCTCGTCTACCATGACTTCCAATTCACAATCTAGGAACTTGGGATTCTTCTTGGGGGGCATGGTGATGGGTGGTGATGGTGAGTGATGTGTGTGTTGGTGTGCAGGTGAGGGTGTGTGTGTGTGTGTTTTGCTGGGTGTATGTGAGGTAGGTATTTGTTGGTGTGCTGATGGTGTGTGGCTTGTGTGAGGGATGAGCTGTGGGTGTGTGGTTGCTTTCTCTTGGGTGCTGGCAGTGGAATGGCATTTGCAAAGGCTTATGGTTGTGATTTGTGTCCTTTATATGGGTGGAGTTGTGGGTGTGTCTTTGTTCTCTGTCCCCACCCCCCCCCAGTATTTATTGGCTTGGTAATTGCTTGTTTGGCCTTTTTTTGGGTGAATTTTCCTTTGTACTGTCTGTGTATGTTGGAAACGTTCTTGTGACCGAGTCGGACCCTGCATTTGTCTCGTACGGTCTTCTCCGTTTCGTTCAAGCTGTGTATGTGCAGTTTTCTATGCTGCGTACGCGTCGGTCGCGGTGTTTTGTGTTGCTTCGGCTCGGTTTTGTATGCGTGTCGGTCGTACGGCTTGGCCTCCGTCCGACTCGCTCGTGGTTTTCGCGCCTTGCATCGTACTTTGCGGTTTGGAGTTCGCGTGTACGGTTCGGTCGGATTTGTTCCGGGTGCGTGTCGGTCGGTTGGATTCGCGTGTTTTCCGACCGGATTGTTGTTTTCCGTGCGGCTCGGTCGGTCGACTTGGGTTCCGTACGTGTCGGTCGGATTTTGCACGCCTTGCATCGTACTTGGCGTGTCGGGCGCCACAGGTACTTGTCGGTCGGTATTATTTCCGGATCCGAGTCGGTCGGTGCTTTTTCCGGCCCGAATCGGAATCGACCCCTATGTCTACTGTTCCATAAACTGGAGTGGGAATAGTATATGTATTATTGCTAGGCTTGAATACATTTCTTAATACTGGTTAAATATATTTATTATTTTTGTGTTATAATTTTCATTTTATAGTATTTGTTCATATTTTTATTTGCTTTTAAATGTATATAATATTTTTTGTAAATGTCAATTTTGTTTTATCATTTCTTTTTATTTTATTTCTTTAGTAATGTATTTAATTTTTGGAATTCAATTCATATTTTTTATATTTCATGTTAATATATATATATATATATATATATATATATATATATATATAAAGCACTTTTATAGTAGTAAATGTAAAGAATTAACAAACAAAATAATATAATGCAAAAATTACATTTTTAATAATTGTTACATTACAAATGTATACATATATAAACATATGTGTCTCCTCCAAAGCCCTTCGGTAGAACTCCGGCGCTCTTGTTGTGGGGCGGTGCGTTCTCTCTCCGGCAGGGCAGCCGGTCAATATTGCAGCAGGGTACCTCTGTCACCAGAAAGTATTACAAAAAACGCACTCACTCGGGGTCCAATTCCTTCAATTTTTTATTTTGTGAAAGTGGCAATAGCCATGCCCAACGCGTTTCGGTTCGAGCCTCGAACCTTGATCACGGGATATGTTTTATTTATGTATATGTGTTTATGTAAGTATTTATTTACATATACTATTAACTATTAGCAATATTTATATAATTAACATTATATTAAACAGATTTGTTAAAATATTTAAGATTTACTACTTTAAACTATAGATATCTAATGGAACACATTTTTGTAAGGTTTTTAATATAAGTGTGTGACAATAATTTATTTTCGATATTGTTAAGGCTAGGGAAACATTAATTTTGGAAAAAATTTGACACAATATTTTTAATGCACAATATTGTTTTTTTTTTAATTGTAATTATTTGCATTCAGAAGTAAAAAAACACAACAACAACAGTCATGCTGATTTGAAGAGTAGTTGCACATTGCACCTAGCTGATATGCACACATTGTATATGTGGTTATTTCACCAGTAACACATTTAGGATAGGATCAGTAACAGACCCAGAAATAACTGGACAAAAATTAATAGGAACTCGGTTAGGTGACATTCAGACGCAGAAAAACAGAAGTGACACTGAATTGGGAGTTGCCCAAACACATCCATTGGCCTCATGTCGGTGGAGTGATTCCCACAGGCCCCGGTGAGTCAGAGTCTCTCTGCTGAACAAAAGAAGTGAATGGTTCTCACATGTCTTTAGGACGAGATCTGATCGACATGAGTTCCCAATAATTGGATAGTTGCTCTTGACAATAGGACAAGTCAGTTAACCAAGCTGTGATGGTCGGGCCGGCCTGCTGCCCCAGTACATGGCTACCCTACATTTCACTAATAGAAGTAACATGGCCATGAGCCAGCGGTGTACATTGGGTATATCTTTCACGTAGCTAAGCAAACCAGCCATGGGGGTGTCGATTCAATGATCTCATGTAGAATAGTGCAAACCTCTCTCCCAATGTCTGTGACTTTTAGGGCAGCCCCATGCCAGATGGATAAATGTGGCCTGTGGTGTGTGGCATCTAGCACATTGGGGGTCAGGGGCTACCCCCATTTTGAAAAGTTGTAGCGGCGTGCGGTATAGACTGTGCATGTATTTGGAGTGGTAAGACGCAGCCGATAGTTAGGAGATAGATAGCATTTCTAATTGGCCACAGCAAAAGGCCCAATGCTCATCCGGCAGGGGGAGTCCAGATCTGTGTTCTAGGCCTCACGAGCCTTCGGGAGGAGTATTGGTGAAGAGTTTTGCATGCAGTTGTAAAGGCTGGTAATCGCTTTATGCTGTGATGTGCATATGTTCCAGTCCCGGTAGTGTCGGAGCGGGGCAGGGAAGGTATAGTGTAGTGCACGGCATGTATTGTGGTATTGAAAATATAATAATGTGTCCAATAAGGTGGGGGTGGGGGAGGACGTGTTATTAAATGGTGGAAGGAAGGGGTCATCCGGGTACAGGTCCGAAAAAACTCATGTCCCTCCAAAACGCACGCCTAGTGGCACCCTTATACTGTAGTGGTGGTACTGCAGGATTGTTAGCATGTAGGATAGAGGGGGCATAGAGGAGTGATAGGCCGGCTTGTTTTCTCAGCCCCTCCCACGCCCAACGCACACATTCAACTGTATTGATCTCCACCCTTGCTGCCTTGTAAGGCTGAAACAGTGCTGTTGACAGCGGCCAGGGGCATGATCACTTTCTAGGCCAAGTGCGACAGAAATGGTGTAGGGTGAAGCCAGTAATGAAGAAAGGGCGTTTGGGCACACAGTGCATATAGCAGCACGTCGAGTGCCCCAGACTACCCTGTGAGTGTGGCAGCGTAAGAAGCTCATAGGAGGCTCATGGCTGTCTGCCCACCCAGATCAATGTTATCAAACTTGACCTTAAATGCTTGAAGAAGTGAGCAGTGAGTGGGAGGGGAATGTTTATGAAAAGATATAGAAATTTGAGGAGTATGACCATTTTTGCTATCGCTATGCAGCCTGCTATGGACAGAGGGAGCTTAGACCATGTCAGGATTCGGTCTTCCAGCCAGTCGAATGCTCGACCATAATTGACATGCCATAGCTCCTCTGGATCTCTTCTGAGCCATATTCCAAGATACCTGATCGAGTATGTCACCCATTTCAAAGGGTACTTGGTGCTAAAAAGCAGTGTAGTGTCAGTTAATGGGAATAGGAAGGATTTGGACCAGTTTATTTGGCTACCTAAGTAACCTCCAAATCGTACAACCTCAAGTGTTAGGTGGGCTAAATTTGTCTGTGGGTCACACACATAGAAGGTGATATCCTCCGCATATAGCGAGACCACCAAACCTCTGGTTGTTAAGCCTATACTCTTGCTCATGTGGTTTTGACAGAGCCTCGCCACCAGGGGCTCTATGGCGATGGCGAACAAGAGCGTTGATAGAGGGCACCCTTGCCGCATGCCGTGGGATGTCGGAAAGGGATCAGAGATGAGCCCATTTAACCGCACATGAGCAGTGGGGAGAGTATAAAGAAGCTTAACCTGTTTAATAAGCTGTAGACTTAGCCAAAAGCAGTGGAAACAGGTACGCCCATTCTAAATAATCAAACGCCTTAGTGGCATCCAAAAGTGCAGTGATCACAGAGACCCGGGTGTCTAGGTGGTGCATAACTGTAAAGATGGTGCGAAGATTGTGCAAAGTGGACCGGCCAGGAATGAAATCCAACTGGTCCAGTCTCACGATCAGTGGCAAGACGAGAAGTAGGTGGTTAGTGAGCACTTTAGTGTATATCTTATTCTCTACATTCATTAAAGAAAGGGATCTATGGGAATCGCACTACTGAGCTTGTTTGACTGGCTTGAGCAGGGTTATGATGACTGCCTCTCTTAATGAGAAGGGGAGCAATCCAGTGCCCAAGAAGTCTTAATACATCACCCAGAGGTAGGGAGCCAATAGCGGGATGTACTCCTAGTAAAAGGCGGTTGTTAGGCCATCAAGGCTTATCCCCAGGTAAGCTCTTGATCACTTGCATAATTTCGTCTGTCGTAATGAGTGAGTCTAAATATTCACAATGGGCAAGGTCTAGCCAAAGCAATTGTATAGTATCTAAATATTCTGTGAGCTCATCTGGGCCAAGTATTAGGGTAGCTTTATAAAGTTGTGGGTAGAAAGAGAACATTACGCCTAACAATCAAGGTGGAGAGAAGATGAGTTTGGATTCCACATTCCAGAGCTCCTCCACATAAGTGGAGGCATGTGGTTTGTGAAGCAACCCTGCAAGCGTCTTGCCCGGGTGGTCTCCCTCACCATACCGAAGGGCCTGAGCCTCTATGTTCAAGTAGTGGAATTCCCTGGTCGACGACTCCTGGTATTCTGATATTTTGTCTCGGATGCTGGCCAGTGCGGAGTCGTTTTTGGAGTGTAAAAACTCCAATTCCAGGGCTCGGATGTTGGTCTCTAGTCTGGATAGCATCCCATGGATGGCTTTGAAGACCCCGACTGCTTATCAATACAGACTCCACGTATAACTACTTTAAATGCCTCCCACAGTGTGGAGGGTGATTGTACTGAACCCACATTATCCTTGAAGTAGTCTGTTATTGCCACCCTTACTCTTCCCTAAATACAGCGTCCCATAGTGCACCCGCCGGTAGACACCATGTTAATGAGCCGGATATTGTTTGGGTTATCTATAAAATCAGCTTTACAGGTGCATGATATGAGAGAGTATGGGGTAGGTGGGTCACCGACTTGGTCCAAGACTGGGCGTCCCTAGACAGTAGCCAGAAGTCAATTTTGAGCCATGTGCTGCAGTGTGCCGAGAGACACGTGCCCTCATGAACATCAAGATATGTATGCCGCTAGACATCTTGCAATTGTTTGTCATGGATCAGTGTGTTAAGGGTCCTGGCAGCTTGGGGGTGGGATTGCTTGGAGATTCCAGATCAGTCTAATTGGTCCTCTAGTGCTACATTGAAATCGCCACCCCATATAATGGCCCTAGGGCCAAAGTCAGATAGCATTTTTCAAGCCCCCGAGAAGAACTAGGAGTCGTCTGTGTTTGGGACCTAAATAGTGACCAGGGTCACCCGTCATTTATATAGTGTGCCTACAAGTATCACTTATCAGCAGTCTTTGTCAATGAGGGAGTGTGATGTATGTCAGGGGATGACTTTTCTCAGCAATATTGCTACCCCTCTGTAATAATTTGAGTAGACTGATGAGTAGGTTTCTCCACACCAGCGTGCGTGAAGTCTGGACCAGAAGCGTTAGCCAAGTGGGTCTCTTGTAAAAAACAAATATCGATTTTTTTATGACGGTTAAGGTAAGCGTGGACCAATCATGTTTTTCTGCAATCTTTAAGTCTGTATATGTGCCAGGTATAGCAGGTTGTGCTAGCCATGTTATATATTGCCTGTTCCTATGCTAGAAGGGTCTGTGGGGTGCAACATTTGGTGGGCCTGTAGGGACTGAAAGTGTGGTGCGCAGTGACTGTGTTCTGAAACATTAAAGTGAGCATGATAACAGCCAGACAACAGATTAAACATCTCAAACCAGCCTCCACCCACTCCAACCCCCAAAACTCAGTTGAGATAATTAATCCGCCCCAGTCCCGAAAAAACCCTGTAAGTGTAGCAACTGGGTTGGGAAATATCCCTGAGGGCAAGGAACAAATGTGCATATAGCCCTGCCAAAATGGTTGGGTGGCTAAATGGAAGACTGGCAGGGCCGCCCATCATTCACTGAGGTGAGGTACATTTAGCTCAGGAACAAAAATAGCAGAAAGAGGAGAGAGTGTGAGTTGGGCTTTCTATAACCTAGGTGGAAAGGTTGAGTAGCATCTGCAACTTGTAAGTGCAGCAGTGAAGGTCTAAATTCCCTGTCAGCCCTCAACGGGAAGGGGTCAGTCGTTTTTGCTGAGGTGTGTGTCCTTTGAAGCATGTTGTGATTCCTGAGGGTACCTCTGTCCTTTGGCTGCATATTTAGCAAACTTTAAGGCTACTTTTGCGTCTGTGATAAAGTGTTGGTTGCTTTCTAGGGAGATCCGCAGCCTGGCGGGGTACAGTAAAGCATAAGGTAGGTCAACCTTCTGGAGGTGCCATTTTGTGGGCAAGAATTAATGACGGGTCGCTTGCACCACCAGCATGAAGTCTGGGTAGAACGAAATATTACTACCTTGACATTGAATGGAGCTGCGCTTCTGGGCCAACTGTAATATCACATCTCGATCCCTATAATTGAAAAAGCGACCAACTATGGGATTGGCCTGGGTTTCAGGAAGCGGCCGCGGCCCCAGTGAGCGATGAGTGTGCTCCAATATGAAGACCACTGATAGGTTGTCTCGAAACGTGTCTCTGAGTAATGTTTCGACAAAGACCTCCATCCTGGTAATCACTGTTGATTCTGGTATCCCTGCGATCCGAAGATTATGGCGCCTGGAGCGCGCTTCAAGGTCCTTGTTTTTAGCTTTGATGATTTCAAGGACTTTTTGTCCACTCACAGTGGGTGTTTTTTAGAGTCCGCCTGCATGTCATCCGCATCAGAGACATGACTTTCCAGGTGATTTAGTCTGTCTTTATGTTTGTCGACACGTTGTTTGACCTGCTCCTATTGACCAGTTAGGAGGTCCAATTTGACATCGATAACCTTTGGGCACGTTTTAACATCTATGAGGAGTCCCTTGATGTCAATATCTTGCTAAGTATCATCTTCAGGCCTATCCAGCGATCCCAATAATGAAGGTGGACTGGGGATGTAGCACACTCGCAAGCTCCCTGTAGATGAGCGAAAGATGGCTTGTAGTGCATAGTCTGCGTTCGTTGGAGGAGTGGAGGATTTCACACTCACTAATTGATGTTGCAGGCACAACAAGTCACAGCAAGAAGTGTAGGATCTCTGGGCTGCCACAAACTGGGAGAGCACCTTGCCAGGGAGCATGAGCAGGCTCCAGGACCACCGCCCTGCGGCTGGGCACTCCCATATAGCAGTGGACGTTTGCAGATAGTGAGTAAATGTCTCCAGGCCTGTTCTCGAGCTTGGTGCGTATCACAAAACCAGCCCCAGACAGCAACCCAAGTCCACGGAGTGGCAGACCTCAGGTTGAGTTGGTGCCCTGGGCATACCCCACTCAGGAGGATGTGAATGGCTCAGTGGGGGCCCACCGAGAGCAGGCTATCTACCCCAGGACCATAGGGACCTCTGCATCAATGCAGCATCTGCTGTCCATAACAGCAGCTCCCCCAGGAGGGTGTCTTGTATTGGACCGGAGGTGGAGTGGCAGGGAGGAGGGCAGTTGGACACTCAGGAGCCCACCGCCGGTTGCATGCAGCCCAGGGGCATCTCTAACCCTGTGTTCCCCACCCAGTTCCAGAAATGTCCGCACCCCAGGGAGCGATCATACAACTCTGTCAAAAGAGGCAGCTGGAAGCGGTGGAGCCACACCTCCCAAAATAGCTCCACCCCAGTAGGGTAACATGAAGGGGGGGTGCCACAAATGGCCCTCTGTAATGGCCTACCACCACCTGGCACATGATCCAAGTTGGGCTGCCTCTCTCCACTCGTCAGCTCCCTGCCACCAAGCAGTCCATCAGGCCCAACACCCCAGTCTCGAGCTTCCTTGGTAGCCACGAGGTCTCTGTTTGAACACACGGCCCACAGCAGGAGCCATGTCTGTCATTCCGTGCGGGCGGGGAGTGGGACAAGCGGGTCACGGGGGGGAACAACAGCAATAGACAAGGCACATCAGCGAGTGCCCCCCCAGGCCAGGCAGAGTTCGATTGCCCCCCCGGAGCCCATGCCCCTTACCCATTACCACCGTACAGTGCGGACCGCCTCCGCACCAGAGGAAGGCCTCTCTCCTTCCTCTCACTGACCCAGGGCTCAGGCACCGCAGATCAGCCCCAAACTTTGCCGGCAGGATCTCCTGGGACTCTAGAACCCTGTGCCAATGACATGTGGCACCGGGCAGCACTTTTTCTGTCCGATTCCTGATGGATTAGGTGTTCGGCCGGCAGAACCTCTCTAGTGAGCAGCAATTTTGCAGCTCAGCCAAGCCACGCACTACTATACAATATTGTTGATGCCAATATTTTGTCAGTGATCCAATAGATGTGCAGCCCTGACAACACACAGCTACAAATCCAGGGTTTTCCTGTGCTAGAACGAAAAGAACTGAGATCCTTGGCAGGCATGTTTGGTTCAGCTTATGTTTATTGTAGGGGGTTAAACTCCTGGAAATCCTGGTTAGTTAGGTGACTGTGCTAGGATGTGCTTTATGGTGTACTTATTGATTTCATGTGTTAAACTGTAGTAACACTTGAAGAATACTTTGACTTTAAGGAATATATCTATATCTATATATATATATTTATATATATATATATATATATATAGATAGATAGATAGATACATATAGGTTAAAATGTTGTTACAGTACTGCTGTATTCTCTGCAAAGATGTAATTTGTGCTCTCTTAAATATCATTGGAAATACTATTATTGTAAATGGTATAAGTGATATAATATGAAAGGGTATAAGCAGTGCATTGAGAAGGCGCGAGTTATAGTTAATGTAGTGTGGCTACCAAGTTGAATATACTGTATATTGAAGTGCGCTAGTTATAATAATTTGAATAAATTAAAGGTATTAGTAGAAGTTTTTCATTTTTTATTTTTATCTACTTTAATTTTGGTTTGTAGTTAAATAATAAGTGAAGCTATATCAATTTATATTTGGTACGGAATGTGCAAATTGGAGGTATAACTTTAACTTTAGAATTTGTAATGGCATGTTTGATTCAGCTTGTGTTTACTGTAGGGGCTTAAATTCCTGGTTAATTAGGCGACTGTGCTAGGATGTGCTTTATGCTGTACTTATTGATTTCATGTGTTAAATTGTAGTAACACTTGAACGATTCTTTAGACTATATATATATATATATATATATATATATAATATATGTTAAATGTTGTTACAGTACTGCTGTATTCTCTGCTAAGATGTAATTTGCGATCTCTTAAATATCATTGGAAATACTATTATTGTAAATGGTATAAGTGATATAATGTGAAAGGGTATAAGCAGTGCATTGAGAAAGCGCGGGTTATAGTTAGTGTAGTGTGGCTACCAAGTTGAATATACTGTGTATGGAAGTGCGCTAGTTATAATAATTTGAAGGTGTTGCACAAATATAAATTAAAGGTATTAGTAGAAGTTTTACTTTTTTTTTATCCCCTTTAATTTTGGTTTGTAGTTAAATAATAAGTGAAGCTATATCAATTTATATTTGGTACGGAATGTGCAAATTGAAGGTATAACTATAATGTTAGAATTTGTACTGTTTGTGTGTTTTAAGTTTGGTTTGTATAGAAAGAATAAGTAAGGTTTTCGTAACAATAACAAAGGTTTAACCTTCGCTTTTTTCTTTGAACTTCAATGTTTTTTTTATTTTTGATGAGTGTGTTCCAAATCATAGGGTTTACTGCATCGAGTGCAGTGTAAATAAGTGGAGTGTGGAACAGTAGAGGGGAGGAGAGTATTGTAAAGTGTACGGTCATAAAGTATACTGCCGTGGAGTGGAGTGAAGTAGAGTTGAGTGTGTTACAGTGCAGTAGCATATAGTGGAATAGTGTACAGTGGAGTGGTGTAGAGTGGAGTGGCTTAGAGTGGAGCGTTGTAGAGTGGAGTGAGGTACACTGGAGTAGGCTAGAGTGGAGTGGTGTAGAATGGAGTGACGTAGATTGGAGTGTCATAGAGTGGCGTACCGTACAGTGAAGTAAATTGTTATATAGTGCAGTGGTGTGTTGTGTTGTATAGCATAGGGGCATGGAGTGCACTAAAGTGGACATGTGTAGTATAGAGTAGAGCAAAGTGTTATAAATTTGAGTGGTGGCTTGTACAGTACAGTGGAGTGATGTGTCGTAGAGTCTGGGAAAGTGTCATAGAGCAGAGTAAAGTGTCATACACTTGGGTGTAGGGGCACAAAGTGGAGTACTGGGTTGTACAGTGTAGTACAGGGACATAGAGTGGAGTACACTGTTGTATAGTGGCACAAAGTGTAGTAACATCTTGTAGACTGGATTTGCATTGAGTGGAATAGAGTGTTGTACAGTGGGGCAGTGTGTTGTATAGTACCATAGAGTGGGATAAAGTGTCATGAAGTGCAGTACAGTGGAGTGGATTACAGTGGAATGGCATAGCATAGAGTGGAGTAGCATGTTGTACAGTAGAGTGGCGTGGAGTCGAGTAAAGTGGAATTGTGTAGTATACAGTGGAGTAAAGTGTTGCAGAGTGGAGTGGTATGTTGTAGAGTGTCAGAAAGTGTCTTAGAGGGGAGTAGGGTAGAGTTGCACAGACTGGATGACAGTATTGTACAGTGGAGTGGCATGGAGTAGAGTAGTGCGATACAGTATTGTTGTATTCCTCTTAGGGTGTCCACACACGGGCTTTCCTGTATCATGTCCTTATATAGGCACAATTCGCCCTGCCCTTATATAGGCATAAAATCCCAGTCCTTATTTAGGCATTAAACCGTGCACTCCAAATAGAGGCATGGTCTCCGACATCCGTCCACCCTAACGTCACAACGAGTTCTTGAAGAACAGACCCTTAGGCTTCGGGAGTTTCCCTAGCACAGGACTATTGATTTCTTCAAGGACTCATCTATTATGCATGAACCATTATACCTTAGGGGTTCATTCATGACGTCTTCCGCTGTCCGACTCACGTCAATGCTAACATTATGAGGTACCTCTCAGGTATAAATATACCTTCCCTAGCCCTTGTAAACTAGAGGAGACCTCGACTTCAGAGGAGCCCTTTTCCCGGCCTGACGCACTGAGAAGACGCTGTCATCCCTGCATGCAGAGAGTCCAGCTTCCAGTGATCTGACTTCCCTTGCGGGGTGTTGGAGTTCGAATCTGGCAAGAGATTCCTACCTCTCTCATTCTTAAGGTATGGAGCTGACTAGAACCTAGAGGGACTCTTGGCATACTAGACTTAACATACTCTTAGTATACCATAGTAAGGAATACTTCACCTACTTCATACCTCTCCCTACACCTAGGTTAGGTTAGGCACATTGGGGTAGAACTAGCTTAGAAACGCATCGTAGGAGTACTCGCATTTTTAGTCTGTGTTATTTATGTAAATGAATATCTACTAAAGATCATGCTAGCGCAGTATTATTTATTTCTACTGCTTACGCTGTACATTATTTATCTCGCATACTGTCTTGTGATCGTAACAGCACATTTTACTTACACAAGAAACAAGACTGTTCAATAAATCTTTTATTGAAACGCCCGTCTATTTCTTTCTGTGTAACTTTGAGGAAAACTAAGCATGCACGATTGAGCTGAGTGAAATAGTTATCTATTGTTTCACAACTCTGGGACACGTTCTGATTCTAAAGGAAACAAAGTTGTCATGTTTTGCGGCTGCCAGAAACTACTCCTTCTTGTTTATCAAGGAGTTTCTAGTGGCCTCTGAGCTAGCTGGCACAAGTAATTAAGTTTAATATACTCAATAGGGACATACTGACCTTAGTCCTATGTCAAACCTATAGGGGATATTATTCCAATGCGCAGAGCCTATTAGGGAAATAGGAGCTACACTACAGTATGGTAGAGTGAAGTGGGATAGACTGTTGTACAGTTCAGTGGCATATAATAGCATACAGTGGAGTGCGTAGAATGCATTAGCAGAGTACACTGGAGTAAATTAGAGTTGTGTTTCATAGAGTAGAATATATTAACTGGGGTGAAGTGGCATAGAGGGAGTTGCGTAGAGTGGAGGAGAGTGTCTCCTGCATTGACAGGAGTACTATATTGTTCAGTGGAGTACTACACAGTGGAGTATAGAATGGTACAGTAACAGGGTGTAGACTGTTGTTGAGGGAAGTGTTAATGTTGTTGAACGGAGCATAGTGGAGTGGTATAGTGTGTATGTGGGTAGAGTGGAGTGGTGTAGAATGGAGTACCGTATAGTGGAGTAGCATAGAGTGGAGTGGCACACAGTGCAATAGCGTACAGTGGAGTGGCATCCAGTGGAGTGGCATATAGTGAAGTGCCACAGAGTGGAATAGTAGAGAGTGGAGTGCGGTAAAGTGGAGTTACGTACAGTGGAATAGCGTATAGTACAGTGTCAGAGTGGATTGGCGTACAGTGGTGTGGCATTCACTGCAGTGGCGTGGAGTGGAATGGCGTCATACAGAGGAGTGAGGTACAGTGTACTGGCATACAGAAGAGAGGTGTGAGAGTGGCATAGAGTGAAGTGATGAAGAGTGGGGTAGACTGGAGTGGCGTGCAGTGGAATAGCGTAAAGTGGAGTGGCATACAGTTGAATAGTGTTAGTAGACTAGCATACATTGAAATAGTGTACAGTGGAATAGTGTAGAGTGGAGTGACATCAAGAACAAGTAGAGTGGGATACACTGGAGTGGAGTAGACTGGAGCGACGTACAGTTGAATAGCAGACAGTGGAGTGCTGTAGAGTGAAGTGGGGTACAGTGGAGTAGTGCACAGTGTAAAAGTGTACAGTGGAGCGGTGTACAGTGGAGTGGGGTAGAGTGGAGTGACAGAAAGTCAAATAGATTAAAGTTGAGCCACGTAGAGTGTAGTTTCATATACTGGAATAGTGCATAGTGGAGTGGCGTAGAGTGGATTGATACACTGAAATGTCATAGAGTGGAGTGATGTACATCGAAGTGGAGTCGAGTGTAATAGCGTTCCGTGGAGTACTGTAGAGTGTAGTGGTATAGAGTGGAGTAGTGTACAGTAGAATATCATGCAGTGGAGTGGCATAAAATGGCATGTGGTAGAGTGCAATAGCGTACAGTGAAGCAGCTTAGAGTGCAGTGGTGTAAAATGGAGTGGTGTACAGTGGAGTGCGGTCCAGTGAAATGGCATACAGTAGAACAGCAAATAGTGGAGTGGTGTAGAGTGGAGTTGTGTAGAGTGCAATTGAAAATAGTGGAGTGGCATAGAATGGAGTGGTGTAGATTGGAATAGCACACAGTGGAGTGACATAGAGTGAAGTGGTGTAGACTGGAGTGGCATAGAGTGGAGTGGCAGGGAATATCGTACAGCAGAGTGGCGGACAGTGGGGTGATGTAGAGTGGAGTGCGATAGAGTAGGATAGCCTAGAGTGGAGGGCCGTGCAGAGGAGTTGCATACAGTGGAATAGTGTAAAGTGAATTGACATACAATGTAGTGGTGTGCAGTAGAGTGGCGTGAATTGGAGTGGCATATGGTGAAGTGGCATACAGTGGAATAGTGTACATTGGAGGTGTGTACAGTGCAGTGGTGTACAGTGGAGTGGACTGGCATACAGTGGAATAGCATAGACTGGGATGGTGTAGAGTAGAGTAGCATAGAGTGGAGTGATGTAGAGTAGACTGACATAAAGTGGAGTGAGGTACGGTGTAGTGGTGCACAGTCGAATAGCATAAAGTAGAGTGATGTAGAGTGGCGTGGAGTACAGTGAATTGGCGAAGAGTGGAGTGGTGTAGAATGGAGTGTGGTAGAGTATAGCAGCATACAGTGGAGTATTGTACAGTGGAGCAGCATACAGTGGAGTGAGGTACAGTGCAGTGGCATACAGTGGAGTGTGGTAGAGTGGACAGGTGCACAGTGGAATATCATTGAGTGCAGTGGTGCAAAGTCGAGTGGCATACAATGGAGTGGCATAGAGAGGAGTGGTGTAGAGTCGACTGGGGTAGAGTGAAGTGAGGTAGTGTGTAGTGGAGCACAGGTGAATGGTGTACAGTGGAGTGGCATACATCAGAATAGTATACACTGGAGTGGGGTAGGGTGGAGTGGAGTGGCGTAGAGTGGAATAGTGGAAAAGTGGAGTAGCGTACATTGGAGTATCGTACAGTGGAGTGTTGTAAAGTGGACTGTCGTAAAGTGGAGTGAGTTACAGTGTAGTGGTGTAGAGTTGAATAGCATAGATTGGAATGTCGTAGAGTGGATTGGCGTACAGTGGAGTGAAGTAGAATGGAGTGTTGTAAAGTGGAATACCTCAGACTGGAGTGTTAGAGTGGAGCGGGTAGAGTTTATTGGGGTAGACTGTAGTGGCATACATTGTAATATCATACTGTGGAGTTGCATAGAGTGGAGTGGTGTAGAGTGGAGTGGTGTAAAGTGGAACTGCGTAGAGTGTAGTGGTGCAGAGAGGAGTGGCGTAGAATGAAGTGACATATAGTGGAGTAGTGGACAGTGGAGCGGTGTACAGTAGAATAACGTTGAGTGTGATGGCGTACAGTGTGAAGTAGAGTGTAGTGCCATATATTGGAATAGCATAGGGTAGAGTGGCGTAGAGTGGTCTGTCATACAGTGAAATAGCTGGGAGTGTAGTAGCATAGAGCGCAGTGCCAAATAGTGGTGTGGCGTAGATAGGAGCGATGTACAGTGGAGTGGTGTACAGTTGAATAGCGCATAGTGCTGTGGTGTACACTGATGTGGCATGCAGTTGAGTGGCATAGAGTAGAATAGTATAGAGTGTAGAATCGTAGATTGGAGTTGGGTACCGTGGAATAGTGTATAGTGGAGTAGCTAGAGTGATAAGCCATACAGTGGATTGACATAAACTGGAGTGTCATAGAATGGAGTGGTGTAAAGTGTAATAGTGTAGATTGGAGTGGCGTAGAGTGGAGTAGAGTGGAGTGGCGTACAGTGGATTAGCGTAAAGTGAAGTGGCGTATAGGGGAGTGACATAGAATGGAGTGGCATACAGTGTAATAGCGTTGAGTGGAGTGGCGCAGTGTGGAGTGGCGCAGTGTGGAGTGGCGCAGTGTGGAGTGGGGCAGTGTGGAGTGGCGCAGTGTGGAGTGTGGTAATTGTAACACACATGGCGTAAAAGTTTGTGAAAGAATATAGATGTAATGTGGAAGGGTTTGTGGTAATTTTTGGTAGTGTGTATGAATAGTATAAATAGTGTTAAAGTTATAAGTTTTAAAATTGTTATATATTGTGCCGGGTATACCGTGGTATGTGCAGATGAGAAGGCAGCAGGTGATTGGCTAATGACGGTGTTTACCAAAGATAAAAGTCAGATTTGTAATTCTTAGCACAATTTGGCTGTGTTCTGCTTTCAGGGTTTCACTGCGTTCTGGGTTAGGGTCTTAAATATAGGTAAGTAGTAGGCTTTATCGTTGTTCCCTACATATCACCCCTTTTTAATAAAGTGGTAATAGGTAGAGAACTGTATTTCTAATTTCCTCCATATTTTTACAGCAGTTTAGGGAGAATAGCGCTTTAAAAAAAATAATAAGTAGAGCCGTAATATGCAGGTATTACTGCACTACTCCGTAGTTTTTTTGTGCATATTTAAATATGGTAAAAGTAGAAAATACACGTTAGTACACTGTAGTTGTAAACTACAGTTTATTTTCTAACATATTTATTTTAATTTCTTTTAAGCACTGCGGTTCACCCACCCCATGCACAGTGTTGTCATCAATGATATAATTTCATATGTTGCATTGATGTTATTAATGAAGTCAGAGAACATGTCATAGATGATGTAATATGCGAGGTAATAGGAGATGCATGGCAAGGATAGTTGTCCTGACACAAAGCCAGATTAATGCCCCCACAAGGGTTTCCTGTGAGGAAAAGGTACATCATATTAAAAGAACACTTGGCTGAGGTGTGACCCGGAGGTCAACCGAAGTTAAAATTGCAACAGTCAAACATGAAACAAACTGAGAGGACACCTTTGGCATATGTAATGCCACAAACACCCAAAAAGAAGTAACCCTCTTGGGGTACCCAGGACTTCAAACATTTACTACTTTTACCCGAACACCTAACTTACTACCGTCAGTGGTTCAGACAGAACAGTAGAACGCCGGTTTTAGCGGGATTATGTGAAATCGAGTGGCATTTATGGAAACATTATTCAATGTCAAAGATACGTGCATAAAAATATTTTATGAATGTGTAAATTTACCGACAGTGGAAGTGTGAAATATATTCAAGTGAAATCATAACTTTCCTCTCTCTTCAGTTACGTGTGAAGACTGCCGCACATTATTTACAAAAACCTGAAAGAAATGACTGCCAGGGCCTAAATAGCTCAATAATCTGAACAGGCGCAGGCATTAATTATGCATGGCCTAATTTACGAGTGTTTTGTGACAAAGCACAGTGCCTTTATTAAAAAAAAAAAAAAAAAAAATACATCAACATTGTAGATTTTACAATGACCTGCATGTATGTAAGAACATGTCTGCCCTTTCTGGTCTGACCCTCTGGCCATAATCCACACTCCGACGTTTACACTTGCTGTACAAATCCCTGGCCGGACAGGACTTTGCCTCTCATTGGTTCTATGCTAGCTGGCGTCTGATCTATGGAGAAGCATGCCAATTTTATTGCAGATTTGATTTCAGGCTTCAGAGCATGCGTGCACTGCTTGACCGAGGCTTGCCTTCATACATCGGTGATAAATTCCATTCTACAATTGATTGCTCAATGGCGCATGTCGACGGCCGGTCACACAGCAGTAGTGGGGAAATTGTTTTCAGAAATTCTCTTTAGATTGTTCTCTGGACTCTCCAGCTACACCAGGTCTGAGCTGTCTATTTTAATTATTTATTTTATTGTTAGGAATGTTCAAGAAGTATAAATAGCCTAAGCCTTGTGAGCCCAGAAGTACGGTTTTCATTTTTTATGTCATTCTTCTTTTTACACTATATCCCTTTTCTCGTGGCTCGTATGCTCCTTTGTTTCAAAACCTTTCTACTTCTCACACACGCAACGCCCATCTGTAACAGATTGGACCGAGTCACACCAGGAATGGTCGCTGCGGGGTAGGCATGAGTTTTCTCAAAAGTTCATTTAGAATAATTCATAGCAAGTGGCATACTCGGGCTGAAGTTCACCTTCGAAAAACACTCGGGCATATTTCGAAACATACAGTAGAATGCAGCCAGAGACAGCGGTGCCTTCCGTAAGGTGGGACTTAGTTAGAATAATATATAGGATAATGCACCGGATGAGGTTGGCTGATCACTGAGGTGGGCTAATGCATATTGAATAATGCACAGGGCTTCCTGCTCAGTGAAAACATTTCCACATCAAAGGCCTCCGAATCATGAGATGATATTGGAGGGTTGTGCAGAGCCAGGGTGGTCTACTGTTGAAAAGCTGGTGTACTTCTGGAATAGGGCAATACTCTCAATCCATGTATGATTTTCACAAGCAATACGATAATGCATGAATAATTTGCACGGTTAAGCTGTACTACCACCAAGGGCTTCTAAGCAGGGCTGGACTTTTTTTAATTGTGTGGCAAAGAGAAGAGACTCGGTGCAAGTTTGTGAATTCTGATGATCTGCTTCTCTCTACCACTGGTGAAATAGCATCAGACGTGTAGCTCACAGAGAACCATGAACTGTTACAAGGATTAGTCCTCCTCCCATCCCGTCAATAGTGGAATAGTCTGTGTTTGGGTAATTTGGCTGCCATCTGACAATCAAAAGGACGTCTGTTTTGATTGGCTAATGCCAATATTTCAAAATTGCTGACAAAGCTTTAAACAGAAAGCTGTTGTGATGGCCACCTTTCACAAAAGAGGTCGCACACCACTCACCCACGAATGTTGCACAATTTGAGAGTATGTATATTATGTTTTTTCATGCACATTTACAGCTGATGTCTGAAACAAACACACACCTTTTTTCCCAAAACCGTTTATAATTAAATATAAATATCTTAAGCCTAATATATATATGAAATAAATATATATTACCTACAGGCGGTCACCAGTAGGTAGTTATAGTTGGGACCTAGTTTCGATAGAAAAATCTTGCCTATAAGTTTGGTGTCGTTTGGCCAATCTTCATGAAATTTTCCCCAAAAAGTGTCAAAGTAGGTTCTGTGTGTTATGGAAAATTTTGGGGTGATCTGTGCAGTGGGGGCCGAGAAATAGGGGCTTTTTGTTATTTGGTGCAAATCCGTTTGGTCGTTTTTGAGGAATTAAAATGTATTGTGGTGTTCGCAGATATTTCACGGCGGCATCACAGTAGATCGCGAATGCGCGCGCCAACAGGAATGCTGTAATTGGCTGGGCCCAACCTGAACAGAAAGTTGCGCCTGCCATTTTACCAATCGGGAACGGCTCCCAGTGCTGAAAATTTCAGTGAAAGTTAACATAAGGGGTCAGAGTGGAGCTACTCTGACCCCATGTTTGAGAAATGGGGGTGTTAGTGACACAAGTTATGTATACAACATTGATTTTTTTAATTGCACTCAATATTCGCAATGACGCCGCGATCGCCAGCGCAGCCCCCCGTTTAACATCGTGGGGACATCGCGAATATCGCTGCAACATAGCAAATATTGGTGGAAATATAAAAAATATATATGTTTGTACACACTCGCCGGTCACTGTCACAGACTCATGTATGCACTCACAAACTCACTCAGGCACTTATACACCCATTCACATACCCACTCATACACTTATACATCCAATCACATACCCACTCAGATACTCATGCACCCACTCACATACCCATTCAGGTACTCAACCCACTTATAGACTCACTTGGGAAGTGTCGCACCCATGTACCGACCCACTCAAGCACCTACTTAGAGAACCACTCATAGACTTATGCGCACAGTCTCATACCCACTTACAAACTCTTACACCCACTCACAGACCCACCTGAGCACTTGTGCACCCACTCACAGACCCACTCAGATACTTATGCACCCACTCACAGACCCACTCAGATACTTATGCACCCACTCACAGACCCACTCAGATACTCACGCACCCACTTACAGACTCACTCGGAGAGTCATCCACCCATGTACAGACCCACTCAGAGACTCACGCACCCACTTACAGATCTACTCACACACTCACATATGTACTCACAGACCCACTGAGACACTCACAGACCCACTGAGACAGTCACACACCCACTCATAGATCCACTCAGGCACTCATACACCCACTCACACACCCATACAGTTACTCACACTCAGCCACAGAAGCTCTTAGAGACTTCTGCACTCAGTCACTCACTCATACACTCAGAGACTCACACACCCACTAACAGACTCACTCAGATGTACACACACCCACTCACTCACCCACTCAAAGAATCACGCATCCACTCACTAACCCACCCAGACACTCGTCCTCCCAGTCACAGACCCACTCACAATCATGCATGCACTCATTTACTCACACACTCGGGGATGTATGCTCTCACTCACAGAGCCATTGAGACACTCATACACCCACTCACAGATCACTTAGACACTCATACACACACACACTCACAGACCCACTCAGAGACTTATGCACCCAGTCACTCATACACTCAGAGACTCACATGCACCCATTCGCAGAACTACTCAGACACTGACGCTCCCATTGACCCACTGAGAGATTCATGCACTCACTCACAGACCCACTCAGACACTCATGCACCCACTCACCTACTCACACACCCACTTAGACACTCATGTATCCACTCACAGATCCAGTCAGCCAGTCATATAATTACTTACAAATGCACAAAGGCACGCATGCACCTACTCACAGATTGAATGAGAGACTCATGCAACCAATCAC
The DNA here is from genome assembly GCA_963921515.1 of Calotriton arnoldi. Taxonomy (NCBI): domain Eukaryota; kingdom Metazoa; phylum Chordata; class Amphibia; order Caudata; family Salamandridae; genus Calotriton; species Calotriton arnoldi. The sequence continues at coordinate 570,591 of CAWUFW010000465.1, forward strand.
AGATCCATTGAGACACTGATGCACCCACTCATAGATGCACTGAGACAGTCACGCAGTTCATCACAGAACCATTGATAGACTGATGGACCGTCTCACAGATCCACTGAAATACTTATTCAGTGAATAAGAGACTTACTTATACAGTGATGCATGCAGTCACAGATTCCACTGAAAGAGTTATACACTGTGTTATAGAGGTATTAAGGGAGTGTTATACATGCTAGTATAGAGTTTTTTTTAAGATAGTAATGTGTTGGTCATAATCTATTTTGCAGTTATATGTTTTGTATGTCGTGGTGGCTATTGAATGTGTGCTTGTGTTTTGTCATTTTGCAGTGATCATGACTACCGATATCATCGCGGTGCTCAGGATCATTGCGAAAATGGGAAATCAGTTTTAAAGATGGTTTATTTGGTAGTTATGCAATATTTGCCAGTACCGTTGTGGAAAGTTATTTTTTTAAACTGTTGTTTTTTATAAATGCGTTAAGATAAAGTTAAACCAATATGTTACTAAACAGCTAGACTCAAACTTTATGTAAAATATGTTAATATATGTGTTTTACACTTTGTAATTTGTATTTGCGACTACTTACGTCGTTGCGACCTCCGGTGTTGCAGCAAACAAGGTAAATGCATTTTAGATTTAGTCTTTTCGACAAATGAATATAAAGGAGAAAGTTAAACAGCTAGACTCCAACTTTATGTAACATTTGTCTATATATGTGTTTAACACTTTGTCAAAAAACACGTGGTATTCGCCAACACCTATACCATCGCGAATTCTGGTGTCTCTGCAAACAAGGAAAATGTATTTTGAATGTATTTTTTCGACAAATGAATATAAAGGGGAAAGTTAAATTAATATCTTACTAAACAGCTAGACTCAAACTTTATGTAAAATATGTCTACGTATGTGTTTTACACTTTTGTCAAAAACATGCGGTATTCGCTGTGTGTCCTCGGCAATCACGACATCGTTGGAAAAACTAAAATATCTTGAAATAAGATGATTAATGTTCCTTTTAAATTAATAGTTTACAAATATAACAATAAGTGGTGCACCATGCATATGTAATGTTCAATATCTAATTATAGAAAAAAATTAGAAGGACGTTATAGTCATGAAAAAGAATTTTAAAAACCTTGGAAATTCACTGAAAAAAAACAAAGGTTACAGGGACGTTATAGTTAGGAAATAGATTTTGAAAAAGCATTGAATTTCACAGAAAAAAAACAAAGGTTACAAGACTTTATAGTTAGGAAATAGAATTAAAAAACCTTAGTAATTCACTGAAATAAACAACTGTACAGGGACGTTATAGTAAGACTGAAATTTCACTCGTACAAACCAGAGTAATTCAGCAAGTAGTTAGCTGAGCTAACTATACCTCAAGCACCAGCAATGCACTGCTTATGACCTCACATATTACATCACCCATGACATGGTTAGTGACACCACTGATGACATCTTAAATGACTGATGGCATCATCCACAGAATCTCTGACGCACCCACTCACACTCCCATATAACCTTTCATACACCCACTCCAACTTCCACACTACCATTCTCAAACCTAGTCACACACCCATACCAGTACTTACACAGCTCCTCACTCATTCATAGATCAACACACAAATCCAGGGTTTTTTCAGTTTCTAATCTATCTAGATACACTGTGTAATTCTTTCAGCTAGAGCGGTTTGTTTATATAACAGGCACACTTTTTTTCTTTGTTTGAAGCTTGTCACGTTATGGCATGATTAGTGAGGATGGCATTTTTAACGTGTAATGGAATGAAGGTTTTCGTTTTTCGGCACGCAGAGAGAAACATGGCCTGTATTGTTGATTTATGATTGTCTCAGTTACGATCTTCAATGAAGATTATTGTTTTATTTAAGACAGTGAATAGGACTGAACTGGCAACTTGTTTTATTTAATTTTCAGAAACCCCTGATGAAGGGTCATCTCCGACCCGAAATGCATTGGGTTTGTAGAGAGAATGCTTCTCATCAACACAATTTGTACTATTGAAATGAGCAACGAAAAAGAAAGTACAAAAAGATACAATAAACTCAAGATTTAAAACACATGTAATGTGTCTATATTTGAAACTTTGATAAATTTGGAAGAGAATCTCAGAATTGGAAGAGAAACTATAAGTTTCAAAGCTAAGTGCACCCATCAGCAAGGAATTGGCTTTCCAAACCTGGCATCTTGGATTTTGTACAACTACACCGCTGACAGACACAGCGCTATTGATGGAGTAGCACACGGAAAATACTTATCGACAAAGAATAAAGGGATAAAATAAGTAGAAAAGAGTGCACCGCGATAACACAATCATTAGCGCCGGGACACTGTGGAGTAGCCGGGCGCTTTATCATTTCATTTCATTTCATTATTCCTGTAATTACAAGGGTCATCATGGCTACCCTTGTTATAGATAGAGGCAATCTCGGCTTCGTGCCAAGATTGTGGTAACTCGCCACTCTTCACTATACACCTTGTGAGCCGATTAAGATATGGTCCCATACAAGAGGTTCCAAAGCATACATATCTCCTGGGATGTAGTAAGGCCCAGCGCCTTTCCATGAGAAATCAATTTGAGGGTATTAAGGGACTCCTCAAGTGTAAAATCTAAAGCGCCTAACTGTTCATTTGTCTTAAGTAGATCTGTGACTTAAATCCCACTGGGGACCTAATCGGCTTCCAGATATAAGCCCTCAAAATGCTCAACCCAAACCTGGGGCTGAAGGTGGAAATCAACTTTCATTCATTGAATGTCGACTGCCATGAGCCTCTATAGTCCAAAATGTTTTATTGTCCTCTTATCTGGCTGCGATCATCAGATCATGCCATACTTCAGTCTTCCATTTTGATCTAGCTATGCTCAACACATGTTTATAGCTCCTCCTAGTGTTTTTTATTTGCTCTCGGTCTTTAGTTTTAATAGAATTAATTAGAGCCACCTTGGCTATACTTCATTGCTATACCAATGATGTTTAAAGCTCTTGTTGGAAGATCCTTTGCACTCCCTAGTGAATAATTCACGTAAATGGTCAAACACGGCTTCATGGGTCTTCAATATGTGTGAAGCTCTCTCCCCTGATGCCTCTCTATTTCCTATTTGTTCCAGTGTGTCTGCCACTTTGTTATAAATTTGGGACATTACATTGGGTGACCTTTTACATAGGACAACTTTAGTGCCTACTTGTTGTTTGAAAGGCTTAATTCACGAAGGTGTGTAAAATTATGGACATTAGAGTTACTTGACAATTACCATTTGCCTCATTAGGTGTAGGCTGTTATGCTCACTATCGTTTCTCCCAAGGACCTTCATATCTACGGCATACGGCCACAGCTGTAGGGCAATCATGATGTAGTCTATTCTATTAGATTCATTTAAACTCTTAAAAGCATGGGCACCTGCTACATCCGAGGGGGAACAGTTATTACATGCCCTAAGACCAAGGTTCATTGTCATCCCGGTAATTGAGTGGAAAGGGCCTACCATCTTTTGACTGGAGTAAGATCTAATTGCTTAATAACCAGATGACATCTTCCTCCTCTGTGATGCCCAGTTCTGAGTTGGCTAGGGGTTCATAGGTGACATTAAAATCGCCAACAGCAATTGCTGGCCCCAGTGTGAAGTCTCGTTACATAGGACTCAAGACTAATAAGTGTGCTTGACTCTTCGTTCCATTCATTATTCCTATTATAAGCTTTCAAGATACAAAATGTTTTGCCATCAAGTGGGCTGATCAACAGACCAAGTATATCGAGGGGGTTTATGGGAAGCCTCTTTATATTGCAGTTTAGTTTGGTTTTCACCCAAATTATTAGCCCACTGGCTGGTCTCTCTCTTCCTGTGAGACAGCATCAATAAAAAAAAAATTGTAAAGCCAGATCTGTAAACCAGGTCCACACACCAAGTCTCCTGAAATAGCAAATATCAAAAGAGTCAATAAAATTCCCACAGTTCAGAACTGACAATTTAGATTTATTTGCCTATTTTGATAGTATTTGCATATTTAGTCAATCCACTCTCTCCACATCTGAGCTAAGATCCTCTGGGAGATTTTGAAGATTTACTTTATCAGATTGTTGGCTTTCTCCTTTAGCCACTTATGCAGCATTTTCCATCCAGTGCCCATGCTCAAGCTATCAGTAAGGAGGTCAGTTCTGCTACACATCCATGTGATATGCTATATTAGGGGTGTCCCAAGTAAGTCTACAAGGGATGAATCCTGGTTATATTTTCAGGATTACTTTAATTTAGATTAACTATATGCAGATTTACCCCGGTGGATATCCTGAATATTTGGATTCATCCAGCCCTCATAAAGTCACGTTGAGCAACCCTGTGGAGACGGTCTCTTTTTATAGATTGGAAAACCACTGCACTCTGTGATATTTATGTTTTTGGTCTAATTATTCTCGGATTTCAGTTTCTGCCTAGCAAATCTATCCATGGCTTATCAAGGGGTTCTGGTGCAAACGAGGCATATTACCCCTCCTACCCCAGCCCTCTGGCTAGATAGTAAAACACAGCCATAATTTATTTGCATTTGGTCTCAAATAGTCCTGGGCCCCAGTGACACTGCACCTGCTGCCTTATGATAGCTATGCCTCTGAAATCAACAAGAACACTAGATGAACAAAGTGACCATGGCAAATAAATCCTTTATCTGCAGACAAAATGACTGCATCTCTGACCCATTAATTAACAAAATTGTGGCCACAGATTTAATTATCAGTGAACTACTAGATGTACATTGAAACCATCTGGTTTACTCTGTAATTATTTATCTTCTTCTAAAAACCAGGGAGGGAGGGAGCAGTAAATCACCTGCAGGCTGGCACGCGTGTGCCAATCACGAATGTTATTACCAGGAAAAACATTTTGCTCTTTGTGCAAGAAAGAATTACCACTAGTTTTTATGTTTCATAATTGCTTTTTTTTTCAGCAGGAGGGACCCTTCTCTCCCCCCAAAACCAATTCCTATGTTGGCCACACACAGTGTCACTGTAAGGATTTTTTGGGGCCCATGCAAGATGGGTTTTGGGGCCCTCTGTTAGGAACAACTTTGGATTTTTACCCATTTTCTCCTAATTCAAGCCCATGGGTGGCCACATAATATTGAATTATACGTTAAACATTCTAATATGGGATGTCACAAAATCAGTTCAATATGTCAGAATCAGGCCCCAGAAATCTGAGTAGAGGCAGACACAGTCTGAGGTAGAGGTAAGCATAGAGAGGGAGAAATGTTAAGATGGAGACCTAGACGCGTGAGATAGCGAGAAAGATTGTTTTTCCAGGGGGCCCCCTTGGAAGGTGGGGGCTCTGTGCAATTGCCCACTTGGTCCGTGTCTTAAAATGTCCCTGACCCACACATTATCACTGTCATCCTTCCACAAACCTAATAAAAAAATTGGATCGTTTTTTTGTGCTTAAATATTCATGCTATTCGTATAATGCGCTACTGTGCCCGTGAACGATACTTTGCTTTTGCTGCTACTATTCTGTTCTCTTTACTTCACTGTAAAACTTGCCCTTATACTGTTACACAGTTCTAAACATTGGGAAGTTCTGCCCTCTACTTTTCCTGCACTCTGCCACAGCTGACCTTTGCACAAGGAGCCTCGAAAACAATTAAAAATAGTAGTTCCTGCTCTTGGCCATTTTCGGTCTACACACTGAGGTCAATCCAACCTGTTTGCTATACTTACTTCTATAGAGGTCTCTGGGTCATGTAACCTGCACCTAATGCTACTTGCAGCCCACAAAATCGACCTCTTACACTCTACTCATTAACAGCCCTGATACATGGATGCATAATACATGCCTTGGAGGCTGCTCAATATGGGTACCTTAGCCTAAAATGTATGGCACGACTTATCACTGGCTTTGTAACCTACAAACTACAAGCACAGAAATATATGCACTGCAGGTACTGAAACCCTTTGAATGTGGAAAGTGTGAAACCCCTGCTGATTGATACTATGACCATTCAACTACACAGAAAGAGCCTGCTTCTGAATCTACATGCCACTGACTTGCAAAAGTAATATTTTGGGGCCATTTGCATATACCTCCTAGACCATGTATTCAAAGGGCCTTAAAATTAGGGGTGTGCAAAGTAGAAAAGTTGTAGACATTGCAGATTTAAAAAACGTTAAACTTCATTAGATTTGTAAACTGCAAAGTTAGTGAAGTTTAAAAAAATGGAGGAAGAAAAGGACCACTGCACGGCAGTAGAAACGCTCTTGTTGCCACAGATGTCCATAAATTGGCTACTTGCCCATCCTGTAATGTCTAGATTACTTACCAGTATTTTCATTACTCCAGTTCTTGTACAGCCAGTGATAGTTATAAGACCTTCTCATGGAATCTAGCCTAGAAGCCTGAATAGACAGTGAAACGGGAAAAAGACCATTATTCAGGAGACCTTACCACTCAACCTCCAAACCAACAGGTATACACACTAGTATGTGGCTAGAAGAAGAGTAGGATAGATCAAAGGAGGAGGAGACAAAAGAAGGATCCACTCCATCCCCACCGCAAGACACTAGAGCCAGTGGTGGCTGGCATGTACGGAGGGTGGTGGGGCAGGTGGGACAAAAATATAAGTAAATACATAACTAAAAAAAGAATTACACTTAACTTCCTGGCTCAACGTCCTCCTCGCTCGAGTCTTCTCCAGGCAAGCAGGCTCCAACGTGGGACCAGGAAACTGCAGTAACCAATCCTGGACCTGCTCTCATGCCACATGAAAGAAGCACCAGGATTGGAAAGAGCAGCCTCCTTCAACTCTCCCGAGGACACTGGAGCCATATGCTGTCTCTAACCCAGCTGTCTAAGACACATTGCAAGTGTGGACATCAGCCACCGGTCGATGCCTGCACTCCCTCCTCAGTGCTTCTTCTGGCCATTGGCCAACGCTGGGGAGGGCTGTAAAAGTCCTTGCACATTTTGTAAGTCAAGCTGCTGGAGAAGAGCTTCCCCAGCAGCTGAGTCTTTTTTTTGTTGTTGTTGAAATGATGATCAGCCCGCATGGTGTGCTGACGTAATTTCCAATGAAAGTGAAATGAGCTGATTGGCTCATTTCACTTTCACTGAATTGGTGCTCAGGGACATATCTCTGTCCCCCGAGCACCAATTTATATTGGAGCAGTGTCATTGGAAAGGGGAGGATCTCCCCTTTCCTATGATATCCATCCCTTGTGGATCTCTGCTTTTGGGTCACCACAGGAGGGCAATACCCAAACAAGGATCCACTTACTAGACACCAGGGACAAATATTGCAGGTGAGAGCAGCCCCCTTGGGCATGGGCCTGTGCTTCCCCCCACCCAGGATACATAAGTCTTTCTACTCCTCCACCAGGGAATATATGGGGGTGTTCACCCCCAATCTACCCCCACAGGTAGCAGAAAGGCCACTAGACACCAGGGTTTTGTTAGGCAATGGTATTTTTGGGGGGGGCAGCAACCCCCCGGGCATGGGCCAGTGCTCCCCCCTGCCCTTTGTCCCGCAAGACTGTCTGCTACCCCAGCAGATGAATGGGGATATTCACTCCCGATTTGCCTCCCTGAGAGGGCAGAAAGCCCCCTAGACACCACAGATTTTATTTGATGGGGAGCGGCCCTTCTGGGTATGGACCTGTGCTGTCCCCTCCCTAGACATCATTAGCCTTTCTGACCCACTGGGTGGTGGATGGCTGTGTGCAAACCCAACCTGTCCCCTGGGGAGCATTAAGCACCCTAGACACCAAGGATATATTTTACTGTTATAGAGAAAAATATGGTGTGTGGGTGGTCCTCCCTGTTCTTGGGCCTATCCTCCAGTCCTAAAATCCAAACAGCCTTTCTGCCCACCTGGAGAGCTGAGCTCCATTCCCATGTCATACAACAAGAAATGTTGATTCTTTTGACCGTAGTTTTGGCACATATAGCGGCAGAGGAAAAGTCATTCTAAATTGCCCCCCTAATTGTCATGGTGAATGATTGCACTATTAGGGACCGTGCTCTGGTACCCAGGGAAACCAACAAAACCCAGGCATTTGGAAAACTAGACACCCAGGGAACTCCACGTTGGTGCGCCTTGCATGGATCCCACAATGATTTCTTACACCCAATGCTCTGAAGACCTCAAACTTTGCATAAAATCATGCATTTTCCTCACATTTCTGGGAAAGAAAGTACCAGAACTTGTGGGGAATCACAAATTTCCAACTGCCCAGCATTCCCCCACTTGTCTCAATAAAAACAGTACCCCACATGTGGGGATGACCCTAAAATACAACACAAACTGGCCCCAAAATGAAACATGGAGAATTCAGCAATATGGGTAACGGCAATATTTGGGCCCGGGCTGGACAGCCACCCAGGGAAACCTACCAAACTCAGACATTTCTGAAAATTAAACACCTGAGGGACTCCAGGGTGTTGTGCCTTGAGTGTATCTCATGAAGGTTTCTTTCTCACAATGCCCTGCAAACCCCAAACTTTGTCTAAAATTGCATATTTTTCTTGCATTTCTGTGATGTAAACTGCTGGAATTCGCAGGGATTCACAAAACTCGTACCTTCTAGTATTCCCCTACTTGTTCCGATAAAACTCTACCCCACTTTTTTTGCAGGGCCTAGTACCTGCGACAGGAACAGCTCAAACCAGGGTCAATGGGAGTCTGATCTGTCCATGTTGCCTTTTCTTGTCATGTGCACAAAAGTGAGACACCATTCTTATCAAGAGACTTGGTGGAACGTCGAGTGGTAAGACATTCATGGATCCACAAAGATTCCATAACTTTTTGACACCCAAATGTGAGAAAAATGTGCATTTTTAGCCAAAGTTTGAGATTTGCAAGGGTTTCTGGGAAAAAACCTTGTGAGAGCCATTCAAGTCTAGCCACCCTGGAAACCCCAGTTGTCTAATTTTCAGAAATGTGCAGGTTTGGTAGGTTTCCCTGGGTGCCAGCTGAACTAGGACCCAAATTCTGCAGCTAACAATATTGCAGAAAAGGTTTGTTTTTCAGGTGGAAAAATGTGATCTGTCTGTGTTACGTTTTGGGCCTTTTCCTGCCATGAGCACTAGGCCCACCCACACAAGTGAGGTACTATTTTCATCTGGAAACTTGGAAGAATGCTGGTTGGTCAGAAATGTGTGGCCTATATAAAGCTCGGGTAGGGGGGGGCCGCATGCCGCCTCCCCGAAATTTAAAGGTCAGCCCAGGAAGACAGAAACTCCAGGGCCTCTATGATGCTCCGAAGGGTGGCCGCACGCCCCCCCCCCTATAAATATCAATGTCGGCATCCGGAATGGGGCCCCTGGGTCTGCATAAAGGCTTGGGAGGAGGCCCATCTCCAAAAAAAGAAATAGATGTGCCGACACTCTGGGCCCTAGCCCACCCCAGGGGCTCATTTTTGTGTTTTTTAATAGGATCATGGATCTGCAGATTCTCCACAGATCTGCAGTCCTGTTAAAAAGAAATTACATTTTTGGACCTGGGAAAAATGCTTAATGCAGGACAGGGTCCTGGCTGCTGCCACATCTTTGTTGATGTAGAAGCAGCCAATCAGGTTGTATCTTTTGATCTGTTGGATAAGCTGATTCTCTGGTTCCATTATATATACATACATTTTCAAACTTTAATTTCTCAAAAGCGACTGAACTGATTTACATTAAATAACAAAAAGCACGCTTTCAGGACCAAAATCTACCTTTCTGCCAAATTTGGTGTAATTCCGTACAGCTGTTTTTGCGGTATCCCTGTTCAATTTTTCCTCTGGAAAATTGCATGGGAAAAATGTTTGGGGACACCCCTTATTCTTAGCCCCCACTTGACGGATCACCCCAAAACCTTCCAGGAAAAAACTGAGGTGGATTAACTTTCCTTTTGGAATGGTTCATATTGATTCATCAAACGGTGTCAAAGTTATGAGCAAAACAAAAGTACTTTTCCTGTGGAAACAATTACCCAGTGAGGAACCACTGGGAGATGTATATATGTGGCAGGGTGTTTACGTTTGCACGCAAGTACGATACCCTAAAGGCAAACAAAACAGGCACAAGACAACAACCAAAAAACACATTAGAAACTACTATTACCAACATGCAATCCGACTTGACATCAGCATCAGATGCCAGCTCTGCAGCTGAAAGTGAACCGGAGTTGGAGGCGCGCAGAAAAAACAGGCATCAAGGGGATAGGAAATTCTCTTTAACTGAGGAGGTTGATTTTTTATGCCAGGAACGGCTACAGTCCCTGCGCCCGCGGAAACAACAGGTCCATCAAGAACCAGCAGAAACAGGAAACGTAGGGAGAGGCGGAAGGCAAGCAGATACCGAAAACATCAAAAGACAGCCGAAATGCCAACAGAAAAAATATTGGCGGAAGTATTAACTGAGGCTTCGCATACAGAATCCAAAACGGTTATCAACCTAACAGATATCATACTAAACAAAGCAGAGGAACAACTCCTGTCGTTGGGACTCTCTTATTGCCCAGAGAGTTCCTTCAACTATGCTGCCACGAGGGTTGACATCTATAAAAGTGTCCGTAAACTGAAATTACAAAAATATTTCAGGCAATCGAAACTGTCAAGACCGGGGGCCGCAAATAATGGCAAAGAAGACCCAAATAATCAAAGACAAGAAGATGAAATTTGTATGGGCAACAGCGGGCCCGAGAGCCAACTGGTTAAAGTATTACAGGATTTACTGAATGAGGGTGAAACCACGAATACAGATTCTGTAATATTAAAGGCAACAAGCTGGCCAAACCCCATTCAAGGTGCCATCGACATTTTATCCTGTGATGTTGAAAGACATGATAGACATTTTCCAAGAACAAGTGGTGCATGATTTAAAAAATCTTAATCGAAAAATTCAAAGTATTGGTTCTGGCAGTAATACCAACAAAAAAATAGAAAATAAAAATAAAAATATTAAGGAACTTCAGTGCCCCTCCCCACACTGCCCCAGTGACCACCACCTCCCCGGGGCATTCAATATTTAAATACAGGGGTCCGCTGCGGACCCCCGGGGACCACCACCTCCCGGGGCTTTGAAATGGAGGGAGGGGGGCCACGCGGCCCCCCTCCAGGAGCCCTCGATGGCCCTGGGGACAGCCACCCCCCAGGGCCGGCTCCTGCAGTGTTCCGGGGTGCCCACCCCCGGGACACTGCTGTTTGATATGGTAGGGTGGGAGCACGGCTCCCGCCCTGCCATAGCAAACTCTGCTTTGCTTCCTTGAAGCGAGAGCAGTGAAACCTGCTCTTGCTTCAAGGAAGCAAAGCAGAATTGTTTCTGAGCAAGGGGAGATGCATGTTAGCAGCTCCCCATGATCAAAAGCAAGGCCGGCTCCCGCAGGAGGCGGGGAGCTGGCTGGACCGTGGGGGCATTGGGGCTCCCCCCAAGGTCCCCAATGGAGTGGCCAGGCCCCGGGGGATGGGGTCCCCGGGGCCAGAAGTGGCCCGGGAGGGGGGCCACACGGCCCCACTCCCCTGTGAATAAAAAAAAAAAAAAAAAGGAAAGGCCGGCCCCGGGGCCATAATTGGCCTGAGGATGGGGGCCACGCGGCCCCCTCCAAAGAATTAAATTTAAAAAAACAAAAAAACAACTGGCCATGCCCCGGGGGATGGGGTCCCCGGGTCGAAATTGGCCTCGGGAGGGGGGCCACGCGGCCCCCTTCCTGATTTTTTTTTTTAAATGACTAAAAAGGGGTCAGGCCCTGGGGGATGGGGTCCCCAGGCCCCCAAAAATGTAAAAGAAGGGGGGCCACACAGCCCCCCTTGTAAAAAAAAAAAAAAATTTAAAAGCCGGCATTTAGCCGGAGGCCACGCCCCCTTTCTCCACCACACTGCAAACGCGCCCCCCGGCGCGTTGTTAGTTGAGGAATTAATTCCCCTTGAATACTGTGGGTCCCTGGGGGCCAACTAGCCCACCAGGTACCTCTAGTTTGCGCCACAGAGCTGCGTTGCAGAGAGGTGGTCTGAGACCACGCCCCTTTTTTCACCACTCTGCAACGCAGCTCTGTGGCACTTACTGGAGGTACCTGGTGGGCTAGTTGGCCCCCAGCGACCCTTAGGATTCAAGGGGACTTAATCCCCCAACTTACAACGTGCCAGAGGGTGCGTTTGCACAGTGGTGCAGGGAGGGGGTGGGGCCCAATATGACAAGTGTGCAAACACGCCCCCTGGCGTGTTGTAAATTGGGGGATTAAGTCCCCTTGAATCCTGCGGGTCCCTGGGGGCCAACTAGCCCACCAGGTACCTCCAGTATGCGCCACAGAGCTGCGTTACAGAGAGGTGGTCTGAGGCCATGCCCCTTTTTACACCACTCTGCAAACGCGCTTCTTGGCGCACTGTTGGTGGGGCGATGAGGTCCTCTTGTGTCCTGAGGACCTCAGGACACAAGTGGACTTCATCCCCTGAGCAGCAGTGCGCCAAGAGGCGCGTTTGCAGAGTAGTGTAAAAGGGGGCGTGGCCTCGGACCACCTCTCTGCAATCCAGCTCTGTGGCACATATTGGAGGTACCTGGTGGGCTAGTTGGCCTCAGGGACCCTCAGTATTCAAGGGGAATTAATTCCCCAACTAACAACGCGCCAGGGCGTGCGTTTGCAGAGTGGTGGAGAAAGGGGGCATGGCCTTTGTCTACCTCTCAGCAATCCCACTGCGTGGGGCTTACTGGAGGTAAGAGGTAGGCTAGTTGGCCCTAAAGGACCCCCAGCAGCAAAGGGGACTTCAAACCCCATCCAAGAGCACGCCAGGGAGTGCGTTTGTAGAGTGGTGGGCAGAGGGGGCGTGGCCTGGTACAAGTACTTACCAATGCTGCTGTGTGGGACTTACTGGAGGTAATAGGAGGGGAAGTTGGCCCCCAAGGATGTCCTTGTGGGCCAACTACCGCTCTTGTTACCTTCAGTAAGTCCCACACAGTGGGATTGCTAAGACGTCTTCGGAGGCCATGCCCCCCTTTCTCCACCACTCTGCAAATGTGCCTCCTGGCAGACTACGGGATGGGGGATGAAGTCCAATTTAGTCCTGAGGGAGTTTGGGGGCCAAGAAGCCCTCCTGGTACCTCCTGTAAGTCCTACGCAGCGGAATTCCTGAGCGCTGGTCGGAGGCCCAGCACCCTTTCTCCACCACTCTGCAAACGTGACTACTACTTAAAGAAGCATCTTTCTACACCTCTGACTTAGAGGTAGTTTTAATTCCCCTGCCCTATTATGTACTAGGGCCTTACAGAGGAGGTCATGCTAATCACAGGGGTACCCCAACGCATAGTGTTCCCTAGTGTATGTAGGTGTTTTCACTGTATTCTAAGTGTCTGTTAGCATAGCACTGGCTCTAGACCTGGTTAGTCTGAGTCATTTACCAACAGTTCCCGTCAGCAAAAAGTTGGGTGCACAGGATGATTTTGCAACAAGGCCTCTTTCTGCTCCTCTGTTGGTTCTTTCTGCACATGTCTTGCTTCTTCCTGCACTTTTCTTCGTCTTTCTGGACTTCTGTTGCCTCTTTCTGCATTTCTTTTGCTTCTTTCTGTGCGTTTGTTCCTCTTTCTTCACATGTCCTACCTCTGTAGGCATAGTTAGAAATTAGCATTTAAAAAACCTTCGAAATTCACTGAAAAAACCATAGGTTTCAGGGACGTTATAGTTCGAAATTTGCATTTTAAAAAACGTTAAAATTCACTGAAAAAACCATAGGTTTCAGGCACGTTATAGTTACAAATTAGCATATAAAAAACCTTAGAAATTCACTGAAAAAACCACAGGTTTCAGGGATGTTATAGTTAGTTGGACATTTCACTCGTACAAAACCAGAGAAATTCGGCCGTTATAGTTAGTTCAGCTAACTATAACTCACGCCCCCGCAATGCACTGCTGATGACGTCACATATTACATCATTCATAACATGGTCAGTGACATCACTGATGACATCACTGATGACATCTCTGATGACATCTCAAATGACATCACTGATTACATCATCCACGTGAAAATCTGATGCACCTCCTCACAGCCTAATATAACCTTTGATTCACCCACTCTAAAATACAGACTAGCATTTTCAAAACCATAGACACGCCAATACCAGTTACTACATACGCACTCACTGATTCCTAGGTCTACACACACATCCACTCATTCACCCATACAGTCACTCATCAATACTACACTATCATATGCACTCATACACCTATACAGACACTCACACACCGCCACTCATCCAGAGTTACTCACACACGTAGTCAGTCATGCAAAGAATCAATCACACTTCCATTTACTCACCTATACAGTTATACACACACCACCTCCCTTATTCATACAGATACTAACGCATACTTACTCTCTTATACAATCACTGATACAAGTACACACTCATCCATACAGCCACTCTCACAATCACTGACTCTCACGTATAGTCATTTATATACTCCAACTCTCACATACACTGGCTTTTACATATGTAGTTACTTGGACATGTACCACTGAGACATCCATTCACTCACCAACACACCCATACACACACTCACCCACCCATACAGCTGTTTCCACAGGCACTCTTTAACCCATACACCCAGTGAATCAACCACTCACACATCTATGCACAGAGTCACACACCTCCCACCCACCCACACAGACACTCAGGCACCCATACAAATACTCAGGCAACCAATCAATAACCCATATAGACACTCATGTAGCTACTCACCAACCCATGCTGCAGCTTACACAACAACAGACAGACTGATACAGACATTCACACAGTTTAGTCACTAACCCATGCATTCACTAAGACACATTTAATCACTCACCTATACAGTCAGTCACGCACCTACTAAATCCTCCATCCAGACACTTATACACCCACTCATTCTTCAATACACCTTGGCATGTATATATAAAACATATTTAAACTTTACAGAAACACAGTCGCTGGATGATGTCATCAGTGATATCATCAGTGATGACATCACTGATAACATCTCAAATGACATCAGTGATGTCACTGACCATGTCATGAATGATGTAATATGTGACGTCATCAGCAGTACATTGCGGGGCGCAAGTTATAGTTAGCTGAACTAACTATAACGGCCGAATTTCTCTGGTTTTGGACGAGTAAAATGTCCAACTACCTATAATGTCCCTGAAACCTGTGGTTTTTTCAGTGAATATATATATATATATATATATATATATATATATACACACATATATCCCCACAACTCCTTCTACCACGAAGGAAGGCGCACTCCCAAATTGGTAATTTCAATTCTTTATTTCAGACGGACACCAAACCTGACGCGTTTCAGTCATTACGACCTTTTTCAAAGGTTAAAGTCCGGCATTAACGTTGTGGCAACCTTCCATCCAATTGCTTTTATTTGTAATCTTGGTCCCCATGGGACCTCCTTGATGGATGCTATTTGAATGCATTATGGGATTTGTGGTTGCCACTGTGAATTTCAATGTTTTGAACCCTCCAGTGGGTAATACCTGTTCTTTTGTTGTCCGTAAGTTTATTCGTTGTTTGTCCAATTTTTTCCCTCGCAGACCCACTTTCAAGGCTGCGCGGAACCCTACCTCGGCCGGTCCGAGGCGGCAGCCATTACTCCTTAGCGTCCTTCAACTTCCACAACATTGGTCCAAAAGCGGGGCATTGTGGCGCCCTTGTCGGGTGGTGCGTCCCAGCGGCGGGACCAAGCCGCAATTTGTATCCCCACAACTCCTTCTACCACGAAGAAAGGCGCACTCCCAAAGTGATAATTTCAATTCTTTATTTCAGACGGACACCAAACCTGACGCGTTTCAGTCATTACGACCTTTTTCAAAGGTTAAAGTCCGGCATTAACGTTGTGGCAACCTTCCATCCAATTGCTTTTATTTGTAATCTTGGTCCCTATTGGACCTCCTTGATGGATGCTATTTGAATGCATTATGGGATTTGTGGTTGCCACTGTGAATTTCAATGTTTTGAACCCTCCAGTGGGTAATACCTGGTCTTTTGTTGTCCGTAAGTTTATTCGTTGTTTGTCCAAATTGTTCCCTCGCAGACCCACTTTCAAGGCTGAGCGGAACCCTACCGCGGCCGGTCCGAGGCGGCAACCATTACCCCTTAGCGTCCTTCAACTTCCACAATATTGGTCCAAAAGCGGGGCATTGTGGCGCTCTTGTCGGGTGGTGCGTCCTCAGCGGTGGGAGCTCAATTTGGTGTCCAGTGTATGTGAAAAAGGCCAGTGCCTCTGCCCAAACATGTCATATTGGCAGCAGCTTTGGAATAAACTCAGTGGTTAAGAAGATTTAGTGTTCTTTACTGTGTCGGAGCCTGTTCCACCTTGGACAGGTTGTGGTTGGATTATATATTAACGATTTGTTGGCATCGTCTTCTGACACGCCCCTTCGGTCAGGTGCACCGCGGCAGCTAACATTTTGGTTGGATTGTATGGACAATACACCGCGGAGCCCCCCGAGCTGGTATTGATGTTCACAGCAGACTGCCTGCGGATAGAGTGTCGGAAGGCATTCAAGACTGCAGGTGATAAGTGCTGAGACATTTTAATCAAGTGGGAGGAGGGTTTGCAGCATGTAGCTGAAAAGACAGGATCACCGCCACCACTGAAAACTTTTCAAGTACTTTGCCTGCCGATTTTGAATGAACGGTAGGATTTTTGGTATTTGACAGACATTTTGACACTGTGCCGTGAAAGGAGTTATGACAATTACACACTGCCTGAATTTTATTGTTCGTACAGCGGGTACTGCCCGAATCTTTCTGGAACAACTGGAGGAGTGGGATGTTCGAGTTTGGTAGCAAGGGGTGCAAACAGTTACAACTAGGAGTTTTTTAATGACACTCTACATTAACTTTGGCGCAGGGAACTACAGGAACAAGCATGACAAAGGAGGGAAACTGTAACTTAGAGAAAATGAATCCTTGTGGCTTCTGGTATTTGGAGTGTTTTCAGTTATTTGTTTATGCACCACCCTGTATCGTTTTAAGAAACTCGTGACTCTCCATAAAAACAAGGACATTGAATGTAATAATTGCGTTCGTGTTGAACTGGGCAGCATTTGCAGGGAGAAAGAATTCCTTCATTTTTTAAAGTGCAGTGTGAGTTAAACTAACATCAATGAATTTCATAAATGTATGTAATTTCCGTTCTTTCAATGGTTTAATGATAGACTTTGGGCACATTGTACTTACAATATTGAGCTCCATAAGCACGTAACGTGACACTGGTTTTGTGATCATTGCATCATAATTGTGTGTGCTGCGAGGTGTTTTGCATAGATTGGGGTTTTTCTATGAAGACCCGACACTGGTCGTTGGTATTTAATCGGACGGCTTCTAAGTTTTAAACATCAAAATATGCAGCCAATTAGCAGTAATGCATTAATTAGAAGTGCACTTGTGACATTTAACTTTTGCAGGATCTGCATGGACAATGTTAAACAAATTGATAATGTCTTATTTAAAAGATAGCTGCATTGGCAGCTTTCTTCTATGTCCATGCGTCAAGTGACATGTAAAACGCTGTTTAAGGAGAGCTCAATTTGGTGCCCATTGTATGTGAAAAAGGCCAGTGCCTCGGCCGAAACGTGTCATAATGGCAGCAGCTTTGGAATAAACTTAGTGCTTAAGAAAATGTGGTGTCCTGTGCTGTGTCGGAGCCTGTTCCACCTTGGACAGGTTGTGGTTGGATTATATATATATATATATATATATATATATATATCTCAGTAGGTAGTTATAATTCAGACTTAGTTTCCATAGGAAAAGCATTTTTTTACTTGCCTATAACTTTGGCGTTGTTAGACCAATCTTCATGAAATTTTCCTCAAAAGGTGTCAAAGTAGGTGCTATGGAAAGTTTGGGGGTGATCCATGCAATGGGGACCGATAAATAGGGGCACGAAATAAGGGTGCATTTGTAATGTTAATTCCCATTGAAATGCGTTGTCAAAACTACAGCCCGAACCGCTTGACGGAATTAACCCCATTGGCAGAAAGGTAGATGTTGTTACGCAGATTGTGCTTTTTGTTATTTGGTGCAAGTCCATTCAGTAGTTTTTGAGAAAATAAAACTGAACAATATAGTGATATTTCTGGCCGCGATTATTTCACGGCGATTTTGTGATGGTCGCGGATATTTCGCAGCAACATCGCAGCAAACCGCGAAAGCGAGCACCAGTGGGATTGCTCTTATTGGCTGGAAGCAACCTGAACAGAAAGTTGCTGCCGCCATTTTAACAATTGTGAACAGTTCCCAGGGCTGCAAATTTCTGTGAAAGCTAACATGAGGGGTCAGGGTGGAGGTACTCTGACCCCCATGTTTGAGAAATGGGGGTGTTAGTGACACAAGTTATGTCACCTACTCAGAGACCCACTCATAGACTCTTACACCCACTCACAGACCCATCTGGGGACTCATGCACACACTCACAGACCCAATCAGATACTCATGCAACCACTTACAGACTCACTCAGAGAGTCACATACCCATGTACAGACCCAATCAGAGATTCACTCACCCACTTACAGACCCACTCACACACTCATGTATGTACTCACAGACCCACTGAGACACACACACACCCACTGACAGACCCAGTGAGACACTCATACACCCACTCATAAATCCACTCAGACACTCATATAGCCACTTACACACCCATACACTCAGTCACAGGCCTTCTTAGAGACTTATGCATTCAGTCACTCACTCATACACTCAGAGACTCTCACAGACTCACTCATATATACACGCCCACTCACTCACTCAAAGACTCATGCATCCACTCACAGACCCACCCAGACACTCGCCCTCCCAGTCACAGACCCACTCAGACACTCATGCATGTACCAATTCACTCACCCACTCAGACGTGTGCTCTCACTCACTGACCCATTGAGACACTCATCCACCCACTCAGAGATCCACTCAGACACTCATACACCCACTCACAGGCCCACTCAGAAACTTATGCACCCAGTCACTCATATACTCAGAGACTCATGCACCCACTCACAGTCCCACTCAGAGGTTTATGTACCCACTCACAGAACCACTCGGACACTCATGCTCCCTGTCATTGACCCACTGAGAGACTCATGCACCCACCCACTCACCCACCCACTCACACACCAACTTAGACCCTTATGTCTCCACTCACAGATCCAGTCAGACAGTTATATACTTACTTACAAATGCACAAAGGCACTCATGCACCTACTCACAGATTGACTGACAGGCTCATGCAACCAATCACAGACCCATTGAGACGCTGATGCACCCACTGATAGATGCACTGAGTCAGTCATGCAGTTCGTTATAGAACCATTGATAGACTGATGCACCATCTCAGAGATCCACTCAAATACTTATACAGTGAATGAGAGACTTACTGATACAGTGATGCATGCAGTCACAGATTCCACTGAAAGAGTTATACACTGTGTTATAGATATATTAAGGGAGTTATACATGCTATTATAGAGTCATTTAGATAGTAATGTGTTTAGTGTGTTGGCTATAATCCATTTTGCAGTGTAAGTTTGGAATGTGGTGGTGGCTGAAATTCACTTAAAAAACCAGAGGTTACAGGGACATACATTATAGTTAGGAATTAGCATTTAAAACACCTTAGAAATTCACTGAAAAAAACAATGCCTACAGGGACGTTATAGTTAGGAAATAGAATTGGAAAACACCTTATAAATTCACTGAAAAAAACAAAGGTTACAGGGGCATTATTGTTAGGATGACATTTCATTCATACAAAACCAGAGAAATTCAGCAGTTATAGTTACCTGAGCTAACTATAACTCACGCCCCTGCAATGCACTGCTTATGTCGCATATTACATCACTCATGACATGGCCATTGACATCACTCATGACATCACTCATGACATCACTGATGGCATCCCTGATGACATCTGAAATGACATCACTGATTACATCATCCAGAGAAACACCAACACACCCACTTACACCCCATACAACATGTCATAAACCCACTCCCACACAATCACTAACAAACTAATTCACAGAGACCATACAAACACTCACACATCTCGTCACTTATCCATACAGCCAGTAACACATCACCTCACTCATAGAGCCACTAACAGAACTATCAACTCACATATACAGCCACCTATGCACCTACTCGTTTACCAATACACCCACTCACAGATTCAGTTATAGAGACATAGACACACTTACACATCCACTCATACAGCTACTGACACAGTAAATCAGTTAGCCATATACCTACTCACTCACCCATACAGTCACTCACATAGCCACTAACTCACTCATACAATTCTTCACACAGCCACTCAGTTACTTATACATATACTAATACATATACTCACTCACCTACATAGTGACTGAGACAACCACATACTTTCCCATACAACCTCTCGCACACTCAATTACTCACCCATACAGCCACTCAAACACCCATTCGCTCACCCACACACCCACTTACACCCCCATTGATGCACCGAGACAACCACTCATTTACCCTGTCACTCGCCCATACAGATACTTATGTATCTGCTAAAACACCCATTCAGCCACTCATGCACCCTCTGATTCACCATTTACAACCACTGATACACCAACTCAGTCAACTAAACATATACTCACACAGCCACTCACTTACTCATACATGCACAGGCACACCCACTCGCTTACCTATACAAACACTCACACCCACTATCTCATGTATGCAGTCTCTTATATACCTAGTCACTCTTCTATACACCACTTATACATCCACTCACTTAACCAAACAGGCACATCCACAGCAAGTTACCTAAGTATATATGTTTAACACTCAGTAGCTTTTAGAAATCAGTCACTGGATGATGTCATCACTGATGTCATCAGTGATGTCATTTGAGATGCCATGAGTGATATCATTAGTAATGTCACTGACCATGTCATGAGTGATGTGATATGTGAGGTCATAAGCAGTGCATTGTGGGGGCATGAGTTATAATTAGCTCAGGTAACTATAACTGCTGAATTTCTCTGGTTTTGTATGAGTGAAATGTTAGCCCTAACTATAACGTACCTGTAACCTGTTTTTGTCAGTGAATATATATATATATATATATATATATATATATATATATATATATATATTCAAAAAAGTTGCAGTTAAGTCGACTTGCATCCAAAACGCTGGTGGTGGGGAATGACTGTAATTAATTGTCATTTTTGGTATCGGCAGACTTTGTTTATTTACAGCACCTCAGCAAACGGAATTTGGGATTGGCCCACTTGAGGGTATTGAATTTTTATTATAAACAGCGAAAACTTTGGCAGACCCACTGGGGTATTATACATTTGGCAGAACTACCTGTTCCATGATCCATTGGGAGAACTCACTGGGGGCCCAGGAGGGCGGAACTATATTTAAATGGTGAACAGGTGGCTGCAATGATGATGCTGCTTCGCTTTTCGTTTCTGCCTGTGATCAAGGACTGGCGTCCGAAACGAGTTAGGCCTTAAGTGTTCAAACCCTTGTGAAGTTGCTGATCGTGCTGCTGTACGAATTAAAGATTGGAAAAGTCTGCCTGAGAGTGCTTCTTCGCCTAGGGGGCAACTCTTTCTTTTTATAAATATATATATATATATATTACCTACTGGCGGTCGCCAGTAGGTAGTTATAGTTAGGACCTAGTTTCCATAGGAAAAGCGTTTTTTGATTTGCCAATATCTTTGGCGCCGGTTAACGAATCTTCACAAAATTTTCAAAACTAATGGGGCGCTCCGGTCAGCTCCTGTCTTCAAAGTTTTGGGGTGATTCGTCAAGTGGGGGCCGAGGAAAAAATGGGGGTCCCAAACGCGTTTTCCCCATGTTAATTTCCATAGGAACTTTAGACACGGCTACAGCCCGAACTGCTGAACGGAATTACACCAAATTTGGCAAAAAGGTAAGCGCCCTTTTTTTAAAAATGGTGTTAATCCGTTCAGTAGTTGCTGAGAAATTAAAAAAATAAAAATATTGATATCTGACCACCGAGAAGGATTCGCGGCTCCTCCCGAGCACGAGCTTCATTTTGATTGGCTGTCCACACTCCAAACCAGGAAGTGTTGGCAGCCATCTTGTGACTCGGTAACCGAGTCGCAAGAAAAAGGGTGAAAAAATATAAAAAACCAAGAAAAGGGGGCAGGGTACACACACCCTGAACCCCTAGGCCTGCTCAGGGGGTCCCACAAGGACCCCAGGGGCCAAAAAAGCATTAAAAAAAAAAAGAAATCGGCTGAATTTGCGCTGGGTGCGCGAATCCGGCGAAAAAAGAAAAAGAGAACGAAGCGAGGGCTCTTGCGCTTTGTTTCCTAATAGCCCCTGGCTAGACCAGGTCCCGGGGGCAATGCCAAAATAACTAGCGGGGGCCCATGGGGGCCCCCGCAGCCCGAGGACCGCCACCTCCCCGGGGCTTATAGAATTATATGTGGGGGCATGCCCTGGGGACCGCCACCCCCCCCGGGCTTTTAATTATTTTGGGTGGGGGGCCTCGCGGGCCCCCCCAAGCCCCGGGGACCACCATCTCCCCGAGGCTACATGATATAAATGCGGGGGGCAACGCGGCCCCCCAGCAGCCCCAGCGACTGCCACCTCCCCGGGGCTGAATTCAAAAACAGTGTGGGGGGCTCGAGCCACCCCCCACACTGCCCCGGGGACCACCCCCTCCCCGGAGCTTAAATTAGTTGGGAGGGGTGCCACGCGGCCCCCCTCCTGGAGCCCTCGATGGCCCTGGGGACCACCACCCCCCAGGGCCGGCTCCTGCAATGTCCCGGGGTGCCCACCCCTGGGACATTGCCGTTTGCTATGACAGGGCGGGAGCACAGGGCGGGAGAATGGCTCCCATCCTGTCATAGCAAACTCTGCTTTGCTTCGTTGAAGCGAGAGCAGGAAACCTGCTCTCACTTCAACAAAACAAAGCAGAACTAGCTTTGGGCAAGGGGAGCTGCATGTCAGCAGCTCCCCTTGCCCAAAAGCAATGCCGGCTCCCGCAGGAGGCGGGGAGCTGGCAGGGTCCGTGGGGACATTGGTGCTCCCCCCACGGTCCCCAACACTGAGGGCCGGGTCCGGGGGATGGGGTCCCCGGGGCCAGAAATGGCCCGGGAGGGGGGCCACATGGCCCCCTCCCTTTTAATTAATTTCTCTTTTTTTTTTTTTAAACGGAAGGCCGGCCCCAGGGGTTGGGGCCCACAGGGCCATAATTGGCCTTAGGAGGGGGGCCACGCGGCCCTCCTCCTAAAAAAAAAACCCAGGCTGGCCAGGCCCCGGGGCCAGAAGTGGCCAAGTGAAGGGGGGCCCCGGGGCGAATACCGAATAATGGAAGTGGGGCGTTTTTTTTTCTTTCGAGTTTGGAGTCGCGATTCCAGCGCGGCTCTCAGCACGCCCCCGTGTAACGTCGCGTTGGATTCGCGAATTTACCTTAAATAAATAATTAAGTAGTATATAATTTAGAAGGTAGTGTTGTATTTGTGAAGTTGCTTTAACGAGGTAGTGTAATTGAAGCTAATGACAAGATTACAATTGATAGACTTTTTTTTATTTTTTTATTTCTTTTATTTGCAGCTAGTAAAAAGCAAACATAAATAAACAATGCATCCAAATAGAATCATCAATAATACACAAGAATAATGCTCATTGATTAACATACAGAGAAATCTATACTTATATATCTGAGAGGAAACTTTACGTGCATGAGAACGTATTTTGACCTAGTTCTCACCCCAAATTTCATTACATTTCCTTAAGGCTCCTATCCTTTGCGAAAATAATTTCTCTTTTGATTTAATGCAAGACATCTTAGCCAACCATTGCGAAAATATTGGAGGATCGGCTTCCTTCCATCTTTGCAAAATCAATGACCGGGCAACAAGTGATGCTAAAAATACATACTGTTGCTGACAAATTGGTAAAGCAAGTGAATTAGTCATACCTAAAAGCGCCGTATTTGGTTCGGGTACTAGATTTATCTCAAGCTTGTTGCTAAACCACTGATACATCTGATTCCAGAATTTTGCTAAAACCGGACATTCAAAACAGATATGGAACCAATCCCCAAAAGGATGTGTACACCTAAAACATGCTCCTGAAATAGAAGAATACATTTTAGCAAGTTTGAAAGGAGTGTAGCAGAGATTCCACTTCGGAAGGAAAGCCATACGTTTGAAATTAGCACCCCTTATAGCTTTATGAGCCCAACTATTATAGGCTTTCCATGTTTGCATATCCAGGCTACAACCAATGGAGTTTTGGATCATTTGGAGAGTTTTCGGCACAGTTTTAATCTGAAGATAGCTGATTAGTATTTTATACCAATTGCCTATCCCTCGGCTTGCTTTTACATAGAAATTAAGACTAATCAGATCTATTTGTGGATCTGAAAAAGGTTGAAGATTTCTTACAAAATTCCTAAACTGAAAAAATGAGAAAATTAATGAAAGTGGAAGTCCTGGATATGATTGTTTAATTTGATTCCAGGATTTGATTTGATCGCCTACAAAGAGATCCTTAAAATGATATACTCCTAATCTCTCCCAGGCTGTTATATTTCTTAAGCTGATTTGTAAGCCTATCTCTCTACTTTGAGAGATTAACATTTCGGGATGAAAGGCGGCAAACTGATATTCCTGTCTCAGTTGAAAAAACCTATCAGAAATGATTTGGAGAGTCTTATATCTGCTTCGCTTGGGGAGCCTTGGAATTTTAATAAAAGGAGCATGGTGGGAACCGGATTCCAAAACCATTTGTTCCAAATAAAAATTGGATCCCAGATTACGTCTAGTAAGTAACCTTATACACCAATCAAAAAATGCAGCTTGATAATATTTTTGAAATGAGGTAATGCAAGTCCACCATCTATAATCGGTAATTGTAAAGTTTCTAATTTCGTACGAGGTTTCCTGCCAGACCAGACAAAATACCGAACCATTTGGTCTATCTCGTGAAAAATGTTTGAAGGCACTTTGATTAATAGATTTGAAAAGACGAAGAAAAACAAAGGCAGAATCATCATTTTGACAACCGCAATTCTGCCTATCAAAGAGAGTGGTTGATTCTGCCACTGATAGACTTGTTAAAAATATATAAAATTAAAAAATAATAGTTAAACTTGAAAAGTGTATTTTGTTGTAGTACATTGAATTCATGCTTTTGCAGATTTGCTTCGGGAGCGCGAATCCACAAAAATATATTTTAAAAAATGTATGTGAAAAAAAAATTATATTCACTACTATGTTATAGGGTGACTCTAAAAAGAGCCCTTGTGTTTATTATGAGTTTGTTGTAGCTACATGTAAGTGCGGATGCAGAGCTTTAGGTTGTTGAGAAAGACTGTTTCCTTGATCTGTGAAGTGTACTCCATCACTTCTGTAGATGTCATACATATCAAAACGTATATTGTTATTGTAGATGGACCCCATTCCATGATCTCTTAGGTATGCAGAAACAGCTTTATTGACATTTTTCCTAGCTTTTTCAATCTGTGGACAGAATTGATTTGACCACTTCCATTTCTGTCTTTGGCATATATTAGAGTAAAAGACAGTTTGAGGTAAAAGCAACATTAATTGTGCAAAGGTGTCCTTCATGAGCATTTCCAGACCTACCCCAGTCAATGTGCCTAGGTCATTGCCACCACAGTGCACAATCATGAGGCAGGGGGTTGGACATGCAAAAAGGTTTTAACCAAAGGCATCAATTGGTGCCACTTTAATCCTCTCTGTGCAATCCATTTAACATACACATTTTGCAAATCTTGGTCTTTGTCAATACCTCTGTGTTCAGCATACCTTTTACACCAGAAAACATAACTGTGTCCAACAATCCACACTGTAAGCATCTTGAAGGGATGTCTGGAAGTAATGAAAAGATGTCTGTAGCTGAGGTAGTCAGTTGGTAGAATGAGGGGTATGTAAAATGGTGGACAAGATGCTGTTTTTAAAAAAGTAGAGAATTGATTGGCTGTTTAAGAACATTGAACATTCAAAAATAGGGTGCATGTTACTTTCTTTAAAAAGCATGTTTCTTATTGGTTAGTAAAAAATGTTTAAAAGGTACAGTCGATAGGATAAGGTGATATTTTGGAAATTTCAACCACACCTGCTATTTGCATTTGCAACATAGTGTGGTGAACTTGAAAATATGGTGAACTTGTGACCTGTCAGTTTAGTTGAATGTTCCATGAACTGTTACTATGGAAACTGGCATTAAGCAGAATGGGGGAAGGGTGGAAACTTAACTGTGGACTTAAAATGTGAAATTGTAATTTATATGTAAGTGATATCTTATTAAAGTAAGATTTCCCAAGTCAGTACTATCTTTAGAAGTGGTGTGTTCTTAAAAAATAGTGCTATTTTTATTTGTAATATATTTTTGAACTCCCGTATGAATTCGCGGCTCCATCGCCTTGGTGCACGGTGGAGTCGCGACTCCCAAAAATTCCAGAACCAGTTTGGGCACTTTTAGAAGTCAATTGGTAAGGGTTAATATGTCTAACCAATAGAAATGTGTTTTATAATTTGAAATAATGTAGGAAGCTATGTGATTTGTTACTTACAGGTATTTGTGTGGAGAAAGAGAGGGAAACTTTGCCATAACTGGTTTTACCTTGCTGAGGTGGTGCATTACATTGATTGTGTGCATAAGAAAATCATTTGTGAGTTTGTGATATTTTAAATTCTACAAGTCTATTTGGAAGGTGAGCTATAAATTTGTGAGGTGTATTATGTATTAGGTTTATTTTAATCTTTAAAAATTATTCAAAAATTGATGTTTGAAATATATTATTAAATGTAGAGATGTGTATTGTAGTTTGTTTTATTGTAGTTAAATGTTGTTTGAAACACATTCTGTATAGTAATATGTGTATATTGGAAGATGGATTAGTGATTATGGTAGTTTGTTTTAGTGTGTGGATATGTACATTTGTAGTATACCGCATAATTTTAGCTGTTGCTTTAAATTTGGAGGTGGAGTCTGTCAAGTCTTAAGGTGTGCATGGACTTCTGTCTCAAGTATGTTTCTACTTGTATATGTATTTTCATAAGATTGGCGTAGAACTGGAGTATGCCCCTGCAGTTGCGGGCCAGGTCCAGGTTCGATCGCCCAAAGCAGGGAAGCCCATCAAGGTAGTGATTGGTCTACCCTGCGTTTTGGCTGGAAGGGGGTTGTGTTGGACTTGGCCCTTTTTGAAGGGTCATCCCTGAACTTTTTGCCTTCCTCCTGTATTTTTTCTGACCTGTTGTTGGCTGTTTTATGACTCTGGGCACTTTACCACCGCTGATCAGTGCTAAAGTGCATATGCTCTCCCTATGGTAAATTGATGTATGGATTAGTGACTCCATGATTGGCTTATTTGGTTTACTTGTCAGACCCTAGTACAGTGCACTGCGTGTGCCCAGGGCTTGTAAATCAAATGCTGCTGGTGGGCTTGCAGCACTGGTTGTGCCACCCACAGAAGCAGCTTGTAAAGTGTGTCTCAGGCCTGCCATTGCAGAGCCTGTGTGCAGTCTGTGACTGCCATGTTGACTGGACAAGTGCACCCACTTGCCAGTCCCTAAACCTTCCCTTTTCTTCATATCAGACACCCCTATGGTAGGCCCAAGGGCAGGGTGCATTGTAAGTATAAGGTGTGTGTGGCATGTCCTAATAGTGAATTACAGCCATTTTTGTTTTTCACTATTGCAAGGCTACCTGTTCCCCATAGGCCAGAATGGGCAGTTTGATTATAACATCTTATAATCCTAACTGACCCAGGGAACGTGGTAGAAAAATGAATTTAGTATGCCTGAACTCAGAATGATAAAATACATCTTTTAGTGAAGATGGTTATAACATTCTGAGGTCGATTCCGATTCGGGCCGGAAAAAGCACCGACCGACTCGGAGCCGGAAAAATTACCGACCGACACGTACCAGTGGCGCCCGACACGCCAAGTACGATGCAAGCCGCGATAAATCCGACCGACACGTCAGGAAACCAAGCCGACCGACCGAGCCGCTCGGAAAATAGCAATCCGGCCGGAAAAACACGCGAATCCAACCGACCGACACGCACCCGGAACAAATCCGACCGAATCGTACCCGCCAACTCCAACCCGCAAAGTACGATGCAAGGCGCGAAAAACACGACCGAGCCGGACGGAGGACAAGCCGTACGACCGACACGCATACAAAACCGAGCCGAAGCAACACAATACACCGCGACCGACGCGTACGCAGCATACAAAACTGCACAAACACAGCGTGAGCGAAGCGGAAAACACCGTACGAGACCAATGCAGGGTCCGACTCGGTCACAAGAACGTTTCCAACATACACAAACAGCACAAAGGAAAAATCAACCAAAAAAGGCCAAACAAGCAATTACCAAGCCAATAAATACTGGGGGGTGGGGACAGAGAACAAAGACACACCCACAACTCCACCTATATAAAGGACACAAATCACTACCATGAGCCTTTGCAAATGCCATTCCACTGCCAGCACCCAAGAGAAAGCAACCACACACCCACAGCTCATCCCTCACACAAGCCACACACCAGCAGCACACCAACAAATACCTACCTCACATACACCCAGCACAACACACACCCACACACCCTCACCTGCACACCAACACACACATCACCCACCATCACCACCCATCACCATGCCCCCAAGAAGAATCACAAGTTCCTAGATTGTGAATTGGAAGTCCTGGTAGACGAGATCCTCAGGGTAGAGCCACAGCTGTTTGGCACATTGGTCCAACAGACCCCCATGTCGCAGAAAACCAAGATGTGGGAGAGGATCATCAACAGGGTGAACGCCCAATCACCATGTCGGCGCACAAAGACCGACATCCAGAACAGGTGGTATGACGTGCGCAGGAGGGTACGGAAACTGCTGAAGCAAGACTACATCAACAGCCAACACACCGGCAGTGGCCCTCCTGCCAAGCCAATATACCTCAGGCCCTGGGAGGAGAAGGTGCGGGCCATCCTACCGCCAGTGAGCATATATGGACTAGAGGACATCCCAGAGCCTGGTGAGTACACAACAAATGTACACAATATACTGCCACAAAACACACACATCACTGTCAAGGGGAGAGTCAAACCATGCACTCATAGCAATTACACAGCAACTAGAACAGAATCATCCCAAAATGTGTATGTCAGTCAGATAAACACAACACATGCCATCAAAAAAGTCACATCCAACTGTGCCAACACATGTACAAACACAACCACAACTACAGCTAGGCAGTGGCACAAATAGAACTAACACACACATCCACACATGTAGCCACCACAACAACACCAACACACAGTGAAGACCACTCAAAGGAAGGAATTCTGTGTATGCTGGCCAAGTCAGTGTAGCCAATAGCATCATGGGAGTCGCAGTCACACATATTGCCCCCCCACAACTGTCCCATCAACACCACCATGAACCATGCGCACATCACAGGGAGTGGAGAAGGACTCACAAGATGGCTGACACTGGCTACTGCTGTGAGGAGCACAAGGCCCTGCTGGCAACTGTGCACCAACAAACAGCAGGACACCACTGACTGACATCCTGAGAGACAACTTCCACTCCCTGCAATGCAAGCACGTTCCATGGTGGGATATCCGGCTGGCTGGGTGGGAAGGGGTACTTGCAGCACTGACCATAGTCACCAGCACCTCCCCTCACACCCCCCCAACACAAACTCCACAGTACCCACCTGGTAGAATGCAATGCCCTCCATCCTAACACAAGATCCCACAAAGCACCACCACCCTGGGTTATGTTGTGTGAAGCACAGGGACACTCTTGGGACTCTTAGCCAAACAACTGCCAGGACAACACTCCCAGCCATCCTGTCAGCACAGCCAGCCCACCCCACAGGGAAGCAGAGTCAAAAGGAAGGAAGCATGGGCATGCTGGGAAGGGGGTGGAGGCAATAGCATGATGGGAGTCGTAGTCACAGACATTGCTCAGCCTCACAACTGGCCCATCAACACCACCCTGAACCATGCTCACATCACAGGGAGTGGAGAAGGACTCACAAGATGGCTGACACTGGCTACTGCTGTGGGGAGCACAAGGCCCTGCTGCCAACTGTGCACCAACAAACAGCAGGACACCACTGACTGACATCCTGAGAGACAACTTACACTCCCTGCAATGCAAGCACGTTCCATGGTGGGATATCCGGCTGGCTGGGTGGGAAGGGGTACTTGCAGCACTGACCATAGTCACCAGCACCTCCCCTCACACCCCCCCAACACAAACTCCACAGTACCCACCTGGTAGAATGCAATGCCCTCCATCCTAACACAAGATCCCACAAAGCACCACCACCCTGGGTTATGTTGTGTGAAGCACAGGGACACTCTTGGGACTCTTAGCCAAACAACTGCCAGGACAACACTCCCAGCCATCCTGTCAGCACAGCCAGCCCACCCCACAGGGAAGCAGAGTCAAAAGGAAGGAAGCATGGGCATGCTGGGAAGGGGGTGGAGGCAATAGCATGATGGGAGTGGTAGTCACAGACATTGCTCAGCCTCACAACTGGCCCATCAACACCACCCTGAACCATGCTCACATCACAGGGAGTGGAGAAGGACACACAAGATGGCTGACACTGGCTACTGCTGTGGGGAGCACAAGGGCATGCTGGGAACTGCACACCAACCAACAGCAGGACACCACTGTCAGCCATCTTGCCATTGCCCTCACACCCACACACACTGAACTCCCCACAAAAGCAAGTAAGTATGGGAATGCTGGGAAGTGGGGTGGAGGCAATAGCATGATGGGAGTCACAGTCACAGACATAGCTCACCCCCACAACTGTCCCATCAACACCACCCTGAACCATGCTCACATCACAGGGAGTGGAGAAGGACTCACAAGATGGCTGACACTGGCTACTGCTGTGGGGAGCACAAGGCCCTGCTGCCAACTGTGCACCAACAAACAGCAGGACACCACTGACTGACATCCTGAGAGACAACTTACACTCCCTGCAATGCAAGCACGTTCCATGGTGGGATAACTGACTGGGTGGGTGGGTGGGTGGGAAGGAGGTCTGGCTGTCAACCAAACACAATCAATGCAGACCATGTTCACACCCCAGAGAATACATAGAAATGCCCAAATAATGCAGGACAATGTGCCACACCAATATCAACCCCTGACTGTGACGACTTAGGACAATACAATGTACAGGCCCGCACCCCGAGGCACAGTCACAACTGTCAGGTGTGTCAACCACTGATGCCTGCAGAAACATGACATACATTGTTTGTGTCTCCCAAAAACAGGTGATGATAGGGACACAGCAGCAGACGCTGAGGAGTCCCAGTCCCAGGCTCAAGAGGATGCCGAGCTCACTGGCGTCGTACAGCCTCTGTCCTCCTCGGACGATGAAGAACAACCTGGCACATCCGGTGCAAGTCAACATGCTGCACCAGCAGGACCACCAGCTGCAGCACCAGCAGGTCCACCAGCTGCACCCCCTGCACCCACCCCTCCAACGACTGTCACCACGAATACCATCCCTGCCGACATGGACAGAATAAGGAACAACACCAGCGCAGTGACCCTGGACCAACCTGGGGCCATGGACACCACCACCACCACCAACCCCCAAGGTGGACCAGGGTTATCTGTGCGTGCAACTGCACACACTGCACATGTCAGCAGGGGTGGTGGGAGGGGTGGGAGACAGAGGTCGCTGCTTGCAGACGTTGCTGGTGTGCATGAAGACCCACAACTGGTACGCATAGCTGATGCGTACCAGTCCAGCACCGGAGAGCTCAGCCAGGTAGTGGGGCTCCTCAGAGACATCAAACAGCAGCAGGCTGCCCATCATGCCCGCTTGGACTCCCACATGTCCCATGTGGAGTCACACATGTCACGTGTGGACTCCCACATGTCACGTGTGGACTCCCACATGACCCGCGTGGAGTCCAAGTGGGATGTACTACATGAGATGACGGCGGTGCACAGGGACATTTTACAATGCCTCCGCCAGATGAACAGCAACCAGTCCACACCTCCCTGTGTGCCAACAACATCTGGTACCGAACAAACTGCAACTGCCACAGGGAGGGAGGAAGACTCTGGCGGAGAGTCCCCTGCACCGCAGCAGCCTGCACTTGAGGGCCCCCCCCAAGAAGAGGGGTCGTCCGAGGAGGGAAAGTGAGAGGCTGATGGCCAAGCGCAACTCCCAGGAAGCCTGAACCTGTTCTGGATTTTCGCCTTTGTGCACAGACTGTTCACCCTGTTGATGGCAACACTACTCCCACACATTGCATGGGGAGTACAAGTTGGAACAATGTGTCAGACAACTGTGGCCCCGATACTGGGGATCCTGTCTACCTGGACTTTCTATTCATCTAGGAACTTGGGATTGCAAGATTCATGTACAGCACAATCCATCCTATGCACTATTATCACAGATGTATCACAATAAACACAATAATACACCATACTTGCCTCTGTCGTGATTCCAACGTGGGTGCTGTTATGGGGATGATGAACAACAAAATTACACTGTGTATGCGAACTGCAACGCGACAACACAGGCATGTGAGTACAGGCAACGTGACACATATGAGGGAGACACACCACCAGGGCTACACAACACATACACACCTAGGCCATCTGACTCATTGCCTACACTGATGTTGCCAGGGAAGACGGTGCAATGCACAGACACCACACCCATTCCCAGTTGTAGTCAAGTAGCCCACAGGTGCAGTAAGCAAATGGCAGTCAAATGTGTGACCACAGACAACGCACATCACTAAGTGAAGCACAGGTTTATTACACAGTAGCAACATGCCGTAACCACTACAGATGCAAGGTAACCCCACCTGGTAGCGGGCACACAGTCAACAACTGTAGACAGAAGGAAGTCCATGGGTGTGGCGCACATCACCTGTAGGGACACAACAGCTACCAGCCTGGATGTGCAATCACGTCGTCGGTGGACACAGTTGACCAAACGAATCTGAAAGTACCCTGTGAAGGACAGAAATGACACACAGTCAAAAGCAATGCAGTACAGGACAGAACAGCAAAACTCATGCACAATACATGTTACAAGATACCCACCCAGAACCAAGTTAGCATGTCAACACTGTTGGGGAGTACAGCCCACCTGTCACCACACATCGCAACACACATCCTGTCAAGTAGCCCATGGACACACTCCAACAGCACCAGAGCACCACCCACACATCATGCCAACTCACATCATTGACATGACACCTCAGGATACTCACATTCAGCTAAAGAAGTTGGTGATGAGCTGTGTGCGGACATCACCATCACCATCATCATCATCATCGTCACTGGCATCGTGGTCCAGGCCAGGATCCTCCACAGGTGGCGGATGTTGGTCATCGTCATCCTGGATGAGAGGCAACTCCTTCCGCACTGCCAGGTTGTGGAGCATGCAGCAGACGATGATAATCTTGCACACTTTCGCAGGGGCATATGGGAGGGACCCTCCGGTCTTGTCCAGGCAGCGGAAGCGGCTCTTCAGGAGACCAAAGGTCCGCTCAATCACTCTCCTGGTCCGACCATGTGCCTCATTGTAGCGCATCTGGGCAGGTGTCACAGGGTTCCTGAGGGGTGTCAGCAACCACGGCATGTTGGGGTATCCCGAGTCACCTACGGACAGACAAGTGCACATCAGCTGACTTGGAAAAGTGGGCGGAATACTACAGATCAGATCACACACAATGGCACAAAGTCAGTACACACCGACAAGCCAGGCACGCTGGTTCTGCATCTGTGCCATCAACCTGGGGATGCGACTACTCCTCATCACAAAGGCATCGTGTGCTGAACCAGGGAAACGGGCACACACGTGTGTGATGGTCATGTCTGCAAGACACACCACCAGTGCATTGACCGAGTGGTAGTGCTTGCGGTTCCTGTAGGCCTGCTCCTGGGCCTGTGGTGGTACCAAAGCCACATGTGTCCCATCAATGGAGCCAATGACATGCGGCATCCTCCCCAGGGCATAAAAGTCACTCTTCACGTCAGTGAGTCGTCGCAGTCTAGGGAAATAGATGTACCGGTTCAGGAAGAGCAACATTGCCGCCAAGAAATCGCGGAGCACACGGCTGAACATGGTCTGTGACATCCCACCAGCAGACGCCACAGTATGTTGGAAGGTACCGGTGGCAAAGAAGTGTAGGGCTGCCATCACCTTCACCTTGGGGGTCAGCGCTGTAGGATACGGCCGGCCAGGCTGCAAATGTGGGGACAACTGCACTGCCAAATCCTCAATCAGCTGCCTGGTGAAGCGGTACCGTCGGATGCTGTCCCGTTCCACCATCGTTGCCAGGTCTGGGAATGGCCGATGGACAGCAGGAGCCCTGCAGTGCAGAGGAGAAGTAAGCAAGATCGTCAGTCACCCCACATATGCGGCATTGAACACACTCAAGATCCCAACATACATCATCATGAGGCACAACTACATGAAGTGTGCAGTACCGGAACGACATGTATGGTACATACATGGCCAACATCTGTCAACACGGTCCTACAGGTGGCATCAATTTGTCCCAGGTTGGCCCATTGGATATCATGATGCTGTGTCACAGTCACCCCCAGTGACATGTGAGGACAGATGTGCCCCAGGCACCACAGCTCAACGACAGGCACATTCCCAGGGACCCTGTAATGCCACATGGACACTGGCATCACCTGGAGTATCATGTGTACACCACAACAAAACAAACATGACCCCCACAGGTAGTGGCCACACTTGCCATGGCAGGAGAGCCATGGACGTCTGTGACACACACGCACAACATCAGAGTCCATGCACACACAACGTGGATGTGGAGACTGTCTCCCATTGTGCACATGAAATCAGAGACATTGTAAACACTACATGCACAAAGACTGTGGAGGGCCATCACTATTGTGCCACTGGGACACCCTGGCTCAAACATACCGTCCCACATGGGACTCACGGGGTATGTGACATGACATACACAAACACCACTGTGAAATGTGACCATGGCACATGCACAGATATGAACAGTTGCACATCACAGTGGTCACGTACACGTAACACCCAGGATCCTGTCCCCATTAACACGTGCACAGCCTGGGGGTGGCTGCCCACAGGTGACACCCACAGGACAACATGTACACCAACATACACACAATAGGAAATGCAGCCTTACATGCCTTATGATAAGGTTTGGACAGGCTGTCGTGATGTAGGTGTGCCCCTCACTCCCTGGGAGCTATCTGTGGCTGGCATATGTCCATCTGAGACAGGCATGCTGACATATGCCAGTCACATGTACAGTGATGCGTTGAACAGCAATGGACCGATCGGTGCCTCCGGCCGGCCCATTGCTTTCAATGTGTGCGGGTACGCGTTGTACCCCTGTGCGCGTTGTACTGCAATGGACCGATCGGTGCCTCCGGCCGGCCCATTGCATTCAATGTGTGCGGGTACGCGTTGTACCCCTGTGCGCGTTGAACAGCAATGGACCGATCGGTGCCTCCGGCCGGCCCATTGCATTCAATGTGTGCGGGTACGCGTTGTACCCCTGTGCGCGTTGAACAGCAATGGACCGATCGGTGCCTCCGGCCGGCCCATTGCATTCAATGTGTGCGGGTACGCGTTGTACCCCTGTGCGCGTTGTACTGCAATGGACCGATCGGTGCCTCCGGCCGGCCCATTGCTTTCAATGTGTGCGGATGCAGCGTTGTACCCCTGTGCGCGTTGTACTGCAATGGACCGATCGGTGCCTCCGGCCGGCCCATTGCATTCAATGTGTGCGGGTACGCGTTGTACCCCTGTGCGCGTTGTACTGCAATGGACCGATCGGTGCCTCCGGCCGGCCCATTGCATTCAATGTGTGCGGGTACAGCGTTGTACCCCTGTGCGCGTTGTACCTCAATGGACCGATCGGTGCGCACCCATTGACAATGGGCTTGCCTGGCAACGGACGCGTTTTCGAATATTCGAACGAGTCGGTTGCTGGAAAATCAGTTGGTCACCCACAACAATGTTGCAAAATCATGTATGTCATGAAGTTGAAATTTTGAAGGATGCTGTGGGCGTGTTTTGGTGCTGCTATTCCATGGATTGGCCAGATTCAGAAGATGCAAACGACTTGGACCTATCACTTTGGACACAAGGGACAGTATCTGCCTCTCCAGCACATATATATTGCTGCATGTTCCCCTGAGAGCCCACTTGCCTGCACTACATGCTCCAGGACGACATCTGCCACTGCACTGCTGCTGTCTCTGCCCCTCTGGACCCTGCAATGGCACGTACTGTGGAGAGAGCCCCAGCCTTCAGCCTTGAAGAGAACCAGGCCCTGCTGGACAGCCTACTTCCACAGTACAGCAAGCTGTATGGGACACCAGGGGAGCAGGTGAGTGTTCTGTGCACTGCCTTTCTGAATGTGCATTTTGTCTGACTAGCAAGGCTGAGAGTCAGCACACCACTGGCTAGCAGGCTCACTGAGTAGTTGTCACCCCCATAGTGTGTAGTGACTTGCACTGGACAGGTATGGTGCAGTGACAGTGCTTCTGAACAGGGTTTTACTCCCCATGCAATGATACCATGTAGTGACTTCTGGAAAACTGTCCATGGGCAGCCGTGCACTGCCTGGGTACACCATGTGCCCCTGTGATTGCGACATGTATATGCAACTGTGTCATGCACGGATATGTTGCATGTGTAGTAATGGCCTTATCACTTTGTCATCCTGACAGGCTTCTGCCCATCGGAAGCATGAGATCTGGAAGGACATCGTCCGGGCTGTCCGGTCCGTGGGGGTCTACAAGCGCCGGATCCGCAACTGCCAAAAGAGGTGGCAGGACCTTCGGGGCTGGACCCGGAGGATTGCACGGGTCCAGCTGAAGCTGTCGCCTCCTCGCAGGAGGGGCGGAACACGGACCCTGACCCCCACATGCTCAGGATCCTGGCGGTGGTCTTTCCAGACCTGGATGGGCAGCTGAAGGCCAGAGAGCAGCAAGGAGGGGTGAGTCAAAGACTGCACTGTGTACTCTGTCTAACATGCTATGTGCCCTCCTCGGGCCAGGTTGAACTGCCACAGTACAGCAGTCATGTTGTCCAGGAGCCATGTCCCTCTATTGTGCACTGCCCACTCCTCATCTGATACCCAGGTGTGGCCCTTACATGCAGGGAATTCTGTCACTTAGGACTGTGTCCTTGCAGTTTGCTTGACTCAAGGTGGGAGACAGCATCTGTTTCCCTGACTCTGTGGTGGGCATCATGGGTGGGTCCATTGCTTACACAATGCCTGTATTCTGACATGTATTCAGCGTGTTACTTTGATCTGTGGTCCAATTGCTGAGCTGATCCACCACATGTGGCTGGGGTACCTGGCACACACCCATGCTGCGGGTGGGAACAATGTTTGGGCCCCAGGAGTATGTATATGACGTGTGTCACACATACTTAGCCAGCTGCCTACAGTCCAGGGCTCATCCCTCATTCATGTGGGGCTGGACAGTCATGCCTACTCCAGGCCATACAATACACTCTGTACTCCCACTCCCGTGTATCAGAGGACACATTGTGCACAGTGATTTGACCCCTCAGGTGTCTGCCTCTGTGTCAGTGTGCTGTGGATTAGTCGCCAGGACTGCTGTGGAGTTTCTTGGTAGGGGCTCAGCATGCCACTGGAGATGTGACCATAGGAGACGATACTTGTGTGACACATAGGTGTCTGATCAGCTGCCCATGCAGACTGGGGCATGTAAATGTGAAGTTCAGGCAGCTGTTCCCCATGCACAGCAGAGTGTGAGGGGCTCAGGTTCAGAGGGTAGTGTCACAGGTCTCCCATATGTCCAATAGGTATGACCTGGACAGATGAGGGTTAAGAGGATGTGTTGTGGGGGGATGTACATGTGCACTTGTGCAGCTCCAGGACTTGCATTCCCCATGACCTACTATTGTGACACAGTGCAGAGTGTTGTTGTCTGGCTGCAAAGTCATACATCACTGAGACAGTGATGTATGACTTTGCAGTCATGCCTCCGCCATGGCATGTGTCTACTGATTGGTGATCCTGCAGGGGAGTGACATGTGCTACATGCACACCATAGTGGCGCTGGCTATCAGGACATGGGTGCATCATGGTGTCTGTCGCTGGTATGCATCACATGCATTTCCTATTTGACTCTGGGCATCCCTTACATCCGTAAACCTGTACTGACTCAGTGGCAAGAGCTGTGATGTGTCCACACCGTGTCCTCTGCACTGTCCAACTACTGTGTACTTGGTGCATGTGTCAACACTGGGGTGTTGCAATCCAACAGACACCAGACAGATGGGTGCAAGGCCATGTGGGATGTGAGTGCCATGCTTGGCATCAGACTGACAATTGACTTCTCCTGTTCAATTAGTGCACTTTTAGCAATGTACAACTAATGATGCCAGGGCTTGCTCTGTGATGTGCTGTGCTCACAGTGGTGTGTGCGTTATGTGCAGGTGACTGATGTCTGTCTGTTTCCCCATTGTTTGCAGATACATCCACGGCCACGGAAGGGGACAGCTCCACGGACCAGGAGGAGCCGGAGAGCCAGACTGGGTCAGCAGCCGAGGAGTGGTCGGAGGGACCCAGTGGCACGGAGGGCGAGGGGAGCCACACCGAGGAGTCCTCAGCAGCATCCACCTCAGCTGAGGACCAGAGCAACTCGGAGGATGACTCCCTTGTGGAGGCGGGTGTCAGCAGCCACCACACCCCAGCTAGTGTTGCTGTCCCCGCCACCACCAGCACCACCACCGCCCTCCCATCGGCTCCCATTCCCCAGGTCCGTGGAGGCTCCCATGTCCGGGAGCGTGTCTCCTTTGGGCCAGGCACCGCACCCCTGCCCCTGTGTCCCCTGCTGCCCTGAGTGAGGAGTCTGTGTACCTCCTTCGCCAGCTCCATGTAGGGCAGACAGCCATGCTGAGTGTCCTCCATGCGCACACCGCGCTGTTGACTCAGCTGGTGTCGTTCATGGAGGGCATCTCATCGGGCATGTCTGACCTACAGAGGGGCAATAGGTCCATGGACTCCTCCCTGACGGCAGCAGTGTCCCTCCTCAAACGGTCCCTCACCCCTCCTGCCTCTGCTCCATCCACACTCCCCAGCACCTTACCCATCCCAGGCACACACACACTGGCACAGGCACACACCAGCACACACACATCCAGCACACTGACACACACGCCAATGACAAAACGCACACGCACGCACATTCAGGGGACTGAAGCCAGACTCACAGGGGATGGGGCCCTGGAACACACACACGCATCCACATGCACTGCGCAGTCCTCAGTTCCCTCTCCCTCCAAAGCACCCTCCCTTGCCTCACCTGCAACCCCAAAGTCACAGCAGCTCTTCCTCTGTGACCTCGGCCTCTTCCCCACCGATGAAGCTGCTCCAGCATCCCGGGGGAAGAGGAAGCCCACCCACACGGAGCAGAGTGTCCCTCGCCCCCGGACACCCTCCCCCAGGCGCAGACGGACTGAGGCCCCCACCCGCAAGTCCCCCGGAGTGCTAAGAGCAAGACCCCGCCACCGCCCTGCAGCTCAGGCACAAGGTCTCCGTCCTCCATCCCTCAGGCCCCCACTGCACAGGTGCCCCCACCACACCCTGCCCCAGGTTCCCCCACCCACAGATATACCATCCCCAAGATGCTCCGGCCTTCTCCCCCTGCCACTTGCTCTCCCAGCACCACACCCCCGCTGCGCTTGTCTGTGCCACTGATGTGGTGAGGGTGTCCCCCCTCTGTCCAACCCACCTTGCCTGTTCCCCATTCTCCTCCCCTGGAGGTAGGCACTGCAGTGGAGTCCACTACCGCCCTGTCTGACTTGGGCACTGCAGTGGCGGACCTGTCCACCCCATCTGCAGGGTCCACTGCAGTTGTGCCGGCACCCACGACATCTGTGTCATGCCCCCCAGTTGTGCCGGCACACACCATGTCAGACACCTCCACTGCAGTTGTCAGTGGCTCTCCAGCACCCACCACCCCTTCCCTGACTCCCCTGGTGAGCCCTGATCCTGTCCCTGCGGTGCCTGGCCTGCCCCCGGTTGCCCCTCCTAGTGGATTGTCCCTGGTATTGTGCAGGCATGCGTAGGGTGACGTCTGCCAGTGTCACCCTGTTTGAACTTTGACAATGGACTGGCCATTGGCCTTTGCTCTAATTTCTTCTGGACGTCGTTATCAAACAACACATATGCTGAATAAAGCAACTTTCTTTTCTCTAGTGCTCATGCTTCAGATGTACATGTTGTTGGTGCAGCTAACCATGCCCTTGCTGCAGTGATGGTGATATCTGGTCTCATGATTATGAAGTGTTACTGTGCAGGAACCCATGTGGTCCAGGGGAATGTGTCCTATCATGTGGTGTATCCATGTCATCAATAGCAGCATCTGAGGGTGTCATGTGTTCAGTATTTGGCAATGGGTTTCCTACTTACATTGGCAATTTCATATCTGTGGCTTCCACCCCTGCACATCTGTTGTGCCTGCCATCGTTGCATTTGTCTACTTCCCTGACCGTGTTGCCATCTCCAGTGGACATGCAGGTTTGGGCATCAATGGGGAGGGACTCATCCGTGTAGTCAGTGCAACATTGCTATACAAGTGTGTTGGATCTGTGCTGATGATTCCGTTGGCACATCCATGACCAGGCTGATGTGATGGGAGCCCTCATTTGGTGCTAATTGTTGATTGTGTGACCAAGTGCTCAGCTGACATGATGGGGCCCTACTGAGGCAACATATGGCACAGCTTTCCTCACACAGGAGTGGAGTCCCCTCATGGCAGTGTGTACACGTGTGACATTGCCTGCGCCCAAGGTGTGTGTTGTATGTGCATGTCTGTGTGTTCACTTCCATTCATCTGCGCATGCTGTGATCCCTAGTGTTGTACCTGTTTGTGATGCTTGCTGACTTGAGCTATGTTCCCCCAAAGTCTTCTCCCTGTGTTCTCTGTGATGTGGGTGCATGGCACATTACTGGTCATCAGGGTGTCACCCATAGGTGTGTTTGCTGTCAGGGCAGAGTTTGTGTGCTGACGCAGATGGGTCACAGTCAGGTTTCCCTTTGGCACTTGTTGTTTGCCCCTGTCATGTGATTTCCAGTTTGTGTTATCTTTCAGTGATTGTGACACGTTGTGTGTGTGACTGCTGGCACTCCTTAGGGTCCGGGCTGCAATGTTGGTTGTTGTCTATGTGTGTTCTTTGTGGGTGACCTTGGCTTCTTCATTGGTGTGTGACTGTGGCTGGGATCCCATTGGTCGGTGTGGTATTGCCGTCATGTCCATGTACAGCGTAGTGTGCAGTGTGTCAGACATTCAGGAGTCTTGTTGAGTGTCCATGTGTGATGTGTTTCTACACCTTGGTTCCCACCCACCACCCTGGAATAGTCATGGGTGCATGTGCAATGTCACCAGTGCATGTGTACTTCACTGCTGCACATTGTTGGAGGTCGAGGGGTGTGGTCTTGAGTGTGTGCAGATGAGAGTTGTTGCCCGGCTAGTCCCCTGCCTCCATGTTGGCCTTGGCTTACTGGCCATGCTGATTGATTTGTGCTTGTGTAGGTGTGATGGTAGTTAGTTGCTCAGGACACCTGACTGTGGTTCACAGTGTGAACGACATTTAGCTTTGTCATCACAGTGGTATTTTTCTTCAGCCCAGGGTCACCACATTGTGGGGGCCCTGGGGGTGGTGCTGTGGTGTGTCTGTGACTTGCTGTGTCAGTTGTTGTTCCTACGTGCCTGTGTGACATGTGTGTTTTGTGCTCCCTCTCACCTGTCAATGCCTGCTTGCCCACATAGGGGATTTGGATCCATGAGTTACCTTAGTGTGGCAGTGTATGCACATCTGTATGATTGGTATTCAGCTCTCCTCATGTGTTGTGTTGTTGCCTGGGGACACTGGCACCCCCACCCCTCACCTGCTGTGTATGATGACAGTGTTGGTCTGCCTGTTTGTGTTTGTGCATCTGCACCACTGCATTGGCATATCTTGGGTGTGCCATTGGCTGTATGTTGTTTGGTGTGTTTCCCCTGCTGTCCCTGGGACTCCTAGGTCATCGGTCAGCACAGTGATCATGGTTTGTGTGTCCCATTGCTGCCATGGTATGGTATCTGTTCACCTCACATCTGCTGTCTCCACAGGGTATCTGCATTTGTGTGCCCATTGGTGCAAATATGTGGTTCTGCATACTGATGGTCACTTCTGTCATTGTGTCATTGATGACTGTTGACGGTCTCAGCCCCCATGGGTGTTGTTTGTCTGCACATGGCCAAAGGAATGTTTCATTTGCACTGCAGTATTTGGCTCCCCCAATTTATGTTGCAATGGGACACATACACTACTTTGCCACAGATGAGTTTTTGGTTCTGTGACCAGGAATGATCCATGCAGTTTGGCAGTTGCAGCTCTTTCTTTGTCAACAATTACCTTTTGGTCACTGTGATGATGAGGGTGTAGACCCCATTGCCACAATGGTCAAAATGTGCTTCAGCTATGGACCCCACACTTGCCTTTTGGTCACTGTGATGATGGGGGTTTAGACCCCATTGCCACAATGGTCAAAATGTGCTTCAGCTATGGACCCCACACT
The DNA here is from genome assembly GCA_963921515.1 of Calotriton arnoldi. Lineage (NCBI taxonomy): Eukaryota > Metazoa > Chordata > Amphibia > Caudata > Salamandridae > Calotriton > Calotriton arnoldi. The sequence continues at coordinate 613,260 of CAWUFW010000465.1, forward strand.
TGCCTTTTGGTCACTGTGATGATGGGGGTTTAGACCCCATTGCCACAATGGTCAAAATGTGCTTCAGCTATGGACCCCACACTTGCCTTTTGGTCACTGTGATGATGGGGGTTTAGGCCCCATTGCCACAATGGTCATGGGCTGCTTGCATTGTGGGTGCCACACACATATATGTGTGGCACATGTGCTAGGGGGTCACATTGTATGTTCAATGTCATGTTCGGTGTTGTAGGCATTTGACACAGCCTGCTCACACGCTTGTCATGGTGGTGGGGGATGTCTTAATCTTGCATTCCCTAGGTTGTGGTGTGCTTGTTGTGTCATGCATTGTCCATCCTATGAGTGGGGGTGGTAGTAGTGGTAGGCATCCAGCCCCCTGGCTAAGGGTGGTAGTAGTGGTAGGCTTCCTGCCCCCTGGCTAAGGGTGGTAGTAGTGGTGGGCATCCTGCCCCCCTGGGTGAGGGTGGTAGTAGTGGTAGGCATCCTGCCCCCTGGCTAAGGGTGGTAGTAGTGGTAGGCATCCAGCCCCCTGGCTAAGGGTGGTAGTAGTGGTGGGCATCCTGCCCCCCTGGGTGAGGGTGGTAGTAGTGGTGGGCATCCTGCCCCCTGGCTAAGGGTGGTAGTAGTGGTGGGCATCCTGCCCCCCTGGGTGAGGGTGGTAGTAGTGGTGGGCATCCTGCCCCCCTGGGTGAGGGTGGTAGTAGTGGTGGGCATCCTGCCCCCTGGCTAAGGGTGGTAGTAGTGGTGGGCATCCTGCCCCCCTGGGTGAGGGTGGTAGTAGTGGTGGGCATCCTGCCCCCTGGGTGAGGGTGGTAGTAGTGGTGGGCATCCTGCCCCCTGGCTAAGGGTGGTAGTAGTGGTAGGCATCCTGCCCCCTGGCTAAGGGTGGTAGTAGTGGTAGGCATCCTGCCCCCTGGCTAAGGGTGGTAGTAGTGGTAGGCATCCTGCCCCCTGGCTAAGGGTGGTAGTAGTGGTAGGCATCCTGCCCCCTGGCTAAGGGTGGTAGTAGTGGTAGGCATCCTGCCCCCCTGGCTAAGGGTGGTAGTAGTGGTAGGCATCCTGCCACCCTGGCTAAGGGTGGTAGTAGTGGTAGGCATCCTGCCCCCTGGCTAAGGGTGGTAGTAGTGGTAGGCATCCTGCCACCCTGGCTAAGGGTGGTAGTAGTGGTAGGCATCCAGCCCCCCTGGCTAAGGGTGGTAGTAGTGGTGGGCATCCTGCCCCCCTGGGTGAGGGTGGTAGTAGTGGTGGGCATCCTGCCCCCTGGCTAAGGGTGGTAGTAGTGGTAGGCATCCTGCCCCCTGGCTAAGGGTGGTAGTAGTGGTAGGCATCCTGCCACCCTGGCTAAGGGTGGTAGTAGTGGTAGGCATCCTGCCCCCCGTGGGTGAGGGTGGTAGTTGTGGTAGGCATCCTGCCCCCATGGCTAAGGGTGGTAGTAGTGGTAGGCATCCTGCCCCCCGTGGGTGAGGGTGGTAGTAGTGGTAGGCATCCTGCCCCCATGGCTAAGGGTGGTAGTAGTGGTAGGCATCCTGCCCCCCTGGGTGAGGGTGGTAGTAGTGGTAGGCATCCTGCCCCCTGGCTAAGGGTGGTAGTAGTGGTAGGCATCCTGCCCCCTGGCTAAGGGTGGTAGTAGTGGTGGGCATCCTGCCCCCTGGGTGAGGGTGGTAGTAGTGGTGGGCATCCTGCCCCCTGGCTAAGGGTGGTAGTAGTGGTGGGCATCCTGCCCCCCTGGGTGAGGGTGGTAGTAGTGGTAGGCATCCTGCCCCCTGGCTAAGGGTGGTAGTAGTGGTAGGCATCCAGCCCCCTGGCTAAGGGTGGTAGTAGTGGTGGGCATCCTGCCCCCCTGGGTGAGGGTGGTAGTAGTGGTGGGCATCCTGCCCCCCTGGGTGAGGGTGGTAGTAGTGGTGGGCATCCTGCCCCCTGGGTGAGGGTGGTAGTAGTGGTGGGCATCCTGCCCCCTGGCTAAGGGTGGTAGTAGTGGTGGGCATCCTGCCCCCTGGGTGAGGGTGGTAGTAGTGGTGGGCATCCTGCCCCCTGGGTGAGGGTGGTAGTAGTGGTGGGCATCCTGCCCCCTGGCTAAGGGTGGTAGTAGTGGTAGGCATCCTGCCCCCTGGCTAAGGGTGGTAGTAGTGGTAGGCATCCTGCCCCCTGGCTAAGGGTGGTAGTAGTGGTAGGCATCCTGCCCCCTGGCTAAGGGTGGTAGTAGTGGTAGGCATCCTGCCCCCTGGCTAAGGGTGGTAGTAGTGGTAGGCATCCTGCCCCCTGGCTAAGGGTGGTAGTAGTGGTAGGCATCCTGCCACCCTGGCTAAGGGTGGTAGTAGTGGTAGGCATCCTGCCCCCTGGCTAAGGGTGGTAGTAGTGGTAGGCATCCTGCCCCCTGGCTAAGGGTGGTAGTAGTGGTAGGCATCCAGCCCCCTGGCTAAGGGTGGTAGTAGTGGTGGGCATCCTGCCACCCTGGCTAAGGGTGGTAGTAGTGGTAGGCATCCTGCCCCCCGTGGGTGAGGGTGGTAGTAGTGGTAGGCATCCTGCCCCCATGGCTGAGGGTGGTAGTAGTGGTAGGCATCCTGCCCCCGTGGGTGAGGGTGGTAGTAGTGGTAGGCATCCTGCCCCCATGGCTAAGGGTGGTAGTAGTGGTAGGCATCCTGCCCCCCTGGGTGAGGGTGGTAGTAGTGGTAGGCATCCTGCCCCCTGGCTAAGGGTGGTAGTAGTGGTAGGCATCCTGCCCCCTGGCTAAGGGTGGTAGTAGTGGTGGGCATCCTGCCCCCCTGGGTGAGGGTGGTAGTAGTGGTGGGCATCCTGCCCCCTGGCTAAGGGTGGTAGTAGTGGTAGGCATCCTGCCCCCGTGGGTGAGGGTGGTAGTAGTGGTAGGCATCCAGCCCCCTGGGTAAGGGTGGTAGTGGTGGTGGGCATCTGGCACCCCCTGGCTAAGGGTGGTTGTGGTGGTTGGCATCCAGCCCCCCTGGGTTGGGGTGGTGGCGCGCATTCAGGCCCCTGTGTGCATATGTGGCATTGGTGATGGGCATCCCGCCCCTATGGTGCTGCTGTTGCAAGTATATTCAGATTCCCAGTGTATGTGTGTGATGTGTCGTGTACGTGTTGTATGTGTTTTGTGGTTGGTGTCTGACTTACCTTCTGCGCCGTACGCGTCCGTGCCTGTTCCGGTAGTAGATGTAGAATATTGGTATGATCGGGACGAAGGGATTCATGGTTGGTTCGTGTCGTTCGTCCTTCTCGTTGCTTCACGTCGTCCTCGTCGCTTGGCTTCGTCCTCGTCGCTTCGCTTCGTCCTCGTCGCTTCGCGTCGTCCTCGTCTGTGCTGTGTTCGTCTCGTAGCCGTGGATCGTGTTGTGGCGCGATTCGGAGCTTATGTGCGCCTCTCCCGGATGCTTTGACGTGCCGTGCGTAGCGACGGGTTCGGCGCGTACGGAAAGCGCATCGTACTTGTCCGGCCGGACGGGGCTGCATTTTCCCTTCCGTGCGACTCGATTCGGCGTTTCCGGATTCGCCTCGGTCGGAGAACAGGACCTGGTTTGGGTGAGTACGGCTCGGCCGGGATTTTTGCTGTTGTGCGCATCGTACTTGCTCGTTCGGTGTGCTGTACGGATCGGTCGGGAAACTGGCTTTCGCATGGCTTTTTTCCCGACCGAATAGTATTGGGTGCGCCTCCGACCGAGATCGGAATCGGCCCCTCTGTGTTTGAAAATACCACTTTTAGAAAGTAGGTATTTTCTTGCCTAACTGTCCAAGCCTGCCTCTGCTAGGTTGTGTATTCCATGTCTGGTTTGTGAGTGACAGGGGCTGGGGGATTCCAGGAGACAGGGTGAGTCAGCACAGGGCTCAATAGAGAGATCTACATGTAGAGTGGTGGGAGGAGTTGCACCTGGGACCTGAATAGGGCTGTGCCTTTCCTCCACAATGCTGGCTCCACCTCCTGTGGCGCATCTGATGTCCCTGGCCCACACTGTCAAAGGAAAGAAGGAGTCCTGTAAACAATATGCTCCAAGACTGACCAGAACTGGTTTGGACTAGGTACAGACACTCTCTGCCTTCAGAGACAAAGGATTTTGATGTATAAATACTGGGTCCCTGACCCCAAGACTTTAGATCACTTCTGGCAAACAAGAAGAACCTTTGCTGAGGAGAGGAACCAGAGAGAGAGACTGCAGGAGGAGACTATCCCTATGCTGTGTGCTGCTTGAGGATTGGCCTGCAGTGGTTACCTGATTGCCAAAGAAAGGAGAAAGGACTTTGTGCTACTTTCATCAACTTGTAAGAAGATCTCCAAGGGCTTGAACTAGAGCTTGCCTCCTGCCTGAAGTCTAAGGGATACAAGACTTCACCAACCAGCTTCTCCCTGCCTTCCCTTGCTGGGAATTGAAGTGCCTGCTGTTGAGCTGGGCCTTCTGAGAGACTGCGTGTCGCTGGGAGCTGGAAGCGCGACTCAAGATGAAGAAGTGTGTCGCCGCCGCAGCAGTTGTCGTCGCATCGCCGAGAAACTGTGCCGCCGCTGTTGCATCAACTGCAGCGCCTCGCATCACCGGAGAAGAGTGTCGCCGTCGCAGCAGATGCCGTTGCATCACTGGAGAAGCGTGTCGCTGCCGCAGCAGCTGTTGTCGCATCGCTGAGGAAGCGTGCCGCCGCTGCCGCTGTCGCATCGCATCACCGAGGCTCCCCGCATCCCTGGAGAAGAGTGTCGCCGTCGCAGCAGACGCCGTCGCATCATCAGAGAAGCGTGTCGCAGGGCCTGTCGCGGCTCAGAAGATTCACCGAGTCGCCGCACGGCCGTCGGGTGTGCACGCATCACCCCTTCGTTGTCGCAACATCAAGAAGACGCCATTTTGTCTCCTTGCACCGGGTCGTCATCGCATCGCGGCATTGCTAGACGCATCGCCATAGAAACGCAGTAAGAAACCGACGCATCACCTCCCCACGCGGTGAAGAACCGACGCATCACCTCCTCTCCGGTAAGGAACCGACGCATCACCGTCGTCTACGCAGCAGTAGGGAACCGACACATCACCTCCACCGAAGCAAGGAACTGACGCATCACTGTTCTTGCGTGTAAGGAACCGACGCATCACCTTCCCTGCAACTCTTTAGTTGTATAGCGTTACGCATCCAAAGGTACATTGAACGCAAAGTGTCGCATTTACCATCTTAAGAGAACTAAGCTATTTCTACCATTTTTAAGTACAATATTGTGGATTCTTTTTGTCGTTTGTGGTCTTGTGTTAAATCTATATAAAAGATACTTATTTTTATAATACAACCTGTGTGGCGTCCCTTTGCAGTGTTGTCACTATATTACTGTATGTGTTCACAAATGCTTTACACACTGCCTCTGAGATAAGCCTGCCTGCTCGTGTCAAGCTACCAAGGGGGTGAGCAGGGGTTATTTTGGGAGTGTTCCCCCTTACCCTGACTAGACGCAAGGGTCCCTATTTGGTCAAAGGTGCCTACCTCTGCCAAATCTAACAATATTTCTTATACATTTGAAGGTGCATGATGTATAACAAAGAGCTGTTGCTTTTTATGTGGTCGGCTCAAGACTGTGAGTACTAGTAGAATGGTGAAGATGCAGCACAAAAGTGTGGTCTAAAAGATGCTGACATAAGGTGTTATTAATTAGGCTTATTTGTTTAAGTTTCTAGAGAGGGACAGTTGAAATATGCAGCATAATTTTTGATGTTTGCTTGAAATTGGAAGTTTGTTCTGTGAATTTTTAAGGTTTGGATAGTGTTATTGTACAGACATATTCATGTATGCTTTTAGTAATATGGTGAGACTTTTACTAAAGATATGTGAAGGGTTTCTTATTTGTATTTGGGTAGGTGTAATATTATAAGTAGTTATAGAATGGTTAAGCAGCAGCCTGAAAGTGTGGTTTGAGATGTTTCTAGAGATGTTATTTATTAGAGTAATTTGTATGATCTGAGGAAAGTTATATTTCATATATACCGCATAATTTTCAGTGTCTGTTTGAAAATTGAAGTGTACTCTGTGAAGTTTTGAGCTGTGCATGGTGTTGTGATTGAGATATGTGTCTACTTGTTCATATATTATGGTATATGTTATGTGTCTGAAGATGATAGATGTATAAAACACACATATACATTTATCTGTTTTTTACTTTTATATATGATGCTGGTAGGGAAAGGTACAGACATATGCATACATGGTTTTTGAAATATGGGGAGACTTTTATGAAAGATAAGTGAAGTGTTGCTTTGCTGTTAGCTATGCTCTATACCTGATTACTGCTAGAATAGTGAAGCAGTACTATTGGAAAAGTGATGTTTAAGATATGTTGGGAGAGGAGTTATTGATTATGGTACTTTATAAGAGTCTACTTATGTAATCACTCAGCCAGTAGTCATGCTGTTATGAAATCACCCAGGCACTACCTTTGCACTCCTTTATTCACTCAGGCACTACCTCAGTAGTCCTGCAATTACCCAAGAAGTACCCATGCACTTATAAAATCACCCAGTCACTTCCTATGCAGTCATGTAAATCCCCAGATATTACCCCTGTAGTCATGCAATCACCCAGGCGTTACCTATGTACTCCTTTAATCCCCCAGACGTTACCCATGTACTCATGCAATCACCAATGCCTTAGCTATACAGTGCTTCAATCACCCAGGCACTATCTTTACACTCTTTGAATCACGCAGGCACTACTCTTGTACTTATGTAATCACTCAGCCAGTACTCATGCACTTTTAAAATCGCCCAGGCACTACCTTTGCACTCCTGTAATCACTCAGGCAGTATCTTAGTACTTCTGTAATCACCCAGGCAGTACTCATGGACTTATAAAATCACCCATTCACTTGCTATGTACTCCAGTAATCCCCCAGATATTACCCCTGCAGTTATGCAATCACCCAGGCACTAGTTATGTACTACCCCTGCAGTCATGCAGGCTGTACCTATGCACTCATGTAATAACCTACACACTACCCTTGCAGTCATAGAATCACCCAGGCCCTACCGTTGCACTCATCTATTCACCTAGGCACTACTTAATGACTCATCTATGCCTTCAGGGGCTATTTATACACTTATCCATGGACTCAACATCTATGTCTGCACTCATGCAGTTAGCCAGTCACTATCCATCTTCTCCTGCAATTACCCAGTGACTACCCTTGCACTCATACAATCACCACCCATGGAGTTATGCAATCACTCAGGCAGATCTATTACATGTCTCAGTTTCTAGGTTTCACTATATTCCAGAAATATTGTATACATATTTCTTTTAGATATCATGATGATTTGAAAACGTAGAGACATATGTATGCATGCTTCTAACAATATGGAGAGACTTATAATTGAGTCATGTAATAGTCTGCTGCTTTATATTTGGCTAGGCCCAACACTCATGCAGTTAAAAAAAACACCCAAGTACTCCCCATGCAGTCTTCCAATGATCCAGGCACTACATATGCACTGCTGTAATCACTCAGGCATTACTGCTGCACTCATGCAGTCATCTAGGCACTATCTATGCACTCATGCAAACACCAAGGTATTACCCATGCACTCTTTCAATCATGTAGCCACTACTCATGCACTTATATAATCAGCCAGGCACTACCTGTGCACTCCTTCAATCACAGAGGCACTACCCTTGTACTCATGTAATCACTCAGCCAGTAGTCATGGTGTTATGAAATCACCCAGGCACTACCTTTTCACTCCTTTATTCACTCAGGCACTACCTCAGTAGTCCTGCAATCACCCAAGAAGTACACATGCACTTATAAAATCACCCAGTCACTTCCTATGTAGTCATGCAAATCCCCAGATATTACCCCTGTAGGCATGCAATCACCCAGGCGTTACCTATGTACTCCTTTAATCCCCCAGATGTTATTGCTGTACTCATGCAATCACCAATGCATTAGCTATAGAGTGCTTCAATCACCCAGACACTATCCTTGCACTCTTTCAATCACGCACACACTTTTCTTGTACTTATGTAATCACTCAGCCAGTACTCATGCACTTATAAAATCACCCAGGCACTACCTCTGCACTCGTGTAATCACTCAGGCAGTACCTTAGTACTTCTGTAATCACCCAGGCAGTACTCATGCAGTTATAAAATCACCCACTCACTTCCTATGTACTCCAGTAATCCCCCAGATATTAACCCTGCAATGATGCAATCACCCAGGCACTAGTTATGTACTACCCCTACAGTTATAGAATCATGCAGTCTCTACCTGTGCACTCATGCAATTACCCAGGCATTATCCCTGCAGTCATGGAATCACCTAGGCATTATCGCTGCAGTCATACAATCAGATAGGCACTACCAAAGCACTTCTTAAATCATCCAGCTAGTACACATGCACTTATGTAATGGCCCAGGCACTACCCTTGCATTCTTCAAATCACCCAGGCACTAGGCCTGTACTCTTTCAATCACCCAACCAGTATCTATGCACTTATAAAATCACCCAGGCACTATCTATGCACTCCTCCAATCACTCAGGCACTACACTACACTCATACAACCTCCCACACATTACCCCTGCACTCATGCAATCACCCACACTTTACTCATGCACTCCGCCAATCTCCCAGACATTACCCCTGCACTTATGCAATCACCCAGGCATTACCCATGCACTCTTTCAATTACTTAGGTAGTACGCATGGAATCTGCACCTCTGTTCCTTCTTTCAGGACTTTTTTTGTGTCTTTCTGCACCTGTCGCTTCTTTCTGCACCCCTTTTGTGTCTTTCTGCACTCCTTTTGTGTCTTTCTGCACTCCTCTTCCCTCTTTCTGCATCCCTGTTGCCTCTTTCTGCACCTCTGTTCCTTCTTTCTGCACTTCTTTTGTTTCTTTCTGCACCTCTTTTGGTTCATTCTATATTTCACTTGCCTCTTTTTGTACCCCTCTTGCCTCTTTCTGCACCTCTGTTGGTTCTTTCTGCACTGCTCTGGCTTCTTCCTGCACCTCTGTTCCAAATTTCTGCATCCCTCTTGCCTTTTTCTGCACCCCTGTTCCCTCTTTCTGCACCTCTGTTGCATCAGTCTGCCCACCTGTTACCTCTTTCTGCACCCCTGTTGCCTCTTTCTGCACCCCTATTGCCTCTTTCTGCACCTCTGTTCCTTTTTTGTGTACTTTTCTTTCTTTGTGTACATCTTTTGCTTTTTTCTGCACCCCTCTTCTCTGTTTCTGCACCCCTCTTCCCTCTTTTTGCTGCTGTGTTCCTTCTTTCTGTACTTCTTTTGTTTCTTTCTGTACTCTTCTTTCCTTTTCTGCACCTCTCTTGCCTCTTTCTGCACCTTGCTTACCTTTTTCTGCACGTCTCTTGCTTCTTTCTACACCTCTGTTGCTTCATTCAGCAATTCTGTTGCCTCTTTCTGCACTTTGTTTGGTTGTTTGTGCACCTGTCTTGCATCTTTCTTCACCTCTGTTGCTTCTTTCTGCACCTCGCTTGCTTCTTTCTGTACCCCTCTTGCCTCTTTCTGCAACCCTCTTGCCTCTTTCTGCAACCCTCTTTCCTCTTTCAGCACTTTACTTGCCTCTTTCTGTACTTTTCTTCCCTTTTTCTGCACATCTCATGCCTCTTTCTGCACCTCTCTTGCCTCTTTCTGCACATCTCTTGGTTCTTTCTGCACTCCTCTTCCCTTTTTCTGCACCCCTCTTGCACCTCATTTGCTTCTTTCTGCATTTCTTTCTCTTTTTTCTGCACCCCTCTTGCCTCTTTCAGCACCTCTGTTGCTTCTTTCTGCACTTTTTTTTCTGCTTTCTGCACGCCTCATGCCTCTTTCTCCATCCTTTTTCCGTTTTCCTGCACGTGTATTGGTTCTTTCTGTACTGCTCTTGCCTCTTTCTGCACATCTCTTCCCTTCTTCTGTACCTCTGTTGTTTCTTACTGCACTGTTCTTGCTTCTTTCTGCACCTCTGTTGCAGTCCATTTCCTAACATGCCTTAAACTTCACTTTTGTCCTGCTGCTTTACCATTCTAGTAATGCTCAGAGTGTTGGGCCTAGGCAAATATAAAAAAAAGCCTATAACATGTCTCAGGTGTAAGTCTCACCATATTCCGAAAACCATTTATGCATTTGTTTGTACCTTTTAAATAGAAGGTGTTTCTTTAGTAATAGATAAGAATATTTGTATATAATTATTTTAATAATATTAAATTATTTTTTAAAGTTTTTTTCCAGCTATTCTCCATTATTTTTAAGAAAGATTCAGTATGACAAGAAAAGTTGAAAAGACAACAAAAAAAACAGTACTATTTAAAGGAGAGAGAAAAGCAGAAATTAGATGAAGTACAACATGTGACATTGAAGAAAAAGTCTTCTGCTAACAGAACTAAAGAATTTGTTAAAAGACTTTTAAGGACTGGAAAGAATTTTGAAAATGGGGAAAACAGAAAGAAAAGTTGTAGAACTAAGGAGAAGGAAATGAAAAAAGGACAAATTAATGAAAAATCAGGTTATGGGAAAACAATCTATGTTGAAAGAAGGATGAAAGAATATAAGGACATTTGGAAACGAATGTATAAAAGTAGAGTACTACAAAAATTATTGAAAGATTGCAAAAATATAGAAAAGATCCGCCTTTTACAAGAAAAAACAACAGATTGAAAGTGTAGTCAAACGCTTTTGAATTGAAAAGAAGATTGTTTATATGAGTATTGAAGAGAATGAAAACATTGAATAAAATAATGCATTTTATGAAGGAGAAAAGTAAAAGAAAATGACTGGTTAATAGAACTAACTTTTGCAAATATTTTTTGGGTGAATGGAAGCACACTTCTAGTACTGAACCTTTTTTTAATGAAGAAAGCTATTTTCAACAAAATACATCACGCAGTTGATACCAGTGGTCGTTCTTATGAAGTTAAAAACGGTTGTCCAATTGAAAAAGAAAAGATGGTTGCTAGAAATGTGGAAGAAGTATTAGCTGAAGAAGTTCAAGGGAGACGTTCATAAGCTCCAATGTATTGGTGGGCTTGTAGTAGTATTTGTAGTATACGACAGGAATCTATTGATATTTTACAAAATTTCTTACGAAAGTACGATAAAAAAAGTGTTAAACAGAAGATTAAGATGTTGCAAGGACTAGATCCTTGTAAAGTGAGAAAATATACTGGCTTGCAGGGTCATTCGCTGGCTTGTCTTTCTAGAAAAGTGTGTGAAAGTACTTTTCATCATTTGAGACTGTTAGCAGTACATCACCCGGAAATGCGGAAGTTATTAAGAAGATTGTACTATGTAAAAAGTCCTGCATTATCTTTAAGTGAAATAAATACTGCTCTTTTGCATGGTTCAGTATCGGATGTAAAAAAAGTTTGTGATGATATACAGTTTCGTTTCTTTGGTCCTGAAGAGGAGTGTAGAGAAAGTGAGAGTTTCATAAGTGTAGGTGTTGAAGAAGAGGTGGAGGATAGTACTACTGAGAAGTTTGTAGAAGGAATTACAAAGTTTAAGGTAGTTTGTTGTGAAATGTACTCACTATAGAAGTCAAACTAGGAATGTTGATGTGTATTTAAAAAGTGAAAAGGAAAACAATGATAAGTGGGAGCAATTTGGTGCTTATTTGTTGGTGGAAGGTCGTTTTGTGTTGGGTAGTGATCAACGTATTTGTAAATATTGTTACAACAAATTAGAAGAGAACAAAATGCCAGCTAGAGCTGTACATAATAACCTAGAGTTGGTAGGTATTCCTTCTGAACTGGTAGATTTAAATACATATGAGTCCATTCTTATTCAATCTGTGCACCCGTTTCAGGCTATAGTTCGTATGAAGCCTAAAACAGGTAAGCTGCCTCCAACAGATTTACAAAGAGGTTTAACCCCTTCGCTGCTAGGCCTTTTCCCCCCTGTACTAAGCCTTTTTTTTGGCTATTTGGGGTAGGGCGCGCTAAGGCCCCTGTAACTTTTTGACCACATAAGGTATCCACGCCAAATTTGCGTCCTTTTCTTCCAACATCATGGGATTGTAAAGGTACCCAGGGTTTGTGGATTCCCCTGGAGGGGTCCCAGAAATTAGCCAAAATACAGCTAAATTCTTTTTGGGGGGGAAAAATGGGAAAAAAGCACTGCAAATGAAAGTGTCTGGGTTTTTCCCTGCAAATGGTATCAAAAAAGGGTTTGTGGGGCTGAAATCACCATTTTCCCAGCTTTTAGGGAATGACAGACGTTTGTCAGAAAACCAACATTTTTTACACAGTTTTGGCATTTTTCTGGGACATAGCCAATTTTTGCTATTTTTTGTACTTTTAACCTCCTTCCAGTTAATGGTAGAAATGGGTATGAAAGCAATAATGGATCCTGGAAAGCTATACATTTTAGAAAAGTAGACAAAATTCTGAATTCAGCAAGGGGTCATTTGTGTAGATCCATCAAGGTTTCTTTATAGAAACTAACAGTTAAATATAGGAAAAATTGAAAATTAGTTGAAAAAAACAGCCTTTTGTGTCAACGTTTTCACCCGTAACTTCTTCTAATTAGGACAGCTCTTTGAAAGCAATATACCGTTACATCCACTGGACCTTACTGGTTGTGGGGATATATAAAACTTGTAGGTTCACCAAGAACCCGACGAACCCAGAGTCAAAAACTGAGCAGCAATTTGCAATGGCTTTTTATTATGTACCGGGTATATAGCAATTATTGTGGGAAAATGTATACATGGAAAAATTGGTATGAAAGACACCTATGTATTTCTGAAATGGGAACAAAATATAGAGTTTAGAAACAGTAGATATTTGCACATTTCCGAAATTGGGAATACTCATACTTGCATGAGAATTATCGGTCGTTTTTTAAAATGACTTCTTTTTTACACAATGTCTTTCATTTGGAAGGCAGAAATGCATCGAAAGTCAATAGGTAATAACAGTTGCTTTACAAATCTGAATTACCCTAAGTCTCCCGATAAAAATGGTACGTCACTTGTGTGGGTAGTCATAGTGCCCGCGACAGAAAATGGCTCAAAACCCAACGTGAACACACCACATTTTCACAAAGAAAAATTACCCTTTGTTTTGCAAAGTGCCTAGCTGTAGTTTTTTAACCCTAGCTCTGCCGGCACCTATGGAAACCTAGCAAACCTATACATGTTTGAAAACTAGACACCAAGGGGAATCCAGGATGGGGTGACTTGACTGCCTCCCACCAGGTTCTGTTACCCAGAATCCCTTGCAAACCTAACAAATTGTCAAAAAAAACACATTTTCCCCACATTTCTGTGGTGTAAAGTTCTGGAATCTGCGTGGATCCACAAATTTCCACCCACCCCGCGTTCCACAAAGTCTTTTGAGAAAAATGGTACCTCACTTGTGTGGGTTGGCCTAGTGCCCGCGACAGGAAACGGCGCAAAACGCAACGTGGACACACCTCAATTTCGCAGTGAAAAATGACCCTTTTTTGGCAAAGTGCCTAGCTGTAGTTTTTGAACCCTAGCTCTGCCAGCACCTAGGGAAACCTAGCAAACCTATACATTTTTGAAAACTAGACACCCAGGGGAATCCAGGATGGGGTGACTTGACTGCCTCCCACCAGGTTCTGTTACCCAGAATCCCTTGCAAACCTAACAAATTGTCAAAAAAACCACATTTTCCCCACATTTCCGTGGTGGAAAGTTCTGGAATCTGCGTGGATCCACACATTTCCACCCACCCCACGTTCCCCAAAGTCTTTCGAGAAAAATGGTACCTCACTTGTGTGGGTTGGCCTAGTGCCCGCGACAGGAAACGGCGCAAAACTTAACGTGGACTCACCTCAATTTCGCAGTGAAAAATGACCCTTTTTTGGCAAAGTGCCTAGCTGTAGTTTTTGAACCCTAGCTCTGCCAGCACCTAGGGAAACCTAGCACACCTATACATTTTTGAAAACTAGACACCCAGGGGAATCCAGGATGGGGTGACTTGACTGCCTCCCACCAGGTTCTGTTACCCAGAATCCCTTGCAAACCTAAACAATTATCAAAAAAAACACATTTACCCCACATTTCTGTGGTGGAAAGTTCTGGAATCTGCGTGGATTCACAAATTTCCACCCACCCCACGTTCCCCAAAGTCTTTTGAGAAAAATTATACCTTACTTGTGTGGGTCGGCCTAGTGCCTGCGACAGGAAACGGCGCAAAACGCAATGTGGACACACCTCAATTTTGCAGTGAAAAATGACCCTTTTTTGGCAAAGTGCCTAGCTGTAGTTTTTGAACCCTAGCTCTGCCAGCACCTAGGGAAACCTAGCAAACCTATACATTTTTGAAAACTAGACACCCAGGGGAATCCAGGATGGGGTGACTTGACTGCCTCCCACCAGGTTCTGTTACCCAGAATCCCTTGCAAACCTAAACAATTATTAAAAAAAACACATTTTCCCCACATTTCTGTGGTGGAAAGTTCTGGAATCTGCGTGGATCCACAAATTTCCACCCACCCCACGTTCCCCAAAGTCTTTCAAGAAAAATGGTACCTCACTTGTGTGGGTCGGCCTAGTGCCCGCGACAGGAAACGGCGCAAAATGCAACGTGGCCACACCTCAATTTCGCAGTGAAAAATGACCCTTTTTTGGCAAAGTGCCTAGCTGTAGTTTTTTAACCCTAGCTCTTCCAGCACCTAGGGAAACCTAGCAAACCTATACATTTTTGAAAACTAGACACCCAGGGGAATCCAGGATGGGGTGACTTGACTGCCTCCCTCCAGGTTCTGTTACCCAGAATCCCTTGCAAACCTAACAAATTGTCAAAAAAAACACATTTTCCCCACATTTCTGTGGTGGAAAGTTCTGGAATCTGCGTGGATTCACAAATTTCCACCCACCCCACGTTCCCCAAAGTCTTTTGAGAAAAATGATACCTTACTTGTGTGGGTCGGCCTAGTGCCTGCTACAGGAAACGGCGCAAAACGCAACGTGGACACACCTCAATTTCGCAGTGAAAAATGACCCTTTTTTGGCAAAGTGCCTAGCTGTAGTTTTTGAACCCTAGCTCGGCCAGCACCTAGGGAAACCTAGCAAACCTATACATTTTTGAAAACTAGACACCCAGGGGAATCCAGGATGGGGTGACTTGACTGCTCCCACCAGGTTCTGTTACCCAGAATCCCTTGCAAACCTAACAAATTGTCAAAAAAACCACATTTTCCCCACATTTCCGTGGTGGAAAGTTCTGGAATCTGCGTGGATCCACAAATTTCCACCCACCCCGCGTTCCCCAAAGTCTTTCGAGAAAATGGTACCTCACTTGTGTGGGTTGGCCTAGTGCCCGCGACAGGAAACGGTGCAAAACTTAACGTGGACTCACCTCAATTTCGCAGTGAAAAATGACCCTTTTTTGGCAAAGTGCCTAGCTATAGTTTTTGAACCCTAGCTCTGCCAGCACCTAGGGAAACCTAGCAAACCTATACATTTTTGAAAACTAGACACCCAGGGGAATCCAGGATGGGGTGACTTGACTGCCTCCCTCCAGGTTCTGTTACCCAGAATCCCTTGCAAACCTAAAAAATTGTCAAAACAAACACATTTTCCCCACATTTCTGTGGTGGAAAGTTCTGGAATCTGCGTGGATTCACAAATTTCCACCCACCCCACGTTCCCCAAAGTCTTTCGAGAAAAATGGTACCTCACTTGTGTGGGTCGGCCTAGTGCCTGCGACAGGAAACGGCGCAAAACGCAACGTGGACACACCTCAATTTCGCAGTGAAAAATGACCCTTTTTTGGCAAAGTGCCTAGCTGTAGTTTTTGAACCCTAGCTCTGCCAGCACCTAGGGAAACCTAGCAAACCTATACATTTTTGAAAACTAGACACCCAGGGGAATCCAGGATGGGGTGACTTGACTGCCTCCCACCAGGTTCTGTTACCCAGAATCCCTTGCAAACCTAAACAATTATAAAAAAAACACATTTTCCCCACATTTCTGTGGTGAAAAGTTCTGGAATCTGCGTGGATCCACAAATTTCCACCCACCCCACGTTCCCCAAAGTCTTTCGAGAAAAATGGTACCTCACTTGTGTGGGTCGGCCTAGTGCCCGCGACAGGAAACGGCGCAAAATGCAACGTGGACACACCTCAATTTCGCAGTGAAAAATGACCCTTTTTTGGCAAAGTGCCTAGCTGTAGTTTTTGAACCCTAGCTCTTCCAGCACCTAGGGAAACCTAGCAAACCTATACATTTTTGAAAACTAGACACCCAGGGGATTCCAGGATGGGGTGACTTGACTGCCTCCCTCCAGGTTCTGTTACCCAGAATCCCTTGCAAACCTAACAAATTGTCAAAAAAAACACATTTTCCCCACATTTCTGTGGTGGAAAGTTCTGGAATCTGCGTGGATTCACAAATTTCCACCCACCCCACGTTCCCCAAAGTCTTTTGAGAAAAATGATACCTTACTTGTGTGGGTCGGCCTAGTGCCTGCGACAGGAAACGGCGCAAAACGCAACGTGGACACACCTCAATTTCGCAGTGAAAAATGACCCTTTTTTGGCAAAGTGCCTAGCTGTAGTTTTTGAACCCTAGCTCTGCCAGCACCTAGGGAAACCTAGCAAACCTATACATTTTTGAAAACTAGACACCCAGGGGAATCCAGGATGGGGTGACTTGACTGCCTCCCACCAGGTTCTGTTACCCAGAATCCCTTGCAAACCTAACAAATTGTCAAAAAAAACACATTTTCCCCACATTTCTGTGGTGTAAAGTTCTGGAATCTGCGTGGATCCACAAATTTCCACCCACCCCACGTTCCCCAAAGTCTTTCGAGAAAAATGGTACCTCACTTGTGTGGATTGGCCTAGTGCCCGCGACAGGAAACAGCGCAAAACACAACGTGAACACACCTCAATTTCGCAGTGAAAAACTACCCTTTTTTGGCAAAGTGCCTAGCTGTAGTTTTTGAACCCTAGCTCTTCCAGCACCTAGGGAAACCTAGCAAACCTATACATTTTTTAAAACTAGACACCCAGGGGAATCCAGGATGGGGTAACTTGAATGCCTCCCACCAGGTTCTGTTACCCAGAATCCCTTGCAAACCTAAAACAAATTGTAAAAAAACACATTTTCCCCACATTTCTGTGGTGGAAAGTTCTGGAATCTGCGTGGATCCACAAATTTCCACCCACCCCGCTTTCCCCCAGGTCTCCCGATAAAAATGGTACCTCACTTGCGTGGGTGGGTCAAGGACCCGCGACAGGCAAGGGCCCAAAACCTATTGAGGCGACATCAAAATTACCTATCACAAACCAACCTGGTTTTGCAAGGGGGGTCCCATGAGATTTTGGCCCAGGCCTCGGCAGCCATCTAGGGAAACCTACCAAACCCACAAATTTATGGAAACTAGACACCCGGGGGAGTCCAGCAAAGTATGGCTTGCGTGGGTCCCCCATCATTCTCCTACCCAGAATCCTCTGCAAACCTCACATTTCGCTGCAAAATTCACTTTTTTCTCAAATTTCTGTGTGGGAAAGTTCTGGAATCTGCGTGGATCCACAAATTTCCTCCCACCCAGCGTTCCCCCAGGTCTCCCGATAAAAATGGTACCTCACTTGCATGGGTAGGCATAGTGGCTGCAACAGGAAATGTCCCAAATCGTACTGTGGAGACTTCAAAATTACCTATAGCAAAACTACCTGGTTTTGGGGGGGGACACCTGAGATTTTGGCCCCGGGCTCGGTGGCCATCTTGGGAAAGTACCAAACCCAAACATTTCTGAAAACTAGACACCCGGGGGAGTCCAATGAGGTATGGCTTGCGTGGATCCCCCAACGTTTTCATACCCAGAATGCCATGCAAACCTCAAATTTAGCTGAAAAAAACACATATTTTTGTGTGGAATCACCGTGCCAGCACAAATGTCCTACCACCCAGCGTTCCCCTTGTTCTCCCGAGTAAAATGATACCTCACTTGTGTGGGTGTCCAAAGCAGAATTGGCTAAAAACGAATTTTTTAAAAAATGTAGCGCTTAGAATTCTCGGTGCTATACTCTAAATCCCCATGTTTTGGGCTCGTCCTAGCCACAGGCCTTTGGCCCACCCACACAAGTGAGGTATCATTTTACTCGGGAGAACAAGGGGAACGCTGGGTGGTAGGCCATTTCCTGTTGCAGCCACTATGCCTACCCACGCAAGTGAGGCACCATTTTTATCAGGAGACCTGGGGGAACGCTGGGTGGGAGGAAATTTGTGGATCCACGCAGATTCCAGAACTTTCCCACACAGAAATTTGAGAAAAAAGCGATTTTTTTCAGCAAAATTTGAGGTTTGCAAAGGATTCTGGGTAGGAGAATGATGGGGGACCCACGCAAGCCATACCTCGCTGGACTCCCCCGGGTGTCTAGTTTCCAGAAATGTGTAGGTTAGGTAGGTTTCCCTAGATGGCCGCCGAGCCCCGGGCCAAAAACTCATGGGACCCCCCTTGCAAAACCAGGTTGGTTTGTGATAGGTAATTTTGATGTCGCCTCAATAGGTTTTGGGCCCTTGCCTGTCGCGGGTACTTGGCCCACCCATACCAGTGAGGTACCATTTCTATTGGGATACTTGGAGAAATGCTGGGGGTTGGAAATTTGTTGTTACTTTTCTGCAGTGTGAAAATATGGGCACAATAATGCATGGTAAATGTCATAGTCACATTTTGAGGTTTGCAGGACATTGTGGGTAAGATAACTTGTTGGGATCCACAAGAGAGAAATCACCATGCACTCCCATGGGTTTTTAGTTTACGACAAAAACTACAGTTGTTAGGTTATTCTTAGATGAAATGTACAGCTTGGCAGAGAGACAAAACAGACAAAGATTACTGCACAGCCATCTGTTCCTCAAGCACACACACATACTGGTTGGATTTGGCACGAGGGCGAGTGATGGTTCAGTATATAAAATTTTAGAGATTTCCCAAAAATGAAATACACTGTCAATAATTGAAAGGACAAAAAACTGAGCCAGTGACTCGCAGCTCGTGAGCTGTAAAGCCACGTCAAGGCCCCAACTGCTTTACAGGCCATTCACACACCTTTCATACGTGATACACACAAGACCATTTACACCACCAGGCACGAAACCAACACATTAAAACATTAACAAAAAGAGAAAAGGTACACCCTGCTTGAGAAAGACAAAAAAGACAAATATTACTGCACAGCCAACTAATCCTCAAGCACGCACACATACTGGTTGGATTTGGCACAAGGGTGAGTGATGGTTCAGTATATACAATTGTATTAACAAGTGATTTCACAAAAATGAAATGCACTGTTAATAATTGAAAGGACGAGAAACTGAACCATTGACTCACAGCTCGTGAGCTGTAAAGCCACGACAAGGCACCAACCTCTTTACAGGCCATTCATACACCTTTCATACGTGTGACACATACAAAACCATTCACACAGCCAGCCGCGGGCCCATCACAATACAACACTCACACCAGCAGACATCGCCATTCAAGGGCCCATCACTTTCACACGCCCACATTCCTGACACAGCAACCACACAAGCTGATGGATTGCGTGGAGTGGCGCTCGGCTAGCAGTGTGTGTAGTGACCAGCAGCAAGTCACTACTCACACACCGCCAGCCGAGCGCCAGTCCACGCACACCGCCAGCCAAGCACCAGTCCACGCACACCGCCAGCCAAGCGCCAGTCCATGCACACCGCCAGCCAAGCGCCAGTCCACGCACACCACCAGCCAAGCGCCAGTCCATGCACACCAACAGCCAAGCATCAGTCCACGCACACCGCCAGCCAAGCGCCAGTCCACGCACACCGCCAGCCAAGCACCAGTCCACGCACACCGCCAGCCAAGCATCAGTCCACGCACACCACCAGCCAAGCGCCAGTCCATGCACATCGCCAGCCAAGCATCAGTCCACGCACACCGCCAGCCAAGCGCCAGTCCACGCACATTGCCAGCCAAGCACCAGTCCACGCACACCGCCATCACATTTGTAAAAAAAGAAATAAACAAAATATAGATTTATCACAAAGACCTATATACTCCAACACTATACCACTCACTTGACAGAAGCAGCTAGACTCACCACCACCTACTCTGCACAGTCACAGTAAGGATCAACAATATCCCACTAAAAAAGAAAAAGAAAATTACACATAAGACAATGCAAAACACATTGCAAAGAATTTCATGCTCTGAACACTAACAAATATGCTGCCATTATGAAACCACTTACAAAAAAATTAATTCATGCATGACAATAATACTCATTTGGAGTAAACACAACAAAAATACTTTTTTTACCAAATAAATGCAATTACGCAAAACTGCAGAACAACCACTGCCAAAACCGCAAACAGGAATCAAAAGCTTTACACTAGAATAAAAAGGAGAAAATAAACCATTACAATCACATATTCAAATAATGCACCAGTCCACACACAATCCACCAGCTAAGGTAAGGGGTAGGTGGGCCTAAGAGGATAAATAAAATATTCACCCCTGTAAAAGGGGAGCAACCCTTGCCCTTGAGGCCACTCCCCAATTCAAAAATTAAAAAACCCCTGTTGTCTAGTGGCTTCTGCCCCCTTGGGGCAGATGGGCCTAAAAACATACTGCTGATCTGCCACCCAAAGAGGACAGAAATGGCCACAATCATCCTCCCATAAAGGGAGCGACCCTTGCCCAAGGGGTCACTCTCCCCCAAAAATCCCTGGTGGCCTACTGGGCCCTAGATAAAAAAAGGTGAGATCTGCCCCCCCCCCAATGGGGGCAGACAGCCAAAAACATAGCCCCCGAAGGGGAGCGACCCTTGCCCAAGGGGCCCACTCCCCACAAACAAATCCCTGGTGGGCTAGTGGGCCAAACATAGGAGACACAGCCCCCAAAGGAGAGCGACCCTTGCCCAAGGGGTCACTCCCCCAAAACAATTCCCTGGTGGCCTAGTGGGCCCTAGATAAAAAAAAGAAAGGCAAGATCTACCCCCCATGGGGGCAGACAGCCAAAAACATAGCCCCCGAAGGGGAGTGACCCTTGCCCAAGGGGACACTCCCCACAAAGTATTCACTGGTGGTCCAGTGGGCCACATTAAAAAAAAATGGCAAAATTTGCCCCACAGAGGGGCAGACAAAGCCAGAAAACATTGCCCCCATAAGGGGAGTGACCCTTGCCCAAGGGGCCACTCCCCACAAACAAATCCCTGGTGGTCTAGTGGGCCAAATATGAGGAGAGACAGCCCCGAATGGAGAGCGACCCTTGCCCAAGGGGTCACGCTCCAAAAAAAAAAAACCCTGGTGGTCTAGTGGGCCCTAGATAACATAAAAGGCCAAGATCTGCCCCCCCCATGGGGGCAGACAGCCAGAAACATACCCCCAAAGGGAGTGGCCCTTGCCCAAGGGGCCACTCCCCACACAAAACGGACTCTTGGTCCAATGGGCCATTTAAAAAAATTAATTATGCCAAAATCTGCCCCCCAAGGGGGCAGACAAAGTCATTTACATGTGCCCCCAATATGGGGAGCAACCCTTGCCTAAGGGGCCGCTCCCCGCACGCAAGATCGCCCTTTAAATTAAAAAAAATAAAAAATCCCTGGCGCTAGTGGGCATTCCTGCTGCACGATCGCGCAGCAGGAATGCACAAAAGAGGCATCGGGGGAAAGGAAAACCCTTTCCTTTCCCCGATGCCTCTTTGGAGAAATCCCCCTCCCCAGCAACAAAACTTACCTGTTTAGTTCCCACGACGCGCTGGAAGCAAATGGCTTCCTGCGCGTCGGGGAACAAAGGGAAACCTCCAATGACGTGTACGGGGGTGGCGGGGGGAGGCAGGGGAAGGGCTTCCCCTGCCTTCCCCGGTAAAAATCCCAAGATCGGCATCCCACGGGGGAGCGCCAGCGCTTCCCCCGTGGGTGGGTGCCATGACGAGCTGGACTCGTCATGAGCACACGCCCACTGTGTGCCATGACGAGTCCAGCTCGTCATGAGCACCGAAGGGGTTAAAAGGAAGAGTTGTGTATTTACCTTTAGATTTTAAGAAAAATATTGAAACTGTTGGTGTAGAGAGAGAGGAAAGTGAACCTGTAGGTATTCTAGTTAATGGTGTACCAACAAAGAGTCGGAAAATATGGCAAGAGTTAGTAGATGTCACCAAACTTCAAAAAGCTACATTATATCTTATACAGAACAATATTTATTATAAAAATGTATATGTGGAAGAAGAAGAAATATCTTTAGAAGATGATAGAGAAATTTCAACTGGCCAAATAGAAAAAGTGGACAAGTCCAGGAGTGAAGAAATTTACGAACATTACAGTATACATCCTCTACATTCAAAAGAAGTGATTGGAAACACTATTGAATTATTCCAAATGAAGAAAGTGAAAGAAACTCCCATGAGTGTTTGGGAAAAAAGTTTAGAAGCCCGTTGTTTTCCACAGCTCTTCCCTACTGGAAAAGGTGGACAATATGATGAACAACCAGTACAGATTCCAGCTTCAGAATACCGTACAACAAGATTGTACTCAGAGGATCCAAGATTTCGACAGTGTGTTCCATATTTATTTCATCTTCTGTTTGAAAGTGACTTGTCTGGACTTTCATATGCAGTGAACCACATATTAAAAACAGTAGTTCATCTTACACATCTTTCTGCAAAGGAATTTTTGGACAAAGTTGAACAAAGAGATGATCATTTAGAATCTCAGTTAATTAATTTGATGGCGTATCAACGTGGTACTAATGAGTATTGGTATCGTCGTCACGGAGAACTTAAATGTATGTTAAGGAACTTAGGAACCCCTACATGGTTTGTTGCGCTTAGCTGTGCTAAATGCGCATGGGACGATTTACTTGAATTTCTACGAGAAGCAAATTCAAATGTAAAAAACATTGAATTGAAGACAGCTGGAGAACTGGGTTCCTTGGATCCTGTAAATGTGTGCAGATATTTTAATCATAGGTTTCAAGCTATGATGTCTTTTATCTGCAATAAAAATAATCCACCTCTTGGAGAAGTTATTGATTTCTTTTGGAGAAAGGAGTACCAAGCCAGAGGTGCACCACATATTCACATGCTGTTATGGATCAAGAATGCACCAAAATTTGGAACTGATACTGATGAAAGTGTTTTCTTTCATTGAAAAATATGTTACCTGTGCCATACCAAAAGAAGGAGGAGAAAACAACTTGAGACAGCAAGTTTTACGGTTTCAAAGTCATCGATGTGGGAAATATTGTCGACGGAAATACAAGTCAAAG
The DNA here is from genome assembly GCA_963921515.1 of Calotriton arnoldi. NCBI lineage: Eukaryota > Metazoa > Chordata > Amphibia > Caudata > Salamandridae > Calotriton > Calotriton arnoldi. Next base: position 636,441 of record CAWUFW010000465.1, read on the forward strand.
GGAAAATTTTATACAAAATGTCGTTTTGGATTCCCACGCCCAGTCATTTCAAAAGGAAGAGTCAACAGTTTCATGTCGGCAGTAAGGCATACTATAACTCGAAAATCTCCGAAGAATACATACAACATAAAAAGAACTGAAAAATCAAAGTATATTAATGACTACAATCCAGTGATTTTGACGATGTGGAATTCAAATATGGATATCCAGTATGTTGCAGATAATTTGATTGCTGTTGCTCGCTATGTTACGTCATATATAACCAAATCTGAAAAGACGGAGTTGAAAGAAATGTGGGAAGAAATTTCACAAGAGAAGACTCTTAGTAACAAATTGCACAGCTTTAGTTTGAAGATACTTTCTCATCGAGAGATTGGATCGTACGAATGTTCGGATCGGTTGACCTCTGCAAGTTTATATTCAAAGTCTAGAGGAATCATTTGGGTAAGTCTAGGTCTTTCTGCAACACGAAATCGAGTATTGAAATCTGTACAAGAAAGTGAATACTTAGCATTGAATGAACCAGAAAGTACAGATATTGTTAAAACGAATATGTTGGATACGTACTATCCTAGAAGAAGTCCACAACTTGAAAACATATGTCTGTATGAAGTACTGCAACATTACAGCTTTAAGAGAAATGTTTCAGAAACTATTAATGAAGAAAAATATGCCGTAATTGGATGTAAGGATGTTTGGTAAAACATGCCAAAGGAAATCTTATTAATCACAGAAAACTCAGTTGCGAAACTCAAGATAAGAGAGAATTTTTCTATTTAGCACTTCTGCAACTTTTCAAGCCTTGGCGTAGTGAAGCGGAATTACTTGGAGAGTTCGACTGCTATGAAGATTCTTTTAATGCATGTAAAGATAACATTCAATGCACAATTTTCCCTACTTGTCTACAAATGTTAAATGAAGAGATTGAACAAGAAACTACTATTGCAGCTGAAATTGCTAGAGACAGTTCTGAAGATAGTCTGAGTTCTGCTCCACTAAGTCATGATCCACTAGGACAACCAATTCTTGAAAATGAAGCAGCAACAGCCATGAGTGAAGTAGAAACGACAATGCAACAAGCACAACAGGATGTTATTGATTTGAGAAAGTTGGAAGAACAACTGAATACTGAACAAAAAGAAATATATCAGCAAGTGACACTACAGATTCAGCATGGTTTGCTACATAAAAGAGAATGCCAATGTACATCATTTAAACCTATTTGAATGTACATTAGTGGTGAAGCTGGAACAGAAAAACGTTTTTAATTAAAGTTTTGACCAGTTATCTACACAAAACTACTGGATGTCATTTATCTTGTGTTGTAACGGCTCCAACTGGATTAGCAGCACACAGCATTAAAGGGATTACTTTACATCGATTACTCATGCTACCAGTTGAACATGAAAATAAATTGGAATATCACAAGCTATCTGGAGAAGCTTGTTATGAAGTTTCAAGAGTACTAAAGAAAATGAAACTTCTGATCATTGATGAGGTGAGCATGGTCTCAAACTTAATGCTTGCCTTTGTACACTTGAGAATGCAACAGATTTAAAAAACAGATTATGATGTTCTATTTGGAGGAAAACATGTAATTGTATTTGGCGACCTACTACAACTTACTCCTGTGAAAGGGCAACCTGTTTTTAAAACACTTGTCCATGAAGACACCAGGAAATCTTTGGGAAAGATTGGAAATGTTAACATTTGGTCTCATTTTGAATATAAAGAACTCATTAAGAATATGCGACAAGCAAATGATGAACATTATGGAAAAATTCTTCAAGATATAAGAATTGGTGTTTTGACAAAACATGGCAAAGAAGCTTTACAAAGTCGGCTACTAGCAAACTTGTTTCCAAATGAAAACATTGCACCTGAAATAATGTACAAAAAATTGAAGAAAAGAAGTCTATAGTTTACCTAATGCCAACACTGCAAGAGTGTTCTACATTCAATCAAGAACTTTTGAAACTGGAAAAACAACCAATAGTGAAAATGGAAGCCATTGATAAAATGGAACACGAAGGAGTTACTATTCTTCTCCCAGAGAAATTACAGTTAAAATTGGATTCTTTGGAGAAATCTGTATCTAAAACTGCAGGTTTAGAAAAGACTTTATATGTATGTGTAAACTGTCAGGTAATTTTACGGCGTAATTTGGATGTAGAAAGAGGTAAATGGAGCAATGGGAAAAGTTGTTGATTTTGTTAATTATGAGAAGAGAGATGGAATTACATTTTTGGAGGTTAAATTTGATCAGATTGAAGAGGTAAAACAGATTGGACGTTGTGCTGTTCGTTTTTTGCTTGTGAAAGACTTGTATGTTCGTAGAAAACAGTTTCCTCTTTCTTTAGCATATGCAGTAACCATTCATAAATCTCAAGGTTTAAGTGTAGACAGTGCTTTGGTAAATATTGGAACTACAGTGTTTAAAGAAGGCATGACATACGTTACATTGTCTCGAGTAAGAACATTATCTGGTTTGTATTTGATTGATTTTGATGAGAAAAAGGTTAGTGCTGATGCAAATTGTGTAAGAGAGTATAATCGGTTAAGAAGACTGTATGCTCCTAACTTAGGTGAATATCCCATATATGAAAAACGTGTAGTATGTCCAAAACAAAAATATGACAAACATTCTAGTGAGGTTGGAAATAAGAAAACAATTCAAGAGAATGATGAAACTGCAAAGAACATGAAAATGGACACTGTTGATGATATTGTAGGATACCAGTTAGAAAATAGTTCAGGTATCAACTGCTATGCTAATGTAATTGTGAACGTTGTGTTTTATCTAGAAGATCTTCATCATCAAATTAGGGAAAATCGAGAAAATAGATTCTGTCCTTTGTTACATTATACTTTTTTTAAAATTGGAAACTGATAAAACTAAAATCCATACTGTTTCTGGCATACGGCATCTTTTGAATATATGTACTGGTTCTTCACAATTCACACTTAATGTACAACAAGATGCACAAGAATTTCGTATGTTTATGCTTGCAGTATTGGAAGATGAAGGAATAGAAATTGAAAATTTGTTTGGAGTACGTTACAGATGGGATCATAAATGTGAAGTGTTCATTTTCTTCTACCACTGAAATAGACACTGAACGATTCATATATTTGACAATACCAGATTGCAAAACAGTGTCTTTTAACAAATTAGTAAAAACAGCTAATCAAGATATGTAATGTTCACATTGCAAATCAGAAATGTTGTCAACATTATTTATAGAAAGATTTGGTCAATATGTCATTTTAATGCTACAACGTTGTACAGCAGAGGGAAGAAAATTGGAAACCAAAATTAAAACTTTTATGGCAAGTCAAGTATCTATTTCAGGAAGAACTTTTAAAGCAGTGGCTATTATTTTTCATCATGGACCTACTACAACATCTGGACACTAGACTGTGTATTTAAAGTGCAATAAAGGATGGACATATTGCAATGATGCACATTTGCAATTCAAATGTAGGTTGCCTTACGAATTAGCAAATTCTTATCTGATATTTTTTATACCAAAATTTTGAAAACATCATTCGGCCGATTGGGAAGATGTGAACACGAATTAACGAGTTTATTTTTGGATATTTTCAATGCAAATGGAATTGGAAACATTATTCGGCCTATTGGGAAGATGTGAACAATTTCTGTTTGGATTATAGTTTGTGCTATTTATTATTGCATTTGCAAAATTGTGTTTGAAGGAACTAGTTGATATATTTGATCTTTATATTATACGCGATGTAAATGAGAGTGTATATTTTAGAAAATATACTTTAGAGAAATAAATGATTTAATGTAGTTGAAGAATGTAATTTACAAACTGTAGATGGGTAAACATATAGTTGAATTTGTTCTAAATATTTTTGACGCAGATTTGTTTTTTTTACAATCTCATTGATTGTATGTTTTTTCCCTGCTGTTATATGATGATCTACATTGAAAACACTGTGTATAGTGAAATTCGATAGAATCTGAGAACAGCAAAAAGGGAAACTGAATATGTTATCCAATTGTAAAATTATGTTGTGTTCTTAAAACCATAATAATATATGTAATAACAGTTTTTCTTCTTTTTATTACAGAAAGTAATAGTAAACCTTGAAAAGATTTTAAAATCAGTTTTGAACAAAACAACTATAAAATAGTTTCACTGAGTTTGGTTTGTACTTTAAAAAAGAAGGTAAGATGAAATAATGTAATAAGTAAAATAATATTAAGTAATGTTTACAGTCACTTTTATTGTACTCATCCATTTTTTCAAATACTACCCATGCACTGATGTATATAATTAGGCACTATTCTCACACTCTTGCCATCACCCAAGCACTATCCAAGCATTTGTTGATTCACCTAGCCTGAATTCATATACTTATATTATCACCCAGACACTACATATGTACTCTTCCAATCACTCAGGCACTACTGCTGCACTCCTCGATCCACCTAGGCATTAGCTATGCACTCCTGAAATCAGCCAGTCACTACCCTTGCAGTCTTCTAATAATCCAGGCACTACTGCTTTATTCATATAATTACCTAGGCAGTATTCATACACTTATAAAAACATGCAGACACTACGTATGCACTCATGCAATCACCCTCCTACTACTTATGCACTACTTGAATCACGCAGGAACTACCCAGGCAGTCCTACATGCAGGCAGGCACTACCCATGCACTCTTCCATGCACCCAGGCATTACCCATGCACTCCTTCAATCACCCAGACATTACCCCTGCACTCATACAATCACACAGGCATTAGCCATGCACTCCTTCAATCACTCAGGCAGTACTCATGCAGTCATGCAATCACCCAGGCCCTACTTATACACTCATGCAATAACCCAGGCACTACCCTTGCACTCCTGCAGTCATTCTGGCATTATCCATCCACTCCTCCAATCACCCAGCCACTACCTATGCACTTATAAAATCACCAAGGCACTACCTATATACTCATCTAATCACTCAGGCACTAGCCATGCACTCCTCCATTCACCCAGATATTACCCCTGCATTCATAGAATTACCCAGGCATTGCCCATGCGCTCCTTCAATAACTCACGCAGTGCCCATGCCGTCATACATGCACTCAGGCACTTCTGTGGCACTCATGCAATCACCTAAGCACTATCCATGTAGTATTACAATAATTCAGGCACTACTGCTGCACTCATGCAATCACCCTGCTACTACTCATGCACTCCTCCAATCACCCAGGAACTACCCATGCAGTCCTACATGCAGACAGGCACTACCCATGCAGTCTTCCATGCACTCAGGCATTACCCATGCACTCCTTCAATCTCCCAGATATTATCCCTGCACTCATACAATCACACAGGCATTAGTCATGCACTCCTTCAATCACTCAGGCACTAGCCCTGCAGTGATGCAATCACCCAGGCACTACTTATACACTCATGGAATAACCTAGCCACTACCCTTGCAGTCCTCCAGTCATCCTGGCACTATCCATGCACTACTGCAATCACCCAGACACTATCCATGCACTTATAAAATCACCAAGGCGCTACATATACACTTGTCTAATCACTCAGGCACTACCTATGCACTCCTCCATTCACCTAGACATTACCCCTGCATTCATGCAATCACTTACACATTGTCCATGTACTCCTTCAATAACTGAGGCATTACCCATGTAGTCATACAATCACTCAGGCACTACCTATGCACTCATGCAATAACCCAGGCTCTACCCTTGCACTCCTTCAGTCATCCTGGCACTATCCATGTACTCCTTCAATCACCCAGCCACTACCCATACACTTACGAAATTACTAAGGCACTACCTATACACTTGTGTAATCACTCAGGCACTTCCAATGCACTTCTCCATTCACCCAAACATTACCCCTGCATTCATACAATCACCTAGCCATTAGCCATGCACTACTTCAATTACTCAGGCAGTACCCATGCAGTACCCATGCAGTTATACATGTGCTCAGGCAGTTCTGTACCACTTATGCAATCATCCAAGCACTACCCATGCAGTCTTCCAATCATCCACACACTACTCCTGCACTCATGCAATCACCCTGCTACTACTCATGCACTCCTCCAATCACCCAAAAACTACCCAGGCAGTGCTATATGCACCCAGGTACTACCAATGCACTCTTCCATACACCCACGCATTACCTATGCACTCCTTCAATCATCCAGACATTACACCTGCACTTATACAATCACAGAGGCATTACCCATGCACTCCGTCAATCACTCGGGCACTACCCTTACAGTCACGCAATAACCCAGGCACTACTTATGCACTCATAGAATAACCTAGGCACTACCCTTGCACTCCTCCAGTCATCTTGGTACTATCCATGCACTCCTCCAATCACCCACTACTACCTATGCACTTATAAAATCACCAAGGCACTACCTATACACTCATCTAATCACTCAGGCAGTAGCCATGCACTCCTCCTTTCACCCAAATATTACCCCTGCATTCATACAATCACCTAGGCATTACCCATGCACTACTTCAATCAGTCACGCACTGCTCATGCAGTCATACAGGCACTAAGGCACTTCTGTGGCACTCATGCAATCACCCAAGCACTACCCATGCTGTATTCCACACACTACTGCTGCACTCATGGAATCACCCTACTACTACTCATGCACTCCTCCATTCACCCAGGAACTACCCATGCAGTCCTACATGCATCCAGGCACTACCCATGAACTCAGGTATTACCCGTGCAGTCCTTCAATCACTCAGACATTACCCCTGAACTCATGCAATCACGCAGGCATTAGCCGTGCACTCGTTCAATATTTCAGGCACTACCCCTGCAGTCACGCAATCACCCAGCCACTACCCATGCACTTATAAAATCACCCAGACACTGCGTATACACTCGTCTAATCACTCAGGCACTACCCATACACTCCTCTATTCACCCTTGCGCCTCCGGAATGTCACTTTTTGTGACGTTCTGTGGCGCAGGAGCCTGCGTGATATTTATCAGGCAGAACTAAGCCACTTTTTTTGGCTTAATGCTGCCTGATATATATATCAGTCCCTTTAATGCAGTGTTCTGCTTTAAAGGGTCGTGCAATGGGTGTTGCTGGGGGCATTCCCAGCAACATCCATGGCTTTTCCACACTGCCCGAGAATTACAAGAAATCGTAAATCTGAGGCAGTGCCAAAAGCTTACGCCTCCCTAGGGGAGACGTCAGGGAGGCGCGACAAGGAGAAATATCTTTATTTCTCCTCATTTTTAGGTCGAGCCTAATCAGCACGCAAGCGCTGCTTAGGATCTGACCTTTTGGAATCGGTCAGTACTTTTTGGAAAACTCGTGCATGTACTGCACTGTTTCCAATGAGTACTCGTGCATGTAAGGCATCCACCTTGCGGGAGCAAGCAGCTGCTTTGGAAACAGATGGCGCCGCTGCTCGCTCCCGCAAGGTTGATGCCTTACATGGACTGAGCCTCGAAGCCACGCCCTCGTTCCCCACCGTGAGTTTCAAAACGTAGAAGGCGCCAGCGACACGTCTGTCCGCTCTGCCAACTTATTGCCCTCTTATCTCGTGCTAGCGGAGGATGCCTCGAGCTCGGCACTTGTGTGTATATGTTGTGTTGCTAAAGCTTGTTGGAGATGCCTTTGGAGTGTTTTTTTTCAATGTGCTTCATTTGTTTAGGAAGGCTTTTTTCCGTTCACGGCATTTGTGCTTTATGTTTCTGACGGCATCTCCATGTTGACGGTGCTTTTTTTAAGCTGGTTTTGCTGTTGGAAGTGATACTGCATGTATTTAATTGAGGACAAAACACCTAATAATGCGGCGCAGATATGCTGCTGCGCTGCCTGCATACAGCACACAGTGTACAGCCTCTATCTACGAAACACAGAGATCACTAGCGTCACACAGTGCAAGTGGGGTTTTCCACACCCGCGTCTGGGGTATTTCAAATGTAACTTGCACATAGTGCCATTGTTAGGTTGTTTGATAACCTGACATGAAAAAGTTCACATGAAGCTTGAACATTCACATGGTTGGCCAGCTCACTGTTTACCAAAACATCTGCTGCTTCAAGGCTTGATGTGAACAAAACGCGCTCAGCCGACGGCGGTAAATCATGTCCTTATCTGGTTTCTTGTCCGGTCCCCCAATCACCCTCCACTCGCTGAATCAGCTCATGTGTGCACGTTTGTTTAATTTATCATTAGGTAAAAAAGCGAAGATAAACTAATTTCAGTTTCCTCCACGTTTTGTCACAAACAAAATTCTGAAATATGCATCAGAGAAAACTGTGTTGACAACTTTCCCTGTAATGCAAGCAGCAAAGGCCTATGTATTGCAACTTTTTATGTCTAAGTAGCAAGTCCTGTTAAGGTTGATAAAAGGAGTACCACTGAATGGAGCGATAGTAACTCCAAATTTTTGCAGCTCTGTTCATCATGTGCTGTACCTAAGCAGACACCTAGTGGGAAGAACTGCCGACTTCTCATCAGCTAGATCCCGGCCTTTCTGCATGCCCCCCCCCCCCGGTTACTGATTAATCTCTGTAACCATCCTTATGTTAACTTTGGAAAGTCAACTCCGCCACTGGCTAATTTCATACATTTTTACTATGCGTGTCTGGCAGATTTAAAGTGACACTGTCCCTTATTTATACAACAGAGACTGCACGAGTCTGGCACTGTATACGGGCGTAGGAGTGGAGGGAGGGCATTTTACATAATATTTAGGCAAGAAACACCAAAACAGAATTGGCTTTTAAATAAAAGGTGTATTCATATTAACCAATTAACCATGGTAGTAGAACTCATGTTATCTACTTCGGGATAGTGAAAAGCGGAGTATATCTCCCCCACTGCTCTCCAAGCCCACACAACCCTGCAGACCCTCTACTAAACGTTCAGAGTACTCTCTTTCTCTTTCTCGCTTTCTCACTCTCAAACACAAAACCAGACACATGCAGGGATGCACAAATCAAACACACATGAATGTAATCCATATCTCACTGGTATCCAGTTAAACACGTTCCGTCGAGTTCCACGCACTCCTGTCACCCCATCACATTGCGCAGGTCACACGCATTCCTGCACTCTCTAATGCACTGCCTTCAAGAGCAGCTCATACTCTTGCACACACCCTCACTGTTCTGAGGAGCTACACACATTCTGGCAGTTTCAACCTGCCACCGTACTGCACAAGTCACATACATTCCTACAGTCACTCGCTTTCCACCCTGCTGTTACACACCCTGCTACAGTCACTCCTACACTGCTCTCTGGTTTTTGAAGTCCTTGCAATCCCTTCCCCACCCTGGTCTCAGACGGTACACACATTCCAGTAGTCCTGGTGTTTCCCAAACTTTGTGACCCGAGACGTGAAAGTCCAAACAGTAAAGATGTCTTTAAAGTCAATATATTTATCTTGTTATTTTCGCAAGTTTTCTGCGTTAGCCATTTTAAAGTTGCACGTAAAGTCAATGGCTGTGGACAGAAAAAAAGTGGATCAATGCGTTTTAGAGGTTTCAGCGCAAACGAGCACTGAACAGTATTTACATGAGCACATTCTACTCACAGCATTGGGGTCTGGTGAACACCGCCATATATCTGGTTGTTGGTTGGAATTTTAACTAGAACTACTTCCCTTACTTCGTTGTAGTCACTTTTAGAGTTCGGTAATTTCTTTTTGCTGTTTGAGCATAGCTATTGAACTCTTGCACTTGTTTCCCGTGTGCTGCTGTTGATCTGAGAGGCATCTGAATTATATTCTTTTTTCAACAACTCACTCTGCTTTCAATCACAGTTCCACTACTTTTTTAGGTCGAGCCTGGGCAGCGTATATCGAATACCTGCATATGTACATGGTAAGAGTGAAGGAAGATACAGTCTGTGATGTTTTCCTAGATGGTGCTTTCTCAGTAATGCCCCAAAGACTTGTAATAAAAAACATGGGCGTTATTATTACCAGAATAAGTGGTGTTTATTTTGCTGAGCTCAGAAAGATGAAAGAACGTGGCTGGAAACACTGAGATTCAAGCTGCTGAACTGAGATTATCACTCAAAAAACATACTCCAAAATGTCAAATGCATTACCTGCTTGACATCAGTTGGTTCTCTGTAGATGCAATGAGTAATGTCATTTCAGTGCATTCAGTACTGTCGCCTCTGCAGAAGACCATTGCTCAAGCAATGGTTGCGTGTCCTATTGTTAATGTTCCTAAACAAATACATCGGCGGACCCTTGGATGGCAATCATTTTTTTTTGTCTTTAAAAGTTTAATGGCCATTGTAAAAATAATTAAGTATATAAAATATGTAGGTTTGCCAGTGCCAGCTCTTCAATCCCTGGTGGCACAGCACCCAGGATAAGGTGTTGCATGGCTAAACACTTCTATGGTCCAAAAGGTGAGACCTATTGGCTATGCCAATGCTTGTTCCTCTTTCTATGTGTGCTGCATTCTGCAGCACACATAGAAAGAGGAAAAAGCCTCTTGTGATTATTTTTCTACTGAAAGGTTTCCTTTCCTGTACAAAACAAATCATCCCCTCAACACAGGCACCCTTGCACCATGGTGCAAAGGTGCCTGCGTTGGCGCACGGCAGCCCATTGTGCGCCGGCGCAGGGGAAAAGGACAAGAATGCGCCGTATCGTATAGATACGGCGCATTCCTGCCCTTTTCTTTTGCCATAGGGCAGCGCAGGAGGAAGGCCTGCTGCACTGCCCTACGGCAAAACCTCATAAATGAGGCCCCCAGACATTACCCTTGCAGTCATGCAATCACCCAGGCACTACCCATGCACTCTTCCAATCACTCAGGCACTATCCTTGCACTCCTCCAATCATCCAGGCACTACCCATGCACCCACGTAATCACCCAGGTATTATCCATGCACTTCTTCATACAACCCAAATTTGTCTTTTTTTAATCAAATAGGCGGTTCTAACAAGAACCATTTTTCTGCTTCTTTTTTTGTTTTATAATTTTTTTGTGTTTTGTACAACTCTTTTTTATATTTTTTGGTGTTTTTTTTTTTAAAAAACGAACAAACAGCAAAAAACGCTGAACAATTTTTCTGTAACTTTTTGCAATTAAAAAATCATTGCAAAAAAAAATTAACAATGGTAGCTTCTTGCAGCGAAAACAGTTGCGTCGATAGACTGTTCACCATAACAAAGAACTTTTTTACACTTTATGCATCTTTGCTCAAGACCAGCAAACTCTGGCCTAATATCAGGTCCTCTGCTAGAACTTGTGGTACCAGCTGATGTACTAGGTCCTACTTGTTGATCATCTTGCTGGGCTTGTTATTCCAGCTCTCGTCATTGTGGCTCCCGTGCTAGCTGACGAGGATGAATGGTTTGCAGGTGCTTCAACATAGAAGAAGTATGTCACGAGTATTTTTTCTCTGAGCCCCGAGATAATATGTGCTTGCAAATGCTGCAGGTCACCTTTCTTGCGTTGACCTTCTTTTCTCCATCTGAAAAAGTGAAGAAGGCCCACAAGATGCTTTCCTTTCTTCTTTTTGTTGGTTCCTCTAACTAATCTTCTTCACCAAGGATGTCATCTGGTGGATTTGAAGATGCCATTTTTCTTTTTTTTTTTTTTTTTTAAAACACCAAAAAAAATACAACAAGAGCACTAAACACAAAAGGTGTCTCCTGCCAATGTTGTTGAAGGAATGAGAAATTTGGGTGGGGTGCTGTAACTTCTAGATTAAAAAGCTTCTTAACCAATGAAATTCTTTCTTTTGAAGTCACATGGATTCGCGCACCCAGCGCGCAACCAGCGTGCACCCGTCGCGATTCCGGAAAAATATATTTAACAATAATTTATCTTTATTCCAGTTACAAATATATGATTTTTATAATTAGATTAAATAATCTCCTGCTATATATACATATTAAATTTTGTTACATATATTTTTAAAACTTGAAGATTTGCGATGGATTCGCGCACCCGGCGCGACCTCCGGAACTACGTACGTGACGTTATGCGGGGCCAAAATTTGCACACCCGTCGCTTACCGAGCGTGCATCCTACACGACTTAACCAATATGGCGGCTTGGATTTGCGCACCCACCGAGACAGGTACACGATCGGTACGCGAATCCACTTTTTTATAAAAAAATTAATTAAAAAAAATTATATTTATATTTTAGAAAATAGAAAATATTAATTATTTTTATAACAATTAAAAAACTAAGAAAAAATATTTTTGGGACATTATACTTAGAAATTAGCATTTAAAAAACCTTAGAAATTCACTGAAAAAACCATAGGTTTCAAGGACATTATAGTTAGAAATTTGCATTTAAAAAACCTTAGAAATTCACTGAAAAAACCACAGGTTTCAGGGACATTATAGTTAGTTGGACATTTCACTCGTACAAAACCAGAGAAATTCGGCCGTTATAGTTAGTTGAGCTAACTATAACTTGCGCCCCCGCAATGCACTGCTGATGACGTCACATATTACATCACTCATGACATGATCAGTGACATCACTGATGACATCATCCAGTGACTGTGTGTTTCTGTAAAGTTTAAATATGTTTTATATATATATGCCAAGGTGTATTGAAGAATGAGTGGGTGTATGAGTGTCTGTATGGATGATTTAGTAGGTGTGTGACTGACTATATAAGTGAGTGATTAAACGTGTCTTACTGAATGCATGGGTTAGTGACTAAACTGTGTGAATGTCTGTCAGTTGGTGTGTAAGCGGCTGCATGGGTTAGTGAGTAGCTACTTGACTGTCTATATGGGTTATTAATTGGTTGTCTATGTATCTGTATGGGTGTCTGTGTGGGTGGGTGGGGGGTGACTCAGTGCATAGATGTGTGAATGGGTGATTCACTGGGTATATGGGTTCAACAGTGCATTTGTGAAGGGCTGTATGGGTGGGTGAGTGTGTGTATGGGTGTGTTGGTAAGTGAATGGATGTCTCAGTGGTACATGTGTGAGTAACTACATATGTGAAAGGCAGTATATGTGAGTGTTGGACTATATAAATGACTATATGTCAGAGTGAGTGATTGTGAGAGTGGCTGTATGGATGAGTATGTCCTTGTGTCAGTGATTGTATAAGAGAGTAAGTATGTGTTAGTATATGTATGAATAAGTGAGGTGGCGTGTGTATAACTGTGTAGGTGAGTAAATGGCAGTGTGATTGATTATTTACATGACTGATTATGTGTGTGAGTAACTATGGGTGAGTGGCGGTGTGTGAGTATCTGTATAGGTGTATGAGTACATATGATAGGGCTGTATTGATGAGTGACTGCATGTATGCATGACTGTATGGCTGAATGAATTGATGTGTGTGTAGTTCTAGGAATTAGTGAGTGGGTATGTAGTAACTGTTATTGGTGTGTCTATGGTTTCGAGAATGGCAGTCTGTATTTTATAGTGGGCGTATCAAAGGTTATATTAGGGTGTGAGGAGGTGCATCAGATTATCACGTGGATGATGTCATCAGTGATGTCACTGACCATGTCATGAGTGATGTAATATGTGACGTCATCAGCAGTGCATTGCAGGGGCGCCAGTTATAGTTAGCTCAACTAACTATAACGGCCGAATTTCTCTGAGTGAAATGTACGAGTAAAATGTCCAACTAACTATAACGTCCCTGAAACCTGTGGTTTTTTCAGTGAATTTGTAAGGTTTTTTAAATGCTAATTTGTAACTATAACGTCCCTAAAACCTATGGTTTTTTCAGTGAATTTCTAAGGTTTTTTAAATGAAAATTTCTAACTATAACGTCCCTGAAACCTATGGTTTTTTCAGTGAATATATATATATATATATATATATATATATATATATGTGTGTATATGACGGAGAGACAGGCCCTCGCGCCACCTGTCTTTGTTGGTGGAGATAATATTTTTTTCAAATTGCTCCCTCTCTCCAGCCATTGATGGTGAGCGCTCTGCAGTGCTTAGTTTGGGCCAGTGGTTTCTGTTGCTCAGCACTGGCATTTAATTGTCCGCACCAGCACTAGTGACTGTCCACCACATGTCTGTTTAATTTTGAAAGGAGCATATCAAGCGTGCTTATTAAGTCAAAATACATTGAAAATGAATAATATCGCCCTCTCATGCCATTATTATAGCTTTGTGTGGCCTGGAATGTTCTGAATTGTCACACTTGTAGGAGTGTGATGGTTAAGTGTTATGTTGGTACTGTTATTGGCAGCGTTAGCAGGGGCAATGGTGGTGCAGGCTGCAGTGGCCTTCCAAAAAGGGCCTTGCCACTTAATTTTTCACAAATTAAGCACTGGCACTCTAGGAACAAGAAAACAATTATGCTCATATATGCATCATCGAGCAGGCTTGGAGTGGAGGTTTCCCCCTCTCCTCCCTCATGTAACTTCAACGCCTCCGTTCCCATATAAAGAAACTGCCCCTTCGCTCACCACAGGAAAGCATGCATAAAGGGAGACTCTGGCCCCTGCACTGCCGCCTATAGCAGAGACTCACTTCTGCAAAATAAGAGCCTCAAAGCAGAACAAACCCGGGGCCCTTACACTGAAGTGTCCTAGAACAAATAACTATAAATTAGTAATTTAAACTAAAGAGTAAGTCATTTATACTAAAGAGTATTAACCAGGTAAGAAAAACTAAGACTAAAACCAAAGTGCCAAAGCAAATTTTGTAAACTAAAAGGAATTAGCAACCCAGCAAAAAAGGAACAAAGGAAAAACATAAAGTGATTTTGGGCACATTAGACTTTATAGGAAGGGCACAACTTGTGCGCTTCATGGAAAGGGAAAGCAGCTTGGGAAAATGGTGATCAGTTCTAGGGACTGAGGATTAACCTCAGTCTATTAGGGAATGGGGCATGGAAGTCGATGAGGATGTAATATTGGTTTTAGTATCTTAATGGACCTCTCATTTTCTCGTTGGCAGAGGTCCCATGATGGGAAAACTGGGAGCAGGTATAGGGAATGACATAGCTGCCGATCTGTGGTTTTTATGTTTCTCTGCTGCATTTGAGGGTTAGGACAACCCTAGGTGGCAGCAGGGAAACACAGGGCCTCATTTACAATATTTTATCATAGAGCAGCAATGCAAGCCTTCCTGCTGCTCTGCCTACGGCAAAAGAAAACTGCAGGAATGTGCTGTATCTATCATATATGGTGCATTCCTGTCCTCTTTCTCTCACTGGCGCTCAATTGGCTGCCATGCGCTAATGCAGACACTCTTGCACCATGGAGCTAGGGTGTCTGCATCGTGGGAATGATTGTTTTTGTGCAGGAAGGGACACCTTCATGCACAAAAACAATCAATGGAGACGATTTCCCCCTTCTATGTGTGCTGCTGAATGCAGCACACTTAGAAAGGGAAAAAACAAGGAGAAATAAATGTATATCTCCTCATTGCGCCTCCACTACGCCTCCCCTGGGGAGGCCTAGGCTTTTGACGCATTCCCAGATTTACAACTTGTAAATATGAGAATGTGTCAAATGCCATGGGTGTTATGCAGGAACACCCACCGTAACGCCCAATATACGCCTCCCCATCTCAGTGTGAGGCAATGCAGCGACTTGCGCTGCGTTGTCTCACTCCTTGTCTACAAAGCCATGAAAAGCCATGCAGGGTGGCTTTACGTGGCCTTGTACATATGGCACTGCAATGTGCGCTGCAGGTGCACCATTAAAAGTGACATTCCGGTGGTGCAGGGGCCTTGTAAAAAAGACCCACAGTTTCCTGCAGCCCATGTCCTGCCATGTTAAATGGCACACCCGGTTGCAGACGATAGCTGAGGGAAAGTGAAATTATACCTTTGGTAACGTCAGGGAACTTTGTACCTCTCCACAAAGCACATGTGCGCCGACTTTGCGGTCATAAGACTGACATGGCTCTCACCTGCTAAAATGTTCATACTGTGGGTCAAATTTATTGATGCTGCCTATCCTTGTACAAATATGGAGGTGGTGAACACAACTAAAACTGCAGAAAAGTCATCAGGTAGCCTAAACTGGAGAAGATCGAGAAAATGAAAACCCAAACTAATGTCAAAATAACGTGGGTACGTCTTTCTCACACAATTCAAAAGATGCCTCGTGCACGCACGAGTAGCATTTAAACTATCATTATCCCGGAGAGGGCTCCAAATTTAGCATCCACGGGTGAATGAGCTATCTGTAATGAGATGCACAAAGTTGTTTTAACATAGACAAGAAATTCCTCCTCCTCTACTCGCTCAGTTAACAGATGGAGGAAGCTGGCTTCAGCGCCAACACCAAGCTAAAGAATACTGGCGCTTGTGTGCTGACAGGAGATGCTATAAAAATTATCCTGTTCTTTCAAAGGAAATAAACTATGCAGTGAATAATGAGGCAGAAAATATCTCTTACAAGCTCAATCAGTGATCCCAGGCGCAGGTCGCGTCTAACGTTTTATAGGTAAGGGCTGCAGTACAATAACACCTCGCTTCATTTTCTTTTTCAGTGATGATAGTCACCTCTTTGCCCATATTGTAAGGGTGCTTTCTCTCTCTCAGCCTCTTTCCTCCTCCCTTAGGCCCCACTTCTCCTTTTGCGGTCACTCCTTTTCATCTTCACTCTCCTAAAAACTGCCCATTCCAATCCTCCCGTTTCCCTTTCTGTGTCTTTTCTCCTTGCCCCAAACTTTGCTTCCACTTCCTACTTTCTCATCCCTTTTCCCCTCTCTCTCTTCCATCCTTCTGTCTCTCTCGCTTCCATTTCTCTCTGTTCCTCTCTCTCCTCTGTAAACACTCACTTCCCTCCTCACTTTTATCAGGTCCCTTCTCTACTTCCATTTAGTGCCCTCTCTGCAATTACATTTCCTCCCCTTTTTCGTTATCCAGACCCGCCGCCAGAAGTATATGTGTAGTGTTCTCTATGTTGGATTCTTGTATTTGCTCGTGGAATGCATGATGTAATAGAATTGGCATTCCACAAGTTCTAGGATTCCGTTTGTGACAGTTACGAGACGGGTGTGCCATGGGCAGAGCAGAATAAATCTCACAAGAAAACGTACCTGTTGTCTGTCCTCCTGTTTGTTGGCGACAAGCGCTGGTGGACTGCCCACATGGACCGACGTGCCTTTCTTCACTCATTGGCTGCATCTCACAAGTGCTTCTCAGCCGTGGTATGGCATCTTTGAGAGAAGTTGTTGAAATTTCAAGTTTGTGGCACATGGAACACTGTCCCTTGCCAGGTGAAGGCAAGTTCTGCACCAATACATTTTTTTTTGTAAAAGTCGTAAGAAGCATATCTGTTCGCTTAGCTGGAACGCAGCGTTTGACGTCTTCAAACAGAAGAAGCGCATCTTAGTGAAGCAGGCGTTCGCTTTTCCGATCTTGATTTCAGTAAGCACCTCGTCGTGGGATTTTCACCAAGGGCAAGCGTTGTTCCTTGCCGATTCTGAAGCAGTGAAGAGTTGTGAATTGCCTGACTTGCGGGCAGTCGCATTCGCGCACAGTTGACTTCTTCTACCAAGGTTAGTTGTGAATTGCCTGACTTGAGGGCACGCGCATTCGCTGACCAGCACAGATGACTTGTTCCACCAAGGTAAAACAAATATATATATATTTTGTCATTTTTTTTTAGCTTTTCACTAGTCAATCCTCTAGAAAAAAAGTGGGACATATTTTTTCTTATATACTCTATTTTCATTTCATGACCTGCACAGCTGGCTTCAACTAAAATTTATTCTTTCAACATTTGTAGTTTTTGGCAGTATCTCCTGAGTGCACTTAAAGCCACGCTATACACTTGTTGTCAATGATTTATTTTATGTAAGGTCATTCATTTGATTTTTGTGTGCACATCTTTTCATTAATAATTACCAATGCAGGCTGTGAATCCTCCACCACCTTTCCTTCAAACACGTGGTGAGCCACCTGTTCCATGGAAGCAATGGTATGATGCCTTTGAAACGTATCTAGGTACCCATGGAGCATTACACTTTCACCCAGAAAGATATAAATATTTGTTACTACACTCATTAGGATTTGAGGGGAGAGCAATTTTGAATCATCTCCCAGATGTAAGGTCTGGTGAAGGTGATGAGGAGTTAGACGAGTTTCAAGAGACACTAAACAAACTTCAAGATAGGTTTGATATTCAACCCAGTATTGTGATTGTCGGACATCAATTTTTTAAGAGGGTACAACATTTTGGAGAAGATGTTGATACATACATCACAGCCTTGAGGAGACTAACAGCTGATTAGCTGATTGTCAGTTTGAGAATTTTACAGATCAGTTGGAGAGAGATCAATTCATTGGACATTGCAGTGACAAAATCATTAAGCAAAAGTTGCTGTCTATGGGAAATCCATCGCTGGATCTTATGATCAGAACTGCCAAAAGCTTCAAATTGTATCAACTCTTTCCTAGGGAATTGAAAAACAAAGCTTCTGATCCAGTGTCAGTTGTGAAAACTGATGCATCTGCCAGGGAGCTCAAACGAGCTGAAAAACCTGGTTCTATTTTTTCACAGTGTGGGATATGTTTTCGTTGTGGTAATCCTACACATGAAAAAGGGGAAAACAGTGTCCTACCAGAAATGTTGTATGCAGACAATGTAATAAGCGTGAACATTTTGCCAAGGTGTGCCAAAGTCCGAAGTGTAAGGGCGACGTTTCGGTCAAATACGTATCTGATGAGTGTGTGGTGGATGATGAAGAGAATATTGATAGAGAGTTGAGAGACATGGTTCTAGTTGTCAAGAGTGATGTTGTCACAACAGGTGACCCAAGTAGTGTGTTGACTCATATGTTGACATCAAGGTAGGTGACAAGGTCTTAAAGTTGCTTGTTGATTCTGGAGCATGCATATCCATGATCACGCAAACTTTATTCAACAATACTTGGCCCAATGGACTGTTGTTACCACCAGATCGCAAGGTCGTATCCTATGAAGGACTCCGTATAGACTTGTGTGGGTACATTGATGATATTCTAGAATTTAAAGGGCGTAAGATTACTGGTAAAATTTGCGTATCACCCAAGAGGCTAGATATCTTATGCTGATTTCACCAGGGTTTCTTTGGCATGGTTTTAAAACCAGGCATAAGTGAACAAGTGTTGGCTATCAGGGATGATCAAGAGTTAGAAAACCTCATGAACAAGTACCCCATGTGTGCTCTGGTGAATTGGGCAAAATTAAAGATTTTAAACATAGGATTGTTTTGAAGAAGGGAACGAGACCTGTGAAACATAAACTTAGGAAAATGCCCTTTAGTATTCGCTCAGATCTGGAAAAAGAGTTGGACACATTATGCAAAAAGGAGCTTTTTGAGCCTGTCGATTCCTCATTGTGGTTGTCCCCTTTGGTGGTTGCACGTAAACACAATGGGGAATTGAGAGAATGTGTTGATCTGTGTTGATGCTCATCCATTGCCCAACATTTCAGAGTTATTTGCAGGTTTGAAGGAAGCTAAAATCTTTTCCAAGCTGGATTTAGCCTCAGCTTATCATCAAGTGGAGTTGGAGGCTGAGTCAAGGCATCTTATGGCATTTGTGTCTCCTTTTGGGACGTATCAATATTGTCAGATGCCATTTGGTTTGGCCTCCGCGGCTTCCGTCTTTCAAAGAATCATGGTTAACATGCTTAAAGGTGTGGATGCGATTTCAATTTTTCAGGAAAATATTCAGATTTTTGCTCCAGATTGGCACTCTCATGACAAGACATTGGATGAAGTGTTGGATAGGTTTGAGATGAATGGAGTAGTACCCCAAGGGCCAAGTGTGTTTTTCTTACAGACAAAATTGAGTATTTGGGACACTGTGTTACAAGTGAAGGAATAGCTACCATACCTGCATTGGTTGAAAGCATCGCACAAGCCAAATCTCCTGTTGATAAAGTGACGTTGAAGTCATTTCATGGCTTGTGTGAGTTTTACTCCAGGTTTATTCAGAACTATGCAATGAAATTACGGCCTTTGTCCTGTATGTTGAAGAGAGGAGTTGCATATGCATGGAGTGAAGAATGTCAGGAAGTTTTTGAGTGGGTAAAAAACAATTGTAGTTGTTAGAGGTCCTGAAGAATTTTGATCCTGACATCAATTGTGTACTTACGGTTGATGCAAGCAATGTCGGCTTGGGGGCTGTGCTTACTCCAGTGAAGGTTGCGCAGACCAGGACTATTGGGTATGCCTCTCGTGTTTTGTCTGATACTGAAAGGCAGTATTCAGTCATTGAAAGGGAATTGTTGACATGTTGGTGGGCAGTCATAAAGTTCAGGAATTATATGTGGGGTAAACGTTTTGTGATTCAAACTGATCATAAGCCTTTAGTGTACATTCTGAGTGGGAGAAGTTCTAAGGGGTTTACACCCCGCATTGCTAGGATTTCTACAAAATTATTGCAATTTGATTTTGCAGCAGAGTACATTCCAGGAGGGACGAATGGTTGTGCAGACTTTTTGTCTCACTCACCAATGTATGAAGGAAAAGATTCAAGTATGTGTACTGATGATGACAAAGAGGACTGTATTGTAGCATCTGTAGATCTGCCTCCATCATGGGCCTACTCTGAACAACAGTGGAGAAGAGCATTTAAAGATGACGCCACCCTGTGTTTGCTCATGAATTATGTCGACCTTGGTTGGCCAAAAGAACGGAATCTTGAATTTGATCTCAAAACTTTTGTTAAAGTTGCAGAAGAATTGTCTGAGTAGGATGGTCTACTCATGAGGGTGGACAAATTTGTTCCACCAATTTCATTGAGAAATTCCATAATATAAGGGGCACATGAAGGTCAATAAGGTGCTACTAGGACAAAAAAAATGTTTGCAATCATGTTTTTAGTGGCCTGCTATAGATCGTGGGGTCGATCAAATTGTCAAGGAGTCTGTAATTTGCTTGAGTTGTGATAAGTCTATGAAGGTGAGATCTCCGCCGTTATGCTCTATTGAATTGCCCGGGGGGCCCTGGGAAAAGGTTAGAATTGACATTGTTGGACCTTTTCATGCATTGGCAAATATCTCGAAATTTGCACTAGCCATGATGGACTATTACAGTAGGTGGCCTGAGGTGAAATTTGTCAGTGAAGTGACATCTAAGGTTGTAGTAGAATTCCTTAAAGAAGTCTTTTTGAAGGCAGGATTTCCAGCCATGCTTGTATCGGATAATGGTGTCCAATTTGTTGCCAATGAAGTGGAGATGTTTTTGGAAGCAAGTGGTGTGAAGCATCTTAAGAGTTCGCTGTATCATCCTCAAATGAACAGGCTGGTTGAGCGGATGAATAGAGTGTTGGGGGAGTGCATTCAGTGGGCTATCACCAATAAGTGTGTTGATGCCAATGCTGTGAGGAGTATGTTGTGGTTTTATCGCACCACTCCTCATGCAACAACTGTGGTTTTGCCTTTTGAATTACTGCATGGAAAAAGGGCTACTACCTACTTTTGCCCAGCATGGATGAATAAGTGGGTGAAGGCGTATAACAGCAAAGATTTGGATGTCGAAGTCAGGAATAGAGTGAGCAAAGTACAGGCTAAAGAGAAAAAATATTTTGATGGAAGAAACACGGTCAGAGTACTAGATATCAAGGTGGGAGATATGGTACATGTCTGGAAACCTGTACATGTACCTGAGGGTGGGAGTAAATTTGGTGTTCCCTTTAAAGTAGTGGATGTCAATGGAGATAGTGTGAAAGTTCAAGGTGGTCAATGGTGGAATGGAAAGAATTTGGTGAGAGTGAAAGACTCTGAGAGGGGTGTGAACAGGCAAGTGGTGAACAGAGAGGAAGAAATTTCTACTGATCGGAATCGGTGTTTAACACCCATGGACCATGAAACTCAGTTGAGGCGTGGGGGTAGAGTGAGGAATTTACCTTTACGTTTTAGAGAGTGATCTTGCCTTTCATGTTATATAGAAATGTACCGTTTATCCTCAAATATACAGAGCTATTGTATTATTGCTGCTGTTTTTGTTTTGTTTAAGTTTTTCTCTTTTTATTTTTTTTCTACTAAATAAGATCACATAGTCAGCTCGTATCTTACATGATGAAAAATTGTGTTTTTCTTGCTCACATATTGTTGTTGTTTTTGGAAAGGAAAGAGCCATATAGTGTTCTCTATGTTGGATTCTTGTATGTGCTCATGGAATGCATGATGTAATGGAATTTGCATTCCACGAGTTGTGGGATTCCGTTTGTGGCAGTTACGAGATGGGTGAGCCATGGGCAGTTCGCTGCGTTTAGAGTGGAATAAATCTCACAAGAAAACGTACCTGTTGTCGGACCTCCTGTTTATGACAATATGTTTTGAGGGCTATGGCGCGAGTGATGACAATATAAAATATAAAAGGAGGCTTCAGGAGGTGTGAGGGATTCTAACTAGGGAATTATTTTGGAAAATTGCTAGAGTATACTAAGATTTTGAAACACACTTATGTTTTGCTGCAGTGGTGACAGCCTGACTAGAGCTGAAACAATCTTAAGTGGTGTCTCCAGTTCTCCCACACGCTCTAGACAATGGTGACAGTTTGTAAAGTGGCTGCAGACAGTGACTAAGTATCCCCTCATTATCTTGGGAGCAAGGGTCAACAGATAGAATCACCTTCAGAGTCACAAGTCAATGTGCTTTTTCCTACTTTGGCTACAAGGTCGACTGGGCGGATCATTAAACATTTTTGGCTGTTGCTATTTCGTCATCCTTGGTGACTAAGCCAGTGCATACCTGCCAACTTGCAGAACAATCTCACTGTGTGAGGAGGGGCGGGGCCTTGAAAGGGGCAGAGCCTGGAGCCGAGAAGTAAGTAGGAGACCCTTTTGAACCCCACCCCACCCTCAAGCCCCCCTCCTCCCAAAAAAAGAAAGAAAATAAAGCTTAATAAACATTGACAGTTTAAAGCCTTGGAAAACGAGCTGGAAAACCACTATTTAGAGTGCCATCATGTGATATCGGCTCCTCACTAGGAGACTGTGTGATGGGAGCCGATATCGTGTGTCACACGGTGGCACTGTGTGAGTTGGCAGGTCTGTAGTGCTTGGTGCAAACACCCTTTGCCGCCCCATTGTGAAAGCAGTTTTATGGAGGCAATAATGTGTGACAAGAATGTTTGTGTACAGTTTTTGTGTTGCATTTTGTTCTGGTGGTGACGTGTTATTTTTTATGCTGTTGTGTTTTTGTGCTGCATAATGGCATTGTGTTGTTGTGTTGTCCAGTGGTTGTTGTATTGTGTTCTGTTTTATTGTGCCCTATTATGTTTTAGTTGTTTTATATTGTATTGTAATATGTTCAGTTGCATACTTTAGAGATGTCAACACATGATGCTATATTTCCATGCAAAAGCAGCAGATTCCTTCAAGGAGCCAGTGACAAACAACCATTTACCACTGCTATCATGGTAAAATACCACTGCTCCAGCTCTCCAACTATTTAAGACACCAGTCAGCCCAAAACTGTAGCAGAGACTTGTCTTAAAATATAATTTCCAGTTCTCACTTTACATGATAGGCCAAGTACTTGCAAGATGCCTTCTCCAATCCACCCTTCCTCACCAAGGAAAACATTTACTATTATTTAATACAATGCGGCACAGCAAATGAACATGCTGCACTGCATTGTGTGGAAAGGAGAGAGGAGAAATGCTCCATATTTACAAAGATATGGAGCATTTCTACTCTCTTCTTGCGCTGGTGCACTGTGTGCTGCCTAGCCGCAATGCAGGCACCCTTGCACTATAGTGCAAGGGTGCCCGGGTTACAGGCATGATTGTTTGTGTGCAGGAAGACAGCAGAAAAACAATCTTAAGAGGTATTTTTCACTTTCTACGTGTGCTGTAGATCGCATAATCTTAGTGCAAACCCAGATTCACAAGTTTTTGTAAATCTGGGTTTGCATTAAACTACATGAGTAGATACATCGGACCTCCCAGGCTCCATCCATGTAGTGCCTGCCGGACACAAAGCAACTCAGGGCAGGACTATGCTCTCTGTTGTGTTACTTTGCATTTACTAACTGGGGGTGAGCGCAATTCACGGAATTTTAACCATAAAAATTCCACAAGATTCCACGGAGTGCCACCAATGGGTGGAAATGGGCACGACGATGTGCTGCTTGCGCTGTGATTTTATCACCAGGAACGTGTTCCACACTGAAAAATCAGCGTGAACGGCACCAGTGGTGCACCAGAGTGCACAGCTACTTGAGTCGATTTTGCTACCACTCAAGTAGTTTTTCTACTGGAGCGGCAGCCTTCTGGCTGCGAACGGTCATGACCTTCGGCGACCTCCCATGTTAGAAACATCTTGCCAGATGTCCTCTTAGCGACCGGTAATCACACTAGGGAACGCCAAATCTTGCTCGCACTTGCCACCTTACTGTTCTGGAGCCTTGCGCAAGAAATTATTCTGCCATGTGGTAATTGGCTGAATTTGGCTAGAACTCTGTGTAACAAGACTAACACGGAGTCCCAAAAATTCTGCCAGTCCCGTGGGCGGAATGGAATATTTCACCCACCCCTATACTAGCCCACGCAAAGTGGCTTTTGTGTGGCTTACTAAATGCTTTTGCGTTTGGGCTGCGCCACTAATGTGACACAACCCCAACGCAAAATCATAGTAAATCTGAGCCTACATCTTTCAACTAGTTCTCACTTCTTGAGTTCTCCTCATACAATCAGCTTTTGCACTGTACCACTGTCTGCAGCCAGAGATTGTATGAGTTATGTAGAGAGACGTTATCTAACTAGGAATCAGTGAAATAAAACCTTCTTCCTGTTGTATTCGGAATAATTGCATTCAAATGACCCTCGTTTGAAGGGTCCAGTCCTTTCTTATGGTCTAAAAATGATCAGTTTCTCCTGCCGTGGCCATGCAAAATGTTACAGCAGTAGAAAGTATTTGAATGGAATGTTCACAAGTAATTCAACGTAAATTAATGCTCAGGCTTGAGAGGTTGTGAGTTATTGTCCCAATTTACAAATCTTTTTTCTATGTGTTTTACTCATGCAAAATCAGATGTTAGTCACACTTATGTGAGGATTAAGACCAATTAGGGCCAATAATAAATGCCCCATAATTCCTTATTCGGCAGGTAACAGCAGGTACCAGTTGCATCAGGCAATACAAATACTGCAGGAATACCACATCTCGTGAGTTTTTCACCCAGACATTTCACCTGCTACAAGAGGGCTTAATGACCTGTGGAAAAATAACTATAAATGGCATAACATTTGGAAATTGGTCAGAACACCAATTTTTGTACATATTCCCATTTCTCAGGAGCATACTTCTTTTTTAAGTTCCAAAAGTAAGTTTATTGAGAATAGGAATGAGTCAACAATACTTCATACAGGTAATCAATTAAAGAAAAAAAGAAGGTAAATAAAGGATAGTAATGATACATAATTACATTATACTTGAAAAGAAAAGCAAATTAGGAGACATGCATATTAAAAAGCGAAGAAAGTCTGGTTCATGTTAAATATAGCAAATAACAAGAGGAGGATACAATGTTATTTCAATACAATATCATGTACATATTACTGAGTAGGGATAATAAGCAATGTTCATACAAAATAAAGGAAGTCAAGGAGGCTTAGCAACTTCTTGTAATAGGGGCTGGGGAATAAAAGATTTTCTCGCACTAGCATCTAAAAATTGTGTGACGGGACCATAAATTTAATCACTTTGTGGCGAGCGAGATTGGATGAACAAGAGTCGTGTCTAATCTATGATTGTGGCAAACAGCATACCACCAAGCGAGAAATGACAATTTGGAGGTGTCTTTCCAGTTCTTTGTTATCTGTTGAAAGGCAACTGCTAAAAGTAGATCAATGATTCGTATTTGTGAGTGATGTTTCTGCCAGTCAGGGGACAAGCTACCTAGAAAAATATTAATAAAGGACAAGGGAACTGTGGTATTGAAAATGGTGGTAATTTGAGCCCAAACCTGTTCCCAAAACTTAAAGACATATGGGCAAGTAAATAGCATATGTTTAAAGTCAGCAGTGTCATGAGAGCAGGTCCAGCATGTACTGGGAGTATCAGCATGAATCCTGTGTAGATGTGTGGGTGTAAAAAGCAGTCTATTATAAATAAAAAAAATTGTTTGGGTGGTACTTGCCGCTCTGGAGGATTTCCTTATTTTTAGCCAAATCTTGTTCCAGAAAGAGACAGGCCAATCAACAGTCAAGTCAATTTCCCAAGAGAGTTCTATTTTGGATTTATCCCTATTTGAAGAAGATTGTGTTAAGCGGGAATAAATAGTAGAGGCCTTAGGATGTGCACATAGAAAACTGTTCCAAATGCTATTAGGTGAGGAGGATGGAGAGGGGGTATGTGAGAGCTGAGCACATACGTCAGAAATCGCAATTTGTAGGGTTGAAAATTTATGTTTGAAGGAGGTCGGTAAATGATATAGATTTTGTGCTTGCGAAAATTGAAGGGGTATGCCCTGGTCAAATAACTGGTGTATCCAAATTAAGCCTTTATTTCTCCATACTTTCCAGTATATAGGTTTATTATTAATCAAGACAAGTTTGTTATGCCAAATTGTGGAGTTGAGGAAAGTATTAAAATCGTGTGGAATCAAAGAAAGAGTGGCTTGTAATATTTTGCATGAATGTTTGATGACTGGTGTGTAGTTTTTCTGTGGCTTGCGAGTAAAGGAAAGATATTCTAGAAATGAGAAAGGTGCTATAAATGAGGCTTCAAGGTCAATCCACAATGGCCTGTTGGATGATTGGTCAGAAATCCAATGCGATAGGTGTCTCAGTTGAAAAGCTTTATGATAACTGGAAAAATGGGGGAAATTAACGCCTCCTTCTGATTTTGGTCGTGTTAGTTTTTGTAGCGCCATCCTTGGTTTTTTGTTATTCCATAAAAAGGTTGCTAGTATGGAATTGAGCTTCTGAAAGTATTTGGCTGATATAGGTAACGGTATATTAGAAATAATATAAAGGATTATAGGGGTAAGCATCATTTTAATGGTGTCTAAACGACCCCACCAAGAAAGATGAAGTGGATGCCATCTAACAGTGAGCGTTTTTAATTTATCTATACATTTATCTAAGTTAAGAGATATAGATGTGGCTATGGAGGAAGAGAACCAAAGACCGAGATATTTTATATGTTTGGAGTTCCATGTAAACTTAGAAATCTGAAAATCCTCCTTAAACGTGTATTTAGTTAGAGGCATAATCTCACATTTGTCAGTGTTTAATTTGTATCCTGACACTATACCATAAGCTTCAACCTCCTGTAAGAATGCAGGAAGTGAGGTTTGTGGCTGAGAAAGGAAGACCAATATGTCATCTGCGTAGGCTGCTAATTTGATGTGTTGGGAGTCGATGTAAAACCCGTAATGGAATGATTCTGCCGTATTCGGGAAATAAACGGTTCTAACGCTAAATTAAAAAGAAAAGGGGATAGAGGACAACCTTGGCGGACACCTCTGCGTAGAGTGAAGTAAGAAGATACAAGACCATTAGTAGAGATTGCCGCCTTTGGTTCTGAATAAAGTAAAGCGATCAAGGAAATAATTTTTGGACCGAAACCGAACCATTTAAGGGCATGAAAAATAAATGGCCATGAGACTCTATCGAAGGCTTTCTCCGCATCAAGGGCAATTGCAGCTAGTGAATCCGAATGGTGAGACATCCTAGATAAAATACTGAAGAATAACCTCGTATTATCTGTGATATTACGACCTTTAACAAAGCCTGATTGCTCCTTACCAAGCAACAAAGGAAGATGTGGTTCTAATCGTAAAGCCAGCGATGTCGAGAAAATCTTATAATCCACATTAACTAACGAGATAGGCCTATAGTTTTTGCAGTATCTGGGGTCTTTGCCATCTTTTGGTATTAAACATATCAATGCCTCTAAAAATGAATCTGATGAGTTACAAGAAGAAGTGAAAGCGGAGATGATAGTATGTAGGTACGGAATGAGCAATTGGGCAAAGTGTACAAGAAAATCCACTGTGAACCCATCAGGGCCCGGAGCTTTATCTTTTTTCAGAGTCTTAAGTGCAGCTAGTAATTCATCTTGTACGATGTCGGATCCCAAAATGTCTAGATTGGAAGAAGGAATATCACGTTTCTGGATATTGGAAAAATATTGAAGTATGGCAGTATCCTTGGGTATATTTTCTGGTGTATAAAGAGTTTCATAGAAGCGCACGAATTCCTGAAGAATTTCAGGATCCTTATGTTATGGTGTTTGATTATCATCTATAATAGAATCAATGTGAAGCCTGTTTTGCTTGATCTTAAGATAATTGGCTAATAATTTACCTGATTTGTTTTGGCCGCCATAGTATTTCGCACTCGTCTTTAATAAAAATAAAGAGGCGCTTTCTGTGGAAGATTTATTAAAAGCAATCTTTGCATTTATAAGATCTTCCAAGTTGGTTTTTGTTTTGGAGGTGTAAAAAGCATGTTCTAACGTTTTAATTTTAGTAAGGAGTGTATTGTGAGATGTTTTAAAAGCCTTGCGTTTGTTTGATGAATACCTAATAATAAAATCTCGAGCGGTAGCTTTAAAAGCGACCCAAATTGTACGAAAGGGGAGATCATTAGTTTGATTGGTTTGAAAGAAATCATGGATAAAAGTGGTAAAAGAAGCGTTAAAACTAGAATCAAGAAGTAAGGAGTTATTGAAACGCCATCTCTTGGGGGATGTCGAGTGTTGGAGGAGATCTAGTTGAATCATGACAGGAGCATGATCAGAGATAAGGATGGGACCTATGTCTGCCGAGAGTAAAGTTTGGGTAATGTTACGTGTGAGAAAAATATGGTCTATTCTAGATTGTGTCTGATGTGGCGGAGAATAAAAGGAATATTCTTTCAATGAGGGGTTGCAGAGTCTCCAGGCATCAACCAAATTTCTCTGTTCTATAGTTCGTAAAAAAGCTTTGTGCGATTTGTTTGGGATAAAGGAGACCTTGGAGTTTCGATCAAGGAAGGGATCCACTACTTGATTGCAGTCACCTGCAAAAATGAGATTTTCTGTGGGATGTTGTAGGAGTAATTGGGACATGCTAGTCCAAAAGGAGACATCACCAGTAGTGGGGGCGTACATGTTAAGTAAGGATATGGGAGTTTTCCCTATCAAGAGATTGGTAATCAGCCATCTACCCTCGTTGTTTGATTCCTGTGAGATAAGTTTGGCATTCAATGCTTTATGACATAAGGTTATGACCCCATTTATTTTACCATCTCCCGGTGAGAAGAAAACTTCACCCACCCAATTTCTTTTAAGCTTTAATGATTACGCTTTCAGTGAGATGTGATTCCTGTAGCAAAGCTATGTTAGTATCCATTTTAGATAAGTGGAAAAGCACTCGTTGTCTTTTAATAGGAGAATTTAAGTCTCTGACATTCCAAGTAACAATTTTTAGGAACATGTATGAAAGAAGTAAAATGAAAATTCAATTGAACCAGTGGTAACATATATAATTCCAAATGAGAAACATATGAAGAACACTCGAGGTACGAAGTCAAAAATTATAGCAATCAGTACAGCCGTTCGAACAATCAGTACATTAAGTACGAAGATAGTAAATGTAGAAACCTTTTGAAAAGAGTTGAAAAAATAAGGAAAAGGAAGATAGAGAAATAGAGAAAGGGACAAGTAATATAGTAATACATGAGGAAGAGAGGATAGAAGGGGTACGAAGAGAATGATGATTACAGTGAAGAGAAGTAGAAGTAAAGAGACCATACCTACATAAAATTCAAGACAATGAAGTGGATGGGGGGGATGAGGCCACATGGAATGATGGTACATCCAGACTCGGCGAGGCAGGGAATACTTCAGGATGAAAACAACATATAGGACGTACAGGTCAGACAGACTGAGACGTAACCTGTGAAAAGAAGAAATAGTTAGTATTATAAAAACATGCTACAACAGTTCGCAATTTGAAGGTACATGCTGCAGATTTACAACCTTAAAACAAAAGATTAATGAAAACGAACAAACCAAGACATTTCTAGAAAGATTAGTCAATGCATCTATATAGGAAATGATACATTAGTATCTAAAGCTTTGTATAGTTAGGTCACACGGCAGAGTTTATTTAAAGCGTGTACTGGAAGTGTCCATCTGTTCTGGACAATGTGTATTAAGAAAACTTCGCAGCTTGATTGGGTCTTCATAAGTCATGGTGTTATTATTGAAAGTAACCTTGAAGATGCATGGATGAAACAAACCAAACCTAGCTCCAATGGAGCGAAGCGCCGGTCTCATGGCAAGGAACTCTTTGCGACGATCTGCTGTGGGCTGGCAATAATCTTGTGAGAAGAAGAGTTGATTTCCTGAGAATGAGATCCGTTTCATAAGTCTAGCCACCGCTAGAACTTTGAGAAGATCCGTATATTCCAGAAAGTACAATATGAATCCTCTCGGTTTTCTTGTGCTGGAAGATGCTGAATGTGTCGGGCCCAGCCGATGGACTCATTGAATATTGAGGATAGTGCCCTCAGGTAAATTTAGTATTGTTGGTAGGACCTTTTGGCAAAAAGAGATGGGGTCTGACCCTTCTGAACCCTCTGCTAGGCCATAAATGCGGAGGTTATTTCTCCTGTTTCTGTTTTCGAGGTTTTCAACCTGTTTTTGTAGAGCTGTGACTTGGGAATGAAGATCCTCAGTTTTAGCATATGAGGAGTTTAGTGTTTCAACATTGTGCTCAACTTTAATAACTCTTTCCTCCAGTTTCTCCCAACAGTCTGTTAGAAATTGTATTTTAGAATTTGTCTCCTCAACAAATGGTCTCAAAGACCAAATCTCTTCCAGAAGAAGATCCATGGAAACCGATGAGGTTTGCTTCGGCGGAGAAGGGGGTTCCTTTTTCAGCCGTTTAGATGTCACTTTAGTAACTGCTGATGAAATATTAGCGAGAGATGAAGACGCCATTTTAGGTGATGAGGTCAAAGGCACTTCCATTTGGATATAGTGAGCACAAGGTTTGAGTGTACAGGAGGCGAGCGCTTTGAAAAACTGTTTACAAAGGAATTATTTTACTCAAAACGCTCACAGAGGAGAAAGAATTCGAAGAAAGAGCCAATAATGATATATATGGGTCATTTGGTTGAGAATATGCGAACTGAAAGGCAAAATATATATTTGAGACACATAGCAATGAAGTACTATGTAGCAAAATAGGTAGATGACCACAGGATTATAGCGATATCTATACTATAAGAGGAGTATAGCACATTCTTTTAGACTTTTAAACAAAAGTAGGCCAGCAGAAAAACAAAGCACCATGCAGAGCTATTCAAACAATTAGAGCAAACACTGTCAGGAAGCCGGGCTGAGAATAGAATACAGTTGAGCGTATGAGGTGAGAGGAGGAAGCACTATGCAACTGGAATGAGCAAAGCTGAGATGAGGCTAGAATTGTTGAAAAGCGGGTTCATTGTGTGATAAAATTGAAATGAGCCGTCTCAGTCCCGCACACCAACTTGTAGCAGAGAAGTGGAAAGTGGAAATACTTTATGAAGTAGGTCACATAGTGGATGTAAACTTTTTCAGGTCACAAGCGACATTGAAGAGATGATCGTCAAGCCATATTCAAGAGAGCTGGGAGATATGAGACTGAGACTTCTTCAGAAAAGTGCTGAAAAATACATAAATTTGCTACGCCTTTTGCAGGGGGAGTTTAAGGTATACTCTGAAGCGGGTCGCGTGAAGGAGGAAGTTTCCCTCAGGTCGCAGGCGGTAATAAAATTACAGCCGTCAAAACAGTCCCAGAAAGGTTGGAAAAGACAAGACTAAGGCACATCTTGAAAATGATTAAGAAAAAACTGAAAGTTTCTTCACCTTGTGAGGAGAGGGCTTGAGGCAGTCTTTAAAGCGGGTTGCAGAGTGAAGGCATATTCTCCTCAGGTCTCGGATGGCATTAAGATGGCGGCTGCCGGCCGGTCACAGAGAATTGAGCGATACGAGTGTGAAATGCGTCCTGACAAAAGCTGAAACCTGCCTCACCGTGTGAAGGAGAGGTTCCGACGCCTGTTCGCTCAAAGTGACCAGTGTACGCCGCAAATTACATGGGGAAATTCTTTCGTCTTCCCGCCGTCCTCAGCCGAGTCAGGGAACCGCCGCCATCTCCGTTGGGCGCTAGCCACACCCCCCTCAGGAGCATACTTCTAATAGGCCAAACTTCCAATAATCCAGAAACCCTGATACACATCGTATCAGTATATCTGGGTGCTGAAATGCAGACTGTAGGGCAATGTCCTGTCTTTACTCCAAACTTCAGCGCTAAGAATGATGATAGGGCATAGTCCTTAATTCAGCAGGAGGGTGGGATATACTCCTGAAGTGCACAAGTGCTTAGATCTTGGGAATTTATGGGAATATCCCATCCGTACTCCATCCTAAAGAGCACAAGTTCTGAAGCTGAGGTTCTGAAGCGCTTGCCCACATGGGTAAAATGCTACACCGTTTACGGTGTGTTGTGGGTGAGTGTTGTCTTAGTATTGAGCCTAAGAGGGAATTGTTGTTATGTTGTGCGTGATGACCAATGGGAAATGGTTATTGTCTTTTGTGATGGATGAGGAAGTGTGATAGACACACAGTTTTTTACAGACTGATGGTAAGCTGGCAGCACTGATTAGCTCTTCAGGTCCCTTTTTTGTGTAGGTAGTTTTTCATTTATGTTCTCCATCCCATTTCCCATGCTGGCTGTGACAGGAAGTCGTCCACTCTGTGACCTTATGGATTTTGAGAGGTAATAGGTGTGGAGGAGTGAGTAGAAATCAGAGAACAGCCTCGATCGAATGCAGTACAGCTCTCCTTCAAATGATTGCCATTACGAGATGTCAGTTGAGAAGATTTCCAAAGATGCACTGGTATGAACATCCTGTTGTCACAATAGGATGCCCGTTCTCAGGGTATGTGCTTATTTAAGATCTGCAGTATGGACTGCAATGTGTGGATGATCTCTCTGGTCTTTGCAGACCTGTCTGGTTAGTATTCAGTGGTTAGTTAGGGGCGCTGTTATAGCCTTTATCTGTGCCTTCGCGTTGCCACCAAGGTTCCACAGGACCTTTCATACCCCATTGAGAATGAGGGATCAGGTAGTGGATTGGTGTGTGGTATTTTTTTAAAATTATTATTATGAGAATTCGAGTGGTCATGGATTATTCAGCTACATCAGCTTCGATATCCTTTTGGTACAACGAGAGCGTACAGTATAGAAAACTCAAAATATTCTGGCATACATGGAATAAATATTCAACATTATGCATCAGTAAACAAAGAAACAGAAAAAAAGATATAAATATCAAATTAAAGAGGTTTTTTTTGTGCCCCTTATATATCAACCTTTTGAAAGATTAAACCAGGTCTGGTTCAATCACTACAACCTGTTTTAGTTTAATATAGCCGACTCCATTTTAAATGTCTGACACATAAGTGTCCAGCATTCATTAAATGTCGGAGGTGTCTTATCTAACCAGTCTCGTGCAATACAAAATCGTGCAACAACATTAGCGATGGATACTGTCACAGGCATATGTTTTTTATGTTGATTTTCGTCCCAAGCGTATTATTACGCGTGTTAAGCTCATGTCATGATGTCAAAAGATACTAAATGATATCAGACCAAAAAACGACCACTCTAGAACAGCTAGCAATCGTATGAACAATGCCACCTGCTAGTAGCCCACATCTTGGACACATTTTACTTGCATTATTGATCCTTCTGGTACCCCAACTTGTTTTGTTTCTGGTTTATAATGCAGCATACAAATAATTTTGAACTGTTGAAGTTTAAGGCTGACAGATGTTAAGAAATTGCAAATTAACTTTAAAGTATTACCCCTTCGTCCCTCTCTCCGTGATGACTCACTCATGGAGGCCCCTTTGCCTCCAATCACAATCCTTTCCCATAGATAAAAATCCCTCACAACCATAATTCCTGTTCCTTTTTTGTGCCCATCGATCAGGGCACGCCCTGTACGCATGCTCCAGCGTTATGACGCCTCCGTTTCTGGCCCCAAAGTGCCGGCGGTGTTACAGGTGTTGACGATGATGTTTGCCTGTGTTTCTCCCGGAGCCTTCATTGTGTCTGTGCCTGCGTGCGATGCAGTGGGCTTGCCACTGGCTGCGTTCTGCTGGGCTGCCCGGCCGGTGGTCCGCGGTGGTTTCCTCTTGCCGGGGTTGGTATCGTGTCTTTCAGGGTTGGGCCGCCCAGCCGGAGTCCTGCTGCGCCTACATCCGGCTGGCCTAGGCTTGGCTCTGTGCCCTAGGTGGCCTGGCTGGTGGACTGCGGTGCATTCTCCCTGGCCAGGGTGTGCTGTGATTTGCGGGGGGCGCTATGCACTCTGGCTGCCTTCCCGGGTCTATCGGGTATTGGCAGTCCTTCTGGGTGGTCCATGCGGTTTGCCCTTCTGGCCTTTCCTCACCTGTATTGGCAGTTGCCTGACAGGCTCTGCGTTGGACTGGTTTGGCCTCCGTGTGTGGGGGTCAGTCTGGTGGGTGCGTGTCCGTTTCCCTGCATGGCTGCCAGTTTGCTGTGCTGCAGGCTTGTACTTGGGCTTTCCTCCGCATGCCGCTTCCTCTGCTGTGGGGAGTTTGTTCCCTTTGTGGCCCTTGCTCTCAGTTTCTGGTTCTCAGGCTGCTGGTTTTACAGGGTTTTGCCGGTTTCAGGGGGCTTTCCCTCTCTGCTCTTGTGGGCTGGGTACTACTTGCTTGTGGGCCTGGTTGCCTGCCGGGCTCTGCCCCTGGCTGGTAGCCCTTGTGGCCTCCGTATGTGGGAGTCTGTATGAAGGGCTGTGCGACTGGTTTACTGCGTGGCTGCCTTTTGGCTGTGCCATGGGCTTGTGCCTGTGCTTTTCTCCTCGTGTTTCCTTCTCCAGATCTGGGAGTGCAGTGCGTCCTTCCAGCTGTCAGGGGGTGTCTGGTTCCTGGGGAGCTAGTTGGCGGCTGCTTTGCTGTTGCTTTTCACCTGCTTTTACTGGGGTCTCGGGATGTCCTCTGTCATGGGCGGCATTTGGCCTTGGCTGCTTAGTGCTGGTGCGTATCTTGGTTGCTGCATTCCTTACCCCCTCGGTGTTCGTGTCCTGCATTGGCTCTTCAGGACGCCTTTCCTGCCGTTGTTTGGCTAAGGTGTTTCTCATGGCTTTTTCCTGACAAGTATGTGCCATAGTGCCCTCTGTCACATTGGGCTTTGTTTCCTACCTGTGCGGCGTTTGCCTGCTGACGCCCTTTTCCGTGTTGGTGTATTGGGTGTTCTGGTTCTTAGGGTCTGGGATTTTTTTGGTTTTGGGCACTCTGTCTGTGGAATGGGTTGTGGCAGGTTGGGCCTTCTGACTCTGTTGGTTCTGTGTGTCCCTTCTTCGGTTGGGGTTCAGATGTACATTGTCTCATGGTCGGTCTGTGTGGCCTCTGCTGCTCCTCTGCTGTTTGGTGGTGCCCTTGCGTTTCGTTGGCTAGCCTTGCGGCTCCATCCTGTGGTTTCCCTGGTGGCATGGTGGTCTGCTGTGCTGTCCCCCCTTCAGGTCGTTACTGCCTTGCTCCCTGTACTCCCGTGCTGTAGGATCTAGTGGTCTGCTGCGTGGTCTGTTTCATCTCCTGCCCTACATCGCCCTGCCTGGTTGCTGTGCTGCTTGTTCCTACTCATGGGCTGTCGTCCCTTGGCGATGGCTGCCTGTTTGTCCGCTCTTCATCTGCCTTGCGGTGTCTCTGCGGCGTTGCTTTTTCTACTGGCCTGGTGCTGTGGTTCCTCTCTTTCCTGCTTGCAATGCGGTGGGATTTTAGTGGCTTGTTTTCGGTGTCCCCTGGTTGCGGGGCTCCTGTGGTAGATGAGGGAAGGTGTCTCGTGTCTGGATTTCACCTGCATTTCTGTGCTTCCATTGTTCTCTGCTTGGTCGGGGCTGTGGTGGTGGGTGTCTCCGTGGGCTGCTGCACTCCTGCGGGATCCCTGTTCTGCGCATCAGTGACTGTTGGGGCTGTTGCAGGTCTCTCTGGTGTAATATCCGTTGTGGGGTTTCTCCCCCTTTGGTATGGTGGTGGTCTGTGTCTTCGGCTTCACCTGTACGCTGGTTGGTGGGGTGCCATTGTAGCCGCTTTCTGGCCTGCTATTCCTTCCCGGGCCCGCCTGTTGGCTGCTCCTTGTTCTTTCCTTGGGCGTTTTGCCTCTGGCACCGGTGGTTCGCCTGTGGGTAGTGGCCTGTCGGTCTTTTTCCTGGCCTCTGGTTTTGTGTCCAGTCTTCCTCATGTGGGGCGTTGATGGCTTCATTCTTGGGGCGGGGTTTTTCGCCTCTTGGCTATGGCTGTGCCTGTGGGGCATGTGTGTTGGATGCCCATTTACGGTTGTCTTGACGTGTTGTATTCCTGGATGTTGTATATGCAGTTCTTTTTGGGGTGTCTGTGACATCCTCTTCTGCTGCCCTGGCCTGTTGCTTTCTCTGGTTGTGGCCGGCTGGACGACTCTAGCTGGCCATTTTCGGTTGCCTTTGGAGGTGCTGCACTGTTCGGTGGTCTCTGGGGTCCCCGCTCTCTTCGGCTGTCCTCTACATTGGCAGTTGGGGTTGTTCTGTTGCCACCTTCCCTTGGGTTGTTTTCTTTTGGCTCCTCTTCTTGGCTGGCCCTCGTTCTCTCCTGGGGGCTGTTTGCCTTCGAATCCTGTGATTCACCTGGTGGATGGTGGTCTGCTGTCATCTCTCTGCCTGTCTTCTCTGGTGCCCCGCGTGCCTCATTGGGGCCTTGCCTGCTCGTTCCTTGGTGACATTTTTTGGGGCTTTGGTG
Organism: Calotriton arnoldi; assembly: GCA_963921515.1. Classification (NCBI taxonomy): domain Eukaryota; kingdom Metazoa; phylum Chordata; class Amphibia; order Caudata; family Salamandridae; genus Calotriton; species Calotriton arnoldi. The sequence goes on from CAWUFW010000465.1 coordinate 673,147, forward strand.
GTGGTCAGGCATGTGGTGTCTGGTTGTTGGTTGTCCTGGTATGTTTGGCCGGTTGCCTTCCCCGTTGCGGTTCCTTGAGCGACAGTCTTGGATTGGCCTGTCCGGTGGGGCCCTTGTGGCTGGCCTGGCCTGGCGTCCCTTTCAGCCTGGTCATTTTCCTTTGGCATTTCTGCTCCTGCACATTTGTACTTGTCTTCAGCGGTTCTGTGTGTTCGCTATGGTATTCCTGGTCTGGCCATATGCCCTGTGTCCCGTTCTCCAGGTTGGTGCCTGAGGGTTGGCTTCTCTGCTGGCTGTTCTTTTGTAGTGGGTTCCTTCTGCCATTTTGGCCAGCTATTGGTCCACTGGGGTGTCTTCTCCCTGCCCTATTCCTGGTGCTGATTGTGCTGGGGTTTCTGCCATGTCCTGGCATGGTGTGCTCCATCGCATGGGGTACCACTTTTTGTTTCTCTGCCTCCAGTGCTGGTTTTCTCCGGGTGGGTCTTTTCTGGCTTCCGATCCCCTTGAGGGTCCTTTTTCTGAGTTTTTCAAATCTCTGTCCGGTCCCTCTGGTGCTGTGCTCGTTGGGCTTTGCCTCTTGGTTTGCTGCCTCTCCGATTCCCCAGGTTGCGCCTTTGACCTCTGTGGGTCTTTTCTTGGTGCCCTGCTGGTGCTGTTTTGGTTGCCGTCTGCTTGCTGGTTGGCTGCTTTTGGCTCCTTGTCTTTTCTTTCTGCAGTTGCTGGTGTTTGTGGCCCAGTTTTTTCTTTGGTCCTGCGGGGCCTCTTTCTTTCATTTTCTTCTGCTTTTTGCTGGCGCTCTGTTGGATTGCCTTCTAGGTCGATTGTTTCTCCCTTTGGCTCTCCCTCGTGGGGGTTTCGCGTATGGCAGGTGCAGTTTGTTGAGTTCCACGGTGCTGGCTTCCGTCTTGTCCTTAGTTTTGCCTGTGGCTTGACCACGTGCTGCATTTTCTGTGGGTTTGTCCTGGCCGCTTTTTGGCTTTGGTACATCTCAATGAGTAAATCATCACGGCGAGAGGGACAAAGGGATTATGCTGCGATTACTTACAGGTAATGACATTTCTCGGAGTCCTTCTCTCGCCATGATGATTCAGGCCCTCCCTCCCGCCATTTTCAGCTAGTCCAACTGTGTGGTGCCTTGGTACGGAACAGGAAGAATGAAGGGGGGGAGGGCCTATCTATATGAAAGAATTGTGATTGGAGGCACAGGGGCCTCAATGAGTGAGTCATCATGGCGACAGAAGGACTCAGAGTAATGCTATTACCGGTAAGTAATTGCAGCATTACACATTCTCTTCTGATTGAACTACCTTTCCAATTTTTATGCTCCATTTAAAAGCTCTGGAATGTCATTCTCCCTATTTTTATGCGTAGTCATATGTATTTCACCAATCAATATCTTCTCTTTGGTGGAGTACATTAATTCTAATATGTCCAGATCTTTCACATATATTGTCGCTACTAATTTCCAGGACACATAGTCCCTCATTTGCAAATATTTAAAGATAGTATTTTGCAGCAAATTGAATTTTGATTGTAGATCAGCAAAAGTGCAGATGCCTAAGCCATCAAAACATTATCCTACAGACTGAAATCCATTGCTGTGCCATCTCCAATCTAAAATGTCCTGAAAAAGGATTACCCCAGTAAGGTATTTAGGAAAGAATGGCAGGGATCTGATAATCTTTACAAAAGTCACCCCATATTTTCCATATATCAGTTATTATCTTGACCTGCACTCCCTTAAAATAGTTTGTATCTGTATGTATACATAAAAATTATTTCATATCTTTGCAGACAGCAATTAACCCTGAGCAGAGTAGCACTCTGCGGAATTTCACGGAGTTACTAGAAAACTCAGCGAAATTCCACAGAGTTCCACGGCTGGTGGAGTCACTTATTGCCCCCCGTCCCCTCCTGCTAACCCTTCGACCCCCCTCCTGCTAAAACTCCCACCCCCCTCCATCCTGCGTAGTGCCTGCTGAGCGGAGTAAGAGACTTACCGTTCTCCTCCAGTCCCACGGTGTCCTGACTCCTGCCTGCTCTGCTCCTGCTGCTCTGGCTCGCTCCACTCTCATTCCTCTGCTTGGCTGCTCCGGTTCAATTAATTACCAGGAAGAACAGCAGTGCGCATGGCGTACTGCGTGAAGGCATGACTCACCCTGGGGTCAGGCATGTCTTCACACAGTACGCCATGCGCACGAGCAGCGGAAGGCGAGTTGAGCGAGCCACAGCAGCAGGAGCAGAGCAGGCAGGACACCGGGGGACTGGAGTAGAACGGTAAGACTTACTCCGCTCTGCTGTGATTGCGAAGTTTTGGAAAACTTTGCACTCCAAACGGAGTGCGGAGTTTAAAACGCCGCAAACTTCGCTGGCGGAGCGGAGTTATCCACCCACCCTTAACAGCAATTTGATAGATTATTTGATTCTGATTGTCACTGCTGTCTGTAAGAAGGGAGTAAATATGTTGACCAAAGGTGCTCAGAAATAATTTTTAAATTAGATACTGCCCAATCACACTTATTGCATGCCGTGCCCTCTCATAACTCCATATGAAACTGCCTATAGCAGATTCTGGGTGTTTAAAAGGGAGTAGGCCACACGGAGGGAATCACCTTAAATAAATAGAAAAGTGCATAAAATGTAAATTTTTACAATATTGCATCATCCAACAATGCTTATGGGAAGTCAATCCCAGTAATGCATTTGGGATATGCATTCTTTTAATAATTGCCCACATAATAATTAAACCGTACAACATTGTTCACTTGGTTAGTATGTTTATCCCAAAATATGTAGCAGTCTCGACTATGTGTGCTTCCTTCTTTTTAGGTAAATAATTAAGAATTATCTGTGTTTTATAAACGTGCGACTTGTACCCTGACACTTTACTGTAACGACTAGCCTCAGCGACATTGTAGTCCATTGCATGTATTGCATCAGCTGAATATATGTCAACATCATAAGAAGAAGCCCATATTTTTGCGACTGCCCCATTTAATGTGATGGGAATTATCTGTTGATTTTTAATTACATACCCTACTCACTTTAACAATAGATGGCAAAAAGTAGTGGAGATGCATCCTTGTTGGGTGCCCCTATGAATCATAAACTGCTCTGATACTTGGCTGGCTAGAATCAGCCTACAATAGGGGTCTAATATAGAATCTGAAATTGTTTCACAAATCTCTCCCCAATACTGACTGTCCTCATTGTCACCCAGAGCAAAATCCATGATATCCTGTTAAAAGCCTTCAAAGCATCTAAGAGAATCATACCAGTTTGCTGATTTGTAAGATTAGCAATATCAAATATTAGATATAGCAGTGTTTCTGTGATTAGTGGTGTCACTCACAGGTATGAACCCATGTTGTTGTGGGCTAGCAATTTCTTCAATGGAGGTGGCTGGCCGGGTAGCCTATATCTTTGCCTATATTTTGGCAACTGCATTGATTTAGGAACTAGGCTGATATGATCATCTTTTCGTAGGTGGGTTCCAAGTTTTTTTTTTTAAATAGCAGTGTTTGTCATATTCATGTTCTCAGGTGCTTCCCTGCCTTGATCTATGTTAGAAATAACCTCCATAAATAGAGGTAGGTACATCCGCAGATGTTTTATAAAGTTTGAGAGGGATAGCATCCTCTCCTGCTTCTTTCCTGGGGGTGAGAACTATTATTGCTGACCCTACTTCCATTGATAATATTTCATCATCTAACATCTGTATCTGTGAAACAGACAATTGGGGCCTGTTTAAGTATATCATAAGGGCCATATTATTCATACAGCACAAGGTTGGTGAAAAAAATATGAAGGCTGCCCGAAATTGCCAATAGCATCGGCCCGAGAAACATCTTCAATTCACCAGAATTTTAGTTCCTTAAATGGCTGTGATTGCACCTGCAACACCCATGATCATTGCTGCATGTTTACCAGCTATCACAAGTCAATCTCCATCAAGGCTCACCACTTCAAGGGTTATCATTAACATGGTCCCGCCAACGACGAGCCGGAGTGGACGAGTGCAGAGTTTACAAGCGGCCCCAGGAGGTGCAGCCAGAGGACTATGAACCAGCCTAAATCACAGTAAGAAGCCCAAGACTTCACTGATCAGTAAACCTGTTGTGAATTACCTCACAATGCAACCTGGCTCTCTCGCTAAAGCTCCAGGGACACAGTTTAAGGCATCTCCATTTGCAATTTGAGTTACGGGCAACACGCAGGAAGAATCAATCCTGACCCACCTGCTCTGTGACGCATCTTCTCCCATGGGAAACCCAGAGAATTTGTGCACTGATGAAGCAGAGACTGAAAGGGAAAGTGGAGGTAATTGTGTTACTTTGATGCCTCTGACAATGAATATGCCTAATGCTGAGATGGCCGATACATTTGCAACAGTTGCTACTTCCCCCTCAAAGATTGGCAGACCTACAATTGCAGCTTCCTCCTCTAAGATTAGTAGTGTTGCTGGTATGCCATGTGGGCACACTCAAACAGTGATGGCAGAAACAAAACAAAGGAGATGACACTGCCTATAATAGTACAGCTTTAACTTGGAGCAGACTGCATTAAATGGGGGCATATTCTAGGACTGAAAGTGATGAGAACAACATAGCAGACTCTGTGAAACAGGGCCAAGTGGCCAATTCTGATAAAAAGAACTAGCTCAGCGCACTGTGAAACTTGTCAAGTCAGCCAAGTACAGGCCCCCGGATCAGTACAAAGGCACGGGGGACCCTTCCAAAAGACACACTGCTGTGACAGTGGCTAGCAAAATACACTGCAAAAAAGGATGCTTTACAAAATGGAACACTTGAAGCAAGATTTTCATCTGGTGTGGCACAGTAGCATCAAAGGGTAAGAAGACCCAATAGTTCCTTAAATTTAAAGATAACCAAAAACTCACAGCTTGTAAATTCAAACAAGCTTGTGCATGCATCAGATCTAGAGAATACTATATTATTGCAATGATTTCTGGCTATTGCAAACCATAATAGCAGGGCCTTATTAAGGAGCTCTGAGAGAGAGGATAGCAGTAATAATTTATTGAACTGTAACTCGGAACCTTCTCTCGCCACTATATTTCAATTAATTTAGACACACCAACAAGAGACGTCAGCTCACTACTCTGAAGTCAAGCCAGATAATCTCCTCACACAGCAGTCTCTGGCTGAAGTTGCGGGTGATAGTTGCACACTGATCCAGATCAAAGAGGTAGAAAATAGAACTGCTTATATTGAAGAAGCTCCAATTCATACAACAGAAGTGGCAAGTAGGCATACAGATGAAATGAAAGGGTTGCGACGCAAGCTTGAGGATATGGAGAACCGTGAGTGACTGAATAATCTAAGAGTTATGGGGATCCCAGAAGGGGGTCGATGGGGATGATTGCTGCCAGTACATAAAAGGATTATTCCAGCAACCTTTCCCTGAACTGGCTGATTGGGACCTGGACTGTCAGCAGTAGTGGCTGCATGGTATTCCAATGCAATTAGGTCATAAAACTCTTTTAAATAGTGACAAACCACATCCCATCTTGATCTACACAGGGAGCTTTTTACTATGGAGGCTATCTACTTAAAGGCACAACCCTCTGTACCTTCAATCTCCTTTTATTACGTTCATAATTCGGTCAATTAATTACTGAATGGAGATGGCAAATTTTGTCAAGTGATTGACTCTCTGAAAGAAGCTGGTGCCCAGGTCTTCCTGAAGGAGTCAGCTCAAATAAAGATCCTAAGAGACACTAAAATCCACTTTAGTTTTTTCACTGGGGATGCTGCTGTTATTCTGAAGCAAAGGAAGAAGCAGAAGGAGTATCACACAATAAGAGTAAAGAAGCTGGTGCTCAGGTCTTCCCGAAGGAGTCAGCTCAAATAAAGATCCTAAGAGACACTAAAATCCACTTTAGTTTTTTCACTGGGGATGCTGCTGTTATTCTGAAGCAAAGGAAGAAGCAGAAGGAGTATCACACAATGAGAGTAAAGGAGTGGTGGGACAAGTGACAATGAGGAGCATTTATAAGATATAGGGCAATTTTCATATTTTTTACAGCCTGTGTATTCATGTTTTATTCTTTACAAGGTATAAGCAGATATGTTTTGAATGGTGATTTAGGGGATTGGGATATCTGGGCCACATGGGTTTCATAAGAAGGCAATAGCAAAAGACTGAGCTGATTGTGTTCCGAATTTTCTTCAAAAAATTGAAAAATAGCAAAAACAAGTGGTTTGTTATTTCATTGAGGAAATCTGTAATGTGGTTACACCAATCAGAAAAGAAAGGGTGCAGTAGCGTGGGAATGATACCTGGATATTTAGTAGCATGTATCACCTTAAAATAATGAGCTGTAATGTTTCTGGGTTAAAGTGTCCCTTAAAATGTCAGCTGATCAAGGCAGAGATTGACATATAAACTGCATATACTTTGTGTAATTGAAACTCACATAGCATATAAAGATCTGGCAGTTTTGCGATAGATCTGACAGTTTTGCTATAGATCTGGTGCCATCTTATAGTATGTACAACACGGCAGGTGTCTATCGGAGGGGTTGCCATGTTATGCTCCAAGTCTGCCAGTATAAGTGCTATTAAGACTGCCTCTGATCATTGTGTGCAGTGGGCCATTGTTCAGTGCAGCACAAATAAAACACTATAACTTATGTCTCATTTATGGTTCTACTGGGATTGATCCAAGGTTCTTTGACATGTTCAATTAAAACTGACAGGATAGGTGGGGGAACTCATTATACTGGGAGACTTCAATTATATTATGAGCTATATAACAGACTCTGCTAATCATTGGGCAACCCCATGTATGGTTAAAAACAGAGGCTCTATTTTAGATTTAATTAGGACATATGGCTTGCTGAATGCCTGTTGGGCACTAAACAAAGAAATGCCAGATACACTTATTACTCAGCACCACATACGCAATACTCCAGAATCAACATGATTCTGGTCTCACAAAGAGTTATCAAATATACAGATATGCCCCCAAAATTGTATGGGATCATAATTGATATGCATAACTGACCAGGTTCCAGAAGATACTAAAAGTGTAAAGCGATGGACCTTTGTATGATATTCACTTAAGAATCCTTCATATAGAAAGAAGATGGCTTTCTTATTGCAGGAATTTATTACTACTAATCAGACCCTCCAGGATTTCGCGCTTTGCAAAAAAATCACAAAATCGGCAGTTTTGTAAAAATGCAGCGATTTTTACAAAACTGCCCGCGAAATTTCGATTTATTTTTATTTTATTTTTTTATTTTATTTTTTTTGACGAAGGGCTGTGAAAACATATATTTTCACCTCTCAATTCCCAACATTTGGGAAACGAGGACCTCTTGTGGCCATCTCGTTGAAGCGCTCACTTTGTAGAACGAGACACCTCTTACCAGCTGCGGTGCAGCAACAGGAAGATGGCGGAGTATCTTGCATCCATCTTCGGTACTGAGAAGGGCAAGTAAGAACCCCACAAAGGGTCGCAGGCTTCGTAGGGGATGGGAACATGGTACCGGTGCCTCCGGAAGCCTTGTGGTGGAGGGAAGCTTGCAGGACAGAAGTGGGCGAAGAGGGAAAGGAGAGATTGGGCCTTACTGTAGAGCGAGAGGATTGGGGCGCTCTGGGAGTTTGTGAGGTGGCAGAAGGGAGGCGCTGGTGGGGCAAGGGGGGTGGTGTCAAGCATTTGAAGGAGAGAGGCTGGAAACAGTCGAAAAATCCGCAGAAGGGCCATTAAATTGGGTAGTGTTTCCATATGTTGCAAGCAGCTCTTGGGAGGCACTTAACTGGTGTCATATACCATATAAAACGCGTGGTCAGCAGAGTGTGTACAGCCTGTGAAAGAGAATCGCGGGGTCTGTGCGTTGGTGGCCTAAAGACCGTGAGAGAGTGGATGCGACTTGGTGGGCACATGGTCTAGGAGGGGGAGAAGGACTGACATTGGCAATGGCATTTATTTTCTTTGTTCTGTCTGTTAAGGGGAGCTTTAATGTATCAGCATGTCAGAAGTGGTAGGATAGCTTGCGTACAGGGAATAGAATGTGGATACTGACGAGGCTGCATTTTAGTCAAACATCTGTTATGTACAGAGGCAAACACTTGATGGAACAACACATGTTTAGGTTTGTCTTGATTTGAAGTGGTTATGTTCTTTGTTGGCTTTGGCCAGATAACTCCTCGCTTTGTGTAGTGTATTGCATTCCATGTTCCTCTCAGACTTTAGTTTTGGAGGTTTTGTTGATTATGAGTAGAATTATGCAGCAGGAGACAACCAAATTATGCAGCATGGTTGACAAAATTAACTGGCAAGAAAAGACAACTGTGGATAGTATTGCTTCATTTTGTCACACTTGTTAACCATATCTGATCACAGGTTCCTTTATCAAAATGAGGGAGTGAGAAGTATTAAAGATTGTCGCCGACACTGCCCAAGTTCATACGATTAATCAGTAGAGAGTGGACCCACTATCAATAATTCTTCTCTCACTAAGTCCCTAAGTCTTTTTTTTTTTTATGGAGCTCTAGCCCAATAAAGTTACTAGTGGCATACTTCATCATCGAATCTTCGTCCATACACCAACTGTATTTGGAGAGGCTCAATCTGGAGACTCAAGGGAACACATTGATATGGGGGATGTAGTAAGCGGGACGAAAACGAGACACTGAAAGAATATAAATTTTTACAGGTATGTAAATAGTCCGCCTAAATGCGTCTTTAGCCGGTCTCAGTTATTTATGCACAAACATGTGCTGGTGGTCACTGTCAGCATCATTTAAGGTGAACTGCATTCCTGGTCGGGCTGCTGCACTTCAATGGAATTGCAAACACCATCTAAAATCTTTATCAAATTATCTACAACAAATACCTCCTGTGCCACAGAATCTTGGCACCGCGCGTAGAAGTAACATTTATGGGAGCAGGGGAAAAAAGAAAAATAGGAGACCAAAAGGGAAACAAGAAAATAAAAGCTTGTGGGCAGCCGCAGCATCAGTTGGGGCTTCAATAGCTGGTCCTAGACTGCTTTGGATGAAGTAATGGAAACTGGACTCCACTCAGAGAGGTCTACTTAAAAAATTACTTTTTAGAGGATCAAAACTATTTGGTAAGGAACTTGATGACATGGTGCAAAAAGGAGCGGAAGAGTAAAAAATTCTCAAACCTTTTATGCTGGGGTCTAGAAAGTAATCCTTTATGTTCAAGCGTCCTCTCCAAAGTCTTCAGGACAAGATTCCCTTTCGATGCCAGGCTATGTTTGCTCAAGTCGACCTATGAGGATAGGACCAAGTAGGCAAGAGGTGACCTCCCTATGCAGTCTGTCTGACTTATTTGGATCAGTCACTCCGATCACTACGATCCTGCACCTTAGGGTGCCTGAGGAAGAGGTGTCCTGTCTCACGGATCCTGGAGGCAGCGGTGCCCCGGCAGGGGTGCATACATGGGTGCTAGAACATCCCAGGGGGAAATACAGCTCCCTCCTATGAGGTTAGGACTTGAGCTGTGCTTCTGTAGAGCTACAGACACTTTAAACATGCCTAATTCAAAGTGGAATACTCTGCTAAAACAGTTTCCATTGATTTCAGGCTGAAAATGAATGATTATGAGTAACATAAAGTGCCACAAAATTGCCGCTAAATTTCCATATCTGTGCCGCTAAATTTCCATATTTGTGCCACTAAATTTGCTAATCCATGCCGCAATATCCTGGGGGGTCTGACTAATAAGGAGTCAGCCTCCTCCCAAATAGTTTGGGGGACTCTTAACGCATATATTCAAGGAATTATTATACAGATTATTTCAGCACAAAACAATTAATTAGTAAGTTTAGAGATGAAGCATGCTCACACAATACACGATCAAGACTCATGTGATAAAGAGGCTTTTTTAGAATTAAATAAGTGCTGATATGCATCCGCGGATATACTCATGGAAAAGGCGGCTGCAGCATATATAATCAGTAAGGGATCACATTATGAGTATGGGGAATCAGTAGGTAAAGTAGTCACCCACAAAATCAAAGAGACACAAAACAGGATCAATTGTATTAAGGACAGACAGAGCAATAAATACCAGGAGCAACAAACTTTTATTGATCAATTTATGGTCTACGGTATCACATGGTGACACAGATTATATTGGCTTGATAACGGGAGGACCTTTAGAAAGACTAGAGTTGCGGTCCTCCATCTTGTGGTTAGAGATAGGATGTAGGGAAGACATTGTTTATTACCCAGTAGAGTTCAGTAGCAGTGCTCCTCACCGTATAGTTGTATATGAAGGTTTGTACCCAGGCATGCTATTTTCCTGGAATCTAATAGCCTGTTATCCCCTGTAGCACTAAGTGGGTGCTTAACTGTTGGTCTGGATGGTGGAGAGGCGGAGTTTCTGACCTAGGCCCTTTCCAGGCCCAAACATGCAGCACTCTTAACATGTCACCTTTTACCTTGATCCTGATTAAATAGGAGAGAAAGCACTAGTTGTCAGATGACCTAGGGCCCATGTGAACCCTAACCCTAACAATTAAGTGACCTAGATTCAATGAGAGCTCTGATAATCAGGTGGTCTGGGTCCAATGTGAGCCTTAACAATCAGGTGACCTAGGTCCAATGGAAGCCCCAACCCTGACCATCAAGTGACCTGGGTTCAATGGGATCCCTAACCCTGGTAAACAGGTTACCTGCAAAAAAAGGGGGGGGGAGGTGGAGGAAAAAAGTAGGAAAACAGGAGGGCTCATCCTCCAAATCAAATACGTAATGATCAAAGAGAGCCCCTCTGTCACTTGAAGGGTCTTTTTTCTTTCCACTAAGATATTTTTCTGGAAAACAATGTGTTTTACCTTTAATAACTTATTATATTTAAGGAAAACACATCGTTTTCCAGAAAGATTTCTTAGTGGAAAGAAAAAAAAACCTTCAAGTGACAGAGGGGCTCTCTTTGATTATTACAAATTGGTTCCCTGGCCACAGTGAGAGCCCTAGAAGTCAGAATTGGAGGACAAATCTGTTGTATTGCCATTCCCATGACTACCGGAATGGTTGCTGGAATGTGGGGTTTGAATGCACTGGGAGTTCCAGCTGAGGGTTCGGCAGTTATGCGGAGACCTCTGAAGCTGGCTGATGTGTTGGGACTGTGCTGTGTGCTGTAAAGAATAAAGAAGACTTCAGCAATTTCCTTTCAGTGCGTCTTATTGACTGAAGGACCCCTCTTACATTTGGTGACGATCGGGATCTCTACAGCACTCTTCACGGCACTTCCTGAACAATTCCTGTGATTACAGAAGGATGCACTGTCACCTGGGTGAAGAGCACCACCTTCTCAAGTCTGAAGACTTCTTGCGGCAGGTCGTATGACAATCTACTTATTTTTCTCCTCATATCGACCTTAATCTGGGACCTGTTTACTATTGATCTTCAACTGCCACCTCGCGAGTGCTCAGCCATACCTGGCATTCACTCTGGTACTTACATCCTCTACAAGACTCTCTTTCTCTGCTCGCAGCTCCATTCTTGCCCGGCAGCAGCGTTCTCCAACATCACCCTGTGCATTCACGTCCGGGTCACGCAATGTGAACTTACGTGCCGCCATCTTGTCAGGCACCAACGTTGTTGGCATTTTCTGCGTGGAAACGCGCACACCATTTGGAAGTCAATTTCTAGTTCCCAGCTGAGCGCACACCGTTTTTATTACACTCGGTGACGCGCACACCTCCTTGCCTTCACTACATTCGCCCTTTAATATTTCAAGTTAGCGCGCACCATTTTCTTTGTATTCGGTGACACGAGCACCTGTTTGCCTTCTTTACGTGCGCCCTAATATTTCAAGTATTTCCAATGCTTACTGCTTCAAGTCTCCAGCTGAGCGCATCATTATTTCATTGTACTCGGTGATGCGCACACCTTTTTATCTTCACTACATGCGCACTTTAATAATTCATTTTTACGAGATCTATTATTTCTACCGAATTGAGTGCAACTCCTTTGGGAATTTCTTTACTGTGATGCGCACACCTGTGATGCGCATAGTTTATTTATCTTGAACCCGTTTCTTCTACTGCTGCATAATTTACATGATTTACATGGTAATGTACACACCTCATTACTAACTGCACATCCTTTATTGAAAAATTCGTTGATTTTATAGTTTTTGCCTATTTTAATAGTCACCATGCAAAATATAACCTGCCCTCCACACTTTTTACCAGAACTTGGAGTACTCAAGACAAAATGGAAGCAATGGTTTAAAGGCTTTGCCAGTTACATAATAGCTTTGGATGGGTCATAATTTGAGCCGGTCAGGAAATTGGCTCTTCTTTACAATAATCTTGGTTCAGAAGGCCACGCATTTTTTGACCACTTGCCAGTTGTCACTCAACCTGATGAAACCGATTGGGATGTCTATAAAGAAGCTGTATGCAGACTCTCTAACCATTTTAAAGATCACACTAGTGTGGTGGTGGAGAGACACAAGTTCTACACCAGACGACAATACGAATTTGAAACTGTTGACACCTTTCTAGTTTAATTGAGAGTTTTAATTGCCCCTTGTGAATTTGATGGCAACATTGATTCCTACTTAAGAGACCAGCTAATAGTTAATTGTTTTAACAAAAAAGTTCAAGAAAGGTTACTCTGCTGTAGAAATCCTTCTCTGAATGAAACTCTCGAAATAGCTAGAGGCATCGAGAGATCAGTTGTAGCACAAAGAGAATTGAACAAGGTCAAAACTGATACTATTGCTGAACCTGTCAATGCTATTGACACCAAACCTAGAGCTAACTTTAATAAAGCAAATGACAACAAGAAGCAAAGTGTTTGTTACAGATGTGGCTCTTACACACATTTAGCTAATGCTAAAAATTGTCCAGCCCTAGGCAAACCCTGCACTAAATGCAAAAAGATTGGTCATTTTTCTCACATGTGCAAGAATCCTCACAAGATTGCAACCCTTAAAAATGTGGAAGACTCCCCTGATCCTAACATTTGCACCATCAAAAGTTTTAAAAAGATCGTGCTTTCCATTGACTCTGATGCAAAGGATGGTGGTCCTCAGTGCAATGTCACTATTGGTGATGTGGAGATTCAGGTGACTGTAGACTCTGGCTCCCCCATCACCTTTGTTACTGATAAATTATTCTACAATCATTGGAACTCTCTCCAATTATCACCACCGGACATTCGCACTATCGCTTTTGGTGGTCACAATATTGACATGTTGGTTTTTTTTCTTAACAATATTAAATTTAAAGACAGATTAATTTTCACCAAAATGTATGTAGTAAAGAAAGGCTTCAACATTCTAGGGTGGAAAGACCAAGGTAAATTTGGGATGGTGTTAAGACCAGGCACTTCTTGTCCCATTATTTCCTTAGTGGACATACCTGAAGTCAATCCTACGTTGGAACAGTTGTTACTTAAGCACAATGCCTTATTTGACAACTAATTAGGTCTAGTGCATGGTTTTGAGCACAAAATCATTTAAAAAAAGAATGCAGTACCTATCATCCACAGAGTTAGGAATGTCCCACTGTGCATCAGAGACCAATTGAAGCAGCATCTGGAGAATTTATGCACTGATAAGGTCATAGAACCGATTGATTCATCGGAGTGGATTTCTCCGATCGTTGTCGCGAAGAAGAAGGGCACAAAAGATATCAGACTTTGCATTGACTTAAGATCTCTGAATAAGAACATTTTAGTTGATTGCTTCCCTTTACCTAAAATCCAAGAAATGCTAGCTCATCTGGGAGGCGCCAAAGTCTTCTCCTGTCTTGACTTAAAATCTGCCTACCATCAGTTGGAGCTTGCTGAAGACTCGCGCTCCCTTACTGCTTTTAACACCCCTTTTGGCGCCTTCAGATCTTTAAGAATGCCATTCGGCCTGGCATCGGCCGCTTCTGTTTTTCAGAAATTAATGTTCAAATTATTTGGGGAATGTAAAAATGTTCTTGCCTATCAGGATGACATCCTTATATTTTCCAAAAATACTGAAGAGCATCTTGCAATTTTGAGTGATGTGCTACAAATTCTGGAATCAAATGGTTTTACAGTTAAAAAAGAAAAGTGCAAATTCTTGGTTAGCAATATTGACTACTTAGGCCATCACATTTCTGAGTCTGGCATTAAGCCTAAGTCTGACCTTGTCAAGGCAATTTTTGACAGCCCTCCTCCTGAGAATAAAGACCATTTACGGTCTTTTCTCGGGTTATGTGAATATTATTCACGGTTTATTGACAGTTTTGCCTTCCAAACTGAACCCCTTAGGAAACTCCTCAGGAAGGGTGAACAATTTGCTTGGAAGGAGGCTGAGTCCTCAGCTTTTAGTAATTTAAAAAACCTCATTGTGAAAGCTCCTGCTTTACACCCTTTCAGAGATGATGTTCAATCCATTGTCAAAGTTGATGCCAGTGGGGTTGGGTTAGGTGCTGTCCTCACACAGTTAGTGGAGGGTGCAGAACGCACTGTGGGTTTTGCCTCCAGATCCCTTTCCGAGACGGAACGCCACTACAGCACCATTGAAAGGGAGGCTTTGGCCTGTGTGTGGGCCACCAAACGCTTTGAAACCTTTCTATGGGGCAGAAAGTTTGTTTTAGTCACCGATCATAAGCCTCTCGTTTTTCTGTTGTCAAAAAATGATCACGACAAGGTCAGTCCTAGACTGGTAAGATTACTCTCCAGAATGTTCGAATTTAATTTTGTTATTAAGCATATTCCTGGAGGGAAAAAATGCTTGTGCTGACTTTCTCTCAAGGTGTCCTCTACATGAAGTATACTCCAACTTCATTGATGATGATCTAGAATGTGTTGTTGGTTTGGTTGATAGTTTGGTTGTCCTGGAAGGGGCCATCAGCAATTCAGAATGGATGGATTGCTCAAAAAGTGATGAATCACAGGAATTGATTAAGGGTTTTATCACCAAAGGGTGGCCTGATGAAAGGAATTTGTGTGAAGGTTTAAGCCCTTTTCACAAGGTGAAAGACGATCTAACTATTGAAAATGATTGTATCATGAGAGGGAGTCTATTGATTCCTCCGGGAGCGCTCAGGTTAAGATTGATTAACTTTGCCCACTAAGGCCACTTTGGCATGACTGGCACTAAAAAACGTCTGCGACTCTACTACTGGTGGCCAGGGATGGATACCGAAGTAGAAAGCTTTGTGGGACGTTGCTCTAGCTGTTCCATGGCTGACAAATCTTTGAAGGTACGCAACACTCCTCTTTATCCAGTCGCCTTTCCCAATGGCCCTTGGGAAAAACTGGGGATAGATTTCATTGGTCCTATGTACAATCTCAAAGCCAACATGAGATTCGCTTTAGTTACAGTTGATTATTTTTCAAAATGGGTGGAGTGTAGACTTTTGCCTGAACCTTCTACCACTGCTTTGGTTGATATGCTCGGTGATTTGTTTCGTCGAGAAGGAGTCCCCAAAATTCTGGTCTCAGACAATGGGGTTCAATTCAAGTCTCATTCCATGCAAAATTTTCTAAAAATCATGGGAGTCAAGCATCTAACTGTAGCCCTTTATAGTCCCCAAGGTAATGGCATGGTGGAGAGGGTGAACAGGATGTTAAAAGAGACGATTCAGTTGGCTTTTATTCAGGGGGAGTCTGTTTACGAAGCTGTCCAAGAGAGATTGTGGAGTTACCACAATACTCCACACTCCGTGACTGGAATTCCTCCTTTTGTACTATTAAAAGGATGCTATAGTTCTTCCAAACTTAGTCCCAACTGGGTTTTGGAGCAAACCAAGTGCACTTACAAGATCCCTGATTTTAAACAAGTGCGCGATACTGTTGAAAAGGCCCAAGTAAAAATGAAGCAAAAACTATGACACGAACAAGAAAGTGAAAGATGTCCAATTTCTTGTTGGGGATCTTGTCAAGGTGAAAAGACCAGCCAGAGTCAAAAGCCATAAATCTAAATTTTTTCCCTTGACACGTATTGTTTGAATTTCTAAACATGCAGTTTTGGTGCAGAATGGCAAGTGGTGGAGCAAAAGGAATGTGGTGTTGGTCAGAAACAACTTACGTGGGGATTCTGATCTTGAAACTCCTTTTGAGAGGCTTGGCTCTTCTGGTCTGTCCTTACCTGATATTCCTCTTCCCAGTCAACCAAATGAAATGTTAACTCACAATGCAGGTAGTGGTGATGCCATGCTTTCTCAAGACGTTCAAAATTTTTCTTCATCTGAGCATGTTCAAACCGACCCCTGCTTGTCTGAAGGGGAAGGAAGAGTCTGTAATGGCACAGCTACTGGTCCTACTCCTAGTAGTGAAGATGTTGTGCCAAGGGAAAGCACAAGAAGAATACGTGCTCCTTATTACTTAAAGGATTATATCCTACAATAAGTTTCATTATTTTCTCTATTGTTTCCGCCAAGTTTTTCCTTGTTTTGTATTATATCTATTTTATTATTATTAGCTTTTGTGTAGTAGCCTAAGTCTTGTATCTTTTGTTTTATTGTTTTAAGGGGGAAGATGTGTTGTATTGCCATTCCCATGACTACCAGAATGGTTGCTGGAATGTGGGGTTGGAATGCACTGGGAGTTCCAGCTGAGGGTTCGGGGTCCGGCAGTTATGCGGAGACCTCTGAAGCTGGCTGATGTGTTGGGACTGTGCTGTGTGCTGTAAAGAATAAAGAAGACTTCAGCAATTTCCTTTCAGTGCGTCTTATTGACTGAAGGACCCCCTTACAAATTCCTAGTCCAAATTTCAACCCCCTGATGCCTGTTTACTGGTTCTGGGTACCCTTACTTAACTTGGAACGCGCAGGGAGAAAACAAGTGGTGAAGTTGATTTAAATCTGTACCAAATGATCAAAAACAAATTGCAAACACAATGCAATCAATACAATTTTTTGTCAAAACAAACTGTTTAACTCAGAAGGCTGGCACTGCACATTGAAAATAAAGCTACTTTCTGCAGTACATGCTGTTTCAGGATCAGGCAAAGTTATACATATTAAATGGCATACATTTTGTGTGTTTTAGGTTTGTCTGTTACAATTACCTCTCTCATTCAATCAATTCACATTCAAATCCAGAACAGAATGTTATCGCCCCTCTTATTAAATGTGTGAGGAAACTACAGGAAAGATTGGAGATGGTAGAGGGTGAACTGGGGATAGCAGTCTCACTGCTGGGGAGGATTAACTTGGCTCTCCGTCATCGGGCTGATTTTGCCCCCAGTGAACATCCTTCCTGGTTGCAGTCCCCAAATCAGGAGACTTCAATCCTGGGATTTGTTGCAACTCAGGTAGTCCCGGACCCCTGGCCTGATATCAGTCAAACTCAGTTATCTCCTCATGTACACGGGAAAGGGTGGGTGGTGTTAGTCCACCGGGCAGGCTAAGTCACATGGTGTAATTTCTTCCACCACCCAGATGAATAGTAGAAGATCAGAGGCACCCAACTTTCACAAGCTCACCTCAAAGATAGCGCTAAGCCCCCAAAGGTGATTGTACAATTACCTCCAGCCTCCACACATTATGTCTGTGTTATGACAAATGTTCCCTGGTTAAAAGAGGGAGTAGTAAAAAGCTACCACGAGTTGAAAAACAAAGTCACCCATTGGCTTGTGAGTAGATTGGGGTTTGCAAATTGTTTATGGCATGAAGAGATTATCATGTGCGGAGGGTGGATGGGTTGGGGTTATGGAAAAAGTTGGACAGGGTGACTGTATTGTGATCAATTTCAGAAATTCATGGAGGGTGGGTCAGGTTCTGTCTAACACTAGGACCCCTTCTATACAGAATTCTGAGATTTTATTGCTCCCCTTAGGATATTTTTGCCCTCCCATGGGCGCTGGGCAGTCATTTCGGATAGACATGCCACAGATAGTGAGAGACCAAACTATACCAAACAGGGTGGGCACAGAGACAGCCCCAATTGCTCAGCTTTGTAATAGATTTGCTCCTCTGTCAGACCTTAATGGGTTGGACTGACTACCCTTTCTGAATATTGGGAATGAGGCAGAGCCCAAAGGGACAGAGAGTGAGATCCACAGAAATTTGCAAATACTAAGTTGGAATGTGGCAGGGGTTAGGTCCATACTGACCGATGAGCCTGAAGTTAACTTTCTTAAAACCTTTGAGGTTATTTGCATGCAGGAGAAATGAGATAGCCGGGGGGTCTCTTGTTTAGATGATTATGCAGCTTTTTATGCCCATACATTACCTTGTCCCCACGGCAGAGCTAAGGGAGGGTTAGTAAATTTGTTGAGTTTAGGCTTAGGATGCGATATGAGGATTGTTCAGCATTCAGCCTTTATTGTTTTAGGGGTGCTTTTAACTTTCCCCCATAACATCGCGGTGCTAATTATTAATGTTTATAACTCTCCTAGCTCAAAGGAAGCGCTGGTGGGGGAGCTAAGATCCCTTCTTGAAGGTTGGTTTATAGCCCATTCCATTGCTCCTATGACTTTGCTTGTAGGGGATTTTAATTTGCATCCCTGCTTGGTTTGTAGGCCTAATTTAGGGGAGGATGATTCATCCCAGGATAAGGAGCAGTATCATCTTATACACACCTGTCAAGGAGAGGCTTTTAACACTCTTTTGTCAGAATATAATCTCACCAATCTCTTACCCAATCAATTGTGGTTTCGCCCTGACATATTACCTACTTGTAAGGGTAGGGATTCTAGTTATATCATTGATTTTATATATGTTTCGGCCTGTTTTTTGCCTCACTTACATAACTTTAATATTATTTGGAATATTTACTGTGACCATAATCCTTTTATGGCAGAATTTAGGTGGTTTAACCTGGAGAGGGATATTCCAGCAGCCCATAGGAAACCCCTAATACTGAAGGAACAAGACCTTAGGCTAAATTGGGGGAAGATTATGGCAAAATATTTTTTGAGAAAACTATTGCAATTGTGCAGGAGGGACTTCGAAGCTTGTCTTAAGTGGGATAGCCCTGGCCATGTTATTCTGGCTGCCTTTCTAAATATCTGTAAGGAAGTCAACCTAGCCCTCACTAAGAAAGGGAGAAGGGCAGTCAGAGAGGGATATAAATGGTTTGACAAAACATGCTCTAAGGCCCATAAAGATTTGATGATAGCTCTGCGCCACTGACCGAGATCCATAGAGGCAGTAAAGATGGCTACAGCCCAGTATACACTGGCATGTAGGATGTGGAAAAATGAGCTTAAAGAGAAAACCTGGGAACAGTTAGTGTCTGTTTGTGACTCAAGAAATAGTGCTGCTTTCTGGAAAGTGGTAAACCAACCTATATTCAATTAGGCAGCAGCCCCTGGTATGGTGCAGGTTATCCCAACACAGGCATGGTTAACACATTTTGCAGCCATTTACATAACTAGTGAGGATTCCTCACTAGTTTCCTATAGGGGCCCACCAAGAGGGGATGAACTAACTTTGTAATCCAGAAAGTTACAGAGGCAATTGAAGCTTTGTTTTCTGGCAAAGCACCGGGTCCGGATGGAGTCCTTGGGGACCTTTTTAAGAGTTGTATTGAGTTATGGGCTCCTGTAGTAGCACAGCACTGCAACGCAGCAGTGAGAGGTGATCCAGCGCTCAGGGATCAATAAATTTGCAATGAACAAGGCCCAATTACATTACCCAACAAAGTCCCTTCACGCTGGGTTCAGTGTAATGCAAAGTTCAGACCTAACTTACCAATCTCCAACCGAACCTGCATTTCTCATAGAAAATATTGTGGCAATGACATCTTTCTATAGTTGAATAGTTATAGGCAATAATCTATAAACACACCCTAAATAAATAACGGACACAGTGTGTATATTTATAATGTTTATCTGAATAATGTGAAATAAATGCGCATCAAGTACCAATACACAGTACAAATCATGAAACATCACTGAGTAAACAATTAGCAAAGAGAAAAACAAAATTCACATCACATTGACAGTGCATTGAAGGAGTGGAAAGGCGAAGAGAGAAAAGGTTCAGAAATAAAATACATTTGCAATGATTATGCAAATTCAGGTTTCTATCTAAACTAACCCAGAAGGAAACAGGAAAACTACTCCCTGGCCACAAGAGCAGCAAGGCCCCTCAAGAAGATTTGAAAGGCAAAGACTAAGTCAGGAATCAGGAACAGGAAGAAACAGGTAGGCCTCTACAGCAAACCGACGATAGCGACGATCACACCTAACGCCTTCAACCGCATCCGCAAGCAGACCTAGAAACCCCTCCCACCAGGGCACCTCAATTATACCCTAAAACCCAAATGTCCAACCCACATTTCTTTAAAAAAAAAATGAAAACTGTACATTTGATTGGTTAAGGAAGGGGGTGTTCTGTCACACCACACTCGGCATGTCCATCTCTCTCAATGTTCTATTGTTTTGTTTTTTTCAACATCACAACTACATCATCCCAGGAAATACAAATATACTAGTATCAGACTTCAGCTTCCTTCTCTCCGCTAATGTTTCCAGTTCTGTTATTTCTTGTGCCACTCGTGCACTTCCAGAGGAAACGTTCCTCACTTGCTGATTGTTTTTCGTCTCCATGTTTAACTTTTGGCAGGCACACATAAATTTGAAGGTCACTCGCCTTTGCCTTCCCTCCACATTCTCTTTGCTCTTTTCAGTTAATAAATCATTTTTCCTTAACCCATGCTTCTACGGAAAATAAAACATGCATTATTACTCATTTTGAAATGTTTTCTTTACGCACCCTCCCAATGCTGCATCTAACCATGCGCAACAATTATTTATTTTTCCTAGCAAACGTTAATAACGTGCACAAATGCAGCATTAGTCTCTTTATTTTCATTAGTCGAGCATTTGCGGCCTAGTTCAGTGCTTTAGTACGCGCTTGCGCAGTATTATTTTCCCTCATGTTAGTTTTCTAAAACCACGCGTTTTTCACTGCACACTGTTAGAAAAATTAGAAAATGTTACTAGGTGTTTCAATCCAAGCAGGTTTCATTTTTACGAAAACCCTGCTCCATCAGAGGCGTTATTCCCCCGTCCTGGTAAAAATCAGTTGTAGTGCCGATTTTCAAGAAGGGTACTGAGCTGACCCAGCCTGTTACCGGACGATTTCTTTAATGGAGGCTGAGGTAAAGATATTTGGTTGGATAGTGTTGACGCGACTTACTGACTATGCTGAGGGAGGAAAGATTCTATCAGACACTCAGTACTGCTTCGGGCCAGGGCGGGGGATGATTGAGCAAAATTTTAATCACTATTTATTGATTTCCAGATATACTGTGTCTAAGAAGGAGTCAGTTCATCTGGCATTCATGGACCTCAGCACAGCCTTTGACACAGTTGACAGGTCGAAACTGTGGGCTGTGCTGGGGGACATGGGAGTGGAGATCCCTCTTGTATTTTTACTGCGTAATATACATCCAGGCCTGGAGGCCTCAATTAGATATGGTCCCTTGGGAGAATGCCCCAACCACTTTAGTCTGAGTCAAGGAGTCCCGCAGGGATGTATTTTATCACTTATGCTTATTATCCTGTACATCGATCAATTAGAGCAATTGTTTGTGGAAAGTTGTAAAGATACCCCATGGGTAAACAACAGGCCAGTTCCTGCACTGCTGTACGCTTACGATACTGTACTGATGGCACGTACAGCTGGCAACTTTTATTAGATTGTTTTTATGATTTTAGGGATAAAATGGGCCTAAAAGCAAATTTCTCAAAATCTTATGCAACGGTGATAGGCCCTAAGCATGCCAAAACAAAGACCCTTAGGATTGATGGCCATCTCATAGAAAATATAAATAAATGTTGTCATCTTTGCATTTGGCTGGATAATACTATGAACTAGGACTATCTATTGATCTCTCATGGTCAGTCTTTTAATAGGGTTGCCCATAGTACTGAGGCCTTTACAAGACGCCTCGGCCATGTTCACGTAAAATCCATATTAGCTCTTTACAGAGCAAAGTGTGTTCCGTCAGTTTCTTTTGGGTCAGAAGTATGGGAGTACAAGTCATGCCATTCTATTCAAGTAGCAGAAAACACATTTTTGAGAAGGCTCCTGAGGTTGACGCAGAGTGTGCCTAGGGAGATAGCCCATGCAGAGTTAGGTGTAGATTTCCTATCAGATCTTATATAAGTTCACCCCATACTATTATGGAACAACGTGTGGTTGAAAAAAGAACTGAACCTAAATATATCGATCGTGAAGGATTGCTTGCCTGAAACTGGAATATAGTCATCATATTCCCTGGCTACGTTATATCCAAAGCACTGTATGTGATCTGGGTAACCCACATTTATTTTCTGATCCGGAGCAAATTACTAAATTAGACGATGACTGGGTCAGAGAGGCTTTTCTATTAAAAGCATATGAATCAAGATATAACAGTATGATGGCCAAAAATTGGGGGCGCACTATGTTATGGTAAAATCTAGGAGTAATATAGAAATGTATTTGACTCTAGATATGCCAATCTTGCACAAACACTTGTTGTCTTACTTCCGTTTGAATCTGTTTCCTCAATTGTTAGTAGGTTGGCATAGGTCCTCTGAACTGCCAATCTGTTCATGTGACATGGTTAGTGTAACTGATACCTTACACATAGTTTTTCTTAGTCACAAATATGCATTCCTACGACACAAGTATATCCGTCCACTTCTTGTTAAACAAGGATTTTAAACAAGTTCGGCCATCACTGGTATACTTGCAGTTTTTATCAAATGTAATGATTGTATGTATCACAGTTCTTAGCTGGGGGTTTTTATTCTGAGAGGTGATATGTGTGTTTACATTTTTATGTCTCTTGTTACTCATGAATTTTATGTTTTTATGTACTTTTATAATTTGCTATGCTTAAATCGAATAAAGTATTTCTGATTCTATACTTCTTAGTAGCTATACCTTGCATGTGTAACAACTTAGGCTGTCTACTGATGTTTCACTATGAACATATTTAGATATTCATCTTACAGGGAGAGGTAATAAATCCATCTTTTGTGGTTTCTAAACATTCTTGACAGTAAAAAAAACAAGCACTGGCAAAGTCATTTAGGTTTCAGTAGTGAAACCCATTTTTTGCCAATGTTTTTCTGTTTAAGCTGGCTGTTGACCACACCGGCAATGTTCCCCTCTTAATGGCCCTGTTAAAACATTACAAGTGCACTTATAGATAGCCACTATGGACTCCCGAACATACATGGTGACCATCTTTGAATGCACCTGCAAAACATGAACAAACCCAATGAAAGATTGACACAGAGGATGTGCATTCATTTGTGGCAACTATCCCCGATTGGGCCTGCTCATACACCACAAATGGTTTCCAAGATGGCTACTGCAGAGGCATGTGCACTCATGGCCCCTTTCAAGATGGATGCCCATCAATAGTGCAGTAAGAATAAGAAGGTTTTTTAAAAATTAAACAAAACCTGGAAAGTGGGGTGGGAAATAGGTGAGCAACAGGAAGGGTGGGTGAGTAACAGATTAGAAGTGTGGGAGAAAATATTTTTAGAAAATGGGTGGGATGGGGAGGTGAGGAAGAAGAAACAAATTAGCTTGTTTAAGGGGCAGGGGAAACAACATGGAGCCTAAAGGGGGTGTGGGCCAAGAGAAGGGGGTAGCGGCACACAGATTAAAGAGAGAGAGAATACACATGCACTCTCATGTAGAGCTTAAAGGAAAAGAAAATGCTTCTTCTCTAAATGCAAGCAACATCAGCAGTGGAAGGCTATCAGTCAACCAATCATATCAGTGACTTAAATACTCCTGGTTGAGACAAAAATAAAAATTGGTTGGAAAGCCATCATATCAAGAAATGACAGCTGAGATAGACAACAAAGCTACCCAGTCCTGAACAAGTTGCTGACCCAAAGCATGTGCATATTGGAAACATTAGCCCTGGCCTACAGACAGCCAGACTTTCCTTGGCTAAGGAAGGTATGTCTTTAGCCGCTACCTAAAAATGATTATATTACATTTTTCTCACTTAAATCAGTTATTTTCATAATTTGTATGCTGCCCCAAAGTTTGGCAGTCTTAAATTATTGCATTTAAACAATGTATCATTAATTTCTTTAGAAGACAATCATCCAGTTAATATTATTCTTTAACAGAACAAACTTGTGTTTAATGTCACTTGATACTGTGAATTGCTGATCTTCCCCCATGAGGTTTAAAGTACATTTCAATAGTGCTTCAAGTGCAGTTGCTTCCCTTTGTCCTAATTGCAAAAGAATCTCTGAGGATCTTGAACTAAGTATCACCCTGCCTTCCCATTTACAAGAATCTTTTTTTGTGACATTTTTTATTGATTTCCGTAAGTATAATTAAATTCACAACCATTATATGCAGCCCCATGTTCACACCCCAATTTGCTTACATCTGTACAGTACAGTTTCTACGATAACAGTGGAAGGGTGGGGGTGCCATCAATAAGAGACACAGATGGTAAGTTGGTGGATGTTTCAACTTAATCTTAATGTGAAGGTGGACTCAGTTGGCAGGGCGCTCATAGGTGAGATGGAAAAAAACAACATAAATCAAACACAAAATGAGAAACAGATAGATAAGAACGAATCAACAGTGCTGTCAGTTAAGACCTCCCTAAGGAAACCCACTCTGGAAAAAATTCCCAGGAGGGCCCTGGTCACCACAGGAGCTGTGGTGGTTCTAAGGGGTATAGCCTCTGGATACCTAGTGGCATGGTCCACCACCACTAGAATATAACTGTGCCCAGATGCAGTAGGAGGGTTCATGGGACCAATTATGTCAATCCCAACTCTCTCAAAGGGAACCCCCACCACAGGTAGTGGTATTATGGGGGCCTTTGTGGTACCACCTGACTTACCACTGGCTTGAGAGGTGGTACAGGAGCGACAAAACTCCTTAGTGTCTTCTGACATGTGAGGCCAGTGAAAGTGAGGAACAAGCCTGTCCCAAGTCTTACTTTGGCTTAGGTGACCTGCCAAAGGAATATCATGTGCTAGGGTGAGTAGGAAGCCCCTAGACTTCAGAGGTATGACCAACCTCCTGGTGGCACCAGGCTTGGGGTCTCCACCCTCTGAATAAAGGAGTCCCTCATCCCAATAGATCCTGTGGGACCCACTGATATTCCCAGCAGCCTCAGCAGAAGCTTAATGTCTGAGGGGTTCAAGAGAGGGGCAGGTTTGCTGCTCATGACTCAAATCTGCCCTGGAAGGGCTCCCTGTCCCCAAGAACTCAACCTGATCAGGTTCCAGTTCAACTGGGACAGTTCCTTCACAGGGACTGGGGTCATCTCCCTCAAGAGACTGATCCTCTTTCTGAGCCTGGGGGGAAGACACAGCCTTGCCCCTCCTCCTTCTTCTCTTGGAAGGCACCTGGTACGTCTTTTCAGAATCCAGGGCCTGTTCAGTAGACATCTGTTTGGCCTGTGACCTAGTCACAGCAAACATATCTGCAGAGATGCCCAACATTGCTGCATGTGTCCTGAGTTTCAATTCAGCCCAGGCTGAAGTCTCCAAATCATTGCCCAACAAGCCTTCCACAGGGAGGTCTGAGCTAACCACAACCTTCTTTGGGCCAGTTACCCCTCCCCAGCTGAAATTAACATCTGCCAAGGAATGGTCAGTCCTGACATTGTTAGCATTTGTCACTTGGTACATCTCACCAAGTATGATCTGTCCAGGGTCCACAAGATCTTTTGTCACCATAGTGACACTTGCACCTGTGTTCCTGTAGGCCATGGCCTCCTTGCCATTGATCAAAGGCTGTTGTCTGTATTTGCCCAGATTACTGGGACTGACAAATAAGGTGGCAATATCCATGCCACCATCACAGACTAGTACAGCCTGAGCTGGAGTTCTGACTAGGCCAGAACCCACCTCAGAGCCCCCGGTTAACACTACTAATCCCTTGTTCCCTGTACCACCACCTGTACTTGTGCTAGGGGGTGCAGTTGCCTTAGGGGCAGTGGTGGTAGGAGAATTTTCCTTGGCTTTTGGACAATCAGCATCTTTTGTCCAATGGGTCTTTACCTTACAAAAGTAACACCAAGGTTTTCTCTTGCCTTTTCCTTTGTTGGATGGTGACTCCCCCCCCAGATGCAGGTTATTGGGGCCCTGATGAAAACTTTTGATCTTTACCCTAGTCCCCACCCTTATCTGGAGTTTTAGAATCCTGCTTCTTCTGATCACCACCAGATCTGGTTTTTCTGTTTCACCCTGGTTCTGACCCACTTATCTACCTTTTTTCCCAATTCTTGGGGAGAAGTCAGATCAGAGTCAGCCAGGTATTATGCAACAACTGATTTTGGCAATTATTAAGGATCTGCTCCCTCATAATCAAACTCTACAATCCCTTGAAATCATTCACTTTGCTGCCAGGTAACCAGCCTTCCAGAGCCTTAATAGCACGATCCACAAAGTCTACTCAGTCCTGATTCTGTGCCTTCTGGGTGTCTCTGAACTTAATCCTGTATTGTTCAGTGGTTAAGCCAAACCCATCAATGAGAGCATTCTTCAAGATTGAATAGTTGTCGGAGAGCCACAAGATAGCTGCCCACTGCTCTCGAGGGACCCTCTGAACTTTACAGGCCCTCTCTAAAGCAGTTATCCATTTATGGATGTCATCCCCAACTTGTTAGGGAGGGACAAACTTGCTCAGGTTCCTATTGTCAAAAGAATGTTCCTTAACTCTAGGGACACTGTTGCTGCCACCATGGGACTCTAGTCCCAACTTCTTTCTAGCTCTCTGGACTTCTAGGGATTCCTTGTCTAGGGTCAACTGCACTTGCCTGAGCCTAAACCTAGCTTTCTCAAGTTCAAGTAGTTGATACTCCCTGTCTAAGGAATGGTCCTTCTTGCTAGATACAGAGGTCCCTACAGACTGTCCTGAGTGATGTGACTCTGCAGAGGGAGACCTAGATCTCCTTGTTAAACTCTCCACTCTTCCAGGAGGGGTGAAGAGAGGGTCATTTTGGTCTTCTCCACCATCTCCCTGAAGATCTGAGTTGTCCAGGTGGGAATCATCTTGATCCTCTTGGCCAGGGTTTGAATCTAGGTCATATAGGGTGTCACCTCTTGACCTGTCTTCATTGCCTGCTCCACCCACTCTTTCCTGTTCATCTGACCCAGGGGTCTTCCTATGGTCATAACAGTAACACCTCAATGAGGCGTTGAGTGTTGGCATTTCTCCCTGTCTTCAGCTTTCTAGAGACACCCATGGCTTTCAATTCCTGGAATGTAAACTCATTGTACCTAGAAGGAAGAGAGCCACTGGTGGCTTCTCGTTTAGAAGACATGCTAGATGTGGTGTGGTATATGCACCTACCTAACCTAGTGGGAAATTAAACTCTCTAAGGTTGGAGAAAGGGTGTGCTAGACCCTTGACTACCCAACCCCAAGTTCAGTAGAACTTACTTATTCAAAGCTGGTATTATTATATGTACCTAGTACTTTAGTGGTTTTCAGTTAATCAATACAAAGATGTATCTGGTAAAACAATTGCAAGCTTGAATCCCAACCGCTGCACACCAATGTGAGAAGTTGGCTTGGTATATGCTGTCCACTAATTAAAGTGGGCACTTGCACCAGTCCAAACGACCCTTATGATGTATGAGGTTAAAGATAACCTTTAGAAAGCTATCCTAGTGGTAGCTGTGGAGAGCAGCCTTCAGGCTTAATCTTGAAGGAATGTAAAGCAGCTTGTTTTACCAGAATATCACCTTTAGTATTAATTAAATGAAAGGAGAACCACACAGTAGTTATAAAAATATGTATTTGTTTATATAACACTCTCTAGTATCCTCTACACGAGGAAACAACACAAAGCACACAATACCTTAGCAAAGAAACCGTTGTAAGTAGCACAATACACAGTGGGCTCCAGGGGGAGACCAAAACATATACTAAAATAGTGGAATAAGAACCACGACTGGAGTCGAGACAGTGTATAGAACACGTAGAATCGCAGGGACCCCAAGGAACCACCCAAAGTGAGTAAAAAAGGGACCCCACGGAGGATGGGTGCAGTGTGCTAACACAACCGCGGGCTCCGTACAATTCTATGGGGAAGTCGCGGTTACAATTTTAAAGTTTAAGTACCCTTCTCAGTGGACTTCGAGGAAACCCTATGGAACTTAAGAGGTTGGAGAGCCACCCAACCCATGGATACCGGAGTACCCGTGTTACCTATCCCAGAGGAGCCGGGTGCTTAGTTCTGGAGTGGTGTCGGAAACCGCCGTTGTTTTCAATGGAGAGTTTCAAGGAAGAGCTGCTGCCGGGAAGGAAGAAAGTGTCTGTAGGAATCCAAGGGTGGATTTGTGATGGAAGGAACCTGAAAGCAGAGGGACAGAGTCTGGGTCACTTCATGGTGACCAGGGGCTCGGTAGACGAATGCCCACCGATGTCGGGTGCTTCAGGTGCGAAGAAGGGATGCTTGACTCTGCAGCCACGAGGTCCAGGAGATGTCAAGGATGACCAGGAGCCGGAGGCAAGCTGTCCCACGAAGGATGTCGAGTGCTGAGGGGTCAGTGTCCGGAGGGAGCACCAACATGCCTTGGCAAAAGCAACCCACGCTGGAAGGTCAAGCAGGTTACGGTGTGGACCAGCAAGGTCCAGGAAACTCACCAAGCAATGGGGAGTCAGGGCATGTCTGGAGCAACCAGAGAAGCTCAACAGAATTCAAGATGACCCTCAAGAGGACCCACAGGCCAAATGACCAGGAGTCGCAAGGAGACCTCGAGCAAGATCACACAGTACCAGCCCACGGAGCACTCGGTGCAAAGAGGCCAGAGTTCTTTGGTGGAAATACTG
Organism: Calotriton arnoldi; assembly: GCA_963921515.1. Lineage (NCBI taxonomy): Eukaryota > Metazoa > Chordata > Amphibia > Caudata > Salamandridae > Calotriton > Calotriton arnoldi. The sequence goes on from CAWUFW010000465.1 coordinate 701,860, forward strand.
CTCGGGGTCAGGACTACACGAAGTCCAATGCACAAGCTCGGGAATTGCCAACAAGCATATGCACTTGCAAAAATACATGGTGCACAGGGGTTCGGGTTATGCCGTCCCTGCGAGGGACACTGGCCTCAAACTCGGTGAGAGGGCAGCTCAACCTTAAGGTACTTCAAAACCCACCTCCTGTGTTGCTGGAGCCTTCGGAGTCTGCAAGAGCTCAGGGTCAGCAGACCGGTCAATTGCGTTACGGTGCCTGCAAATGCAGGGGAGTGACTCCTTCACCCCAAGGGAGATTTTTCAGATGTCTTTAATGCTCCATAGGTCCTGCACAGAGCCTTTATGGTGCAAGGGCACAGACAATGCTTTGGACAGAGAGGGGGACGAAGTCGGGCCCAGTCAAAGTCCAGAGTGTTCAGACTGACGAAGGTCAGTGGTTTCTTGTTTCAGAATCTTGTCCACGTCAAATCTAAGGTTCTACAGCCAGGTAAGCTCTTATGTACCCACGGGAGAGGGTTAGACAGATTCATGGGACCCTCCTAGGGGAGGGTCAGGACAGAGGGGTGGTTACACCCATGTTCTTTGTCCAGTTTCATGCCAGAGCAGGAGCCAACGGCTCCAAGAACTGGTTTGAGCTGGATTATGCACAGGGACACCAAATGTGCCCCTTGTGCAGACTTTCAGGCACTTTGGAAGTGCCCCCACCCCACTCCAATACACTAAATCCTGTCTGGGAGGTGGTCACACCTCCCTGTGACAGGATGCCTATTGTGCTGCCTTCCTCTGCTCGAGCTTGGCTCAGCAGCAGGAGGGCAGAAATGTGTCTCTGGTCGGCAGCATTAATTTTGTGCTGTCCGGGTCGAGAAGGCTGGAACCGGGAAGACCAGGGACCCACGAAGCCTACTTCTGAGGGGTAGAATCATACCTCCCACACCGGTTACCGGTGTGGAGGTACGATTCCAAGGTGTTTGATACCAAACACAACATATTTTGTTTCAGCCGTTTTCGAGATAGCATTTACCGCGAGGTTATAATGCACCTCTACCTATATGTCTGGCTGAGTCACAGACAACCCGGGAGAATGGTCTCCGAAGGCTGCAGAGGGGCTCTGCTCATGCAGGGGCACCCTCTCACGTAAAACCCAGCACCCTGCCTTCAGGATTCTTAAGGCCTGCTATAGGGGTGACTTATAAGTTTTAAGTGCAGTGACCTATAGATATAGTGAACCTATATCTAAAGTAAGTGATGCAAGCACCAGCCTACACAGGCTGCAATGGCAGACCTGTAGTTCCATTTTGCATGGCCTCTCATGGGTGGCATAATACATGCTTTAGCCCATGGGAGGCCTCTGGGGTACCTATGCCCTGGGTGTACGTTTACCATATACTAGGGACTGATAAGGATACCCCAGTATCCAATCTGGAGTGTACCTAAGTACATGTCATAACATTTTAGGGAGAAAGCAGATAGACTGGGGTCCTGATTAGCAGGATCCCAGTCAGACTAGTCAAAAACAGTGTAACATCAAGTAAAAAGTGGGGGTAACCATAAGAAGCTATCCTACTTTCCTACAAACATTGTCTGCATTAAAGGGGCGTGCAATGGGTGTTATTGTGGGCATTCCCAGAAACACTCATGGCTTTTTGACACTGTCCCAGATTTACAAAGAATCGTAAATCTGAGGCAGCGCCAAAAACGTTCCCAGGGGAGGCATAAGGGTGGCGCAACAAGTAGAAATATTTTATTCGCCTACGTTTTTTTGCTCTTTCTTTGTGTGCTGCATTCTGCAGCACACATAGAAGGAGTAAAACTCCATTAATTATTGCTTTTGTGCAGGAAGGTGTCCCTTTCTGCACAAAACAATCACCCTTACAATGCAGGCACCCTTGCACCATGGCGCAAGGATGCCTGCCCTGGCGCATGGCCGCCCATTGTGTGCCAGCACAGGGGAAAAGGATAGATATGCACCATATCTCATAGATACAGTACATTCCTGCCCTTCTCTTGTGACTCAGGTCATTGCAGCAAGATCCCTTGCTGCGCTGCGCTGCCCTGCACCAAAATCTCATAAATGAGGCCCTCAGTCTATGTCCCCCTCCTCGCTTTCAGGTGGTGTCCAAAGTCTGCCAGAGCTATCCAGCTGGGAGCAATCCTGCAAGATAGCATCCCACGCTTGGTTTCGGTGTAGCGTGCTACTCGCCTAAAAGCTCTTCAACACCTCATCAAGGGTAGCAAGTGCTATACATGCAAACCTTTTCCCTCTTCTATCCCTCCACTATCCTTCTCAATCCAAATAACAGACTAACATATCCACCGCTCAAATTAATTTCATATTTCACTATACTAATTCACCACTAATCCTTTGAGTTCCAGAGTAGCGCGGTACTCGCCGAAAAAGCGCTTCGACGCCTCATCAGGGATAGTAAGTGATATATAAATGCAATACAGTATTCCGGGGCCCTGACACCCTGCCGTGCTCCCCCCTGAAGAGGCACTCCCTCACATTCCACCCATTTGATTAGCTCACACTCCACGGTAGGAGGTTAGTTCCCGTGGGGCATTCCAAGAGATTGCCAACCGGCAGCGTGCCAGTACCAATGCTAGATCTGCAAGGATCAATGCTAACTGCCCTCACGCAGGGTCTCGGGAAGAGTCCCAACAGAAAATAAGACAGGTTTATCGAAATGAGGCGCCCAGTGGTTGCAGCTATGTATTTCATGATAGTGTCCCAGTAATTGAGAAGTAAGGGGCAATTTCACACCATATGGTAGAAATCTGCTCCTCTGTGTCCCACCACGGGCATGCTGCACCTGCCTCGAGAAACATTGCATTGATTCTTTTGGGGGTAATGTAGACCCAATGTAAAAAGTAGTACTTGTTACAGATGAAATCTGATATTCCTAGATGTGCTTGGTGTGGACTCTAGAATGGCGTCCCAGTATTTGTCAGCTATCGGAGTACTTATATCCTCTGTCCAGTGGTCGCACAGCCCCTGGAGGCAAACCTTAGCCTGTCGCAGCAATGAGTTATATAATAGTGAGATTACCAGAGTCTTACCAGTCATCGGACAGATGACCTGGAGGGCATTGTGCGACAGTGGCTCAACAGCAACAGTCTTCCAGCTCACTTGTATTGTGCCCCTGGTAGCTCCATGGAGCAAAAAGTGGTGAGAAGAGAGCTCAAACTTGTCTACAAGGCCCTGGAAATCCCTGAGCACCTCGTTTTCAAAGAGTCTCCCCAGTGAGCATAGGCTAGCCCTCTCCCACTTCCACACGCCATGCCAGTCTCCAAGAGGGTGTAAAATGAACAAGGCCATAATCAAGAGTTCACAGGCATAAGGGAATTGGTGCAGGCTCGCTGAAGCGCTCTGGCCCAGGCATAACTGAGAGTGGTAACCCATTGATGACAAAAGGTGGCAGAGTCATTTCATGAATCAAGAGGGACCTGCAATATTTCCTGTTTAATGGCTAGTGTTATGTCAGTACCAAAGCCTTTCTTAGAATTACTTTCCATACTTTCCCCAATATGAATCTTCTGTTTCAGTGGTTCTGAAATTACCATTGGCTTGTCGATATTATAAGTCCTCCAACCTTAACAGGGAACTCATGATGACTTGGAGAAGTAATGAAGGTTTTACAAATACTTCTCGTTCATGGATTGTTCTTCTTACTCTCCTTGAATGGACCAGACCCATCTCTTAATGCCACAGTGCTGCTAAATCATAACTAGAGGGGTGAGTTTGGAATCCTTGACCATAGGAAGTTCTCCTTGATGACTCCAGGCCATCAGGGAAAACAATATAGCAGCAGAGTTTTTCTTTACAGAAAACTCTATAAGGTAGAACTCTAGTCCAATATGTTACATCAAGATGAACAATACTGACAAATCTCATAATGAACTAGCTTGTTATATGAACGTCTAGGACTATAACCTATTGGCCCTGAGGACATCGAGTCTTATTTGACCATAAAGCACATCTATTCCAAACACTGTTCCCCTTCTTAAATGTGAGAATGAATCTTCTTTTTTAATAATTAAATGTATTCTTGTACCTATCCTGTTGTCACCATATTTTAATTCTCTTACGCTCAGTCTTTGCCAGTCTCTTCCTTTGCGATTTTATCCATCCTAGTTTTTGTTTCTTTTATCCAATGTCCTTCTCTTTTTGCCATTATATTTCTCTTGTTGTTTCACAAAATTTGCTGAGGCAAAGTCTTGCAATTTCACACTCTCTTTAAGGTGATCAGACACCACAAAAGAGTATTCAGGGTAAATTTTGCTTACTTAGGCACTTTGGATGAGAAATTAAATCCCCAAAGTGTCTGGAAGAAATGATTTTCAAAGAAGGTAGCAAACTTTGGATATTGATTCCTAATTGTTCTATGTATTTTCTTCAGAGTTCAAAAATCTTATCCTCAAGCTTTATTTATTGCCTTTAAACTTCAGTTCATCGAGGGTAGTCTCTCATCTCTGTTTTTGGTTCCATCCTTACCACAGTTAATCTCTCTGTATCAAACCAGAATGTCTGAATAAGAAGTAAGTAACTAGGAAGGGGGCGATTACAAGGCAATGAAAGAATTCCATGGCTTACTGACTTTTCTGTTAGGGAAAGTTTAAACGAAAAGTCTTATTTTGCAGGCTACTACAAGTTATGCTTGATTTGCTTTCTTGTTTCTTTAAACAACCACTCCTCCAGTTGGTAAAATGCAGTCATTTTCCGCCATTAGACTATGAGACCCCCATCTGGTGGATCTTTATGGTCTAACCAACAAGGCTTGCCAGCGTCGGGGTGTTATAATTTTATCAGGTTTCATTCTAGCGTTCACCCTGCTTCTGATTCTTGTCCAGTGGCAAACATTGATATATCTCAGAGTCTGCCTCTTGTAATCTGAATTGCATTTTTGTGCATAATCTAAGCTGCACTTTCACACACATTTTACTCTTTTTTAGGTCTCGCGTAGACAGCGCATGCGCTGTCGCAAGACCTATAGTAAACAGAATATGGAGGGTAATTTGTCTTGCAGCTTGTCATTGGTTAAGTGTGGCATTGCTCTTCTTATCTGGCTTATTGTTGGCTGAAGATCCGATATGTCACTTCCGTTTTAGCAGGAAGCAGCACCGACCAACTACAGTTTAGTTACGCTGCTGGCTGTTATCTTTTTATTTAGGGACTACTTGTTTTGTTTACTGCTCGCATTTCCACATCTGCCAGCTTTCTGCCCTCACCAGCGTCACAGCTGCTGGCCATGGCGTGCTGTGCTAACTCGGCCCACCATACTCCCAGCGCCGGCTCCGGCATCCTGGGTGCCACTAAACGACCATCTGACACTCATTCACTTAATCTTTCCTTAACTACAACTGACTGTCCGTTGGGAATGCAACTGGTGCTCATTTAAATCACTGCTACCTTCGAGCGGAGTTTGCGCTATATAAAAACAAAAACAAAAAAAACATCGAGCAATACTGTTTAGGTCGAGCCTCGAGTAGCACGCAAGCGCTGCTTAGAGGCGAAGACTTTTAGTAAGTGAGTTTTGAAAGCAGTCCCAAAAACGCTCGTGCGTCGTGGCTGGCCTTTTTGAGATGGGTACGCGCGGCAGACATGTGTTTCCAATTATCGTGCGCGATAATTGGAAACACATGCCGGCAAAAGGCCATGACGCACGAGCGTCTGGTCAGCTGAGCAGGCTGCGCGCTCCCTCCTCCCCCTCCGCTCCCTCTGTGGTGCGCGCGCACCACTGTTTTTTTTTTTTAAACCGCGCGGCCGCCATTTCTTTTTCATTTTGAAGCCTGGTTAAAGTAAATGTGATTAGTGCTTGAAAAAAAAAATACGTTCACAGGATATTCCCTCAGTCATGAATGAAATGTCAACACAGCTCTGCAGACGCATAACAAGTATGTGTTCGTGAGTCGACTGTTGCTGCAGACGAGCGGGGGCGGTGCGGATGAATGGACGGGTTTGGGGGCGCGCGGAGGCTGGTCTCGAGCGCAGCTTGTTCATAAAGTGCTTCCCGGTTTGAGGAAAAGTCTTTTATTTATCGGATGAAGCGTTCACGAAATTGAGCGCTCGCTACGTGTCAACACCTTGCACTGGCAAGGAAGGGTTAAATATTTGAGCGAGGATTAGAGGAGTGGTGGTCGCAAAAGACAATGGAGTATCTCGTGCGAGACATTGACTTGGTAATGTTATACTGAGCTGTCTGAACCTGGAGATGGCGGGAGAGCGAGGCTCTGAGCGGGCAGGGCTCCTCTCATGGAGGCGGGGTGGTCGCGCGGGAAAGAAGGCTGGAGGTGTGCTCTGCGAGGCTCTGTTTGTCGAGCTAACATTGCGTCAATGTGAACCGCTTATCTGGGAACAGAAGCATATATTGTTCTTTAAATGGGGCCTGATGGGAGCGCACATACTCCAATTATTTTTGTTGTAGGCACTTGAGAACCCACGCCGAGATTCAAGCCTGATTCCCAGTTCCAAAGTCGGCAGCTCGCTATGTTGTGCCACATCCTCTTTCTAAAGCAATCTAGTGTCTCCTAGAGCATATATACTCACTATGCACTGCAGTAATTTTAAAAAGAACATTCACATGTGTCAAAATGGTAATTCCAGGCCAGGTGAAAATAGAGTATTCCGTTCCTTGTTTTGGGCTGGTCTCACTCTCTCTCCCCCCCCCCTGCTGTGGTTTCCTTAGTGACGCAGCAATGACCCATGGAATTGCCGCGCCCCCTCCTATACTGTACCTTGCAATGCATGGGAGTAACGAGAGGCAAGCCTGCTGCGACCCGAAACGTAAACACTTTTTAAATAAGTGATATGGGGTTAAACAGCAGAAGCAGCATTTCACAGATAACGTTGCTGATATCCATTTAATTCTTCCCTTGTAGTTACCAATGCCTGTCCTGCCAGGAATGGGGATTTGACAATAAAGCAGAGGTTTCCTTCTTACTTGTTTCGCTGTGGATTACGCAAATGTGGTTGCATTAATCGAAGCACGCTTTGGCATGGAGCATAAATAAACTATGACACCCCCCCCCCCCCTCCCAAAAGAACCAGATCTGGAGGATGCCACCCCCCCAAAAAATACTAAAAGAACCAACCACAGCTGGAGGATACCTCTGCCCGTGTGAAATACACAATGTAATGCGCAAGGCGCTTGTGTGTGTTGGGTTGGGGAGGCTGGGGTGGTGCCGTGCTTGTGATCGCTGCTCACGTGTATTGCCATTATTATTGTTCCATTCTCCTGCTATGTTGTATCGTAATTGTAAAGCACTCTGATGCTTGTGGAAGCGCTATATAACAACTCTCAATAAAATAATAAAGTGGGGATGATGACCATCCATGCATCCTGTGCCTCCCATTAAATGGTCACTGCCTTTGACCTCAACAAGGTCACCCTACAAAGCCTTCTGACGTCACTCCAATTAGGGGCTCCAGAGTGTAGTGGAGTGGAGCGTATGACTGTGCAGCCAGGCACTGCTGCTTCCTTCACCTGCTCTTGTGTGCACTTATGGATACTGTTACCAGCCTCGTCACCTCATGCCCTCCCCTCCACCTGCGCGTACTGTCACACGGCAGTAAACGTTAGCGCATGTGCCCCTGTCACCACAGCCTCCCTCCGACTTCATCTATCCAAGCTGCAGTGTTTCAACAGTGAACTGTCTTCATGGTGCAGCTGGCTCCTCCAAGGTAATTGCTTTATCCACAAGCAACTAATTCGTGTAGTTGGTCTTTATAAATTAGTCAAAAGCAACATATATTTAAAAAATACGCAACACTTCATACCTGCACGACTACGGCCTCTAAACATGTCTCATCAATTAGTAAGCTATTTCCATTAATGTGTTCACATATTCAGCTTAAAACACTTAACTCCAATTGGAGTCATGTTGAGAATGGTTGCAGTGGTAAACAACCTCTGGAACAATATCTGCAAACGATTTAGAACCACAAAGCTCTGGACACTCTTGTTGCAGGGACTTGCCCTAAATTAGGGCCATTTTGGGGTCAATTCACAGTCACTTGTGCCCATGTGTCTAGTGCTTGATACAATTGCTTAGACTGTTTGAAATTGCTGACAGTTTTGGCCGAGCAGTGAGATGCAGTGATTGTTCGAGGATCACACAGTGTTGTCAAGACGTGAAGCTGGGATTAGAACCGCAACCAGCAGTCTGTTCAATGGATCACATCCCTTTCTTCAGGTTGTTTCAGCTGCCGGATATAAACCAATGTAGATGTGGAGCTGCGATGGATGTTCAACCTCCAGAGGTGGGCCATGTGGGATCCAGTCAGGGCGTGTAATGAGTGGAGAAGGCCTGTGACCAGGGTTCTTGGATACTGGTAAACTAGCCAGGGTATGTTGCCGTACAGCACTAGCATTAACATAGCCATTTTCCTGCTCCTGTATGTCCCTGCACTGCTCACTCCTTTCCCCATTTCCGTGCACAGGCCAGTGTAACCAGACTGTCTCTCCTGCATGCCCCTGTACTGCTCACTCCTCTCCCCACTCCCTTCACAGGCCAGTGTACTAGTGTAGCCAAGCTGTCTCTGCTGCCTTGTACCTTGCTCACGTCTCTCTCTCTGCTCCCTGTGCAGGCCAGTGTAGCGAGGCTGTCTATCCTGCCTCCTGCCTTGCTCACGCTTTCTCCTGCACAGATATAGTTGGGCTGTCTCTCCTTTTCTTGGCATGCTCACATGTCCACCTGTAAAACCCCTGTATTTTCATTCTGCTCAAGTAGCATTGCCACGATGGCTTTAAAATGGTGAATTCCACGTATAGGGGTCTACATTTTTTCATCTAAGGACAACAGCAAGTGAGCAACATCAGGGAAGGCTGTTTGTGCCATATGAAATTTACCCTAATTAACATTCCATTTTACGAACAGGGCATGCTGTAGCACTGCAATGCATGCTGGGTACGAGTTCATATATTGCACTGCTATTTCCTTGCTGCTAAACCACTCTTTGATCATTACACAGATCAGGGTAATGTGCTGCATGGCTAAACACTTATAAGGTCCCAAAGGCGAGACCTATTGGCTATGCCAATGCTTGTTTTTTGGGGGGACTGCAAATTCAGTGTATTTATGTGCTTGTTATTTACGAGGGGCACTTTGGTGGGTGCGTGTGTGGTGGCGCGCCTTTTATCAGCACGGCGACTGCTTCACAGCCTCCACGCTTCATGTTTCATGAAGCTCAGCGGACGCTGTGTTGCTAAAACAATGCACGTCGCTGCTGCTTCGTCTGCCCTGTAAATATTTTTTTTAATCTAAAGATGACCACCACGATGCTTTGCTTCGCCTCTCACAGCCCTCTCTCCCTCCCCTAAAGCCAATTTCCCCTCCCCCTCCTTTTTAGAGTGCTTTGTTTGCCCGTCTGTATAAAGCCAGGCGCTGGCTGTCTGTGCAGTTCATATTTCACTCTGCCTCTCTCCTCCCTGTCATTCCTGGCTCACTCTGGCATTTCTGCGATTTTTTTTCCTGATTTTTTTCCTCCTTATTCTTCGCTTCATTCCCTTGTCCGTCTCTAGTCATTGCCTCCACGCTCTCTCTCCATTTATATGCCCTCTCCCCCTCCATCACGCTCTGGGGTAAAGGTGCGGTTTACAAATTCTCTCATCAGCCAATCACTCAGTGTGCCACAGGACATTTACGCAACATGCACTCCTGCAGAGAGTATCCCCTTTGGATGGTACGCACGATCATTGGTGGGCAAAGTTTTTGTTACCTGAGCAAAGTTCTCAAGTCGGCATGTGTTTTTGCTCCGCACACTGCCAATATTTCCTCGTGAGTGGTGTACATAGTGCTAGACGTGGATATAAGCTTCTTAAATAAATGTACTGGAGGGATGTTCTCAATGTTATGTTTTTCTCCAAAAACTTAAAAGTAACAGTTATATCCTGACAATAACGTGAAGATTCACATAAAGGAAACTTAGCAAACTACAGGAAGCAATCTCAGTATATCGTGATTCCACAGATAAGCATTTGTTATCCGAGGCTGAAAACTTGCTTTTGTGAGGCTTACTCCTTTTTTTCTCAAGAGGTTTTACCTATATTTCAAAGTTTGAAATATAGGTAAAACCTCTTGAGAAAAAATGCCGGTAATATGGTGGTTAAAAGTTGAAAGTGCCTTGTTGTTGCCTGGCAAGGAGTTCCGCCCACTAATCACGGGCCTCCGTGGTGCTGGATTTGCACGGGCGGGTCAAACCTCCCGAAATAAGACTGCACACTCTGTACAGCTTGGATCGGGAGCGGAGGCATTTATTTGTGGGGAGACTCGCAATAGACCACACACCTCGTTTCTATATGAAATATGACTCTGGTGCATGCCTGATGTGATCTCTGTTCAGCCATCCCTTACCACTATCTGGCGCAAGCTTCCTGTGCCTTCCGCAGGCTTCCTGCCCCTTGCCGAGAGCCGACCTTCTGGTCTGAGAGAAGGCTCCCCTATGGGACACTCCGACCACTGTGCTCAAGCTGAACACATTGCACTTGGGGCTGCAGCATACCTATAACAGTGGTCCAGTGAAGAGTAGAACGAACTGCAGACTACAGCTGTCCTACTAACATTTCACCATTTAAACCGAGTAAACAACTTAAATAGTACTTCTGCAGATCAGTGCAGTTTCACAGCTACTGAAAAGGTAATCCAGCCTCCCTCTCTCCATTCCTCAGCAAACCCCCCCCTACCCGCCCAAGTGGCCGCCTGCATTTTAATAACAAGACTGGCGGTATGCATAGAACTGGTGTTTGTCCTGCAGTGCTGTAAGTAAGATATACTCTGGGTCACTGGAATTATGTGTTTGTGCTGTGGCAGTGTTTTTCATATAATTAGCTATTTGCCACATAATCTATCATCTATTGTATAATCTGCAGATTTTAACAGAAAAAATTTGTTTCTTGCTTAAACGGTCCAAAAGTTACTAAAACGCAGCCACATATGTATGTTGCTGCACAGTGGAAGGCCCTTTGCATAGGTTCACTGGTTACCTTTCCGTTGCTTATTACTATATTTTGGAGATAATAAACCAACACTAATGATGTGCACCCTATGCCCAAACACTGTGTAAAAATGAGAAAATAATAAATACTATCACAGAATGTACCACAAGCTGCATAATTTGCCTTCTCTTGCCGCTTAATTTAGTCAACCCTGCCACATAAATTGTCCCTCTGATGCTGCCTAATTCCAGTGACTCTGGCTATACTTCACGTAGCCTCAGTCAGCGGTTCACAATTATTACATGCTGGCAATAAACTACTTTAAGCAGAATTATACCAATATATAGCCAAAATACACAACATGTATGTTTTGACACATATAATTTAACTATCTTTTGCAGTTTCCCACATGAATGGTATTGTATTTCTCTACAAAGCATTATTATTGCTGATTGAAGAGCAACTCAATCAATATTAAATAACGCTTTACAGTGTGGTACCTACTGTTGCTTGCCCTTAACTTTACATATGTCTTTATTTTAAATTGTGTGACACCACATGCTTGCAGTGATAAACAAGCATTTGCAATGCAATAGGTCTTGCATTACTGAAAATTTGAGCTATTGGTGTTGCAAATAATAATGCAACGCCAATAGCTCAAACTTTCAGTAATGCGAGACCTATTGCATTGCAAATGCTTGTTTTTATTCCCGCTCCAAGATGGGAGCCTGCTTCTTGGAACCGTAAATAAAAAAGACATGGATGCTGCATCATGCCATATGTGCACCCATGCATGGTGATGCATGCATGCGTATACTTCATCACACTGGCCGGCCCGCCAAAGCGTCATGACATACTTGCGTATGTCAGATGAAATATGCATGCATAAAGATGATCACACTTTTTTTTCCTCTTTTTTTGCTGATGCAATTTAGCATTTGCAAACATGCATTTTTTAAATCTTTCTGCGGATGCAGAACAGCATCAGCAAAAAACATTGGTAAAACCAACAGGCCTGCATTGCTCTTAAAAGGGCGAGACTGATTGGTGTTTACCTATGTTTGTTACAGTGACAATCTTTAATTCCACCTTCTGTGGGTCTTAGCACCAATTTAGAGGCTATTCTTACCTGGGTCCGCAGGGTGAATGATATGTCTAAATCTGGGTTCTGCTCTTTATCCATCACTGTGCAAGCGGTCAGATGCAGAGATTGTATGGGCTTCCAACTGTGCTGCACTTCTTTGCTCCTTTCATCTTTGAGTGTCTCTTGCCACCCTTTCTGCCTTTGTCTAAGCTTCTTTACTGACTCTATTGCTTGTGGTGATTCTCGTGTTTGTCTTTCCCTCCACTTGTCCTCACTTTCCTGTGTCTATCTCCCTTCCAATGCCTGAGCTTTACTACCTCACGGATCTTCTTCTCTGCATGCAGGTTTCGCCTCCACGCCTGTCTCATTTGTGGCCTGTGTTGTTCTGCGCCTCTGCTGTGCTTTCACCTTCCTCTCCTGTTAAATCCTTTGAGTGCCTTTGCAGAGTCCTTGTTTAGTCGGAAATCTACTGCAATTCAATAAATACCTGATGACTGCTGTTAACACTTGGAGTGTGTGCCAGCTGTCCGCCAGCTGTCACTCCCGGCAGACAGAGCCATCAAACATCGCCGAGGATTGGCTGAGCTCTCTCCCTTCTTTGTCTCTTTCCAACACCTCTCTCCCTCGCCCCCTTCCCTCCCTCTGCCTCTCTTAAGCTCTACCTTCACCCCCATCCCTTTTCTGTCTCCCTTGTGGACCCTCCCTGTCTGCAGTGCTCTGTCATTACTCCCTCATCACATGCTTCTCACACATCTCCATCCCCCTCCCTCCAGCTATCACCCCTCCCTCACCTTCTGTTTCCGACTGTGGTTCTAGCTCCCGCAGAGCTCTGCCAATTTCAGTTTGATTGAACTTATTTGCTTTGTTGTTTTGACATTTGCATTGCTGGATATAGGTACTTCAGTGCTATGCGAGAGGCGAGATGTTAACATTCAGTTCGTTACTCCTGCTCCCCTGCCATCCCTCTCCCTTCCCCTTCCCTCCCCCCTGCATTTTACCCATCTGCCTGCCTCTCTCTTCCTGTGTGTGTCCTAGTGCGCCCTTTTAGTTTTACTAATTGTTATGGCTTTCACATGTAATCCGCCGAGTGCCAGTGGCTCATATAAATTTTCCTATGAATATAATGCGCTGGTTAATTGTGCTGCCTTCTACTGTTGTCGGCTAGATTTTGTCTTGTAAGTTATATAAGAGACACAAATGGAGATGGGAGGAATGCTTGCAATCTGTCTAACCACTTGCAATCACTCGGGTAGCATTCCAATCCATAGTTCATTTGCCCACTGTTAGAAATGGGATCTCTAGTTGGCAAGGGCTTGCACCTTTGTCCAAGTAGGGACCCTTCTTCCTAGTCAGGGTAAGGGTTGTTACACTCGTGAAGTAACCCCTCCTCACCCTCGTGGTAGCTTGGCACGAGCAGTCAGGCTTAATTCAGAGGCAGTGTGTAAAGCATTTGCACATAACCAACAGTAATACAGTGTAAGCACTACAAACGGACACCACACCAGTTTAGAAAAATAACCAATATTTTATATACTTAAGACAAGACCAATTACGACAAAAATCCACAATACTATACTTTACGAATGAATGCTTGATACGGTAACTTCTTCTTTGCAGGAATAGCACAAAAGCAAAGTTCGTACGAGTCGGTAGCTCCGTCCGAGCCTACAGCGATGCTGAAAACCACAGAGTCTAACAGTTCCAGCCGACCGCGTCGATACGGGCCAGCAGAGTCGTGAACAGACTCGGTCACAGTACCTTTCTCGTTGTGGCTGGTACGGAGTGTACGAGCCGGTCGGCATTCGTCGCGGTTGCGGTGCAAGACGGAGCGATGCAAGGTGCGGTGTCCCTCGATGCGGTGCAGGCAGCGGCTCGATGAGCGTCGTGCAGACGGAGTCGGTGAGTCCAAGGCGTGCGATGCAGGGTGAGACGATGCTCGATGCGGTGCTGACAGGTTGCAATGCAGGCGACCTAGCCGGAGTGCGGGAGCTGGCGTCGGACAGCGGTGCGAGTCGGAGCGGTGCGTCGCAGACGTGCGAGCGGTGCCCCAAATGCGGTGCGGTCTCGACTCTAGAGCCAGTTGCAGCGACAGTGTCGGTCTGGTCCGGCTGGCCCAGTGAAGCGATGCGATGCGATGCGAACTGCGGTGCCCACAGGTCACGGTGCAAGCAGTGGCTCGATGTTGGCGGCGTCGGACGTCGCCCACGGTGAGACCAGGGTTGCGATGCGAAGCGGGGCGATGCGGTCTGCGGTGCAAACAGGTCACCGGCCAGGGATGGATTCGGTTGACGGAGTCGGTTGCGGTTCCCTTCCTCTGTGGCAACTGAAACAGCGTTCCAGAAGCGGTACCCAGAGGCTTGTGAAGTCTTTGTAGTCCCTGAGACTTCTTAACAGGAGGCCAGCTCGGTTCCTGGCCCTTGGAGATACTCAGCACAAGTTTGTAGAAAGTTCAGTCCAGTCCTTTCACTGCCCAAGGCAGAAGCAGCAGCTGCAGGCCAGCCCAACAAAGCAACAACACAGCAAAGGGGCAGTACTCCTCCTGGCAGCTCTTCCAGCTCTTCGTCTTGGCAGGTTCCTTGATTCCAGCGAGATCTAAATTCATGGGGTCAGGGCCCCAATATTTATATCCCAAATTCCTTTGTTCTCTGAAGGCAGAGAGGCCTTCGCCTAGTCCAAACCAGTTCTGGAGCACTTTGTTGACAAGTCTCCGTCCCTTCTTTCAGTGAGTAGGCCAGGGACATCAGACGCACCACAGGAGGTGGAGCCAGCATTGTGGAGGGAAGGCACTGTCCTATTCAGGGCCCAGGTGCGACCCCTCCCACCCATCTACAGGTCGATCTGGCTATTCAGCCCTGCGCTGACTCACCCTGTCTCCTGGCATCCCCCAGCCCCTGTCACTCACATTCCAGACAAGGAATACACAATCTCGCAGAGGCAGGCTTGGATGGTTAGACAAGAAAATACCCACTTTCTAAAAGTGGTATTTTCAAACACAGAATGTTAAAACCAACCTTACTAAAAGCTGCATTTTATCATTCTGAGTCCAGGCATACTAAACTCGAATTTCTACCATGTTCCCGGGGTCAGTTAGGATTATAAGCTGTAATAATCAAAACTGCCCGTTCTGGCCTAGGGGAACAGGTAGCCTTGCAATAGTGAAAAACGAACTAGGCTGTAATTCACTATCAGGACATGCCGCACACACCCGGGCATGTCCTACCTTTCGCGTACAACGCACCCTGCCCACAGGGGTACCTTGGGCCTACCTTAGGGGTGACTAACATGTAGCAAAGGGAAGGTTTCGGGACTTGCAAGTGTGTGCACTTGCCAAGTCGACATGGCAGCCCCAGGCTGCGCACAGGCTCTGCGATGGCAGGCCCGAGTTACACTTTACGGGCTGTTTGCGTGGGTGGCACAATCCAGTGCTGCAGCCCACCAACAGCATTTGGTCTATAGGCTCTGGCACTCGCAGTGCACTTTACAAGGGACTGACACATAAACCAAATAGGCCAATCATGGAAACACCAATCCATAACACATTTTATACAGGAGCACTTGCACTTTCCCACTGGACCGCAGTGAGGAAAGTGCGCAGAATCATCACACCAGCAAAAACAGAGTCAAAACCGGGAGGTCAGAAAGCAAAAAGTCAGGGGAAACACGCCAAAAGATGCCAAGTCTAACACCCACGATGCCACCTCAGCTTGGACGCAGCCAAATGCAAATCAGTCTTGACCCTGCTCCAATAGGAGCAGTCCAGAGCAAACTGCCAGGCGAGATCTTCCCTGAACTGGAACACAAGCAACCCCAGGCTGGTTTTGCGCTTGTTGGAGCTCATCAGTTGGATGTAGCTTTGCTCCAGTGGCACACTGAGCACAGGACCCACATCTGGGCATACCCTTGCCATTTAGGGCGTTACATCAAATGCACAAGCATGAAGGGAGGTGTTGGAAAATGGCCCTCTCTGAAGGGTCACCCCAAATTTTTTGCCTTCCTCCTCCTGTTTTTCTTAACTAAAGTTCTTTTTATTGTTTATCACAGAGTAAAACATGTACATGAATGACATTGTCAACAAGAAGATTTACAGGCCAGAGGCAGGTTTGAATAAGCCTACTAATAGCAATGTTCATTATGGTACCCTAAGTTCCTCTTTCTCTGACTTCATTTTTGTTGACTTTAGGACTCTGGGCACTTTACCACTGCTAACCAGTACTAAAGTGCATGTGATCTCTGCTTAAAGCATGGGAACATTGGCTTATCCACAATTGGTATATTTAATTTACTTATAAGTCCCTAGTAAAGTTCACTACATGTGCCCAGGGCCTGAGCATTTAATGGCACTAGTGGGCCTGTAGCACTGATTGTGCCACTCGCTTAAGTAGCCCTTTAAACCTGTCTCAGGCCTGCCATTGCAGAACCTGTGTGTGCAGTTTTAAACTGCCATGTCGACCTAGGAAGTGAAACCTCTTGCCAGACCCAAACTTTCCTTTTTAATACATATGTCACCACTAAGGTAGTAGGCACTGGACAGCCCAAGGGCAGGGTGGAGTGTATTAAAAATGTAGGACATGTACTTTAAGTTTGATATGCCCTAGTAGTGAAAAACTCTTAAATTAGTTTTCCACTACTGCAAGGCCTTTCTCTCCCATAGAATAACAATGGGATTACCTTATTGCATTTTATAAGTGTAATTTTCAATTGAGAAGAGACTGGAACCCAGGGTTTGGTGTCTCTGGAATCACAATTTAAAATCACAATTTATGGTGAAGTCGAATTTTAGATTGTAATTCTGAAAATGCCACTTTTAGAAAGTTGAAACCTACGGAAGGCTTGGGTCCATGCGCAAACTAGATAGGACCACTAATATTTTCTATACAAAAAGATCTAGTTGCATAAATCCATTAAGAACTAAACAAACAACGAGCCGATGTTGCTAATCCACAAGCTTGTGTGATTTATTCCACTTTTCTTTTTTACTTTCGAGAAAAATATTTGAATACATTTACATCATGTCATCAAAAAGAACAAACCACAATTCAAACAAGTTTTTAGATGGTTTGTCACATCAATACATACATTAAACATCCGTGAGTGATACATCAATTCATAAAAAATAATAATAATAAGTACACATTGGTAAGCAAAGCATAAGACACCAGTCCTACACTAAAAGCTGAACAATCACACTGGGGCGGAGAATGTCTGGGGTGTGCAGACCTTAAGTGTAAAGTATCTCCTGCCTATGTGTGCAGCTCTGGGACCTGTACTTCTAATTCTAAGTGATAGTAACAGGAGAGCTAATGTTTGTAAACTTTCTCCTTAGGCACTTGAGTGTCTTGTCCCAGATGCTGGGGTCAACGCGTTTCCAACCCCGCAACCATTATGGGGTTTTCATCAGGACCTGGACATAGCGGTGTCTGTTCAAAAAGAAAACAAAAGAGCAAGGTGTGTATTACTGACACCTGACTGCCAAAATTTGTATTGTTCACTGTTACATCCTGCACTTATTCATAAAGTACCTCATTCAGGCTGTGTTCCTCATTAATGAGTTTGATGGGGAATCAATACGTGGTTGTATCCGGTTAAGAAAAGTATCAAAAATATATGCTGGTTTTCTTTATGGAATAAGGTGTTTTTCATGTGAAATGACAAGGGTGATAACTTGCCTGGATCGAGTGCTGGTCTGTATTCTGTCGATATCAATTCAAATCTTCAGCGGATTCAGTGTCTGTAATGGGTTAAAAGGTCTTAGACTGCAATTGTCATGGTAACATTTCCATTATTTGTTACGAGAGGCCAGTTATATTTTTAAATGAACTCGTGCTGGGTCACGATCAGTGAATATAAACATAGCCCCGGTTGCAAGGTGAACTGAAAGACTGATTTATAACAAGCGCGTGTGTTTCTGGTGGCGCGCGTTGTCAGTGATTCTAATGGTATATAATCCCACCCCAGCGTTTCGCTAAAACGGGCCAAGTTGATTTAGGAAATGTAACCTCCCTAAAAAGCAAACTCAAGCAGAATAATGTTAGCCCTGTCTTTCTTGCTGCTGCCTCGTATAGCAAAGTTACATTGTATTGGCCCCTTCAGGAAGAAATAAAAATTACTCTTTCACTCTCCTTTTCCTTTCTTTGAATGGCAATTAGTTTGTGGTTCTGCACGTGTTTTTTCAGTGATTATATGTTTACACTGGTGAGGGATATTTCACTTTTGGTGGGGTTTTATCAGTTATTATAGGTTTAAACCTAGAACAGGATACCCTAAATATAGTGTATTCTACACTTTTTACTCCCATCCCGGGATCTTAGACCACGTGGGACCCGATAACCACTTCAACGTCTCAGCATTGAGTGCCACATTCACACAACAACTTAAAACATCTCTGCAGAACAACACATAATCACTGAAAGACACTGCAAGCTAAGCTAAAGCAATTGCTACGCAAAACCCTATTAATACTCACACGTCCGCTGTTAGAACTCTCCCTCGAACTGCTGGAACCCCATCAATCCTTCGAACAAACTATGGGCTTTTAGGGGTTTGTACTGGAGTTGGGCAATTTCTAAATGGTATGCCCAAACTCCCTCACTTCAGTGACAACCATCGACAATGATTACAGTTGATCCAGCGCTGGGCCAACCTTCTGACTATTATTTAACTGATGAATCTTTGTGTGCGACTGAGAGGTGATGGGAGTTAGCCAGTGGCGGCTCCTCAGCTAAGGCGGAGGAGTGTTGCCCCACTGCTTAGCAGCAGTGAAATAAAGGAATAATAAAATGATAATAACATGAAGTTATTATCATTTTATTTGTTGCTGCTGCAGCAGCTTTGCGGGTGAGGCTGCTCTAATGACAGAGGAGCATGGGAGGAGTGGTGGCACACTGTAAGTGTGCAAGACTGTTTGGCCAGCCGTCTTGGGCTGGCCAAACAGTCATGCGCACTTTGCATGTTCTCCACCCAGGCTGCATTACTGCCTGGGTGGAGAGCATGCCACTGCTCCCACTGCCTGTTGTGATTGGCTTAGGGGAGCCTGGGTGCTTCCTGTTCCGGTACGACGCAGAGGAGAGCTGGAGGAGAGACGCGGTAATAAGGTACGTTTTTTTTCTTTTTTTGCACTCCCTTACCTCCCCCACCCCTGCTCTCCGCTCCGCCACCCCCGATCCGTGCCAAGCTGCCACAGGAGTTAGCACTTGGTCAGACACATATAACTAACGGTGTAAACCATTTGGCTATACAATAGGGACCAGAAATCAGAAAGAAAGTTAAGAAGTTTTACTACAAGTTAGCAGTTAGGTTAATGTAAATCAATATCAATACCATGATGTAAAGGTAGAAAATAACAACTGGATAGCCAAACTTCCTAAAGAAGTTCAGGCGCATCAGTATGATACAAACAAGAAGTTCAGTCACAGCAATACAAAGAATTAACAGCAGAATATGATGCTCCGAGAAGAGTCTTCTAGTATAGATCCTAAAACTAATGAAGCTAGTTAAGTCTAAAAGGATCTCAAAAGGTTGGGAAATTGCAGAAAAAGAGAAAATTGCTGGAAGTTGTGGGAAGGTATCAGCATTTCAGAAGCTTGGTTAAGAATCTTTTAGGCATAGGGAAATAAGTTTTAGCCTAAGCCACACTAAGCAAAGAAAGAAAGGGGTAAGCATGGAGGTCCATGCATCTCAAAGTCCAAAGGAAAAGTGGCCAACATCAACCTGTGAGAACACTAGTTAATACCACAAGAATCATCTGGGTAACCATTGTCCTTTCCATTCTCACGTTGTGAGCTACAAGATTAGCAGATTCTCTCAGGCCAGCCCTGAGAACGTCATCGTCCTTAGTCACCTGTAACTACTGTCACTTACGCTCTGGCTCTCCATTTTCTTGTAAAGGTCTTCTTCACAGGCTCTCTATCACTAATGCAGAGTTACATCTATTCTAAAATGAACAAACCATGTGAACGTGCCTGCAATGGAAATGTCACGCAAGCAGAAATGGAAAACATTATTTTATGCAGAAAGAAATACAGTTAACGAGTTAACTTCAGTGCTGACCATTTAATATACATGTGCACATACAACTACAAATGAGTGACACCTGTAAGTACATTATAACTCAAAATTACACAACTATAAATGTAACTGAGAACGATATTATGAATACTAATGTGAAAACATTAGTGCATGCATTTACAGAAATCAATCTCTTCGAATGTAAATACATTTGTTTTTTTACATTATGATTTTTATCAAGTCTCTAAGGAGTATATATTGTTTTAATAATGTTAAGGCATACAGTATATATGAATTCCTAATTCTACAGTGAATGAACTTCAATACTGAGTTCAGGTGCAACACTTTACATTAATAACGTTAGGACACACAAATATGTAGTGCTAAGTGCACATTTATTGGCTATTTGTGACGTGTAAGAGTGGAGCCAAAATTATGCTGCTCCAATTTATGTACAACTTGAGACAGCCAAGATTTTCTCTAAACTCTCCAGGAAACTCTTTTTCAAAACTCACATGCTCTTGAATGAATTGAATTTGAATTTGATGCTGTGCATTAGGGTTTAAATAGACTCCTATATCTTTTTGCACAGCCACCTCAAGATGTTGTCAGTTTATACTGAAACTGATTTTTGAAACAGTAAACCTATTCTTTTACACATTTTTTTTAATTGAAAGTTTACTTTCAGATTTATAGGTTGACCTCCATAAACTCCTAGTTGTATGTCCATCTTTTTAAGACTTACATTTTCTCCAAACAATTCTTTAAAAACGTTGTCTGAAATAATGGTTAGCTATTGTCTAGAAGTAAACATAGGAGACTAACCTATATGCAGGCGGCGGTCCGACCGCCTAATTATGAGGTGACCGCCAGGCTGGCGGTCGGAAAAGAGCTCTTTAACATGGTGGCTTGTGTTGCCGCCAGGCTGGCGGACGGACAAGCTGCAGTGTAAAAGAGCACTTTATGCACATCTATGCAGTGTGAGCCATGCACCATGTGGTGCATGGCACACGATGCATGGATGTGTGTGGGGGCACTACTTGTGCCTGGTGGGGCTACGCTTTATCTACCTATCTTCTCCTACTCGTCTATCCTGGAAGCAAGCCTGAATAGAGATATCTTGTTTATACACCTGGCCTCTGTATCTTCCATTTGCGACATGCCCCCTGGGCCACTTTGCCATGGCCCACGAGGGACGGGGCCCTGTTTGAGGGCCCAAAGTGCATTTCCGACAGCCTTTTCATGGCATTGGGACCGCCATGAAAAGGCTGTGAGAAAGGTATATTGTAATCCGACGGCGATACCTACCTCGGCACCACCGTAATTAGGGATTGCGATTCCGACCGCCGCCCTGTCAGGATCAATAGATTCTGTCGTAGGCGCGATCTGTACCCCATCCAACAAGGGTCCGTCCGCTTGCATCATAATGCAGCATTCGGACATTGTAATCTTTATGCAATCTCTATGTCATCTATTTTCAGTATGTCTTTCCAATTACATGCGCCAAATTCACTCATCTGTAAAACTATTTCATCACATATTTCTGTGAGGTTACAACTGTCACTTCTCTTTACAGGCTAGTTACTTCCACAATACACCATATAATGTTGCCTTCTCTCACATTTGTTAAATATTGCTTTCACAGCAGGACACTATTTTGAGGTAGCCATGTGCACTGTTTTACCACGATGAATACATTGACCCTTGAAATTATGCTCACTTCCTTTGACAATTTCATTGTTGTTTGACATTTACCATCTCTTTACTCTTAGTATCTCTGCTCACAGTATCGTTTTTATTTCTAATACACGTTAAGATATGTTCAATTTGTTTAGCTACCATTACCACTTCACAATGAGGCGGATCATCTTCTAACCATATCTTTCTATGTTAAAGGTAAGTAAGAATTGGTCTCTATTTCTGTCCCAAACGCATATGTTGCAGCTAAATTTCTTTAAGCCAAGACAAATTCCTCAACAGTCTCGCCTTCTTTTTGTGACCTCTTACCAAAGTTCTAATGTTGCGCTAATACATGGTGGAAGATGAATATCCAATTTTGTTACACAGATGTCAAAAGCGTTCAACCTCTAGAATCTTCCACACTTCATTCTGGCAGTTCTAGTACTTCCTGTCCCTCTGCACCTAAAAATATTGTAACTGTGCTAATTTCCTTTTTAATCTTATATTTAATTCACACACTACCGCATGATTGTTAAAAACTGTTTTCCAATTCCATTTCATTGGAGGCTCACCTGGACAGGGCATTCTGAACGGTGGAGGAATTACAATCTGTATTTTCCTTTAAGAAAAAAAAACAACAAACAAACAAAAAACACAGCTCCTAAATTTTGTCACATTAAATTTTTCATAAATAGTATGTGGATCACTTGAAAAAAATATTCCAAACAAGGTTTTTGTAGAATTCCACTGTCAGTGTGTGGCAACTGTTGCATCACAATTCCATGTTATGCTTTCTTGTATCCACAGATGGCGCTGTCAATGGACCAACCATAGAGAGACAGTACACAAGTACCATAAAGAACTTCACAGGACCGCCTCTCAACTGCAACTCCTAAATGCGCCTGGCATGAAATCCAAAGTTCTTTCCCTTTTCCAACAAATACAGGGAAGACACAGATGAACTCCTCTTGCAGGTAAAAGTGAAATGCGTCACAGCATGTTTATTTAGATGAATAACAATGTGAGCGCAGTCCACCGTTTGCCATGCATGAGCGTTCTTCTTTCAGGCTCTTGCAGCTCGATCGCACACAGGCCTTTCACTCTGTGTACAGTTGCACTCCTCGCACTTGTGGACTTGTATGAATCGTGTTTGCTGTCACACCTGCGGATTCCACTTGTCGGTGCTTGGGAGGGTTGAGCTTTAGGCCTTAATCAGGCCTCATATGTGGTTACATCTAATAGCCTACTCTATTTTCAAAACAAGCTCTGATGTCCAAACACCACTTGTATGTGCACAGGTTCCTCAGTGGTTAAAATCCATGCCAGTCAGACAGCTGCACTGTGCATAGAACACAGTGAACACACTTTGATCCCGATTTCTCAACCTCCAAATACCTTGATCAACTTCAGATGTTCCACTTCAAATGTTTGAATGTCACCTTCAATATCTTAAGCGTGTGCGTCTCAGTGACACACTCTTCTCTCCCGCTGAGAACATAGAGAATTCCTGCGTGTTGGGGTGTCCATTGATGTTCTTCATCCACGTCACAAGTGTGGACTTATACCCTTAAGGAACAAGAACGCAGGACAGTTAGAACTCAGGTGCATTTATCAGTGACATCCCAGCCAATGCTAAGGCAACTCACATCTTATTTGAATCTCACAAACTCTCTCAGTACTGTCTCTTATAGGACTATCAAGGAAGGATGGATCTATGACATAACAAGAGGGAGGAGACTGTGTGGAAGATACCACACAGCTAGAGTACCAAGAACTGGAACTTGCTTAATAGTAGCCTTGTTTCATTCATGTAATTCTAAAATGGAGGCCCCAGTCAAAGGTGGCCCATTACTATTTTTAAAAAAAACAGCTCAGCTGAAGGGAATTGCCTTGTCCTCGTTTATATAAAATTTCCTTCTGGGAGAGAGGAAGATGTCATGCAATCCTCCATGCTTCTCTCATGATCTACAAACCTTATAATCAGGTGATTAGTAGGATTTAAAAAAAATCATTTTTCATCTGTTATTTACTTCTGGATTACAATTACTGTTTCAAGAACAAAACAGGCTCTGCTTTTGGTCTCAAAACTATTATTTCAGCGGCATTACCTTCACAGGTGGCGGTTATATTGGAGGGATGGTGGGTAGGGGCAGCGTGGTCCCATCTTCAGTTCTCCCTCTCTTAACCTCTGATTGATGAAAGTTCTATCTCCCGTACTCGGTCTCTGCTGCAGGATGGGGTACCATTGACAGGAAAAAGAAAAGAGATATCACATATTAGTGTGCATTTGCTCTCACAAAAAACATGGCTGAAAAAGGCTTTTCTTTTTCTAACCTAGCTAATGCATATTTTTCTAACGTCCTAATGAGGAGAATTTGAGATAAATATGAGTAAGCTTCTTCCTTTCACTTCCAGCAGTTGTGCCAAGAGAGCATGATTGAGGTGGAATATCATTCCACAGTATGTTTATATACATGGTTAACTTTTGTCACTGGTCCAGGTTGTGTTTAGCCTGTCAGCATGGGCAAGAAATAAGAGCAAGCATAATTTGAGACATTGTGTCTTATAAAATACTAGGGTTGCTAATAATCCCTGAACACAAGTTATGAAATGTATACCAATGGCTACGTATGCTAGCGAGGTATGGAGCTATAAGGACGTTGGTGATCTGCAGGTGGCTGAAGATAAATACCTGCGGAAACTATTATCTGTACCCCCCAGCACCCCATCTTTTATCGTGCATGAAGAATTAGGACAGGGTCACATCTCTGACCGTATAGCAGTGGCCCCTTTAATATGGTGGCTAAAAATATGGTCTAGCCCCACACTTACGTAGAACCAAACTGTTTTAAAAGATTGTATGAGACTCAACAGGGCAGCTGACATTCCTTGGTTTGGTTACATCTCACAGCAGCTGGCGAATGTAGGGCACCCTGAGCTCTTCACACATACGAGATAAATGCACCATGGTGAGCTGAAAGTAATTAAAAGACAATTTTTAGCCAAAAGGTTGGTGGAAAGGAAAAAAATTAACTTAAAAACCCACGATAAGACAGTACATAATCTTGAGTCCTGAGACTTCAGAACAACCCTTCTGGTCTTATATTAAAAATCTGTTTTCTTTTAATCAGATTTAGGTTCAATTGTATTCACTGGTGCCTCACAGTTCCTAAGGGTTTTTCGAAGCCTGGGGATTTAAAGCCCTGCCCTTGTGATGACTTCTCGGACCAAGATCTCCTACACTTTGTTCTTTTGTGGATTTTATAATGATCATCGGTCAAGATACATTTTACCACTTTTAAAACATTGTAACTTTGCACAAGTGAAGCCAGCCCTGATATATCTGCAAATGTTGTCCTCACCTTCGATATGTTTCGGGGTTGCTAGTTTCTTAACAGGAACCCTACGGCGAAGGAAACTTTTTTTGATCACGTATTGATTTGTCCCTAGAATTGTAATATTTTAGTGGGCATTGCTTTTAATCATGTGGTAGTGCCGTAACAGAATGCATTTTTATCCAGGTCTAAGAAGGCGTAGTAGTTTTGACATGTAGTACTTCTTTTATATTTTTATTATAATTAATATACACTAGGGCTTTGTCACTTATACATGGACATTTGTAGATGAATTATCAGTTTCACCCTTTTATCAAGTATTGTATACGTTTTTGTTATTTTATTCTTGGGGTGTTGAATTGCACTTTTATGGTCATTATTGGCTGAATAAAGTTTTATTTGACTGACTGAATAATTCAAAAGTACTTGTTTTTAATTTCAGTCTTTTTTTAACGTCAGCATTGGATCACCTCACCCTAAGTGGTTATGATTTTTGATGTGACCCTAAGAATGTAGGTAGCTCATTTGGACACTGTTGGAAATGGCCATCTATTGTATGATGTCCCTCCCACCCAACACACATTTTTGTCCTAACTGTTTTGTTGGCTTTAGAGCTATGTGCACTTTACTCCTGGTATCCACTACTAAGGTGTCTGTGCTCCCACTTTAAACATGGTTAAATTAGCATATTACTTATTGGCATGTTTAACTTGGCAGTAAGTCCTCAGAATATGGTAGAAAATGTACCCAGAGCCTGGAAGGTAAATGTCATCAGTGGACTGCAGCACTTATTGTGCAATCTATTTTTTTGGAAAACAAAACATGGCTTCAGGCCTACCACTGTAACCTGACTTGTAGCCTGACTACTGCAGTTTCAATCGGCAGTATATCCTGTTAAAAGTAACCCCATTTGACAAGTAAAAACCTCCCATTTAAATATTAGTTAGTCACCCCATGTAAGCGTTGTAGCCCACAAGGTAGGGTGCATGGTATTTAAAAGTGGGGCATGTAGAAAATGAATATTACCATGTACCTTCAGTGTCAAGGTCCGAAAAGCTATTTGTACTGTGGCGGTATGCTACGTAGAAATACACAGTACAGATTGAAATACTAAAATTGTATCTCTGGAATTGGACCAACTGGAAAAATAATTAAAATACTATTTTTATCAGTTATTAAAAACCAAATTATCTACACTCTCATAAGGTTAATTAGTGTAATTCTAAGATAGGTCTCAGTCTGTGCTCCACCTTTAATAGGTGTGAAATAGGTGTGAAATGCTGCCCGGGAGCAAACAATAGGCTGATCTGAATGGACAGTGAAGACTCCTCCGATCCCTACAGGGTATGCAGGGTCGGGGCTGTGGGCATCCTTGTCAACACGTCTGTGTCAAATCCTGCCTGACAAATCTGTTGAGACACATATAACACTTGGGGGATACTTGAAAGGGAGAAATCGGGATGCCAAGACGATTCTTGTGGATCCCCTGTCTGGTTGTTGAAGGACCCTTCTTTTGTCCTACCAGACTTCTGTCTCTTGATTTGTTGTGTATACAGTGGCTGTCTCAAATTAGATTTTATTGTTAGACACCCCAGCTCTTAGAGTGCAAGTTTAGTGTGGCTGAAGTCTTTTGCCAGCTTGATAAACCCTGGCACAGCATTTTGGGTCTGTTTGAGGTAAAGTAAACAGAAAATAACGAAAAAGTATTTGGGGTAGGCCTGGGAAATATAGCCCCCTTCCCTCACTGGCTCATTCCAGGCATAAATATGGCACCTCCAGGCACCCACCATAGAGGACTGGACCTGATGTCTGTGACCTGAGAGGAGCCCTGAAGGACTAGACATGCTCTCTCTTGTATCCAGGACAAAGAAATGGACTCCAGGCATCTCTGGGTTTCCTCCTGTGTGGCTACATGGAGCCAAGAAGCTCCAAGAGGCCTTTTCCTGGAAGTACCCAGCTGGCCATTGGCAACTGGACCTGTACTGGACCCTGCTTTTGGCCTCTGCCTGATATCCAGTAAGTCTCTATGTTCCCCCCTGAATTAAATAAAATTACCCATCTTCACACAGTATTATCCAAATCGACAGGTGAAATTTACGTTAGTGAAGTTAAGAGGATTCACCTACACTCACCAGAGAATTTGAGGAATGGTCCTAATCAAAAGGATACTGTGGTAGGTCTTTTTTAAAAGCTTCTCTCATTCCGCCTTTGCTCTGTCCAGTCTTTTGGCCATTCTGTTACACCACAAACATATGTCATGTGTATGTCCTTTGCCACACAGGCAGGGGCCTGATAAAGCATGCCATAGCTTATGTATGAGAGTTTGACATCCTTTTAACACTAATATTCATTACATAGCCACCTACTTATGACCAATGAGGCAGAGTACCATGTCCCCAAACTGACATTCCAGCCATCCTATTTAAAGTTGGAAAAACGGTCATGTTTTTATGAAGGCTGCCCTCCCTGGCTTCGCAGTCAGAAAGCTTCCTTTGAAGGCCTGGCAGTGTAGGGGCTGTCTAGGAAATTACATCAGACTGCCCACCTATCAGATCACCTCCCCTATTTAGAGCAGGCGGTCTTATTGGTTTTTTTTTCTGTCTGTCACCACCAGGAAAAACCTATCAGTACTGGACCGCGCTGCCATACAACATGGCTAAAAAACATTGGTAAAGCCAATCAATCATGCATAGTCAAACCTTTTGGCATTGCCAATGCTTGATTAAAAAGTTGCTCTTGTGAGATGCTTTCTGCTTCAGGTATTGCATTGGGATTTATATAGTGCTTTCCAAGCACAGTGTAAAACGGGATGCTACAGTAGATCTGCTGGGTGGTGTAGGCCTGAGTGTGGGTGAAGGGACTGCACTGCAGTATTCTTTCCCTTGGGGTGCACAAGTGATTTCTCACATTTAGCAGAATCGACAATGTAAGCACTCACTTTGCAGAATGCACTTTTGTCTCTTCTTTGTCCTGACATGTTGTGGCAGGCACGGGGTGGACTGGTAGTAGGGTGTGGTGTTTCAGAGACCTGTGTGCATTCTCAGGGTCCTCAGCAGCCTAAATATCCGACTGCAACATCTGCTCATTTCGCATGGAGCAGGAGATGACGAGAGGAAACAGGAGAGAATGGGTTCAGTAGAACATCGCTCCCTTAGGGCCAGTTGGTGTGGGAGAGGTGTGGCGCAGCGGCCAGGGCGGCTGACTACAGAGCACGGGGCTCACGGTTCGCTTCCCGGCGCCAGCGGCAGCTCAGCCTTGCACCCTGTGACTCTGGGCAATAGCTCGCTTAATCTCCCCGACGGCCCCCAGCGTCTTGAGACCCTTACGGGTGATCAGTTCGCGCTTTACAAATACCGGGTTATTATTATTATTATTATTATTATATACTAAGGCATTTTGCATTCGCAAAAGGTCCAAATTGTAAAATTAGATTGTTTGCAACTGCAGAAAGGCCTGCAGGGTCACCCCCAAACTTTTTGCCTTCACACCCCCTGTTTTCTAAATTTATTTTTGTTGACTTTTAGGACTCTGTGCATTTTACCACTGCCAATCCGTAAAAGTCCCTAGGGTACCCTGGACCTGTAAATTAAATGCTGCTAGTGGGCAGCAGCACTCACTGTGCCACTAACTAAAAGTAGCCTTTTAAAACATGTCTCAGGCCTATCATTGCAGCCTGTCATGTACTTTTAAATTGCCAATTTGACTTGGCAAAATAAACCTTTTGCCAGGCCTAAACCTTCATTTTTTCAATACATATACGCTGCCCCTAAAGTAGGCCGTAAACAGCCCATAGGACAGGGTGCATTGCATTTGAAAAGTAGGACATGTGTTTTTAAGTTTTACACATTCTGGTAGTGAAAAACTCCTAAATTTATCCAATGGGAGAGGCCTACCTCTCCCATAAGATAACATTGAGTTATCTTCTTACATTTAATAACTGCTAACTTTTGATTGGGTGCAGGTAGAATTGTCATGTTTGGACTCAAATGAATTGTAATTTAAAATCCTCCTTGTTGGTAAAGTATGATTTTAGAATACAATTTTGAAAATGCCAGTTTTAGAAAGATGGCATTTTCCTGCCCTATACTTTCTGAGGCCTCCTAAGAGTTTTCAGCTTCCTGAGGATGGTAATTGCTCCCCTATCAGGAATACATATTGGGCCCAGACTGTGAACAATAGGGCCTGGGTGTAGCTGGGAGAGGGCCATCCTGCCATCATGGTAGAGGCTGAGCTGTTCCCTGCCCCACTTACATTTCAAAGAGCATGCCTCCAGCACACACAAAGGAAGCTGACACTAACCTTTCATGACCCTAGGCTTCTTTGAGCCCTGGCAGGGAAAGAAAGGGGAAGGAAGGAACACTCCAGAAGCATATGTGGGGGTGAACTAGAAGTTCCCCCACTTCAAAGGGTGGCACCATGTATAAATCTTGAACCTTACTCATCAGTTCACTCCTGGACCTGCGGAGGACCTCCAGAAGAAGTGACTTGTACTTCAGAAGACTGCCCTGCTGATTGAGCCCTGCTTTGCACATCAGAGGACTGCCCTGCTGCTACCAGAGGACTGCCCTACTGCTTGAAGCCTGCCTTGTACCCTCAGAGGACTGCCATGATGCTTGCAGCCTGCCTTGCTGATTAACACAGGGCTACCAAAGTGACTACAGGGGTCAGTTGGCTGACCTCCTGTTCTGAGCTACAGGGACACAACTAGCTCCAGAGGCCTCCCTGCCGTTGCCCAGCTGACCTACTGCAACTCGTCCTGCCAGGACCAGCAGCTGGACCTGCCTCAACCTGCAACTGGACCTACCTGCTGGCCTCTACCAGAGTGAGCTCCTAATCCCTAAGAGGTGCCTCCCCAGGCTTGCATCAGCATCCTGTAAAAGCCTGAAGTTTTGAACTCTGCATGCCGGATTTTGTTAAAGTACCTTTTCCAGCCAGACTAACCTGCTTCCCGTATCCGGCCCGCATTCCAACACAGTCAGCCTGAACTTGTGATTTTTTTCCCAGTCTAGCGTGACCAGATACCCACAGCTAGTGCTTTCTGCTTCTTGGTGCTATTTTTACTCAAACCTTTAACATCGACCATGTCTGGTTCTCCTAATTGCACTTTTGTTGGTTTTGTCTCATTTTCTTTATCAAATTTTACCCTGTTTTTCTAAATTTGTGTGGGAAATCTCTTGTATTGTGTTTTCACTTTATTACTGTTTGTGTGCTGCATAAATACTTAACACAGTGCCTCTAAATTAAGCCTGACTGCTTTTGTGCCAAGCTCCAAGAGGATTAAGGTTAATTTAATAACGGTTGTGGTTCATCCTGACAAGGATCATGGTTGTTGCTTGGAAAGAGTTTTCATCGCTCTCAGTCAAAAACACAATTTCTTACAATGTAGCAAACCCAAATTGAGGTTCGTTAACAAGTTACCGAATCGCAATTTTAGTTTGCGACTAAATACTGAGTCGGTATTTGGAAGATGTGAGTGTAGAGTGTCTCTTCCAAATACTGATTCAGAATGGGATGTTTTGCGACATTAACCCAGTCGCAAAACTTTAATATTTTACCCACTACACAAATGTAGTGGTAAACCATTCGCAAACAGGAAGGGGGTCACAAAATCCTGTGAATACTCCGAATCATAGTGGCTCGCGATTTGCCACCTACCTCATTAATATTCATGAAGTACGTGGAATTGCAACGCAATAGGACTCAGTATTTTGCAATCCAACCTATTAGTACATAGGTCGGTTCGCAAAATATCACACGGGCGACATCGTTTACTACGAATGCGCTACAACGCATTCCATTACAAAGCGGTCGTTACAATGACCGCGTTGTTTCAACGCGAACCATTACATCGCAAGTCATTTCAACAACTTGCTGTAGGGTTCACGCTGGTGTTGGATTTACAATCCAACACCTTCCCTGCTGTTGCACAAAGTGGAGTAGGAATAGTAAATAATACTATTCCTAAGTCTAGCGCGCCCCCTACAGCAAGTCGATGTAATGGTTCGCGTTGAAACAACGCGGTCGTTGTAACGACCGCGTTGTACTGCAATGCGTGAAAAGCGCATTAATAGTAAAGAGACATATTCTATCACACATTGCAAAAATGCTGGTCGCAAATTGCGATCAGTGCTTCGTATATCTGGCCCTTACTTATGCTGCCATTAGACAATATCGTGGGGCTTCGGTCCTTGCAAGGTTGCTGCACCAAACACTGCATTTTTGTCTTTTGAAAGGAGAAAACCCAAGAGAAAGAGACAGTAGAGCAAGAGGACATGGCGTTTCTGGTCCTCTCCATACCCTATGCTTGCAGCTAACCGCACTCAGAGAGTCATACATGCATAGCTGTCACATTCACCACTGTTTCTTTCGAGAACAAATGGGCAGAGACCAGGTCTTATTGAATTTTCCATGCCATCGCTTTCACTTGGTACAGAGATTCTCAACTGCAAAAAGTACAATTGATGGACGGAATGCTGAACAATGTCAAACATTCACCCCCAGGACAGAGATCTGGGCCTATATCCATCGTTTTTTTGCTCACCACGCCATTCCCGTATGAACCCAGCCATATGCAATTCAGTCTTGACCCTGCTCCAGCCCAAAATGCCAGGCCAGGTCCTCCCTGGACCCGATACAGATATCCTAGGATTTGTTCAGGTTATCACCCGTCATCAGCCAGAATAGCTTGACTCCAGTAGCATGGTGAGCACGGGACCCACGTCTGGGCATACCCTTCCCACTTAGGGTGATAAATGCAAAAAAAACAATTGATGGGCAGAATGCTGAACAGAGTCAAACATTTACCCCCAGTACAAAGATCTGGGCCCAAATCCATCATTTATTTGCTCACCATACCAATCCGGTGTGAACCCAGCCATATGCAATTCAGTCTTGACTCTGTTCCCCATGGGAACAGTCCAGCCTATAACTGGCGGGGCAGGTCCTCCCTGGACTGGAAACAAGCATCCTAGGACCAGTTTCAGGTTATCACCCCTCTCAACCCCATGTCCTGCCACCCATTCCACATATTGTATCTCGACGGGTCAATCCTATTTCTGACAAAAACCCTATTCAGATGGAAATTCCATCCAAAGACCCCACTTAAGAAACACCCTCTCTCTACTCAAACTGCACTCTTACTTCACTGTGCTGTTTCATACCAATCATTACCTGTTACAACTGAGTTAAGGCTCAGTCTCTACCCTCCACAGACCTTGTTCAATACTCATACTCATACCTCTCCTCTTTTCCTCCCAATCTATCCTTTCCCTCTTTTTCTTCTCCCTTTCCACACTTTTATCTCCTTCCTTTTTTCCCCCCTCTCATTTGTTCCCCCATTCTCCTGCATACAATCAACACGGCTCCTGAACTGTCTCACTCACTTCACCTTCCTTCCTTTTTACCCCTCTTGTTTCCGTCCAGAAACACTCTCTCTTCCTTCTCCCCGCTCTTTTTTCTCTGCCATATCGGTTTCTCCTAATTCTTTGTCATCTCCCCCCTCTTTTTAGGTCTCAGCCTGCACCAGCGCTTGCGCTGGTCTGGCCGAGAGTTTTAGTAAGCGGGTTTTGGAAATGCAAACCCACTGGCTTTCGGCTGGCGACCAGCTTGCGTTCACGATGGCGTGCATGCGCGCAGCTGCCATCTGGGTTTCCTATCTCTTCCTCATTTCCTCGTCATGGCTCATTAACTCTCTGGACTCTGATGTTTCAATTGCAGCAGCAGCTCACATTACCAACTGACGGCCCTGGACTACAGTCACATGAAAAACAACAGCGATTAGCATTGAAATGCAAGCTTTTTTTTGTCTAGTTAGAAATATTGCTTCGGTGGGTTGATTTCACCTTATATCGCTATTTGTTTTATATTGGGAGTCACAGCCTAATTACCAGTATTTTTGTCTCACTCTGTTTTTTTTTTTATATTTATTCGCGCAAAGCACAAAGCTATATTTAAGGTTACTTTTTCCGCGTCACTTCTTCACTCTATTTAAACTCCACACCCCCCACTCTTATTGTCTCTCTCCTTCTCTCTCTCTCTCTCCCCTCTCTAATTCTCTCTCTACTTAATTAACTCTCCCCTCTCTATCTTTTTTAGTCTTTCATTCTCTCTCACCCCTTTATCTGTTTCTCTTTCAAACTCCTTCATTCACTCTCTCTCCCCTTCTTTCTCTCTCTCTATCCCGCTCCACTCTTTATTCTATGTACACCCTTTCTCTCTCTTTCTCTCTCACCACCCTCTCTAATTGGGCATTATATCTTCACTCTATCTCTCACTCGGCAACACCACAGCATCACTCAGCATCACCACAGCATCACTCAGCGCAACCACAGCATCAATCAGAGCCAGCCCAGCATCAATCAGAGCCAGCACAGCATCACTCAGCACCAACACAACATCTCTCAATGCCATCACAGCATCACTCAACGCCATCACAGCATCACTCAGTGCAACCACAGCATCACTCAGTGAAACCACAGCATTACTCAGCACAACCACAGCATCACTTAGCGCCACAACAGCATCACTCAGCGCCACCACAGCATTACTCAGCAGCACCACAACATCACTCCGCGCCACCACAGCATCACTCAGCACCACCATAGCTTCACTCAGCGACACCACATCATCACTCAGGGCCAACACTGCATCACTCAGCACCACCACAGGATCACTCAGCACCATCACAGGATGACTCAGCACCACCACAGGATGACTCCGTAACACCACAGCATCGCTCAGCACCACCACAGCATCGCTCAGCACCACCACAGCATCACTCAGCACCACCACAGCATCGCTCAGAACCACCACAGCATCGCTCAGCACCACCACAGCATCACTCAGCGTCACCACAGCATCACTCAGTGCCACCACAGCATCACTCAGCGCCACCACAGCATCACTCAGCGCCACCACAGCATCACTCAGGGCCACCACAGCATCACTCAGGGCTACCACAGCATCACTCAGCACCACCACAGCATCACTCAGCACCACCACAGCATCATTCAGGGTCACCACAGCATCACTCGGCGCCACCACAGCATCACTAGGCGCCACAACATTATCACTCGGCGCCACCACAGCATCACTCGACGCCACCACAGCATCACTCTGCGCCACCACAGCATCACTCTGCGCCACCACAGCATCACTCTGCGCCACCACAGCATCACTCTGCGCCACCACAGCATCACTTGGCGCAACCACAGCATCACTCGGCACCACCACAGCATCACTCGGCACCACCACAGCATCACTTGGCACCACCACAGCATCACTCGGCACCACGACAGCATCACTCAGCGCCACCACAGCATCACTCAGCGCCACCACAGGATCACTCAGCACCATCACAGGATGACTCAGCGCCACCACAGGATGACTCAGCACCACCACAGCATCGCTCAGCACCACCACAGCATCGCTCAGCGCCACCACAGCATCGCTCAGCACCACCACAGCATCGCTCAGCACCACCACAGCATCGCTCAGCACCACCACTGCATCGCTCAGCACCGCCACACCATCGCTCACCACCACCACAGCATCACTCAGGGCCACCACAGCATCACTCAGGGCCACCACAGCATCACTCAGCGCCACCACAGCATCACTCAGCGCCACCACAGCATCACTCAGCACCACCACAGCATCACTCAGCGCCACCACATCATCACTCAGCACCACCACAGCATCACTCAGAACTACCACAGCATCACCACAGCATCACTCAGTGCCACAACAATATCACTCAGCACCACCACAGCATCCGATCTCGGCCGGTAGTGCTCCGATTCGGATTCGGATTTACCGGATCCGATTCGGAGCCCTGTTTCCCGACTGAATCGTACGCGGGTCCGGCCGAGCGAGTACGATGCAGGCACCCGCGAAATCTTCGACCGACTCGAACGCGGCTTCAACACGCTCCGACCGACTCGCATGGACACGACTCGCACCGCGCTATGGAGACGTATCCCGGCCGGGTAAGTACGATGCGCGCCGCGAGCAGTCCGACCGACTCGCGCCGTCCGGCTCGAAAAAGCTGTCGGAGCCGGACTTTGGGGGTCCGCGTCGGACCCCCCTGTACGCGTAGGCGCGCGAGTCGCACACAGGGGGGACCCATGGGTCCCCCCTACCTGTGCATGTACGCCGCGATGCGCATGGATGCGTACACGCTGTAGGGGGCGCCCTTGTCCGCCTCACACCCATTGAGTCAATGGGAGCCCGCGTACGCGTTGTACGACAGGCTCCCATTGACTTCAATGGGAGTCCGACCGACTCGAGTCCGATGGCATGCGTGCGCATCGTACTCGTTCGGTCGGACTGCCAGAGTCCGATTCGGTCGGAAATCTCTCCGGGTCCGGCTCGGTCGGAGAGATTTCCGGCCGGAATCGGAATCGGCCCCTAAGTTTAAATGTTGATTGAGAAATTGCCATTGTTTTGGAATGAAACACTGCAACAAGAAGTTCTGCAAAACAAATTAGAGGTTCGCTCTTTACTGCAGATCCAGTACTTCTTTTCATAGTCCGGCTTATGCAGTGAGTAAATTACAGAGGGTTCAGTGAAAATATAACAAAGGGCTCACGTTTTTCACTCTAGCACAAATTCA
This sequence comes from Calotriton arnoldi, assembly GCA_963921515.1. Classification (NCBI taxonomy): domain Eukaryota; kingdom Metazoa; phylum Chordata; class Amphibia; order Caudata; family Salamandridae; genus Calotriton; species Calotriton arnoldi. The sequence goes on from CAWUFW010000465.1 coordinate 737,497, forward strand.
ATTAGCACTAAAAGAACACAAAAACATGCTAATTTAGCACTCTAGAGTACCTGGTGTTGAATGTGCATATGTAGCCATGCCAGAGATGGAAGTGGGCAGCGGCCCTGTAAGAAGAAATTGGGCACAGCAACCTATATATTCACTTAAAAAATTAAGCACTAGAAAGGTCATTTTGTTTGTGCAAACCTCTAAGGCCTCTGTATATGTCCTTTCATAGGTGAAGACTGCAGGGCAAGAAGACAAGTTGTCTTACATGTGAAGACTGCAGATATGGAATGCACTACAGTGTCACTTAGATATTGTACATTTCAGGTGCTCTCTACCAAGGTTCTAGGATATGGGAACATAGAGGTACATGCTGCAAAGGTACTTAGATATCTCACATGTAAGTGTTGTATAGGTACACAGATAAGGTATTTAGATATGGTACAATATGGGTGCGCACTGCAAAGGAACTAGGTATGCTCACGGGTGACACCACAGAAGCACATGAGGTGTGGCATCTCACAATTGTACCATGCATATATACTTTGGTATTCCATCAGGTATAGAGTCATAATATCGATGTTTAAATATGGATATGCCATAATATCGATGCTTAAATATCGATGTGACATAATATCGACCTTCAAGAATATCGTCGACCAGAATATCGACATGCAGGTAAGAAATATCGTTTTTGTTAATATCGAAGTAAGTAATATCGTTAGTCAAAATATCGTTGTTAATAATATCGAAATTTATTTTAGTGTTCTGTATTTTAGTATATGTGTTAAAAGTATAGCTTATTTTTTAGTGTATGTTTGAAATTTTTAGAAGTAATTAATTTTATGTTAAGTAATTTTTGGGTATTTTAGTTCCGTAGCTGGTTGTGGGTTTATAGGGGAATAGGGTGGGAAGTAATTTAATTATAGTATATTTATTAATACATTTTTAGAAATTATTAATTTTTTAAGAGATTAAATATTGCGTTTTAGTTCCGTAGCGGGTTATGGGTTTATAGGGGAATAGGGTGGGAAGTAATTTAATTAAAATTAATTAACTAATAATTTTAATTAATTAATATTTTTGTATTTAATAATGTATATTGTTAATCGTGTTAATTTGTTATTAATTAGTTATTAATTGGTTATTAATGATTAATAATTAGTAAATATGTTAATTGTGTTAATTTTTTAGGAGCGGGTTGTGGGTTTACAGGGGAGTAAGGTGGGAAATAATTTAATTATAATTAATTAATTAATAATTTTTATTAATTACTATTTGTGTATTTAATATTTCATGTTGTTAATTGTGTTAAATAAGTTATTTATTAATTATTAATTGGTTATTAATTATTAATAATTAATTGGCAAATTTGTAAATTGTGTCAATTTTTTATGAGCGAGTTGTGTATTTAGAGGGGAGTAGTGTGGCAAGTAATTAGAAATTAATATAATTTTTAATTTGTTCAGATAATATTTATTTATTGTTATTTTATAGTCTTAATAGTATGAATTAATTTATTACTCATTGTTTTAATTTTTTTGTATATTGTTATTAGTTAATTAATTGTTAAGCAATTATGTTAATTGTGTCATGTTTTACAATACTGGTGGTGTTATTTATAGGGGTATTTGGTGAGAGGTAAATTATTTTTTATTATTGAAGTATTTGTTAATTAATGTTATTTTGCTGCAGTGGGAATAGTTAATTATTCACCTCCGCTATCCAACACTTTCCCTATTTTTGCAATTGTTGGAGTGGGAATAGTAATTTTATCCCCTCCACTATCCAACACTTTCCCTACTGTTGCACTCTGTGGAGTGGGAATAGTAAATTATTCCCCTCCTCTATCCAACACTTTCCCTACTGTTGCACTTGCTGGAGTGGGAATAGTAAAATTATTCCCCTCCGCTATCCAACACTTTCCCTACTGTTACATTCATTGGAGTGGGAATAGTAAATTATTCCCCTCCTCTATCCAACACTTTCCCTACTGTTGCACTTGCTGGAGTGGGAATAGTAATTTTATCCCCTCCGCTATCCAACACTTTCTCTACTTTTGCACTCTGTGGAGTGGGAATAGTAAATTATTCCCCTCCGCTATCCAACACTTTCCCTATTGTTGCACTCCCTGGAGTTGGAATAGTAAATTATTCCCCTCCGCTATCCAACTCTTTCCCTATTTTTGCAATTGTTGGAGTGGGAATAGTAATTTTATCCCCTCCGCTATCCAACACTTTTCCTACTGTTGCACTTGCTGGAGTGGGAATAGGAAAATTATTCCCCTCTGCTATCCAACACTTTCCCTACTGTTACATTCATTGGAGTGGGAATAGTAATTTTATCCCCTACGCTATCCAACACTTTCCCTACTGTTGCACTCTGTGGAGTGGGAATAGTAAATTATTCCCCTCCTCTATCCAACACTTTCCCTACTGTTGCACTTGCTGGAGTGGGAATAGTAATTTTATCCCCTCCGCTATCCAACACTTTCCCTACTGTTTCACTCCCTGGAGTTAGAATAGTAAATTATTCCCCTCCGCTATCCAACACTTTCCCTACTGTTGCACTTGCTGGAGTGGGAATAGTAATTTTATCCCCTCCGCTATCCAACACTTTCCCTACTGTTGCATTCGTTAGAGTGGGAATAGTAATTGTATCCCCTCCGCTATCCAACACTTTCCCTACTGTTGCAGTTGCTAGAGTGGGAATAGTAAATGATTCCCCACTGCTATCCAACACTTTCCCTACTGTTGCATTCCCTGGAGTGGGAATAGAAAATTATTCCCATCCGCTATCCAACACTTTCCCTACTGTTGCACTTGCTGGAGTGGGAATAGTAAATGATTCCCCTCCGCTATCCAACGCTTTCCCTACTATTGCAGTTGCTGGAGTTAGAATAGTAAATTATTCCCCTCCGCTATCAAACACTTTCCCTACTGTTGCACTCCTTGGAGTGGGAATAGTCAATTATTCCCCTCCGCTATCCAACACTTTCCCTACTGTTGCACTCGCTGGAGTGGGAATAGTAATTTTATCTCCTCCGCTATCTAACACTTTCCCTACTGTTGCACTCTGTGGAGTGGGAATAGTAAATTATCCCCCTCCGCTATCCAACACATTCCCTACTGTTGCACTTGCTGGAGTGGGAATAGTAAATTATTCCTCTCCGCTTTTCCAACACTTTCCCTACTGTTGCACTCCTTGGAGTGGGAATAGTAATTTTATGCCCTAAGCTAACCAATATTTTTCCTACTGTTTTAGTTAATGTAGTGTAAAATGGTGTTTTAAAGATAAATATTTATTTTAATATTTTGTTTTATTAAATATATAATGTATTTTTATATTTATCTTACAGGTTTATGTATATATATATGTATTTATAATTTTTATTATGTTTGTAACGTTTTATAATTTAATAAAATAATTATTTATTAATATTAAGTAAATATATATATATAATTTTTTTATATATGTGTTTAATTTATTTTTATATTACATTTATTATTTATAATTTTTAACATTTTTAAATAATTCTAACTGTTTTTATTAATTATATTTATTATTTAATTTATTTAATATTATTTTTAAGACATTTTAAAAAAACGATATTTTGAACAAAGATATTTTAAACAACGATATTTTGGTTTCGATATTTTTGTACTTACCTTTGTAGAGATAGGATGTCGATATTTTGTCGATCGATATTCTTGACACGATATTCTGGTAGGTCGATATTGTTGTCGTCGATATTATGTCAGTGATCCATTCCATCAAACAGGGGCAGTGTTCTGTGGCACTTATAGATAGCTTCTCAAGGGTGCAAGGTGTACATGCTAATGAATAGGCTATCCTGTTTTAGGTTTAAACCAACAATACCTGATAAAACCTCACCAAAAGAGAAACAACCCTCATCTGTAAAAGCATATAAACAGTGATAAACACCTACATAACCCCAAACTAAAATGCCATTCAAAGAAAGGAAAGTGAAAGAGAATGAGTCATTTTAATTTCTTCTGATGGGTAAACACAATGTAAAATTGTTATACAGGGTAGCAGCAAGACAAACTGGTCTAAGATTATTCTGATTGAGATTTGAGGTTTTAATTTAAGGATTTCACTAAAATAGTCTTTCTTTTATTTCTTCCAGTTTTGTGTGCTTGAATTAAAAATGCAGGGGTTAGAAGCAAGTTTTAGGTCTTTATCTAATTATTTTGTAAACTGTAGTGAATCTGGTAGTATTAAAATCATATTTGGTATTTTGCCAGTTGTGAGAAAGTCATCCTTTTTGCCTTGTTCACCCCCATTTTTTGACTGATACTGGTGGTAACGGGGAGAGCTTGACAGCTGCAGAGAATGTGTCAGAAATGGGGGGGCTGGGTAAATCAAACTGGGCTGCAGAGAAAGAGCAGGACAGTACGGAATGCCAGGCCTACCACCCCTTCTTCCTGTACCCCAAGCGAGATGGCAGGCCTGGGAATGGAATTTGCAGGAGGTTAAGGGGGAGTGTTAATGGAAATGAGCTACCCCAGTGGGTTAGTTTAGCCAGCACTTACTCCAAAGAAGAGAAAATCTCAATTTAAAGTGCAGTGCTATGTGGGACAAGAATATGCCACACTTTGGAGGAAGCTGTCATTCTTTTGGGTGGCACCCTGTACCCCATTGTACAGGGGTGTCCCCCTGCATGTCACCCCAGATCATTGAATAAATATGTAAGAGCTGCAGAGCAATTCAGTTCTGAATTTGAATTTGCTGTCTGAAACTACCAGAAGAAGGATTTCCCTGCTAAATCCCTTGTCTGCACCACACAGGATTGCTCCCTGTAGGACTGCCCCTGTTGCACACTTGGAACTACAGCCCTGAGGACTTTGCCTTGCTTCAAAAAGGATTAAGGAGTGGACTACCTGAAAGGAACAGGTTAACAGAGCTTTCCAGCCCCAACTCCCTCAAGATGTCCCCAGCCTGGAGTGCGTCCGGTGGACTCATAAGGAGTTGGCCAGATACATTGTGGAAATTGTAGTTCAAACTTCCAAGGAACATCTCAGAGCTTCATGCCTCTTTTGATGTGTTTTTTGGACACTTTGAACCCTCAAGAGGAACTTCAGGAAGAAGTTCCAGAAGTTTGGAGAAGTTTGAAGGAACTTTTCGAAAAAGCTCCATAAGTGGACTGGTCTGACGTCGAGAGTCAAGTCAACTACCTTCAACCGCGACCTGGCCTGGATTTTAGGTTCGTCCCGGCGAATGCTCCGGTGCTCCAGACTTCCAGGATTTGACCAGGGCCTAGTGAAAAAGCAATCCGACGACACCGCATTGAAATCGGCCTGCTGGAGGGGACCGCACAACTTTGAGAGAAAATCCTCCAGAAAAGTTTCTAAGTCCTAAGGTAAAATTATGACCAGGGCCTCCCGCTTAGTGTATCCGACCAGGACTCCATCGCAGTCAGCCACAAACTTTGACTTTGTCCTGGTTAAGCGTGACCAGATGTCCCAAGTTGGCGCTATATGTTTGAAGCAGCACTATAAGGTGGTTAATCTTTGAATATTTGTATCTCCGGTACCGTACATTGGATTTTTGTCATTTTGGTGTCATTTTAAATATAAAAATATTTACAATGTTAATAAATTGGTGTGGGATTTTTATTGTGTGTTGTGTCTTACCTATTTAATGTATTGGTATTTTTAAATGCTTTACATACCTGTCGCCTGAGTTAAATCTGCGTGCTTGCAGCTAGTTACCAAGGGTTGAGCCAAAGTCTAATGTATTGAGACCTTGTCTAAACCTTATATTGCAGGGTGGCCTTATTGCTAGTGGTAGGTGCATACTTACCCCTACCAATAACCCATCCTTCAACAGCAGTGTTACATTCTTTCACTGATTTGTGAAATGGCTGGTTCTTAAGAATCTTGCCCAAAAATGTACTATCATATTTACTCACATACAGAGAATGGGTAAAATCCTTTGATAAATCAGTCCCCTTTTCTAACAAGCCAGCCAGTATTGACAGCAGGTCAACTGTCAAACACACCAGGCTTTAAACATTTAATGCAAGTTTTAGGGACAGGTACAGGGCTCGAAAAATCATAAAAATGTTACTAAGCCTGCAGGTCTAGTAACTTGATTACACTACTCGACCTAACTGTAATGTACTTGACCCGTGAACTGGTCTCATCTGATTGTCACACAGTTCACTTTACAAAATCCTCTAATTTCAATCACAGAAAGAAAAGTAAATGTAGGAAGATAAACTGACTTTTGAGCTCTGTCTCTGAAAGCAGAGAAATGTGACAAGATAACAAGATTTAAAGGCATCTTTATTGCTCATTCACTTCGTGAACACTCTGAACACCTGTTTTCAGCTCGCCAGAAAGGGCGAGTAGGCCCTAAAAAATAGCTTGTCCTCATCAAATCTGGCTCGCTATTGCGAGTGGGCAAATGAATTTTTTCGAACCCTGAAGTACCTGAAAAAAAAGTGATGTCCTCATGCGCATTGGATAGCGGTGAAAAGACACAAGACTTTGCACATGTCAACACATTTTATAGCTGCAAAGTGTCCCATTTTATGTGTCTTACCTTCAGCTAACTTTGACTTTTTACTCAATTGCACTTTACCGCTTGGGATTTTAAGCCCATTGTTCCAGCATTAACAGCATTATTTCAAGTCTCAGAATACAACGTAATGCTGGATAAAAGGTCAGGACTGACTTTTGCTGTGGGGACACTTGGCAGCTATGAATGTAGGCCTGGGCGGAAAACTACGCTACGCTCGCGTAGTTTGCGCAACTACGCACTACGCAAATTGCACGTAGCACAGTGCAAAAACGCGTAGCGGGCATTTTTTGCTTGCTCGCGGTCCTCAACGTCAAGTTGGCGACCGCGAGCGAGCAAAATGACATCCCGGCGAGACTTTTTCCTCGTTCGCGATCAGCAACATCAAGTTGCCGATCGCGAGCGTGGAAAATAAACCTCCCGGCGAGATTCTCAACGCGGGGAGGTCAGGTTTCTCATTGCGAGTGGTCGCGTATGCTCGCGACCGCTCGCGATGAGAAACTACCAGTCCCCGTTGAGAAAACTGCCGCTCGAGTACAAATCTACTCGAGCGGCAGAAAACGACCCGCTTGCACTGTGCAAGATGCCGTTTGCAATGATTGCACAGTGCGGACAAGCATCCGGCACTGTGCAATCATTGCGAACAGCATTTCCTACCGCACTACGCAGTTCGCGTAGTGCTACGCGTAGCTCGCGTAGTGCGAAGTGCACTTCGCGTAGCTACGCGTAGCGCTACTACGCGAACTACGCCCAGGGTTATATGAATGTTGACACAACAGCAGCACCGCCTTAATGTATTCAGGCAAAGAGTGCAGAAAAGCAGTGGTGAGCATGCCTAGAGCATCAAGTCCCAGGTGCCTTAGAATGCAGAGCTACAAATTAATCTGGTATAATACACCTTTTTAAAGTTTTCACAAGGTACTATGATGTTGACAGGGTTGACCACTCCTAAGTATCATAATATTCAGTAAAGAGTAGGTGAATGACCCCCAACTGAATCCAGGAATTTGATTTAATAAAACATTTGAATACAGTACTCTTACTTTTTAAATGCATTAGCCCATTAATAGTTCTGTAAACTAGACAGAGGTCTGACATAGTAAGTGTGAGAGGCAATGAGCTGCGAAAAATGGTACTGAGTTGTGAGTGAGAGTGCAATACACAGACTTTCTGTCCTTAAAACAGTCTAAAATGAGTTCATTAGACACACTGCCAATGGGAATACACTATATACCCTGCATTGCATCTCCTTTAAATTAAATATGTGCTTTACAAAAATCCCCACAAAAAAACAACATGTTTTGTAAACACTGGAAAAACACAGTTTTGACTAATCTGTGGTTTAGGTAGCTGAATAGACACTGATAAGCACTAATTTCAAAAGGTTTCAAAAACACTGATAAAACATCACTGAAATCCACAAAAAATAAACACTGAAAACAGAACTGCTGAATTATGAAGCAGTTTGCTATGGCATCTTACTAATGAAATCTGCAAGGACACTTGTATGCATCATCCTACAGGTTAGGACTGCAAGGGCACATAGATATAGTATGTTACAAGTGAATACCGCAGGCATATTTAAGAAAGACATGACTTCTCACAGGGTCTCAATGCAGGAGCAGATAGATAGGCATCTGCTGTCAGTCAGTACCCAAGTTTTCTGAGCTGTATGTGATAGTCGTACTTTATTGTATCTTTGTACCAAACTATCGAACACCCTGTGCCTCACTATTCGTACACAGTCTAATTTTCTTCTTTCCACAAATCCATCAAAACTTTATTATTTTCAAGATAAATTATAATCTTTCTTTCATTCTCTACTTGTCTCTACTTCGCGTCAGCACCAGAACACCTCTTAAGGTAACTGTTGCGCTTTTTAAATATTTCATTGATTCATATGGTACGCTGCAGGAGCTCCTACAAATACCCTCTAATAGGTAACTACTAAAGGAGCATGTTAAACTTGCCTCTTTCTTCCAGGTCAGTCCCAAACTTTATGGTTGCACCCTCCTGTTTTCTGAATCCATTTTTGTGGGCCTTTAGGCTCTGTACACTTTACCACTGCTAACCAGTGCTAAAGTGCTTGTGCTCTCTCCTTTAAACATGATAGAATTAGCTTACAACCAATTAGCACATTTATTTACTTGTAAGTCCCTAGTAAAGTGGTACTGTGAGCCTGTAAATTAAATGTTACTAGTGGGCCTGCAGCACTGATTGTGCCACCCACCTAATTAGCCCTTTAAACCTGCCATTGCAACCTGTGTGTGTAGTTTTAAATTGCCATTTTGACCTCGCAAAATAAACCTTTTTCCAGGCCCAACCCATCCTTTTTAATACATATGTCATCCCTAGGGTAGGACCTGGACAGCCCAAAGGGCAGGGTGCAGTGTATGTAAACAGCAGGCCATGTACTTTTAAGTGTTACATGTCCTAGTAGTGATAAACTCTTAAATTCATTTTTCACTGCTGCAAGGCCTGCCTCTCCTGTAGTATAATATTGGACTTACTTTATTACATTTAATATGTAATACATTCCAAATGGGAACAGGTAACCAGTTCATGGTTGGTGTCTTTGGAATTGTAACAAACAAGCATTTGCAATGCAATAGGTCTCGCATTACTTATTGTTTGAGGTATTGGCGTTGCAACGCCAATAGCTCATACTTTCAGTAATGCGAGACCTAGTGCATTGCAAATGCTTGCGTAGTGAGCCAGGAACCAGCAATGCATGTCTCAGTGCAGTACCGCAAGCTGCACCTAGAGGTCCCTAGTGAGCATGGCACCAGCACTGCATGTCTACAAAGTTGGGGTTATTGACATTATAAATGGCAATGTTTTTTACCTAGCCATGTTGCAGGGTTCAGTACCTTATGTGGGCAAAAGGGGACCTCTTTTGGTCACATATGGTACTGCACCCTGCAGAAGATATGGTAAATCCACCCTACCCATAATGCATTGCATGCAAGACAGTACTACGAGTACATTCAAATAGCTATGTCCATATATACAATTAGTAGCTTTGAAATGTGACAAAAGAATTATTACATTCATTTCAGCTTAGGTTGTACTCTGTGTGGAGCTGATGAAGGGAAATTGATAGACGGTCTCATATAAATGTGAGATGTTCTAGTGAGTGAAGTAACCACTGCCAGCCTAGCTTAGGACCAAGTGTGTGTCCTGCCTGAAGCCTTTTAAGAAAATAGTGCCTTGAGGCTGTAATTAAAACCTAGGGAGTAACAACACATGCAACAGGGGGTGTCCTCGTGGGAGGTTACAAGAAGAGACAAGGTAGTACTAAGGAGTGACTACTAAGCCTATTGGCCAATGAAAAGCCACCATTTACAAAGGACAGGGACAGGAGCCAATTAAAAAGATGGGCGGAAAGTGGGCGGAGCTTTATGCCCATATCCTGAATACAGCATGTCTCGAAGAGACAGCGCAAGCGCTGTCTAGGCGAGACCTAAAAACGCCCTCTCAAGTTGACATCAGATTTTTTATTACAATTTTGAAAATGCCACTTTTGGAAAGTTAGTATTTTCTTGCCTTAGCCATTTAGTGCCTGCAAGCTGTCTCTGTGTCACATGACTGGGTGTAGTCAGCAGTTGGGCTTTGTGTATTTCTCCTAGACCGCCACAGACAATAGAAAGCTTAGGTGTGCCTGGATGGGCCTCAGTGGCAGAATGGGAGGGCGGAGCTAGGTACTTCCCTACTTACACTTGAATAGGCTTTGCCCTTCCTCAATACATAGGGATGCTTACCCCCGTAGTTAGTCCGGAACCAGGGCAGGGGAGGCAGGGAACTTGTGTACTTCAAAGGGAAACCTCTAGAAGCTTCTCCCATTTCAAAGGAGGCACCTGGTATAAATAATGGACCTCAGACACCAATTCGTGAGTACACTTCTGTACCTGAAGAGACTCACCAGGAAGAAAGACTTCTGTGCTGCTGAAAGGATTGCCACTCCATTGGACTGCTGCCATGAAGGAATTCTGTTTTGCTGTGCTAACCTGCTGCCCTCTTGCCTTGATAAGAACGACTGTACCTGCATCTGTTGAGCCCAGGACCCCAGAGTGACTCTGAGGTCTAGTTTGCTGGCCGGCTGACTAGAGCCTCAGGGACAGAAGGCTCCAATCACCTTGAGCCCAGCACCTGGATTCTGCCATCTTTGAGTACTACACTGCCAGTGGTGCCACCCCAGTCTTGGTCCTTTGGAAGTGGGCCTGAAGGTGCTCTGCCAGCCCATCTGTGGATCTAGCAGAACCGATGCATCTCCTCTGCTGCGCTGCACAACCCCAAGCAGAACTGATGCATCGCTTCTGCTACCAGGATTCTCCTAGCGTAAGAACTTCGCATCAACCTCGCAACCCGCACCAGAACCGCTGCTGCGCAATGCTTCCCTGACGCAGGCCCTCGCATCGCAATTTTTCATTGATGGCAGCCTGATGACGACACAAGTTTTCGCATCCTCACAGCTTCTCAGAACTGATGCATCGCCTTGACCGCACAAAGCATTCTCGATGTCAGACTTCGGGTCGCAAGCCCTCATCGGTGGGATCCTCAACAACAACACAGGACCTTGCATCGCATCTTCAAAGCTCTTCAGAATCAATGCATCAGCTCAACTGGGCGATGCATCTTCAACGAGGGACCTCACAATGCTCTGCAACCCAGATTTAAGGTACTTTTGTTCAGCAGGCCTAACTGGGTCTCAGTAGCTGACCCGCGCTTTATCGCAGTTGGCCTGAGCTTGTGACTTTGTCCCGGGCTAGCACAACCAGATATCCACAGTTGGTGCTATTTTTCTCAAATCTTTAAACTTGCCTATCTCCGATTTACTGAGTGCATTTTTGTCATTTTGGTCTTGATTTATTTACTAACCTTTACTCAATTTTTTTAATTTGGTGTGGGATTTTTTGTGTTGTGTTTTCAGGTTATTAATGTTTGAAGTGCTACATAAATACTTTATACAATGCCTTTAAGTTAAGCCTGACTGCTCTGTGCCAAGCTACCGGAGGGTTGAGCACAGGTTAATTTGGGGTTTGCTTGTGCCTCACCCTGACAAGGATTGTGGTTCCTGGTTGAGTAGCGTCTCACCCCCTCAACCAGTAGCCCAATTTTTTACAGGGCACTTAAGAGATGATTCTCACAGGTACTTACTACAGTAGCATCTACAAATATCTCTAAGAGGTGACTACAAGAGTTGCATCTAACAGGTGCTTGCTCACTGCAGAAACACAAGCAAATGCTCTCTTACAAGCAAATACTCTCGGTTCACTTAAGAGATGAATCTCACAGGTGCTCACTGCAGGAGCATCTTCAAATAACCCTTACAAACAGGGCAACTGGAATTATTCAGCAGGGGGAGCACCAAAGTATGTGGTAGGTTGACTAAATTAGGCAACAAGAAAAACCAAATTATTGAGCATAATGTGGCACAATTTATGATAGTATTACTCATTATTTTGTAAGTTTTTACACATGGTAACACTATCTGGGAAAATATTTCACCTCATTAGTACCAGTTTAACAAAAAAATACAGAAATAAGCAAACTGAAGATGAAGGGCCTTACACTACACGTGAACATGTTGCCACATTTATAGTGGCTTTTAATCCGTTAAAGCAAGAACGCACATTTTTCTGTTAAAATTTGCAGGTTATGTAGCAGATGATGGATTATGTGGCAAATGCGGAAAATTCATAATTATGCAAAAATAGCTGCAGCTGCAGAATCGCATCATTGCAGTGTCCCTGCTTACAGGCAAATACATCAGGGGCACTTAAGAGATGAATTTGACAGGTTTATGCTCACCCCAGGAACACCTACAAATGATCTCTTATGGGTGTACACAACAGAGGCGCTTAAAAGATGCATCTCATGGGTGCTCCCTGCAGCAGTACTTAGGTTTGGGTCCTCACTGGGCTCGCACTGCAGAAGCAGTTGGATATGGCATCTCCTGTCACGGCAGTAGACATTGCTCCTCATAGACGCTGGCTGCAGGGGTAGCAGGCATGGGTTTTTGCTGGTGCATGCTGCAGTGACTCTGAGTTTGCAGAAGCGGCTGGCATTGCTCACGGGTAGGGGGCGGGCACGAGGGGTCGTGGGGGGGGAATAGCAGCCTGCATGGAGAAGGTCAGAGTGCGCATGACTGGTTTGGGCCTGCCCGAGAGGGCCAACCAAACAGTTTTTGTGCACTCAGGAGTGGGCCAACCACTCCTTCCCTGCCCTGCTCAAAGAGCAGAGCAGCCCCACCCGCCCGCCCACAATGCGCAAAGCAAACATAAAATGGTAATAACTTCTAGTTATTACCATTTTATGTTTTGGCTTTCTCGCACTGCGAGAAAGCAGTGGGCAATGCTCCTCCACCCTAGTGGAGGAGCCGCCCCTGTGAGTTTGGTTTTTCATAGGTATCTTGTATGGATGCACTCAGACACTCAGTCCCACAGCAGCAACACCGAAGCATGGTTTATAGCCGGTTCAAAACGAGGAATGATGTGACACAGCAGAACCGGCTGTGTGTGCCTGGAACACATTTGGAACCATCTGTTCCCCTTTTGGAAAACGCAAAGTTCAGTATCTGAACGAGAACTGCTCCATCTGCCACTCTTTGAGAAGGATTTACTCTGGGCAAACGCCTTATTGCTCCGACAACCCTGCCACATTCCTTCGCAGACTGCAGCCCAAGCGAGCGAGCCAAGCAAGGAGGACTCATGGCACAGGCATTGCCAATCTGCCACAGACACCTTGGCTCACACGATTGTGGCATCATGATCCAATCGGCCCAAAGGCTGCCAACTCTCTACTACAGTGCATAGGACCCTGTGGAGACATGCCCTCAGAACCCTTTGCTAGCACTTCTACAGGTCACAGTAAACCCACATTTCCGCCCTATACAATTGGCAAAGTCCCAGGAAGTAGGGATGCAGGATGTGCTGCAGCACTCCCAACATAACTATGCTGGGGTTCAAGGTGGCGGCACAACAAAAAGGTATTTAAAATGTGTTTACTTTTGTTGTCACATTTGCTGTGCATTCAAAGACTGTGGTCCAATATCAGGCAATATCTTCTAGCAAATTGCTGCATATTCTTGGAAATTGAGGTCTACTTTTCTTTACTTTCTATAAATGAAAAGTGAGAGGATTTTGTAATGTGAACTATGTGATAATCTAGATGGGTCACAAGCAGTGTGAAAAAAGGCTGTAGGATGTCACATTTGTTTCTAACAACAACAATTACATTTTTGTAATTGACCTGTACAGATATTTCAAAATATCTATCAGCATCAAGGCAAGCACAAATGAGGCACATTGTTTTTTCCGTAATTCTAACGTATGGTCAAAACAAAGATGCTAGGCTCAAACAAATCAAGACACTTCAACTGTAAGACGGAAATGATGAACATTTGCTGAAACCAAGTTTCCACACAGTGTAGTTTGTGCGTCTTATAGGTTTATAACTAAAACCGCTTGTCAGATGCAAATTCAGTGGCCATTTCAATAGAAAATATGCTTTCTGTAAATGGCAGTGCGCTATCACACCACGCTTTAGTCAGTCAAGTTTCTTTATTCGGCCAAAAAAACATAAAAGATAATATATTACAAATAAAATTTGATAAAATCTAAACAAGTGTAAAATCATACTAAAAAAATCCATCTAATAATATTGACGGCATGAATACAAGACTTAGCAACATCAATGGAATTTCATAATTTAGTTAAGAAAAACATCCATCCTTTAATCTTTTCCTGAATCTAAGAGCTTGGGATACAAAACTAGTTTCAACAATGCTTGTTAGCTAAAAGTTGGAGATGATGTATGCAATCTTTGTAAGATCTAAAACCAAGGGAGCGTAAAAAGGGTAATAAATATGAGTGTTTAGGGTAGTCATATACTTGCGTAAATGTGCTCCAAAATGAACCACCGGCTACGTTCTAAGGTGCATATATATCAATGTTTCACGCAGTGCAACGCTGCGCGGTATCAAAGGGCAGGAATGCACCATATATAACATCATATGGTGCATTCCTTTCCTTTGCACAGTTACACCTTGGGCTGCCTAGCGCCAACAAAGCACCCTTGCGTCATGGTGCTCGAGTGTCTGCGTTGTAGGAAGGATTGTTTCTGTACAGGAAGGGACGCCTTCCTGCACAAAAACAATCCTCACAAACATTTTCCTCTTTTTATGTGTGCTGCAGAATGCAGCACACGTAGAAATAGAAAGAAACAAGGAGAAATAAAGGTATTTGTCCTCGTTACACCTCCCCTGGGAGGCTTGGCATTTTGACTCATTACCAGGTCTACCACTAATGGTAAATGTGGAAATGCACAAAACTCCATGGGTAGTTGCGTGGGAACACCCACACTCCACCCACGTAACGCCTCCCTGGGGCAGAGTAACGCAAGGCAGTGATTTGCGCTGCATTGCGTTAATCCAGTTTTATCAAGCCATGCAGGGACACGTAAGGTGGCTTTGCTTGGTGTGATAAATCCGACTTTAGTGTTGCGTTTCCCTTGCGCCACCTTGAGTGGTGCAAGGGCAACACAACACCATGATAAATATGCCTCTCTATCCTTACCACTCTCCTGTTGAATGAGTGTGTCTTATTTGCTACACTTGCGGGCTTATTTTAAGAGCCCTAAGTCACTTTTGCACCATGTAAAGTGGTACGTGCGTGACGCAGGGCTCTCATAAATATTCATGAAGCCACGCAAAACCACCCTCCGTGGCTTTGAGTAGCCTCATAAATCATGAGTGAGGCAACACAGCGCAAATCGCTGCGTTGCCTTACTTTGTGCCCAGGAGGTGTTCCATGGGCATCGTGGTGGGTTTTCCCATGCAATACCTATGGAATTTGATGCTACCCCAGATTTACAGAGTGATGTAAACCTGGTGAAGCGCCAAATCCGTACACCTCCCAAAGTGAGGCGTAACGGGAAAAAACATGTTTATTTCTCCTCGTTTTTTCCTGTTTCCGTGTCACACAAGGAAAGAGGAAAACGCCTCTTTGGATTGTTTTTGTTCAGGAAGGTGCCCCTTCCTGCACAAAAAACATTCCTGCCGGCAACGGAGGCACCCTTACACCATTGTTGCAAGATATATAAATCTATCATCTTTGCTACAGCCTGCTAAAAACACAGGGCGTTTACAACGTTCCAAAACTGGCTTAAATCCCTGAAAATTGTTTTACTGCAGATCACAGCACAGACCATGCAGCTGTAAGTCCTTTCTGGTAGAGCCCTATCGTATCACATCACCACAAGAGGACACAGAATTTAAGATGACTACGTAGCTTTGAGTAGAAAGAGCCCAAATCTTTGGCGCACATTTCTGCAATTTGAAATGTTGTAAATTGCCCGTATATTTTCTATTTCTCTGGAAGGGCCACTTAACTAAATTCGGCTGTACATTTGAACTCGAGGTCAGTTATTAAAGCGTCTGAATATTTGGATCACATCCCTCGGAGTGCTGGCTTCTCCTTTATGTTATAAGATTTTTCGAGACCTGCCTGAATTTCCAGGCTACCAGTGTGTGCAAACATCAAAAGGGAAGGAAGAATGACTAAGGCCAAGTAAAGCCGCCACACTGAGAGCGATTTACATAGTTTAGTCACTCTGCAGGACTGACTGCAGTACTCATTTATTTTAATAGCATTCAGCTGAGTGGCAGGCCTGGTTGATCAGTGGGCACCTGCACATTAGGACTCTGCAGGGACACCCAATCTGCAGTCACCAAGTGACTCATATCCCCAGTAGCCGAATGCAGCAAGTACGTGTGCGGTTAAGTTACAAACATGCGAAGGGGGCTGAGGAAAGGTGCAATGTGCAGATACCGTAGAATCAGGCAGAGTCAGGCTGCTGAGTGATAAGTATGGGGGAGATTTTTGAAGGAAATGGAGATCGCGACCACTGCTTTCAGAGTGCAGCTGAAGAGAAATGTGCGTGAGGGGAGCTCAGACCTTACATGATCGAGTTAGCTTGTTTTCTAAATATTCGGGAATGGTGAAAATAGAGTGCACTTGATATACTTTTCTCATTATGTTTGTCACTGGTCTAAGAAAACTGAATATGATTTTTCATTGTTGTTTCAACAGATTTCGACTGATTGTTTTGCAAATTTGAACTACCAATAGATAGGAGTCCCACAAGTCAAGGCCCTGTCAAGGTTCTGTGGGAGCACAGCCACTTGGCGTTTACCCAAATCCCCGGGGTTGTAGAGATCACCTACAGGTATCATGGGTGAGCTTCCATTCTGGGTGCTGGATACTTAGGGCGTCATTTTCCGCAAAGAGTACTCCACCACAAATGTGGCAAAGCACCATGTCCACCAAATTGATGGTCCACCCGCTCTATTTAGAGTTTGGTGGACCATCATTGGCTAGCACTGAGCCCACTGACTTCACCATCCGAAACCTTCCAATAACGGCCCGCAGGCTTGGGGCCGTTCATGGAAGTAACTCAGATAATTTTTTTCCTGTCCTTCGACTGCCAGGAAAAGCTGAACAGAAAAGAAAATGCCCTATACCCTCGCAGAAATTGTTCAGGGTGTCAGGGTCATTGATTTTTTGTCTAACAAAAACACACTTAGGAAATTGGTTTTTATATAAAAAAAAAAAGTTTGTTGAGCAGCTGCATAAAACATTGAGGAGCTCAGAGAACTTTCAGTTTCTAGAGGAGCCGCTTTGGTGGAAGCTCTTTTGTAGCCACTGAGATCTCCCACAGTCAGGTGAACAGCTCTAAATATGGCATGGCAGGCTGTAGTTCATGAGGGCAGCAGGGTCTGTCCCTCCACTGCCCTGGCAGTACGGAGTACAGTCTACTAGTCTGAGAGACAAACCTTAGTTTCCAAAGCCTCCTTGACTCTCCGGAGTGTCTTGGTCAAGGAAAACTCACTCGATAAGGTATGAAGTTTGAGGCCTGTTGCAATATGTGTAGCACTACTCATCTTTATACACATTAAAGATCAATGTCCATTCAAAAGAATTACTTTAAAAGGAATAGCTCTTCCTGAAACTCATTGGTGGTCACGGTATCTCATTTTAAAATTAAATTTCGACTTGCGTACCATATTAGAATTTCACTTTAGAATGCCTATAAACCTTTGCAGAAATAATCTTGCATAGTAAATCTCATTTAGTTAAAATGTGCTTGCTATAAACGTGTAAGAATCACTTTAGAATGCATTTAAACTCTGCTAAAAGAATTCATAAGTAAATCACACGTAAGGGAATTGTGCTTGCTTTAAACGTACGAAAAATAACGTGAAGAGAAAAAAAAAAATTTAGTAGGCTATCATTTTTAATGTATTTCTGTAACTAGGCTCAAATCATTTTCTCTGGACTCTTGCTCACAGTTTAATAGACATTTATTAGAACATTTTGCCTAGCACCAGCATCCTACTAAAGAATGTGTGGGCTTCAAGATTATGTTCCTTTGCTTCATCACACCATATGAGATCATCTTGCTTTAACTATGAACTTTGATTTGGATTCATAATGAATAGACTGTTAGAATAAAGAATAATTTAGATATCTTTTATGTATGCTTAACCAGAACATTGTTGATAGATTTGGTTCATTGCAATTGACTAACTCTTTGTATTCACAATGGGACATTGAACGCAGCTAATAGCTTAGGTAAGAAGGTTCTCATGAGAACTTTCCCTCATTTTACACACTTTCTTCCGTTAGAGGTCAGGATCAAATTCAAAATTGGTTGCATTGCCTTTAAAGCACTTTAGAGGGGGCTGTTCAGCTACCTCTCATATCTGCTGAAAATATCAGGTGGAATCAGGCAAAACCTCCCTTCTGCTGAACCTCCGAAATTCAAACCATCTTTGGCTCAAAGACAGTCTTTCTCCTGTGCAGCTCCCACATTTTGGAAATTCCCACCCAACAAACTACAAATGGTATCCAACATCCTAGCCTTCAGGAAGCAACTTAATATGTTTCTATTAAAAAAAACACTTCCCACCAACCACTTATCAGACAGTGGGGGCTGGTACGGAAAGGGGTGGTGGAGCGGAGGTGAAAGGAAAAAAAAGAAATTTCACTTACCTCTGCAAGGCCTCTGTCGTCTCTCCCCCGCTTCTCTTCCCAGAAGCAGGAAGCGCTCAGGCTCCCCTAAGCCAATCACGACGCTGCTGTCACCAGCAGGACCTCAGTGTCGTGATTGATCTGAGCGGCCTGGTTCGGCGCACAGACAGGGAGTGGGAGCCTGTGCAAGTTCTCCACCCAGGCTGTACAATACAGCTTGGCGGAGAGCATGCTAAGTGTGCATGACTGTTTGGCCGGCCAAACCGTCATGCGACTCCACGTACACCAACCACTCCTCCCTCTGCTGGCTGTGATGACAGCCAAGCCCTGCCCCACCCGCCTAATTTTCCATTTCTCCACTACTGAAAAGCAGTGGGGCGAAGCTCCTCCACCTTAGTGGAGGAGCCACCGCTGTTAACAGATATACACACTTTCCTCTAGCTTCTCATCCTTGTTTCAGCAGAGGAATCTATACTCTCCTCAAATGTTCTTCTTATCTCTAATATTCGCTCCCTACCTTAACCCCCACCCACGGTTCAATGTTTAATGGATCGATAAAAACTTCACTAATTGTACACATATTTCCCAGTAATATGTAAATGTTGTTACATTGTAAAGCGCTCTTGGTGAAGTAAACGCTATAGAAAAACAAGGTAGATAAATAAATAAAAATATAATCATTGGTTGCTCCAGAATTGTCTTTGTGCTGAAGTTCTGTAACATGGGCTCTTATGGGCAGGCATGGGGCCTCTGAAGTAGGCTTCTAGTGGGAGATCCTTCCTAGTGGTCTAGTTAGCAAATGACTTCATATGCCTGTGCTCCACCCCCTCCCTGGGTTTTGTGATAATTGTCATTCTTTTCGTGCAGTCAGCATAAGTCTCACAAATGAAATTAAAAGCAATTATCATCCTTTTCTTACTTTGGTCATGGCCCACTGGGCCACAATGATCTATTAATGTATTGTATACAGTTAATAAAAATCATCACTATTACATCAAAATCGGTCATGTTAAAAGCAGATATAAAAACAAACACTTATAGCTCAGTTGTTTCAGTTTATGACTATAAAGGCCAGCATACAAAACAGAGTTTTCAAAACTACCCAAACAACTAAAAATGCCTATGTTTCAAGAGTGAGATCCGATGTAAAAAAAATGACATTCTTCAGCATAAATGTTTCCGTTTATACTAGCCCGTCCGAAAACACTCATAAAGATTACCCAGGAATGTTGTACACATTTAACATTGAACAAAACATCCCTGCTCAATCTTTGTGGATTGAAAAAAGTGTCAGCCTGTTTTGCGGTGTTTGAGCAAACATTTTCAATATGCATCAATCCATAATTTGAAAAACATATAGGGCGTTAGTGGATTTATTACCAAGGTGGGTGGGTCAGTATGATGGCATCACGGCTGCCACATGTTCCATAAATGTTACAAAGTTACATGAAAGTTGCGAATATCCCACTTAGGCACCGAATCCTGGCTGGCCTACGTGATCTGATTTGTAAAGTTTTGTAGTGCTTACCTAAATAGTGCCTATGTGGCATGTCAACCAGTAATCCTTTTTTTTTTTTACGTCAATCTAATTGTATATCTTTTATATAAATACCTTATTGTAATAATAAATGAGTGTATCTACAATTGCCATTGAAATTCATCACTAGGTATATAGTCTATTTCTACTGTGTTCCTGTAAGTTCCGAAATGGATAATTTACAGATGTTTTTCTATTTCTTTTCTCATTTCCATAGACTCGGAGCATTCACAAATGTTCACGTATATATCCCATAAAAGATGTTATCTATACATTATAAAGTAACTTACTTCATAAATATCATTATCTTACTCACAGGTAACAGTTAAATGAGCAAGTGTCATTCATTCCTTTCTGAAAATCTGTCCCAACATATTCCATCCACCATGCTTCACGTTTTAACTATTTTTTTGTATACTGCCTCCTCTAGTTGATGGCTGTATTATTTCACAATGGTCTTCAATTTGTCAAAATTGTTTGGAAAAATATGAAAATAGGAATGCAAGATAATACATCGGGAGAAAGAACAGTTCCAAAAGTTAGAGGATGAAAAAGAAGGACATACTCTGTTATAGGGCAACACTCTTGAAAACGTTTGGCGCCTAGCCAATGAGAGAGGCACTGCACTTTGCATGCTTCTGTTTAAAAAAAAAAAACTGGTGTGAGCTGACTGGACAGGAACGTTTGCATATTCCCAGGCTAAAAACAAGACATTATGTAAAAAGTCCACATATGGAATTGGAAGAGGGGGAAGATGGTGGTAAGGGTCACGTCCCAGATTCTGAAGTTATACTTACTTGATAGCAGTAGCAAAGATGAGGCTGCGTAAGTTCATTACTGATTAGGATAATATGTAGTTGGCCTGAGGTGCAAGATTTGACTTCCGAACCTTCTTTGACTCTAAAAGGGGGCTTGGTTGAGCAGTCAAGACATGTTTACGGTCCTTAATTGTAAGTTTGAGGTGGACACAGTATACTACAATTGCTTGTCACACAAAGATGCAAGAAAGATCAATCTAATATACTTGTTATGTCTTAAAAATCACTCTGATAATTACTTTTCGAGGAACAGAGATATTCATAGAAAGAGGTATCGAATGTGTTGGTGGTACTTGTTAATTATTACATTGTTAATTCCTTCTGCACCACTTCAGAGCGCAACAAGAAAAAGGGAGGGGATAAGTTAAGAATCAAAAATGAGAAGACAAGGTTATACATGTTCGTTCACAGTTTATAGTGTCTGTTTCGCGGTAAATCCATATTTTGTTCTCTCAATTATCCTGCCAAAATAGCTCTCATGTGTTATAGTGATATCCTGTTAAAGTTTAGCAGCATGGCTAGCTGCAGAATTGTCCTCAAGGTTGAAAGTTTGTAACTAGTGAGTCTCTAGCATGAGACTTGGTCAGATGCCTAAATGTTGGAGGAGAGCAGGTTCTGATGGTCCAGTTCCAGGGCAGTTTTTCAAAGCCCACCATGTCTTTGTTCTTCATGTGGATGGGTGTGATGCGCATCGGATCCATTGGATCAGACATTAAGGCTCGGATTTGAACGCCATATGTAACATAACCTTGTGGATGGGTAGCTATCAATAATGTGAACGTTTCCAGTTTGGGGAACGTACTTCCATTGTGTCTATGATGTCAGTTGGCTTTCGTCTGTGAAAATCAGCCCTGTTTTTGACAGCCATTCATCCATTATCCTATATATTTCCCACAATTCACATTCTGATTGCAGAGCTCACTGTTTGCTTCGGTGCGCTAATATTACTCGGGTGAAGCACGAGGAATATAGCGACACATTTGGCGACTCTGTATCCTACAGAATGTTGTCCTTGTGAGCCATGAGCAGTAGAATACATCTTAACCACTGTGTGTTTGTTTTTATATAGGGCAGGAATGTGCAGCTCCTATTATAAATAATACAGGTTTCCAATGATAGTGTACACTTCTAGCGAATAAGGCCAAAGCCCAGGGGAGAAGGTGGCCCTTGAAAATTATTTGTTTTTTGAGAAGCAGAGGATCATTTGTGTTTTAATCTCACAGTTACCTGTTTATACATTGAACAACAATATTAGAGAGAATGTAATTATATTCCAGGCTTATGGTTATACTGCGAAAAGAACACAATTTAAAAGGTAATATGTGGGTATCATTAAAACCGTAAAGTGGCAAGTAGATCGTGTTTTAATGTGCCAGGGATGAGGTCTGCGCAAGTTATGGCCGAGTCAGCCCCCTATGTCAAATGATTACATCTTTTAATGCTTCTCTCACTGGCTATCCATCGGGCCCCCTAAGCACCTCGTCCATAACGAAAGTAGATCACAAACATTGCTGTGTAGCTGTCAAGGAAGCGTGCCTACAGTGTCTTCAAATGCCAAATGTATTCAACCGTGCTTCCTTGCAGAGCTGAAAATCAATTTTTAGATTGTGAGGATAAAGACATCAGGCTCGTGACGCTCTTCCAGGATACTTAATTTAGATCCCCCACCTTTTCTTTCTGGTCCCTACGGCTGCATTCCATGTTTGTTTATTTATTATGTGCTTAGGTACATCAGTGGGGCGTAAAAGGTATTTTACAGCAGTTATAGGTGATGTCACAATGCATTTCATGGCATGTTTTATGAAGTAGTTCAACGAAGTAGGTATGCCTACAAGAGCAAACAGGAGTTCGTAGCAGGTGCGGCCCGTGCAGGTAAGAGCGATGGGGCTTGGTTGGGGGGGGGATTCGACAGACGACCACAAGGGAAAATTAAATAAATAATTAATTTTCCATTGTGGTCTGTTGAAATCCACCCCCACCCGGCCCCACCGCTCTTACCTGCACGGGTCGCGCTGGTATCATAGTAGCGTTTAAAGTCACTCCCAACCAGAGTGAACTGCATGAGTTGTTAAACCTACTACGGGAGTGTAAAGGATGAGACCAAACAGCAGGGTCTGGTGTATCTCACCCATGGCATCAATAAACAAAGGACTGACTTGAAAACGTTATGAGGGTTCTTAAAGTAATCCTATACAACTGAAATTAGGCATTGATTCAATGGCTCCGCGAGTGATAAGCCACACGCGGACAACCAAAGATCTCACTACACCGAAAGTTAAGAAGAGGAGAAGGGTAAAGTCTCCATGCAGAACCAGATAGTCCACTCAGGCACTCTGATGTTTACAGCCTTCTACCGTGTTTCCCCTAAATAGTGGCTCAAAAATATTATTTGACCATTATATTGTGGTCAAAATATCATGACAACAAAACGATCAATGGGAACATTTTTGAAAGTAAGTATATTGTTTTTTACTTTTTTACAACACTATTGAAGTGTATAACATAGTTTATCATAACACTTATCCAAAATAAGTTCTATGTGTCTGCCCTCAAAGCAGAACAGGCACTCACGAACAGCTTTCATCTGTGAGTTTCTAGTGAAACACGACTCCGTAGCCCTACAGTGCATTCAATCAATCAATCAAGACATTTGTAATGCGCGCTACTCACCCGTGAGGGTCTCAAGGCGCTGGGGGGAGGAGGGGGTGCTGCTACTGCTCGAACATCCAGGTCTTGAGTAGCCTCCTGAAGGTTAGCAGGTCCTGGGTCTGACGTAGGAGCAGGGGGAGGGTGTTCCAAGTCTTGGCGGCGAGGTGGGAGAAGGATCTGCTGCCGGTGGTTGTTCTTCTGATGCGTGGGACGGCGGCGAGGGCGAGGTCGGCTGAGCGGAGCTGGCGGTTCGGGATGTAGAGGGTGAGTCGCCTGTTGAGGGAGGCCGGTCCGGTGTTGTGGAGTGCTTTGTGAGCGTGGGTGAGGAGCTTGAAGGTGATCCTCTTGTCGACGGGGAGCCAGTGAAGATCCCTTAGGTGGGGAGTGATGTGGCTGTGGCGAGGTGCGTTGAGGATCAGGCGTGCAGAGGCATTCTGTATGTGCTGCAGTCATTTCAGGAGTTTGGCCGGAGCTCCGACATTTCCGTAGTCCAGCCTGCTGCTGACGAGTGACTGTTCTTCTTGTTTCGGTGGGGATCCATCTGAAGATCTTGCGGAGCATGCGGAGGGTGTTGAAGCAGGAGGAGACGGCGTTGACTTGCTTGGTCATGGAGAGTGTTGAGTCGAGGATGAACCCCAGGTTGCGTGCGTGGTCGGTGGGTGTTGGGGCGGCTCCTAGTGCGGTCGGCCACCAGGAGTCATCCCAGGCTGAGGGGTTGGAGCCGAGGATGAGGACCTCCGTCTTGTCCGAGTTCAGCTTCAGTCAGCTGGTCTTCATCCATTCGGCGACGGCCTTCATTCCTTCGTGGAGGTTGGATTTGGCGGTGAGGGGGTCCTTGGTGAGGGAGAGGATCAGCTGGGTGTCGTCGGCGTAGGAGATGATGTTGAGGTTGTGCAGCCGGGCGACGTGGGCGAGCAGCGCCATGTAGATGTTGAACAGAGTCGGGCTGAGGGATGAGCCTTGGGGCACGCCACAGATGATCTTGGAGGCTTCGGACTGGAAAGGGGGGAGGCAGACGCGCTGGGTTCTGCCGGAGAGGAAGGAGGTGGTCCATTCCAGAGCCTTGTCTCGGATCCCTGCGTCGTGGAGGCGTGTGCATAGGGTGCGGTGGCAGACAGTGTCGAAGGCGACTGAGAGGTCCAGGAGGATGAGGGCCGCGGTTTCACCGTTGTCCAGCAGGATCCTGATGTCGTCGGTGGCGGCGATGAGGGCGGTTTCGGTACTGTGGCCGCTGCGGAACCCGGACTGGGACGGGTCCAGGATGTTGTGCTCCTCGAGGTAGCGGGTAAGTTGTCCGTTGGCGATCTTCTCAATGACCTTCACCGGGAATGGGAGCAGGGAGATGGGCCGGAAATTCTTGAGGTCTGTCGGGTCCGCCTTGGGTTTCTTCAGTAAGGCGTTGATCTCGGCATGCTTCCAACTCTCTGGGAAGGTCGCAGTCTCGAAGGAGATGTTGATGACTTTGCGGAGATGGGGAGCGATGGAGGCGCTGTCTTTGTTGAAGATATGGTGCGGGCATGGGTCTGGCGGAGAGCCGGAATGGATGGTGTTCATGGTTTTGATGGTGTCGTCGTCGTTCACGTTGGTCCAGGCGAGCAGGGGGTCGAGGTGGAGGGTGGGCGTGTGGTCTGAGGCATCAGTGGCTGCCGGGGCGGTCTGGTTGTTGAAGCTGTCATGGATGTCTGCGATCTTACGGTCGAAGAAAGTGGCGAGGGAGTCGCACAGGTCTTGCGATGGTGGGATGTCGTTGGTGCTGGAGCTGGGGTTGGAGAGTTCCTTCACGATGTTGAAGAGCTCTTTGCTGTTGTGTGCGTTGCTGTCGAGGCGGTCTTTGAAGGAGGCCCTCTTGGCGGACCTGATGAGGTGGTGGTGGCTGCGGATGGCGTTTTTGTGCGCTGAGAGGCTGTCCGGTGTCTGTTCGCGGTGCCATTTCTTCTCAAGTTTCCGGCAGGTTTGCTTGGAGGCCTGGAGGTCCGCGGTGAACCAGCTGGCTTTCTTGTCAGTGTGCCTGTTGGAGGGTTTCTTGAGCGGGGCGAGGGTGTTGGCGCAGTCGTTGATCCATCACCTGGTGGGCTTCGGGCGAGGGTGGTGTTTAGCTGGTCTTCGGTGACTTTGCTCCAGCTGCGGCGGGGGGTCGGTTGAGTGCGGTGGTGCGTGGTGGGTTTCCGGAAGGTAAAGTGGATGCAGCGATGGTCGGTCCAGTGGAGTTCGGTGGTGTGGCTGAAGGTGACATGCGAGGTTGCGGAGAAGATGGGGTCGAGCGTGTGACCAGCGGAGTGGGTGGGCATTGTGACGAGCTGTCTGAGTCCAAGGTTGGCGGTGTTGTCGATCAGGGTGGTGGAGTTGGTGTCGTTGTTGTTCTCGAGGTGGAAGTTCAGGTCTCCGAGGAGGATGTAGTCTGTGGAGGCCAGGGCGTGCGTGCTGACGAAGTCGGTGATGGAGTCGCTGAACTGGGGCCGTGGTCCGGGGGTGTCTGTAGATGAGAGTTCCTCTGAGGGTGGTGTTGGGGTCCTAGTGGATCTGGAAGTGCAGGTGTTCGGCGGTGCTGAGGGTATCGTCGGTGCTGGCCGAGACCTTGATGGTGTTCTTGTGGACGATGGCGATTCCACCTCCAACTCCGTTGGTGCGGTCCCTGCGGGTGATCTTGTAGCCGTCCGGGATGGCTATGGCGATGTCCGGGGCCGAGGAGGCGTTCATCCAGGTCTCGGTCAGGAAGGCGACGTCCGGGGAGGACGAGTCGAGCAGGTCCCAGAGTTCGACGGCATGCTTGCGTGCGGAGCGGGTGTTCAGAAGGATGCATCTGAGGTGGTTGAGTTCTTTCTTGGCGGTAGGGTTGGCGGCTCGGAGGCTGGTGAAGCTGCAGTTCCGGCATGTGAAGGGTCCATGGGTGCGCTTCGGGGCGGCTAGGAAGCAGGTGTGAGGTCGTCCGGGGTTGAGTGCGAGGAGGGTGCTGGCATCATAGCGGCGGCGGTCGTGGCTGTCGTGGGGGTCCTGGCGCTGGGCGCGGTCCAGGCGCGGACGGGCGCAGACTGGCTTGCTTTAGGCGCACCTTCGGCGCGCCAGCGGCGCGGCCGCGCAGCGGCCGCCATAAGAAGGGGAGGTGGGAGGGAGGAGCAGCTGGGAGGCGGGAGGGGACGAATAGGCGAGCTGGGGCGCGGGGCCGCAGGGGACGCAGCGGCAGGAAAAACGGGCACAGAAGGCAAAAGGGGGGCACAGAAACAAACAATAACAGCAATAGGTCTGGGGCACACATCAGAAAAAGAGGAACAGTGGAGCAAAAAATAACGAAGTACAGGAATTACCCAGGCGAGGCAGGGGCCTCGAACTCACGGTGGCAGCAGCAGCAGTGGGCAGAGGGACACGGGCGCAGTCTGGTGGTGCTGTGCGGCGTGGAGAGCGACCTGCCTGGAACAGGGTCAGAGGTTGCTCTCTTCACCGCGCAGCGGCCGCCATAAGAAGGGGAGGTGGGAGGGAGGAGCAGCTGGGAGGCGGGAGGGGACGAATAGGCGAGCGGGGGGGCGGGGCCGCAGGGGACGCAGCGGCGGGAAAAACGGGCACAGAAGGCAAAAGGGGGGCACAGAAACAAACAATAACAGCAATAGGTCTGGGGCACAAATCAGAAAAAGAGGAACAGTGGAGCAAAAAATAACGAAGTACAGGAATTACCCAGGCGAGGCAGGGGCCTCGAACTCACGGTGGCAGCAGCAGCAGTGGGCAGAGGGACATGGGCGCAGTCTGGTGGTGCTGTGCGGCGTGGAGAGCGACCTGCCTGGAACAGGGTCAGAGGTCGCTCTCTTCACCGCGCAGCAGTGCAGTGCAGCAGTGCATTCTGGTGAATATGTTCCATTTTTGCATAATTGCAGTTCTTCCAATAAAACAAAGCCAGATAACTGTTTATTTGTTCCAATATTTCAGTTTTTAACTCCAGACAGAGGTGTTTAGCTCTTCTGTTGAGCGCAGCAGGTACAAAGTGCTAAAGGTTTTTGCAGCATAACATTTAAACACTAGTGCCTTTTTAACTGTTCGTCAAACAACATGTTACTGCAAGTGTCATCATCCTCTGAGATATCTTCCTCTGGGATGTAACCATTGGTCCAGGAAACCATTTTATGCAAAATAACCTTGGAAGAGTGTGTTTTTTTTAAATTAATTTGAAAATAATATGTGTTTTTAAATTAGCATAATTAGGGTGCAAATATAAATTAATTGGCCTCCGACTGCTTGCACTGACATCCATTTTAAAGTTGCTGAAGAAAATGTGGCTTTTACATTTGCAGGAACGAGTTTCCTACCTGCAAATTTCTCTTCTCTGTTTTTCATTTTCATAAGATGAAATGGAATATATTTTACAGTGTTGTTTTTTTTGTACAAAATAAAATGTATTAAGTTCTGTGACTTAGGAGGAAGCTACGTTGAGATGTTTGTATGTTGCATTTTTCAACGCCTTTTGTTGTAAAGGCCACAACTGTACTTGATTTATTTTTAAATGGCTTATTTTTTGGTTTGCTTCAATAGTATAGTCATTTACCTTGTTTGTAGAGTAAATGGTATCCAATGATCATTAATGATGTAGGCGTTTACCAGAGAGTCTTATTTGATGTATCACAAATTCAACAATGTGATTGGTTTACGATATATATCTTTGTTATTATGGCCATATGATCCCCCTTTAGGCCAGGTTGAGTGTATGGCTTTTCACGTCTCTGAAACTGTAAAATTTGCCATTTCTGAGATGTGTGCCAGACCTTTCCCTTACTTTCATACAGAGCAGTCGCTATGTTGACTGTTAACTGACTTAATAATTCGACTTTTTGCTTGCTTAACGAAGGTAGAATCTATGATAGTCTGTTTATTTGATTTATAGTTAGAACTCTTCTGTGCTTTTGAACTGAGCAGTCGCCGGGGGGCGGAGCTAGCCGAGCTACGAGATGGCCGCATTTTGAGCGAGCTCCTCTTGGATGCCAGTTAAACTGCAAATATCCTACATAGATGATCGTTCAGACCTGCTACGCAAGGTGAACTCTGTCTATACGACATCGATCTTCGACAATCTGCAACTGCAAAACATTCATAATCCCCGGAATCGCCACGTCGGAAGAAGACGCAGATAAGGCCCAACGAGTGAAACTGAAACCCAGACACCGGGCTAGAGTAAGACGACGGGCCGAGACGTAAGGCACGTAAACCGGCATGGGCAAAACTCGGAGCCGGAGCTGAAATAATAAATCGCGTCCAGAAGACCGGAAGGCTCACAGATGGTAGCGGAACACTAAAGGACTCGTGGACAGTAACTGGGGTGATTGAAAATGCCTCGATAACGCCGGAGTGCTAACAACCCTTCAGATTACTGCTGAGAACAGGGCCCAAACGCTACGCAGTCGACAGGTACACAGCCGGGACACACCTGAAACGACAATCGCTCGAGGTGAGATACAACGCTGCATGCTCACAAATCAGTAGCAACCCAGTAGTTGGGGGACCCACAGGTCGCAAATATACAGGAGTACGTAGCAGAATAGAAGGAGAGAACAGTGCGTTGTAGCTACACCCTAGTGCGCATAAATCACGGACACAGGCCATATTGCGAACCACAGGTCTCCGGGGACAGCGTGTAAGCCGCGGTTGATATATAAGACGACACAGCGGTTCCACTATATAGCCACAAGGGACCAGTGAGAAAAGTTGTGGTCTGCACAGCGACCCGGAGTGCTGCAGCTGCTGCGACAGGGTAGTGGTTGGTGATACTCCTAATTGACAGTCACACTGAAGCATACAAAGGACGGTGGAGCTGCCGATTGCGGAGTGGACCACTGCTGGAGTGCAGACGCGCAGAAAAGAGGTCCACTGAGCAAAGCAAACCTCTAAAAAACGCTCCTCGGGATACGGGTTTTCCGCAACAGCGCACTGGCTGCTCGCTGCATCTGCTGAGGCGCACTGCTCTGGGGGCTTAGATACGTGACAACGTCGAACCGGGAAAAGGTACACGATAGAAAACCTCTCTAAACTAGGCATCAAAAGCCAACAATAAAGGGCGGAGGTGAAGAAACTAGATCACCGTAATCAGGCATATACAAACAGAGATGGCCCACTAGCTACCAAGAAGATACCTGCTGAAATGTCGGTTGCGGCAAAACTGAGCTTGTGTGACGTCTAGGGCAACAAAAATCAGCATAAATAGTGAAATTATCAGTCCAATAGAACCCAGCCTCATAGTGACATCCAACAACGTGCAGGCACAATAAGGTCAGTAACGCCAGGAGCTGCAGCACCAGAATTAACATCTATTATTCAATTAGCATCTAGAATCAGACATCGCCACTACATACATCATGGGCAAACCAGACAAAAATCAGCCCAAAATCAATTTTGATCAATTCAAAAAAACAACAGACCTCACCACAGATGATCAACAGACGGCACCGCTAGCTACGACAACTACTAGCGGAGTAACAAATGATGACGTCCAAGCCATGTTCACTACAATACAAGCCGCACTATCAAATATTGACGGTAAAATCGACTCACTAACGAACAGAGTAGATCGCATGTCAGAGCGCTTGGACCGCCACACGGAGCGAATAGACATGGCTGAACGGCGCATATCTGAAGTGGAAGATGCGAATAATCAAATGGACACTAAACAGAGCAAGATGGACAAACAATTAGAGGCGTTAACAGCCAAAGCAGAAGACTTGGAAGTGAGATCTAGAAGAAACAATCTACGCTTGATGGGGATAGCAGAAACAACAAACACAGGACCCATGGAAAAGTATGTGGAACAACTACTAGTAACTCTACTAGGTAGAGACACCTTCTCCGATGTTTTCATAATTGAGAGAGCGCACAGATCCTTGGCTCCTAGACCACCAGCAGGCACCAGGCCGAGAACTATAATTGCCAAATTACTAAACTACAGAGATCGAGATGCGGCTCTCCGCAGAGCTCGAGAACTGGGCACCCTGCGACACGAGGGCATGGAGATAGCCCTGTATCCAGACTTCACGCAAGCAGTCCAAGAAGCGAGGAAGAAATTTGGGCCAGCAAAGTAGAAACTTTGAGACTTAAAAATCAATTACGCCATGCTCTATCCTGCTAGACTAAAAGTAACGGATGAAGGCTCAACCAAAATATATAATGAACCTAAAGATGTCATGAAGTACCTACAACTGAAAAGACCGCAGAGTACACGTAGGAAATCACCAAGAGACAGATTGATAGATCAAGATACCATGTCAGATGTGGAATGATATCTATTATCTAAGCAGCAATTGAATAGAAAAGAACTCAACAAATCGACATAGCCGCCTTGGGATATAGAGAATTATAACTGAGATAAAAGTCGAATACTGTCGATATATCCAGATACAGGACACATCGATAAACAAGTGTAGCAAGACTACTTACCCAGAACTCGTAAATATGAAGGACATAGAGTGGACACTTGAGTATCAACGCTGAGTAGTGAAGGAGTAGAACGCAGATAAGTAAACAGAAGATATATCAATGTAACACTTAATACTAGATTTCGTGTTTTGGGGGTATGTTAATATTCCCACAATAGACAGTACAACTGAAGCAAGTGTAATTGTCTAGTACTATATGATAATGGATGCTCAAATGTGCAACAATCTATTGATGTATGGCGTCCACCCTCGTATTATATCACAGAGGGATAAAGGGCTTGGCAGCTTCCGCCCACTTGTGTGCACCACACTAGTTAGTTTTTTTTTGTTGGTTTCTATAAGGTGGGAGGGGGATAAGGGACATGTTAACTCTAATGGGGAATGTCTCAGTTGAAATGGGAACAGCGGAGTGGGAGGGGGGAGGAAGGGGGGGAGGGAAAGGGAAAAACACCAAGTGGCGACAGGAAGGCAGATAGATATCTCCATGAGTTGACAAGAAAGTTCAGACATCGGCAGACAGGTAGATTGAACCATGTAATATATGACTAACAACCTGAAACATGTTCGAACACTGACATTCATGACCTGGAATATTAGAGGGCTCCAAAATCCACAGAAAATACGCAAAGTACTAGCCTATCTAGATAGACACAAGATAGATGTTGCCTGCATCCAAGAAACACACCTAACAGATCATAGGGAGAACAAAATAGGAACTAGGTGGGCAACATACCGTATGGCATCCTCCTACTCCAGTTATGCCAGAGGGGTAATGCTATTGATTAAACGGAATACCCCATTTACACTTATAAATGCCATCAAAGATGATCAGGGTCGGTATGTTATTGTACAGGGCAACTTTGGGGGCACCGGTCTCACGATTGTAACGGTGTATGGCCCAAACAGCGATGACCCGACTTTCTACACGCAAATCTGGGCTAAACTATGAGACCTACAACCCACGGCTATTATATGGGGAGGAGATTTTAATACATGTCTGGACCCGACCCTAGATAGATCGACTGGCAATGACAGATATGGCAAACAGTCGGCCAAGACTCTTAGGGAGGGCATGGAGGAGTGGTCAATGGTAGATGTCTGGAGACTGAGACACCCGGGGCGCAAAGAGGGTACTTGCACGTCAATAACACACAATACATGGTCTAGAATAGACTATTGGCTGACTACACAGGAAGTCAGCACGTGGACAACGGCGGTGGAGCCTCTACCCAAAACAATGTCAGACCACGCCCCAGTGCGCCTTGAATTGGCCATCCCCACACATACCCCACGACAATTTACATGGCGATTACAACAATCTGCACTCTTGGACCAGGTATTCCGTAGCGAGCTGCATCAAGCAATTGTGGATTATTTTAATCAGAACACTGGATCTGTGAGTAGCTCACGGACACTGTGGGAGGCCTTTAAGGTCACTATAAGGGGACACTGCATCAGTAAGCATGCAGGAATACTTAGAGATATCCAACAACAACTAAAAATGGCGGAAGGGGAAATTAAACGTCTAGAGGCAGAATATGCCACTACACTAAATACCACATTGCTGGCGGATATCAGGCAAAAAACAGACACATTTCACGAATTTGCAGACAATGAGATTAAATATATATCACGTAGACATACAGCACGGAATTATGGGGAGGGAGGTCGACCAGGGCGAGCACTGTCATATAAAATTAAACCCGCACACACAACAACGTATATAACACAAATTATAAATGACCAAAATCAGCCATTATATGACACCCCCTCCATACTAGAATGCTTCACAAAATACTACACACAATTATGTACTACGCAGTCCACAGTTTCTATACCCGAAATCTATAGCTATCTAGACGACATCGGATTAGCATGGCTGTCTGATGAACATCGTGAGTATTTTAGCCACCACATCACAGAAGACGAGTTTAAAGAGGCCATTAACTCACTCCCTAATAATAAGGCCCCTGGCCTGGATGGCCTCCCAGGCGAATTTTATAAAGAATTCAGGGACCTCCTAGTACCCCAGCTGGCCGAAATGTACGAAGAAGGTATGCTCCCGCTGACACTACGAGAAGCCTTATTGATAGCACTCCCAAAATCTGATAAGGATTTAACAAAATGTGGCTCATACCGGCCCTTATCATTAATAAACATTGATGTTAAAATTTTGCCAAAAATAATAGCAAAAAGAATACAACCATTACTGGGATCTCTAGTTTTACCGGACCAGGCAGGCTTCATACCAGCAAGATCCACAACACAAAATATACGCACCATCTTTGCGATGTATCATAGCCTAGACCCAGATATACCAGCAGCCGCGGCCCTACTGGACGCGGCGAAAGCATTTGATTTGGTGGAATGGATATTTATGTTCACAATCTTGAGCAAGATGGGATTTCCCACGCCTTTTATACGATGGATCTCACTATTGTATAATGAACCCAAGGCCAGAATTAGAATAAATGGGACCACCTCAAACCCGATTGACATAAGCCGCGAAACGAGACAGGGTTGCCCACTTTCACCTATTCTATTTGCGCTCACGTTAGAACCTCTAGCCTGCAAAATTCGCCAAAAACATTTTAGTTCAGCCTTACAATTTAGCCTTCGTCCTATTGGCATTTCATTATATGCAGACGATATGGTACTATATGCTCGTCACCCGGACACTAACCTAAACCCACTCATTAGAGAATATATCCGTTATGAAAACTACTCGGGTCTCAGAATAAATTGGGACAAATCGGTAGTAATACCCCTTACAATAGACACACCACAACCAAATCTGGAATATCCATTGCAATGGCGCACAGACCCGGTAAAATATCTAGGCATATGGATCCACCGTGATCCAGAAATAGTGATCAGAGAGAACTACGGGAAAGCAATATCAAAATTGGAAGAACAGGTAGATAAATGGACTAAGATGCCTCTCTCACTAGCTGATAGGATTGCTTTGCAGAAAATGGTAGTGCTGTCCAGATTCTTGTACTTGTTCTGGAACATCCCGATCTGGCTAACACAGATGTTTTTCTCCACACTGAGGACCATTTTACAACGCTTGACATGGTCAGGGAAGCAGGCCAGAGTAAGCTGGAAAATCTTAACAAAACCATATCACCAGGGAGGGTTTGGGGCCCCGGACCTTCAACTATATTTCTACTGTGCACAAGCACAACACGCACACTACTGGTTGCACCCACACGCACACATCCCACACATAGCAGTGGAACAGGACAGTGTGCACCCAAATTCACTGACAACTTATATCACTGACCCAAAAAGATTCGCACCAAGAGCATGGCATAAACTAGCAAAACACGCTCAAAAGCTCCCACTATATGCCCCAGCAATGCCATTGGCTAATCATCCCAAACTCTCAGACACACAAGAAAAAAAAATGCTCACACTATTGGGAGAAATGGGCCTGGCGGACATGGGCAAAGTGTTTCCACACAATAAGTTCATATCGCGGGATGACCCATCACTATGCGCACATCAAACGCCGTTAAAGATGTTTGCCTATCTGAGACTGCGAACGGCAGTTAAGGAATTATACACATCATTTCCGGAAGAACCCCCACAATTAAATGCATTACAAATTCTTCTAACGGCACCCACACGTCAAAACCTAGTAACACGTCTATATAACGCATCACAAGATGAACAGAGACGAGGTCCAAATATATCGCTTCAAAGATGGGAAAAAACGATAGGTGAAACAAAAGACGAAAGAGACTGGGATTACAGCTGCGCACAATTGCAATTGCTCACATCAAACTGCAATCTGCGCATAATACATTTTAAGTTCCTACACCAAACATACTACACCCAGGTCAAATTGCATAAGTATGTCCTTAGAGCAGACGACAATTGCGTGCGATGTAACGCACCCACGGCAGACTTCTTGCATATGGCGTGGGCATGCCCCCAGCTTCAAAAGTACTGGCAGGACATTACTGATACGTTATCGACTATGCTAGCTGAACAAATCCCAAACATGCCAATAGTCTGCCTGCTAGGGACCCGAAAACTCAAATTAGTCAAGAGACGGAAATTCTTGGCCGTAGCACTTTTACTTGCTAAGAGACGCATAGCTATGAGATGGGGTAGTAAAAGACCCCCCAGATTCAAAGATTGGCTCACCGACATGACCTACTGCAGAGAGACACTAGAGGCCTACGCAGAGGAAATACCACAGGCTTCTAGACCTCGAGATTTCTGGCAACCACTAGTACAATACCTACAAACAATGCAAGCAGAACCTTGAATTCATAGAAAGAGGTTTCAGGATATGTAATGAGCAGAGACATTTGATGGAAGATAAAGAACCTGGACAATAGAGACACTTAAATAACAAACCATACCAGGTCAAGGATATATACAAGTGATTCTAAATAGTACTCATAAGCTCATTGAATTATTATGAAGCTTTCGTGTTGCATAGCCGATATCTGTATTAAAACACAATATTGGAAAATGAGACAATGTAAACAACTGTGAGATGATACTACATGTATGTAATATACTGCTGCTGTTTGGTGGAAAAATAAAATAATAAAAAAAAAAACTGAGCAGTCGCCACATTAGACTGTCTTCTGATTTATCTGTTTCCCCTCCTGCTGATTTATTTTAGACCCTCCATTTATTTACAAATATAGTGGATTATGCTAGTTTTTGTTGAACAATATTTTGGTTATGGCTAAATCTATTATGTTATGATCTCTCTCAAGTGGCATATTTTGATACATTATTGGTGCTGATTTGAATTTACTAACTGCTTTTTGCCTTCTGTAATGATTCTTAATTTTGATTAAACCTTTACGGGTTTGACCTTGAATTTTGTCCTTTGATGCCTTCCTATTTTTGTTCAAGGGCCCCCATCCTTTGGAACTCCCATAGCCCAAATCCTGCACATTGGTCCTTTACATTCCTTAGCTAAGGAGCCGACAGTCTTAATGTGCAACATTCAAAACAGGGCTTGCACTCAACAGTAGCATTCAGCTGATGGTTTAAAGTGAAAAAGGACTCAATAGCTCTTCAAGGCATTCTGGTAAATGTGGTTCACCTTGCAAAGTTGCAGTTCTTCCAGCGAGGCAAAACGTGATAACTTTTATTTTCTTTCACTATTTCATTTTTTTAGCCTCAAACACATTTGTTTCGCTCCTTTGTGAGCTCTTCAGTGGAGCACAACAGGCACTGATTGCCAACATTGTTTGCAGTATATTATAGGCCAGTGCTTTTTTAACATTTCATACAACAGCACCCCCTCCTCCATTCCCAAAGTTAGTTAAACTCAATTTAGGACAGTAAATCTGACCGACCCAATGTATGCACTTTAAACAACGTTTATTAGACAGGAGTTAGAAGAGTACATTTTAAGCTTCTTGAAGAATGAAACTTCCCTTGTCACTGTATTCCTCCCTCGTTTTATAGTCACTTGGGTACTTCTTAACCAGTGTCTACGAAATCAATTTAAATGGGAACTGAAAGATGCTCCCAGAATAGAGCTCTATAATTATTACAAATTCCCCAGTACTAACCTGGGACACCCTGCCCTGTATCTTGCACTGCAATGTTCATGCCTTTTCTTTGGGCATGCTAATGTATTTTCATTATCTAGAGATTCAGGAGTCCATGATAAGTGATGTAGGGTGACCTTACTGACCAGACAGCCCAAACATAGTGACATGCTTAGACAGGCTATATTCACTGAGAAAAGCATAGAAGGCTTGCTGGATAGTTTGCCTTTGTTGCATTGGCAATCTGGATAGATGTGCGAAATTCTCGTAATTTACTTTTACATAATTATGTGAAATGTTGGTGAAATTATCTGTAATTACATGAAATGCAAATTCTTCATTTTGCTCTATATTTTAGCAAGAAAAGAGTCCTCTCGTCAATTATTGGCAGAATGACATATTTAAGCAAAATATATATATATATATATATATATATATATATATATATATATATCTTTAATCAACCTTCTAGGCACTTTGATTATTTGACCTGCTCTTGTTACTGGAAGTTTGGAGCTGACCTCTTCACTATCAGAGATCATTAAAGACAGTGAATAAGTAACAGCAGTCACAGGGATTTCAGGTTCAGTCTTTTTTTCACCATCTTAATCAGAAGACCGGTGAATCAAATGCCGAAAATGAGAAGAATCTCTGGTAATAAACTTCCCGGGACGCTGGGCAGTCACCATATGCCCCTTGGTGAACATAACGTGGAATGGTGCATAAACAGGTGAACCTGACAGTGGAACCTTCTGGCTAGCAGCAACCTAACCTGCTATCCCTCTACCAGTGTTAGCCCCTCTATACTTACTGGGGTCTGTGTGCACACTGAATCGCACCCACCGTCACAGTGCTAGTTCCCTTGGGAACCTAACAGTTCAGAACACAAGCACAGGTGCACCACACATCAATTCTAAAGCGCAAAAAACAATTATATAGTCCATATCCAATAAAGATGTTCTTCAGACTTTCTCTTTTTATTCCATTTCCGGTAGATTAAAAACGAAGTCAAAATTTATGACTTTTCACACAATACAGCCGACGCGTTTCGTCCTAGAGCAGGACTTCTTCAGGGCACTAAATATCGAGTGGGTCAAATCCATCCAAAGGCTAATGAGTAGCAGGCTTCATGGCTTGTAAATCGTTCCCCGTCAAGTATTATATGGTGTCAGAAGTATGAACCGTCTATAATAAGACCACGAAGAGATGAAAGGATGTGCCACTGATGGCTAGTAGAATGATCCCAACATTCGGTTGTTGATCACCGCAATAATAATTTACGCATGGGCTCACATCCAAACCTTACAGTATTAAAGTTAAATAGCATCCAAGGGTGCGAATTCCTAATATTAGAACAAGTACACCAAAAGTATGCAAGAAGAGCTCTTTTTTACACCGTTGCTGCCACGTCCCTTGGGTTCCTACCTGCGACAGCCTCATTCTGGTTGTTGGTCTTCTGTTCGCTCAATATTATATTCACTTGACGAGCCAGAATTTGGGACGTTTTCTCCTTCTTGTCGTGGCCTTGGGTAATCGCGGAGGCCGATATTGTTTAGGCTCATTCTAGCCAGGTGGAGCTGCCTGTTATACCTGTAGGCCCTCTTGCATACTTTTGGTGTACTTGTTCTAATATTAGGAATTTGCACCCTTGGATGCTATTTAACTTTAATACTGTAAGGTTTGGATGTGAGCCCATGCGTAACATATTATTGCGGTGATCAACAACCGAATGTTGGGATCCTTCTACTAGACATCCTTTCATCTCTTCGTGGTCTTATTATAGACGGTTCATACTTCTGACACCATATAAAACTTGACGGGGAACGATTTACAAGCAACGAAGCCTGCTACTCATTAGCCTTTGGATGTGTTTGACCCACTCGATATTTAGTGCCCTGAAGAAGTCCTGCTCTCGGACGAAACGCGTCGGCTGTATTGTGTGAAAAGTCATAAATTTTGACTTCGTTTTTAATCTACCGGAAATGGAATAAAAAGAGAAAGTCTGAAGAACATCTTTATTGGATATGGACTATATAATTGTTTTTTGCGCTTTAGAATTGATGTGTGGTGCACCTGTGCTTGTGTTCTGATAACGTGGAATGGTGCAGTTTCATATGGAACATCAGATTTTCTCCTTCGCAGTTGGTGAGCAATCACTAGTTCTCCTGTCTTAAACTCAAAGTTCTTTGCATGTCGTCTCTTGTAAGAATAGGCTTTAATCTTTTCCTAATTAACAAAGTCTTTCATTTGAGTTGTATTCTCATCTCCTTCTCTTTGGTTGGTCCATTGAGGAAACTTGGTTGTCATTGCTCTCCCGAACATCAAAGTTGCAGGACTTTAACCTGTGGTTGAGGGACGTGTTTAACAATAGGCTCTTAGAGTGGAATTCAAAACAGTTTGCAAACTCAGCCTCTCAACAGTTGCACGCTGTACTGCTTACTCATAATACGCTCAACAAGTCTATTGACCTGCGGCACAAAGGTGTACTTTTCTGATGCTTTACGTTACGGTGCTCCAGAAAATCCTTGAATTCTCAACTGTTGGGCGGGCCATTATCAGACTTCAAAATGGGTGGAATGGCCCATGTTGCAAAAATACAGTCAAGTCTCTCAATGACTTGCTCATGAGTCGTGGATGTGAGATCCTCTATTAATGGAAATCAAGAGTACTGATCCACAATTACCTTCAGATAATATCCATTGTTGAGCGGACCAAAGAAATCAATGGCTATTCATTTTCCATGCATGCCTAGGATGTTCTGACATGGTAAGAGTATGTTGAGTAATGTTTGTAGAGAGGCAGTTACATGGATGACAGACCTTGAGTTCTTTTTCAACCCCCTCATCTAAATATGGAAACCAAACTCAATCTCCGAGAGCTCTCTTGATGGCAACGATACCACAATGTCCTTAATGTTTTTGTACTTTTCGTATGCACCCTCACTGGTGAGAGGTAGAGTTTGTCGGTTCCATGATTGATGCGTAATTATATTTTTCAACTTCAGCATGTCACTATCATGGCTCATGGCAGTGATGACCTGGGCTAATGAAATGGCAGCTGGGCTATTTGACTTTACAGTGAAATTAATGTAGGCTTCAGCCGTCTTGGATGGAGTACCTTGACCCTGTATAGGCACTCTGGAAAAGTAGTCAGCAGGGTTTTGATTCTTCCCTGGATGATGTACAAAGGTGTAATCATGCTCTTGTATTCGGAGTCCCCATCGGTCAGTGTGAGGAGGCATCTTGGCTTTTGGATTGCCAAAGATAGTCAATACAGCTTGATGATCAGTTATCAGCGTAAAAGGCTTTCCATACAGGAATACATGGAAATAAATCGGTCTCCCGAGCAACCAAATGTCCAGAAGATGTCAGTACAGAATAAAGTAAATTCCTTTGTCTTTCTTTTTCTCTTCTTCACATGAATTGAGATGCCTTCAATGAATCACATAGCCACTTCGGTCAATCTTGTAGCCAACACGTGTTTCGTCATAAGGTGCATATAACACAGACTTCATCAGGGCTATAAATTAAACCGTAGGCTGAAATTATGTATAGTATCGACACGCACATTACACAGGTTCAAAACCCAACACATCTGACACACACAGAGATATTCCATAAGATCCTGGATCACTAAATCCCAGACCCGTAGTGTTTTAGTAAGTTAGCCAATGGAATAATCTGAGTTCTCACATGCGTGAAGGAGAAAAATATTGCATATTGAGAACCTCTAATAGAGACAGAGTGCAGTGCCACCATGCATTGATAACATGCTGTTCTATAACTTGTACAGGATCCGCTTGTATCCAAATAAGTCCCAACAGAGTGAAGTGAACATATACCCCCTATAATGACATGCTCTATTGGGTAGTCACACCCTTGTACCACCTTATAACCCTCATGGTTGTTCTTGTGTCTAGATGTCCTAATACCAGCTCACCTGTACTCAAGTCATCACACTGAAACATTCTATCGTTTTAAACCTTATCAGTTCCCCAAATACTCATAGACCTAGTTATAAATATGTAACGCATAGTAAGTGTTCAATATCAGTGCCAATACTGCACACTAATCCACCTCAAAATATAATTCTAGCAATTCCAATATCTCACCAATCTTAAAATATTAGCAGTACTCCTTCTCATATGTATATTTATGCTCCGACTGCAACAGGTATCATCATCCTGTAATCTAAAACAGCAAAACATGAAGTCACAGGAAATCCTTTGGCTAATAGTGCCCGTCATCGTATATACCAGTGTATCAC
This sequence comes from Calotriton arnoldi, assembly GCA_963921515.1. Classification (NCBI taxonomy): domain Eukaryota; kingdom Metazoa; phylum Chordata; class Amphibia; order Caudata; family Salamandridae; genus Calotriton; species Calotriton arnoldi. Next base: position 778,264 of record CAWUFW010000465.1, read on the forward strand.
AGCCTAGCACAGTAACTAAGTTTATTCAGTATATCCCAATGTTGTGCCGCAACCCTAAACATGTCTCGAGTTAATATTATCTCAAAACAGTGACCACCATCAGCAAAAAACAATACTAAATATAAAATCCCAGCAAGTGGAACACTCTATACTCATTCAATCAGCGGCGGAAAAACACAGATCTGGTATCCGAAATATTCGTTTCCAAGAACTAAATGGATACATGAGACATTTAACCAAACTAGTATCCAACAGTCACAACCACAGATTTAAAGTCCTTTGTGCATATTGCACGCAAATATCTTTAAGTTGGACTGTTAACATAGCACCTGGATCTATGGTTATCATAATGAGAAGAGTACACCTAGCGTATGCGCACAACGGCGTGCCGGTCCGGCCCCATCGTATGTAGGTATATATACCATCTGGGTACCCGGCTGGTTGTAATACGAGTCTTCGTAAAGCTTACAAAATTAGGAGGATTACGGCTATTTGTCTATCCGCACTACTAATTTGTTATAATATCCATATGTTATCAACAATTGTTAAATTGTAGTGCACAACCTATTTACGAACGACCCGATACTTACTCTATATTGCGACTACCATTCACTCGCTCGATAAGCCTGTTTTAAAATGGCAGCCATCTTGATGTGTATAAACAGTACGTATGTCCGATTGCCGCTAAACGAGTTAGTGATTCTAAACGCCCATCAGCTCCAATGTTTTGTGATCATTCAACTAAATAATCATATAGGCTTAATTCAGCAATTCACAATTACACAATCTAATGGACATCTCTTAGTCGATAAAATATCCATATCTATATGTATCAACAAATGTTAAGTTATAACACGCTACTTGTTTAAGGACAAACTAACACTTGCTCAATATGGCGATCACCAGCTTGCACAATAACCTGTTTTTTAATACAGCGGCCATCTTGATGTGTGTAATAGGCATGTATGTTCAATTGCTGCTAGTCGAGTTAGTTTTTCTGATCACCCATCAACTCCAACACTCCAGCATCATTCAACTCAAGAGTCATATAAGCTTAATTCAGCATGTCACAGTTCCATCTCTCCGTTTATAAAAATAGTTATCTAAATCTCATGAGGAGATCATCTAGGTCAAAGGTTAGTAGTATTTCTCAATTCTATCTAAAACACAAAGTCCACAACCGAAAGAACTGGTATTGAGCATCATCAACTTAACTTGCATATATTTTACGTGAGATCGAGAAAGGTTAAAAGTTAAAGGTATGGTGAGAGGTGAAAGGAACCCCTTATATTGAGAGATATATCAATATAGGAGAATAATCATAAAAGAAAATAATTAGTTGCAGAATTGCAATTTTAGTACCAGCTAAAACACATAGTGACCACTAGTGAGCAGGGACAAAAGCCTCTAATTTGCTCTTATTTTATATTGGGCCTAGTTGGTTTCATTTATGCATATACAATTTACAAAGAAAAGTACATACATTCTGGAAAGTAATTAATAATCCCTGTTTCTCTGATCCAAACAAACCGGGGCTAAGTAATAACATTCAGCCAGATCAATGGCGAGAGCCTTTTCAGGGACTGTATAACCACCTTGCCACCCAGAAAGAACAGCAAATCCTATATTTACCACTAGGTTGTACCCCTGTTGTTTTTATGATGGAAGAAGTAATAGCAGGAATAGAGGGTCTGACAAGGCACAAGGCGCCGGGGCCAGACGGGATCCCACCGTACCTTTTTAAATCTAATATTGAGGTCTGGGCTCCCCTTTTAACAAGGGTTCTGAATGCAGCAGTAAACACAAACATGCCAGATTCCTGGTCTTCTGCTATTATTGTGCCGATTTTTAAGAAGGGTAATAGGGATAGCCCGCAGTGTTACCGGCCAATATCGCTGATAGATGTTGCAGCCAAGGTCCTGGGGCGGGTGCTTTTAAACAGGTTGACATATTGGGCAGAGGAGACACAAATTATCACGGACGTGCAATATGGGTTTCGACCGGGAAAATCTACTGTAGATCAGTGTCTTAATCTGTACCTTATCACTGCTAAATATACCATAGCGAAGGATGGGGCACTATATCTAGCCTTTATGGACCTCACCGCGGCCTCTGATCGCGTGAATCGTAACAAGCTGTGGGCTTTAATGAGGAACCTGGGGGTAGATATAGCCATAATAAACATCCTCCACTCACTGCATTGCAACATGACAGCAGCGGTAAGATACACAAAGGAGGGGGAAGTTACAGGGCGTTTTAACTGTTCTAGCGGGGTGAGACAAGGATGCATTTTAGCTCCATTCTTGTTCACTTTATACATTAACGGGCTCGATGCTACTTTGCGGAACATAGAGGCTGATATACCTAGAATAGGGGGCAGAACAGTCCCGGTGCTGCTATAAGCAGGCGATGCGGTGCTTTTGGCCCGCACCCCATATAGCTTACAGCTTATAATAGATGGTTTTGTAAAATTCATGGATCAATTAGACATGTCCTCGAACTTAGCTAAATCATACGTGATGGAGATGGGAAAGAAGCCCAGCAAAAAATATAATTATACCATAGGTTCACACACCCTAGGTAAAGTCTCAGCCTTTGCCTATTTGGGTGTGTTATTTGATGACCATCTGAATTTTAAAAATCTTATAGAGGAAAAGTGCATGACTATGAACAGGTCCACTGGCTCAATTGTAAATTATGCCCGGAGGTTGGGGCATTGGACCCCGGGTGTGATCTTAAAACTGTATAATTCAGTTTGCTGTGCTAAAGTTCTGTATGGTAGTGAGGTGTGGGGATTTGTTAAACCTACCACCCTGCAAAGGGAAGAGAATAAATATCTAAGGCGGATGTTGAAAGTCCCACATAGCACGCCAGCATACTGTATACATGAGGAGCTGGGTGTTAGGCACATTTTAGACAGCATGGGAGTGAAGCCCTTAGTATGTTGGCTGAAGATGTGGATCAATGAAGAGGTGGGCTTGACAAGGTTGGTAGTACGGGATTGTCTTTCCTTGGAGTATGCGCGGAAAATCCCATGGTTGAAATATGTTAGGGATTCCTTCGTCAACCTAGGGCGCGCAGATTTATTTGACAATCCAGGGATAATAAAGTCAAAAGATATAAGTGATATTAAAACTCTGTACAAAATGTTTGCGATGGCGCAGCGAGAAACTGTTGAATTGGGGAAACACTCAGTGAGAGATTACATCTTAGTTAAAACAACACCGGGCATAGAACCTTACTTAACATTAATGACCAATGCCCATGATCGTTTTTTAGTAACCCATTTTAGACTGAATTATATTCATCATTTATTGGCTGTTCCGGAAGGTTTTATTTTAAACACAGAAGAGAGAGGGCCCTGCGGCTGCGACATGAAGTCTCCGCAGGACACACTTCATCTAGTTTTACTCTGCCCGTACTATGCCCACCCCAGGAAACTGTTTCTGAAAGAGCTGTTAAAGGCTAGATTTAGGCAGGCTCGGGTAGCATTGCTATTTTTAAAAATGTCAACCGATGTTTTTACCCTTTATAGTGTGACAAATTTTTTAAGAGCCGCTTTAAAATTACGAACAACAAGGGGGGATTGAGTATCAATGAGTTGTTTTGTAGTTCTTTTTAGCTAATCGTACCCCTGTGAATTTTACTTTTGTTTGTTTTATTGACTGTTATTTATATGCTTTTATGGTTTGTCGATCAAATCGTATAAAGCTGATGATTATTATTATTATACATACATTAGTAAGAGAAAAACACCAATCCACATATTGTTAAGACTAAAATATGTAAAACAAATTAACAATCCAAAATGAAATGTCCCTTTATCTCTTACTACCGCGTACCCAGAAAATATTGCATTTCATGGTCCATAGTCAGACCCTTGTCAACTGCACACAGACCCATTTTCCAGCGTGATTTACATTGCCTCAGTTTTAGTTCCTGATTACCTCCTCTATCATCATTTAATACAGTCTGTACACAATGAAGCCAAAAGCTTTTATGTTTCTCCTGAGTCGTGCAATCTTTTGCATGTATTGCATGTATTGCCATGGGATATCTTGGATCTTGCTCTTTCATTTCTCTATAATGTTCAGATATACATTCTCTCAACGTCCTAATAGTGCTTCCCACATATATCATATCATATTTACAGATAAGCACATAAACACCATATTTGGTATTGCAGTCTCTATGTGTCACAATTTCATGTTCACGTGAGCCATTGTATTTGAACTTAGTAATACCATCAATGGCTAGTCAACACATGCTGCAATGCCTACATTTATGTAAGCCCTTAGCTCTCTTGTGCAGGCATGTCACTTGGATCCGTAGTGTAGGAGAGCTCAGGCTTATCATGTTACGTAATGTTTTCCCTTTGCGATATGTAATGCTCGGTCGGTCCTTAATAAAGGGTTGTAGGGCCTTGTCTGCCATTAATAAGGACCAATGTTTATTAAGTATCTTATAAATCTTGTAGGAGAAAGAATGGTAGTTTGTAATCAAATGTACGAGCTTCATTTCATCTCTGTTTTTACCCTTATTTTCTGTAAGTGTGTCCACACTTTTAAGACACTGAGCTCTATTTCCAGCTCAAGCAATCACATCCTTGCTATAACGATGAGTGAGAAAGCTTACTATTTCATGAGCAACCTCAACTTACTCCAGGATTAACCATCTGATGTCATCTGGCCTATGTTTCTTCTCTAAGAAGTGATTCACTAGGGGAGCTGCGAGTTTAGACGTGTGAATGGCCGACCCTTGTTCAATTAGTTGTGTAGCAATTGAACAAGCTGTCTCCCCTATAAAGCCTAGATTACAAGGAGACAGTAACAAGTAAATAAGGTTTTTGGTTTCACAGTTGGTGAATTTTCTGGCCATTGTGTTTAAAAGTATCTGTTTCTATGGCCGTGCAGCAAGCTTTGCATTATATACATTGGTGAGTGCCTACCACAGATAGGCTCCCATCGATAGTCTTTTGTAAGAAGGGGACACCAGTCTTGAAACGCAATCGTACCACAATGTCTTTGATATTTTTGTTGCGGCGACGAGCAAACAAGGGTTTAGGAAGTTTAGACTTGTGTGGCATTGCTGTTTAGAATATGCCAATTGGAACAGATAATCTGTCTGATTTTCTCATTCATCACAGAATGTTTAGTTATACAGACTAGATGAGGGGCAGTTGGATGAATTCATGAATACCTGTTAATTATTGTTTTAGGAATTTGTATATATAATAATAAAGGATGGTTGTTTTCCATTTCATGTTTCCTTGGCCTTTATATATATATATGTGTTATGAAAATCGATTCATTGTATTCATTGTATAGATGCCTGTTTTTTTTTCCCTGCCCTTGGAACTCTCATTTATCAGCATTGGGTCTCCTTTTTTTGTACAAAACTTAAGCAACTATTCAAGGTCTTTTTCAACAGCTTCTTGTAAATGAAAAAAAACTCATCTATGTCTCTGAGCAACAGTACGGACATTGTCATTAATGTGTAACTTTACTTTCATGGTCTTAAGTTTTCCAAAACTTGAAACAATGAAGGAAATTGACTTACTATTTCAAGGTGAGCATTTATATTGTAATTCACAGAAATCAGTCCAATATCAGCAGCGGCACTGAAACTGAGCAGAAACCTTGAAGCATATCGATGGGTCCTTACACCTTCCTTTTCTTGTGTTTAAGTGTTGCTACAAATGAACCTTGGCTATTTATGGGTGTCCATGCGGCCCACGTATACACTTTGGTTTTTATGGCGTAAGTCGAGGCAAGGGAGACAATTCATTGTATATTTCTTCAGGCATTATGTTTATCGATGCACCACTGTCAATGATAAAAGACATCCAACAATCATTTATGTTCAATATAATTTTTTGGACAATGTTTGTATGACTTTAGTGCTTTGGCATGTTGACTTTTCTTTGACTGACATTTTTGCTCACGTGCAGCCAGTCCAACATGCGCACATTTCTCTGAGGTAAGCATTAACATGGCGCAACCATCTTCTTCACGTTCACTTGAAATTGAGGCTAATGAACAGTTTGACAATGATTTAGATGACAACCGACGTCATTCAGTGTCAATCCGCCTCAATTGATGTCGCCGGTTGGCTTTCTAGGGGGGGCATCGAACATTGACTCTGGAATGTTTCGGCGGCCATTTTGTCTTTGTGTCATGATGCACTTGCTTTTTCCTTTGCTTTGCAAACTGGCACAAAATGGTTCTTTTTACCACAGCCTTTACATATCTGTCCAATGGCGGGACATTTACCGACATGTGGAAATGAAAATCCACATCTAAAACATTAGACATCACTTTGTGCCCTTCAATCTTTAGCTTTGGCTTACTTTTTATACTCATGACGGATTTACTCAGGGCACCTCTGGCCTCCCTGTCAGTGGATTGTCTTTCAGCATGCTCCTCAGCTCTGGCAGCCATCAACACTCACTCCAGACTAAGTCTTTCTCCCAGCATTCGTCGTTTGAATGAATCTCACAGCATCCATTAATAACACTAAGGGCCTGATTACGATGTTGGTCGGAAAGGCTCCGAACGGCATTCGGATTTTCCTAACACGTGTCGGAATCCATGTTTCTGACCGACTCAGAAATATTTCCATCCGACCGATTAGGATAGAATGTAACCGTTAAGGTCTTTCCGACTTGGTTCTGACCGGCATACGGAGACGCCGAGTTGGTCGGAGCCGAATCGTACTGGTCTATGGACCGCGTTTCTGACCGACTTATTACGATGTCTGATTCAGACAGCCTTTCTGAATCGGTCTATCTGACACAAAAAGGCTGTCAGAAACTGACTTTGGGGGCCCGTAGCAGGCCTTGAGGCCTCCAGTTGGGGGTACCCATGGGAACCTTCTTTACAACCATGCACAGTGTGGCAGGCACCATGGGGTGCCTGCATAAGGGTGCAAGGTTTTCCGCAACCACCCCATTTTTCAATGGGAGCCTGTGTTGTCGGTCTGAACACAGGCTCCCATTGAAGTCAATGGGAGTCTGACCAAACGGTGTTCGGAAACATCGTAATCGGTCGGTCGGACTCGCCGAACCGAAGCCAGTCAGAATGCTTTCCGAGAGACATCTTAATGAGGCCCTAAGTTGCATAGCTTCCTCATTATTAAATTCACTGAACTTTCAGTGTTTGATGAGCGTATCAAGTGTCTCCACAAATTCATCAATTGTTTCCCCAACTTTTTAACGCTCTCGACTGAAAATATATCTTTTGTAATCAACGTTTGGTACTGGACTGAACTTGAGTTTCAGCATTTCTTTAATCTGACAATACCTAATTTCTTCATCAGTTTGCAGCATTTTCTTTATGACTTCTTTCATACTAATACCAGCAAGATTTTTGAGATCCTTGATAATCTTTTTGGTATCAGTCTCTTCAAGTGCATCAATTAAATCATCAAATGTCTCTATCCATGCAGACCATCTATCGCCAATGCTTTGCTTCTTGGTGGTATAAAAAGGTGGGTGTGGTTTCAGGAACAAAGCAGCGTTGTACACCTGTGTAGAGCTTAATGACAGCTGGGGTGGTTCCGATTGACTTGGTGTTTGTAACTCGGATGCGAGACCTTGCAACATGCTGGCCTCTGACTCCTCTATAATGAGAGCTGGAAATGTGACTTTCTTTGCAGCCATCTGAAGAATTTCACTATTCCGAGAGTCGTTCCCAGCTCCTTATTTCATATGACCTGTGAAGTTGTTCTGAGCCCCACACAGCAACTTTGTGAATGGATTACTTCAGAAATGGATGGCTCCATAAGCACATCCTTGAACATTTCTCCTTGAGCCAACTTCAGTGTGGTAGTATGAAGGCTCTCTTCAGGGCATTCAATAAGTAATTTATTTCTTTTTGTCTAAATGGGGATTGCATTTTGTAACAGCTGGTTGATCTCCACCTGGCAGCACTTCTGTTTGTAGTATTGTTTTGCAAATTATGTTTATCAGCAGCTGCGCTTGATAACCAGGTTGAATCCACTTTCAACGTTAACACTCCATATATTGTACACTTGTATCTTGCGTGGCAGCGCAGTCCCTCTATGTATGGCTTGCCCAGCAGGTTCTCGACCCTCAACATGTAAATTCTCTGCAATGCTTCTGTTGTCTTCACTTGCTATACAGCAGTTGAAGTTGCGCTTTAACTCAACATGCATGAAGTGGCAATTCCGTTCTTCGACAGCGGCACACGTGGCATGCACAAGCAGTTTGCTTGGATCACGTAAAAACTCTCTGGGAGAGCACAGACACGGTTGTTCTTCGGGTTACTTACCCCCTATCTCATCACCATTTGTAGTGTCTTTATAGCCTGGGTACCCGCCAATGACCATGCCACATATGGAGCTTAGTATTACATGTCGTTATTCTGCTGCGACTGTGAATCCAACATTCTAGAACAAGATTTTCATGGCATTGTGCTCTGACATACATCACAGCTCTCCGGAGTCTGTTAGGAGCGAAATGGGTTCCGTCTTACAATTTCGCAAGACACTACACACCTAAAGTACATGCAGAAAATTGAGCCCCTTGTATTGATAAAGGCTGAGGTTGGAGGAGAATGTAGTGATGTACCTGGACTTTGGGTTCAAAAGGAGTTGGAAACATACAGAATTGCGTTGTACATTGGAAAACCAATATAATCTGTTCACCTATGCTACAAGATCATTTACTGTTGGGGTTAGGTGACTTTCTCATTTGATTGCAGTATTCATAAAGTGCATGTCTGCACAAACGTGAAATACTTCGGGTTATGACATTTTTCTGACCAACAGTGATTGGAGCGCCCCCCCAAACTTGTTTGATTACATTAGCCTTTTCTAACTTCAACAGTTCGGCTTCTACCTTAGGTCTCAGGTGAAAGGGGATAAATTAATGGCACAGTTCAAGCAGTTGGATGGACTGGTCAATATGTAGGCTCACCATTTTGCCTTTTGGCATCAGATACCTGTGGGCAGATTCTCAAACTCTCTCAGTAAACACTTTAAATCAATCTTGTGCATGCTGTTTGTGAACGTTATTAGATTCAATTGTTCTGTAGTCTGGCACCTTAACAGGGTTCCTGAATCTTCTTGCATGAATTAAACCATTGTCGTGATTGATAGCTGGTTGTGTGCTGACCTTGATGTGAAGATGTCACACAGCAGTGGAGGGAGGTTTGTTGCCATAAGCATAGATTTTCACTCTTGTGGGTCTTAACTCTGACAAAGGTGTGAGGTAGTCAGACTGGGCTTTTGCCTTGACCCTGATGGACGCACCTGTGTCAATCAAGGCAGTTATTATCTGACCACCCAGCCGTACTTTACACTTTGGTTAGGGAAGGCCATGTTTTTCCTTTACTCCATGGCATAGGCAATGTGTACAACTCCTTCATATTCTTTTTCAGTGTCTGTTTCTTCTGCAGAAGGCTCAGGTATTGGAGATGCAACAGTTTGCACAGTTTTTTGGGAATGCCTTTATGTGCATGATAAATGGTAACCCATCACAAAATAATTGAACTTGCCACTTGCTACACATTTCTTCCCTTGAGCAGAGCAGTTATTCACAGATGGAAAGGCTCACTTACAATGTTCACAAGGCTTCCCATGTTGAGTGCATGAAGTAGGTTTAGGGCATATTTTGGCCTCAGATATCCGATCAAGAGATTCAGATTTCATCTGCTTGTTATGAGCAGCTTCGCGGTGTAGTGTGCTGGAACTGAAGAGTTCCAAGGAATGGCCTTAAGTAAGGATGTCTGGTAACGTCTTGCCTGGTTGTCTTCCATCTTTGCACCTTAGTTTTGCAGAAGCATACCATTAAATTAATTTTGCATTGATTTTCTGAGTTTCATTATGCAGAGTGCACGTGCTACCTAGTTCTTTGAGAGGCTCATCGAAAGAATTAACAGAATTGTCGGGCCTTGCTTGGTTTGATGCAGAAGAAAAGCAATCATAGTCCGGGTTTGCAAGTGGTGTGAAGTGCTTGTTGAGTGAGGCCATTCCTGAATGTGGACTGTGGCATAGGTGTGTGATAAGCAGTATCAGCATGGGCCTTTTTTGTTCTCTGCACCATCGGTGGCTGCAAAGTACATTTCAGGTTATCAACTCAGAGCTTCCACTTAGGGGCTTGGGCTGAACATGTGCCAGAAATTTGAAATAGAGGTATGTCCAGAATGGATGCCATCTCTGGATAGTCCCAGGGATGCACACTAGAAAGACAGCAATCTGTTAACCACCATTCTTTGATGTGAGGTGCAGAAACATGCCTTCCAGGAGCTGTCCCTTTTGTACTTTTAGGTGCTCAGTTGAATGATTTTCTGTATGCATTCACGACTGCTTCTCTATTCTGTATTTTCTTATTCAGCAACTTCAGCAAGTGAGTTGTAAAAAGCCCTTCTCAGAAAAAGTTCAGCTATTCAAATTTCTTTTCTTCTTTTATTATTATATTTTGTTTATTTTAATGTGTCCTTTCTCACCTCCGATGTCTGGTAGGAGACACACCAGGCCCCTAAAGGTGGCAGACTATGGAGGAGGCATGTCACTCTAGGAAGGGCATGTGAACCTGCTGCTCTCACCCAGCACCGAGAGGCACTGGCAAAGGTTGCAGTTGGAGCAGTGGCGGCCGACAAAGATAAGGAGTGGTGCGGTGGGTGTGCTGCGGGTGGAGCACGCAGAGGGAACGGGGGGGGGGGGTTGTTAATAATAATTAAAAAAGACTTTCCTGGTACTGCCGGCCGCTTCGCGCTCCCCTGCTTTTTTAGTTCCTAGGACAGTATCACGTACTCCCCATCCAATCCACGCACTGCTCTCAAGCATGAGAGCAGCGTGGGGATTGGCCTGAGTGGGCTTGGTTAACGCTTTCTCAGGCACAGGGAGTCTGTGCTGTTTCTCCAAACTGGCTGTGCAATACAGCTGGGTTGGAAAAACCTAAGTGTGCATGTTAGTTTGGCCGGCCTAAGACGGCAGGTCAAACTGACATGCGCACTTAAAAATGCACCAACCACTTCTCCTACCCCCTCCCATGGCCTAGCCCCGCCCTGCACACTCTGGCTCAGCCAGCAGCTGAAAAATAAAACAATAATAAAATATTGTTTTATTTTTCAGCTGTTGGATCTGAGCCAGTGGGACGACTCTCCTTCTCCATTGGGGAGGAGCCACTGCAGGGTTGGAGCACTGCACAATTGATGAAGTGGAGCACGGGTAGGTGCCAGAGGATCTTCCAGTGTCGATCGAGGAGGCAGTTGTGAGATGAGCTAGCCAGAAGGGTGGCAAATTACCAGATTTGGTCACCATTGTGGTGTCAGACTCAGGTCAGTGGTGGGGCACGCAGATGTGCAAATAAAATAACACTTACACCAGTGATTATGTTGCTTTTCATCACAAACTGCTTTACCAGCTCGCTATTTATTGAACTCAGCACATCACTAGGACGAAGCCATTATCAAACTCAGCATCGGGAAGATAGGCTAGTCATGGTAGCATTGCACGTGAGCTACAATGCATAGGTGAAGATGGATAGTGGTGAGGCAGGGGGCAGAACATATGTAGGCCATGGGGTACAGGTTTCTCATTTTGACCAAAGGGTGTGAATCATACATTGAGAAGAAAATAAATAGAGTAATGGTGGTGAAAATACAATGTAATGGCAAACAATAAAAATCAAGAATTAAAAACGAGAAAAAGTGACTAAAACAATAGAAATAAATAAATTGCTGTAGAAGTTATCATCTGGAACACCCACCCCCGGATTGCTTCCAGCGTAAATCATGTGTTATTTATAATCTTTTATTTTCTCTATTTCAGTCTTTCTTAACCTTTTTACTTCTGTGAACCCCTACTTAATCGTTATTGTAATCTGGGGGTCCCACTGTCTTATTTTTGTAATCTGGAGGCACCCACTGAGTCATTATTGGACTCTGGAGACTCCTGCTAAGCAATTTTGATCACTAGAACCGCAAAACAATACACAGAAATACGGAAACAAGTATTCATCAAACAAACATACATGTATGATTAAATATTATATTGATTTAACAAACAAACTTGAAAAGAAATAAACAAATTATTGTAATGGGAAGGTTGGCACTTTTCTAAATGCAATTGAGGCCACATCATCCATACTACATTCTATTTGATGCACTTGCACTGCTCCCACAAATCTATCTGAGGATACAAACTTAATTTTTAGCCTCAAATTTCAAATTCCGTAACACATTTATAGACCATTTTTTAAATGTCGATTTTACGTTTGCTTCTTTATTTTTATACAGCTTTTTAGCCTGTTAATGCTACTTAATTTTCTAAGCAGTTGCAGACTCCCTGAGTAAGCGTCATGGACCCCCAGGGTCCCTGGACCACAGGTTAAGAATCGCTGCTCTACACCATACTGAAATATTAAATGTGATGCATTCTTAACCTGATTCTCTCCACAGAGCTTAGAGTGGATGAATTTACAAAACACACACATCAAAAAATCGACTCTTGGAACATCTAGTGATGCCCCATTGTAGTGGATTTTTCCTATACATCTTCTAAGAAATGTCCACTGGGTGTAGCTGTGGTCTTAAGGGTAAACTGTTTCAAGTGGAAACAAGAGCCCTGACTTTCAATTATGCTTTTCACACTGGATTAAACTGTGTGTTCCTCAGCAAATTAGTGCAGCTCCCTTATTTTTAATGTGTTATCTACCACAATTGAAGGTGTTTAGGGATAGAATAACTCCCAGTATTGAGCGTCATTCAATCAACAGAATATCTCTTTCACATTCGGAGAGCTATCAGTACCATTAAATAGTAATAGACGCCAATTTTCTCTGGTGGTTTCACTGCCTCCTAAACGCCGGAAGCCCTTCTTGCACTGCAGCCTCGCGATAGCTCAAAGCTTCTATCTGCCACCTAGGACCGCCCACTCCTATACTCCGCCAGCAGGAGCGCGCGCACCCCCAGTCTCACCGCCGTGGTCCCCGCGTCGACAGTATGATGGATTCGCTGGGAGATCTCACCTTGTCTCCCAGAGCTCCCGGGGCTGATGCAGCTCATCTCTCATGTGCATTCGGTTTTATTAATATTTCAAACTGCAACACAGATCTAAGGATCTGTATAATTTGTTTCTGCAGGGGTTGATCAATCACAGCTGTCCCTCTAGAATGCCATATCTATAGCTCTTTCTGCCGTGCACTGGCTGCAGGGAGGCCGTGGCTCGCATCACAGCCGCGCGGCCCGTGGGAAAGTTGGTGCTGTGGGCTGGTGAGCTGACAGAACCACGTGCTGCTTTTTGGGTCTGCATCCAAATAAGGTGCAGACAAGGGCGGAGTGGGATGCCAAGAGCAAAATAAATATCAGTGGCTTGTTTTTATTATTCTTTGAAAACAAATCTGTTAGCAAGGATATCCTCTGTGTAGAGCTTAATTTGTGCTGGTAGTTGCAGGTGGCTGGCAATGGCATTCGTTGGTAGGGATTGGGACTTATGTTTCGCTGTCAGACTTTGACCCAGAATAAGAGAAAAAAAATTGAGAAAGAAGGGAAAGGTAGGAAAACAGTGACAAAATGAAAAGCAGGGATTAAAAAGAGCCCGCAAGACTGAGATAAATGACAGGAAGTGTAGGGTGTAGAAGGAGGCATGAAGTGGAATAAAGAGTATGCAAACTTGGTAATCACAACCCCGGATTTTGGCAGCTTCCGCAGCGGATTCCTTAGAAAAACTTTGGGCCCCTGCACATCTATTTTTATAGATTGAGAACTGCCTCCAGTTAATGCGGTGGTGGTTCCTCCGCTATGGCGGAGTAGCATCGCCCCACTGATTTCTCTCAGTGCGAAAAGCAAAAGACAAAAATGGTAATAACTTTCAGTTATAACCATTTTATATTTCCTTTGTGGGCGGGTGGGCATGGCTGCTCTGCTAACAGGGCAGGGCAGGGGATGAGTGGTTTGCCCACTCCTAAGTGCGCAATGACTGTTTGGTTGGCCTTCTCGGGCCGCCAAAACCAGTAATGCACACTTTCCCCTTCTCCATGCAGCCTGCTTTACAGCCTGCATGGAGAACATGCCCACCCCTCCAGCCCCTGGCTGAGCGCAATCACAACGCGGCATTACACCATTGTGATTGGCTTAGGGTAGGGAGCCTGGCTGCCTGCTTTCTGTTCCTAGAGCAGGAGCAGAGACGCAGGAACCGGCGCAAAGGTATGTTATTTATTTATTTTTTTATTCTGCTCCCTCCCCCGTGACCCCCCCCGCCGCAACCCTCCTGTGCCCGCCCCCACCCGTGAGCCATGCCGGCCGCAACTGAGTTAATGTATGGGACAAGGCATGTCTATGTATATGCAAAACCTTCTAAAAGTGGGCCAGTGCTTGAACCCTCACACTTGCAGTATAAGGACATGCCTAAATTATTCGTTGTGGCACAAAACATACATGATTTGCCAATTCTAATAAAAGACAACGAACTGTGCGAGTGAATGTGGAGTGTGTCAGTGAGTGTGCGAGTGAGAGTTAAAGGGTGAGCAAGTGGTATATTTCTAAGGTGAATTGAACACAGAGGGCATCATTTATGAAAAGTGTTGCATTGCTGTGTTAAACCAGTGGTGCAACACTTTTCAGTGCGCCCACCTTGCGACACCTTGGATGCACCGTATTTACTGTACAGTGCTCCATGTCGCAAGGAGTCAACAGATACGTCACGATTCCTGACGTATCTGTTGGCGCAATAATGACGCTTTGCTGGAGTGTATTGCAAAACAGACGCAACTCCAGCAATGTGTCATTACACATGACCAAGCACCATGTTAAAGACGCCAGCATCAGTCTTACGCCTGCTGTGAGGCAGGTGTAAGGATTTGATGCAGTGTCGTCCTAGAAGTGGCATAGTGAAATCTGATAGATTTCACTGCGCCACTTCTACAACCCTTTTTTGTGGGGGAACGCCTACCCTGCACACATTATACCTGTCGCAGGTATAATGTAGCACAGAGGTTTACAAAGTGACGCATCTGCCTAGATGCATCACTTTGTAAATAGGGCACAGTGTGGGGCATATTTTACGCCGCTGCAGCCTTACAAAAGTGACGCAACGGCGGCGTAAAGGGCTCATAAATAAGGCCCAGAAGCATCTTCACACCAAAGACAAGAGAATAGCAGAATGAGATTGCACATCCTCTGATCCACGATAAAGCCACAAGAAGTGGCATCACATAACCTTTTACTCTAATGAGAGACTAAATTACGTTTCCTTTTCAAAGCCATGTTTTAAATACAAGATGTTGCTGTGTGTTGGGAAACGGTGGTTTACTAACAACCTCATACAAAATGTTAATGACACTGAAAACAACTAGACAAGATTAGCTGTCAGATTGTTTAAACCATAATGTTCGTAAAGCATTGGTCACCGATTGCAAACAGCTAGCAGGGATGTCCAGTGTTACTATTAACTGCCATTTATTGATTATGTAGTTTGTGCAGCATCAGTGGCTGTAATTCTGGGCCATGGAACAGGCTGGAGAAGGCCTTCAATGCTCATTGTTTCCTCAAGCTGTGGGGCGTAAAGGACAATAGTGTCAACCCTGCAAGTGAGCTCCACGTTTGGTAAATAAGCCTTTTTGAAATCATTTTTCATAGAATTAAACATTCAACTCACAAATAGAACAATACAACTCATTCAAACATCAAAAACACATAGCAATGGATTGTTGCATATTCATTAAAAAAGAAATACTAGGTGATCATGCTTGAAATCCCTAAAAGCGCAAATGCTTAACGAGTGCATTTAAAATATTCGTGTTCCTTCATTTTTCAGTGGAAATCCTCTACAAAGTATTGCAATTCAAAATCAAAATTTAAAAAATCATGCAATTCACAGCACTATCCAACCCCCAGCGGAGCCAAGATCTAACATTGGTGAAAAGGAATGAATTCAACAATTCTTTCTGAAAGTGCTGCTATTTTCCACCAACACAATAATTAATTTCTCTGTAATCTTTTATTGGAGGGGGCGTATTCATTCTTACTTCAATGGTACATCACTCAAGCCACAAGGTTCAGTTTTTATAGTTGCCATTCTGTCTGTTTAAACCTGATAAAATAAAAATGCATGTGAAAATGCAGACTTTGGTTACATGTTCATAGTTAGAATTGTGTGTGTATGATTTGTTATGGTAGCCTATAATTTAGTGTACATTTAGCCACCTTCAGAGACACTAGCTGTAGCAAAAAATGGCTGCATGGCTACCGAAAACGTTTAGTGGACAATTGTTGAGGAACAGATTTCATTAAGGTCACCAGAGTTATTAAATCGGCGGAGATTCTTATCCTTTGATGGCGACTCATCAATTACTCAGAGCTATTTGTTTCTGTGGGAGTCGATCAATCATTGCATTCCCTACAGAATGCCAAGGCTGTAGGTATATGAGTGTGCCTCTCACATTCAGCTGTTTCTATGGTGATCCAGAGGCTCTCAATCTTTCTGTCAAGAAAGTCAGTAATGTTGGTTGATGAGTCGATGGAAACTTGCATTGATTTTGGGTCTGAATCTAGACGTGTGTATATGGGGCACAGGTGGCCTGGATGGCAGTCTAGCGATGAATACAAGTTGATGATTGAATACAAGCTTAACCGATCCAGGATTTAAGAAATGAGTGCTGGACAAAAAAACGATGTAACTTAGTACCTCAAACGTGCCTGAAATTTTACTGAGGGCTGGTATCTGCAGTCCTGCGTAAGTGGGCCAGGGGCTAGAGTGGAACAAGCACTGTAGCCAAATACGTGGTATATCATCTCAACATGTACTTTATCAAGAAAGAGTCTTGGCACAATTTAGTGTCAATGCTGCCCTCTGATGAGTGTGTAATGCCCTATGTATTCCACTAGTGACCAGCTGGTTGGTGAAGCAATGTAAGTTACTACATGTGGTGCATGTGTAGCAGTAGTACCTACTTAACCTTCAAAAATAGCCAGTCTTGAGGCTGTCATCATCATATTGGAAACCTGGAGTAGGCTATTCTAAACTAAGGAAACTCAGTTGGTTGTGGATGTTTGCATTGATTCAATAGTCTTAACTTGTTGAGTATTTATTTCAGGGCCTGAATCTATCCTTTGGGTTACTAAATGTAGAAAGCCCATAGGGGATTTTCTTTGTGTATGGTTATCTGATTGTGTGCTGATATCTGCAACTTTTTATTCAATAATATTTCATCCATGCCTTTATCTGAAGCAAAGCTAACTTGTCAACATTTATGGAGAGCAGCCACACACACACAATGAATAGGAACAAGGTAAAAAAAATCCCTAGTAGATGTGAATAAAAATCAAGGCAAAGATCAAGCTTTTAGCAAGTTGCATTTGGTCACTCTGGGAAAACAATGTATTGTGATTAGATTTATATAGTGCTTATTACTTCTGATGTGCTTTTGAAATGTTTTATGGTGGGTAACACATTATTCCATATGCCAAAGTTAGTGGTTAATCCAGTGAATATTAGTTAGTGTTGTATATCGTTGGCTATTGGGTTAGACGTGTACTATTAAGAAATTGATAGAGGCATTTCCTCCAGATTAAGTCTGTAAGAGTTAGGTGTGGTTATTAGTGAGACTTCATGCAAGTTGAAAGTAGGATACACAGACAGTCTGCGGAAGGTCAGGTAATATTAGATAGTAAGGAGAGGTTACTCAGAAGGATGAGGGGAGAGTCAAGCTCGAACTGGGATAGACTAGAAAAAGTGAGATAGTGTTAGACTGCAATGAATGATTACCCAGAAGGCGAGTTTGTGATATGTAAGGAGAGGAATGGTTAGCTGCTGAAATATATAAGAGAATAAAGTGGTCAGTCATGCAACAGGGTAAGCTTCATTCAGACGCGTTAAGACACGCTGAGTGTGGGCTGTAAGGAGAGGACCATTAAGTAAGGAGAGAGAATTATCACTAGATATAAAATCAAGGTCAATTTTCATGTAAGGTTTTAGGAATATGATGGGAGTAGATTTTTAAAATAAGTTGCAATCTGAGTATATATAAAGAGCAGAAAGAAAGGTTGAGGATTCTTAACCATGGGCAGGTGATATATCTTATTGCTCCTTTGGCTGTTTTGTTTGGCTACTGATGGTGTTGACACAGTCTGTCCATTTTCGGTTACATAGAGATAGAAGATTATTTAGATTATTTTGACTTCATGCTTAGCTTAATGCAATATGAGGTACAGAGTTATGTGGTAAATTGGAGTTATGTGGTATATTGGATAACTTGTCTTTTACAATTTATCTGGTAAGATTTGGAGAACTGGGCCATCTCTGGGATTTACATTACATTTTTGCAATATGAGTTTGTTTGAGATGGCTGTATAAGTAACGTGCTTCCAGTGGGATATGGTTCTCCCTGAAACATTTTGCAGTCTAGCAACATTACTCCTCTCCTCTCCTCCTTCATCCTTGAGACTCTTTAGCACATACATGTGGTCCAGTGTTCAGAAGAGTCCAGGTAGGCAAAGGAGAGTTTGCATCACCCTCCTTGAGGTCTCCATCCTATGCTAGAACTGTAAACTATAACTTTAATGCCTAGGGCAAAATTTACATTTTAATGAAGGCCTACACTTATTTTGTTTATTTATAATTTTTGTAAGTACTAATTCAACTGGAAGATGATTCAGAGTAGTGGTTAAATCAGGGAACAGCTGAAAAAAACCAGAGATAAGACCAGCGCATCAGAAATTCAATTTTAATAGTCGTATGCCAAAAGCTTGCTGGAAGAGCCAAGGCTTCAGTTGTTGCCAGACAGTTCTGAGCCCTACTCAACACAAAGAGTTAAAGGAAAGAAGTTCCAAAGGGAAAGTATAATGACCTTCCCACATGCCATTTGTGTCTATGCTTTAATTTTGAAAAACAGTGGTCCTTGATGAAGGCAAGATACCTGAGCAAAATGAATATAGAATGAGATCAGTTCTATATTGTTACTATCCAGCCAGATAGTGAGATTTAATCAAAAAACAATCGTGAGGATCAAGCGACACAAAAATAAAGTGGGACACAGGTCTGCCCCATTGAGCTACACGCAGACGGCTATCGACCGGACCCCCCGCTTTTCAGCAACGCAAGGCACCGCCGTAATAAGGCCACCGAGCTGCTGAAGGCACTCTATCCCGAGGCCACCCAGCTCCTATCCCCACGGCTATCCACCGATCACGGACCCTCCGCTTTTTAGCAATGCGCGGCACCGCTGTATTAAGGCCACCGAGCCGCCTAAGGCACTCCACCCCGAGGCCACCCGGCTCCTATCTCCACGGCTATTCACCGTTCACGGACCCCACTCGATAGCATTTCTCACATCTGCGTACCACAGCCCATCGAGCCTTAGCAGACCCCTTCCTGCGAAGCCACCGGGCTCACTTGCTTTAATACAGGCAATTGAGACTCTCCCTCCTCGGGACTATCTCTTCGTCAGTCCCCTCAAGGCCTCTACCCTAGCTCCATCACAGTCCCACCACCAGACCAGCACCGAACAGGGTGGACATTATAACTGTTATACCTCGTGCCACAATCTCTGTGGTTGTATGTCCTTCAGGCATTCATCTGTTGTTGTCCTGATGATGATCCCAATATTCTTTTAAAGGGGATCGAAACGTCGTCGACTTTTTAACACCATGCACACTAAACTTATTTAAATGTAATGTGTAACGGCTGTGTTTACTATCGCTTGTTTAACCCTTCACATTTACGAACAAGCACTGTGCCTTGCCTGATTGTCTGTTTTCTTCCGTTATTTTGTTTCACCTCTGTGTTTTGGAAACAGGACTGTGTCCCACTTTATTTTTGTGTCGCTTGATCCTCACGATTGTTTTTTGATTAAATCTCACGATCCGGCTGGATAGTAACAATATAGAACTGATCTCATTCTATATTCATTTTGCTCAGGTATCTTGCCTTCATCAAGGACCACTGTTTTTCAAAATTATCGCTACCCAAGGTCCTTGTATACCATATTGGGTTCCATTGTTTTGCTAAAAACATTTGTGTCTATGCAGCAGCACAGTAAGATGATTTTCGGAACTGCCTTTTGGTGTCTAGTAGGTAAGTATGAGGTAAGCAATTTGTAGAAGCCTTCCAGAGCATTTCAAATAACAACAAACATTCTCACTTAACCTATATTGCTTCTTGCTCAAATCTAATCTCAAGAACAATTACTGACCCAACAGTATTATTAATACATTAATTTCATTCCTTAATATACAACTTCCAATTTAAAAAACATAATTACCACAAATATTTACCTCTCATAGATAATAATTAATGTATAATTTCTTAGGCAATATAATAACATTATGCAATCACTACAAACCCCACTCAGCTCTGAAACCTCTTGGGGGCAAATGGCTGGTTGTTATGAGTTTGTGTAAATGGTATGAATGGGAGGGTGGTTTCAGAGTTGACAGACAATAAGTGATTGGAGGGGTAAGCTGGGTTCTGAGATCAAAAATCGGCTGTTACTGTCTTGCGAAGTAGTGTTCTTTAAGGAAGCATATCTTCAGCTAGTTCCCCTACATTGGAGCCAGACTGGGGCTTTCATGATTAATACAGGGATGTTGTTCCAGATCCTGGATGTATAAATGGAACAGTCCTACTGTCTTATCTGTATTTGCTTGCGTTAATTCATTTCTGGTGTGTGTGTGTGTCCTGTGCCAGATTCACCAATTCCAAGTTGCCATAAAACAAACATCAAGTAAAGGTGACTCCCATACCCTCTCCAACATAAGTGACTTTTGGGACCTGAATGTCCCAATAATGACAGATGGGCATGTACCCATGCCCTGAATGTACCACTGCATGTGAAACCGGTATCTCGACTTTTATTTTGGCCCTGGCATCACACTAATGTAGCATGTGTGCAGAGGCCTATCCATGGTAATGCGAGGTCCAGAACCTGTTCTATGCCTTGCTGGGGTGCACAAAGTGTAACCTCATAGTGGGCATTGGAGTACTATCCATGATCTGGGAGTATCACATAAAGCAGTGGTGGAAGCGTACCATGTTTGGTGAATCAGTAGTGGGGCCAGGCCTTTTTCTCTAAGTCAAGGAGAGGCAAATCTACTAGCTCGTCCATTGTTGTGTGAACCCCAGAACCTTGTGCAGGCATCCTGTATTCAGGTCAAGTATGTGTATGTGCAGTAAGTTTGAAGGAGCATTCTGTAAATGCCCCGGTTTAGCATGGCAGAATATGGAGGATGCGTTCAGTTTTCCAAGACAGTTGATGTGTATTGCCAGCATTCTTGCGGCTAGAGTGTGGAGGCGCAAACAATGTAAAGAGGGAGGATGAAAACAGGACTAGCTTTAGAAATTCCCAACAGTCACTTACGGTGGAGAGAGCTTGGGAATCAAATTCAAAATAACTTTATTTGGTTCCAAGGACCATAAAAGTTTGACAAACAGACATCACAGGTTTTAAATTTCATAACATATTTATAAAACAATGTAGTTAATATTAATAAGAGAAAAGTTCAAAGAAATCTGGCAATTAAAACATATACTCTATAATACAAATACAAATGACCTAGCACAGCTGAATATATCACTGAGCGTAAAATTCCAGGATATAAAATATTGTACATTAAAAGATTACAACGTTCCTATTCAGCTTCTATAAGTCATAACACTTTCTAATGACCATTGCAGCTTAATATAGTTAGAAACCGCAATACAAAGAATACAGCAAGTTGAAACCTTCAATGTATGTGCAAGGCCAGTTTTCCCATAGAAGCAGAGCTAAAAAAAATCCCATTGGCTCTTTATAAAGGGGACAGAATAAAATAAAGTGCAAAGTGCTCTGAGCTGCCTGTTCAGTTTCTATAGCTCATAACACTTTCTAATGGCCATTGCAACTTCAATATAGTTAGAGACCGCAATACAATAGCAGGAGTGGCCAAAGAGTACGCCGATTGAAACCTTCAATGTATGTGCAAGGCCGGTTTTCCCATAGAAGCGGTGCTAAAAATTTTCGCCTTTGCTCTTTATAAAGGGGGCAGAATAAAATAAAGTGCAAAGTGCTCTGAGCTGCCAAATTGTCACACGGGCATGGTATTAGTTTGTCGGCCCATCCTGATTGTCTTAGGAATGCCACTAAAAAATGCAGAGTGCGGAAACGGAATCATGTCTGTAAATTGGTGGTAAAAGGTAAATAAAATTGCTGTTGGGCAGGGAACAGGCATAAAAGACCAGTCACCTCAGATTGTGTATAGAGCATATTTGCCCTGAAATAATGCGCCTCTTTGATAATGGCTTTCGCGTTTGAGTGGATACTATCAGGACTGTTGTAAAAATGCCCCAAGCCTATCTCATGAAATGTATCTCTCACAAATCGGAGCCAAGGGATCGACAGGGTACTATCCAGTTTAATAAAATCTTTAATGACCTTCCTTGAAAACATTAGTTCCTCAGACAGCCAAATTTGGGAATCACCTTTACGTGATGTTTGTGGTATGGCAACTTGGGGTTTTCTTTCCATCATTATTATTCACTACTAACATCCATCAAGCTTCTTTGTTGCGAGAAAAAGGGTTTTTAAAGTTAACTCTCAAGAACTTAGCACATCCATTTTCAGTGCTAACTAGTACTCATAAGAAAATACTGACAGTTTGTTTGGAAAGACTATGTGACGGTGTAGCCTTAATCTCTATGAACTACAAGTCCGCCAATAATCAGAATCTAGATGAGAGTTTGTTTGCATAAAAAAACTGTATACACCACCTTGTTAGCAAAGAGCTGCTGATTAGTTCTTCTTGAGCACTGCCATTTAGTGGTCAGGGGTGGGACTGCAGTTTCCATTGTTCAAAGTGATTATGTTTCTGGCCAGGGCCTCCCCTTTTGTTTGTCTCTGAATATTACTTCAGGAAAGCTGATGACAGCCTGATTAAGATATTTCAAATTTCATTGTGCCCATGTTTTGGAATTGCTTCCTGCTGTGAGAACCATCACTTTGCATGAAGAATGTGTCTGAGGAGCATCCTAAAATTACATTTGAAGGGGAACCAACTCTAACTGATGTTGGAGCCATAGACAGTGAATCTACACCCCCAGTCTGGAAAATGTGTATAAAAGTGGGATCCAAATCACTCCACTTTGTTACGGTCCAAAGTTCATTCTGGCCAAAGAAGGGAATGTTTCAGTGAATACTCGAAGAGCTGCTATGCAACCAGGGCTGGTGTCTGTCTGGCAGCCAAACTACCTGGGGAGATTGGCTGTCTGTGCTTTCTGCTGGGGGAGCTGTGTCATGTAGTTCACACTAATCAGTAGGATCTGCGCGTTTGTGGACAACATAAACTTTGAGTGACGTGCCTAGACTGATTCCATGCACCCCCATAGTTATGTTGGCCTGGAGACCAGCTAGCTCACAGTGCCACCATAAGCTCCCCTACCCTTAACAGAAAGCAAATGGTTATCGGCAACCACTGAACATGACAACTCTGACCCCTCAGGATCATGGTAACAGATCTAGACCCCTTTCGCTCAGTCACTCATACAATCTTGTTCTCAGAGAAGTATACAGAGAATACTCAATGGGAAGTTCTTCAATATATTTATTGAACTAACTTTATTCTTGTTTAGAGTACATGTGCTGCGATGAACAATAGACAGAAGCATATGAAAGTGATTACAAGCACCAAAATAGTAAATAGAAGGTATAGTTCCACCATGGTGCTAAGAACAGTGTATATATACAGACATATAAAACAGTATAGTAACCAGGTGTACTCCTGTTATGCAGTCCCTACCCTAGGTGTGTCTAGGGTGTATGTGTGAGTGCATATCCAAGAATCCCCCGACGGTATGATCCAACTCCATTACCTGGCAGGACAGAATGTAGGACCCTGTCTTGGTCACGAACTGGACACCCCTCAAGAGATGTTAGGCAACTGCTTGGCGAAGCATCAACATGCAGGGACCTCTCAATTTCAGCAGAAGTGTCTCCTCTGGCTAACCACCGGAAGTGCTTATTTATTTATAATAAAAGACATCCTTGTGATGTTTATACAATTAGCATTGTTAAAGGTTTGTAGATAGCCCTGTTGCCCCATGGATGAAGATAGAACAACATTGTACAGCTTGTACAAAGGCCTTGTACTCAGTGTTCGAGGCATCATGATAATGTTGCATGAAGCGAAATGTGTAAGGAAAACAGTTTCAGAGAAACTAATCCAACATTGTCACACAAGCAAATATGTGCAAAAGGGTATCGTAAAATGGTATTGTGCAGAAAGAGGGCAATGTAAGAAAATATACAGCTGAGGGTCTGTCTGAAGTACCTAGAACCTGTCTGTCTGGTGAGAGAGGGAATGTCCAATAGAAGAGGTCCAGCATGTTCCAGGCATGTGGAGCACCCTGAGAAAGATGACTATTTAAAACAGCAAAGTCAGGACTGGCTGTACCAAGAGACAGGCCCACGGAATTTCAGCGTGGTTTCCATGTAAGCCACACCAAGACTGTTAAAGTTCAAGTATCACTGTGTTGACCGGCATCCCATCAAGAGCTTGAAAGACTGATGCTGTCACTGTCAATGTTGGAGACAGTGAAGTGGCATCACTGCAGAAGCACAAAGATCTGCTCAGCTTGGAGGCCACAACTGTTGAAGGACCATCACTGTGAATGACACAGCCTGGATACCGCAAGTGGCTAATATAAATCCTTACCTTGCAGATCTCCCTCACCAATCTCATCTTGTGAACACTGCCTTAAGGGTGGTGCTGCAGCCTCACACGAGAGGCACTGCCACCCTAAGGGCAGGAGCAAAGATTGCATCTGCAGCACCGCTGCAGCTGCACTGATATCCTGCAGGTAAACATGGGGCTTATCCTGCACCTGGGACAAGAGACTAGCACACACTGAGTCTGCCTCACATGCTTGAGACTTCTGTTTGAGGGACAAAATACATAGAACTGTGTTGCACATTTCGCTGGGGAGAGTATGTGATGCTATCTGCACTTGTACCTGGTCAGTGTCTAAGCTACAGTGTTTTGTGGAATGTAGATATAGGTTCCTGACCCTAACGGAGAGAGAGGACCCTGGGAACGGTGATGTAGCCCCTCACTCTTAAAAACAGCTTAGATTACAACCCTGTATTATGTTTCCATCAAATTGTGTAGTATTTCTTTTGCAGTGCAATTAATGTGCTTTCTTTTACATAAAAGATAAGCACTGGGCTGGACAATATGTTCGTTTGTCTGGTGGTTAACTGTTGACATCTGAGCTCTTGTCCCTCACACTACCTCCCTGAAAAGCCTTTGACTGCTCACCCTCATTACCCTGACAGTGCAGAAAGGGGTGTGCTTGACACAGTTTGCTGAGCCACAGTAAGAAAGACTTCAGGACACCAGAAGTTAACCACTTCAACCTCCATGATTAGAGTCCAGTAGACCCTGTCTGCCCTATTGCTCTGATCAGACCATGATCAATTCTCGTGTGACTCACTCCTCAACTGCTTGGCACATCTCTACCTATGCCTCTCTGTAATTCTTAACAGTAGACATCCAAGTCAACTGACATATAGCACTGTAACCAGCTTACAATCCCTGCTAACTGTACCAATAGGGCAAATAAACAATCAAACATTTGAAAGGACTATTTCACAGACAAATAAATCAGCACTGCCCTTCTACCTATAATAGATGTCACTTTGTTTGCTCCTCGGTACTAAACAGTGAAGTCTGAGCAGGCAGAACCAATATGAAGCAACATAAACTATTGGTTAAAAAAATTAAACACAGGACTGGTCTCAATAACAATCTTTTTGGCAGCATTTGAAAGCATGTGGCCAATACATATCAGGTCTTCGATTTCATAGTCACCTATGTATACTTCTAAGCTTTATCCAAAGGCTCAAATGAAGGAACCTACAGATTTCTCAACACCAAAGGCAATCCCAAGGACTTCCTGGGATGATTCTATAACAGAAAATCTTTCACAAATATAGAAAATTGAGGTTTGAGAGTCTGCAAATTCCCTTCCTCCCAAAGCTATCAACCTTTGCTGACCACTGTCCCTAAAACGGTAAGGATGATCTGGCTAAGCTCTATTACAAATGTTTGAACACTAAGTTCAAAGTTGGAGGTAAATCAAATAATAGAGGACGAACGCCCACCCCTAAAGACAATATGTCGTAAACGACAAAAAAAGTATTAAATCTATCTCCGCAGATTTACATCTATGCACAGGTGCTGTTACTACTTTTTGGAATTCAGAAACATTCCCAGATGTTTGCTAGGAGAGCTGTGCCTGGTCCAGGTTTCGAGAAGTACTTCTGGGAAGGTCATATGACTATTCCCCAAAGTCCCTATGTCCCTGTACGAAATTCTCCTTAGTGGAGAAGTTCGCACAGGGGGAGTGGAGCCCTCTGTACAAATGAACACTTTTTTCTCAACAGGGAAAATATTTTTTCACCTGAAGATAGATCTCCCCTTACATCCCCAACAATAGCAGAAGTAATCCATTGCCCTGGCCAACCTTGAAGGGAGTTCTAAAGCCATTTGCAGGAATGACCCTCGGACAATTTCCAGGATGGATAGTGGTAAGATCACAGTTTGAGGATGCCCATTAATGTATGTTTTTGGGTGTTGCCAAACTTCAAAGGCAAGTCATGCCTTGGAATGCCCACTTACCACCCCTTATGTGGGATTTCTCCTCACTTGTAGCAGAGAAATCCACTCCTGTAAATGCATTTGCACCCTCCAGGCATCAGTGTTTCTGGCAGGTGCAAATAAGGTAATTAAGTAGTAAATTTATAGTTGTAACCGAATTTACTGATGTAAATCAGGCCCATTGTTTGAAAAGAGCCTGAATAATAAGATTAACGTCTTCTTGTGGAGAAAATTCAATCTTGCTGAACTTTCTCAGATGCAGTTTATGACAATTGTAAATTCTTCACACCTATCATCCCAAAAATACAGATCCAGGATCCAGAGTGTGGCCACACCTAGAAAAAAGGGACCGTGATATTGTTTACTTACATGGCACCACCACAATCACACTTCCCCCAGACTATTCACAGCACCTACTGGGTTTGAAGAAACAGGGGTAAAGCATGACCACACTTGATCAGGAGTTACCCAGGACCTCCACTTCCTATTCCCAAGAGATCTGACGTCAATGTACAAGACCAGAATCATCCTGTTTGCATCCATCAAAACTAGGAGAATGCTGCAAATATCTTTTGCCAAGTCTCCTAAACACCTCTTGGCAAACTCAATTGACACTTGTTGTTATTTCCTCTGGGGCACCATCAACTCTTGAGCTTATGATAAGGATCTACAACCAAGTACCTTGAAGACCTGATCCTTTTCCTTCCTCAGTGTATCTTTATAGAGGCACCGGTTAGTATTTTGTCTTTTCAAACAAAAACAGATGCACCTCGGTCTGCTTGAGGAGCATTGAAAATTACTTGCTCCCATTCCTTTTATTTCAGGGAATTATGTCTTCTCCTTGGAAGACCTTCCAGCGTGTCCCAACAATGTCTCCATCCTTGCACCCTATATTATGCCACTGTCCATCTCAGCCAGGGAATACTTTAACACCCACCCACCCTGGCCCAGACAGGTTCATAGAGGTATAGTCTCTTCACTGCTATGCATTGTCACCCACTAGTCCGCCTATACACATGGTGCCCCACCTCTTCATCTCCAGAGCACCCAGCCCTTTCTCTTCATATTGAAAAACTTCCTGGCACCCAAAACATGGAACTAGACCCAAATATATTGCTTCCAGGCATGCGAAAATAATGTGCAGAACATTTTCTACTTTTGTAGTCTTAGACATTGGGAGGTGCCGAGTGCTGGAAGGGAAGACCATAAGTCAAAGAATAAGAACCTCAGGAAGTAAATATGTAGAATTAAACCACCTGTCTGGAAGCCTGACAGAACTCAAAAGTAAGAAGAGTAATTTGGAAGAGAGATAAGGAGGTGATAAGAGTTAGTCTCTCTACTAATGCATGATTTCTTTTCCATATAGTCTGGAAAAAGTAAAGCATAATCTCCAAGTGCTGTTGGAAAGCAATCAAGCAAGTGCAAGTCAAGCAGTATATCTAGTTGGTAAAATACCTTCTTCGGAGTCCACATACAAAAAGAATGAATCTTCGAGGTCCGTTTGCAAGGGTAGCAAGCGTAAGAATGTTGTGTTACGTTAGAAGTTTGTATAAAGGGCAACTCTGCCAACTTCTCTCATCTTTCAGTTTCCGTAATAGGTGAAAAAGGTTCTGTAAAGTGGTTATGCATGACTGCCTACAACTTTGCACATGGTTAAAGAAAGAGTAACAAAATCTGAAGAGAGTTCTGAGCTGAATCTTTCTCACTGCCACAAGGGGCTGCTCTGCTCCTCATTTCCTCAGGGCTTTAAGTGGGATAAAGAAGTTGAGGGCCCTAGAAGGGGCGTAGAGAAAGAAGTGTAACTAGGAATCCTCTCTAGGAGGCACGCCCTATTTAATTAAGGGTGTGGCTTAAAAGTTCAAATAAAATCTTATGATTCACACACTATGCCTCCTGATTAGTGTTTGGGTGTCTCTCAAGGAGATTTTTGTTACTGTATCCAGACATGTCACACAACAGCAACCACATATCTAAAACAATTCAGGCCTATTGGCTTTGCCAAAGGTTGTTAGCTGTAGCAGACAAATTAATAAAAGTGATTTTTTTTGTGAATAATTAGAATTGAGAATGTTTCAATTCTGACAATATGAACCTGTGAATTAAATAATACTAAGTTCCGTGGAAGAGGTAGTGGCCTTAGGAGAGTCTAAGACATTCCCTTTCCCCCTCCATGCCCATTTCTTCTGCAATCTTTCTGGTTGACATTTATTTATTTTTTTAAATCTGTTTTTATTGACTTTTTTCTATAAACAGATATTTGCCATATAAGTAACACCATTACATTCTCTGTAATATAGGAATACCACCAGCTTTTCAGACAATTCACATTATTAGAAACGAAACGGACCATTTTTCCTGAGGATGGGGAAACAAAGTATACAGATGCTCTACGCCGTACATTCAGGGTTATCCTCTACTGAGTCTACATGTCTACATATGGCATGATCATTTATGCACAACGATCTACACGTAAAAAGCCATAATAAACACAGAAAAAAGAAAAAAAGACAAAAGAAAGGAAATGCAGACAGAGCTCTAAAACGACTCATGCCCATAATGCCATGTAAAGGAAACTTACTTAAACAACTAAAATATAACTGCCAGGGGTCCACGCGCTCCTATGATAAGGAGAAAATTGGCACCAATTCTGTAGGTAGGGACAGGGGGGAGGAAGGGGACGGGGGAACGACGAGGGAAGGGGAACACCACTCATCAGACGGGGAGGGGGGGCAGGGCTCCCAGTCCCAAGCATTCATGGCGTTCTAGCCCTCAGACTCCGCCGAATCATCCCCCACAGTGTGGTCCGGCACATGGCGAGTCTCCCACGCCCGAAGAATGTCTCCCCACGGTTCCGCATATGGCCGGCGCTGTTTGGTAATCCTATCTTCTGGTGGAGAGGTGTGGAGCAGCGGCCAGGGCAGCTGACTTCGGAGCAGAGGGTTCACGGTTCGATCCCCGGCTCCGGCGGCAGCTCAGCTCAGCACCATGTGACTCTGGGCAATAGCTCACTTAATTTCCACTACGGCCCCCAGCGCCTTGAGACCCGTAAGGGTGAGTAGCTGCGCTATATAAAAACGGACTTACATATATCTTCTACAATCAGGGCCCTTTCTTCCGCTCTAGCCCACCATGAGACATCCGCCTCCCATGACGTCACCAGTGGTGGGTGTTTGGACTTCCAACCAAACGCTATTTGTCTTTTGGCCAAGAGGAAGGCCAGGTCAGCAAACCTATGACCCAGCTTACGGGCTTTAGGTCTCGGAAAGAGGCCCAACAGACAGACCCCGGGAGTACACAACAGATTACGGGACAACACCGCATTGACCATATCCACTATCCGAACCCAATAATCAGAGAGCCGCGGGCAGGACCATATCATATGGTCGAAGTCTGCATCCTCTAGGAGGCACCTAGCGCAAGACAAATCCACTCTATTATAGACCACATTCAGCCGGTGCGGGGTTAGATATGTGCGATGGAGTACATTAAATTGAAGGACTTTAAAGGCCGTATTCCTCGAGACCTTCTTGGGACCCTCCAGGACATTCTGCCACTCCTTGTCTGCCAGGCTCATATGTAATGTCTCCTCCCAACGCTCCCGCAGGCTGGATAATGAACCCGGGCTTAACTCCAGTATTGCGAGATAAAGCCATTTCACCAGGTGACCCGCCGAACCCAACGTCACTACCGCCCCCAAAGCTGGGTGAGTCTCGGGTTCCTCTGTGCCATCCCCCCACAGGTCCCGCACTGCCTCTCGTAGTTTGTGGAGATTTAGGAATTGTCCCGCTGGGAGCTCGTGATAGTCTAAAAAATCGTCCAGGGGGAGCAGTTCCTTATCCCTATAGCAATCACCAATCGTCAGTACACCCGCCTCCTCCCAACCCACCAATTGACGCCGCGACAGCGGCGGGCCCATCCCTGCCTGAGGGATACATGTGAGCGGGAGGCTAGGGGCATAGAGCAATCTATGTCTGGAACGCGCCGTGCACCTATCCCAACATTTCACTGCCACCGAGAGCAGCGTACCCATGTGTTGAAGTTTCTGGCGCCTGTTGAGAAGCCTGGGAAAGAGCTTAGTCTGGATAGCACCCGCGGGAAGCGGCAACGTGACCAGGTCCCTGCCATCTAGCCATCTGGCTAGCCACTGTAGCTGCGCCGCTAGGTAATAAGCTTCAAAGTCAGGGGCCCCCAGTCCCCCACCCACAAGCGGAAGCCGTAAGGTCTGCAATGACACCCTATTGCGGCCGCCATCCCAGACCAAGTCTCTCAAGAGTCCGTCCAGCGTTTTAAACCATGATCACGCTATTAGCACTGGGAGGTTAGCAAAATAATATAATAGGCGGGGCAGGACCACCATTTTGGATAACGCCACTCTCGCCATAATTGGCAACTTAAGAGTGCGCCAAAAGGCCACTGGCACCCGAAGCGCCCGCAGGGCGTCTCCAAGATTTCCCTCGAACAAATCGGCCTGTGTATGGTAGACCTGTATCCCCAGATATTTAACCGACACCGGTGCCCATTCTATGGTGGTCGGCAAGGACAAAGGTCTGTCCATAGCAGAGTGCAGCGGAAACACAAAGGTTTTCTTCCCATTCACTCGCAGGCCCGAATAGGTGGCAAACTCGTCCAGTATAGCTAAGATAGGGCAAATCCCCTGCTTCCATCCCGGAGATAGATCAATACATCATCCGCGTATAGCGAGATAATGTGTGGGCCCCGTCTATGGACACCCCCAGATCTGCCCCTTCTCTCTGGACCCGCGCCGCAAGAGGCTCCATTGCCAGAGCAAAGAGCAACGGCGACAGGGGACACCCCTGCCTAGTCCCTCTATAAATAGGGTAGGAAGCCGAGACCGCCGTTCCCGTGCGCACTCTGGCGGTGGGTTTCCTATAAAGGAGACGGACCCACTGCAACCAGTCCTTCCCCCAGTTGCATCGCACCCATAACAGAAAATAAAAAATCCCAGCGTAGGGTGTCAAACCCTTGTTCGAAATCAATCGCCACCACCACTGCCTCAGGATAACCCCGCAAGTCCGGGTGAAACATGACATGGTATAACCTCCTGAGGTTATTGGACGTGGAGCACGAGGGAATAAAACCGCTCTGATCAACATGGACCAGCCGACGCATGTGGGGGAGGAGTCTCAGGGCCAATACCTTACTCAATATTTTGAAATCCATGTTTAACATGGAGAGAGGTCGGAAGTCGGTTAAGGGGGCATGGATAGTCTTAGTCTTGGGCAAAGGAATGACCAACGCCTCACGCAGCGTGGGCGGTAACTGCTTAGCCTGAAACGCAGAGGCGTAGACACGTTCAAGCTGCGGAGCTAATATGTCTATATAGGTGCTGTAAAACTCGGCCGGTAGACCGTCGGGCCCAGGCGTCTTCCCACGGGCCATGTCCCGTACCGCTGCTCTAATGTCGCCTGCGCGAATTGGAAGGCCTAGCGGGTCCCTGGAGGCCCGATCCAGTGGCGTCAAGGGTTGGTCGGCCAAATATACCCTCAATGCTTCCTCCTGGGGCAACCCCGGGGAATCGTAGAGCCTCTCGTAGTAGTTCCAAAATGCGTCATTGATAACCCTCGGGGAGGAGAGCGTGTGACCATGAAAATCCTTAACACTCATAATTGGCGCGCCTCTGCCATCAGATTTAATTAACCAAGCCAAGAGTCTCCCAGCCCTGCCTCCCTCTTTGTGTTGTGTGGCCTGATACGTTTTAAGATCTAGGACCCTCAGTCTGTCCCAGGTAGTGCTATACAGGCTTTTCACCTCAGCCAACCGCCCGTGGTCCCCAACCCCCTCAGCAATCCCCCTGTCTAAGGCCAAAATTCGCGATTCCAAGTCCTCCAACTCCTGGGTCACCACATGCCGAGTACCCACAGTCTGACCCAGGCAGTGACCCCTAGCCACCACCTTAAATGCATCCCATTCAACCAGAGGCGAGCTGGCGGAGCCCTGATTATTTAAGAAATAGTCACTCAAAGTTGCAGAAAGCACTTGATGGAACCCATCATCTTCTAACAGCGAAGGGTCCAGTCGCCACTGCGGTATCTGGACCTTCTCAGGAACCGGGGTAAAACCCAGGAGTAAAGGACTGTGGTCTGAAAGGGCTCTGTCGAGGTATTCAGCTCCGGACAACAGGGGGGACAATGTGGGCGAACAGAAGAACATGTCTATGCGTGTGTGTAGATCGTAAAGATGAGAGTAATAAGAGTACTCCCTGCTGTCTGCATGGTGGAGACGCCAGATATCATGGATACCCCAACCGGAGGCCCAGCCCCTAAGCCCCCTAGCCATGGAGGCAGCCGTGGTCCCCCGCAGTGGAAGTGTAGACCTATCGCACTGTACATCCCACACACAGTTGAAGTCACCTCCCAAAATTAGGCTTTCATGGGGGAAGCTCGCCAGTACTCCGGAAAGCCAGTCTAAAAAGGATACCTGGTCCCGGTTCGGGGCATATATACTACCTATTGTAACCTCTCTGCCCTTCAAAACGCCGTTAACGACCACATACCTTCCCTCTGTGTCAATCATTTTCCGAAGGAGCTGGAAGGGTACCCCTGGCCTGACCCACACCAAGGCTCCCCGGGAGAAGGCCGAGTATTCGGTTGCAAAGAGTTGACCCCTCCATCTACGCCTCAAGCGAGCAACCTCCGCCTCCGTGAGGTGGGTTTCTTGCAACAAAACCACATGTACCCCCCGTCGTTTAATATAATTCAATATATTGTATCGCTTAGAGGGCGAACCCATCCCCCTAATGTTCCAAGTCATGAATTTATACTCCCCAAGGCGACCATCAGACCCCGCCATGAGAAGTCAGAGCGCGTTCCCCCCAACCCACCCATCCCAATACCAAACTCGGAACTGCCCCGGACCCCCGGCATATACTAACAAACCCAACAAACAAACTCCCCATCCCGAGAGCGGCCTGACAACGGTCAGCTGCCCAAACTTACGCACCATGTCAATAGCCACGGGCCTGGTAGTACCCTATACCAACTCGGAAAGGTCCAAGGCAAACGGCCCTAGGACCTGCAGAGGGGCGCAGCGTGCACGAAAAAAGCGGGTATGCAAAAGGTCAGGTGTCTCCCCATTGCAGCCTCGAATGGCCGCTCCGGCCCTCCCCCTGGTGCACGAACCCAGGAACCCCCCCCCCTTCAACCACCCACAAGAAGGAAAACAACATCATTGACAATCCAACCCAGAGAACCTGAGAAGACTGAGCAAAATGTCGAGATAGGTAGGGGAGAGGAAGAAGGATAGAAAAAAAAACGAGACAGAGATCCCCCCCTGGGCACTTTAGTCCACAAGTTCGTCCGCCGTCTGCGGAGTCACAATTGGCATAGGATCATTCGTGGCCTGTGACGCATCAGAGTCAGTTTCTTCCTCTCCATATTTGGCCTCCGAGTCCTTCTCCGAGGATGAGCCCTTGCTCCGCATCAAGTGTGCCACGGCAGCCAGTGCTTCTGCCCTCTCGGTCGCCGTCTGAGACGGGCTCGGTCTTTTGGACTCCCTCCGATTCCTCCGGCGTCTCAGTCTCTTCCCCGGACGTTCTGATCCAGACACCTGTCACACAGTACGCGGCTTGGGGGCACCTTCCGTTTTATATGATTCAAACCAGTCCCAGGCATGTTGCGGGTCCTCACAGAAGAATGTTTTCCCGTCCAGCATGATCTTAAGCCGGGCAGGAAACATCAAAGAGTACTGGATCCCTTCCTCGCGCAATGCCTTTTTCACCTCCAAAAAGGAAGAGCGACGACGTTGCACCTCCAATGTATAATCGGGAAAGAGGGAGACTCTACTGTTTTCTACCGTAAAGGGACCATCAGAGCGGGCTTTCCTTAACAACAAGTCCCGATCCCGAAAGTGAAGCAGCCTAGCAACCACCGCACGTGGAGGACGGCCCGGCGCCGGTGGGCGGACAGGTACCCCGTGGGCCCTCTCCAAGGTGTAAAAAGTAGAGAGGCCCTGGGGCGCCACAACGTCTCTCAGCCATGACTCTAGGTAGGCGACCATATCCTGCCCCTCCACTCCTTCCGGAAGGCCTATCACCCGCACATTGTTCCTTCTATTACGACCTTCCGCATCTTCAGCCCGCTTTTCTAGAGTAGAGACCTTACTGGCTAGCTCGCCAACTTGAGCCGATAACTTGTGATGGGCAGGGGCCAGCACCGCTAGGTCCGCCTCCGACTGCTTCACTCTGTCTGCAAGCTTGGCATGCTCAGCTCGCAGCAGGCCCAGGCCCACCGCCACAGTGCTAATGTCCTGGTGCAGCATCGCCTTAGTGTCTACTATGGCCTCCAGGATCTTGGCTAGTTGTTGTTGGACGGGGACCTCAACAAGATTGTCTCCCACAGCCTTCGCAGCCGTCTCCGGTGCATTGGTCTCCAGTTCCGGCGGGGGTGCGGCTTGCCTCCCCTTCGGCTTCCCCATGTCGGGGAACCCAGGTTCGGCCACCCTCGACCGGGTCCGTCTCTTCCTGGGCGGGCACGGTGCCTCCGCCAGTTCACCCGGTATCCACCACTCCAGAGTCTGGTCGGCCCCGACAGGCCCCCTCTTACGGGTATCTCCTGCTGATTTTCCGGCATCTACAATGGACCAGGCCGTCTCGGCCACCCCAGGCCTGGCGGGAGCACCACAGGATTCACCCCAACATGATCACTACACCGTCCGGCACCAGCGCCAATGCTGCTGCGCGCAGCCACAGGAGGACTCCAAATCCGCTACCGGGGCGTCTCACCGCCTGTCCCTAACGCAAGGCTGGAACCAGCAGGCCTCAGGCTCTCTCACCAAACCGCCCTCTGCGGCGTGCTCCCCACTCATGCGGCTGTCGCGGGGGCCTCTCTGTCCAGCTCACAGCAAGTCCACAATGTTCCCAGGCACCAGGGTGCAAAAAGCTCCAGAGGCAGAGCAGCAACCTCCAGCGCTGCCTGGGGCTGTCGCATTCGCCGCCGCTTGCCAGGCGCTGTCACTGCCTTCAGCCAGGCGGGTACAATCCGCCCTCCACAAAGCCCAGTGTAGTCTCCGCTGAACTCACCGTGCGGCCGGTATCGCCGGCCCGGGGCCGACACCACACACCCTTCACTCGTTCTCACCAGGGTCAGCGCTGTCTTCGTCCGGCCCGCACGTCTGCCGCCCAGGGTTTTCAGGAGGCATCCACGTACACGTGACACCGCAGCCGCCCTCCAGGAAGCCGCCGCCACGCTGCGACTCTGTCTTCGGGCACCCCTCGGAGCTACGCTCCAGCTCACGCCGCCATCTTGAAGCCATCGCGGCCGGCCCGCCTCAGCTGCCGGAGTCACCGATCAGCGAACTGTCCTAGGCGACCAGGGGGGAAAGCAAACGTCCCCAGCTCTCACAGGGACCAGCCCCCTCTCACGGGCCCCAGAGCTCGGGCTGGATTCCCGCTTACAAACGGATAACTGGCAAGGCTAGCGCGGAGCTCCGGGCTCACGCGTCCGCCATCATCGGCTCTCATGCCACGCCCCCTCTGGTAGACATTTATGACCATTTTTCTCTCCACATCTTTCTGCAATCCTTCATCCGCGCATCTCACACTTTCCCACCATTACCATTAGCACATATGTGAGTGTCACTCTAAGCGCTCTGCTGAAAGGTCAAGGATTTCATGTGTGTGTAGTCTTCACACCTTAATGATCCATTGAGAATCTATGTGAGAAGCTCCCACTGCCATCTGCTCTGACTTCAGAGTTCTCAATGGTGTGGCTTCGTAAACACTCACCCATGGCCTGAACTCACCCAGACACCTAGAAGTGACTCAATTCACCGTAAACACTATAAACGAGTTATGTGTTGTATGAAATGTACCACAGAGAAACAACATCTTGAAAAAAGCAAATATTCTTATGGAATGCAAGATAAAGTAAAACGTGAAATGTAAACATGGATTGCATCACTGACATGGAGCCTTAATGGTGTTAAGAGTCATTGTTGCGAAATCAAATGGCCTTCTCGCTAGTAGAGTTAAGGACATGAACACAGAGCCCGAAACAGACCAGTTTCAAAGTCTGTTTTTAATTATTGGCGGCTCTGGGACCTGACAAGACCCGGTCCACTTAAAACCCTGCCTTTCCCTACATCTTGAAGCCACAAAGGAGAGACTCCTGCATGTGGGGAAAGGAGATGATGAGACTTAGCAACTTCATTGAGTTCCCCTATAGCCACTCAAGTGACAGCAGGGAAATCCATATACCCGCAGTCTGATGGCACATCAGTGTTGGGTGGGTCCTCTCACTGCAAGGACTGGATGATTTTAACTATACAGACCGCTGAAGAAATTAGAGACATTCATACTTCAAGAAGTATGAAATTCCCCAAATTCACACAATGAGACTTATTAGTTTCACATTGCTGTGGGCTGAAAAGACCACAGCCAAGGGTGCCGAAACCGAGGTAACTACAGCTCTGGGATGTGTGGCCAATAGTCATGGGGTTAGTCAATAACTCCAGTTCTCTAAGCTACACTGCCGAGGGCAGTCCTGCTGAAACCATGTGCCCTACATAGCTCTGGAAGGCTGTTGTCACCATTCAGGGAGAGATCTGAAAACTGTAAAGAAGACGTACCTTTAACATGTCGTCTTATGACCCTTTTATACCTACACAATGGCAAGGTCCCTGGAGAGGAATTCGAGCGATGTGCAGTTCTATTGAAACACTGACAAAAAGAAAGTGGCTGAGATTATCCTGGGAGATTTGCTTAAACTGCGGTACCCTGGCATGTCCGTCATCGGTTTGCCATTGAGGATTTGTCCAATGAATATTGGGTTCTTATCCCATTCAAATGGAAAGATGGGAGAAAGGATGAGATTGTGATTGGGATTAGGCTTAGATTTGAGCTACCCAATGAGGCCATGGTTAGTCTGGGGAAACCCGCACCCACAAAAGGGCCAGTGAGTCACACAATAATACATTTTAGTTGTATTTGAATTGCTGTTAGGCTATAGGGACGTCACCGAAGTCTAGCGTGGAATCCATTCTCGTTTAGACAAAAATCTAATGCTTTATCACAGGATGATTTATCTTGTCCTAGGACAATCTTGGGGGCTCAACCACACCTGGGAGCGCTTGACATGATATTCTGGGATCAGATCATATCACATGCATGGTTATTTTTTATAATTTCTAGGAGCTAACCCTAAACCCATTTTTTTGGAGTGTCTCTGTTAAAAATAAAATAACGGATGATTCGGGATTTACTGTTAAACCCTACATTCATAAATCAATATTTTTTAGTGTCAACATGTTTCAGCCATATGTCAAAGCCTCTATGGGTCAAATGGGTTTCATCAGGACAAAAAGGTGGGGCTAAAGATACCTAGCTATTAAACTCCCTAACTCGCTTCTGCGTGTAACTAGGGTAGATGTGTTGTTCTCTGCACGTCATCATGGGCTTGCCTGATTGGGCATAGAGCCTTCGTTCTTTTTCTGATGATGGGTAAAAGGAAAAAGTGCAGTTGAGCCTGCCAAATCAAGATTCTCCTAGGATGAGATAAATGATCCTATGATTACGCATGCCATGATATGTTGGTGAGGATTCCTTGTTTTGGTGTGCCTCAAGTGATTTTCCTAGAGTCTAACAGCCATTCATATAAAAATTAAATGTATTCATTTGTGACTCGCTGGCCCCTTTTTCTAAGAGGGGCTTGAAGTGAGAGGTGTTAATGTGATTTCGTCCTGGAGGGTGGCAGACCGATATCTTCCACAGGTGTGGAAACCTCTTAAAGGGCATTGAAATTCGTTTGAGGAGGGTATTAACGGAGCTTGACATGCAGCGAGTAAGATATATCCTGACAACATTCCTTTCTCTTCTGCAGAGGTAGTCCTAAAACAGTGTTGGACATTGGGAAAATGATTAAAGATTTGGGGTTCGTCCAAATTCACTTTTACATTAATAAAGTGAATGAGAAGAACGCTATTGAATCCAGACTTTCTTTTACAAGCAAACAATCACAATCACTCAGTAACTAGGGGCCCATTAGTAAAACACTCATGTCTGTAATGACCAGGACATCCCCGGTCACAGAAGAATCTCTCATAAAGTTAGAAAAACACACAAAACCTACCTGCCCACTTTATTTCTGTGCATGTCCTTATCAACTTCAATAGACCATAGTGGAAGGAAAAGAAACTATTTAACAATTTACCAACTCACCTTCTCCATTCCTCTTCAACCTCGCTGAAGCAAGAGGGGAAATGCTTGGAGTGAATGGGAATGAGTTATCAACACAACAAGATACCAAAGATAAAACATTACTGATCAGTGAAGTATCTTTGTCGTCATTTTAAATTAATTAATTTCAATTTGTTAAACTTATCTTTAAGGGATTTAGTTGTCTCAGGTTCCAAAGACCTTCAGGAGGAAAAGATCCTAAAGGCCTATGTGTTAAACCACAGCATCCCTGGGATCAGAACTCAGTGTTCAAGTTTATTACCAGCTTGGAAGATGCCAAGGAGAGAGGCGTCTCTGATAAAAGAGGTAACATTTGCTTCAAATCTGATTAAACGAGCCTCATGTCCCCCCAGCCAAGAGACTTTATAAAAGAATGTCAAGAACTGAACCTGTAGGAGTGAGCTGGCCGGGTGTGGCTCACCAAGAGGACACTTCAAGAGTAGGGATGATGCAAGCGTAAGAAATGCAAAACTAAACAAAGAAACAAACAATCAAAATATGAAGTTGGCACTTTGCATAACATATATAAACCCAGAAAATGAACGTTGGGCATTATGGGAGAATCCCAATTTAGTTGAAGAACATCCCAGGTGAAATGCATCAATTAACCTGTAAAACGAAATTTATCTGCCTCAGATGCCTACATTTTGACAGAAATATTAAGCCTTTGGATATGTAAACTAGGATTCCAGCTGTTGGATTGGTTTGGTAAATGCCACCAAATTCATACACTCATAGATACTAGTAATTCCTGACAAGTGTTTCGATCTCTTTATGGGTCATCAGAAGAGTACAGCTCCGTCCAGACACAAGCAAGGCATCATTACTTTGAAAACAAAACCACTTAGAGGAACATTTAAACAATAGCAACAGAAAGTGTACAAACGTCTGTAAAATTTTGCCAAGGAGCTAAACTAACAGGAAAGTAATGTCAAGAAGACAAGAGTCATGGACATTGATAATTTTAGAGAGTAGAAGCCTGTGTCTACTTAAAAAGAAGGGCCTGGCGGAAAGACATAAAATAGTTTTACATATGTTGTGTTATATGTACAAAGCAAACACAAGGAGATGACGGACGGGGCACTGAAACTTTTCAGACACTCACCCCCAGTCACTATTAGATCTGGGTGAATCCTTCATCGTTCTTTAGCTCACTTCGCCACACCATATGCAAATTAGTTTTGACCCTCTTCCTCATGGAAACAGTCCAGCCCTAATTGCCAAGTCTTCCCTGGACCAGAAACAAGCATCCTGGGACTTGTTTTGGGGTAACACCCCTCATCAGCCAGGCTAGCTTGAATGCAGTGGCAAAGTGAGCAAGGGGCCCACGTCTGGGCATACCCTGCCAACTTAAGGCAAACAAAGCAAACACAAGGAGATGATGGACGGAGCCCTGAAACTTTTCAGACACTCACCCCAAGTCACTATTAGATCTGGGTTGAATCCATCATCGTTCTTTAGCTCACTCCACTACCCCAGTAGAGACCCAGCCATATGCAAATCAGTCTTGACCCTTTTCCTCAAGGGAACAGTCCAGACCAAACTGCCAAGCCAGGTCTTCACTGGACCGGAAACAAGCATCCTGAAAGCGCTTTCGGGGTATCACTCCTCATCAGCCAGGCTAGCTTGAATCAAGTGGCACAGGGAGCAAGGGACCCACGTCTGGGCATATCCTGCCAACGTAGGGTGAACAAAGCAAAAGCAAGGAGATGATGGATGGTTAGCACTGAAACTTTTCAGACACTCACCCCCAGTCACTAAAATTTTGCCAAGGAGTTAAACTAAGAAGAAAATAATGTCAAGAAGACGAGTTATAGACATTGCTAATTTTAGAGAGTAGAAGCCTGTGTCTGCTTATCAAGAATGGCCTGGCGGAAAGCCATAAAATAGTCTTGCATATGTTGTGTTATATGTACAGCCATTGCCAAGTTTAAGCACTGTAAAGGGCATTTAACTGAAAAACAATGCTCAGAAAGGGCAATAAAGCGGTATTAAAATACAACAGAAATAACCATACATAAGAATGGAGAGCTACACTGCTTCTCAGTGACGGCACTTAATTAACAATCAGAGATGTTCATACTAAAACCAATTCGAGAAGCCTGCAGACACAAATGTTTTGTATAAAACGGTGATGGATGCACTTAAAGCTAGGACAAAATGTAAAGAAACTACTCACAAGCAAAACTAAGAAGTCAAACTGGGCCACAAAGCGTGAAACTTAATAGAAGCATATCTCTAAATCTAAGTTTACTTTGCAAATGTCACACTGAGAGACCAAGTACTTTATTAAGAACGAATGAAACTACCACCAAGACAGAACTGAACAAAGGCAAGCCATGCTTTCGACAGTTGGAGAAAGGGGTTACTGAAAATACTAGCTTCATAGTTATCAGTGCAGACACTGAACAACATGTGACTGAGAAAACAAAGAGGAACAGAGCAAGGGAAGGGGGCCTTAACAAGGAACTAAGATGACAGAACAAGTGCTGCACGACACTGCAAAAATCCCTCTACATTCCAAATAATGATGTGAAATACCAACATGGGGTGAGGCACGTCCTTTCATCAAGAGAAAATGTTTTAAAAAATAAAGTTCTGCAGCCAACAAGATCTCAAATCTCATAGCAGCACATCCTTTACAGAAGCCAAATGCTGATCACTTTGCACCTCTTTTTAAGAGTGACACCAGTAATTCCCACATATACCCAGCTGACGTCATCCCTCACGTCATCGTCTACCGATTCACGAATGTGTTGCATTGAACTCCTTGGCAACAGTTCAATACTAAATAACAGTGTAATATTTCAAGAACATTTAATATGATTGCTTTGCAGTTTTTAAGTTCAAGTAAAGGTTTATTGAAAAATTCAAGTGGTGATGAAAACAATACTTTGCAGTTTTAAACCACCAAAAAACAACAGGTTATTATCACAACTCAAGGTTCAGATTTTATTGACCTAAGAAGAATGAGAGGATAAGTGGCCCTGCCAGCAGGTAGAATGACGTTTGTAGGTTGTGCATCGAACTCAGGAGCGGGCCCTACCCTCGCTGAGCTGTAGTGTTGCCTTTAATTCCCCAGATGAATTTCAGTTCTAGGTCAGGATCTTTTGCAGTTCCAACTAACTTAATAATATGGAATTACTTTTTTTAAAAGCACTATTTTTGCATTATTAATAACAGGTGTTACTTTTACCTTCTTCA
This sequence comes from Calotriton arnoldi, assembly GCA_963921515.1. Lineage (NCBI taxonomy): Eukaryota > Metazoa > Chordata > Amphibia > Caudata > Salamandridae > Calotriton > Calotriton arnoldi. The sequence goes on from CAWUFW010000465.1 coordinate 820,249, forward strand.
ACGGTGTGCGCAATTTATCATCATTGGAAGAATAAAGGCCGTGTTGATAATGTCGGGAATCGCGCCCTTGAAGGCCACAGATAAATGTCACGAGCATGCACTAACCTCAGTCAGCCATTTTATCAGCTTACTAGGTCGGCAATGCTGAATCCACAAAGGTTTAGTTTCTGGAACGGTTTCTTTGACGCATGCAAACTCCAGTAGTCCGTGCTGCTCTTTTTTTTAACAGGTGAGTCTCCTGTAGGAGGCAAATATCGGTTTCTGATCATGTGAGTTGCCACAAGACATTTAGACGTGTTGTGGGCCAATTCAGTCCTATGACATCATATGTTCGAATCGACAAAGGTGGGGTTCTATTCATCGCAGGCGTCATTGAATGGAGTATTTCTGTTTGAAGGAGGTGGCGAACAACACCAGCTCTGAGTCTGTCATGATGCACGTGAGTAGGAAGACAATGCCACCACTTCACTCCCCCAAAAAACCCATAAGAACTAGTTTATTTTAACTTATTTCTGTATATTGAAGACTAAGTCAACTGAGTGTCTAAGAAAAACAGGGTCGGATTGGTAACGCGCGCACTCGGGAAATGGCCGAAGGGTCGGTAGCCAAGTTCTAACTGTGGGCTGCTTTTTTGGGCAGCCTGGGGGCTGTCTGTGCTATTAGGATGCCACCAGCGGCCCAGTGGGTGCCTAAATGGCCTTTCTAGAGGCAGATGGGCGGAGGTATCACTCCCTTTCTCTCGCTGGGCCGGCCCATTAATGTATGCTGATTGAGCGGGGGCCTGAGCAGAAGTGGCCTCACTTGCATTCATGTGTGGCTCAGCAGTGTGAACTAATCTGTGCATTTTCTTTGTTCTAAGTGAAGTTAATAAAACATGCCCCCACCCCCTTTCTTTTCATAAATCTTCGCTGAAGCAGTGTTTTGCGGAAAGGCAATATGCAAATGTGGGCCACTTTTTTTTAGTGTGCCCGGGCCGATTTTTGATCCCAATCCAACCCTGTCTAAGGATAGATGTGGAGTGTTAGAAGGATCAGGATTCCAGAAAATTACTTCCCCCCTCTTCATCCCTTCCCTCTGCAGCTTTATCCGGTCGATATCAAAGCAAAAAGAAGAAAAAAGGGGGTGTAACAGTCAGTCCGGCCAATGAGCTTTTACTGGACCCGTGTCGCAGATGAGTCAGCGTGCTTTCTTTGCCAGCTGCATTCTCCTCCCTGCCGGACTTCGATTTCCTCCACTTGTTTGTTACAGTTCACTAAGGTACCCTGCCAGCTCAGCTAGGACCCACCAGACAGCAAGCCACGATGTTGTTCCAGGAACAGCTTTCTGAGGACCCCTCTTCACCGCCATTGGCCTGGACCTCGCAGCCTCTCCAGATGCCAGGGGGGAGAGGTTGTTGCTCCAATAGGTTTCTGATATAGCTTCATGTGACCCTAGCAGCACCGGGGGCCACCATCTTGAAAACACCATGCTGCACAACCTCCTTCTACTCCAGCTGGGGCCCCTTAAGCAGCCAGCTCAGAGGCTGCACCCCCAAAAGTGTGGGGGCTGAGAGTTGCGTTAGCAGGCTCTCCAGTCCCCAAATGGCGCGCCAATCCTCGGATGGGCCGAGAATCCGGGCCCAGGATGGGAGCTCCCTGTCAGGCCTCCACCATCATCACCATTCAATCATGCCTCCACTGTCAGTTTTGAAAAGATAATATTTTTTACTCCCTACATTGCATTTTTAGTTTGTGCATCAACCCTTTTATTCTTTTTTTTTTAGGATGACAAAAGTATGTGTAAGTTTTGATGTATTAATTTGTTTTCTCTCTGGATTCTGATTACTAAACTCGGCCAGTTGCTTTTTTGTCAAAAAAAGGAGTTGTAAGATTAGACAGTCTCAGTTTTACCAGCTACAAGATTTGCCAAGGAAACAGGTAGATTGTATTCAACAAGGCTACTCAAAGATGGAAATTAAGGGGTAGATTTTCAAACATTTTGCACAGGGTTAGCATCACAAAAGTGATGCGAACCTGCACAAAATGTTTTTGGGGAATTCACTTTCCAGCGCAAAACTTGTTTTGCTCTGGAAAGTACCCTAAAAGTAGATAGGTAGTTTTAGTTGGGATCATGTTGCTATACAAAAAGCATTTTTTGACTTGCATAAATCTATGGCGCTGTTTGATGATTCTTCACGAAATGTTCCACAAATAGTTCCATAGTGAGTCTTGTTGTGCATGGACTGTGTTGGGGTGATCCGTCAAGCGGAGGCCATGAAAAAGGGGTGGTAAAAAAAATACGATTTCGGATGTTAATTCCCATAGGAGCTTTGAGCACGACTACAGCCCGAACTGCTGGATGGAATTACACCAAATTTGGCAGGAAGGTAGATGTTGTTTCACAGATCATGCTTTCAGTTATCCGGTGTAAATCAATTCAGTAGCTGTTGAGAAATGTATGTGAAAGCAAACAAGGATATCTGGGCAGAGCCTAAGCACAGATCCGATGGTGAGATCTGATTGGCTGCCAACACTTCAACCAGCAAGTGTTAGCAGCCATCTTGTGACTGGGCTTCAGCAGATTCCCACAAAAAACATTTAAATAAAAGAAAAGAGGCAGGGTAGGAATGCCCTGACCCCCCAGGTGTGGTGGTGGGGTCCCTCTGTGACCCCGAAAGGGCCAGAAATCACATTTAAAAAAAAACATTTTTCTGCAAATCAGTGGCAAAAGTTAAAAAAACAAAAACCCAGCGTGGGCTACCGGGCTTGTTTTGAATATAGCCTCCGGGTGTGCCAGGTCCAGGGTGCATTTGTTTTAAAAAGGAGTGGGTGCATGGGCACCCCTCCTAAAGCTCATTGAGCCTCAGGGACCACCACCTCCCAGGGGATTTATTGATAAATAGAAGGGGGCGCACAGGGCACCCCTAAATGGGATCTAAAAGCCCCGGGGGCCACCACCTCCCTGGGGCTAAAGAAAGATTAATGTAGGTGCCCATGGACCCCCCCAGAGCCCCGGGGACCACCACCTCCCCGGAGCTTAATAACACCCACAAGTAAGTCCCCCAGAATGCGATTCCTTAGACCTTGTCGAAGGCCTCGCCCCCGTTCTCAACCACTCTGCAAATGAGCCTCCTGGCGCACTACTGGTTAGGAGATGAAGTCCTCTTGACTGCTGAGGTTCCTTGGGGCCCAGAAACCCTATTATTGCCACAAGTTAGTCCCCCACAGCGGAATTGCTCAGACCTCGTCGGAGGCCCCGCCCCTTTCTCAACCATTCTGCAAGCGTGCCTCCTGGTGCACTACTGGATGGGGATGAAGTCCCCATGGCTGCTGAGGGTTGTTGAGGGCCAAGAACCCCTATTGTTGCCACCAGTTAGTCCCACACAGCAGAATTGCTCAGACCTCATCGGAGGCCCCACCCTCTTTCTCAACTACTCTGCAAATACGTCTCCTGGTACACTACTCTTGGGGGATGAAGTTTAGGGATGAATTCCACTCTACCGGTGGTTGGCAGAGTTTTTATTGAACTCCGTATTCCAAGCAAAGAGTGGAGTGGCAAAACTCCTCAAACTCCCCTGGTGGAGCAGAGTTTACCACCCACCCCTATCAGAGACTCACACACCCACTCACAGACCCACTCAGACACGCATACACCCACTTACAGCCTCACTCATACTCTCTCACACCCCCCTTACAAACCTACTCAGACACTCATACACCCACTGAGAGACTCATGCACTTACTCACACACTCAGTGTCAAATGTTAGTGGTTACAGGTAGGAAATAAAAAATTAAAAACCTTACAAATTCACTTAAAAAACAAAGGTTACAGGGACATTAAAGTTACTAAATAGAATTTTTTAAAACTGTAGAATTTCACTGAAAAAAACAAAAGTTAAAGGGACGTTATAATTAGGAAATAAAATTAAAAAAACCATAGAAATTCACTGAAAAAAACAAATTGTTACAGGGACGGTATGGTTAGGCTCAGATTTCACTCGTACAAAACCAGTGAAATTTCAGCAGTTATAGTTACCTGAGCTAACTATAACTTACGCCCCTGTAATGCACTGCTTATGACCTCACATATTACATCACTGATGACATGGTCAGTGACATCACTCATGACATCTCAAATGACATAACTGATGACATCATCCACAGAACCGCTCACACCCCTATACAACCTCTCATATGCCCACTCACACACCCACGGAACCAATCACATACCCATTCACAGACCCATACAAGTTACACAAAAAACATGAACATCACCCCGTGCCTCAAGAAATCAATTTCATGTTGTGCACAATGGAGTAGTGCAATTTGGATATCTTGAAGGCATAATTCTATTGTATTTTAGGTCACATGCGCACTTGTCTCCTCTTTGGTTTTATACATAGGAGCATGTCCACTGAATGGGTCGAAATGCGTCATGATGGAATAACTGCTTAAATAAAAATGCCTGTACCAGTTGACTGGAAGGTGTGGTTTCTTTTTACGCTTTCGGATGTGGTGAGCGCATTTTTATTTGGGATATTTAATGCAGTGACACATGCACACGAGCCCCGGCCCACGAGTAAGGGCATTCCTAGCATCATAGAGGTGGAGAAATATATATTTCTCATGTTAATTCCCATGGGAGTTTGAACACAACTACAGCCTGAACCGCTGGACTGAATTACACCAAATTTGCCAGGAAGGTAGATTTTGATTTACAGATCACGCTTTCAGTTATCCAGTGTAAATCCAGTCAGTAGTTGTTGAGAAATTTAAGGGACAGGAGACAAGGATATCTGGGTGGAGCCTAAGCACAGATCTCATGGTGAGATCTGATTGGCTGCCAACACTTCAACCAGGAAGTGTTGGCAGCCATCTTGGGACTGGGTATCAGCCAAGTCCCACCAAAAACATTTAATTAAAAGAAAAGGGGGCAGGGTAGGAATACCCTGACCCCCCCTAGGTGTAGTGGTGGCGTCCCTCTGTGACCCCGACAGGGCCAAAAATCAAGTTTTTGTAAAGTTTTTGCTGCAAATCCATTTCAATTTAAAAAAAAAAAAAAAACAAGCACAAGATCCCGTGCTTGTTTTGAATACAGCCCCCGGGTGAGCCAGGATCCGGGGGCATTTTTAAAAAATGGAGGGGGTGCATGGACCCCCCTCCTAAAGCTCATTGAGCCCCGGGGACCACCATCTCCCCGGGGCTTTATTACTAAAAATGACTGGGGGTGCATGGGGGCCCCCTACATGGGCTCTATATGGCCTGGGGACCACCACCTCCACGGGGCTAAATAACACCCACAAGTAAGTCCCCAACACTGGGATTGCTCAGACTTCGTCGAAGGCCCCGCCCCCTTTCTCAACCACTCTGCAAATGCGCCTCCTGGCACACTACTGGTTGTGGGATGAAGTCCCCTTGGCTGCTCAGGGTTGTTGAGACCAAGAACCCCTATTGTTGCCACAAGTAAGTTCCCCACAGCAGGATTGCTCAGACCTCGTTGGAGGCCCTGTCCCCTTTCTCAACCATTCTGCAAGCACACCTCCTGTCGCACTACTGGTTGGGGAGGAAGTCCCTTGGCTGCTGAGGGTCATTGGGGGCCAAGAACCCCTATTGTTGCCACAAGTAAGTCTCCCAGAGTGGGTTTGCTCAGACCTTGTATGAGGCCCTGCCCCCTTTCTCAACCACTCTGCAAACACGCATCCTGAAACACTACTCGCTGGGGGATGACTTTGGGGACCAAGAACCCATATTGTTGCCACAAGTAGGTCCCTCACAGTGGAATTGCTCAAAGCTCATCGGAGGGCTCGCCCCCTTTCTCAACCACTCAGCAAACGCGCCTCCTGGTGAGCTACTGGTTGGGGATGAAGTCCCCTTGGCTGCTAAGGGTCTTTGGGGGCCAAGAACCCCTATTGTTGCCACAAGTAAGTCCCCCACAGTGGGATTGCTCAGACCTCATCGGAGGCCCCTCCCTCTTTCTCAAATACTCTGTAAATGCGTATCCTGGCACACTACTCTTTAGGGATGCAGTGCAGCACAAATCGCTGTGTTGCGCTACTCTGCCCTGGGTAGGCATTCCATGGGCAATGGAGTGGGTGTTCCCATGCAATTCCCATGGATTTTGATGCATTCCCAGATTTACAAGAATTTGTAAACCTGGCAATGCGCCAAAATCTTAGACCTTCCCAGGGGAGAAGTAACGAGGAGAAATTCCTTTATTCCTCCTCTTTACTTCCTTTTTCTTATGTGTGCTGCATTCTGCAGCACACATAGATAGAGGAATGTCTTCAAGGATTGTTTTTGTGCAGGAAGGTGTCCCTTCTTGCACAAAAACAATCCTGCCTAAAATGCAAAGGAACCCTTGCACCATGATGCCTGCAAGGTTGCCTGCATTGGTGCTAGGCTGACTATAGTGCGCCAGCACAGGGGCAAAAGCAGGAATGTTCTGTATTCCCTAAAATATGGCACATTCCTACCCTTTCCACTTGGTGCAGCGCAGCAAAATGACTTGCTGTGGCATAGTGTCATAAATATGCCCCCTAGTGCTTCTGGCTGAAAAATTCAGATGTAAGTAGCCCACATGACATTAAACCAGCTGGTCTCTATGTTTTCTTTTGTTGCATTTGAGGACATCATATCTGATGTCTATTTGTTATAGAACTTATATTTAAAGTTGTAGTTTATTGATCTCTTCATTGTTTTAATAGATTACCAGGAGATGTATTGTATCCTGACTGTTCTGGTCTAAGTATTGTATTTTTCTTTCTTTGTATGCTCTGGTCTGTAGAGCCTCATAGCTGGCTATTATAGAAAACCAGAGTGTAACTTACAATACTAATACTATATCTTGGGAATGGGGCCAGCTAAAAAAATAATTAAACCACTATTTTTAATAGTTATCGTACATCCAATTCAATAGCAAAGTCAGATTTTTAATAAATATTGAGGAAAAGTAACTTTTAGAAAGGTACCTTTCAGCTGTCTCAGCTGTCCTAAAACTAATCCGGATTAGCCTCTTCCATCAATTTCATCTTGTTTGTAGCCTCCTCAATTGTTTTATTAAGTAGAATCAATTGTTTTCAAAGCAGAAGCACAAAGAGTTCTTCATCTTGATTTAAACATTTTGGGGCCATTATTCCAATACTTAAAATGTTACAGGATTCTAGTATATTGCCTTTTCTTTTATTTATTTTTTCTACTGTATTGATTCTCAGGACAGAGATGGCTGGAGAGTCCTGGTTTATGGCCTATACCCCAGGAGGGATAATAGGTATAAGTAGGCCTGGGCGGAGTTTGCGGAGTTCCGCTGGAAGAATACCGTAGGACCTGCAGCATGAATTTCTTTTTACATTTTATTCTCTCATGGGGTGAGCCCCCCCCCCCATTCCCCCACAAGTGACTCAGGGTCTTGGTGTGCCTATACTCACTGATTGGTGACTGTTCCTATTAGAGAGGGGTGCAACCAATTTGGTAGCAAGAAACAAATGTAAGTGGATAGTCTCTAGGTGTATTACTAATCTGATGAAGAAGGGGAATTTCTCCTTTGGAAATTAGTGCCCTCACACACTCTTGCGAGTGTCATGCTTCATCATCGGGCGTTGCTCCTCGTGGGGGTGGCGCTGCTGTCCTCCACGGGCCCCGCGAGAGGGCTCTTTATCAGAGATCTTTTAGGAGACGCCGCAGTTGTGCATGTGGGTGTGTGGGCCTAAAAAAAGGGGTGTGGTGCTGGTGTCTTAAAAATACCTCACCGGCACCTAAAAAAATAATTTTATTCGTAGGTCCGTGGGGTATAAATAAAAAACACAACAAGTGTGTGGGAGACTAGGGCACCTCTTGTGAACAGATGAGGTAGAGGTCGAGGTATTACTCTGCTGCTCTCAGTCCCGTGCGTATTAGTGAAAGTGAGGCCTGGTCGACATGTTTCGCGCTATGGAAGGGGTCCCTAATGGATCCCAGTGCGCTTCATCAGGACCGTGTAAAGTGATTGAGTGCGTAAAAGAATAAAAATTAAAAATTAGGAGCAGGGAACTAAACTCCTCTAGTCCTATGGTACCTTTATTAAGGCTCTGCTTGAGTTATAGTACTCAGGGGAACACCTCAATTGTGGTGCTCCTGTGAATTACCTAGAGGGAAAAAGACCAAACAACAACAGATATAGTAGACAGACAATGAGACATACAATCAAGCTCAGAGAAGCTTGTATCCACATTAAACTTCATAGAGGCAGCTGCTTATGAGTAACAACATGCAATTCCTTATAAGCTGCACGTGTTTGTATTAGGAATCTCATACAGCCACCTGAACATTCAGAGCGACAGAGCATACTGTCTATTTTGGTGGGTCAGTAGAGGTCTCATGCGTAGGCCTCTCGTTATCTGTACAGTTAAGGCAAATGCCAAGAGCCATGACCCATGCTGGGTCGTATCAGTACTGATAACTATTATTCCATAAAAATACACCCTCACGCACGGTGGTGAGTGACGCGCTCGAAGGAGGGGTATAGTAGCCCTTATGGCTAGAGAAAGGACAATGACACCCATGGCGCGCTCTACATACACACATCATGAGCAAAGTGTAGTGTAACACGATGGTGAGTGACGCGCTTGACAGTGTGGTGTAGTATCCCTTATTACTAGAAAAAGGACACTGACACCCGTGAAGTGCACAGCATACATACATCATAAACAAAGTATAATGTGACATAGAAAACTTGTGCGGATGTTAACGCAAGGTAGAACCACTAGTAATGTCAATATATATTACCCCTTCAGCATTAGTCGGAGTGCCTCTACGGCGGGTCCCAGCAGTTCTAAAGAGGAGCCTCTGTTGGATTACAAACATTCATAAGTTTTGCGGCGTGTATCAACATACCTGGTTTCAAATGAATTGCAGCAGAGTAATACCTACAGATACGCCCCTACGAAGTGGCTCTTATGCCTACCCTGCCGCTTAGGAAATGCCGGAGGAGAAGTATCGTACCGGCGGTCTGTTTAAACTCTTAGACCAGCGGGAAACGAGCGAAGCCACGTACGCGTGCGTAGAGAAGTACACGCACGCCGGCGTGATTGGGATGACTAGACCGTGCACAATGTCACTCGTGGGGCGGCCATCTTTAAGTGGTTACGGAACTACTTCTAGAAATTACAAACGTAATTAAACCTCTATAGTAATTGGACCGTCACTGTGCAGAGATCATAAACCCTGATATAGCCATATCGATGACACTCTTAATACCCGGTGGGGATTGATGACCAACATGTAAAAATGGTCGTAATAAACACAGGCAGTGTATTCAAGAGCAAATAGAAGGTAAATCACGTATATCGGTAGAACATAATTATCTGAGGTAATATTAATCTTATTAAAATCTACTTATTTTCAGTGGTGGGATACCACCCTGAGTGTATGGATGATGGTGGAGATCAGGGGACATTCCTTATTTTAAGGTAACTGGCGTGAGGGCTGCAGTGTCTCATAGCTTAATGAATCAGTGCCAGTATACAGTGGCCTCCCTGCTACCTAGTAAGTTCGGCCCAAGGTATATCATCATTGAGCCCCTTGTGTTGCATTGGAGTCTAAATACCCATCTTTGCTCCTGTCTGAATAGTGTGTTATGTGTCCAGTTGGGGTTAGATTCGATGATAGTCCACCTAAGGCTTGTAGGTGCATGGTTTTTTTCTAGGAAGTGGCTCAGTAACTTAGTGTTTGTTCTTTTGCACCGTATAGTGCTTTTATGTTCTCCTATTCGGATCTTGACTGGTCTGGCTGTCATCCCCACGTATTGCATGTTGCACGGGCATGTTATCAAATACACCCAATTTTTTGTATTACAGTTTGTGTGTCTGTTTTGAATCCATGTTCTGGCCAGACCAAGATCAATTTGTTTGGTGGCACTAGTAAGGGGGCACACTGAACATGACCCACACGGGTAATGGCCCACTACTGGTGGTAGTGTCCAAAGGGTCTGTTGTGTGGAGGCAGTTTTCTTAGGTCGTGTGTGGACCAGGAGGTCCCTGAAATTCTGCGTTTGTTTAAATGAGAAGAGTGGTGGTGGTCCAGGTCGGAAATCTCCAGTTTCGAGGATGTTCCAATGTTTCTTTATCACCTTTTGGATTCTATTGGAGCTGGGGGTGAATGTGGTGACACACGTCAGTGCATCTGTTGAATGTTTTTCTCTCACCTCCAGTAGTGCATACCTGTGATTATTCCTTGCACGTTTTTTTGCTTGGCATATCGTTTTTCTGGGGTAGTTTCTTGCCGAAAGGTTATTAGCCAAGATGGTAGACTGTTTTTCAAACTCACAAATGGTGTTGCAATTGCGTCGTAGACGTAAAAATTGTCCTACGGGGAGATTGTCTCTTAATGCCTTGGGGTGGTGACTCCCGTATATCAAAAGACTATTCCGATCTGTGTGTTTTTTAAATTAGTCGTGAGGATAGTACCCCCTGTAAGGTAATCCACAGGTCCAGGAAGGCGACGCTCTCTTTAGATATGGTCTTGGTGAATTTAAGAAAAGGATCAAGAGTATTCACCCATTCGCAGAATCTTATGCATTGGTTCTCGTCTCCTTTCCAAAAGAGCAAAATATCATCAATGTAGCGTCGCCAAGTCATTATGTTCTCTTTGAATGGGTTGGTATCTTCCAAAATGTATTTTTCTTCGAAATTAGCCATGTACATACATGCTAGACTAGGAGCGAATGTGCTTCCCATACTGGTTCCTTGAATTTGATGGTACAAATGGTGTTGGAACGCAAAAAGTTTTCTTTAAGGGCCAAAGATGCACACTCACAGATGAAAGAAACCGGTGTGTCGTACGGCCAGGGATGTATTTTGCGGAGCATCGTTTCCATGACCTCCAGGGTTGCATCTTGGGGAATATTTGTATATAACGCTTCAACGTCAAGGGTGACGAGGAAGGTTATAGATTCTGGTTCTGCCAAGTTTTCGATAAGATTGAAAACTTCCGTTGTATCCCTCAGGTATGTAGGGGTTGATGTCACTATGGGGCGTAGGAAAAAATCACAAAATTGACTAAGTGGCTCTAGTAAAGAGTCGATACCCGACACTATAGGGCGTCCTGGGGGCGGGTTGGTGCCCTTGTGTATTTTTGGCAGGGTATAGAAATATGGCGTCCGCGGGTCTTCATTAATCAGAAAGGCTGCTTCTTGGGTTGTGATCCATTCTTCACTTACCGCCTCTGTCACAAGACTCCCAATCCTTGTGGTCAATCTTGCTGTGGGGTCTTCTGTTATGGGTAGATAATACATGGTGTTAGTGAGTTGGCGCCGGCACTCTGTATCGTAAGTATCAATGTTTTGGATAACAATGGCACCGCCTTTATCGGCTGGCTTGAAAATAATAGACGTATCTTCTGTTAATTTTTTCAGAAGCGTTCTTTCTTCCTTGGTGAGGTTATCAAGGGTCCGTCGTCGTGGTTGGTTAGTGACTTCCTTAAGAACTGCCTGCTCGAACGTGAGCACTTCGTTGGGAGTCATGGCTGCTGACGGTGTAAAATAGGATTTCTTCTTTAACCCGGTGCCTCTAGTCATGGTCTCTGGTCTATCTTGAAAGAAGGCCTTCAATCTGACCTTTCTGAAGAACTGGTGGAGTTCCTGAAGTAATCTGAAAGTGTCATCACAGGGTGTCGGGACAAAGCCCAATCCTTTCTCCAAGAGGTCGGATTCGTCATTGGACAGTGACCTAGAGAACAGGTTGACCACTAACGTCTCATTCCTGACGTTTTGCTCCTCAAGATCATCTGTTCCGGTTCTTGCCATTGAACGTTCTTGCCGCCGCTTCTCCGTCTGCCTCTTCCTCTGCCCCTGCCTCTGTTTTGAAAAGGGGGTTTCGGAAATTGCTGATACTGGGGTATCTGGAATGGGTGTCCTGGTGGTGCGTTCCACATTGGTGGTTGTCCCATCCATTGTCCTAGATATGGTTGTTGCTGGTACTGAATCGGGGGGAAGTTTTGGAACAGTGGTGGTTGAGGTTGTCTCCACGAACCTCTACCAGATGGTGTATTGTGTCTTCCTTCGTAGCTTGAGTCGCTGCTCATGGAGCCCGATCTTTTGGAATAATTGCTACTCGTCTCATCGGATGATGTGTCATGGTTTTGGAAAACATAGTCGTCTTTAGTGTATGGGTACACTTTTTCTTGACTGAATCGTTTGACATCTTTTTGTAATTTAATTATCTTTTGTTGGGTCAAGAAATCCTTGTGTTCCGTCATCTCTTCATTGATCTCGGCTAGACGTGATTTAAATGCAGTCACTGAGATACCTGCTTTCAAGCCATTTTCTGCCAGGGTGATTTGGATCAGAAGTTCATCCGAAAGACGTTTGGCCGTGTTAATTATCAATACAAGCCAATCTCTTGTGCATTTCCATGCTATTTTAGACCACTCTTTTCTAAATGTTAGATCCTCTAAAAAGATTTGTGGGGTTAGTGTTACTAAAAGACCATTAGGTGCGATGTTTGCCCTAAGGTACTCAGTCATTATTGTGCCATGCAAGGCTGTCTTAATCTGTAATTTTCGTAGTGTCTGTAGAGCTTTCCAGTCATCATTCTTACTCCCTGATGCTGAGCTGCCATCTCCGGCAAGCAGAGAGGGTGCTTTCAGAATTTCTGCCACGGTGTCATCGTCAAAGCTTAAACCTGGATTATCCATAGTGTAACGTTATATAATCCCTGTTGTTTTAGGTTGCCCGTATGCTGAGCTAGTAGTCTAATGGGTGTCCTTGTCTCTATCTCAAATATCACATGTGATAAGTTATCTAAAAAGATGAAAGATAGGGTATAGTAGTACTATAGGGTATAGTAGTCCCACGGCTTGCTGCCGTACTAAATCTCTGCCTACCCTGCCCCCTTAAAACTTTTTTTTTTAAACTTAATCAGTCCAAGACTTTAGAGACCAAGTTTAGTATGATGGAAGATTTTTGACAACTTGAAAAGTCTGGGGACTGAGCCCAGTAATGGCCACTGCAACATGTTGCTGATATGTTTGCAGCTGGCCAATCAGCTAGGTACTACAGTACCATCCTGTGTAGCATTCTTTATCAAGTAAAAATTGTTGTGATTCCCATTCATACATATCATTTGACCACAATATTGCTCCTTTTGTCTGAGGGTTTCAATGTAATTCCTGGAAGATTTTTTTTTAATTTTGTTTAACATTCTGAAATATTTATGGTGTCTATAGTTTATACTTGATTTACTGATATTCTTTTTCACATATTTGCGCAACTTTTTAAAATCTGTACTCACTAGCTTGTGATATATTTCTATAGAATCTGGTGGAAAGTGAAGCATGAATTTCGACTCAGATCTAAAATCCGCATCAGCACAATTGTCCAACATTTATTCCTAATGTTGTGATATCAAGAGGTTTTATTCCTGCCTCATCCCCATCACCTTCACATGCTACAGGTCATATAAATCGTACACTAAGTCAAATTCAGATACTTTTAAACTATAGCCCATATCATTAATATGCATAATGTTTTCTGAAGTCTCACAACTCTTTTTCTTAACAACATTTTTATCAGTTTGAGTTTTCAGATAAATTTGTATGCATCTATATGTGTCTGAGAGTAACTAAAACTCGTTTCAGTACAGAAAGATAAACCGAAAGAAAAAATACTGTTTTGCTACTGTTAATGTACTTTCACTCAAATTCATTACTGTCTGTTCCTCTTTTTCATTCAAATTACCCAGACCAATGTCTATCGTGTCTGTGCTCTGGTCCTTAATGGCATATGCATTCCTCTTGACACCTCCTACTCTTTTGTTCCTTCTGTGTCTCTTCCTTTTTTTTTTTTGTGTCCGTCATTTTGGTCTCTTTTTTTGTTTGTTGGATGGTTGCTTGTTCTAGCTAATTATTTTGAATTTATTTTAAAAGATTTTTTCTCCACTTAATGTAATGCAGTAATGAGTTTGTGGGTGTGCCTCAGCTACAAACTGGCATCTGAGCTGCAGTCAGTTGTCGCAATTGACTCTTGTCTTTTTCTGTTCATTCTGTTCTTTTTTTATTATGTCAAGCTTTTGTGAAAAGTAAAAACTCTGTCCATTTCGTAATCTTTTTTAATCCTAAAATTTTATGTCGTTTCTTTAATTTGAATTCATCTTCATTTTTAGTCAGCTTTACCTTCATACTTTTAATGAATTTATTAACATGTTTCTGATTTGAACCTGTGAAAATATACTTTTTTAAATGTTCAATTTCCTTTAGAAGTTTCCCCGATCATGTACGACAAATGAAATCAACTTCTTTAGCATATTTGCACATGCCTCTGAGATATCCTTTTCCCAATTGATTAGTATGTTTGGGTATGGATTTTTGTAGCTTGGAGTTGTCAAGATTCTCAGTCCTGGAGTATACTGCCGACATCTAAAGATTTCTTTAGAGACCTGCTTTCCCACCATTCAGGCATTTCCTTCAATGACAATTTCTCCTATGGGTTCAATGTTTGATTGGGGTTCTATTGTCGTCTAGTTTCAGGTATATCCCCAGTATTTTAATGCAATTCAGAAGATGAATGGTGCTCAGAAAACAATGATTGTGCTACCCCTTCTCTTCCCATTCCGTCCGCCATGGTGTCCTGTATGCCTTGTGCTGGCATCTCGCCTGCCGACACATTTTATTGGCATAAATATTCAATCCACACTCAGCAGACCACAGCCAAAGTGAATGCTACAATTTTATAAGCAATTAAGATACACAACAGTCCCCGAGGAGCTTTTTTGGGGAGATCGCACCCTCCGGTCTGTTACTCCACGAACCCCAAAAACAGCCTGCGGTCCTCTCAGCTTGTAATCCAGTGTATGCGTGCTGCGGGGCTCGCTCGCTTGGAAAAAGAAAAATAACATTTTCCAAACTTTTAACCGCTCTCAAAATACTTACGTAGTCTATAGGTAATGCTTAATTTACTGACATTATTTTTCACAGAGTTTGTCAACTTTTTCAAATCTGTAGTCACTAGACTGTGATATATGTCTATTTTTTCCTTCTCCATGCCTCATTTGATGAAAACCAGCAAATGATTAATAACATTCTCGACAATACGTATGGTTTTATAATAGTGACACTGATACAATAAGTGTTTTTTTGTTTTTCTCCATAATTCTTAACATTTTGAATAATTATACAAATCCTGTGATTGGAGGTTAGCACTTTAAAAGGGTGTTTACTCAAGGTGGCTGCCATTTGCGATCCATGGCAGTGGTTTCGTTGAAAAGTGCAGAGCCTTCGTTGGTGAACAGGGGAATTTAGAAGTGCGACTCTGTTTATTCTGAGTTAGAATCGTGATCGCTGATTTTGGATTCGAGATGGTACAGGAATATGTAGTTGCTGTCCACGGTGCTGAACTCAGCCATCGCCCGGTCAAGGTACTTGTGGCTTCTGTCCATTGTTCTGAAACCATTCATTCTCTGTTTTTGGGAGGCATTGTTGCTATCCATTGTGCCCAACATAGCCCTTGTCTGCAGTCTCGGCTGGCAGCACTTGAGAGTGGTGAGGCGTGCAAATGGGGGTGAGTGGGTGACGGAACACGTGATTAAACAAAGGAAATAAATAAATATGCACTTACCTAACGAACGTCCTCCTCGCTCCGTCCGGTTTCTTCCTCTCGGCTCTGTCTTCAGCGCAGAGGGAGAGAAAGGGCACTGCTGCTAGGAAGCTAATGTTAGAACAGCAGCACAGCACAGGGGCAGGGTGGCACCACAGCAGGAAATGCGGCTCTGCCTGCCTCGATAGGGGTGACTGACTTCACCCTGCTCTTTAGGGCTTTCGGAAGCACTGGCCTTCCAAGTTGTGCCAGCAACGTATTTCAAGGCTCCACAATCATGCGAGACTGCCTCAGATACATCCCTGTTCCCTTTCACTCCAGGACAGTGACAATGGGGTCTTCGCAGCGCGGGACCCCAACAACAACCCTAACCAGTACTGGTGCTGCTGTCAACCAGCATGAAAGCAGCGCCAGGACTGAAGGGAGCAGCCTTTCTCGACGCTCATGAGGGCACTAGAGGCCTGTGCTTGGTCTAACCCAGCTGTCTCAAGAAAGCTGGGTTAGAGAGGTGTCAAAGTGCGCATGTCTGGCTGGCTGTCACAAGACGGCCGGCAAAGGGGCATGCGCACTTTGAACAGAAGTGCTCTGTGCCCAGGCAGCCCACCCTCCTCCCTGCTGCTGTCATTCAACAGGTCCCGCCCCGTCCTGATGCTTGGTTCGGGACAGGTGGATGAAAAATAAAATAGTAATAAACTAACATTATTACCATTTTATATTTCATCTCTGTGGCTTTTTTTGTGTGCATTTTGTGCATGCCAGCATGGAGCAGCCACCCCTGCTTGTCTGTTCAAGGGAGGCGTGGGTGCTGTCCTTGCACTGAACAGGTATGTCTGGTATGTCTGCCTCTTCTGTGAATTAACCAAGCTTAGCTCTAAAAATATTTGTGGCCTCTGTGAACAATGCACAAAAGTACACCAGAGGCTGTACAAACCAAAGCATACAAAAGAAGAAAAATACAATACTTAGACCAGAAAAGTCAGGATACAAAACATCTCCTGGCAGTTTCTTTAAAAAAAATGAAGGGATTAATAAACCAAAACTCTAAATTTAAGTTCTATAACAAGTAGACATCGGATATGATGCCCTCAAATTCAAAAAAAGGAAACAGAGGCTGTCGTGTAGTTCCTATAAAACCTATATAGGATCTGCGCGTTTGGGCAACATACACTGTGGGCTTGGTGTCCAGACTGATTACAGACACCCCCACCGGGTATGGTGGCCTGTATACCAGCTAGCTCACAGTGCCACTAGAAACTCCTCTTACCAAGGAGAGAATAGTTCTTGGCAACTATCGAATATGACAACCCTGATCCCTCAGGACCATGGAAACCGTGTACTACTTTTCGCTCAGTCACTCGTGCTCACTTTGTCTCAGAGAGATACACAGAATAAACGATGGGGACGTTTTTCAATAAGTATTTATTGAGTAGTCGTTATTCTAGTGTAAAATAAGTGTGCTGAAACAACCACTAAACAGTAACAGATATAAATAATTAGAAGCACTAAGAAAGTAAAAGGATGGTAGATTTCTACCATTTTGCTATAACCATGAATACAGGCAAGTATATAAAATACATGACAATAAAATGCGTACTCCTACGATGTAATCCTAGCTAGATGTACCTTAGTGTACCTAGCATGTGTGTAGGTGTTAAGCCAAGAATCCCTCTAGGATAAAGTCAACCCCATTACCTGAAGTGAGAGACTGTGGGACCCCGTATTGGTCTCGAGTTGGACACCCCGCAAGGGAGGTTAGACCACTGCGAGCAGGAGTATCTGCGTGCAGGAATCTCAGCATCTCGCGTCAGTGTGTCGGCATGGAAGTCCTGATCTCCTCTTTTTGTCTCAGCAAGATGTGATGTTTACATACCAAAATGTCTCCCCGGGGGTTCTACCTTGCTGTGTCACTTGTCGGACTTAGGATGACGTCAGGAATGAACTTTATACATAGTTATTATGCAGGAGATGGTAGTCCTCCTGAGTTTCCGAGAATCCTCATGCATAATGTATGAGGCCTTTACCAGGGAAAATCCAGCGTTCTGTGTGCAGTGTCGTATCTAGGTAAAAGGTCAGTCCCTAAGAACCTTTATGTATGTAACGTAGGGAAGAATATAGGTGAAGGGTTGGAATGTTACCTGAGCCTATATTGGGGTACCTCTATGGAATATAACACCCACTCCTCATCCGACGGGACGACATAATTAAATTCTAACGTACTACTAGGCTGTCTAGGCATTGGTACGCAAACAACTATAGTAAAACAATAGATCTGCTAAATAATGTAAAAAAATTCTAAAATATATAAAAAGGAAAAAATTGTCACTCAAGCAATAGCTCTAATGTGTCCGTATATATAGTTTGAACATCTACAAGCATCGGAAAGCCATGCAGGTCATAAAAAGTGTCAATTGTTTTGGAGTTCCAATTTGAGTTTGCTTAAAAAATCAAATTTTTTCCCAGCACACGACGAGTCAAATGTTTGTGTCCTGGCTGGTAGACGCAACATTGCTGTTGCCTGCCTTCGCAGATAACGATCCCTGTAACACCTCGCAGATTACGTCAATTGAGCACAGATGATCTTCCGTGCTGCCAGCAGCCGATGCTGGGGCAGCTTGTGCACCATCCAAGGCCTGGGTGTCAGTGGAGGAGCCGGTATCCATTCCAACAGGAGCAGAGACTTCCTGTGGGGGCTCTAAGAATGCCACCATCAACATAGGAATACGTTGGGGACACTGCAGAACATGGGCCGTTATCGGGTCCAGTAAAGCATCAACGTCCGGTTGCGCAACTGATGGAAGTGTCAGACAGAGATCCAACACGCATTCCTCTCCGCAGAACAAGCATCGGAGAACAGGTAGGATGCAGTCCATCCAGACTGGTCTAAATGACAGGAACTAAGAGGCGCTTAGTTCCCGTAGGCAAGGTGTGCCCAGATGTTGTACCATGCGATCACAGTATTTACGCTCCAGGAGTGCTGTTTCCATCTCCTTGGTGACTGGGACATCCATTGCGTAGCAGAAAAATTACAATCAGGATACCTGCTATTAGAAACAGGATCAGCGGAAGTCCTCCAAAGATGCTTCCGAATACGGAGTGTATAAAGTTTGGTATAACTCCGAGGACCGTCTGAAAGGTGCTTAACAGACCCGAACCTATGGTCTTAAATAGGTGGACTATACCCTTCGTATCAGACATGTTAAAGATACGATTTACAATTTCTGTGAAATGGAAGGGGCAGTTCGTACGTATGAGTGCCTGTATCTCAGCCGAGGACATTGCGATTTGGAGATCAAAAGTCTCCCGGGCGGAGGTTAAGGGCACGGTTTTCTGTAGAAGCATGGCTTTCATTATGCTCACAGTATCAAACCGTATAAAGGAAACATTCATTGAAGGCCATAGAGGTGCCTCCCTGACTGTGTATGTCTGTGGAAATAATACTTGCATACAGCAAGTAACCCTGGAGCTCACGGTGACTAGATATGCGATGACCGGAAGCATCCCACAACAACCTTGATCATTCAGCATCAAGCAACTCCCATTTGAAAGTAGCCTAAATACTGGAGTAATCACGGCTGCTGGGGTACCCCTCAAGTGACAGGATAGGTTTGCTACTGAACCATTGCAGGCCCCATGCAGCATAATATCCTGGCATATGAGAGATCCACTTAAAGCGTTCTCGCAGTTTGTACCGCTTAGAATCACTTCTAGATCCCCACTCCTGCATCGAAATCTATACGGTAATTCCCAAGATACCTTGATGAATTCCCTACCCATTTCTTCATATTTGCCTGCCTGTTGTTGTTCTAGACAGTACTGAAATTGGAAAGTTGTGACCGGTAAGGTTATATGGCCATGGATCAACCACTCTGTGGACGGTGATTCTGCCACAGTGAAAGGTAATCTGTCCAGTTTTTCAATGTGCAGCATTGTATATTTTGCTCCCCTCTGTACCATTTTCATCTGTTTTTCCGTTAGATTGTATGCAGAAAACAGGGACGTACTGTTGATAAAACGCCAAGGCACATAACCTGCGCGCAATGATTGCAGCGTGCAGCTCAATGACATAATAGAAAGCAATTGAGATTGCCCGTGCTGTAGTATGGACAAATCTGGTTCTAGTACATCAATAGCAGAAGATACAATGTTGCCCAGTGAATAAATCCTGGAAGTTAACGTAGTCATGCCATTGTCAACTATGGCTAACGCCGGGGGCGTGGCCAAGCCCCCGACTGAAATGGCCTCATCGGCTTGAAGCTTCTCCATACGGCCCCGCAATCCTGGTGCCTGTGCGGCAATCCCCGAGCCGGGAAATGAAGTAAGAGAGGAGGTGTGGGAGGCCGACATCCAGCGCGACTCAGAAGGGGCCCAAGGAACATGCCAGCGTCGCCGCAGTAGGCCCGTGTGAGGAGAGGCCTACCGCCACACAAGAAGCTGGGGGCTAAATTTTACCTGCACTGCTGGAAAAGACCAGAGCACGGCAAAGGCGGCGGCGGGACAGTGGAAGGGGTAAGGGGTGGCGTGGGGGGCCAAGAGGGGTGCTCAGTACCTTGTGAGCAGGACCAGTGTGCCCCACCGTCTCACCCCCGGAGGCCCCGTGGCGACAGGGACCACAGGTGAGTCTGGGGAACGGCCGTCGGACCGGGAGCAGTGGGGAGGTGTTAAAGAGTGCCCCCACGCCACTGCGCCCTGTCTATCATCGGATGGTCTGGAATTACCGCCGGCAGCCACTCCACCCCACCCCCCCGGTTCCAAACTATGATGTGGCTCATATTGGGAAAGAACTACGCAGCTAATAGACCAGAGATATCGGGCCATCATCACTGACTAGCACACTGTTGGGCCCCTCCACTACATCATAGGGGGCACGGTGTGAACCCATTTGATGACGGAGTTCGTTGTCAACATTGAAAGGACACTGCACCACTTGGCACACTCGACAGCCTGCCCTCGTCTGGGGAATGGTCCGGAGGGACCCAAAGCAAAGCAAACTCCCCTTCAAGCCACAAGCCGGCGGAGCGGACGCACGCGGTGCCAATATGGCGGAGAGTGGTGCGCCACCAGTGACTGCGACGGCCGGTCCGGATACAATGTTAGCTGAACTTAGGGCCGGCTTTAAGGCATTAGACATGCGCTTTGATGCCCTGAATAGGAGGCTCGATACCATGGGTGTCCGGCTTGATCAGCATGAGGGGAGAATAACCACGCTGAAGGCAGAATTTCTGATTAAGAGGACGGTACCGCCAAAGCTACCAAAATGTTTGAGAGACTGGAGAAAACCCTGAAGACCATTGCCATTAAGAACGAGGATTTGGAGGCGCGGGGCTGCCACAACAACATAAGGGTAGTGGGTGTGCCGGAGTCCACGAATACGGGGTGCCTGGATGAGTTTGTGGAGACGGTGCTGATCGACCTATTTGGGCATGAGTCCTTCACGTCCACCTTTGTAGTAGAACTAGCCCACCGAATCCTGGGTCCGCGCCCTAACCCGGGATGCCCTCCGAGACCAATCATCGCCCCCTTGTTAAATTTCAAGGACGGGGACACCGCACTGCGAATGGCTCATGAAAAGGGTGCCCTCACGTGGCAAGGGTCTACCATATCCCTATATCCAGACATCACCGCAATGGTGCAGGAAGCCAGGCGGAAGTACGCGGGAGTAAAAGCAAGCCTCCGCAAGATTGACCTGCGCTATGGTATGCTGTACCCGGCCCGGCTAAAGGTAGACGTTGATGGCCGTTCACGTGTGTTTGACTCTCCACATGATGCTCATGAATTTTGCCAGGCGTATTCTAAGCAGGGGCGACATCGGGGAACCCCCTCTCCGCAACACTCTCAGAACTTGCCTGACTCCGGAGCAAGTGCGGACCTTTTCTCCGCTAGTTAAAAGATGGTGCCTCGCCTGGGGAACAGTGACAGTATTGGGGCCCTATCGGAAGTGTTACAAGCCTACTGCAAAGGCTTTTTTCCTCTCTCAGGGAATGTAGATGGTGCGGAGGCCGCTGCACGTGGTGGACCATAACAGTTGCAAGCGGGCGCAAACTGCGCCACTAGAATAGGGGTAATGGAGGGGCGTTGCCACCCTCCCAGTGCAGATGCACGCACTATGTTTGACATACTATGGTATAATGGTTCAATGTTTTGCATGTTCGATCACTAAAGTTCAGGAATGGGCTTTTCCCCCGAAGTTGGGGATGGGAGGTGGGTGGGGGGGTAAGGGGTGCTTCAGCAAGTTTTTGTACTTTTTCATTCGTATTTTCCCTTCACAGTGCAGCAACAGGCGTAGAGTGGCGGGCAGTACATGTACTACAGTTTTAGACCATGGCTAATAGAGTGCAAGCAGAGGCTAAAATTGTAATGATGTTCTGGAATGTCAGGGGCCTCAATAACGCACGGAAGTGTAAGCAAGTAACCAACTATTTGCAAAGACACAAGGTGGACATTGCATTTCTGCAGGAGACGCACCTGGCACCCAAGCCGCAAGTAAAAATCGCTGCATAATGGGGGGCATACAGGTACTTCGCCGGCTATAGTTCCTATGCTCGTGGGGTCGCCATATTGATTCATAGCCGTGTGCCTTTTAGGGAGATGGAGGTTTATAGAGATGTAGACCAGCGTTTTTTAATAGTAAGGGGTGGCCTACTGGAACACTCGGTGTAGTTTGTAAATGTCTATGCACCCAATACGGATGACCCATATTTCTTTGCAGCGATTCATGCACATATTGAGCGCATGGGTGGGGGCCAAATATTCCTGGGCGGGGACCTCAACCTATTACTAGAACCAGCTAGGGACAGCACTGCCACCACCGCTGATACAAAACCAAAAGCTAGGCGATTGCTGGCGGACATTACGGAGGCATATGGGTTGGTGGATGCATGGAGATATCGCTGCCCAGGGCAAGTAGGGTACACACACTACTCTGCGCCACACAACACCTGGACCCGGCTGGATTACTGGCTTCTCACCACAGGGGCGACTGTCTGGATTAGTGACATCAGACACCTTCCTCGCACACTGTCAGATCACTCCCCGGTCTTGCTGCAATTGCGTATTCCTCGGGCGGGTGGGGTGGAATGACCGTGGAGATTTCTGGACATGTCCCTACGGGACGCAGTATTTGAGTCAGAGCTCTGTGAAGCGATACTGGAATATTTCACATTAAATGTCCGCTCTGTTGACTCAAAGGCCACCCTATGGGAGGCGTTTAAGGCATACACGAGGGGGTGTGCATCTCTAAGAGTGCGGGGGTACTTGGGGATCTCCGTCGTACGTTAGTACAATTGGAGGCACAGCTAGCGGAATTAGACAGGTGTGACCACACGGGGTTGGGGCCCCCTAGTTTACAGCACCGAGCAGTCCTCATAGCAGAGTTCCGTGAGGCAGCAGAACGGGAGGCACACTACTTAGGTAAATACGCAGTGGCAAGACGCTATGGGGAAGGGGAGAGGCCAGGCAGAACCAGGGCCGGACTGGCTACCGGGCATTTCTAAGTAAAGAATGGAACACCAAATGGTTTTAAAGTATGCTTTAAAACCATTTGTTTTGCTTTCTTTATTTAGAAGCAAATGCAGGTCCCCAGCACCATAAATCAGCCCCCACGGCAGTAAAACCGAACCCCAGCTTGGCAGCTGACCAAAACGCCCGGTAGCCAGTCTGGCCCTGGGCAGAACCCTTGCCAGATTGATGCAACAAACTCGCAAACCAACATATATCGCTGAATTACAAGGGCAGGATGATATGCGTATAGTTGGGAATACAGACATCCTTCAGGAGGTCCGCAATTATTACACCAATCTATATACGTCAAGGGTGGAGGGGGATCCCAGAATATACAGGGAGTACTTGGACGAGATATCCCTAACATGGTTAGAAAAGTTGCACCAGGAATTTTTAGCTGAACCCTTTACTGAACATGAGGTGACTGAAGCTATTGATGCATTAGATGGCTCCAAGGCCCCGGGGCTTGATGGATTCACGGGATGCTTCTACAAGAAGTTTAAGGGAATACTTGCCCCTTACCTTATAGATATGTACCAGGAAGCGGTGGAGTCGGGAGGCCTCCCGCCCACCCTTAGAGAAGCGGTAATTATACTCCTTCCTAAACCAGGAAAAGATCCCCATAAGTGCGGGTCGTATAGGCCACTGTCATTGTTAAATTTCAACAATAAGATCTTAGCTAACATATTAGCGAAAAGGCTAGCCCTGATAGTAGACCAAATGCTCTCACTAGCTCAGTCTGGATTTATCCCCCACAAGTCAACTTCTCTTAACTTATGTACTCTGTTCGCCACGCAACACAGAATATCGCACTCGGTGCCGGCAGCTGCCGTTCTGCTTGAATCGGAAAAGGCATTCGATTCACTTGAATGGCCATTTTTGTACGCCACACTAGGGTGTCTCGGGGTGCCGGAGTGGTTTCTGTTGGTCCTTAAGTTACTATACTCAACCCCCGCAGCACGCATCCATCTTAATGGCACTCTAACTCCAGCATTTCCCCTCTCGCGGGGTACGCGACAGGGATGCCCGCTTTCACCCTTGCTGTTTGTTCTAGCTTTGGACCCCCTTGTGAGATGCTTGCAGGATGGGCACAGCCAACGGGGCTTGCAATTTAACACTGGGCCACTCCTCATTACCCTATATGCAGATGACATAATATTGTACGTAAGGCACCCTGCTACCAATCTTGCCCCACTTCTTAGTGAAATAACTAGATATGGTACATTGTCAGGCCTTTGTATCAACTGGCAAAAGTCAGAGGTTATGTTATCGTGTCTTGTAGAGTGCAACGGCTGCCCCAGCGAAGGGGCGTCCCGGCGCTAATGCCAGAAAGACTGACAGAACATACGAAATGGCAAGCACTAAGATGCAGAGAAAAGATAGGTCTTAATGGCCTTTCTGAATGCTAAGTAATTAACAAGGCCACGAATCTGCCCAGGGAGTGAGTTCCAGAGAGTGGCGGCTCTGAAACGAAAAGAGCGGCCACCAGCCCTAACTCTGCGTGTCCGAGGAACCACCACCAAATGCTGACCCTGTGAGCGGAGGAGTCGAGTAGGGGCATATGGCAGCAAAAGATCAGCCAGAATAGGGGGCGTGGCCAATTTTAAAATCTTGAAAGAGATACATAGGGTTTTGAATTCAATGCGTCTGGTCACGGGTAACCAGTGGAGACGTCGAATGGCGTTTGACACAGAGCAAGATTTACGCAGACCTAGGAGTGTTATTGCTGCTGCATTCTGTGCCCTTTGCAGCCTCGAGACCTCCGCTTTATTGGACCCTAGATAGAGCGAACAGGCATAATCAAGTCTCGACATAACCGTCATTTGAATAATGACCTGACGTGTAGATACGTCAAAAAAACCCAGCAAGGGTCTGAGCCCTCGTAAGAGACCGAAACAGGTCCCTGCCGTCTTTTTTGTTTGGACTCGATAGTTTAAAGAAGAGTCCAGCCAAATCCCTAAGTTTTTTACTGCCTGCTTTGGAGAAGGGGGGGTACCTAGGCTGGCTGGCCACCAGTGCTCACTCCACCGACCATGGTCCTTTCCTACTAGCAGTACCTCTGACTTGTTGGAATTCAGTTGGAGGCAGTTGCTGTTCATCCACTCGGCCACTGCCGCAAGATCGCCCTGAAACTTAAGGGCGTCTTGCTCGGTGTTATTAGGGAGTGCCACCACCAACTGAGTATCGTCAGCGTAGGAGACCATGGCCAGTCCCCTGCTGCTGGCTACTGCCGCTAAAGGTTGAACATAGATATTAAATAGCAGGGGACTGAGGGAGGAGCCCTGTGGCACCCCTTGCTTCACTGGATATTCACCAGAGGCAAACGGGGGGCAGTTACCGTAAATGACCTTTCATGGAGAAATTAAGCAAGCCACTCCAGAGCCAGGCCCGTAATTCCAACCTCCGCGAGGCGTCTTAGCAGTATATCATGAGACACAGTATCAAACGCGGCGCTTAGATCTAACAAGATCAGCGCCGACGTTTGGCCCTCATCCATTGCTGACCAGAGGTGTTCTGTAACAGCTAGGAGAGCTGACTCCGTACTGTGACCCGACCTGAAACCATTTTGGGAGGGATCCATTATGTTATTCGCGGCCAGAAAATCCGACAGAAGCGAGTTCACATAGGCCTCTGTGATCTTTGCTGCCCAGGAAAGCAAGGAAATAGGGCGGTAGTTTTCTGGTTTAGATGGATCAAGCGCAGGTTTCTTCAGTAACGGAATTACTTTAGCCTGTTTCCAGGCCCTAGGCACAGTGGCTGTGCTGAGAGATCTATTTATCACCTGATTCAGGGAAGGTAGAATAGTCAGCAACATCTTCCTGAATTGGTCAGGTTTAAGCGGGTCAACGGGGGATCCCGATTTGATCCTGCTGC
This sequence comes from Calotriton arnoldi, assembly GCA_963921515.1. NCBI lineage: Eukaryota > Metazoa > Chordata > Amphibia > Caudata > Salamandridae > Calotriton > Calotriton arnoldi. The sequence continues at coordinate 846,161 of CAWUFW010000465.1, forward strand.
AGAGAGCTACCAGTTGATCGACCGGGATCGGCAGAAAGCTGTGGAGACTACTAGCCTGTTGACAACAGTGAGCCGCCGGCACGTTACTATGAGTGATTGAGAAGGACCTGTAGATGTCATCCACCTTTTTCACAAAAAAGATGGCCAGGTCCTCACACTGTTTATTGGACTTAATGGTCGACCCGGCCGTAACTTGCTGGGATTGCAAACTGGCGAGTATGGAAAATGTGCTCTTAGATGGATTAGTGCTCTCGCGGATTTGGTTGGAAATGAAAACTGCACATGCCTGATAAAGGGCCTTATGGTACCTTTTTATAGCTGCCCGATAGATAGCTTTAGCAGTCGGACTGAAGTCTCTTCTCCAAATCTGTTCTAGTCTCTTACAACCCTTGCGCATATCGGCGAGTTCATTCTTAAACCATGGACGTGTTTTGGTTTTACGGTTGACTGACCGTTTCATGGGGATTAAGCTGTCCAGTGGATGCTCTATCCACTCAGAGAATACCCTGTGTGCCTCATTAGGGTCCTCTGGCAAATTTGGGCGAGTAGCCAAGAGGCAAGCATCCAGGTGATCCCAATTCAATTTATACCACGGCCGTTTCAGAGAGGTCAACTGCCTCTTAGTCAGAGCAGGAATGACACCATGAAGGGACATGGAGACCAAAAAGTGATCCGTCCAACCCATCCTAACCGGTGCATGAATTGTGATTTGAGATATGTTAGTGGAAACTGGGTCTAATAGGTGCCTTGCAATGTGGGTAGGACCTGAGACCAGTTGCATCAATTGGCAGGCAGCAAGGTCGGCCACAAAATTAGCCATATCTGTGTCCTCCAAATTGTCTAAATGGAGGTTCAGATCTCCCAATATTGTGAAGTTGGCGGTATTAACTGCTAATATACTGACCATGTCTACAAGGGCCTCCCTGAAACCTTGGGAAGGTCCTGGGGGCCGATATACTAGGAGCCCAGACAGAGTGTAATTCGGGCTCAAAGTGACCTTAAAGTGGGCGCATTCACAACCGGTAACCGTCTGTATGGCAAAAGAGCATGGGTAGCAGGATTTAAAAATAATCGCTATACCCCCACCTCTAGTTGCTCTATTAAGTGAAAGAATGCTATAGCCTGCTGGTAGTGCAAGGCTAGGTTCAGCAGTCATGGCTTCAGAAAGCCACGTCTCAGTAAGAAAGAGAACATCTGGGGAGGCCTCCTCTACCAGCTCAAAGACATCAGCGTGATGTTTAGCTAACGAGCGACAATTCAGGCTCAATATGCTAATGTGCTTGCTGGGTCTGAGAAGGTGGCGGCAGGCGGGAGGAGTAAGTGTAGCTTGAAAACCACATTGTATACAATAAAAAGGGCCCTCAAGAACAAGGTCTTTCCGTTAACCGATGCGCCGTGTGGAGAGGTGGAGGGATACCCGCTGTCGAGGTGTGAGGACTCCGTTAAGTACCTGGGTATACATATACATAGTGACACGGCTCGTATCCTGCAGCTTAACTATGGCCCTGTGATGGAGAGGCTGGAACGCAACATTGAGCGTTGGCTGGCACTGCCCCTGGCTATGGCGGGGAGAATTACCATTATTAAAATGGTGGTCCTTCCGCAATTTTTATACCTATTTCAAAATATACCCATTCCGCTGTATGACAGTTTTTTTGCCACGCTTCGTAGACACTTGATAAGGCTGGTATGGGGAGGTAAGCAAACACAGGTTAGCTGGGACACCCTGATGTTGACATACGAGAGAGGGGGGTTTGGTGTGCCGAATTTCCCCCCAGGCAAGTTTTGCTCGGCACTGGTATCATGCAGATGCCAGGATTCCGTACTTTAGGCTGGAGGCCGATCTGGCGCTCCCCGCGTCCCTTAACAAGCTATTGCCGGCTGCGTTTCCTATGGACCCGCAAGATATACAGACACTTTCCACCACCAGCTGGGCCTGGCATCACTTACTCAAAATAACTGGATACCGACTTCTCTATTCGGCTGGGTTGCCACTAGCGGGTAACGGCTGGATTCCCATCCTGCAGGAAACACTGGCGAAAAAGACGCTGACTAAGTTCTGGTTGGTTACTTTTGGAGATCTATTCCCTGGTGGCCACATCTTTTCACGTACAGAAGATCCCCGATTCCGCGAGGCCACCGGCATGGACCACTTCGTGTTGCACAGAGTGCAAGGAGCTGTGAGGGCCAACCTTTTCACTTACCCGCTGGAGCTGCCCGATTTCCCCTTGTTGACCTGTATCATTAAAGACACAAGCGGGACACACCTCATGTCAAGATTATATAGGGCTGCAGTGGCGCTGCTACCCAGCAGAGATTCTGGGGTGCGGGTGGCATGGGAAAAGGATCTGGGCCACCCAGTAACTGACACATAGTGGGGTCGCTGTTGCACGCAGATTAAGCGGGTCTCCCCCAATCATTGGCACAAGTTGCTGCACTTTAAATTTCTATGGAGAGCATACATGACACCAAAGAAACTACACCATATTGATCCAGCCCGTTCACACCACTGTCTTAGATGTAGCTCGCCAGAAGCAGAATTCGTGCACATCACATGGACATGCAATAAAATAGCAGAATATTGGAGGGCAGTTTTTGGGGAAATCTCTCGCATGGTGGAGTTGGAGATTGAACCCACACCAATGCTTGCACTAATGGGGTATGTTTATGATCTCCCTAAATCTAGGCTGAGATTCGTAGCCATAGCGCTACTTATCGCTAAACGTGAAATCGCCCTTAACTGGGGCAGTAAACGGGTGCCAACATTGAAGGCTTGGCTTAGCAGCATGACATACTGCAACACGAACAGCGACACTTATGCGTCACTACAGCCCCCGGCTGCTAGGCCCCTAGACATATGGCAGCCATTTAACACATATCTACTCTCTACACAGGGCGCAGACGAGAGCCCAGCATCGCAGCCACATATTGCTATGGGAACGGGGACAGGTGGGGGGACGCATGCGCCCTCCGGTCAACAGGAGGCGGTATAGGGCTGTACACCATTGATCGCTATTATGTTGGTAATTGGATGTGTTGGTGCACAAGATTGCTATGTGGGCCTTTGCCAGTTAACCTTGCTGATCTACATGTACTATTACATCATGCAGAACTGTAATTGCACTGTGTTGTTGCTGTAATCTCATTGTGATAGCCAATAAAGAAAAGTAAAAAAAAAAAAAAAACTATGGCTAACGCCTTTTCTAAATTAATCCTAGCTATTTCTCGTAATCTCTCCGCTGCTGCTTCTTGGGAGATTTTCCAAATGTCATTATAGACAGCATAATAGAAACATTTTTGACGTGGTTTTCTGGGACCTAATAAAAAATCCCGTAGGTCCACATCCTCTGTAAGTAAGGATAAGTGTTGTTTCACCTGTGTTAGTGATGAGGTTTTTAGCCAATCGAGGCATATCTTCCCAACACTGTATGATGTCACCACCCCTGGATGTTCTCTTTGTACATTGCGTGGGTCTGGCCTATGGATACTGAACCCTTTGGTTGTACTCCTGAATCTTTCCTGACATCTATTAGTGTCTGTGGGCCAAACCACCCATCCCTTCCAATTGGGGTCTGATCTATTGTATTGTAAAATATCATCTAATGTAGCCCCTTTTAGTGATGTAAAATTACCCTCGGCCTGTGATGGTGTTGGAATCTGAGGCGTGTTCAAAATCTTGTTCTTGGCTATTACAAGGCAGGAGGCCTGTTGCACAGTATCATTCAGAAATATCATCTGCTGGGGAATGAGGCATGCTCCAAATAGCTCTTCTGTTCCCTGGACTTGCCAGCCTCTAGAACCCCAGTCTGATTTTAAGTCTATAGTGTCTTTCCATAAGTCGAAACCCTGTTCAGACAGTTGGGGTAATGAAGGAAGCAGAGTAAATCTGTTTGGTGTTAGTCCGCATATTTTTCTGTGCGGATGTCGGTGCAGCCTATTAGTAATATGAGGTTGGGTCTGAAACATTAAACCCTGAAAAATATGATTTTTTTTGTGCAAACGTTTTCGAACTACTTTTCGGTGGTGTAGGGCAATGTTCCCATTAGTGATATGTGAAAACATTCCTAGGGGTACTGGATTTGTGTAAAAAATGATGACCATAATGTTGTTAACAATACATTGTGTTAAAGTCTGATGTGTCTTCTAACATTTCATTGCTAGGAAATGTGGCAGATTGTTCTAAATCAGACAACATATTGTTCACAGTTTCAAAATCCCAATCATCAGAAAATGTACTGGAGTTAATGATATCATTCAAAGAAATTTTAAACACGAGATATTTTTTAAAAGTTTGGTCGGACCAAATATATTATAATCAACCTTGTCCCATACTATACCATCAGGTATAGGAACTGCAATAATGTTCACTGAAGACAGGTCTCTTTGTTCACGATGTAATGAAACATGAGGTTTCATGAGCAAGTTCACTGTTGATGCTGCAGAGCTTTGGCAAAGGTAAGTCCCATTAACAAGTAAGCTGAAGACAGTTACTAAGCCTATCCAGAAAAGAAAGAAAAGTATCCCAGTGATCATCCAGAGTTCTAGCCAAGGTGACACCAGGTAAGTCTTTTTAAGAAAAATGAAGAAGTCTTTGATTTGTTGTTGACGAGATATTGGGGCTGGCGTTGTTTCAGGTTCACTCGGATCCAAGGAAAAGGTATCGAAGTCGATGAAATAGCCAGATGCAGTTCGATCTATTTTTGGTAGCTCAGCAGGTTTTGTTGAACTTGTAGATGGCTCTTGTTGAGGCATGTTTATGTAGACATCAGTGTTAGGTCGAATTGAAATTTGTCTTTCATTTTGATTTTGAATTTCTGTTTCAAGAGGAACTAGTTCCATGGCATTGTTGCATAGTCCATCATTCCATATAGAAGACTCTTCAAACGTGATGAGTCTTTCCGTCTGAACTTACTGTATGGTAACGAGAGGAGGGCGTTGGCTACTCAGGAGTCCACGAGGCCTACCATTCAGTATCGGCCACATAGTGTGGTTTTATCAGATCAATGGAGACGAATCTCTTCTCTTTTTTCCCGGCAAGAGGCGGCAGAAGTACAGTTCTTGTCCCTTCAACGGCCAGGATAAGTACAGGCTTTCTGTATGATGGCCCAAATTCTTTTTTGTCCACTATAATTTCTCTGACCAGATCCCCGACTTTAGGGACCCAGACAGGTCTTGCCGTGACTGACTTGACTTCCCCAGTGGCGGTCCGCTTTACTTGCACATTGCTCTGTAGTGCCTTGGATTCATTCAGATCCTGTAAAACAGCCAAACGTTTATTGATGTCAAAAGGTTTTTCATCCGCCACTGTGCCTTCACAATCGAGATCAGGTACCCACATTCTTGTCCCAAAAAGGACCTTGTAAGGAGTGACACCCCCTAGAGAACTTCTTGGCATGTTGTTCAAGGCCCTCTGTACCCCATATAAGTGATTGACCCAACTACCACCCGCGCCTAATACTCTAGCTGTTAATGATTGCTTTAAGTCCCGGTTTTTCCTCTCCACAACCAAATTTCCCTCTGGATGGTACGGAGAGGAGTACAGCAGTGCAACACCCAAGCTTCCCATAGCTTCCTTGTAAGCCCTAGAGCTAAACGTGGGGCCACGGTCAGAATGTAATGTGCCAACTGCGTATGTCCCTATAAAGACTCGCAAATCTTTGATAACATTTTGAGCGTCAGCCGAGCACCGAGGCCATACCCATAGAAATCTCGACCAGGAATCCACTGCAACCATTATGTACTTGTAAGCCCCATCAGATTGTAAGGGACCACAGTGGTCCAAATAGACACACGCGAGAGGTCTGTTTGATATTAATAATGGTGTCTGTGCTGGACCTGTTATGGTTGAGCCTTTCATCTGCTGGCAGATGTCGCACTTTAAGACATAGTCTTTGGTCTGCTTTGTTAACCCTGGCCACCAATTGCATTGTTTCAGCAAAGAAACTGTCGCCGACACTCCTGTGCGCGCAGACCCAAGTCCCTCGTGTGCAGCTAAAATTAAGCCTAATCTGCGATCCATGTTTGGTATAACTCTATCCCCCAATCTGGGAATCTGATTAAAAGGCATGTTATTTGCATCTAACTTGTAGGAGTACTTGAGTGGGAAACCTTTCGGAAGTGCCTTATTGTCTTTGCGTGATGCAACAACAGCTACCATTATCTGTCCGTCTATTCTCGTTTTGGAACGAGTGATTGCAGCTACGGATGCAGTTCGTACTGCCCCCTTCGCGGCTTCATCAACCAATGAATTCCCTTCAACATGAACGACATCACGTTGAGGACTCAGAGTGTGTATCACGTGAGCTCTCGGTAGTTCGTTTTTCAACTCAACTACCTGTTCCCATAGCGTTTTATGCTTAATTGTGCCACCATTTGAGTCTTTAAACCCATTTTGTCCCCAATGGCGAAGATATTCATTATATGACTGGACACAGTAAAAAGAATCGCACACAATCAGTGTGGGGAATTCTCGATCCATATTTATCAGTGCCAGTAATAGAGCTTTTAAATATGCCAGCTGAGCCGTGCAGTTTCCTAGAGACTGTGTTTTTGTACAGCTGGGATGGAACTTTCCGTCTTGCACATGACCTTTTACTATCCTACATGCAGCGCTGTTTTGTTGTTTACTTCCAATGGCGGGCTGAGCAGATCCGTCAGTGTAAATTATGTATTCATGCTGATCTAGAGGCATTATTTCATTCGGGAGAGGATATTCCTGTTCATATTGCAAAAATGCTTGTGTCTTTAGACTTGGGTCATATCTGTATTCTACATCTGATGCAGTGAGAGAATTTACCTATTGTATCCATCGCGGATGGAAAGCTTTAGCATTTGGAATGTTAGCCTTTGTAGCAGCCTCTAAGGCTGGTACTGGGGTTACGACAATTATTCGTTTTCCCTGAGCCAGTGCTCTTTCTCTCACTACAGCAGTATGTACTGCATTCAGAATTTTCTCTGTGGATGCAAAACACATCTCAGCGTTTGTGTACAAGTGTGATTTGTATGCTATTGGTACTGTTTCACCTTCATTGTATGTTAAGTATGTGTACCCAGATTGACCTGCAACTATACGGATTACTAGATTGCGAACATTTACGCGTGTCTGTAAGTGTTTAGATGCTATCATGTCAGCTTGTAGGGAATGTAGGATATCTGTGTGTTCCTGTGTCCATTGCCTAACTGAAAAATCAGGTCTTATGAGGTCGTAGAAAGGTTTAGCTCTTTCTGCGTAATCCAAAATGTATGTTCTCCCAAAATTCATGAATCCCAGTATGGATTGTAAATTTTTCAATGACTTTAGTGGTTGGAGCAGCGCACACTTTTCTAAAAAGTTAGCTGCCAAGCTCTTGCCTTCACTTGAAAGCTCATATCCCAAAAATAGGACATTGAGGTGGGCTATTTTTGATTTTTTTAAGTTAAATTTGTAGCCCTCAGAGGCAAATCCCAGAATTATGGTGCTCACCCTGGTCAAATGTTCCTCCAGGTCATCATCCGTAAGATAAATATCATCTGTGTAGGACAATGCCTCCTCATCCAGATTCTGAAGTAACTCAGTTACCCTAGCTGAGAACAACCCCGGGCTGTTTTTATATCCCTGGGGAGTCGACAAAATTGACGCTGGGACCCCAGCGCTGAGAATGCTGTCAAATATCTGCTCTCAGGAGCTAAATTTTGGCAGAAAAATCCATTTGAGATATCTAGTGTTGTTTTGTATTTTTTCCGCACAATGTTATTTATCAATGCGGCACTGTGTGCGTTCTGTACTGCAAATGTTTTTGTACATGAGTTTAAATGTCTATAGTCTAAAACTAGACGGTATGAATTGTCGGGTTTCATTACGAGAAACAAAGGAGTATTCATTGAAGAGGTGCACATTTCAATCACCCCCTGGTTTTCAAGTTGATCTAAGATCTCCCTGACCTGTTTTTTAGCTTCTTGCTTAATTGGATATTGTCTTTGTGGAGTTGGAGTAGATTTTAGTGGTATCACATGGTGAGCTGACCCTTCATCCCACCCAACATGGTTGTGATATAGTGCAGGAGCAAGGGCTACCACCCACTCCCGTGCGTATGTGTGTTTTAGATATTGGGGAACGAGGTCGGAGAAAGCTGGCATAATTACCGTTTCCCCCTTTGGGCAATCCATAACAATGGTAGGCGGCCAATCTCTTTCAGCTAAAAGAATGTTGTAGGCAAAAGTCAGGTTCTCCCAAAAGAGACCTTTAAATTTTCTGAGTTTGTCCCCCTCCCTTTGAAGTGTTATTTCATGTAACCTATGTGGGACACTTACCCTAGTATCAGGTGTTTCCACTGTGATATATTCACTCAACTCCGCTGTCACCAGGAATTCCATCAGGTTCTGGTGAGCTATTGTTACTTCTGCTGTGCTGTCTAGCATCATCAGAGCCCCTTCCCCGTTCAGTAGTTGAGTCCTCAGAATTCTGGGCATGTCTAACTTTGAGACCTGCTACTTTCTTCTTTTTGAATTGAGGTTTTGCTTTAGGCTTTTCTTCTTTTTTGGAAGCGTAGTCTGAAGTGCGCTGTGCGTCTCTGGACTTTGTCCGCTCTTCTTGTCTGTGTCCTGTCCCTCTCTGAGTTTATCGGTAAACCCTGAAAGGAATGAGAGAAATGTGTATCAGTGTCCTGATACCTGTCAGGTTTTCTAATGTTGTCCCTATTCCTAAGGTTATACCTCCTTTCGGAGGGCTCCTGTTGAGGAGACCCATCTCTGGATTGAGATCTGTTCTCTTTATTCTTTTGTTGTTTGTTATTATCCCATTTCTTCTTTGAAGAAGCAGGTGTTTGCTTAAAAGTATCCTTGTCGGGACTACCCATCCGTTGAGGTTTTATTGCTCTATCCCCCAAGCTGTCTCTGCCTAATTCTGCATAGGCAGTTTAAATTATTTTAGGTAATTCATGTTCCTGTTGTAGAGGAGTGAACTCCCTTGGGCATTGGCGTATTGCCACCGATGCTGCCTCTTCTTTAATATTTGCTAATATTATAGCCGTTACCTGGGCAAAATTTCCTAGTAATTTCATCCCTAAGTTCAGAGCAGGTTCTGCTCCATACTCGTTCTGTATTTGTCTTAATACATCTGGTATTATTGCTAATGACGGGATACCATGAGTTCTGGTATATATGGAAGCGAAAACTGTACCCCAAGAGGTACAATCCTCTATCTGGGGTGTTATCCTCATGGGCAAGCAAATTGTTAACATTCTGTGTTTTTCATGTAGGCTGGTGTTTGGAAATACCGCCTCTAGCTGTGTTATTTTTTGAGACACCCAGAATGGAATTTGTTCACGTTTAGTGGGCATTTTACCCATCACTGCGTGTAATGTTTGTGGTGTAATTTTAGTTGTTGATGTTTGAGTCGGACCTGTTGGTGTAGCTGTTGCTGGCTGAACTGTGAGTGTTCTCATCACGAACTGTGTCATGTTTCTGTAAAGTCTTATTAGTTCTTTATGAAGTGTAAGTAAGTCTCCTGCTGGCATTGTTTCAATGTCAGGATGTGGTGTGTAGGCTGCTAGTACCGGCCATGTTGCTCCGTCTCTTCCGAGCGGACCGAGTCTTACTTTATTTCTTGTATGGGGTAGGACGCCTTTAAACCAGTATAAATGCTCCTGGTAAGTGAGCGGAATTTCAATGTCCTCGTACGGACAAGATTCGTTCGGTATTTCATCTTCTGTGTACTAATGAAATGTATTTGTTCGTTCATTTGCCTCTGGGAATTTAACCCATGAATAGAATACCTCTGTTATAAATTATTTGTGTGCTTCAATCACGAAGGTTACTGGCCCACCCCTAGCTGTTAAACCATATGAAGCTAGTTTTAGGGTGATGGCATTTCTAACATTTTCTGAAAGATGTATAGCATCTGCATCATCTTTTTCAGCTGAGAGATTTAGTTCACGTACTATTTCATCCTGCACAGTCATGGCTTTTTGTAAGAAGACTTTTTCAAGGGAACTGAGATAAGGTGTTATGCACAAATAGGAACAATGTGTCCTTCAAGCTTGATTAACCAACAGCCAATACATAGGATTTTGCCTACTCAGCTGCGGCGGATTTTTGTTCCCTCCCACTCCAGACGTCTCTGGGGAAATGTGAGTAGGGGTCTCTGAGAGTAGCACGACTGAACTACTCAGATTCGACCGTTAAATAAGTACCCAACCAACATTGGCGGCGCCATGTCGTGTAGTTCCTATAAAACCTATATAGGATCTGCGCGTATGGGCAACATACACTGCGGGCTTGGTGTCCAGACTGATTACAGACACCCCCACCGGGTATGGTGGCCTGTATACCAGCTAGTTAACAGTGCCACTAGAAACTCCTCTTACCAAGGAGAGAATAGTTCTTGGCAACTATTGAACATGACAACCCTCATCCCTCAGGACCGTGGAAACAGTGTACTACTTTTCGCTCAGTCACTCGTGCTCACTTTGTCTCAGAGAGATACACAGAATAAACGGTGGGGACGTTTTTCAATAAGTATTTATTGAACAGTCGTTATTCTAGTGTAAAATAAGTGTGCTGAAACAACCACTAAACAGTAACAGATATAAATGATTAGAAGAACTAAAAAAGTAAAAGGATGGTAGATTTCCACCATTTTGCTATAACCATGAATACAGGCAAGTATATAAAATACATGACAATAAAATGCGTACTCCTACGATGCAATCCTAACTAGATTAACATAAGTGTACCTAGCATGTGTGTAGGTGTTAAGCCAAGAATCCCTCTAGGATAAAGTCAACCCCATTACCTGAAGTGAGAGACTGTGGGACCCCGTCTTGGTCTCGAGTTGGACAGCCCGCAAGGGAGGTTAGACCACTGCGAGCTGGAGTATCTGCGTGCAGGAATCTCAGCGTCTCGCGTCAGTGTGTCGGCATGGAAGTCTTGATCTCCTCTTTTTGTCTCAGCAAGATGTGATGTTTATATACTGAAAGGTCTTTCCTGGGTGTTCTACCTTGCTGTGCCACTTGTCGGACTTAGGATGACGTCGGGAATGAACTTTTTACATAGTTATTATACAGGAGATGGTAGTCCTGCTCAGTTTCCGAGAATCCTCATGCATAATGTTTGAGGCCTTTACCAGGGAAAATCCCGCGTTCTGTGTGTAGTGTCGTATCTAGGTAAAAGGTCAGTCCCGAAGAACCGTTATGTATGTAATTTAGGGAAGAATATAGGTGAAGGGTTAGGATGTTACCTGAGCCTATATTGGGGTACCTCTATGGAATATAACAAGGCTAACTGGTTTAATTTCATGTGGGTTACATACATCTGAATATTTCAACCAAAAGAACTAGGGGGGCATATTTATGAAACTTTGGTGCAGCGCAGCAAGTCATCTTGCTGCGCTGCGCCATGGAGAAAGGACAGGTATGTGCTGTATTTAAGGGAATACGGAACATTCCTGTCTTTTCACCTGCTCTAGCGTGCTATAGTCAGCCTAGCGCCGATGCAGGCATTCTTGCACCATGGTGCAAGGGTGCTTGTGTTGTAGGCAGGAATGTCTTTGTGCAGGAAGGGACACCTTCGTACACAAAAACAATCCCTGGAGGCATATTCCTCTATCTTTGTGCTGCATGCAGCACACATAGAAAGAGGAAGTAATGAGGAGGAATAAAGGAATGTCTCCTCATTATGCCTCCCCTGGGAAGACGTAAGATTTTGGTGCATTGCCAGGTTTACAAGTTCTTGTGAATCTTGGAATGCATCAAAATCCATGAGAGTTGCGTGGGAACACCCATCGCTTTGCCCATGGAATGCCTACCCAGGCCAGAGAAGCGTAATGCAGCGATTTATGCTACTCCAGATTTATGGAGCCATTCAGAGCCACTCAAATGCAACGCAACCCTCTTATAAATGTGCCTCTAGGTTTGCTGGCACTTGTAGGGTCACACTTGGAATCAGAACAGTGGAATGTCATGTCTTAGCATGCTTAGGGCCTTATTTATGAAGGCCTTGTGCCGCCACTGCGTCATTTTTCAGTGACGCTACGGCGACGTAATCAATGTGCTACACTGTGCCCTATTTACAAAGTGACGCATCTAGGCAGATGCGTCACCTTGTAAAGGCCTGCGCTGCATTATACCTGCGTAAGGTATAACGTATGCAGGGTGGGCGTTCCCCCGATAAAAAGCCTCGTAGAAGTGGCGCAGTGAAATTTAAGAGATTTCACTGCGCCACTCCTACGACTTGACTACGTCACACTGCTTACGCCTGCTTCAAGCAGGCATAAAGAGTGACGCAATGATTTTCACATGGGACTCACCCATGTGTAATGACACATGGCTGGAGTTGCGTCAGTTATCCAACACACTCCAGCAATGCATCATTATTGCGCCACCAGATACATCTGGATTCCTGAAGTGGCTGTTGAATCCTTGCGCCATGGAGCTCCATAGTGTAAATACGGAGCATCCATGGTGTCGCAAGGATGGCGCTATGAAAAGTGTTGCATTGCTGTTTTTGCCCAGCGATGCGCCACTTTTCATAAATGAGGCCCTTAGTTCTTATGGCTTAAAACAAGAATTGGCTGAAAACAATTTTCATCACATGTGGCCATGTATTAAAGATCTCAGGAGCATATCTGTGTTCAGAGCTTCTCTAAGAGGGAGCCAAAGTAGCATGCAAACCTGAGAGTCCATACTGGTCCACCATTCACTACTCTGAAACATCTTTCCATAACTGTATGGTACTGGAATGGTGAGTTTTAAATATTGTGCTACAAGAATATCATTATAATAAATAAGTAAAATAGCGTGAAATGGAGCAGTTTGCTTATGGCACCACAGTGGGCACTAGAAACATTAGAGGTTAGGCAGTACATCTGGCCCTGCTTCAGAATCCAAGGTTCATCCCTGAAGCATTGTTGTACGTGCATGACCATAATGGTGAAAAAGACCCCCACCTCGCATTGAGATAATGTTATGCATTGAGAGTAACCTGGTCGCTCTATGTAAACAGAACAACAAGCCCAGTCCTGGACTTTCCTTTTACAAACTCTGGTATCAAATGTGTTAGTTTAATTGCTTCATTTGAAGCAAGCAAAGACTTCAACCCCCAGGATACACGGCTTTATTAAATGAAAGCCCAGAACTTGAATCCAGGTGGCTCATTTATGAGCTCTTGAGACACTTTTGCACCGCCGGTGCGTCACAAAAAGTGACCCACCGGTGGCGTAAAAAATGCGCCATGTTGCGCCCTATTTACAAAGTGGTGCATCTAGGCAGATGCGTCTCTTTGTAAAGCCCTGCGCTACATTATACCTGCGTCCGGTATAATGTATGCAGGGTGGGCATTCCCCCGCATTCAAGCCTCGTAGAAGTGGCGCATTGAAATCTATAAGTTATCAGTGCGCCACTTCTAGGACGCCATTGCGTCAGGTCCTTACGCCTGCCTCATAACAGGCATAAGGGTGACGCAGTGCTATATTCATAGCCCTCCCCCTGCATTGCTGCAGTTGCATCACACTTCCGAGACAACTCCAGCAATGCATCAGTTTTGCTCGACAGATACATCAGTAATACTGACGTATCTGTCATTCCTTGCGACATGATGCGTCACACAGTAAATATGACGCATTCATCATATCGCAAGGAGGGCGCACTGAGAAGTGAGCATTCGCTGTTTTCAAGCAGCAATGCGTCACTTCTCATAAATGAGGCCCTAGGTGTTTAGCGTACATGGAGCGATCTGAAAGCGCTACGTGCACATGCACAGTGTGCAAGGATATCCGTGTGCATGCAGTGATACAGGGACAGGTGCAGCGCCCCACAAGACCTAGTTCGTGGCACTAAAAAGGCGAAGGGGACTAGCACATCGCAATAATGTCACAAATGAAGGTTTACAGCACGCCCCCTACTGTTTCACTGAAGATAAAACATGCATGTGTTTGAAATGATATATGTTAAATGCAGTACTGTCTGTTCACTTAACAGTAAGGCTTGGAGGAGTCAGCGATCAGACACTAAGAGCACCTCTCTGGAACATTCTGAGAGAGAGCCACTGGAACAGGCATCACACACACACAATGTGACAGCTGAGCAAGCCTGGCAGTGCTGCAGGGAAGCACCCATTTCTAATGACCCATGCCCGTCACATGGAGAGACAAAGCCCTCGAGAAACGCAATTAAAATATTCAAATTATTTGCACTGCCGCGTTCACCTTCATTAGCTCCTGATTCAAGATGCAAATCGCGCTCGCAGTGACTAACGCTGTCAACACCAGGCATGGGCAAACCCTTGGCATTAAACAGGGAAGGGGCGGGGCAGTCAGCACTGTGGAGGCTGTGGTTGGTGTCCCGCAGGGAGAGGCGCGAGACAGGCTGATGGCGATTCTCTAAGAGAATGCGTGTGCTGGCCAGAGGGCGCTGGTTCTGTTACCCGTGATCAATCCTTGGTGCGAAAATGCACAGGGTGGGCACACCGTGGTTGGCTTACTGAGTCTGAGTTCCCCCTTGGGTGGGCATCTGAAGGGGAAGAGTACACAGTAACCCTGGTCGAACTGAGTCAGAAAACTAGCCAGGGCACTAAAATAAAAGTGTCCCCTATCAGCAAATCAAATAGCTAAAAAGAAACATGGGCTGCATTTGCAAATCAGGCCAGTTCTGAACTTTAAAAGGCAAGTTTTATGGATGTTTTTCAAAGAGCGGATTTGTGCTTTCTGAAGATGTTTGTGGTAATATCAGTTAAATCAACAGTAGAAACTCCACCAGACCATAAACAGGCCCACAAACAGGCAAAAACAAGCATTGGTAATGCATCGGTTTCGCCTATGTAATGAAGAAAGAGCTGTTTTCATCAGTCATCGTCCGGGAGAAGGAAAGAGCTCCCTGACGGATAACACAGGAGTCGAGAGGATGTGGCACAGCAGCCAGAGCTGATGACTCCAGAGCTGGGGGTCCCCATTTGAGTCTTGGAGGCGCCACGCAACATCCTGTGAGTCAATGCAAATCACTTAATCTCTCCAGGTGATTGTTATATAAATATGCTGCAATAGGAAAAGGCAAACCTTTATGAAAATGTAGTTCCAGCAAAGCGAATGTTAACAGTATTTCGGCGGCGGGAAACTGATAAGAGAAGCAGATGAGAAACAAGCATTGGTAAATGCAGGAAATGTGCTACAGCCAATAGAAATGGAGGAAAGGTAAGTGGCACGCACAGTAACCAATGAGAAGCCAGGAGAGAGAGGATGCGGGATGTAAAGTCCCTTTTACGTTTATATTAAAAACAATATCTTTCTCAAGCACAGCGCAAGCGCTGTGTAGGCAAAACCTAAAAACACCCTCACACTGATCTGTCGGACCAGCCCTTCGAGCACTGCCAGATTGCCCTATAGGCCAGTCTGACCCTGACAGTTACTTGTTGCAGTTGTCTTAACCGTATTTGTTTTTTTTTGTTTTTTAAATCTCCTACATTTTCCCTAGTTTGGCAGTGTTTGATATTCCCTAACGCCCAGCGACTACCCAGAATGCAAATGTTATGCTAAAAAAGGGTTCACAATTTACCCCCCAGCCCACCACATGTTGCTAAGTGAATATTCACTGTCTGTTGCAGGATCACTGCCTGGTTAAAGGCAGAGTAGTTAATTGGTGGGGATGCACCCTTTACTTTCACTGAGGGGGCTATATCTACCTGTGTCCCCGTTTTCCAGTAAAATATATGGAGTCATCCATAAATCGCACCATCTGCCACCCATCAGAACTGCGCTGTAGAACTACTGCAGCGAGTGTCTGCACCCTTACAAAAAGTCTTTATGCCTGTAATATGAAGTTGTCCTCCAGGGTGACAGCCTATGAACGGGACAGTTTTCTTTCTACTGCTGCCTATAGAAACTTATTTACACGATGGCCAAGCTGGGCAGAGAATGCACAAATCTCAACCAGAAAGCCAACTCTTGGTGGGTTGGCCAGACTTTCAAATGATTGCCCATAATTAGGAGCACGGACCTTGTCCACCTCCCCTAGCTTGTATATGTACTAGGCACGGGCAAAACGTAAATCACTACAGTTTAATTCATGTAATTTCAGGAAATTCATGTTATGCACTTACAGCAAAATTAAAGATTGGCAGCACAGGAACAACGCGAACAAGCAAAATGAGAGAAGCTGTTGGTCATGGCACTTGCGTTATTCATGCTATTTGTTGAGTGTTAAAAGTGCCCTCACATTAAAAAATTGATGCAAGAATGCATTTTGCTGTAACTTATAGTGCTAAATGACAAATTTGCATTTTTCATAATTGTGTAATTTCATATATTTTTCACAATAAACTTCCGTAATTACCCAAAAGCAAATTACACGAATCCTACACACCCCTTATAAATACTTGCTACGTGCAGCTGCTCCCTTCAACAGACACACCTCGATACATCTGCATCGATCCGGTTGGAGCTTACAGGATGATCAAAATGGTGCACTGTCTCCGCCCTTTGCTGGGCCTAGTCCTGGAAAGTGGAACCTGAGTCCCACCCAGAAGCTGCTGCCAGGAGTGCTTGTCTTCAGAATCGAAACAGACACCCAATTAATGTGAACCTACAGCATGATCTAACTGCAGCTCTCCTGTACCAGCAGGAAGCACAGCTGCCATGACCCTCGACAAAAAGAAAACTCACCACAAAGTTCTTCTAGAGCAACGCTGCCTAACAAAGATCCAGGAAGCCTGGATGCGTGCCAGGTTTCCCATCATAGCCATGTAAGATACATTTACATGCAATGAATTTAAATGAAATCTATTTACACAGTGAGTGGTTAATCTGAAAATGTGGGCATGGATGTGGCTATCTTTGACCGACATTGGACATGCATTTCCTAGGAGAGAGGAATTTCTTGATCTTGATGGTCAAGTGTGATGATTGCACACTTTAAAGATTTGGGAGGTCTGCAGACAATAAGTTGCTGAGGTCACTTGTAAACCTCCACCATAAAATGCTCAGGCACGCGCCCTTTATAGTCCTCAGTTGCCAAAATCCATACTAAAAAATAGGATCAGTTGAGAGATCCTGAAAGGACTGAAAAATTGACACGGTTTCCCACTCAATTCTATGTTCAGAATATTTTATTAAGTTTTTAGTTAACAGATAGACAATACAAAAAATAGTACAATAAAAGTACCAAATAAGAATATATGACGATTATCAACATCATTAAAGTTTAACAGGTACAATATAATATAATATATTGTTACGAAAAATTAAAAAAGGGAGGGAGAAGAAACAATTATACATATGTTATTAATAATTATAAGAGAGGACTACTAATAAATAGAAACTGTGCAAGAATATCAATAAAAACTTAACTTATAGAAAAATACATTTTAAGAAGATAAATAGTTATCAATCGGTTTCCAGAATAAATGAAAAGAATTACAATTATGAATAACACCATTCAAGGATAAATGAGCTCCTCTTCTAGTAAAAATAACCCATGACCACCAAACATGAACAGATAATAACGAGACATCTTTCCAACATGAGGTAATGGATTTTAAAGCTGCTGATAATAGGAAATTAAAAAGTTTACCTTCTAAGTCAATTAATTTATGAGAAAGAACGACAGATTTACAAATGAGCAAGTTAAATGATAAATCATCATGAATATTAAGTATTTTCTTTATAACATCCCAAACTTCAGTCCAAAATTTAAAAATAGAAGGACATTCAAAAAGCATATGTCTTAACGAACCAGTATGCAAATTACAATGCCAACATTTTGAAGTCGGGAGGAGTTTGGCTTTAAACAATTTCAGTGGAGACCATAAACAATTATATAAAATATGAGTTTGTTTGATAAAGCGAAACAGGTAACCATCCTGAAATGCTATTAAGCCAAATAGTTTTCCAAGTTTCGTAAGATAAAGATAAAGAAAGCTCATTATTCCAAAATGTCACAAGCGTATTAATATTGTCACCTTTAAATGTAATCATTTTTTTATACAATATTGAAACACCATGAGGCAAAGTAGAAAGAGTTTGAATATAAATTGATAAATCAGATTTAGCACTAGAAGGTATAAAATTAGGAAATGAATCTAAAATAGAATTGCATAAAAGTTCATATTTGAGTAAATCTGAGGAAGGTAAATTAAATTTCTCCTTTAGAACATCAAAAGAGATAAAAGCATTGTTATAATAAATATCTTTTAGGCAAAAAATACCATCCTTAATCCATGAATGCCAGCATCTAACATTTTTAGTAAGTTTTATGTTTGAATTATACCATAACGACATATCTTCAGTAATGGACATAGTTGATAGAAAAATTGAATCGAAATCATGTAATATTAACTTAGTGGATTTCAAAATAGCAGATTTATTAAAAAATATTGATTTATTGGACATAGTTAACAAAGAAGGTAGGGGAAACGGATCTATTAAACTTTTTTCTATAGAAAGCCATGTAGGAAGATTAATCAAATGAGAATGATTAAACCAAAGAGAACTTTGCTTTAATATAAAAGCTTTGTGATAACAAAAAAAATCTGGTATACCAAAACCTCCATTACATTTAGACAATTTTAATTTTTCATAACTAATACGAGATGCCTTATTGCTCCAAAGAAATTTAGTAAGAAGCCGATCTATATCTTTATAAAACTTCATAGGAAATTGGGTAGGGATCATAGCTAGGGAGTAAAATATTTTTGGTGCTATAGTAATTTTTATGGATTCCATTTTCCCCCACCATGAAAGGTGAAGTGGAGACCATTTAGATATTTTATCCTCAATGTAACTTAAAATAGACTCACAATTTAATGATATTGTAGTTTTTATAGAAGATGAAAATAAAATGCCTAGGTATTTAAGTTTTTCTCTTTGCCAAATTATATCTTTCATGGGTAACATATCTGAGTTACAATGAATATTTATAGGAAAGAATTCCGTTTTATTAGTATTTAACTTATAGCCAGAAAGTATGGAATAAGATGAAATAATCTCAAATAAAGGAGGGAGTGAGGAAATAGGATTACTAATAAATAATAGTACATCATCTGCATATGCTAACGTTTTGACATTAACCTCTTTAATTTTAATACCATTAATATCATTACATTTCCTAACTGAAACAAGCAAAGGTTCAATTACAAGAAGAAATAGGAGCGGGCAGAGGGGGCAACCCTGTCTGGTACCGCTGAAAAGAGAAAATTGGTTTGAAGTTTAGCCATTAATAAATAAACGAGCTGTAGGAGTAAAATAAAGCGCAGATATCATACGAGTAAATATGTCACCAAAATTAAATGCAAATAAAGTACGAAATAAAAACTGCCAATGAACTTTATCGAAGGCTTTTTCAGCATCCAATGCTAACACTCCTACTGGTATAGGTAAATTAGACCATTGTTCTATAACATGTAATAATGTTCTTGTAATATTAGCAGAATATCTATTTCTCATAAACCCAGATTGATGTGGATGAATGATAGAATCTAAAACAGAAGTTAACCTAGGTGCAAGTATTTTGGCATGGAGCTTACAATCTTGATTCAATAAGGAAATAGGTCGATAATTTGAAACAAGTGTAGGGTCTTTATTGGGTTTAGGTAATACAACAATTAACGCTTCAGTAAAAGAACCTGTAGTAGTCCCTGTGGAGCTAAAAAAGGTAAATAATTTAAATAAATGAGGAATAAGTTGTATTTGAAATTCCTTGTAAAATTCTGCTGGAATGCCATCTGGTCCAGGAGATTTTTAAGCTTTAAAAATGTCCCATCTATTCACCAGGGATGTAGAACCTTCCGGGTTAAAATTAAGATAATCCTTGATAGCCTCAAGTATTTTCAATTTGTTTTGTTCATTAAGAACAATATCAGTATTCATTCTCCATCTGGATTGTAATTTGAAATTTGAATTAAATTGCAAAACAAAAGATATTAAAGCATGATCCGATATATCAATATTACCAATGGTAGGAGTAATCACAGAATTAATTAATTGTCTGGAAATTAGTAAATAATCAAGTCTCAAATGTGAATTATGTGGATTAGAGAAGAAGGTAAACATTTTTTCCGTAGGAAAACGAATTGCCAAATATCAATTCATTTTGTAGTTTTAAGGAAAGATTTAAAAGTAAAAAAAGCTTTTGGAGGACGAAATTTAGTGAGAGATATTCTGTCCAATAAAGGATCAGAAGTAAGGTTAAAGTCTCCTCCAACTATAAGAGGAACGTTACCTAACTTGAGTACTTCAGTATTTAAATTAGACCAAAACATAGGATCATCAGCAGTTGGACCATAAACATTAATGAAAAACATAACAGAATCATAAATTTTGATTTTAACTATGACATATCTACCTTCTGCATCTGATTATTTACTTAAAATTTGACAATGTAATCTTTTAGCAAAAAGAATAGCGACACCATTTTTCCTACCTTTAGCAGGAGAAGAGACAATAGTATCAACCCACTTTTTTTCATATAGTCTAATATTTTATCTTCAATATGTGTTCCCTGAATAAAACAAATATCTGCTTTACAACTTCCTAAATAATCCAAAATCTTTGTACGTTTTACCGGATGTCTTAAACCCTTGACATTTAAAGAGGTTATTTTAACATTATGAACATTAGCCATAATAGAATAGAGAGAAAAAAGAAAGATTTAAGAAGAGGAGAAACAGTTGAAGAAAAATATAGAAAATAGTAGTTCTAGAACAATGAGTAAGGAAAAGAAGGGAAAAGAAAAAAGACAAACAAACATAAAAAAGACAACCACAAATAAACATTAATAACAGATATGAAATGCACACGCGCTCTACAAGCATGACCGATCCGTTGGAGCCCAGCGTGAAGAGAACTGGAAAATTAGTCAGAAATACATGCTAGAACAATATTCAAGAAGCAGAGTCATGCGTATACATAGAATGCTGTGAATGCTCTGAATGCTGTTCCAGGAATAATTTTAAATCTTCCGGACGTTGGAAGGACTTAGAAAAATTGTCTTTCCAGATTCGCATCGTTGAAGGATCAAATAGGCCATACTTAAATCCAAGACTTCTCAGTTGAGGACGCATGTCAGAGAATTCTTTACGAATCTTAACAGTCTCCTTGGCAAAGTCTTGGTGAATAAAGATTTTATTGCCATTAACCATTAAAGATGGAATTTCTCGTGCCGCTTTCCTTATCAAAACCAAATGATGGTGACGTAAAACCTTAAAAATCATTTGTCTTGGCTTAGTATGATGAGGATTGCGATGGGATGGAATCCTATGCACTTTATCGATTTCAAATTTCTCCGGAAATTTAATGTTTAAAAGACCAGGAATCAAATTCTCCAGATATAGTCTGCAATTAGAGCCTTCAACATCCTCTGGTAAATTAAATACGCAGATTGTATTGCCTGTTGTGATTTTCCATATCCAGAAGATGAGCAGACATAGGAGAAATTTTTGCCACAAGTGGTGTAAAGGCGTCAATTTTAACTTTATCATGTATTTTAATGGAATTATCAGAAACCTTCATTGACAAACTAGCCATATCTTTACGTAGGTTTTTAATCTCTGACGCAATGGTATCAGTGTTGGCACGCAGCGCATGAAGTTCGTCAAGAATTAATGCCAAAGAAGGCTCACTGGATTCCACCACTTTAGATTTCACAGGAGGAGTTGAAATCTGTTGTTTCCTCTTATTATTGGGGTTTTGCGCATTTTTATTCTCCATTTTCGTATTATAAAAATGAAAGGAGTAAATAAATGCGAAGTACAGGGAAATAAGATAAATGCAGCAAGGAAAAAGCTGGTGCAGCAGCTAAAACAGACTGTGGGAGTGGTTAGGCCAAAGCCAGGCCCTTTCCGGAATACTTGCTCCGCCCCCCTGACAGGAAATCTGGGCAGTACCTTAAGCAGAGCTCCAGGCTGATCAGGAGGAAGAAAAACACCACTACCAACGTCCAAAGCTCAAGGAAAAAGCACCACAGCAGTAGGTAAGGCTTCACAAGGCTGCTGAAGCGTTTTCCAGTATATTCTGACTGGAATTCAGGAATTCGTCGTCAAAAACGGGCTCCTCCGACACGGAGCTCACCGGGAGGTGGCCATCTTGTTTTCGCGCGCTCGAGCATCTCCCTTCCCACTCAATTCTATGCCAGAGGTTAGGACAAATCGGAATTACAGGGGCAGCTTTAAAGTGACTAACCTCATTCCGAGCCAGCAGCAGCTTTCAGGTTAGTGAAGGGCCCTTTTTTTCAGAGCTACACTGGCAGAGCTCTTTATTGAGCTCCACACTCTTTAATGTGTACGCCCGGCCTCTATCAGATATCATTTGTGCTCAAGGCTTCACTATGGCATCTTATGCGGATGACACCCAGATCGTTGTCTCCCTGTCACCTAATACTCACTCAACCTTTGAAAGACTAACTACCTGCCTGGAACAGGTGACTAGCTGGATGGGTACAAGCTGTCTCAAGTTAACCGGGGATAAAACAATGGTTATGGTGACTGGGAACAATCTATCACTCTGGGATCAATGCCTGTGGCCCTCGTACTTGGGGTACCACCCCCCCCTTTAAACCTGAAGTAAAGAGCCAAGGAGTCATTTTAGATAAAGATCTATCCATGGTTTGGCCTTCTAAGGTCTCTTTGGAAGACACTCAAATAGCTCCCTATGGATTGTCGTAGAACGGTGGTTCAAGGCCTGATAGTCTCTTGTCTGGACTACAGCAATTCACTCTACCTGGGTAGCCCCTCATATGGCATCAGAAAGCTGCATGTTACTCAGTATGCCCCAGCCAGAGCTCTCCGGTGCCTGCCCAAAACACAATCTGCTCGCTCAGCACTTGCTCATCTTCATTGGTTGCCTATAGATAAAAGAATAGAATTTAAGTAATTATATATTGTCCACAGGATAAAGCATTCTTTGAGCCCACATATCCTTCAACATCCATACAGTGCCCCCAGAAAACTGAGATCAAATGACCTCCTCCCTCTGGCAATTGCCCAGAATAAGGAGAGCAAGAGGCTGGGGTCGTTCATTCGTCTACCCGATCGCTAAACTCTGGAACTCCCTTCCTATTCGTCTTAGATCAGACAAAAATTTACTGAGCTTTAGGAAACAGTTGAAAACTTATCTTTTTATCTAAGTAGTGCAATGTCCTCGTTTGTCCTCACTTGTTCTGTCAGCACCGGGAAACCTGTTGTGGGTAGCTATGCACTCTATAAGAACTTTTTAATAATAATAACTGAAAAATTGCTCTGTCATCCGTCACAACTGTTGAAAACTGATCTGAACTTTATTTTTGGGACTTTGAATTATTTCTCATAAAATAACAGGAACCATAATGAGTCTTCGTAAAGCTAGATCACCAGAACTGGCAACCTCATGGCAGCGTTATTGTGTCTTTCCTAGGTTGTCAAGAGCCTGCCTTTAAAACATTTTCAGCTCAGAATGGAACTTCAAGGATATCCATGATGATGGAGGTTCACAAGTCAACATTGCACAAGCTATCCTATGGTTGGCTTTATTTGCTCACTTATTCTGATATGTTAATTAAAAGAGATAATACTTTTTAATTAATAACTTCGATTTTGCATTTATCTTTAGTGGGTGTGATAATCATTTGTGTTATACTCAGGACTAATGAAATTATACAGCAATGGATGTCAAATTATCCAGTAGAGTTTGCAAGATTATGCAGCACGTAAGGGCAAAATTGTAGATTATATTATTTGGCTACTTTATTCTTTTAGCACACATTTAAATTGTTTGGGTAAGAGTTTCACTAGGTGAGTCAATCTAGCACCTGAGTACAGCAGTCGGCATGTGAAAGGTTAACTTTTTTTTAATAAAGTCTGCCATTGCATGGTACCACGTGTGGTGCTTTTTTAGTAACATTTGATCTTTTTGAGATAGACACGTTCTTTGTTGGAGTCTGCAAATTACACAGTAGATGGTGGACTGGTGGGAAGAGGGGTTAATCCATAATTTTGCAGAAAACATCACACCTGTATATTTCAATGGCCCTTAATTCTCAAAATTCACACCACATTCACTGATTCTAAGTCTTCACTGCTCAGCCAAGCTGGCCAGCAGAGCCAAGGAGGCATCTGGGTCAAACTTTCAATCTCAGACTTAGTGCCCAGCATCCTAGTCGGTAGGGAAGACACAAGTCTCTCTCTTGTTTTTGCTTAGTGGTCCATGTAACCTCTAGGCTCTGAGATATAGCCTCACAACAGTCTGTGGTGGGTTTAGTATGGCTGATATTTACCAGAGAAGAGCTCCTATGATGATCTCAGCATGCCTGGGTTTACCATTGGTGCACACCCTGTTGGTGTTTTTGGAAGCGTATTTCCATAAATGGGTGCATCATGGAGTTCTCAGCAGGACTGAATTTTACACAGTTGTTTTCCGGTGGTTTTCTCAGTGTAAAGCAAATCCCAGGGCCCGTATTATACATTGTGTGCCGGGGGCGCAACATGCATTTGTGCCCACCTTCATCGCCCCAGGGGCACAGTGGTGTTACAGAAGGGGCAGTAGACGCTTGTGCGTCCCCTTCTGTAATACAGTTAGCACTGGCACACATATTGCAGCAGCCCTATCATAAGAAGGCATTCCCTCATTTTCATGGGGGCGTGGCCCCATGCAAATGAGGGAGTCACTTTGCCTCTGTGCCCGCGCCGTATTACTGATGTTGGGACAGAGGCAAAAATGCCTTTTAGAGGTGCACTGAAAGTGCGCCACAACAGGTGGCACACTATCAGTGAGCCTCATAAAGGCAGCCCTCTGGGGGGGAAGAATGAGGGTCCCACCCATGGACCCCTCAGACATTGCCCCCCAAGTGGGTACAGTCACTCACTGCATTCACCTGCAAGGGGATCTCTAATCTTCCTGAAAAGTGCAGGCGGGTTGCCTCTTGCACAATAAAAAGCAGAGTGGCTTTTAAGCTGGTGCTCCATATTTCACTTGAATGCTCTGCCCCCAGGGCATCGCGAGTTCGCTGCTGCCCTTGGGCCAGCACATTCATTCTAATACAGCGCATTTTCCTTGTTTGCGCAGGGCCCACCTTTTGGAAGGTGCGCCGTGGTGCAAACAAGGAAAGTGCGCCATATTCGTAATACGGCCTCTGGAGTAGCATCCAAAAAGTGCTCTCTGGGTGGCGGAATTTTTTCCGCTTATACTAACCACAAGATGGACGATTCTATTATGTCTGCTCTCTCCATGATGGTCTCAGTCTGACTAAATTCCTCATTAGTGATACCTCCCCTGGGGCCCTATTACACATAGGGTGCACTTTCCCCTTAAAACAGGTGCGCCGGGTGCAAACAGGGAAAGTGCACCCTATTACATTGAATGTGCTGCCCCCACAGCAGCCACAAAGTCATGCTGCCTTGGGGACAGCGCATTCAAGTCTAATATAGAGCAGCTTTGAAGCAGCCTCTCCGTGTTTCACTGTGCAGGCGGCAACCCACCTGCATTTTGTAAGATGGGCAAGAGATCCCCTTGCAGGTGGGTGCAGTGAGTGACTGCACCTGCCTGCAAGGGGATGTCTTTAGAGGATCCACAAGAGCCTCTTTCCTCACTCCAGTGGGCTGCCATCAGGGGTGCACTGACAATGCACCACCTTTTGTGTGGCACACTGTCAGTGCGCCTCCTGACAGCTTCTTTGCCTCTGCACCTGCGTCTATAATATGGCGTGGGCGTAGAGGCAAAGGTATTTCCTTATTTGCATGGGGCACGCCCGAATGCAAATGAGGGAATACCCTCTGGTGACATTGCTGGCGCTATATGTGCCCCAGCACTATCTGAATTACAGAAAGGGCCACACAAGTGTCTGAGGCCCTTTCTGTAATACTGAAGTTCCCCTGGGCACGCAAAGTGGGCGCACATGCCTATTATGACCCCGGAGCACTTTCCATAATACGGCCCCTGGTGGTCTCGGTATGAATTAGTTTCCTTCAGGTGGCCTCCAAAAGGTGAGTGTTGCCTTACTCCCCATAACAGTTACCCTGTGAATAGGCCCTCCTTTATGGGTTCAGTATATAACATTCTCCCAGTACAGGGACCATAAGATTCATGCAACGGGGAAGAACGTCCCATCGTTGACTTCTCATATTCAGGTAGGACACAGCCAGCTCCCTGTAGCTCCATGTCCCAAGACTAAGATTTCCATGCGCCAGAAGGCCTACTGGTTCCTCATTGTGTTTAACTTCCCATATTCTGACATCTGGACCTTTGTTCTATTGTTGTCGACTGTCGCGAAAGCCAGTAGATATTGATTCCCTTTCTGCTGTATTCCATGTGTCTAGGTTCAGCATCCGCTGTGGAGTCATATTAGGTTGGTTCACTGTCACCTAACCTCCACTGAGCTCTGCTGACTGTCTGCTGCAGTCCTTGAACCTCAGCTCACCGTTTCCTGAACTCCATATAGATCGGTGAACTTGGCGTTGTGATTCTCCTGAGAAATCCGGACTCTGCACTCACTGTCTGGAGAAGTAAGTGTCTTGGCTTACTGCCTGCTGACCTTCCCTGATCTATCTCACTGCCCACTGATTTTGACTCCGTATTACTTGGCTTATAGTTTCCAGACTACACACGTATTGGCTCTCTCTGACAATGTTGCCATGGCTTGCATCACTGTCTGCTCTGCGGAAGTGTTCAAAGCTCAGCTCGTTGTAGCTCAGCTCTATCTGTAGCTGAAATAGTCAGAGTTGTGGCTGTCCAATGCTAGGTAGGTGGTAGCACTGTTTTAGCACTCTTTGAATGCCAACTTACAGCTGCTGGAATCACAAGGGATGACCTCCCTCTGATGAATGCAATATGACTGATCCCGTTAACTACTAACAAAGGAGGAGGGGCATCTTACTATGGTAATAGAGTACCCATTAGGCATAGAAGCAAAAACACAAAAACTCTATACCAAGCAAAAGTCAAAGATAGCCACCAAAGAATGAAGTGGTTCCAGCGGTCTAAAAGTACCAAAACGTTGAGGGTCCGGAGTACGGCGGGGGCACACCGGGGAGGTCTCTGAGGCCCAGAGAAAACAAGTCGCAAATGTCGGACTCGGAGGATGACATCGTCCAGGATCGCATGGCGCAGACCCTTCGGAGGTCGAGAGAGAATGTCAACACGGAACTATCGGAGAGGGAAGAGTCGGCGGATGCGTATAGTGAACATCCACTGCTTGAGAGCATACAACGGATGGAAGAGCCAGACCCAATCCCGCCTGAAACAAGTACGGAACAACTGCAGCCACCCAGCAATGGCGAAGAGGACTGAGAGGCAGGGGCCGGACGGCCGCCACAACACAGTAAGATATTCCCGAGGCCGGGTGGACATTGTAGAACTTTGGCCTGCTACAGGGAAGTACACTTTGCGTTATTGTCATATCATTGTGTAGTTCATTGAATTGGGGAGGGAGGGAGGGTTACAGACCTCTTAGTGGAATACCTGTGCCTGAGTTGTCATGTTGACAAGTAGGGGGATGGTTTGGGTACCTGAAGAGCATAGGGTGGGGTGTTTGTTGGATACTGTCAAGAGTTGTGGGTTATGTTTATTGCGAGGGGGGGACTGTTTCTTTCAACTTGACCACGTGGATGCTGCCATTGAGTTGGGAACAAGAGATGTGGGCACTGCTCTGAGGGAGGGCGAGACTTGTGAGGAATTACTAATTGTTTGGCAATGGCTGAGGGCAGGTACACAGTAATGACATGGAATGTCAATGGGTTAGGAAACAAAATTAAACGAGGTTTAGTATCCAATTATCTTAAAAGACTTAAACCCGATATAATATTTTTGCAGGAGACACATCTGATGGGCTCACACTGTTCCTTCCTGGGAAGAGGACATTATATTATCCTGGCACAAGCGGGTTTTACCAAGGGTTCGAGGGGAGTGGCAATCCTCATTAAAAAATCACCCCCCTTTCGCGTTACGCAACAGTGGGTGGATCCAGACGGGACATACGTTGCCATCCAGGGTATTTGGAATCGTAAGACGTTCCTCCTTATTAGTGCTTATGCTCCCCCACGACTACAACAACGTACGCTCGATAAACTGACGGAACTCCTACTACACTCCGCACCCGCCATACAAATTATAGGTGAGGACTTTAATGATGTGATTGACCCCTCTTTAGATCGCACTCACGTGCGGCCTGGACTGCATGGACACACACCACTGGCAAAGTTCCGGGATGTCCTTGGGCTGACTGACATATGGCGCCGATATCACCCAACCACACGAGCCTATTCCTATTTCTCTGGGGCTCACAGGGTGTTTTCGAGGCTTGACTACCTCTTTGCTCCAGCGGGGGAGCTCGGACATGTGGACAGGGTGGAATACTTAGCTAGGGGCATCTTAGACCATTCACCGCTCCTATTAACGGTGGGGGGGAGGGGTGGCATCCAGACAGCGAACTGGAGACTGAGCTCATGGGCCCTGAAAGATGAAAGAGTTGCCAAGGAGCTCAGGGTGAATTCGGAGCTCTATTTTAAGGAAAATGTCGGATCAGTGCAGTCGGCAGTTACTTTATGGGAAGCATTTAAAATGGTGCTCAGAGACAGGGAACAAAATATAATTGCACACAAAAAGAGACAAGAAATCCTCGAGATAGAGGCCCTAGAACGCAAGTTGTTAAGTCTTGAAGGAGGTGGAACCTCCGCACTGAATAGTCACACCCTTCGCCAAATTGAACTAACCAAGAGGGAGTACCAAGCACTAGTCACTCATGAGGTACAGGCCCAGCACTTAGCAGTCCAACACCGGCTGTATGAGACGGGGGATAGAGCAGGGAAACTACTCGCATGGCTGGGCAGGAAGGAATTGGAGTCGCGATGGGTAATGACCATACAAGAACAAAGCCATACACACATCACACCCAAGGATATAGCGGGGTCCTTTGCCCGATACTACATGGAGCTATATGCAGCTAGACCACAAACAAGCGAGGCGCAAATGCTCCATTACTTAGAAACAATTGAACTTCCCTCACTTTCCCAAGAGGAAAAGGACAGGTTAGAGGAAGACCTTACTCTTGACGAGGTGGCAGAGGCCATTGGCCGCCAAAAGTCTGGGAAAGCCCCGGGCCCGGACGGACTCCCAGGAGAATTTTTTTAATTAAATAGTAGTTTGCTGGCCCCACATTTACTAAACATGTTCAGGGTGTCAAAGTAGCAGGGGATCCTCCCAAAAGATCTCCGACTGGCTACCGTAGTAGTCATTCATAAGGCAGGGAAGCCTCCGGAAGAATGTGGGTCCTATCGACCCATATCGCTGCTCAATATTGAAACAAAAATTTTAGCCACTATTCTTGCACAGCGCCTCCTGACGGTTATTGCCCCCCTGATACATAGAGACCAATCCGGGTTTATGCCGAAGCGAGCCACGCGCTTTAACTTGAGGTGTCTGGCTAATTGGATGGATACGGTTCAGAGTCGGGATAGTCCTCATCTGCTCCTTTCATTAGACACCGAGAAGGCGTTCAACACCATACATTGGCCCTTTATGAGATGTACCTTGGAAAAGTTCGGATTTGGTCCAGTATTTCGGGACTGGCTAGCGCTGTTATATAATGCTCCCGAGGCTACTGTCCGGGTAAATGGAGTTACCTCATCGAGCTAGCCGATTCAAAGAGGCACTAGACAAGGCTGTCCCCTGTCTCCTCTCTTGTTTGCCCTCATTCTGGAGCCCCTGGCTTGTGTTGTTAGAGCCTCCCAAGGGCTGGGTGGTTTCATAGACGAGTCCCAATTCTTAAAGGAAGAACGCATATCTTTATATGCGGATGATATTTTGCTATATGTCACGGATCCCACCGAGACGCTCCCAAAAATGTTGCAAATCTTTGAGGAATATGGCCGCCACGCGGGATACAGGATTAATTGGAGTAAATCCACCCTGTACCCATGGGAGGGGTGGTGGAACCCCACTCCTACCCTTGCTGCCTGTGATTGTCCACAGAGGGATTCACCTACCTTGGGCTCTATATCACCACTGAGGTAGCATCCAGCCTAGACCGAAATGTAAGGCGAGTCCTTCTAAATTTTCAAGAAGATGTTAAGAGGTGGAGGAAGCTCCCTCTGACAATCATGGGGAGGGCCGCTATGTATAAGATGTTCACACTTCCCCAGTTGCTCTATGTTTTGCAAAATACTTACTGTAAAATACCGGAGGCCGTGTTTACAACTCTCAACAGCGAACTACGCCTGCTTCTCTGGGATGGGGTTCATCCACGAATAGCACTGCAAACATTGCAGCGGAACCAGTACAATATGGGTTTGGCCTTACCAGACATCAGAGCGTATTACAGGGCGGCCCATCTCGTTGTAATCAATTAATGGAACCACGCTCCTAGGGACCATCCCACTTATATGCTGGAAAGACTGCAATTCCGGGAACGTACGCAATTGCACTATATATATGGAGGTAAAGGTAGTAGCCGGCTCCTACCAGCTACCCAAAGAGTACTAGAGGCATGGAAAGGTGCTGAGAAGCAAATGGGATGGGACAGGCGACCCACGAGGGAAACCCCCTTATGGGAAGGAGCACGATTAGTTGAACTTGGAAAGCTGAGAGGCTTTAAACAGTGGGATTTAATTGGGATCTCTAAAATAGGGGACGTCTTAGAAAAAGGCACACTGGCCCCATTCACTACGCTCCAAGCTACTTATCAACTTCATGCCACTCAATCCTATGCCTATCTTAGACTGAAACATGCCTGGCAGGCTGAGGGACTAGATGAGGTGATATTGCCGGAATATGCCCCATTGGAAGGCAGGCTCCTGCAGGAAGAGATTCCTACTCAAGCCATCTCGTTGACCTATAAAACACTAATTAACAACATGCCTGATAAGTTGGGCCCGCTTAGAGCTAAATGGGAACTCACCACTGGCCCGATGGAAGACATAGATTGGGAGGCTGCCCTTATGCATCTGCGTGAAGTGGCGATTAAATTGAGACTGCGTCTTATTCAATACAAAATCCTCCACAGGACTTACTTTGACAGGGCGAGGCTCCACACTATGGGGAGGGCTGACACCCCGGACTGTCTTAGATGCCACACTGAACGCGGTACATTCATACACACCATATGGGAGTGCAACAGGATACAAACATATTGGAGTAAGGTGGTGAAGGAATTGAACAACATTTTGGGGGCACAAATTGAGCTGGAACCTCGATTTCTTCTACTGGGAATCCCCACGGACGTGGATCTGCCCCATCACAAACTTATATTAGCTAACTTAGGGATGGTGGTTGCCAAAAGGGACATAGCTCGTTACTGGGGGGCCCACCAACTCCCCACACTTAAGGAATGGATGACATGTTTGGACCTTTATATGGTTGCGGAACGAGTGATGTACAAAGCAAGGGGCTGTCCCCGAAAGTTCTGAAAGATATGGGCTCCATGGATAAAATATTACGGTCTGTAACTGGGGGAGGAGGAGGAGGGAGTGGACTCATTACCGGGGGGATCGGTGAAAGAGCCTTGAAAGTTGTGATGCCTGACCCATTGTCGAGAACTGTAGATAAGATTGTTGTGACCCTCAACACATGTACGTCTCTGAATCTAGAGTTTAACCTCTTGCTCTCGCTCGAAGAGAACGCTGCCAGATTTTTCGTTTTATATCGATTGTCACTGCTCATCACTCCAATCGTATTGTGTATTCATGATCTTTCTGACTGTATGTTTATGTTGCAAACAATAAATAAAAACATTTGTAAAAAAAAAAAAAAAAAGTACCAAAACATTTGCTTATCAATATATAAATTAATGGAGTCAGCTCAGAATATATGTGAAAATCACATTTTAATTCATCATCAATAATTCAAATATACAGTATATAAGGGCTAAAAGCATTATACATTACATAGACAACTCGTGACTTAGCCAGCATTCTTCAATTGAATGCTGTGTTTGGTATCATAGATATGCCCACATAGGACTAAAGCGCACTTGTTTCTCCGCCAGTGCCACACTGTGTCTAAATTTCCAATTGTAGCTCTGTTAAATCATCACTTACTCATTATAGTTGTTTACAATACGCCTGCCTTTGGCATGCAATAGCACTGTGGGATACCAGAAATATGCAGGTATGCCTGGCTGGCAGACATATGGTGAGCCTCGAGTCTTTAATTGGGTTTTGTGTTACTTGGTCCTAGAATTAGGTTTTGTGGTGCTGGGTACTGAAGCACAGGAGTTCCTAGTTTATGTGGTACTTGTCAGATAGAGTTTTTTGGCTTTAATAGTAGACTGGGAGTGCCGAATGTATGTTGGCCAACTTGGTGCATCATCCTCAGCATGTCTACCGAGCAGCTGCAAATATATGTGTATTTATGAAGGGACATGATTGAGAGCTCTGAAGTGGAGGCCGAAGGCAGTGCAAGTTTCTCACAGTGTCTTTCAGTTGGTCATAGAGGTGGGATGACTACATGCACATCCAATCCATGGACTCTCTGCAGAGCACCCAGAGCAATCGTAGCACATCTGCCAGTTGTAATTGTGGGAATATGTGAGATGCACACTGAAGATTTCAGAAAGATGTGGGGAGAAAAGCGATATAAGAGTTTAACAAAGTGAGAGACTGTAGAAGAATGTGGTATTTAGGGGAGAATGTAAGTGTCTGACGCACTCTGCAGGGCAATTCCCCCTTCCACAGATCTTAGTAGTGTTTAATTCACAGTCTCATATTTTCAGATAGTAAACTTTTTCATTTCTTATTATTCACAACAAAATCAATATCTTTATTCATTTAACTGATACAGACAACAAGCACTGGTAAAGCCAAATAGGTTTATGTATTGGCTGAGGTGTGACATATCTTTATATAATAACAGAACACTTACAAAGATGCACCCAAATACTGGCTGGAACATGCTGTGTGAAGCACAGGATTTTACTGTACATATTTTAAGCCACACCCTTAACTGCTTAGTCCATGCCTCTTGGAAAGGATTTCTAGCTCGGCTTCTTCGCCCACACACCTTTGAAAGACTCCCCACCTTTTTCATCCCCTTTGAAGCACTGCCAAAATCCATAGCACCCAATGCACAAATCCCTGTAACAATTTCAAACCTTTGACCCACACCGCAGGACTCCGATTGCAGGTATCACTGTGGCTTAACTCCCCCCACATCAATAGCTCTATTTTAAGGGTTCCTGTGGCTGGAGAGCCCAACATTGCTACTGTGCAACTGAGGGGCACCTGCTGTTGTTCTTCATGCCTCTATGCCTGCAATGAAGGGGTTTGCTGGTGCTGGGTGCTCTCACTTCTACACTCTGTAGGGGTTCCATGCTAATGAAATTTCTCTCCTCCTGCTCCCCCACAGCGAGGCTCTTTTTGGTTGACTTCCTCTATATGTGTGTGTGTGTGGTCCTTTCATCTCTGGGGTCTCTCCTTTGCCAAGATCTCTTTGACTAAACTCCCTCCTGTAAGTTATATGCACGTTCATTTATTTCAGTGCTTTCCATCACTGAACGGCATGCTCCATATCTATGCCCAATCGCT
The DNA here is from genome assembly GCA_963921515.1 of Calotriton arnoldi. Classification (NCBI taxonomy): domain Eukaryota; kingdom Metazoa; phylum Chordata; class Amphibia; order Caudata; family Salamandridae; genus Calotriton; species Calotriton arnoldi. Next base: position 879,602 of record CAWUFW010000465.1, read on the forward strand.
GCAGGGTACCCTGTGGCTGAACCTCACCCGTACATCCGTTGCCCGCCACTGGCAGGAACCCTTTGGTTAAGCCCATCCCTCAAAATCTATACACCATTACTGGAGGACTTTCTGTGGCTGAACTCTTACCACACACCTATATTCTTTCAATGCAGGACTATTTATCGCAGATCATTCACCTCAGACCCCCTTTAGATTACTTTCTCAGCATTATCTTCCTCTTCACCCCACCAAAAATACTGAAGGGATTCCGGGGACGTCAATCAAAGGTGGCAGGCACAACCCCTGCCTGGCCCATTGGCACTGCGCTTGCTACTTCTTGATTACAGATAAAGTGGTCGGCGGCAGGAATGTAGAATAAACAGGGATCTACGAGCCCTGTTTATTGCCTCTGAGTCCACTCCCTGCTCTCCCACCTAGCCCCTCGTCAAACAAGCATTGGCAAATCCAATAGGTCTTGTCTATGCAAGAGCTATTGGCTTTGCGAATATGTTTTAGCCATGTTTGTACACCAGTATGGCTGCTATTCAGCATGGCTAAAAGTTAGTGGGGTAAAGAAGAGTGGTGTGGAGTGGAGTGCCGTAAAGTAGTGTAGAGCAGAGTTGAGTGACATGGAGTAGAGTGAAGTAGAGTGTCATGGAATGGCATGGAGTGGTGTAGAGTGTTGTGATGTATCGTGGAGTGAGTAGAGTGTCGTAGAGTGGAAGGACTTAGAATGGAGTAGAGTTGAGTGACGTAGAGTGGAGTAGCATGTCAAAGTGAAGTATAGTGTCTTAGAGTTGGGTGGCATAGAGTGTTGTGAAGTGGTGTAGAGCATAGCGCAATGGCATAGAGGGTGTTGCATAGAGTGGACTAGAGTGTCATAGAGTGGAATGGAATAGAGTGGACTAGAGTGTAGTCGAGTGGCATAAAAGAGAGTGGAGTGGCATAGAGCGTCCGAGTGGAGTGGCGTAGAGTGGAGTAGTACAGTAGTGTGTCAGATAATAGAATGGAGTAAAGTGGAATAGAGTGGCATAGAGGGAGTTACATAGAGCATCGTAGAGTGGAATAGTGTTGTAGAGTGTCATAGAGTGAAATAGAGTGTTGCAGAGTGGAGTGGCATAGAATGGAGTAGAGTGCCATTGATTGGAGTAGAGTTAAATGGAATAGAGTGCTATAGAGCGGAGTATCGTAGAGTGAAGTGTCATAGAGTGGAGTATCGTAGAGTGGAGTACGGTGGCGTAGAGTCAAGTGGCATAAAGTACAGTAGACCGGTGTGGAGTGTAGTGGTGTAGAGTGAAGTGGTGTAGAGTGCATTGGCATAGAGTGCAGTGCTGTAGAGGGGAGTGGTGTAGAGTAGAGTGGTGCAGAGTAGATTCCAGTAGTGTAGAGTGCAGTGACGTAGAGTAGATCGTGTCAGAGTAAAGTGAAGTGGCATAATGTAGAGTGGTGCAGAGGAGAGGGGAGTGGTGTAAATTAGAGTGCAAAGGCATAGAGTAGAGTGGGGTAGAGTGCAGTTGCATAGAGTAGTGTGGTGTAGAGTGCAGTGTCATGGAGTGCAGTGGTGCAGCATCGATTAGAGTGGTGTGGAGTGATGCAGAGTGTAATAGCATAGAGTGCATTAGCGTAGAGTGCAGTAGGGTGGCATAGAGTTGAGTGATGCATAGTAGAGTGCAGTGGCATAGTGTGCAGTGGCATAGAGGTCAGTAGCATAGAGTGCATTGGCATACAGTAGGGTGGTGCAGAGCAGAGAGGTGCAGAGAACAGTGGTGCAGAGAACAATGGCATGCAGTTCAGTGGTGCAGAGTAGAACAGAGTGGCATAGAGTGCAGTGACATAGAACACAATGGTGTAGAGTGGCGTAGCATGCTGTGGTGTAGAGTGCAGTGGTATAGAGTGTTGTAGAGTATAGTGGCGTAGATTACAGTGGTGCAGAGTAGTTGACATAGAGTGCAGGGGTGTAGAGTGCATTGGTTTTGACTAAAGTGGTGTTGAGTGCATTGGCAGAGTGGCGTAGAGCGCAGTGGCATAGGGTAGAGTGATGCTGAGTAGAGTAGAGTGGTGAAGTATAGAGTGCAGTGGCATAGATTGCAGTTGAGCATAGTGGAGTAGAGTGCAGTGGCATAGAGTAGAGTGGTGCACAGTAGAGTAGAGTGGCATAGAGTGCAGTTGCGCGGAGTGGAGTAGAGTGGTGTAGAGTGTAGTAACATAGAGTAGATTGTTTCAGAGTAAAGTGGTTCGGCATAGAGTGGAGAGGTGCAGAGTAGAGTGTAGTGGCACAGAGTAGTGCCGTAGAGTGCCCTGGCATAGAGGGCAGTGTTGCAGAGTACAGTGACCTAGAGTGGAGTGGTGCAGAGTAGAGTAGAGTGGAGTGGCATAGACTGGAGTGGTGCAGAGTGCAGTTATGAAGAGTGCAGTGGTGGATAGTAGAGTGCTGTAGAGGTCACTGGCATAGGGTAGAGTGGTGCAGAGTAGAGGAGAGAGGCGTAGAGTGAAGTGGCATAGAGTGCAGTGTTATAGAGTGCAGTGGTGCACACTAGATTAGAGTGGTGTAGAGTGTAGCGGCTTAGAGTGCTTTGGAGTAGAGTGAAGTAGAGTAGAGTGGTGCAGACTAAAGTGCAGTGGTGCAGTGTTAGATTTGGGGGTCTCTAGTTGGCAATGGTTTGCACCTTTGTCCAAATAGGGACCCTTGCGTCTAGTCAGGGTAAGGGGCTACACTCCTAAATAACCCTGCTCACCCCCTTGGTAGCTTGGCATGAGCAGGCAGGCTTATCTCAGAGGCAGTGTGTAAAGCATTTGTGAACACATACAGTAATGCAGTGAAAACACTACAAATTGACACTACACCAGTTTAGAAAAATAAGTAATCTTTACTAGACTTAACACAAGGTCAAATGACAAAAATCCACAATATTGTAATCAAAAATGAGTCTTTAAAATGGCAGAACTAGCTTAGTTCAATGTAGATGGTAAATGCAACACTTTACTCTCAAAGTACCTTGAATGCGTCACGCAATACAAACAAAAGGGTCGCAGGGGAGGTGATGCGTCGGTTCCTTACACTCAGGGGAGTGGATGCGTCGGTTCCTTACTGCTGCGCAGGGGAGTTGAGGCTCGCTTCCTTACTGTGTGGGGAGTTGATGCGTTGGTTTCTTACTGTGATCCGGTGCGATGCGACAAGATGGCGCCTTGATGCGATGACGATCCGGTGCGATGAGACAAAATGGCGTCTTGGTTACGGTGCGACAACGTAGATGCGATGCGTGCACGCCTGACGCCGTGCGGCGACTCAGTGAACTTCTGAGCCGCGACAGGCCCTGCGACACGCTTCTCCGGTGATGCGACGGCGACCTCTGCGGCGGCGACACGCTTCTCTGGTGATGCGACCCGCTTCGTCGGTGATGCGACGGCGAACAGCTGCGGCGGCAGCACGCTTCTTCGGCAATGCGACGGCAACTGATGCGGCAGCGACATGCTTCTCTTTGTTGCGTTGCTCTTCCAGCTCCCAGCGACACGCAGTCTTCAAGAGGGCCCAACACAACAGCAGGCACCTCTTTGCAGGTAGAAATCCCAGCAAGGGAATTCAGGGGAGCTGGTTGGTGAAGTCTTGTATCCCTGAGACTTCAGGTAGGAGGCAAGCTCAGTCTTCAAGCCCTTGGAGATCTTCTTCAAGATTTTGAAAGTACACACAAAGTTCCTTTCTCCTTTCTTTGGCAATGAAGTAACCACTGCAGGCCAACCCCAACAGCACAGGGGCAGTCTCCTCCTTCAGTTTCCTGACTCTTCTCCTCAGCAAAGGTTCGTCTTGATTCTCAGAAGTGATCTAAAGTTTTGGGGTCTGGGCCCCAATATTTATACTCAGAAAGTCTTTGTTCTCTGGAGGCAGAGAGTGTCTGTGCCTGACCAAAACCAGTTCCATGCAGCTTCTTGGCAGGAGGTGGAGACAGCATTGTTTGAGAGCAGACCTGGCCCAGGTAGCTGAAAGGAAATCTCCTCCCCCTACTCTCTATTCTATGAGGTCTCAGGGGAGTGAAAGGAAATCCCCGCCCCCTACTCTCTATTCTATGAAGGCTCAGGTCAGTGAAAGGAAGTCTCCTCCCCCCTACTCTCTATTCTATGTGGGTCCTTTTCAGCCCAGCCCTGACCCATCAGACTGCTGGAGCCAAGACCCTCTCCAGTCCCCTGTCACTCACAAACCAGACAGTGCATGCACAACCTTAGCAGAGGCACACTGAAAGGTTAGGCAAGAAAATACCTACTTTCTAAAAAGTGGTATTTTCAAACACAGAATGTAAAAATCACCCACACTAAAAGATGTATTTTAACATTCTGAGTTCAGGCATACTAAATTCGTTTTTCCATCTTGTTCCTAGGGTCAGTTAAGGATTATAAGATGTTATAACCAAACAGCCCATTCTGGCCTATGGGAACAGATAGCCTTGCAATAGTGAAAAAACGAAATTGGCTGTAATTCACTATTGGGACATGCCACACACATCAGGGCATGTCCTACCTTTTACATACAATGCACCCTGCCCTTGGGCCTACCTTAGGGGTGACTAACATGTAGAAAAAGGAAGGTTTAGGGACTGGCAAGTGGGTGCACTTGTCACGTCAGCATGGCAGTCCCAGACTGCACACAGGCTCTGCAATGGCAGGCCTGAGTCACACTTTACAGGCTGCTTCTGTGGGTGGCACAACCAGTGCTGCAAGCCCACCAGCAGCATTTGATTTATATGCCCTGTGCACCCAAGGTGCACTATACTAGGGTCTGACAAGTAAATCAAATAAGCCAATCATGGAATCACTAATCCATACAACAATTTACAATAGGGAGCACTTGCACTTTGGCACTGAATAGCAGTGGCAAAGTGCCCAAAGCATCTAGACCAGCAAAACATCATAAACACAGGAGGCAACAGCAAAAAAAAGTGGAAGGGAGACCCACGCCAATGGTGCCAGGTCTAACACATGTCCCCTCCAGCTGAAATGTGGGGAGAACTACCCTTCACTAAGGCGGAAAATTCTGGACAGACCATCAGCATTGGCGTGTTCTGTACCAGGGCAGTGTTAAACCGTGAAGTCCATCCCCTGTAGGGAAATGGACCACCTCAACAGCTTTAGATTCTCACCCCTCATCTGCATCAACCATCTGAGGGGCCTGTGGTCTGTCTGAAACCGGAAGTGAGTCCCAAACAAGTATGGTTTCAACTTCTTCAGTGCCCAGACCACAGCAAATGCCTCATGCTCAATCGCACTCCACCTCTGTTCCCGTGGAAGTAACCTCCTACTGATGAAGGTTACAGGTTGGTCTAGGCCCTCCTCATTCATCTGTGCAAGAACAGCCCCTACACCATGCTCTGAAGCGTCTGTTTGAACAATGAACTCTTTTGAGAAGGTGGGTGCCAGGAGCACGGGCGCCGTGCACATGGCAGTCTTCAGGGCATCAAAAGCTTTCTGACAGGTGTCAGTCCAGTTCACTTTCTTGGGCTGCTTCCTGGAAGTCAGCTCTGTCAAGGGTGAAACTATGCTGCCATACCCCTTGACAAACCTCCTGTAATACCCAGTGAGTCCTAAAAAGGCTCTCACCTCTGTCTGGGTCTTGAGGGTTCCCAAGCCAGGATGGTATCAATTTTGGGCTGTAGGGGTGCCACCTGGCCGCTCCCAACCTGGTGTCCCAAATACACCACGGAACCCTGCCCGATCTGGCACTTACTCGCCTTGATCGTGAGGCCTGCCATCCGCAGCACCATCAACACTTCCCAGAGGTGGCGCAGATGTTCTTCCCAACTGGTGCTGAACACTGCAATGTCATCCAGGTAGGCGGCACTGAAATCCTCCAGTCCAGCCAACACCTGGTTGACCAACCTCTGAAAGGTGGCAGGGGAATTCTTCATCCCAAAGGGCATAACCCGGAATTGGTAGTGCCCATCTGGTGTGGAGAATGCTGACCTCTCTTTTGCCCCATCAGTTAAGGCGATCTGCCAGTACCCAGATGTTAAATCAAACTAGCTGAGGTACCGGGCAGCCCCTAACCGATCAATGAGCTCATCAGCTCTGGGGATGGGGTGCGCGTCAGTCCTGGTGACTGAATTGAGTCCTCGGTAGTCCACACAGAACCGGAGTTCGGGTGTGGCACCAGGTGCGGCAGCCTTTGGGACCAAGACCACTGGGCTGGCCCAAGGGCTGTTAGAAGACTCAATGACCCCCAATGCGAACATCTTGGAGACCTCCTCCTTGATGCAAGCTCTCACCCTGTCAGTCACTCTGTAAGTCTTGTTCTTAACAGAAGGACTGTCTCCAGTGTCCACATCATGGACGCACCACTCAGTGACACTAGGGTTCAGGGAGAACAGGTCAGGAAACTGTCCCAACAGTTGGCGACAGTCATCCTGCTGCTCAGGGGTCAGGGTGGAAGAGAGGTTTACACCATCCACTGACCCATCTTGCTCTGTCACAGACAGGAGGTCAGGAAGAGGCTCAGTCTCCTCCTCCATTCCATCATCTGTTGCTAGGAGCATGCCCACTTCGGACCTCTCTAAGTGGTGCTTCAGGCAGTTGACATGCAGGACCCGCAAGGGGTTCCTAGGAGCCCGCAAGTTCACCAAGTAGGTGACATCACTCTTGCACTCCACCACCTCAAATGGTCCGGTCCACTTATCCTGGAGCGCGCAGGGCTCCACTGGGGCCATGCCGCACACTTTCTGACCAGGCTGAAGCTCAATCAGAGTGGCATTCTGATCGTACCACCACTTCATCTCCTCCTGGCTGGCTTCCAGATTCACCTGAGCGAGTTGCCTGAAACGCCGGGTTTGGTTTCTGAAGGCCAGCATGTAGCTATATACATCCTGGGGAGGTTTCCTGGGAGCTTTCTCCCAGCCTTCCTTTAACAAACTCAGAGGTCCTCTTACCGGGTGACCATACAGCATTTCAAAGGGGCTGAACCCTAGGGACTTCTGTGGCACCTCTCGGTAAGCAAAGTGAAGGCATGGCAAGAGGACGTCCCACTTACGCCTCATGGGTTCTTCCAGACCCATAATCATGCCTTTTAGGATCCGGTTGAATCTCTCAACCAGCCCATTACCTTGGGGGTGGTAAGGAGTGGAGAACTTGTATGTCACACCGCACAGCTGCCACAGGGACTTCATATACTTGGAAAGGAAGTTTGTACCACGGTCTGACACCACCTCTCTGGGGAACCCCACACGGGAGAAAATCCCCATCAACGCACGTCCCACCACGGGGGTCGTCACAGTCCGGAGAGGGATGGCTTCCGGGTATCGGGTGGCATAGTCCACCAAGACCAGGATGAACCTGTTGCCCATGGCTGTCTTGGGATCCAGAGGCCCCACAATGTCAATGCCCACCCTTTCAAAGGGGGTGCTGACCACAGGGAATAGCTGGAGAGGAGTCTTGTGCTTCCTCCCACTCTTTCCACTTGCCTGGCAAGTCTGGCATGTCCTGCAATGAGTGTCTGAACTCTTGCGCATCTGGGGCCAATAAAAGTGGGTGACAAGCCTCTCAAAGGTCTTGTCCTTCCCCAGATGTCCTGCTAAAGGTACATCATGAGCCAAACCCAGTAGGAAGGCTCTGAAGCGCTGGGGTACCACCAGCACACGGGCTGACCCAGGCTCAGCAACCTTAGGCTCGCTATACAGGAGACCATTCTCCCAGTAGATCCAATGTGATCCAGACTGATCACCTGCTGCCTGGTTTGTGGCCTGTTGCCGCAAACCCACAAGAGAAGGGCACTTGTTCTGCTCCTCACAGAAGTCTTCCCTGGAGGGGCCTCTTCCTGCTGCCAATGGGTCAGCTCAGGCAGGTCCCCAGTTCAGCCACCTGTTCCCCTGTAGGTTCCAGGGCATCCCCCTCAAGGTCTGCCTCCTCCTGGACCGTGGGAACCACGGGGGCCGGTTTCCCACGCCCCCTGCCTCTTCTCTTTAAGGCAGGCACCTGGGCCATTCTTTCAGGCTCCAGGTCCTCTTGAACACCCTTACTGGCTGCCATAGACCGGGTGGTCACACACGCCCAATCTGGCAAGCCCAACATCTCCAAATGTGCATTATGCTCCACCTTAGCCCAAGGGGAGCTCTCCAAATCATTGCCCAACAGACAGTCAACAGGCATGGCTGGCCTCACAGCTACTTGAAGAGTACCTGAGACCCCCCCCCCCAGTCAAAGGGAACCTGAGCTACCTTGCAGTGGCTCTCTGTGTTGTCAGCGGCAACAACTGGGTAAAATGCATCGGGGATCACCTGCTCTTCAGATACCAGCCGACAACTGACAGCTTTCCCACTGGCTCCGGTGTCTCTCAGAGCCTCCACCCTTTGGCCATTGATGGTCACCCACTGCCTGTACTTCTTAGTGTTATCAGGCAGCTGGGTCCTGGGGACCACCTCACAGTCTCCTAAAGAGACTAGGGACATCTCTGTGGGACCCCACCCACCTTGGGCACCCAACTCCTCCCCCAGGGCTACATTAGCGATCTGCCGGAGTGGTGCACCAGTGGGTGCTGTTTTCCCATACATGGGACATCTTGAATCATAGGAGCAGTGGCCCACTTGACCATACTTGAAACAGGTCTTGGGCCCCCTGTGAACAGGCTTATCTGTCAGGCCCCTGACTTCTTTTCAGGGGGAGGCTGGAAACCCTTCCCTTGGTTCCCTTGGGGATTACTTTGGGACCCTTTCTGGAACTCCCTCTGTTTACCCTTGTCCCCCACACTCCTCTGCTGGGGACCCTGCCCACCTTTGGTGGAGTCTCCCACATGACCCTTGTGGACCTGGGTGCTCACCCAGCGGTACGTCTCCTCAGCAAGCTTCCTAGGGATAGTCAGCTTACTATCAATCAGGTGCTGGCGCAGCTCTGGAAAACAATTACTGGACAAGTGCTTCCACGCAATCAAATCATAGAGCGCCTCAAAATCATTATTCACTTTGCTACCCTTCACCCAACCATCCAATGCTCTGCCAGAAAAGGACACATATTCTACCCAAGTGCTTGACTCCAGTTTCTTGCAGTTTCTAAACCTCTGTCTATACATTTCAGGAGTCAACCTATACCTACTCATCAAGGCTTCCTTCATGTGCTCATAAGAATTGTGGACTTCAGAGGGCAAGTCTAACAAGGTATCCCGCCCCTCACTGAGGAACCGCCCCCACAACCCCGCTCCCCAATCTTTCTCAGGGACCCGGTGGGAGGTCATAGCTACCTCATAGGCCTTGAACCACTGACCAATATCATCATTTCTGTAAAATTCTTTGACCACCTCCTTGGGTATATATACTCGTGCCTCACTAGGCATGGACGGTGTGCTGCCACCAGAGGGAGTAATCTTCTTGCTTTCAATTCCAACTCCCTCAAACTTCTCTCATGCTCCAATTGCATCCTCTTTTCCTCTAGGGCCAATTTCTTATTCTCTAATTCTAACTGCCCACCCATTTTGAGCTTGGCTAGCTCCATCTCATGCACCCTACTTCTCTCCCTGTCCTCCAGCTCTCCTGGGGACAGGCCTTTGGAAGAAACACTGCTGCCTGCCCTGGAAGGTACTTTCCCTCCCACTGGACCCAAGGGCCCCCCTTGCTGCACCTCTAAATCCTCCATCTGATCCTCAGGGTGCTCACTGGCACTCCTTGCTTCCAACCAGGCCCTCAGCGCCTTTTGGTATTCCTCTTTTCTCGTGAGGCCTTTCAGGGAGACTTTAAATTTCTTGCAAGCGGATTTGAGCTGGAACACAGTGTATGCATCCAACATTTCTTCTTCAAATTCAAACTCTTCAGGTGCAATGTATGCTGGTCTACTCATGGTAACAACAACTGGCAGTTCTTAGCAAAAAATAGAAATCCCAAGGAAAAAAATTCTACCAATAAGTATGTGGTCGCGTTTGATCTGCACTCACTAGTAGTGTACACCAATCACTGTATATGAATCACAAATGCAAGTCCAAATCCTCACCGCTGACCACCAATGTTAGATTTGGGGGTCTCTAGTTGGCAATGGTTTGCACCTTTGTCCAAATAGGGACCCTTGCGTCTAGTCAGGGTAAGGGGCTACACTCCTAAATAACCCCTGCTCACCCCCTTGATAGCTTGGCACGAGCAGGCAGGCTTATCTCAGAGGCAGTGTGTAAAGCATTTGTGAACACATACAGTAATACAGTGAAAACACTACAAATGGACACTACACCAGTTTAGAAAAATAAGTAATCTTTACTAGACTTAACACAAGGTCAAACGACAAAAATCCACAATACTGTAATCAAAAATGTGTCTTTAAAATGGTAGAAATAGCTTAGTTCAATGTAGATGGTAAATGCAACACTTTACTCTCAAAGTACCTTGGATGCGTCACGCAATACAAACAAAAGGGTCACAGGGAAGGTGATGCGTCGGTTCCTTACACTCAGGGGAGTGGATGCGTCGGTTCCTTACTGCTGCGCAGGGGAGTTGAGGCTCGCTTCCTTACTGTGTGGGGAGTTGATGCGTCGGTTTCTTACTGTGATCCAGTGCGATGCCACAAGATGGCACCTCGATGCGATGACGATCCGGTGCAATGCGACAAAATGGTGTCTTGGTTACGGTGCGACAACGTAGATGCGATGCGTGCACGCCCGACGGCCGTGCGGCAACTCGGTGAACTTCTGAGCCGCGACAGGCCCTGCGACACGCTTCTCCGGTGATGCGACGGCGACCTCTGCGGCGGCGACATGCTTCTCCGGTGATGCGACCCGTTTCGTCGCTGATGCGACGGCGAACAGCTGCGGCGGCGGCACGCTTCTTCGGCAATGCGACGGCAACTGCTGCGACGGTGACACGCTTCTCCTTGTTGCGTCGCGCTTCCAGCTCCCAGCGACACGCAGTCTTCGAGAGGGCCCAACACAACAGCAGGCACCTCTTTGCAGGTAGAATTCCCAGCAAGGGAATTCAGGGGAGCTGGTTGGTGAAGTCTTGTATCCCTGAGACTTCAGGCAGGAGGCAAGCTCAGTCTTCAAGCCCTTGGAGATCTTCTTCAAGATGATGAAAGTACACACAAAGTTCCTTTCTCCTTTCTTTGGCAATAAAGTAACCACTGCAGGCCAACCCCAACAGCACACAGCACAGGGGCAGTCTCCTCCTTCAGTTTCCTGGTTCTTCTCCTCAGCAAAGGTTTGTCTTGATTCCCAGAAGTGATCTAAAGTTCTGGGGTCTGGGCCCCAATATTTATACTCAGAAAGTCTTTGTTCTCTGGAGGCAGAGAGTGTTTGTGCCTGACCAAAACCAGTTCTGTGCAGCTTCTTAGCAGGAGGTGGAGACAGCATTGTTTGAGAGCAGACCTGGCCCAGGTAGCTGAAAGGAAATCTCCTCCCCCTACTCTCTATTCTATGAGGTCTCAGGGGATTGAAAGGAAATCCCCGCCCCCTACTCTCTATTCTATGAGGGCTCAGGTCAGTGAAAGGAAGTCTCCTCCCCCCTACTCTCTATTCTATGTGGGTCCTATTCAGCCCAGCCCTGACCCATCAGACTGCTGGAGCCAAGACCCTCTCCAGTCCCCTGTCACTCACAAACCAGACAGTGAATACACAACCTTAGCAGAGGCACACTGGAAGGTTAGGCAAGTGGTATTTTCAAACACAGAATGTAAAAATCACCCACACTAAAAGATGTATTTTAACATTCTGAGTTCAGGCATACTAAATTCGTTTTTCTATCTTGTTCCTAGGGTCAGTTAAGGATTATAAGATGTTATAACCAAACGGCCCATTCTGGCCTATTGGAACAGATAGCCTTGCAATAGTGAAAAAACGAAATTGGCTGTAATTCACTATTAGGACATGCCACACACATCAGGGCCTGTCCTACCTTTTACATACAATGCACCCTGCCCTTGGGCCTACCTTAGGGGTGACTAACATGTAGAAAAGGGAAGGTTTAGGGACTGGCAAGTGGGTGCACTTGCCACGTCAGCATGGCAGTCCCAGACTGCACACAGGCTCTGCAATGGCAGGCCTGAGTCACACTTTACAGGCTGCTTCTGTGGGTGGCACAACCAGTGCTGCAAGCCCACCAGCAGCATTTGATTTATAGGCCCTGGGCACCCAAGGTGCACTATACTAGGGTCTGACAAGTAAATCAAATAAGCCAATCATGGAATCACTAATCCATACAACAATTTACCATAGGGAGCTCTTGCACTTTGGCACTGAATAGCAGTGGCAAAGTGCCCAAAGCATTGAGACCAGCAAAAACATCATAAGTACAGGAAGCAACAGCAAAAAAAAGTGGAAGGGAGACCCACGCCAATGGTGCCAGGTCTAACACGCAGAGTAGAGTGGTGGAGAGTACAGTGGCATAGAGATCAGTGGCGGGGAGTAGAGTGTTGTAGAGTGCATTGGCGTAGAATGGCACAGTGTAAAGTGACATAAAGTGAAATGATGTGGAGTAGGGTGGCATAGAGTGTTGCAGAGTAGAATAAAGTGGCGTACAGTGCCGTGGTGCAGAGTAGTTTAGCGTAGACTACAGTGGCATAGAGTGTATTGGTTTTGAGTAAAGTGGTGTAGCATGCCCTGGTGTTGAGTGCAGTAGCAAAGAGTGCAGCGACATAGAATAGAGTGGTGTAGAGTGGAGTGGCGCAGGGTAGATTTCAGTGGCATAGCATGGTGAAGAGTGGAATGGCGCCGAGTGGAATAGGGTGGCTTAGAGTACAGTGCGTAGAGAAGATTGGCATAGAGTGCAGAGTAGATTAGAGTGGCGTAGAGTGGATTGGCATGGAGTGCACTGACATAGAGAGGAGTAGTAGAGAGTTGACTGCAGTGGCATAGAGTGCAGTCTTGCAGAGTAGAGTGTCATAGAATGAAGTGGTGTAGAGTGCAGTGGCAAAGGGTGCAGTGATTCATAGTAGAGTACTGTGGGGTAGAGCGCAGTGGTATAGAGTAGAGTGGCATAGAGTGGAGTGGTGCAGAATAGAGTGCCGTTACACAGTGTGGTGTGGAGTGGTGCAGAGTAGAGTGAAGTGGGGTAAAGTGAATTATGCATGATGTGGTAGCTACTACCATTACAAACAGCACATCTTCAATTGAAATGACCCTTACATTTGCACAGACATACAGTTTTAATGATAAAAGTATACAGTGCACAAACAATAATGTGTGGAAATGTTATCACCTAGTGTATTGATTTGTTTTGATTGTATTAAAATATTTGTTTCCACCACATTTCTGAATTACCAAAAATTGTACTTCTTTGGTGCGATTCTAATTCTGAGATATTCTGAAATATCTGCGTAGTTCATTTAAAGACGTTTACATTTTTTTTTGTGTGCTAGAAAAAAAATAACATTGTACAGCCTTCCACAAGCACATCCCCAGTAGCCAGCATGATTGTCACATAAACCCTCTCACTTTGAGGTCCGAGAAAGAAAAGAAAACACCAAGCTCCCTGGAAGACAGAGCCTGTTATGTGATCTCTGTGCCTGAATGCACTGCACATGTGACAAGATAAAAACAAGATTTAAAGGCCTGTTTAGGGAAATTCAGTAATAGTGGAAGAATACAGTAATTTGGCTTTGGGCAATGGAAAGGACGAACTCAAGCTGGACACCCTAAAACAAATGGAACCAGCTAATAGAAAGCAAGCAATGGGTTACAAACCACAAAGCCAATGGTCAGCAACGGGCAAAATGCATTCCCAGGGAAGCTTTCTGAATGTCCCCAAGATGCCATTAGCAACCCAGATAGCTGCACTGTCTGGTAGGCTTGAACTTAAAAACAGGATTCTGGTAGGGGGCCGGGGGTGGCAGAAGCGTCAACTCTTTGATGTCATGGGGGTCACATGGTGCATGATTTTGCACCCCCTACTCCTGCCATTTCAGTGAATCCACATCCATGAAGTCTTCTCGAGGCTGAGCCCCTCGGGTCTAGGCCCATCTTACAGCATTGCAGAGCCATCTGCTGTTAGCACAGTGGAGATAAACATGCTAGCTGTGACAGCGCGCGCTCCCGCTGGAAGATTGGCACGGAGCGCTTACTACGCACTGATTAAAACCATTCATAAATCAGACCCGCAGAGAAAGCGTAATCAGTGTGTTATATTTTAATTTTCCTGCATCTATTGTTTACTTAGGTTTATCTGGAAATCAATATGTTCAAGCTAATTAGCTCCCTCTGGTAATGTCTCACACATGGACACGATGTGTGGATGAGAACGACGGCCATCACTCACGGGCTCTAATGAGCTACACGTCGCACCCTGGCAAGGCTATTTTATTATACAGTTAATCTTCATATCAGATAATGTTCCTTAACTACAAAACCACAGAGCATTACAATAAGCTTCATCTTACAGGGCTTCAATGACTCTTTCTCCTAACCTGTCAACCACCTCTATCCTGTTAGGCCAGCAATGATGAAACGCAGCACAAGAAAGCCTCTGTACAGTAACGTAGCCCAGGGACAGCGCCTACACACTTTTTTCACAGTATGGGCGCCGTTTCCCCTGCCAAGAAGTTGGCCCCCACAGAAATATGCCAAACTCGTCCCAGTGTAATGTCCAGACACCAGGACACATTCAGTAGCACCTGCACACTGTGTCTGCTTTCATTCTGAGCAGCAATTTACAGGCCTGGAGGCTTTATTTTAAATTCCAGCATAGCCCAAAACAAAGGCCAACGTTAAGGGGCCATCAGGCCTCCTTTGATTGAGTATCCTGGCTGGGAGCTATCTGGAACTTCACACCTAGCTGCAAATGCAATGGAGGGGAAACAGAGGGTCATAGCTTGTTGTTACTTCTCAGGTACTTAAGAGAGGCATGCTTTTGACTTTGTACAGTCCCTGTATATAGGAGATATGCATGAACTGCAAGAATGACAGATGTGTTGGTCTGTCCCAGTATTTACACAAATAACAATTTAAATACCACTATTTTTTTTTTTTAGCACTGCTCCAGGGTGTTGGATCGTTTTGCATGGCACGTAAACATTATACATTGACAATAAATCATATGTGTTCAAATCAATGTACAGGATTTGCTACATAAGACAATGAGAGTTACAAGGTATAGGAGGCACATGTCCTTTATAGCTCACTGTGCTATATTAGAAGGATTACAATTTATGAACTGCAAGTTAAAGAAGGATCTCTGTGTTAAAAGCAGTAACCCACTTACCCATCTACATAAAATAAAAATCTGTCATCTGTGTGTCATATGATATGCTTTGCAGGAGACATGTTAACCCTCTATGCTACTTTGATTCAAAACCGGGAGTAGACAAAACACAGATCTCTCTAGCAAATGCATTAACTTTCTGAGTTATCTTACCATCATTATTATTCCATGAGATTTACATACAAAGATCTATGCAGCAGGTGACTTAACCCCATAAGATATTTTAAAATGCAGACTTTGCAACCAATTAAGCAGAACAGATTTGCTGCCATGTTTCTCCTTGTTGCCAATTTTCTTTGTGTCAGAGTTTAAAAAAATAAATGTATGAGTTGAGGGCCAGATTTTGCATCGGGGTTGCGTCACTTTTTTGGCACAACTCCAAAGTAAAATTTAATTTGCAAAACATTGTAATGCTCTCAAATGTACTCAAGTTAGACCTGCTAAACATATGTTTGAGGTCTTAAGATCTGATGCCACTTCTTTTGAAATCACTTCCTGTGAGGTCATGGGTTGTGATGCCAGTAACTGTGATGCTGTATGCCATGTCATGCTCCGTGATGTCAGACGCTGTGATGTCATTTGCCATCATATCACTAGCATACTGCTGAACATGGTCGGTCCTCACACTTCTTTTTTAGGACTTGTGCCCTGACTCAACCTATTCCAGTCGCATTATAGCCTCCTTAGGTGTGTATCGAAAGGGTGTTGAGCTTTCTGTGCAAAAAGGACTCAAGCTCCCCATCACCCATGAACCTCAATATGGGCAAAAGGCACCTGGGGTTCCCTTTCAGAGAGGATGTGGGAAAGAACATTGGGCTGGTACGCCCCTTTTAGGGTATGCTGAAAAATGCTTTGCATATATTTGGCCCACTTCTGTAATAATACAAATGAGCTAGACCGTGATGGGAAGGAATGTTACTCAGAAAACAAAACCTGTGGTAAAGACTGAATCAAGCACCCCAATCCATCACTTTTAGTTTTTCTCTCTTAATAACATCCCGTAAATACTGTGCAATTATGAATAAATCTCACACAGAAAGGAGAACTGTGTAATCTGGTTTTTAGGTCTCGCGCCTAGCGTTGCAGTGCGTAGCCCTGCTCGCGCAGCACGAGACCTCTAGAAAGGGCTTCTGAAAGCTACCCACACGCTTGTGCGTGTGGTTTTGCTTTCCGCGGCTGCCATTGGCTTTCGCGTGCTTTTTTTTACAAAATCCAGCACGCAATTGGGCAAAGGCGGGCGCATGTCCCGCCTTTGCTCCGCCCATTCCCGTCGGTGGCCAGCACGCGCAGCAGCGCGCGTTCGTCTCGCTGCCGCGCTACGACACCAGGATACGGTGCGGCAGTGAAATGTTTGATCTGTATCCCCTGGTAGCACCTGTTGAATCATGAGTGCCAGTGTCTCTGATGCCAAAGCAAATACAGGGGAAAGGGGACCCTCCTGCCACTGTTCAAGACTCCGGTATGATAAGGCCCTTTCTGACTCTAGCCAGAGGACCTGTGTATAATAGTTTGGACCACCTCAAGAAGCCTTGGCCCAGCCCTGTCCCTAACATTGCTGCATAGAAGTCCGACCAGAGGAAATTGAAGGCTTTTTTATGTTGATTTATAGCACCATAGCTGAGTAACAGACAATCGATGGGTCATCAGGCTCCTGTATGAATCACCTTATGTTGGGCATGATATTGCGGTGGGTGTTTCAGTCCATTTTGGTCTGGGTGAACAATATCGGTATGTACTAGTGTCTGCCTGTGTGAATGTATGTGAGATGCTGGGCGCGAGCAAGTGTGTGTTTGTATGTACTGGTGTGTGCGCACGTGTGAGTGTATTTGAGAGGCTGTGTGTGTACAGGTGTGTATTTGGTGTGTTTCTATGTACTGGTGTGCGTCTGTGTGAAGGTGTGAATGAATGTGAAAGGCTGAGTGTGTGTTTACAGGTGTGTGTATGTACTAGTGTCCGTCTGTGTGAATGTATGTGAGTTGCTGGGCGCGAGCAGGTGTGTGTTTGTATGTACTGGTGTGTGCGCACGTGTGAGTGTATTTGAGAGGCTGTGTGTGTACAGGTGTGTATTTGGTGTGTGTTTGTATGTACTGGTGTGCATCTGTGTGAAGGTATGAATGAATGTGAAAGGCTGAGTGTGTGTTTACAGGTGTGTGTGTGCATTGTGAATGTATGTGAGAGACTGTGTGTACACTATCACTAATTCTTTTATGGGTTCCGGAGTAGCGTGCTACTCACCAGAAAAGCGCTTCAACACCCATCAGGGGTAACAAGTGCTATATGAATGCAAATCTTTCTTCCCCTTCTATTCCTCCGCTATCCTTCTCACTCCAAATACCTGACTAATATCCACCACTCAAATTACTTTCATATTTCACTATACTAATTCACCACAAATCCTTTTTGGGTTTCCGGAATAGCGTGCTTCAACACCCCATCAGGGGTAACAAGCGCTATATAAATACAAACCTTTTTTTCCTCTTCTATCTTTCTGCTATCCTTCCGAATCCAAATAACTGAGTAGCCTATCCACCACTTAAAATTTACTTGCATGTTTCACTATACTAATTCAACACTAATCCTCTTTGTGTCCCGGAGTAGCGTGCTACTCGCCAAAAGTGCTTCGACGCCTCGTCAGGGGTAGTAAGCGCTATATAAATGCAATTACAATACAATGCAAGTTTGTTCCTGTGTACATTGCTCATACTTTTTATTTCTTCTTAATGGAAAACTAACATGTGGGGATGTGTGTGCGTGTGTATATACAATGTACCTTTCTAATTAATTTTAATGAAGTTATGGATACAGTGCATTTGGTTCAACCTTTAAATGAAAAAAAATAATATAAATATATTTTTTTATTATATGGATTTTCTTGTAGCATTTGTATTGTGCTGTTTTGTGAAAACCTTAACCACGCAAAAAACTTTACTTTCTAAATGTATCTAATACTTCTTTCTGCAATGTTTCGAAGTCTAATGAACGCTGTAGGCCTTGCAAAGAGTATGTTAAGTGCTAAATAACGAAATAAGTACTAATGCAATAAAATACAATGTACCTTTCTAATTCATTTTAATGAAGTTATGGATACAGTGCATTTGGTTCAACCTAGAAATAAATGTAAAAAATATATATATATATATATATAGTTACGTGATTAATGTTTTAACAAAACAGCACAATACAAATGTTACATGAAAATCCATCTAAAAAAAAAAATTCCCCACACATAAACTAACATGTAAAAATGAAATGTCATAGCGAAATTGTTAAACTTGACATTACATATTCATCACTACACATTGTTCGCTCTCAGAATCCAAAGTTTATTTGCACAGTTTATACCTAAAGGCGTCTGAACCTACCTAATATCAATCGTCAGGGCTTTAAGTGGGCTGGGTCCGTCTGGGTCTCAGACCCGGAAGAATTTAAAACGGGCATTGAAGCGGGTCCCTGTTGGAGACTATAGTCATGTCCTAAACTTTAGAGGCAAAAACACTGAGTGATTTTTTTTTTTTTGTATATTTTTATTGAAAATATTGATAGCAAGAACATAGATCAGGTCACATCCTTGGTTAAAAAATTTCAAGTGAGAGGGAGCTATGGTAAGCCAAGGAAAAATATATAGTAAGGACACTGCAGTACAATAGTTGCGGGTGGGGGGAGTTTCTTCCTTTACAAAAAAAAACAGTTACAAATGGAAAGCAGTGTCTGCTGGGGGAGAGGATAAGCCTTTTGCCCAACTTAGACTTTACAAGTCCAGAACACACTGTCTGAGAGGCAACCACTGCACAACCATTTGGTCATATACTTGAAGGGCCCGTCTCCCGGGCTTTTTCATGATACCATTGTGGGTAGAAAAACCTGTTTTCACCGGAATTGCAGTAGTGTGTTTGAATTGTGCTGCCATCCTTCTTTCCTATTCACATTTCCCAAGGAGGAATCATTTAATGGGAAAACCACCTGGTTAGGATGGAAAACGTGCATGAGTTGGTACCCAAGCACCAATACATACGATTATTTCCACAATTAAGAGTGCAAAACCCAGGGCTTTAAGTGGGCCGGGTCTCACCGGTGCTGAGCACCGGCAGTTTTTAAAAGGGGGCCTTGAAACGGGTCTCAATCGGGCTCTGTTTTGTTCCCTGGCACAAAGTAATATTCAAGTATTCCCCAAGCTTAGTTGTTAAAAATATGCTTCATGGCTACACACTTACATGGTCCACACATGCTTTCTTTTTTTAAAAGTCGCTGCTTGTTTGGTTTACTTTTGGCCAGTCACTCTCCAACAGAGCATTTTGGCACTCCAACACCAACTGCTCCCTCCAACCTCCCTTAGTAGGTAACAGACAATGCCATTTACAATGCCAATAGCTCTAACTTAAAAAAATGCGAGACCTATTGCATTTCAAATGCTTGTTATAAGGTGGAATGCTGCATGGTATTCCCTTTTCTGCGGGATGAGTGCTTACATTTACCACATGTTCTGAGCAGGTGTTGAATGTGAGCCGAGGTGCTGGGGTAGGTAAGGATTGTGGGGAGGGTGGGAGAGGAAAGGACAGGACGTTGCTTGGTAGGGCTCCCACTGTGCCTTGGAATGGCATCAGGCACGGGCCAGGGGAAAGGGCTGGGCTTTGCTGCACTTCCTGCACTGAGCTGCAAGACAATTTTACCTTCCTGATTTTCCAGATAGTAAAATCAGGTCCTTTGTCCCCTTCCTGTGAAATCCAGGTGCGGGAACAGCTTGCCCACTTTTGATTGAATGGAGCGGAATATGTATGCGTGTGTGTGTGTATGCAAATACCTGTGTGAAAATGCATCTGTAAAATCCTTCCAAGGAGATGATGGACAGAGCGCTGAAACCTTTCAGACACTCGCCCCCAGTCACAGATCTGGGTTGAATCCATCATCGTTCTTTAGCTCACTTCGCTACTTCTGTCCAATCCTTCACCTCAGAGTCCATGACTGTCTGTTTATCTTGGTGCTTGTGTTTATATTTGTGTGCATCTGAAGGTCTTTATGTCTATGTGTTTATCTATATATGTGTCTACAGAGCTGGCCCTTGCTTGGATAGCGCCCTGGGCAGAAAGAAATTTGATTCCCTCTCTGCAGCTGGTGAACACAACAAGGTAGCAGGGGTCCATTTTGTGTTTACAGGTCATTCACACATTAAAGCAGTAACTGACCTCTGATCACATACTTCTCAGCACCTCCCCCAAATATTCTGATTCATTCACAGCGTAGCTCGATCACACTAGTGCCAAGTTATTGGTGGTGTGAATGGGGGGGTTGGTGTGTATCGGCAAAGGGGTGAGAGGCAAATAGAAGGGAAAGGAAGAGGGTTAATGTGTGGTAAAACAGAATTAAACACGATTAAAAGCAGTTTAGTCTGAAACATTGGAGTCAAGTAAGAAGGACGCTGCTCTCCGCAGAACTTTAATGCAAACAGTTCTGTGCGCCCCTCTGAAAATTGGCGCCCTGGGCCTTGGCCCAGCACACCCAGCCAAAAGCCTGCCCTGTGTGTCCTTAAGGTGTGTGCGTTCACCCGTGGAGCCTTGTCGCTGTCTGCCTGTTCCGCGCTGGTGCTCTCTGTGAAGAGGGCCCTTGTTGTTATCAGCCTCTGGCGCATTATTTCAGCGATGCCAGCAATCAATATCGCCGGCAAGGACTGTCTTTAATATTCCAGCACAGACTTTAACTCCGACTCCATTTTCTCTGTTAAATGCTTTACGCCGTTTAAAGAGAGACAAATAGCGGTGTGTATTCTAGTGAGCGGCGGGGGGCAGAGACTAAAAATATTTCTACTCGCAGCGAGTTAACAAAGAAGCCCTAAGAGATCCTCCAGTCAAATTCAAGGTCTGTCCTCTCAAAGAGAGAGGGGAGAGCGGAGAGCCGCAGGGGAGCGCGAAGCAGCCGGTGGAGGGGAGTGCAGCAGAGGGAAGAGAGATGCTTGGTACATCACATGAGGTAACAGGCAGTGGAAAATGCAGAGTGTGAAACCGGGTAGGGAAAACAAGAGACGCACGGAAGCGAGGACGGAAAAGATGGCTGACGGTTAACAATAACTACTGACGAGGAGAGATAAGCAGAGGATACGGATAACTAGGGAGGGGAGAGAAGAACTAGGATGGGAAGAATGAGAGATGAGGAGCGACGTTTCTAGGATAATGGTACCCAGAGAGGAAGTGGGTGGACCGACGACAGTGATAGCCAGAGATGAGGAGAGGGAGTCCAAGGACACAGAGATGAAGAGAAAAGGACCTAGAGATGAGGAGAGGCAGACTTGGATAGTAATAATTAGGGATAACAATTGGATGAGGCGGTATAGACCCGGGACAGGCATAACAAGAGAAGAGGAGCCATTGACCTGGATTAGGGATGTGAAGAGATGGGCAGAGGCTGGGAATAAAGAGCGAGCAGGAGAGAAGCATCCAGGATAAGCCTAACCAGAGACCAGGAGATACAGAGCTGGGACACAGACACCTAGGAAGGAGGAGACTCGGACCTAGGATGCGGATAGCCAGGGATGGGAAGATATAGACTTGTAATGGGATAATGAGACCGGAGAGAGGCAGAGCTGGATAGAGACGGGGCCTAGATGTGGCGCTGTTGACCTAGGATAAGGATGAGAAGAGACAGACAAGAGTACACGGGTAACTAAGGACATGGGAAGAAGGGCTTAGGATAGGGATAATAACCTAGGCAGGGATAACTAGTGATGAGAAGAGATGCACCTGCAATGAACATAATTAGGAATGAAGGGCGACAGACTCAGGCACAGACAATTAGGGCCCCTCGATCAAGATAACTAGGTACATCGAGGGGGAGAGACAGTGGCGTAACGAAACTTGAGGGGGCCCCCCCGCAAAGTACATGGAGGGCCCCCCCCCATTTTCCACGCCAGTAAAGATCTCTCAGACCAGCGACCCGCCATACTGCAAGGCTACGGGGGCTATTGCTACTCCACTGGTACCAATACGGCCGTTATAAGTAACCCTGGATGATGGAGTTAACAGTTGGGCTTAGTCTGCCGGCAGTCTATCATAGGTGGTGGTCTATCCACTACAGGGTCCCTGCATTCAGTACGCAGGGGAAGTTTGCCCTATTTTAGGTGGGTTTCCTGATGCATACTCCTGTCAGGATATGCAACATTGGGCCCACTCTTCGTTCGATTTTGCCAAAAGTGCATCCACTGCTCCTTCTCTTTCACACCTCCTTCCTCCCACTTGCTTTCTATTTCTTTCTTTCCATTATTTCTGAGCATCCTATATTTTCTTCATTCTCATCCCAGCCTGTTTCTTTCTATTCTCTATCACTTTTATCTCCAACTTTTTCTCTCCCATCCCGTCGAAATCATTCCACTATGCTTTTCCTATCTCCTGTGCAGTATTTCTCTCCCTTTCTCGGCTCTTTTTATGCTATCTGCTTTGCATTCCCTTCGTCCGTTTTCTCACCCTCTCCATTCCCTACCTCTCTTTTCCTCTTTTATACCATAGCTGACCTTGTCCCTATAGCACCTCGTGATTTCTTTCCTTCAGACTTTCTCGATGGGTCCCTTGATTAGCGTTTCCAGTGCATTCTTATCTATCACTATGCTCTTCATCAATCCTGTACAGACCTTATTGCCCTTCTTCTTCCTCATACTCTCCCAGAACCCCTAGCCTCAAATGTTGTATTTGTTTACTCCAGAGTCTTCACTGGTGTCTCTAGAGAGGCCAGATGGTGCCTGTTCCCCAGTGCTATTTGTCCTGGCTCCCGTAGTGCCCACCACCACAGCTGCTCAATGTATTGGGTGACGACACAGAAAAAACAGACACTGCACCTTGCCACGCACATTAAATTGTCCAACTACCTTTTGTAGCAAATCAGTGTTGTTTGATTACAATGTTTGAATATCTCCTCTCTCTCTCTCTCTCCATCTACATACACACACAACAAACACTCTCACACACATACAAAAAGGCCACTGATGGAGGAGAGGATTTTGCTGGAGTGGGGGACACATCCTTACCTCTGACCCACCACAAGCACTTTTTGTTTTAGGCCATGTATAATAGCCTTGTTCAAAGCCTTTCACTTCTCTTATCACTCATACAGCATTCTCGTTGTATTCTGTACAGTGGATCACTGACAGAATATCGACAGTCAGAATATCGAGGTACAAAAATATCGACACAAAAATATCGATGTCAAGAATATCGAAGTCCTATCTACATAATGGTAAGTACAAAAATATCGAAAAAAATATATTGTTGTCAAAAATATCGTTTTTTTTAATGTTTAAAAAATAATGTAAAATAAAGTAAATAATACATATAATTAAAAGAAACATAGTTAAAATTATTTAAAAATGTTTAAAATTATAACTAATACATATAATGTAAAAATAAATTAAACATATATATATATATATATATATATATATATAAAATATAATATATATACTTAATAATATTTATAAATAATTATTTTAATAACATAAATTGTTAAAAAAACATATTAAAAATTATAAATACATATATATACACAAACACCAATAATATAAATAAAAATATAAAAAATATATATAACAAATTAAAAAATTAGAATATTTTTAATCTTTTTAAAATACATTATACACTACATTAACTAAAACAGTAGAGAAAATATTGGATAGCGGAGAGGATAAAATCACTATTCCTACTCCAGAGAGTGCAACAGTAGGGAAAGTGTTGGATAGCGTAGGGGTAAAAATTACTATTCCCACTCCATTGAGTGCAACAGTAGGGAAAGTGTTGGATAGCGTAGGGGTAAAAATTACTATTCCCACTCCACTGAGTGCAACAGTAGGGAAAGTGTTGGATAGCAAAGGGGTAAAAATTACTATTCCCACTCCAGTGAGTGCAACAGTAGGGAAAGTGTTGGATAGCGTAGGGGTAAAAATTACTATTCCCACTCCAGAGAGTGCAACAGTAGGGAAAGTGTTGGATAGCGAAGGGGTAAAAATTACTATTCCCACTCCAGAGAGTGCAACAGTAGGGAAAGTGTTGGATAGTGTAGGGGTAAAAATTACTATTCCCACTCCAGAGAGTGCAACAGTAGGGAAAGTGTTGGATAGCGTAGGGGTAAAAATTACTATTCCCACTCCAGTAGGTGCAACAGTAGGGAAAGTGTTGGATAGCGTAGGGGTAAAAATTACTATTCCCATACCAGAGAGTGCAACAGTAGGGAAAGTGTTGGATAGCAAAGGGGTAAAAATTACTATTCCAACTCCAGAGAGTGCAACAGTAGGGAAAGTGTTGGATAGCGAAGGGGTAAAAATTACTATTTCCACTCCAGAGAGTGCAACAGTAGGGTAAGTGTTGGATAGTGAAAGGGTAAAAATTACTATTCCCACTCCAGTGAGTGCAACAGTAGGGAAAGTGTTGGATAGCGTAGGGGTAAAAATTACTATTCCCACTCCAGAGAGTGCAACAGTAGGCAAAGTGTTTGATAGCGAAGGGGTAAAAATTACTATTCCCATTCCAGAGAGTGCAACAGTAGGGAAAGTGTTGGATAGCGTAGGGGTAAAAATTACTATTCCCACTCCAGAGAGTGCAACAGTAGGGAAAGTGTTGGATAGCGAAGGGGTAAAAATTACTATTCCTACTCCAGAGAGTGTAACTGTAGGGAAAGTGTTGGATAGCAGAGGGTTAAAATGAACATACTTATCAATTAAATATTTTTTTTAATTAAATAACCAATTAATAATTAATTAATAATAAATTATGTATAAATAATAACAAAAAAAATTAATAATTGCTTCATTATAATTAAATTACTTCACACTCTATTCCCCTAAAAACCCACAACCCGCTCCTAAAAGAAATTACACAATTAATATAATTATCAATTAATCAATTAATAAAAATTAATCACCAATTAATAATTAATTAACAATAAATGAATTATCAATATCAATATTTAAAAATTAATAATTACTTTATTATAATTAAATTACTTCCCACCCTATTCCCCTATAAACCCACAACCCGCTCCTAAAAAAAATAACACAATTAATATAATGATCAATTAATCAATTAATAAAAATTAATCACCAATTAATAATTAATTAACAATAAATGAATTATCAATATTTAACAATTAATAATTACTTTATTATAATTAAATTACTTCCCACCATATTCCCCTATAAACCCACAACCCAGTACGGAATAAAAACGCAAAATTTAATTAAAAGTAATTAATATTTTCTCAAAATTATTATTAAATATACTCTAATTCAATTACTTCTCACCCTATTCCCCTATAAACTCACAACCCGCTACAGAACTAAAATGCAAAATTTACTTTTAAAAACATTAATAACTTCTAAAAATGTAATACATATATTAAAAAAAATACAATACTTAACAAAAAATATAGAACACATACATTTAAAATACATACTAAAATACATAACACTACTATAAACATCGATATTAACAACAACAATATTTTTACAAACGATATTACTGACTTCGATATTAACAAAAACAATATTTCTTACCTTTATGTCGATATTCTGGTCACCAATATTCCTGATGTCGATATTCAGTCCCTTCGATATTTCCAACTCGATATTTTTGTACTCCGAAAAAAACAACTCGATATTATGTCTTTTTATGGACTCTTATGCAAACAAAAAAAGCCCCCAGCAGGTCAATACCTCATATACAGAGACATCCACATTGACACAACTCCAAAAAAAAACCAGGCATATTCCAACATAGGAAAAGGTAAAAAAGAGTATAATGCATGAGGTGCATCAATTAGGTTAGCACATTGGCTTAAATGGGATGTACACTTTTCTTGTGGTCAGAGTACGTTTATCAACATTTTCCATCAGCTGGTCTTGGAATCTCTCCCTGCTGCCTTTTAATTTTGCTAATTCATTGGTGTTCACACTCTGATAATAAATTGTAAAGACCAGGCAGGGCTAAGGTTTTTAACACATGCAACTGTCTGTTACCATCCTTGGACAGATGTATTTAAACAGTCCATTGTTGTATTTCCTGGATGCTAACAACTCGCTCTTGCTGCTTTTTCAACTTCCACGCCACTACCTCACAAAGCCATTTACTGATAAGCACCACTATCGATCAAGGACAAAATCACCCCAAAAAATAAGCTGTGTTCCAACCCCACACCACCTTCCCAATAACTCACTTTAAAATACTCCGCAGAGGGCTGATCCATTTAATGTTTGACAACAGCCCTTGTAACAGACTTCCTGTAGAGCATCAAAACCCATCCAACCTGCCACTGTTCAGAGAACAACTCAAGGATCTCCAGCCAACACCCAACCTACCAACATGTGATGCCGCTACTCAAGACTCACTAGTTTCCCCAACTCCTGACTTATTGATCATCAGCCAAAAACTAAGACCGACCTCTTTCTCCAACCTACTGTCCTGCAGAAACAATCCAAAGTGTCTTCCCCAAATTTCTCTAAATCGATAAAGACAAAGACAACCATTCACAAACATAAGCTTTCACACTGTGCAGCTTTCTCTTCCAGGGTGTCTGAGAGTCTGAGAGACAGACACACGTTCACTGTAGAGTGAGTCTCAGCACTTCTCTTGTCAATTGACGGAGGCAATGCATTTGATCGAGTGCACTGGCCTTTTTCTGTGGAAAATACTGGATAAGGTGGGTCTGGGTACACGATTTAAAACATGGGAATTGTGCAACTATTCTAGCCCCGCAGCTCGGAAGCTGAGCTGGACTTTCACTTCATCCTAAAGAAATGGACTGACATCTTCCAGAAAGTGTACACCTCCTCATTCTGTGCCTCAGGAAAAGAAGCAATGCTTAAGGTGACACACTACTGGTACTACACCCCAGCCAAAAGGTGAAATGGAAACTCAACAGTCCTAATGGCTGTTAACAAAACTTCGGCCACGCAGACACACTGACTCATCTCCTCTGGTTCTGTCCCAAACTCAAATGCTACTGGTAGGCCGTCTGAAAGATATCAATTAAATGTTTGCAACAAATATACCCTGTCTTTCTAGCTACGTCCTACTGAGCCTCCCCAATGCCCCAACACACCCTCTACACTCTAACAAAGGGAAGGCAATAATAATGGATTTTGGCTTCGTGTGGGGCTAAACATGTTATCAAAACCAAATGGGGCACAGATACATTCTTGTCTCACTTTGACTGGCTGCATAAACTGTGGGACCTCACAGGGATGGAAAAGCTTACTGCTTCCCTGCAGAACAAGTTGCTACACTTTGACAAAATGAGGGGCCCATGCATCCAATCTCTGGCACAGGACTTTTGGGAACTTACTAGTCCTCTTTACTTATGAGTACGCCAGCTAACAGGTCGAGGGGGCACGCCTGATCAGCAAGACAAAGACTGACCACAGTGGGTATGACTCACTAAAAGACCCAGCCTGCTGACACTGAATACGTTGCGAAAGAGCTAATTCTGGCGAGAGAGGCTATGCTCCCTGGGTGACAACCCCTGATATTTTATCCCTCCCCTCCCGCCTTTTCCAGTCCCCCTGGTATCCTCCCTTCCTCGCCTTCTGTCTCCTTCTTCTGTTCTCCCACTTTTCTACCTCGTCGGCCTTTGGATTTAGGTAAGAGTATTTGTTCCTGGATAAATTAATAAAAAGATCTGAACCATAAAAGATCAATGGGTCCACAAAATATTTACATTTTAACATTATTAATATAATATTCTATCAACACAAGTAAAATTCAAAGTGGTGTACGACAATAAGAAGCACTATTTACAAGGAGAATAAAGCGAATTAAAACGTTTTAGGGAAAAAGCCAAGACCTAATTATATCTAGCAGAATAGGATATGCCACCAAATACTTAGATATTTTATAAACAAAGATATTTTAACTTCACCAAGATTGAAGAGAAGTACATTCAGGATTGATTAGTGTGATGGTAAATGTGAGCCTTAAATGTCAAATAATCAATGTTTTAAGAGTTATCAGCTTGGGAAGTTTAAACCCTGACACAGAGTTGGATTTTAATTATGGAATATGCAGAAGTGGTCCATGAGCCTCAATGAATGAACCTCGATCCCGCTGAGCAGTCTGAGAAGGTAGCACTGTCGGGGGATATGGCAGAGGCTGATCAGACCAGTGTGAGCTATTTACACTTAACTAGAGAACTTCAAACTCTGTGCTTGCAATCCAGCACATCACACATGCACTAAACACTGAAAACCAACTCATGTAAAGGGAATACTGTTCTCCTTTCCCATCGGTGTTTCCTTTATCTAATTTTCATCCTGTCTGTCTCCTTTACCCATCCTGTCTGTCTCCTTTACCCATTGTTTCAGGGGATTTCTCTTTCTGCATTATTTCTCTCTCTTTTGCAAAGTCTCAATACTTTTCAGAAGCCTTCTCCCCTTTCCCTTTGTCTTTCAGTGGCTCTCTCTTTTATTTTTTTCACACTCTTTGTGGGTTCCCTGTCGCTTCCACCCATTATCCTATTTGGGATCTTTTTACCCTACATTTATGGAGCTCTTTCTTTCTTTCTTTCAAAAATTGATATCACCCCTCTCTAGGCTTGTTTCTTTCACCCTTTCTGCCTCCCTGGGGCCCATGCTATTGCTCCCTGAGGCCCTACTTCATCCATCTTCGCCCCATCTATCGATCTATTTGTAGGGATTTCTTTCACTCTCTCCTAGGTTGTCTAACATTACCTTTCTCTCTTTGCTCATCCTCTCTTTATCTATCCCCTGACATCGGTCCACACAACACAATCTACCAACTCTGGCTTCTTTAATTTTCTCTGCACAACATATTTTGATGATGTTCAACAAAAATAGAACGTATTGTTTTACAGTGATCCTTACAAAACTCAAAATTCATATGCTCTCTCTCGTGGCTTAGCTGCCTTTCTCCCTCATTCTCAACGGTGCCTTGTTTGCTCTTGTGGGTCTCTTTCATTCTTTATGTGCCTCTCTGGGTTTCTCAGGCTCCTTTTATTCTTTCTATTTGGGGCTTTCTTTCACCTTTTGATCTTGTAGTCTTTCATACGCCAGAGTGTTTGTTTCCTAAGTGCAAATTAATACATTGTCCATAGCCCTAATCCTGTTTTCTTTCTCACATTAACACATTTGTGCTCTTTAAACATAACTTTTTTCCTCTCTGTTTATTAAGGTTTCTCAGATTTGTGGTCTTATATTTTCGCCGTTACTCTCAAACACTGTAAACTTATTTCACTCTCCTTTGGACTGTGGAACTCTCTGATAACCCTCTTCACCTTAAGGCACCTCTTATAATAAAGTGTTTCTTTGCTCTGTATTTCTACAGGCTCAAAAGTATTACTGTACAAATTTACCAACCTCAAAAAGATGAAACTATGACTTGGCCTAGTTGGAGATTCAAATTCATGAACAACAGATCACAAAACATGTCTTCTCTTTTGATCTCACTGTATCTTCTCTCTCATTTTCTCCCTCTCTCAAAGTCTTCTTCTCTTCGTAGTTCTCTCACCCTTCATATATATATATCTCTCTCTCTCTCTCTCTCTCTCTCTCTCCGCCTCACTTACTCTCCTTCTTTCCATTTATCTCCTTCTCATTATCTTGCTCCTCCTCTGTTTTACATTCTGTTTTTCCTCCCTCTCTCGTTCTTCATCCCTTATGCTCTGCTTCTTCTGTCACCTAATTTTTTCTCTGGCTTCTCACATTTGTTTCCCCTCATTTTGTTACACTTCTCAATCACATATTTCCCTTCTCTCATTTTCTTGCTCTGACTGACGCACTCTCACTAATTTCATCTTCCACTCTGTCCCTTATATTTCTCTCTGAGAGTTTATGTGTAGACGTCTCACTTTGCACTTGAGAATGAAACTATAAAATAAGGTTAGAATCCCATACCGGAGTAATATGTTAAATAACTGCAAGGGCTGCATCACCTCATGGATAGGCAGCATTCTAATATAACACTGCATATAGGTTTTAACAACACAATACCATCTGAAAAATGCAAATTGCAGCATTTTTACCCCTACGTTCAAATATGCACTGGCTGGTGCTTTGTGTTCTTGTGTCCTCTGCAGTGTTTACCATGGAGCTCAGGTCAAGGAACCTTTCTCCAGCACAAGTGCTGTCCCCAAATGGACTGCTGTGAATCTTAGCACATTTATAACATTGCGTTAATGAGCTCTGGTATCCCCTAAAAAATGGAAAAGACTTTGCACCCCAGGAGGGACTGCCAAGTAAGCGTCTAAGTTTCTAGAACAAGAACAGAAGCACTCACCTTCGTTCACCCTGGAAAATCACTTTGTCTTCCTTAGATGTGTTTATTTCAACTTTCCTCTACTGGTTGATTTTTATAAGTTCTTTTAGCTTTTAAGGGAAAATATGCATATAGCATATATGCATGTGTACACTTGCTTGTGGATATACAGAGGCCAGCAGGAAAAGGACCTTTGGGGCCTATCTCAGCCTTCTCCCCACTCTCCTCCTCACATTTACCTGCAATAACAGGACATGTTTTTTGAGTATGACATATGGGTGGTGTATCTCTTGTCCCCGGAAGAGATAGTAGGAAGCTATGGTCATAGCAGCTATAAAGTGCCCCTATTACAAAAGACCCCTTCAGACATCACTTTGGGTGTTGGGACATTAGGTCTGCACTCAGCTGAAAGCTCATCCTGTCTGCCTGTGTCAAGCTTTACTGTTCCATCTTGGCATCTCCAATAACTCATGTTTGGCACCCAGCATCCACTGTGTACTCTGGGGAGGTAGAGGTCATGCCCCTCGCACCCCCCTCCTCCCTAGGCCCTGCTATACTAGGTGTTCAGCTGTCAGCATGTCACTGACTTTCAGCCTGCCCTGATTTTTCCAACAGCACCATGCATGCTGGATTAAAAGTCTGACTCTGAAACTTTAACTTGGTTTCCTAGACCCAAAGTAGCAGCATATCTCTGGTTTTTAGGTCAAGCTTAGAGTCCGAGCGCTTGCCACTCGCTCTCTGCTGTGCCAGTCAGAAATTCTGGCCCCCTTTTGGTGGACTGCTTTCCAAAGTCCCACCCCTGGGTGCTTGGTTGATGCCCAGGTGATTTCACTAAGAGAAAAATGTTGTTGGCCATGATAGTACTTTCATGCTTCCTCCTGTTACAGCGTGTAATAGTCCCTCCTCTTATCTGCATTGCGTCTTGCTAAAGCCCCGCCTCCCCTGCTCCTCCTGCTGCTCGTGCGATGGAATTCTGTCACCCTAGTTTTGAAAAGGTTAATACTTTGCGCTATGTTTATGGCAGATTCTTCACAGATAAATACTGAAGCTATCTCTTTAAAAATTAAAAGTGCAAGATATCATGAGGACAGTTAACGTTTTTTTATGTAGTTTGACACACAATCCCACTCCAAATAATTCCAGGACACTTAATACCACATAATTACTATCCACATAATTCCACAGCACCCATGCCACATAATTCCAATACACAAATTCACTCCACACCACACCACACCACACAATTACACAACTAACTAATTCAATCCAACCCACATGATTCCACAACACACCACATGCATACACTCTGTAACAAATAAGTAAAAAACATTGCCATTTACAATGCCAATAGCTCCAACTCAAACAAATGCGAGACCTATTGCAATTCCAATGCTTGCTTACCTTCACATGCGTCCCAGCAGATGATGATCTTGTTCCTGGAACTGCAAACCTTCTCCTGCCCCAGTCAGCTCTGTGCTGCCTCATCCCTTCTCAGAGGAGCAGTGCCCTGGGGAGAATGCTCTCTCTGAGGGCCCCCACCCTTGTCAGGGGCCTAGCGCGCTCTGACTGAAGAGAAACAATGTAAGTTGTTACTTTGTTTCTCTTCAGTCCTGGGTCAGCGCGAGGAGCTCAGTGCAGGCTGCACACTGCTGCTGCTTTAGAGCAAACCTCTCACAGCTCTCTACAGATGAGCTGAGGGGGCCCCCTTCATGTACTGAAGACTGGGCCCCCCCGCACCGCAGGGGCTGCGGGGGTGTTTGTTAAGCCCCTGGGGAGAGACTGTCGTATAGGGAATAATGACATAAGACAGTGATAACGCTGGCTATGTGGGAGAGACAATGGAGTAGGGAGATGGCATAGGAATAACTAGAAACCTGTGAGAGACGGGACAGTGGGGTGAGCGACAGGAGCTTAGGGCAGGGGGAGTGGGAGTGGGAAGCATGTTTTGATGGAAGCGTTGTGGGCACCTCTAACATATGACTATGATACAGCCCTTCGATTGTGTTTAAATTGGAGTCCATATAGGGGTTTAGTGAAGTGTGGATGGCGGTTGGAACAGATGCAGCAGGGATGTGCGTTGTCTTTGGATGTGGGATGGGGACTTGCATCCATGAAGGATTGTTGGTGCATGGTGTGCAGCGTGTGGTATATACATGAGGATATCTGCTATGTGGTGCTTAGTGTGTAGCAAGTATTGAGTATTCAGTGAACAGTGTGCAGTGCCTGGAGCTGGGCGGGGAATGTGAATGCTTGTTGTACTGAGGAGTAGTAGGCCGTTTTGCTTTTTAGCTGTACGATTCAGTTTTATGTTTATGTCCAGTTCCTAATTGTGAATGGGGAGTATATGGTCCAGGGTATCGCATGTGGTTTACAGTGTGTGGTAGATATCTGTTGTGAGGTGTTTAGTGTAGATGATTTTAAGATATCTGGTGTGTGTTGTTCAATGGGCGGTGTGGGGTGAAAGTTAGCAAGTGTGAAATTATCTGTGCAATATGTGTCATCTGTGTTGAGTGCATTGGCAAACGTGTGGGTGGTGAGTGTTTGTTTTGTGATGCGCCAATGCTGGGTGTCAGTGAAGTGAGCTGTAAGTAGTAGTAACTGTGTGATATGAAATGTGATGTTCTGACGTCGAAAGATATATTTGGCGTATATGCATGTGTGTGTTATGCTTTGTACGCTGTGCTAGTTTCTTGGTACAATATTCTTAGTGTGCTTTGTTGGAAGGGGTTTCTGTTAAGACGTGAAAGTTGGCTTATTATGATGTTGTGCGGGCAGTCTGTTATTTCAGAGACATTAATTGAGTGAGTTCTTGATTTCTTTATAACAACAGATCATTCCTCACAGCCACAGGTGTCACCATTACCCCAGTTAATGTTACTCAGTGCATCACTCAAAAATGGATGGATGACTGTGTTTACCTCGTCGGGATTCGCACTTTGGACCTGCAGATCACAGTAGCAAGCATTTTACTCAGGAAGGTCCTTCTTAACAAAAAGTCCTGCTTTACAGCTCAGCAGCTAAAGTTGCTGCATCGTGTCGTATAAAAGTGACAGTGCAGATCAGCACCATATCTACTAAGATATGCCATTATTTTCCTCTTACCCCGTGCTGGCAAACTTTAGGCTGCCATGAGCCAACACACAATGCAAGGGTGTGTGAAGTTTGTAAGGAATAGTTTTTGCATTGGAAGGGCACCATTCAATTTCAAAATTTATTGTTTAACACTTTTCCTGCTTTCTATGTGTGCTGTACAATGCATCATGTATACGAAATAGGAACAACCATTTGCAAAGCCAATAGGTCTCTCCTGTGCAAGAGCTATTGGCTTTGCCAATGTGTTTTGTCCATGTTGTACGCCAGTGTGGCTACAGTTCAGCATAGCAAAAAGTTACTGGCGTAGATGAGAGTGGCTTGGAGTGGAGTGTCGTAGAGTGGAGTGGCATAGAGAGGACTATAGTTTTGAAGAATGGAGTGCCATAGACTGTCATGGAGTGGCGTAGGTTAGAGTGGAGGGTTGTGTAGTGCCCTAGAATGGGGTAGTGCTGTGGAGTTTTGTAGAGTAGAGTGGAGTAGAGTGGATTGTTGTGCAGTAGAGTGGAGCGGCGTGTCGTAGAGGGGAGTGGAGTGTCATGGAGTAGAGCGAAGTGGAGTGGAGTAGAGTGCTGTAGAGTGGAGAGGCATAGTGTGTTGTAAAGTGGAGTAGAATGTTATAGAGTGGAACAACATAGAATATCGTAGAGTGGGGTGGCACAGAGTGGTGTAGAGAAGTAGAGTGGAGTAGAGTGGCATATAGCGGGGTAAAGTGGTGTTCCACCTCGACAACCCCAGCGACCCCAACCCCACTATCCTTCATGACAACCTCGCCAGCATCAGACTTAAACAACTTGTCAACACACCGACCCACAGAGCAGGACACACCCTCGACCCCATCTTCGCGGCAGGAAACAGCATCCAATTCAGCCACACAATGCAGCCGCCATGGACCGACCACCACTGCGTACACTTCGCCATCAACAAACCCAAGGCACCCAAACCAGCCCCATGCCCACCTCGAAGGAACTAGAGCAAGGCTACTGACGAGCAACTTAACTCCACCCTCACCGGAGACAACCACACCTGGGCACCCGACGCAAACGACGCAGCCAGAGAACTCCACACCTGGATCTCCAACTGCGCAGACGAGCTCGCCCCGCTACGCAACCCGACAGACAATACCCCAGGAAAGCCGCCTCGTTCACCACCGCTCTCCAAGAAGCCAGACGCACCTGCAGATGCCTGGAGAAGAACTGGAGAAACACCAAGACAATCGAAAACCACACCACCTACAAGGACGCCATGACGGACTACCACAACCAGATCAGAGCCACCAAGAGGAACTTCATCCACAACAAAATCCTGGCCAACTCCACCAACTCCAAGGAACTTTTCAGTGTCATTCAAGAATTCACCAACCCACGCATCGAAGCCACAGACATCCCCCCATCCAAAGACCTCTGAGACTAGCTTGGAACCTATTTCCACCTCAAGATCAAAAACCTCTACGACAACTTCATCGACCATCCACCAGGCGCCACAGACGGCCCCTGCCCCCCAGAAACACCATCCAGCCCACCATCTCCAACTGGACACCGATCACAGCAGAAGACACCGCCTCGACCATGAAAAGCATCCACTCGGGGGCCCCCACCGACCCCTGCCCCCCTCACATCTACCACAGAGCCGCGGCCGCCATCGCACCCGAACTACAACGCACCATCAACACCACCTTCAAAACAGGCACCTTCCCAGATGACTGGAAGCGCACAGAAGTCAGACCCCTGCTCAAGAAGCCCACAGCTGACCCCACCGACCTCAAGAACTATCGGCCCATCTCGCTCCTCCCCTTCGCAGCCAAAGTTGCAGAGAAAACAGTCAACAGGAAACTGACACAATTCATTGAAGAGAACGCCGTCCTAATGAATACTGATGCTAAAAAAAATTCTAAGTCTATGGCAACTCGACTTAGTAAAATTATAGATAAGATGGTTAGCCCGACGCAGCATGGCTTTATTCCAGGGAGAGGCACAACGCAGCATGTTCGTAGAGTTGTAACGCTTTTTGATGCTGCCGAAGTCTCAGGAGAACCAATGGCAGTCATGTTGATGGATGCTGAAAAAGCATTTGATAGGGTCTCCTGGGATTATCTGTGGGCAGCTATGAGACGGTTTGGCATTGGGGGAGGATATATTAAAGCAATCCAGGCACTCTATAAAGAACCGACAGCTCGTCTCAAGGTAAACGGTGGTTATACAGCTCCTTTATTAATCAAACGGGGTACCCGGCAGGGATGCCCATGTTCACCGTTGCTTTTTGCAATTTATATCGATCCCCTAATCTGGAAGCTGGAGGCTAATGGAGCCATCATTCCTATGAGATTTCACGGCTTAGAATATAAAACCCTTGCATATGCTGACGATATCGCCCTGGTTACTCCATACCCGGAAACCGCTCTAGGGGCTATTGAGGTGGAGGCAATAACCTTTGGCCTGGTTTCAGGGTATGCTTTAAACGGCTCCAAAACTCAGATTGTCAAGAATGCAGGAGCAGTGTGTGGGGACAACCGGGTGACTGATTCAACAGTGTACTTAGGGGTCAGTATATCTGCAGATTTGGGAAAAGTCGTAGTTAGAAACATTGAGCCAATTTTGACTAAAGCCAAACAGGACTTTGATAGAATGCACAACCTACACCTTTCACTCATTGGACGATGTAATGTGGTTAAAATGGTCTTTTTACCAAAGATCTTGTATCTTTTTAGGGCCATCCCACTTGAATTTGAGATGAAATGGTTTTCAGCATTGGAGCTTCTAATCAACAGGTTTATCTGGGCACATGGGAAAACCAGAAGGGCATTACGCTTTATGGCCTTACCCAGGGAAAGGGGAGGGCTGGCTGTATGAATGTATTACTGGGCAGCAGCCTTTCAATATATGAGTGGGTTAATTGGTGGGGATGCATTCGATCCATGGGTCAAGTCGGGCTCAATTGATATGTATTCAATCCTGGTTGGAAAAGAGGCGGAGAATTGCTTCCTGAAGTTTACTGAGCCTAGCTACTTCAAGAGAACCCGGTTTAAAACTCTGATGGTTGCTTATGGGATCTGGACAGCATTTCGCAAAAAGACCGGTCTTGGCCGGCTGAATGGCTATACTCAGCTACTTAGGAACCCCACGCTCCTTGCGGAAATCTTTGCAGATTCTATAATGGTCGAATGGGGAAGGCCCGGGATCCAGAGTCTGGCTGACATAATGGGGCCACACGGAATTGTGCTGTTTATAGATCTACAGAATGTTTATGGCATTAATAAAAGAGACTTTTTCAAGTACCTCCAAATTCGCAGTTTTTTAGGTGGGAAAAAGGGGGGACCAAGTGGATTTGGTAGAAACAATATTATGGAGGTTGTCCGAGGAGGGGCAGACTGCACTATACGGAGGTTTTATTCCGAGCTCATTTTGTTACAAAAGGATGACTTAGGAAAATATGAGAAGAAATGGGCGGATAAACTAGGTGTAGCTCATGCTGATTTCAAGACCTCATTGAAATTAGGCCAAACAACATTATGTTCAGCAGGGCTGCAAGCTCAACAGTATAAGACATTATTTTCTTTGTATTATACTCCTGCTAGGATTTCTAAATGGGGGGGACAGACGGGAACCACGTGCCCTCGATGTGACAGTGGGGACGCAGATTTAACTCATATGTTTGCGACCTGCCCTAATCTGATAGTCCTCCAGAAAGCGATAGAACAGTTTATGGATAGTGCATTGGAAATTAAAGTGACCCTGACACCGTCTATAATTCTGTTAGGTCTAAATGGTGAGGCCTGGCAAGACCCGCAGCAACACTTTATCTTTATGGCTATGGCGGTACTGCGTATCTGTATTTCTACAGTATGGATAGATAAAATATCGCCCACGTTTCAACAATGGCTTGCAAGGCTTTTATCTAGCTTTAATCTTGAAAAGGGGATTTATGAGAGGAAAGAGAAAAGAGGGAGGCTGTTGGGTAAATGTATATGGGGACCCATTTACAGATGGAAGGAAGGACGGTCTTAGTCGGCCACCGGGGCTAGGCTCCGCTCCCCTATGTGTATGTGCCTTTTTTATGGTCTAGTGAGAAGGGGGGATCGTTTGGGCAATGTTACTGTCTGGTCCCACAAATACCATTAGACGTTTACTGTTGATGCTCTCTGTATACTCTTGTGTGTTTTCCTATATGGCTGATACCTTCACCATGTTAATTTAATTTTTTTGTATAATCAAAATATGTATAGTACTCAGATGTCTGGTCTCTTTTCTGTATGGTTTTCAGCAAATGGCTGTGTTTGATAAAATATAAAATAAAAAATATAAAAAAAAAAAAAAAAAGAAGAGAACGCCGTCCTCGACCCGTCCCAATCTGGATTCCGAAGCAACCACTGCACAGAGACTGCCCTACTCGCCGCCAGAGATGACATCCGCACCCTCCTGGACCAAGGCCACTCCGCAGCCCTCATCCTACTCGACCTATCAGCGGCCTTCGACACCGTCTCCCACCGCACACTAGTCGCCAGACTACACGACGCAAGCATACAAGGAACAGCCCTGGACTGGATCCGATCATTCCTCACCGGAAGAAGCCAAAGGATCAGACTCCCACCCTTTCTCTCCGACCCCACGAAAATCACCTGCGGAGTCCCACAGGGTTCATCACTGAGCCCCACCCTCTTCAACATCTACATGGCACCCCTCGCAGCCATCGTCCAACAACACAGCCTCAACATCGTATCCTACGCCGACGACACCCAGCTCATCCTCTCCCTCACCAAAGACCCCACCACTGCCAAACTCAACTTCCAGAAAGGAATGCAAGATGTCGCAGTCTGGATGACCAACAGCTGCCTGAAGCTCAACGCCGAGAAGACAGAAGTCCTCGTCCTTGGTACCACCCCTTCTGCATGGGACAGCACCTGGTGGCCGACCACCCTCGGAAGCCCACCTACCCACTCAGACCACGCCAAGAACCTCGGCATCGTACTCGACTCATCACTCACCATGAACCGACAGGTCAACGCCGTCACCTCCAGCTGCTTCAACACCCTCTGCATCCTCCGCAAGATCTTCAAGTGGATCCCCCTGAGTCAAGGAAGACAGTCACCCACGCACTCATCACCAGCAGACTGGACTATGGAAACGCACTCTACGCTGGCATCAACAAGTCCCTACTCTGCAAACTCCAGACAATACAGAACACCGCCGCCAGACTCGTCCTCGGCATCCCCCGACACGAACACATCAGCCAACACCTACGAAGTCTCCACTGGCTCCCCGTGGAGAAATGAGTCACTTTCAAAATCCTCACTCACGCCTACAAATGCCTACACAACAACGGACCCAAATACCTCAACGACAGAATCAACTTCCACGTACCCAAAAGAAACCTCCGATCTTCCAACTTCGCACTGGCCAAAACCCCGCGCATCCACAGAGCCAGAGCAGGCGGAAGATCCTTCTCCCACATTGCAGCCAAGACCTGGAACGAGCTACCGGCAGACATCAGACGTGCCCCCTCCCTGAACACCTTCAGGAAGACCCTCAAGACCTGGCTCTTCGGCTAAACAGATCTGCGGACCCCCTCCCTCAGCACCTTGAGACCCTCACGGGTGAGTAGCGAGCTTACAATTCCCTGATTGATTGATTGAAGTGGCATAGACGGAGTTGTGTAAAGTGGAGCAGAGTGTTGTGGAGTGGCATAGAGTATAGTAGAGTGTAGTAGAGTGGAGGGGTGTAGCATTGAGCAGAGTGTCCTAGAGTGGAGTGGCATAGAGTGGAGTAGAGAGTCGTAGAATGGAGTGGCATAGAGTGGAGTAGAGTGTTGTATAGTGAAGTAAATTGGCATAGAGTGGGGTAACATAGAATGGCATAGAGTGTTGGGAGTGTCATTGATTGGAGTGAAACAGAGTAGAGTGTCATGAAGTGGAGGGTCATAGAGTGGAGGGTCATATAGTGGAGGATTGTAGAGTGTCATGGAGTACTCTGGAGTAGAGTGGAGTCGCATGGAGTAGAGTGTCAGAGTGGAGTTGCATAAAGTGTTGTGGAGTGGCATAGAGTGGAGTGGAAAGTTCTGGAGTTGCGCAGAGTGGAGTTTCATAAAGTGTTGTAAAGTGTAGTATCGTAGAGTGAAGTGTCATGGAGTAGAGTGGGGTGGAGAAGAGGGGAGTGTTCTGGACTTGAGTGTCATACAGTGGAGTGGACTGTCGTGGATTAGAGTGGAGTGTTGTGGAGTGTCGTGGAATAGAGTGCAGTGGTGTGGAGTAGCATAGAGTGGAGGGGAGTAGAGTGGAGGGTCATATAGTGAAGCAGAGTGGAGTATAGTGTTGTGGAGTGATTTAGCTTAGAGTGTCGTAGAGTGGGGAGGCATAGAGTGGCGTATAGTGCAGTGGTGTAGAGTAGAGTATTCTGTCATAGAGCAGTATGGCATGGAGTGGAGTAAAGTATAGTGGAGTGGTGTAAAGTGATGTAGAGTGACATAGATTGGAAGGGTATAGGGTGTAGTAGAGTGTCCTGGAGTGGCCTAGAGTGTTGTGAGTAGAGAGGAATGGCATAGAGGAAGTTGCATAGAGTGGAGCAGAGTATCATGGAGTTGCATGGACGTATTGGTGTGGGGTGCCATAGAGTGGAGCGGCATAAAGTGGAGTAGAGTGCTGCAGAGTGGAGTGGCATAGAGTGGAGTAGAGTGTTGTAGAGTGGAGTAGGTTGGCGTAAAGTAGAGTGGAGTGTCGTTGAGAAGAGTGTCATAGAATAGAGTGTTTATGTGTGGAGGGTTGTAGAGTGGAGGGTAGTAGATTATCATGGAGTGAAGTAGACTGGAGTAGAGTTGAGTGGCTTAGAGTGGAGCAGAGTGAAGTGTCGTGGAGTGCCTTAGAGTTGAGTAGCTTAGAATGGAGTGGTGCAGCGTGGCATGGAGTATCGTAGAGTGGAGTGGAGTGGCATAGAATGGAGGGGTGTCGAGTGGATGGGCGTAGAGTGGAGGGGCATAGAGTGGATGGGTGTCGAGTAGTTTGGAGTAAAGTGTTGTAGAGTAGTGTGGCCTAGAGTAGAGTTGAATAAAGTGTCATAGAGTGTAGTGTAGTTTCGTAGAGTGGAGTGCCACAGAGTGTAGTGTGGCACAATGGAGTGTCATAGAGTGGAGTGTCGTAGAATGAAGTGTTGTACTGCGGAGTGTCGTTGAGTGCAGTAGAGTAAATTGGAGGAGAGTAGAGTGGAGTGGCAGAGCATAGAGTGGAGGAAAGTATAGAGTGGAGTAAAGTGTTATAAAGTGGCGCAGAGTGGAGTAGTGTGGTGTGGAGTAGATTAGGGTGCTGTGGAGTACAGTAGAGTAGAGTGGCATGGAGTGGAGTGGAGTGAAGAAAAGTGTCATAGAGTAGAGTGTCATAGATGGAGTGTTGTAGAATGGAATGCCGTAGAGTGGAAGGGCTTAAAGTGGAGGGGCATGGAGTGTTGTGGTGTAGCGTGGAGTAGAGTGGCATAGAGTGGAGTGGAGTAGAGTGGCAAAGAGTGGGTGATGTAGAGTGGAGTAGAGTGGCATAGAGTGGAGTAGAGTGGCATAGAGTGGAGTAGAGTGGAATAGAGTGGAGTAGCTCAGAGTGTCATGGTGTGTCGTAGAGTGGAGTGGCATAGTGTGGAGTGAAGTAGAGTGGAGTATCATAGGGCAGGGTGGTGTAGAGTGGAGTAGAGTGGCATAGAGTGTAGTATAGTGGCATAGAGTGAAGTGGCACATGCCATGCTACCCGGATCCATTGAAATAGTCTGTGAAGAGTATGTAGGAGTCCAAAACAACTCCCACACACAGCATTTACCTGGTCCTGCATTGAAAGAAAGTCTACAATCAGGAAGCCCACATTTTTAGTAACCCTTTTTTAGCCTTGGTGCAAGGTCTAACAACAAGGGTCACCAGAAGTCATTCCAGACTTTGCAGGCCCCACCAAAAAGCAGAATTTCAGTTTTGTCTGCATTAAGTTTCAGACAGTGTGCCTGCATCCTACTTGCAACTTCTGAAAGACAGCATACTAGCTTCCCTTGTGTATCAGTATGTCTGTCATTGATGGAAATAATAAGCAGATTAGCATCCACAGAAGTAAGGATCTCAAACCCCCCAAGCCTTGACAAAGCCCGCCAAGGGTGACATATAGACATTGAACAAAGTTGGGCTCAGGGAAGACCCCCTGAGGAAACCCACAGTGTAACAGCTGTGGGCTAGATTTAAAAGGATGTAGGGGTAGCTGTACCAAATGAGATTTATTGCTCAAAAGCGAGCCAAATCACTGCAGTGTATTTGAATGCAGGCCAGTTTTATGCAGCCTCCATAGCAAAAGGCGGTGCGACACAGTGACGAAAGCAGCAGAAAATTCTAGGAGGATGAGGCCAAAGACCTGATACTGTCCGATACTGCCAGCAAGGTAGATTCAGTACTGTGTTTAGCTCTGAATCTCGATTGAGAAGGAGCCAGCAGATTGTTACTCTCCAAATAGTGAGATAGTTGGATCTTAACTAATCTTTCCATCACCTTCGCCATATATGCTAACAATAAAATAGGGTGACAGTTGAACAAAATAGAAATATCTGCACTAGCTTTCTTCATCAACAGCAGAACCAGCGCGTGCTTCCAGGCTAATGGAAACTTCGCTTCCTTCAAAGATTTATCCAAAAGCAGTGTTAAATATGGACTTAAAATAGGGGACAAACGAGCATAAATGAACTGCACGCAATGGTCCAACGGTGAACCTGATTTCACCCCTACATTTGTCTTTTCCACCATCTAAAAAGTTATCTCAGAGAACCCACCCAGCAGAAGGAGTAAACGATTGTAATTAAAACTTGGCCCCTCCCCAGAGCAATATGTTTGAGGTAAACAGAGGTGTTGAATGTAGTTTTCAGTGGTTTGTTAAGGTGGTATTATATGCGGTTTGATAAGTATTGTATGATTTGTTTTGATTGGTTGGGGTGCGGAGTGGATACAAGGGAGGGATGGGCACAGACCCCCTGACCCGTGAAGCAATTGAAGTGCCCACTGTGCTCACCTGCTGCTCGTCCTTTATAGTGCCCCCAATTTATGCAGGCTGGGCACCAAGAGAGGAAAAGTGATTGTGTAGGAGATACTTCTAAGGTCGATTGTATTTTTCACAAAAGAAGCAGGCAAAAAATATCTAAGAGGCAAATTAAGCACTGTTCCAAGGCATCTCTCATTAGCTGGTATTGGCTAGAGATGCTCACCTTGAGCCTCCTGGGCACTTTACAAATGGCAGTTTTTGGGTAATGATGGAGTTAG
This sequence comes from Calotriton arnoldi, assembly GCA_963921515.1. Classification (NCBI taxonomy): domain Eukaryota; kingdom Metazoa; phylum Chordata; class Amphibia; order Caudata; family Salamandridae; genus Calotriton; species Calotriton arnoldi. The sequence continues at coordinate 922,296 of CAWUFW010000465.1, forward strand.
GGCAGGGGGCCTTTTGTCTAGATCTCATGAACCTGTGAACGTTCTTGTTGGCCAGCACCTCTGAAACAGAAGAGCGGGACCAGGTGCAGTAGTATCCTTGTTACCCAGTAAGGAAAGGTACGTACGTTTTTTAGTAATTGTAAGTATGTTCTTTAGCATTCAGAATAAACCATATAAACTGTTGTGCGAAAGACTTATTCAAATATACTCATTTTTAAATTCCTTTGAAAAAAGAATTGTTCAAAAATCTTATAACCATCTCTGAAAGCCTTACACTCCACAGGAAAATAAAACATGAACAAAGGCCTCTACATGTAAACCACACAGACAACATAGTCCCCAGTTATGAGATGAGCGTAACAGAAGTGCCATATGGAATTCCAGTCTGCTCCACCATGAGTGAGTGGTTGTTCTCACAGCTGGTTAAGACCGGTTTTTAAATCACTTTGGGAAAGGGCTACATCTCAACATGAAGCCATCTTCCTGATCCTCAGCTATGGCACCAGGGGGTCATATTGTAGTCTCTCTTACCCACCACCACCTCCACACCATCCTCTCTTTTACCCCCCACTCCGCAGTACCTCCACCCCGCTCACATTTACAATCTGTTCAAAGCACGCCTCTCCCAGCAGAAAAGGAAATAATACTGTGCAGAATTCGACCTGGTAAAAACCAGGTCTGCTTGGTTAAAATGTGTGCCTAAATTGCATTTATATAGCGCTTACTACCTCTGAAGAGGTGCCGAAGCTCTTTACAGCGACTAGCATGCAACCTGAGAACCCAAAGTTAGTGGTCGGTCCATTGGTTATTGGGGATAGTGTTGCATGCTCATGCCATACATTCATGCCAGGTTCTTTGTGGTACATTATTGACACAGATGTGATCATTAGAGGGGGCTATATGAGAAGCAATTGCTTGCTGGAATTAATAAGATAGTTATGGTTTTTAAAGAGCTTAAGACAGATAGGCATGGGATTTCAGAGGCAGGCAAAAAGAAGAATCGAAACAGTGGTGCCCCTAACAAAAGGGGGGATGGAAGTAAATAAAAGTTTGATATAATGTCAATTTTTCATGCAGGATTTTGAGGAATATAGCAGGTGGACATTTTTGCATGCAATTTGTGGACGTAACCCTGTTGAAAAAAACACTTTGAAATTCTGCTCCTACGAAATGTAGCTTACACAATCTTTGCAGAGGCGACACAGATATTTGCAACAGTGAAAAGGAAGCCCAGTGCTTGTTGAGACCCTTTTACTGTCAAGCAGTGCGACAAATAAGCACATTCTGCTACCCAGTGATGTGGGCATTCCATGGGCATTAACTTACAATTGCATGGTATGGGTGGGGTGTTACTGCACAGTATCCATTTTAAGGGATGTAAATTTACCTCTCCACCAGCATGGTGTAACTTGTAATTGGGGCCACATTCTCTAAATCCTGGGTAACTTTAGAAGTTTTCCTTTAAGAATTAGATTGTGAAAGAGGCTGAATCTCATCCGCATTCTTGAAAATGGTCATACAGAGTGAGTGCATCGCTTAGAAGGGAAAATACAACTTACCCACGTTTTTGGTAGATAGATAACACAAACTTGTTGTGTGCATTAGGGTTTGACTTGCCTGCTAATGCATGCCTTAAACAATGGCCTGGTCCTCACACCATCATCAAACAATACCACCAGCCCCTAGAGCTTAAGTTAGTACTCACAAACAGGTGTATATATTCATTCTATATATAGGCAAATGATTGCAGGCTACTTCTTTAATATTCCAGTTTGCCAATGTCTCTGACAGCGACCCAAAGAGCAAAGTGCCTAACTAGAACAAACTGAATAATTTGTGCTCTACTGGAAATCATGTTTAGGTCTCACCCACCGAACGACATATTGTGAACTTGCAGTAGGCTTACAGCTGCCCGCTACTTACCATTAGTTGGCTTTATTGCCACTCTCATTTGCTTGGTTCTTATTAGATGGCTTGCTTTCCTCTTCTTGTATTTGTTCCTCCACTGGAGCATAGCCTCTTTACAAACCTTATGATTGGCTGACTTGTATCTTTTCACTGCTCACTTTTAGGCAGCTATTTTTTTCTTTTTCATTCAGCACTCCATAAGAGTGTATGTGTTTTTTAGCTCTCTCCATCATGTGCTGCTTGCCCTCTCATTTACCCACACCGACTGTGTTGTCCCCACCCCTTCCAGCTTATCTGTAAAAGCCCAAAAATAGGGATATTTCTGTTCAGGAATGGCTGTAATGCAGTCTTTAATGGTTGTTTTTGTTTTATCTCTTGGATTCCACATATTGCATGAAACCCAAAGCTGTGGCACACAAAGGCTTTAATGGCGCTGGCAGGAGGCCTTCTGCTGCCATCAAAGCAGAAGGTCAGCTTTGCATTCCACTTTTCCTGGAGGCCTATACATCTGCTCTTGGGGCAAATACCGAGGACCAAATGGCCAAATACTGTGAAAAATAACTTAGGCATTGGCAAGCATTTCCCTTTACATTCTGACACTTCCTTACACTTTTTTTCAGAGCAGACTGTGTGAAAAGTATTTGGAAAAAAGCCATGCCATTTATAAAGATTAAAAACACTGTAATCAATGTACTGTTTTGAGAAACCATAAGATGTCTGCTTTTCCTGCAGTATTTCTTAAATGTTTTTTCAATTTTTTTTCTTTTTTAAAAAATACTTTGCAGACAAACATTAGCAAATCCAATAGCTCGGCACTCATAAAGGTGACACCTATTGGCTTTGCCAATGTTTGTTATGGTCTGCAAGTACAAGTACAGGTTTGTGCTTGGAAAAAGTATCCACGATGACTGTTGAGGAAACTCTATGCCAAAGGGTCTGTATTTAGTCGCTGCTTCGAGTCTATGACTGTCAATATTCTAAAATACATTTTCTCTTGCCTGATTGGAAAGGATGGAAAACTAGTGGCCCTAAAATCAAACATAGTCCGCATAACACATGGCTAGTATTCTTGCTGGTCCAAGTCTTGGGGGTTGCTAATTGTAAATGTCAAAGAAGAAAAGAAACTACTGTTGAAGATGTTAAATAAATAAGAGGCCAACAAGCACCCTTGCCTAACTGGAGTAAGCATACAACCAGTTAGCGTTATCAGCACAAGACACTGAATTAAGAATTGCTCAGGCCATAACATGACTTTTTGACAGAATGTCTACCAAATTAGGCAGTGCTCCCATATTTAGCAGTTTAGTCCATAAGCTAGCTCTTGGTACACAGTCAAGGATAATGGAATGATCTATGAACTACCAACGCAAAGGTGCATCTCCATGAATATGAGTCCATCTTAAAAATAGAGCAAGTGATTTAGCATAGTGCATTACAGCAAAGCCTTCCATAAAGCAGGATTATGTCACAGCTATTTGTCCATTTCATTAACTAGGTCACAATGATCTGGCCAAAGATCTTCCTTGAAGGATGCCCCATCGCCAATTGTTGATAGTGAACATTTATTTATTAATAATCTTTATTGCCCTAGTCTAAGCCGTCCTTATAAAAGTCCATTAAGTGTTGCGGCCCTGCCTCCCCTGGGCAAGCCTCTTATTCAAGTTGTGTATACACTACTCTAAAGTAAGTTTTCAATTTTTGGCAATTCCTTAGTATTACGCTATAAAGAACCGCCCTCCTGCCTTTAACTTCCTGCTACATCCAAAATTATAATTCATGTTGCAGATGTCTTTAGGGGTGGGAGGGAGGATGCTTTACTGCTACGAAGAAGACTTAGACTAGGGTAATGAAGTTTACCAATAAGTACACTTTCATTACCCCACTGTCCATCCTCCTTACCACAGTCCATTACGTGTTAAGGATTTACCCATACATTATACAACACAGTAACACGAAAATATCAATGCTTCAATGACAAAACTTGAATCCAGAAATGTTTTAATTGCTGACTTTATCACTTAAATGCCAAAATGTTCCCAATCATTGAAAAAGAGATCCAGGTGATAATGTGTAATGTGACAGGTATATATGTGGGGTAAACAGGTTGGCTGTCCTGCATATTTCTTACAATGGTACCCCTGCAGCCTCTGCCCAACTAGTCCCTTCTGCCCTTGTAGATCTTCCTTTAGTTAGTTGGGCGAAGAGGTAGAAAAAGGTGGCGTTGGACTGATAACCTCTTCAATGTTAGAAACCTCTGCCTATGTGGCTGGAAAGGAGATATCAAATTTACAGATACTCCCAACACCATAATTTTCTGCAGAACTATCAGGAGGAGGGGAATTAGAGTGAAAGCATAGAGCAAACCCTCTGACCATGGAAGTATTAGTACAACCACTACTGAGGCTATTTGACACTCCAACTGTACGGTGCAGCTACTGGAGCTAATACCATGTTAAATACCCTTGGGAATAGAGACAGTCCATAAGGCAAAGCTTTGGACTGGAAGTGGAGATTTCCAATTCAAATCCTAGGTATTTTTGACTGTGTAGATTTATCAGCACGCGAAGGTACGCATCTTGTAAGTCCAAGGTTACCAGAAGATCCTCCTTCTGAAATTGAAGGGATGACTGCCTGTAAAGTCAACATCTTGAAATGTACATATTAAACAAATTTGCTTAGTTCTCTCAGATCCAGAACTGAACAGTATTCTCCATTGGCTTTGGGGCCTGAAAGAGAATGGAATAAAAGCCTTCAAACCAATCTGACTATGGGGGTAGCTCTATGACTCCCTTCTCTAGCAGATACTTACACTCCTGCGAACATTGCATGTCAGTTGTGTTTTGTCTTTGGTCATTGGGTTCCTACCAACCATGGTTCTGGAGGATGATCGTTGAATTCTATTATGTACCCCACCTTGACGATGGATAGAACCCATCTGTCCTTTGCAAGCTCTTCCCATTGTGGAAAAAGGGTTTTAGTCTTCCTCCCATCATAAAGCACTGGTAGTCGGTATTTTGGTGTTTGTTGCTGATTTTGAGGAGTCGGTTGTCTGGATCTTTTAGGCAGCACAGCTCCCTGACCTCCAGAATGGCTACGAACAGGACATTTCCTTTACTGTAACCCTTACATTGTTTTCCTTTGGCTAAATAATTCTTTTAAAGAATTGGGCCTCAAGGGCTGCAACATCTTGTCTCAGCCAATTTCTGTACTATGTCATTTAGTTGCGAATCAAATCATTTATTGCCCATGAATGGAAGCTTGTGGATAAGTGCTCTTTGTGAAGGGTCTAACTTCCACAATTGTAGCCTCAGCAGTCTTTTTCCTGCTATTGCGGCGACTGCTGAATTTGCAGAGGTCCATAGCATATTAAACGCTACATCAGACAGAAATTGGGATGATAGTTCTATATGTCCCAAGATGCTTGTGGGGTCACCACCCTTTTGCAAACAGTCAAATAGCTACTACAAGTCTTTTAAAAGGGCCAGAGTTATATATGCTATGTAAGTTGCTGCCCCCAAGGAAAAGTTAGAACTTTCATGGATCTTTTTAGTGAACTTTCCATTTTTCAGTCTATTGGACCTGCTAACATTGATTCTTCTGATGCCAGTGATTATGAGGATGCCATACTGGCTAGAACGAAATCCACCTTTGTTTCAAAATCTTGCAATGGATCTATTATAGATAAAAAAAATTGAAAAGCAGTCTCATCAATGTCCTTTCACTATTTAAGCACCATATTATTTACTATCTCATGAAATGATAAATTGTCTGGAAGAGGAGCATTACATTGTGCCAAAAATCATTTTGCGTTGTTTCCTTAGCTGGAACACATATTAGTTCCCAAACATCTTTCAGCATTTTTTGCAACTGAGGACATTGAACACACTTTCCCCTGGAATCTCCTTCGTGATCACCCTTGTAATGTTTTTTGTCTCTTTCATGAAGGTTCTTCCAATGCTCCACTCACTGATTCTGCAATTATGGTCTCTAAATGAGACCTACCAATGGTGAACACCTCTTTCTCCTGCTCTCCCCAGGAGATACATAATGGTGTTTCTCTGTTGCATTTGTCACCATCATTGCTCCCATACGCCCTCTCTAAAATATGTGTTTTTTGTTTATCTACCTTCTCCTGCCAATCAAGAACTCTTCTTGCGAGAATTCCCTGTTAATAAGAGATGACTGTGCATGCCGCCTTGTGTGTGTGCCTGAATTGGTACCACACAGGACCAGAATACCCTAGATGTCGGGTGACCAAATAGCGTGCTAAGTTTGCCACCATGCTTCAGGTGCCTACTAAGGCATCTGGGTGACAGAAGCAATCCCCAGTGCTGCACTAATCCTGCGCCTGCTTTGCCAGGACGCATACCCAAGTAATGGATTAATAACTCATCTTACTTTAGGGTAGTGTGTTTATTTGGCAGGAAAACAAGGAGAAAGTTATGGGGAGGTCTCGGCTCCAGATGGCGCGCATGTGCTGTCCCGAAAAAGACTTGTTGTATGTACTTTGGGGACCTCAGTCTGCCCATAGACGTGTCATTCGCTGGCTCCCTCATCGCTCCATTATTCATTCTCCCCATTTGCCCATGGCATGCATGCGTCATGCCTCTTCCTGTCTTTAGCAATCCATGAGAGCAGTGACCAATTTCTGCGAAACATACGCAAGGGCCATTTTAAGACATTGCTTCAAGACTAACCCTGGGGCGTAGTTCGCGTAGTAGCGCTACGCGTAGCTACGCGAAGTGCACTTCGCGAGCTACGCGTAGCACTACGCGAACTGCGTAGTGCGGTAGGAAATGCTGTTCGCAATGATTGCACAGTGCCGGATGCTTGTCCGCACTGTGCAATCATTGCAAACGGCATCTTGCACAGTGCAAGTGGTCGTTTTCTGCCGCTCGAGTAGATTTGTACTCGAGCGGCAGTTTTCTCAACGCGGACTGGTAGTTTCTCATCGCGAGCTGTCGTGAGCATACGCGACCAGTCGCAATGAGAAACCTGACCTCCCCGCGTTGAGAATCTCGCCGGGAGGTTTATTTTCCACGCTCGCGATCGGCAACTTGATGTTGCTGATCGCGAACGAGGAAAAAGTCTCGCCGGGATGTCATTTTGCTCGCGGTCGCCAACTTGACGTTGAGGACCGCGAGCAAGCAAAAAATGCCCGCTAGGCTACGCATTTTTGCAATGTGCTACGTGCAATTCGCGTAGCGCGTAGTTGCGCAAACTACGCAAACTACACGAGCGTAGCGTAGTTTTCCGCCCAGGCCTATTCAAGACTACTTTTTTATTTCTTTAAGAGCGCTTTTCACAGCGCTACTCTTTTTACTCGCACCGTTCTTTGTTACCTGCATATGTTGCCTCGTTATTTCATTATTTCTCTTTGCCTCTCACAATCCCTCTATGTTGCTCTCTCACTCCCTGTTCTTTCATTGTCTGTTGTTGCATCCTTTCTCTCTCCCACTATCTTTATTTTTTGCAGTTTTTTATGGTGCTAACTCAACCCAAAGAGATAGGAGCACTTTACATGAGCACGAATTACATTTCACACGGATGCATTCATTTTTTGGTAGCCTCACAGAGATTGTGATTTGCCCAGAATCACAGGATGTTGAGTCGACCATCAGATTCAAACCTGGTTCCCAAGCCCCAAAGTCGGCAGCTCTGGGCGTTACACCACATCCTCTCTCCAGCAGTTGGACAATGATCAGTACTTTGATCAGTAGTTTTCACAGGGTTCATTACGTGCCTTTCCTTTCTGCTGTTACTCACGCTGCACTTTTCTTCAGTAGTGAAACTCTTTGTTCTTGAAACTCAAAAATAAAAAAAAACACACATATTAGTTTGAATCCGTTCTAAGCAGGCAACTGCTATCTTCATAGTTGAACAGCAATAGGGCAGTTCACATGTCATTGTTTTTTTTATCATTTTCGCTTTGTTCACTATGTATCAAACAACAAAATTTCAAGCTCGGGTCATTTCCCTTTAATATGTGACAACAGCAAAACATACCGGACAAGGCAATAGCATTGTTTTCTGTAAGATCCCATGTACAACATTGAAATAAATATTTCTGAACACTGACGGCACTCCCTCTCAGTCTCTGGATTCGCCTGAACTAGGCTGCATGGATCCTTTGCAGCCATGGGTGTGCGCTTCGCAGGGACAGCAGCAGCACCTAGGGAAGGACGGAGCTTGACAGAGAAACCCCCAGGATCATGTTTTATGTCTGTACATCTTGGTGCCTCTACAATACCTATGCGCGTTGATGGGGCCATAAAATAAGCACATTATGAGAAATACAAGTAAGCAGGAGCCCCGTTGCTGCAAACATTAGTTTTATGTCAAGTAATGCTAGACATATGTACCCAGCCTTGAATTTGGAGGGAGGCATGGTGGAAGCATATTTTACATTGAATTCGACAATCACAGCTTTATATACATATAGCATGCATAAAACAACACCCTTTATCTATCTAACTTTTTACCTATCATCTATCTATCTATATATTTATCTATCTTTTAACTATCTATCTTACATCAAAACACATACTGTTTCATATCTTCCCAGATTTTCTCAGCTTGTTTTTTTGCACAATCCGATGGTAATGGAGCGCTTGTTCTGTCCTCCATTTTGGCATAGTGCTAAGACTAGTTGATGGTTTTGGAGTGCTTTGAGTGCTTACCAGTTACATTATAGAAAAAAACAGAGAGGGACTCCTTTACACCAAAGGGATAGGGTTCAAATAATCATGTAAAAAAGAAGGGTTTCCTTTGGAAAACTTTTTTATAATTCGTAAACCTAAAATGACACACATTCATCTAGTATTCCTCACACTCAAAACCCAAGAGGGGAATCAAATCTTTAAAGCAAGGACAAAACAGGATAAGCAAAATTATTTAAAAAATATATGTAAATTTATTATGTGAATTAAAAACAAATACATGCAGGTAACTTATCACAGATAAAAGGAATCATTAAAAATTCATAAATCTTGGAAGTATAATAACTTCAAAAAGCTACATAAAAAATATATATCACTACGTCATACATAAACAGAGACAAAACATTAAACATACATGAGAGAGTACACAAAAGAGACAATACAATTTGTCATCAAAAGATGCACATCCGTGTACAACACATTAAAACCTGGAACTCGATCAGACGTGCCCTATTATTTATCTGTAGTTCCAGTTGTTACATGGATTGTGTGAGGAGCGTCGACGCGTTTCGATGGAAAACTTTCAATTTAGACCATCTTTTTCAAGACCAGTTTTTGACTCTCATAAAACATATGCGTTGCCAATAATAGACAGAAATCCCTGCATAAAAAAGCACACATATAAATGCACAGAAATAACGCCATGTGATTATTCTAAATGTCATATGAATCCACGAAGAAAGTATTGTACATTTGTTCCAAATGGCTAGATTGATAACACAACCTTCATTTATATCACATAGATACACTTCTGAAATCTATACTACACAGTTTTGTCCTTATTACTGAAAAAACACAACCCAAAAGAACCTAGAGTTGTTTAAATTCTCAAATCCTAGAATGTCATTGTTTTGACCAAGGGCTCAAACATACACACTCTTACCCCACTCCTGAGGTATTCATTCACTCCTAGATCAACTTAATTCTTAATATAAAATGACATATTTAATTGTCCCCGACAGGGGCCTATTATGACAATGCATCTTGCATTCTAGGAAAAAGAAACCTGCTAAGAGGGGTGGTATCTAGATAAATTGAAGAAACTCACCCCAACTTCCTTTTGTAACCTCGTTCTCTAATTTAAACTATTCATGAGGTAGTTGTAAAAATGCTAATAACATAGAGACTGCTGTAGGATAAGGACTCCCTTCCACTGTCAATTCATCCTCTATTGTTGGTCAGAGCATATCTATTAATACAAATAGGTTTAAAATTTATCTCCAAACGCTACTGAACACTTCATTTTATTAGTTTTAAGAATTGTGAAGCTGGAATATTCTTAGTTGTAGTTTAGGTTCTCACCTTCTCCTATATAGAGGATGGAAAAAGTCACTCAAAGTTTTCATATTCTGGTTTCTTAGTCTATGGCTTCTCTTAGGGGGCAATGTAGTACAGCTGCCACCCTCCAGTCACCAGGTATGTCCTTGGGTGTCTCGTAATCTAAAATGAGGATATACACACCTTCAATATACCTAGTTACATCTTAAAGCTAGAACTGATAGTACCCGTATCCACCTCTGTCTCACAGTACTCCACATACCTGTCAGAGGGTGGCTTGTCTCAAGGAGCCTCCCTGCATTTGTAGCACCAGGCTTATATGGTTGCAGCTGGACCCTTCATAAATTGGGTCTGTAAGAATCAAAAAACAAATTCGGAAGAAGTACACACTCCACCAGATCAAACTTCTGGTAGATCCCATTTGACCCAAAGTCCACGTATAGAATTTAAACATCGTGGTAATTTGAGATGTGACCCTCTAATGGCTCAAAGTTATAGAATATTATGGTGTTGTAATCCTATATATATCCCTGGCCTGCAGGAAAAGATCCTCCTCGGGCCACTCCCCAAGATAAAGCTTGGCCTGTGTTACAAGCCTTTCTTTAAACATTATAATGACTTAAACTAAAATAAGATAAAATGAAACCCTCTATTGTCCTTATCTATTGAGCTCTTAGGGACCCATTCACCTATGGTTATAACTAACCCGTATAACATAGTCTTTCCCCGGCATTACCCATATCTCGAGGTACATACCTGTTGAACCGCTAATACGTCAAGCGTGGTCTCCGTATAAGATTTCAAACAACTTACTAGCTTCCAGTTGCCTGAATATATATATATATGCAAGGCGGTTTAAAATTCGAATCTCGCCTATCGTGGCCTTTCTCGTGTTCGTTAGAGATTGGGAACACCTGTATGCCCGCTCGCGAGTCCCGCATCGTTTGTTAATCCCGGAAGTAGCTCCAACATAGAAGACATACTTCTCCGGGTCTGAACGGGTAGATTTTGGCCCCCATATTGGAGTGTGCAAGGGAAACGTAAACCCCCTCGTTTGCGTCTTTACAGTGTCACCTATTCAAGGGCAAAACATTTTTTTTTATACCTTAATATCAACGGAGTCTGTCAGGAAGGCCTTAAGGGTAACGACTCCTAATATCTACTGTTGTACCTAATTATCAATTCCATATCTCTCTTTATAACATGTTAGAGTAAACGAGCACATGGACTCCTATGTATATAAATGTAGCACAGCGGGGGAGTAAGTCGTCTATAGCTACCAGTCCTACAATGTAGATAGAGGTCACCTATTAACCAGTCATCAATGGACAGATATGTATAAAGTTATTACATAGCTGACCCTACAAGGGAATATTAGAGTGTGTCCCTAGAAAATATATGAGAACAGATCCTTCACCACTGGAAGGGCGACTCATATAAGCACTCCAACGCGAAGAATTCGCTTTAAAAAAATTATTAAATCTCCATTAATTGTACTTCATTGTGATTTATTTACAACGTGTTTCATTCGTGGAAATCATCCAATCATTTGTTCAAAACTGTATGGTTTCAGTCTTCAATATAGTACTTCTAATGCAATATTGTACATCCAATGCTGATTCACAGGACTTTAAATTCAAATCCCCGATGCATTTCGGGACCAGCCCTTCTTCAGGGGGTTCTCCCTGTGAAAAATTTTTCAAAATCTGGCGTGCTCCATTTACAAGCTCGCGACGTTGATTCTGCTCAGACACGGTGAAAATATATCACACTTGGATTCTAGGGTCTATATACGTTACCAAAACATCTAGAGGAAGAAACATAATGGAAGGGGTAAAGGTGTTTATCAAAAGGTGCTTAATGTGAAATCTATTTACATAATGAATGCCATCCAATTCTCTCTAGAATTCAAGCCTTTATTAATGGTGTCCAATTTGCACATGTACCATTGTTCCCTCTTTTTTCTGGTTTTGTCCGTGTTCCCTCCTAGTCTGTTAATCTTGATTTTTTCCAAAATATACCATTTAAAGTCATCACAAGTATGATTCAATCTAGAGTAATGCTCAGTAAGTGGTGCATTTTCTTTTTTAGTGCGTATCGCAGATTTGTGTTCCAGTAGTTGGAGTCTCAATTCCCGACTTGTCTCGCCTACGTAGCCTAAGCCACATGGGCAGATCAAAAGATAAACTAGATTTTTACTGCGACAGTTGTTTAATGACGTAGCAGTCAAAGTAGTACTATTAAAACAGAAGCTCTTAGTCACTATACAGTTGTTACAAATGGAGCAATTCCCACATTTGTGGTTTCCTACTGCCTTCTTGTTGTTGCAAGCGATCTGTGTGTTTTCCTCAACTGTTTTATATGTATTCACTAGGGAGTTTCGGATATTTCTATTGCGCCTAAACGCGAAGAGGGGTTTATCTATTCTGTGTTCTCGACCCTCATTGAGAATTTTCCAATTTCTATTAACTATGTTTTTCACCTGATTACTCATATTGGAGAACTGGCTAACAAATACCACTTTCTTCATTTCCTTCTTCTTAGTTCTGTTTGTATTCATATTGAGCATATAATCCCGATCATAAAATCTAGCTCGCTTGAAGGAGTTCATGATCAATTTTTTGGGGTTGCCCCTATCTCCTAATTTCTTTTTGAGTACTTCAGAATGAATACAGAAATCCTCAACCGTGGTGCAATTTCTGCGGGGACGCAGAAATTCGCCAAAGGGAACATTGTCTCTTTGTGATTTAGGATGATTGCTCCCATAGTGGAGAAGTGTGTTTTTGTCAGTTGGTTTGGTGTATAACTCAACTCGCAAACCATTCTCACTACTTTTTATGCAAATATCAAGGAAATTGATCCTCGTATTGCTCCATTGTGCTGTGAACTTGAGGTTATTATCCCCCAAGTTCAGCCATTCAATGAATTCACAAAGGGCCTCCGGGGCACCATTCCAGATAAAAATGCCATCAATGAAACGGTACCAATGGCTGACATTCTCGAAGAATGGTGCCATTTCATTGAATACATGTTTCTGCTCAAAATCACTAACGTACAAGCATGCTAGGCTCGGAGCACAGGTAGCCCCCATGCTGGTCCCCTTCACTTGTTGAAATAGGTCTTCTTTAAAGAGGAACAGGTTATTTTTGAACACCATGGTGACACAGTCCATAATAAATTCTTTGTTGCCACCCCCTAGATCTTCAGTGTCTAATGTGGTTCTTACTACTCTAATAGTATCGTCTTGGGGGATATTGGTATACAGGGCTTCAATGTCAAGGGTAACCAAAAGCTGGGTCACCCCATTGAAGCCCATCCCCTCAAACATAGAGATCGCGTGAGCAGAGTCTCGTAAATATGATCTTTGTTTCCAGACTAAAGGTTTAAGGAAAAAGTCTGCATATTTGCTTAATGGTTCTAGAATAGACCCAATACTGCTAACGATTGGTCTCATGGGTGGATCTTCAATATTTTTATGGATTTTAGGGAGACCGTATATAGCGGGTGTAATTGGATTGGTGCTATATAAAAATTTGTATTCATCCTCGCAAATCCATTCCTCTGTTTTGGCCAATTCTAAGAGGTTATAAACCTCTCTCTTAGTTTGTCATTGGCTGAGTGTGGAACTCGCCGATAGTGATCCTGTACATTTAAGAGATTCTCCATTCTCATATTGTAATCTGTACTGTTAAAAATCACCACCCCTCCGCCTTCATCGGCAGGTTTGATGGTGATACTGGGGTCCTCGTTTAACTTTTGTAGTGCTTCTCTATGGTTCTTAGAAAGGTTGTTGATTTGTTTCCGAGGTTTAGCGAACATGTTTTTGATTTCAATTTCAACTGTTCTCTCAAAAATCTCAATATTTTTATCAACTTGATTTAATGAAGGGGTAAAAGTTGATTTACATTTGACCCCTGATACATTTATGCTCAGAAAGTATTCCCTATCTTCAAAGAAGTTTTGTAATCTAATCTTTCTAAAGAATAGTTTGAGATCCTTCTTGAATTCAAACTTGTTTAACGGGGCAGTTGATACAAAGCTGAAACCTTTCTTGAGTACTTCTTTTTCTGTCATGGAAAGGTTTCTAGAAGAAAGGTTTATGATGGGAAATTTCTCTATCTCCAATACCTGCGATTTCTGGTCTTTAGAAAGTCCTGTGGGGGGTAGTTTCTTACTGGTTCCCCCTGCCCGTAGTTCCTGTAATTCCTTTGATCTCTTTTTTGGCGTAGCCCTAAAAAAGATTCCGAAAATAGAGGACGAATTGACAGTGGAAGGGAGTCCTTATCCTACAGCAGTCTCTGTTATCAGCATTTTTACAACTACCTCATGAATAGTTTGAATTAGAGAAACAACTCTAGATTCTTTGGGTTGTGATTTTACAGTAATAAGGACAAAACTGTGTAGTATAAATTTCAGAAGTGTATCTATGTGATATAAATGAAGGTTGTGCTATCAATCTAGCCATTTGGAACTAATGTACAATACTTTCTTCGTGGATTCATATGACATTTAGAATAATCACATGGCGTTATTTCTGTGCATTTATATGTGTGCTTTTTTATGCAGGGATTTCTGTCTATTATTGGCAACGCATATGTTTTATGAGAGTCAAAACACTGGTCTTGAAAAAGATGGTCTAAATTGAAAGTTTTCCATCGAAACGCGTCGACGCTCCTTACACAATCTATGTAACAACTGGAACTACAGATAAATAATAGGGCACGTCTTATCGAGTTCCAGGTTTTAATGTGTTGTACACGGATGTGCGTCTTTTGATGACAAATTGTATTCTCTCTTTTGTGTACTCTCTCATGTATGTTTAATGTTTTGTCTCTGTTTATGTATGACGTAGTGATATATATTTTTTATGTAGCTTTTTGAAGTTATTATACTTACAAGATTTATGAATTTTTAATTATTCCTTTTATCTGTGATAAGTTACCTGCATGTATTTGTTTTTAATTCATATAATAAATTTACATATATTTTTTAATAATTTAGCTTATCCTGTTTTGACCTTGGGTTAAAGATTGGATTCCCCTCTTGGGTTTTCAGTGTGAGGAATACTAGATGAATGTGTGTCATTTTAGGGATACGAATTATAAAAAGTTTTCCAAAGGAAACCCTTCTTTTTACCAGTTACATTACACAATGACACATTCATTGTTGTAGGCAGGGGAAGAGCAAGTGATTTGCCCAAAATTACAAATTGTTCAGCCAACCCCGAGATTCAAACTTGGTTCCCCAGTTCCCCTGTTGGCAGCGCTGGCCATTATGCCGCATTCCTGCTTCACTTCAAAGGTCCTAAACTGTTTCTTACTATCACTTCCACATTTGTTCAGCAAGACCCCATCAACATAGAACAAGGATTGGCACTTTATAAAAAACATTTTTTTAACTTTAATCATCGTCCGTGCCCAAAACCACGTCATCCTGATGATAGCTTGGTTGCTTTTGTGAACGTGCCATACTTCGCTCCGGTTGCTAGGGGGGAGCCAATCAGGAGGCAGGGGGAGGAGTCAGCAGAACTCCAAACCCACTTAATGCCGGCCTCAGTGTGAGTGAGCTCACAATAGCAGCAGCGTTGTTCCTTGTACTCCGTGCCAGACTTTTAAAGCATTTTGCACTTTATTTTACAAATTTTAAAAACTTTAATAATCGTTTATGCCCAAAACCTTGTTGTCCTTCTGATAGCTTGGTAACTTTAGCGAACGCACCATACTTTGCTCCGGTTGGTAGGGGGGAACCAATCAGGAATCAGGGGTAAGAGTCAGTAAGAGCTCCGAACCCACTAGATGCCAACCTCAGTGTGAGCGCACAATGAATGTGCACAGCCGGTGTGCCTCTGGTGTGCCAAAGGCAAGCCTAAGTCAACCACAACTGCACCCGTCCACGTCTGATCCACGGCCTGCGTCAGCCACTATGTCCAGATGAAACCAGGTAAAGCCCTTTCCTCTGACTTCCTTCATGGCCTTAGGAGACAACCCATGGTCAACTGTCATACATGGGAACCAGCACCTTTAATGGTCCCAGTTACATGCATTGCCTGCATGAACAAGTTTGGTTGTTTTAGAGCCGCCTCTGGTGACTGCTCGGGGACTCATTCCACCCAACACTCCTCTTGTTGGAGGGCTCATCAATGTGCATTATCTAAGCAGACATGCACAAGATATCACTGATTTAATTATAGAGGATAAACTAGACTTCCTGTTTATCACTGAAGATTGGTTGAGACCTGGGTTTAACCCCGATATAGCTATTACAGTACCCCTTGGTTATGCAGTCGTGTCCAAGAACAGAAGGACAGATTGGTGGGGTAGCCATCATATATCGTGACAGCTTTCAATGTAGCTCTTTTGACCTGGATCCCCTCAATGGTGCAGAAAGTCTAGGCACTTGCCTCCACAGGAGTTCGTTATGCCAATTTTACTATGCTAGGAGACTTTAACCTCCATTTTGACGATCCAGACAATTCCGATGACAACTCACTTCAAGACATCCTAAAAATATTAGGTCTCCTCCAACTGATACATGCTTCGACCCACTTACATGGCCATACCCTCGACGGGATTTTTAAACACCATCCTAGCCTGATACCTGGTGTACCCAATATCCAATCTTGGACGGATCTCTGTCTAGTCCTATTTAACATAATTCTCATGCCCCAAAACCTCCCTCCTCGCTAAATAGACTACTTACCCTCCATTTGCTGGGAATGGGGAGAAATGAAATCCAATCCATTGCTGATAGCCCATATGTCCGCCACTGCCCTGACCCTCAAAGGAAAGTTGACAAAGATATCAATTCCTTCAACATATGGGTCACTGAAACAACGTTGGATCTTGCACCTATAATTCGCTACAGAAATGGTTGGACAAAATACTACCAACCTTGGTTCTCTCCAGCACTTTTAGAACAAAAGCACGACTGCAAACAGTGTAAATGCAAATGTTGACTGTCGTACACAACGGACGACCTGTCCTGTTTCAGAGAGGCTCAGAAAACATACCATAAGCTCATTAAAACAACAACAAAATCTTACTTCACCAATATAATCGAAGAGGCCAATCAGGACCCCAAAGTTATTTTCAAAATGTTTTTTGCAGCCCAAAACTCTCAGAAGAGAATTCCTGCCTTACGAGGCCCTTTGTGACCGGATGTCAACCTTTTTTGAGGAAAAGATCTAAGTCATACAACAGGGTTTTGCGCCTACTTCTATGGCTGCCCCCTTAAGTGGTCTCATATCCAGCCCTCCCCACAATGGGACTAATAGGAATCTGCCCGCATTTGAAGACATCTCCCTGACATCATCACAGCATATGATCCTTTACTGTAAACCAAGCTTGCCTCTCGATCCCTTTCCACCTGCAAGCCTCCATGAGGTTATTGACACAGAAGATCCCCTGATTAACCAAATCCTTAATACCTCCTTAGCTATAGCTGAAGTTCCCCATGCCTGGAAATTGGCAGTTGCCAGGCCCCAACAGAAAAAACCTTTGGCAGATCCTACTACCATGTCTAATCTTAGGCCTATCTCCCTGTTGCCAATATTAGCCAAAATACTCAAGAAAATTGTGAATCAGCAAGTTATTGCCTTCCTCGAAAGTTCCAATGCTCTTCATGTACGTTAATCTGGCTTTAGGCCTAGTCATTCCACCGAGTTGGCCCTACTTGAGGTCTCAGACACTATTAAAATAACACTGGACACCGTGAATGAAGCAGTCTTGATACTGTTGGACCTCTCCGCAACATTTGATACCATCCCACATGAAATCCTTCTCCAGCGAATCCAAGACGTAGGGGTGTCGCACAAAGCACTAGCCTGGTTTAAATCCTTCCTTACCAATAGGAGACAAGCTGTAGTCCTAGGAGAATTTTCATCCAACGAAAAACTGATCACTAGGGATACACCACAGGGATCATCCCTCAGCCCGGCCATCTTTAATATCTGTGTTGCCTCTTGAGATCTCTGATTGACTCCTATGGAATCGCAACCACCTTGTATGCAGATGACACAGAGTTAATCCTTTCACTGGCAAAAGGATCTACTGGTCCTCAATTGAACTTCCAAAAAATACCTCTCCAATGTCCTCTCATGGTTGCACAACAACCATCTTAAGTGCAATTTAGAGAAGACAGAAATCTTTCTCTTTGGAAAATCCAATCTTTTCTCTCCTACACATTGGTGGCCAAACTCAGTCCCTTCTCCGCCTGACATGGTTAAGGTAGCAAAGAATTTGGAGGTCACATTTGACACCAAACTCTCTCTTTATTCTCAAGTGGCGGCAATAGCCAGGATGTATTTCAATCTGATTAAATCTCTCAACAATTTTTTAGGTCTCACCTAGCGTTGCAGCGCATGCGCTGCTCGCTTTGCGAGGCATGCAGTAGACACTATAGCTGGAAGCTTCGTGGAAGCTCCGCCCATCTTTTTCATTGGCTTGTCTCTTAAATGATGCCTTCCAATTGGTTGTAGGCTTGTTAGTCCCTCCTTATGACGAGAATGTCGTCATTTGTGTCCTTCCATGGCTACTGGCCCCTTTACGGCACAGACTACTTTCTTCCCGTGCCCCCCCTCTCCCGCAGTCCGATGCCTTCTCGCCAGCCCCCCCGCCCCCCAGTTCGTGCCCCGTCGCCCGCACACATTGCCATTTGCAATGCAATAGGTCTCGCGTAAATGCGAGTCCTATTGCATTGCCAATGCTTGTTTTGTAATTATCCGGTGGGGGCCGGCTTAGAGTTCTCCCATGGTCACAGCCCGCAGCGGCTGCATCTTTAGGACCGACTTTCCTCCGAGTCTGTGTAGGGCCCCAGCACAGCGACTGCCCTGGGGAAGAGGACGAGCAACAGACTCCAGATAGCGGACCACGAGAGCTGGGGGGGGACACTCGCAGGCTGACAGTTCCCTCACCACACCCGCCTCCAGCCAAAGACAAGGAGCACAAAGAGGAGACAGCAGCAATCCAAGGTCTGAGCCGACCAGAGCCCCTGGGTAAGGGCTTTGCGACCACCCCCCTCCCACACTGGGATTTGAAAAGAATGCTGTGTCTTTTGGGTGCGTACTCCTTTCAGCAACCTCGGCACTCTGTTGTGTTTGGAGCTGGCTGTGGCCCTCTCTGTTTGACCTCGAGCCGGCTCACACTCGCTGCTCAGCCAGATGTGAATGTGGGGGACTTTGTTAGGATCACTTCTTCGTTCCATAATTGTGACCTCCCATGCGTGCCCTGCGCTCACACTAGTATCAAATTCTTCTGCCCGGGGGCGGGAGGCGCTCTCACTTACAACTGCTTGCTGGCGCTTCCTCTAACATAAGATAAATATTGTAATTAAAAAGCCTACTGGCGATAAAAGCGCAGGCTGTGGCTTCCTGAGCCCCGCAGCCCCCTTCAGTATATCCAGTCCCATGTCCTGCATTGTTTTCCTGGTCGTCCCGTTAGAAGTCTAATGAGGGTCATTTTCCACCCCTGTTCTCTTGTTGTGCTTCATAAAACTTTTCTTCACTGTCTTTCAACAGAACGTTGGACATATGTTCCGGTTTGTCAAAATGCCCTATTTGCATTGACCTCGTGCAGGAACGTTTTTCAGAGATTTTGACATCCTGTCCTGGGGAAATTAATTACAAGGAGTGTGTGCCAGGGTCGTTGTTGGCGATTATTAAAGCAAGTGAGGAGGAAAAGGGGCTGGAGTAATAGGGGAGGGTACTAGGGCATTTAGCAGAGGACCATAGGTAGTGGAAGAAAGTATAACATTTAGTTATGTCTAGAGATGCTACAGTATGATGGGAGGCTACAGACAGTGGTAGAGGTATTCGTTATATGCATGGCCACTGGAATTAAGCAGCAGGAGAGTACCAAATTATGCAGCACGGTCGAGTAAATTATGCGACCCTAAAGGGCAAATTATGTGGCATAATGCAGCACATTTTGTAATAGTATTACTTCTTTATTTCATCATTTTTAAACTTGTGAACACTGACTGGGTATTGGTTCACCTCATTAGCGCTTGATTAACACCCAAATGACCAATAAGCAACAGAAAGGAGACCGGTCCAGCTTTGTAAAGGGCCTTCCTCTGCACCGCAACACCCGTCGCTGCATTTTAAATAACTTTTTAACTGTTTGAGCTAGAAACAATTTTTTTTTGTTAAAATCTGAGGATTATGTGTCAGATGATGGATTATGCGGCAATTCTATAATTATGGGAAATTAGCAGTGGCCACACAATTGCATAATTCCAGTGGCCCGGTTTATAAGCGGCGAAATAAGTACTAGAATGTACATTGGGTTGACCTACTGGGTAAATGTAGGGGTACAGTAATATGGTTTAGCCAAGGTTAGATGCACTAGGTTATAGGCAGTGTTGGAAGCACTAAGGTATGAACAGAGATAGTGGGCATCTCATTTTACCGCATTATCATTCGAAAAAGGGAACTCTGGTACAGGGAGGTAGACATCACTATCATTTTTTAATGTTATGTCTCATAGATTTGTAATAGCTCACTATTTGTCAGTTGCTCAGCCCCTTTGCTGTGTTGCTTGGCTCTTTTTTCCACCACTAGCAGACGACCATTGGAGAGGGCTCCGTTGGCATCATCCATCTCTCATTCTTTATCTGGTGTTTTTAGTCAGTTTGTGGGCACGGGTAGTCCCAGTGATGCGTTAAAAGGAGCATTGGGTCTTGCGACGCGGAGCCATGTGCTTGTATGCTTTGGCAGTGGTTGTCATTGGCATTGTAGACCATCTCTAGGATTGCCAGATGGCAAGTTTTGCCAAGGACTGGAAATAAGATGACATGAGACAGCTTGTATTCAGCCGTTGGCTTTCATTCAACAAATCCTTGTAATATGGTAGTTGGTAGTGTTGTTTCAGATTAATTAAGTAAATCGACTTAATACACACGCAAACAATGAATTTTGAAAATGTCAGAGCTCTAATGCTGTAGTCCAGTGACATGGAGTTATTTGGCTGCCTTAACAATCTAGCCATTGTGTGTGAGATCTGATCCCAAGCGTAGGTTGCATACTTCACCTATCGTGACCCTGTGCCCCTTGTGTTGTTGGCCGTTGTGATCTGTGTGCGTTTTTTGATATTTTTTACCAGTTGAAGTTGCTTTCAGGCAGCTTTCCTTCGGCTCCCATGGGTTGCTCAACTAGGTTGGGTGGGCCAAGGAGTCTGTGAAGTCTGAGGGCCATAATGTGTGTAAATAGAGGCTATGGGACTTGTTTTGTAAAGTGAGAAAGGAGGTAGGTGGTGGAGTTGGGCTTGGTGGGCAAGTATATGTGGATGTTGGGGGTATGGTGGGAGTAATGAAATCATGAGATGGGCAGTGTGGGGAAAGGGTACAGGTGAAGTGGAGGTGGATGTGTTTAATGCAAGGAGAGAGATGGACCACAAGTTGTAATTTGGAAGAGATGGTAATGTTGATGATGGTACAAAGCCTACCACATGCAGACGGCAGGTAGCACTTGACTGCATAGTTCCTATAGTACCTTTTATGAAAGGAGCGGTGAATGGATGATGTGGAGCAACAGTATGTGGAGAGGTGTGGAAAGGAAGTAGTATGGTGCAATAGGGGAAGCAGCTTACACATTATTATATTTGTATTGTATTACCCAGAATCCATTAAGCAGGCTGTTACACCACATATAATACACAGGAGCCTGCAATCCCTGTATAAAAGCCCTTTACAGTACAGGTGACTAGTGATGTCTCTAGAAGCCTGTAATAAAGAAAGGATGCACCTGCTCAACTGTAATAACTAATTACTGTTGAGTTCTGGCATAGTAATGCCCGCTGCAAGGGCCAGGAGCTAAGGGGAAAGTAAGGTCACGGAGCATAATTAAAGCTGCAGTTTAAACCACAAAAATGGATGAAGCCTGGCTTTTTCTTATTCTGCTCTGATTTTCCAGATGAACAGTGATCTACAGGAATGAGATGTGTGGTACCACGATTAGTTTATGTATGTTTTAGTTAATTATAGGAAAGATGGAATCTCTCTGTATGTTTCTACACAGTCTGAGCTACTGCATTCTTATAATCTGACTTTTATTAAACTGATTGTAACATCTTTTCGCAACAAATATTTAACTGCTCATTGGCATGTTTAATTTTTCACTAAAGATTCTGCTTTTATTCATCATATCTGCAAACATCCTATCTCTTTTCATATGGAAGAACAACATAAAGGATTTAGGTTGTTTGTTGGAAGGGTGATGTTGGGACCATGTATTATAAGGAATAAAGTACCTCCTGGTATACATTATAAATACATTGTAAGTCACCTTGGAGTTCCGTGACCTTATAAAGGAACTCTGCCTTCGGCCACATTCCTCCATAAGGTCAAGGAACTCTTCAGTGACTTGAAATATACTTAAAATGTACGACAGGGATACTTTACCCCCATATATAATACATGGGAGCTTGCAATCCCTGTATAAAAGCCCGTCTCTAACGGCTTTATCAGAGTTGACTTGCAGCATCTCTTGTCACCTGAACTAACTGTAATAACTTAATGCAATTGACTTGTGACTTCACAATGCCCGCTGCCAGAGCCAGCAGTCAAGGTGAAAGGCAGGGCGCAGAGCAACAAGGAAAACGGGAACTGGGTTTTCCTTCTTTTGATATCTTTTAACAAAAAGTAAAAGTGATCAGCAGAAGGTAGATATTTATGGAAACATGATTTTTCCATGCTGTAGGTCATTGCAGGAAAGATTGAATCCCTGCATATTTCTACAGTCTGAGGTACAATGTTTTTTGTTACCTGCCTTACATTAAACTGATAGTAATTTTTGAAATAACTATATTATAAACTGCTTTTAGATGTTTAATTTCACAGTACCAAGTCTGCTTTTTATTCTTGTCTTCAGTGAATATGAAAGGGCAAGACAACAAGGATTTCAGTGGTTTGTTTAAAGGGTGATGGCTATATATCCTAGTCAATAAAGCACCTTCTGCAGCGCAACCTTTGGCCTCGTTCCTTTATAATAGTCATGGAACTCCTTGTTGACTTGAAATATTTTTATAATGTACAGCAGTGGGAACTTTATCCCGTATATCATCTGGTTGGTGTATTGTCGAAGCTTTATAATTAAGGCTCCCTGTTTTCCGTTTTTACTATTTTTTAAAGATAAATACTGACAGAAAACCATTTATTTTCTTGTCTGTATTTATTTTTAAATGTGAATGAAAATGGAAATTGGGTGCTTTTTAGAGTGATTCTAAATACACTTTGCCATGACTGCCAGGTCAATAACTGTGTGGATTGATAGGTAAGGGGTTTAAAAAAAAAAAAGGAATTTTAGTAAAGGGGCTTGAACAGCAGTAGATATGCACAACACTGATACTAAATCTGCATATTTTCATATAAGTGCATTGATTTATCTTCTGCTGGTGTTCATATCACTGACACCTGGCAGGCATTCAAGCATGACTGCATATTTATTGGTTAAATAAATGTGGAAATATACCAGTTTCAGCTTTATTTTTTTCACAAAACCCATAATAAATATGGATAAATACAGACGGAAATGTCAAAAAAATAAATACCATAAAACCGGGAGCCCTATTTATAATGGAATGTGTTTGTACATTGTGCATGTGATTCATTTGGATCCCTGCAGTTTTTGATTTATAGCATGACAAACTGAGTATACGTTTAGTTTTTGTTTGTTTTTGAACTGCAATGTAAATGTAAAGAAATGTGCTTGAATCCTTCTGAGACTAAGCCTTTCATTCCTGAATGAACTCTGCTGGCTTGCCTACATCTTCCTGAAATCCCGTGCCTTGGAGCTGACAAGTTTCTGCTTGCTGTCACCATGGCACAGTGTGGTGTAGGAGGGAGAGCTCCAGATTAAGGTTAATGAGCAAGGAGTTTCTCTACCTTGTCTTTTTGCTTTCTGTACCCTTTTGACAGTGAAAATGGGCTGTACTGCTAGGGCATGCTACCACCACCAGCAACATCTGTTTAGTAATCCTCTTTATCCTGTGGTAAGGGCCATGTCCTACCAGTAACCACTACACCTAACTTGCTCTCTGTCTAGAAGCCTGCCATCGTTTCAGGAAGAAACTTTCTTGGCTTGCTACTTTGCTAGGTTTTTTGAACAAGTAAAATTACAGCAAAATAGGTCTTGGGTTGCAAAGAAGAACTTTTTTAGTAAAGCTTGTTCTGAATTTGATCTGTGTGGTCTACGGTATTATCCGTTTTCTGTGGGAGGCCAGTATGTTCTGTAATGGACTAATGTAATGCTTCATTCACATGTCCTGGGGACTGGTGCAGCAAAAATTGAGGTTGAAGCCTAAACTTTTTAGGTCGAGCATTCAAGACCTCTTGTATATACTTTAGTATATACTTATATGTGTATGTACTTTGTGGGCTCTGGAGATCAGCCCTAGGACTTGTCTGCTTCCGCTTAGGGACTTTTTTTCTGTTCAACTGCCTCTATTCAACTGCCTTGATTGAAAACGACCAGTAGAGGTCAGTAAAATACCAGAATTGCTCTCTGCTTGTTTAACTGCCTCTATTTAACTGTCTTGATGGAAAACGACCAGTAGAGGTTAGTAAAATACCAGAATCACTTTCTGCTGAGGGACTTTCTTTAATTTTCTGGCAACTACCTCTATTTAACTTTCTTGATAGAAAACGACCAGCAGAGGTCAGTAAAATAACAGAATCACTTTAGCATTCTCTAGATGCCGGTCTGTAGAAATTGTCTTCCACGAGCACCTCTAGACAATATTTTTTTCAAATCTTGTATTTTGAGTGATATGACCACCGAAGGCCCTGATTTTATATTAAAAACAGAGCTTTGGACTATACCATTTCCTGCTGAAAGGCAATATTTCTCTCCATTTGTTCCCATACCTGGCATGTCACCCAGTTTGGTCCTTACTTTCCCTCCATGTTAAATAACAGTAGATGTTTCAGCACCCAGGCTAATGTGCTGCATAGCTAAATACATATAAGGTCCCAAAGGCGAGACCGATTGCATTGCAAATGCTTGTTTCATTTCCTCCCTCTCACCACCAGGAAAACCATAGTGTTAGCTCTCATTCATCGAGACTCGACTACTGCAACAGCCTATATCCAGGCTGCTCAAAAAAGCTAATTTAGAAACTTCAGATGGTCGAACACACAGCAGCCAGAGTGAAGCGACAGCTCCCTAAATGGAGCTCAGCATCAGCTGCTTTAAATAGACTCCATTGGCTACCAATTCATAAAATAATTCTGTTGAAGAGGCTGGTGCTAGTCTTTAGAGCTTTTAAGGTGGTGGGCCCTAAATATCTCACAGCCAGGTTCAACTACCACAAGACCTTGAGAACACTGAGATCCTCAAGTGCTAATTTGCTGAAGCCTCCATCCTTCAGATTGAAAACCCGAGGTGGAAAATCTTTTATGGTGCTAGGCACCAACGCTTGGCGCCAACTGCCACTGCACCTCTGATTTATAGACACGGAAGATGCCTTTAAAAAAATTCTGAAGACCTGGCTTTTTCAAGCCCCTGACAGACTGTCATACTCTCATTTAATTGATTTACTTAGGTCCAAGTACCAGGCTCACAATTCCTACTTAGTATAGCGCCAGGATGCTCATTTTCGAGTGTCAATTCGCGCTCTATAAATGCTAAATTCATACATTCATTAAGAGGCAATGGCGTCATTCAAAATAAAATCTGCATGGCTCCCATTTTTGATTGATTTGTATCTCTTTTTGTCCTTGCTGCATTTCTTTCAAAGCATATATTGCTGTCCTAATTTTTTCAACGCCTCGAACAGCAAACGTTCGCCACATTTCCTGGCTTTTCTGACAATGACCTGTAATAGCTTCATCTCATGTCAATTTTAGCATCATTATGTTAAAAAAATTACGTTTTTGAAAGAAGTCTTTGTTGACCATGCTGCACTCTACAGTTGATTGATTTAAGAGGGGCTCAATTGCTTATAGTGATTTCGTTGATTTTTTTTTTTTGTGCAGCCGATCAATATCCTCTTGTTCACCCATAATGTGCCCAAGTGTGCTTAAAACATTAGGGAGCAATAAACAATTTTAGAATTAATGTTGTTTTCTTTGATGAGGTGATGTTGCAGGTGGATTGCTAGCAAATGCATTTTACACCAAAAGAATAGGTTTACATATATCAAAGTGGAAAATGTATGCACTTTTCAGACTCACATTTGCTGGTGTTGATCATGTGAGGCTGGGGACCTCAATATATGCAAGCATTGGATTTTAGGGAACAATGCTGGTATGGCAGGGAGTCTGGCATCATTACTGTGGGAGCCATGCTATGTGGATTCCACCTCAATAACAGGTGGAAAGTATGAAGGTGCCAGGGGAAGAAAATGTAACATTGCAGAAGGATCAGGAAGGAAGAAGAAAGACTTCCAAGAACTGGGAAAAAGCAGATAGCTCCAGGAGAAAACGGACATAGGTGACAGTTGAGTTGTAGTGATGCAGCACTTTGGTTTGCATGAGGTTATCCCAGGTAGAAAAGGGAAGAGACACTGCAGATGGGGTGCATACAGTACACCACAGACGTCCTTGCAAAGACTATCACCTGCATAGCCAACTTAAAAAATAAAATCTAGACCAACACAGACCTCACAAAGTGCCCTAAGGGGTGCCTGGAACAGCACAAGCCATGCAGCATGAAAGAATGCGGATCTAATGTTAACCACATTTACACACAACTCATTGCAACCCGATGATGCATAAAAACATTTTCTCCATGGACAAGAAACTCTTAGTTGAACACTGCTCTTCAACCTCTCTGTGACCAATCAATCATGCACATGCAGCTGATGAACATGGTACCACAGCAGGACCCACATTCCACAGGATCACACATCTAACAGCTTTTGAGTCAGCTCATTTCATGTGCAACCCCTTCACTCATCCGAGGCCATTAGGCAAAACATATTTAGCATCAAGGTATTTTATAGCCAGTATTTACACTGGTAACTAATCACAAAACTGAGTACAAAATCCTTTGGCTAACAGGCCAGGACTGGGTGAAATTGTCACATAATGCAGTTCATACTTGAGAGTTATCCATTAAGTGAATTAAGAACTACCGATCCTGCCAATGCCCAGGCTTCAAATCATTTCCACCCTCTTTTGCTTTACTAACCCTTTGTATGAATTCATTAAATGTCTTGGGGCCGGATTTAAAACTTGGTGACCTGCCCGCTGTCCATCAGGGTGGTGGAGGACATTACATCCTCCACCCTGATGGGCTGTCACCGGCCTTATTTAAAGATCAGTGCCAGCCCAAAGAGGATCTCTGGGCCTCCAGAAGAACCCCCATCACTACGGTTCTTCTTAAGACCCTACAAGTTTGGAGCATGGCTTCCAAACCAAAATTTTTGTTTTTCAGAAGCAACCGCCCAAAGTGAGAGTTTGTTTCTGGAAAGCAAAAAACAAATGGAGGTAAGGGCCATTAAAAGAAAAAAACAACATACCATCTTCTCTAAATAGGAAGAGGAGTCTAATGCCCTTACTCTGACGACAGGCCTTCTCCATCGGAGCAAGCTTTTCAATGGCAGAGCCAGTGGTGGCACAGGCATCAGAAATATGACCGTCCACCCAACTCTAAATAGAATGGGTGGACTGACGTTTTGGTAGTCTGCCATGTTTGTGATAGTGTACCATGTCTGTTAAAATCTCGATTTTTAAAATATGTCAGACTACAATTTCACTTTGAACCAATTTGTCCAATTCCATCCACAGCCGAAAGGTTTGAGGTGTTGTATAAAGTTGCAAGATAAATAAATGGATGGACATTGTAAGACTAGTAGTAGCTTGTATTCACAGCACATATCAATGCAAACAAAAATCTTTAATCAATCACTAGATCCCTCCAGGAATAACTGATTTAAAGATTACTCAGGGGAAAACATTCACCATGCCATGTCAAAGCAAAAAGCCAAACATATCCTTTCTTCCTAAACGGCAACAAGATTGCTAGCACACAGCAATTCTTCAACTTGGGTATTAGGTTCTCTGATAATGGGAGTTGGGACCCACACAAAGAGGTTAGTGTGGCTAATATACCTAGGAATAACGAGGGGATATTGAGACTCGCCAGGAAACTAAGCAAAAACCTATATCAGAAATGTTAACCCTCTATAGTGCCAATACTGTAACTGAAGCAACTTATGGAGCAGCTATCTGGGGGCCGGGAGACAACAAAATCCTGCAAAGAACAGAGGATACATTTCTGAAAAGGCTAATAGCGGTTCCACACTCTACCCCTGGAGTTATTGTACACATGGAGTTTGGCCTTCAGCCTACCACGGACATAATAGAGTTCAAACCGCTGTTATTATGGCGGTCAGTCTGGACAAAACCAGAGGCTCACATAACCTAAGAAATACTTAGGGGCTGCATGGCATTAGGTCAGGCAAGGAAAATACCGTGGTTATCCCACGTTAGGAAGAGCCTACAATCTATAGATGCCAAGGACATGAACCTGTGGGAGAACCCAGAATACATTTTACATTACCCTAAAATAGTATTAAAACAGCTTGCATGGGATAAGTGCCTGGACGCAACTAAGCCTAGGGAGGGGTGCAAAATCTCGGTAAGGGCACAAACATCTTGTTATAGCCATGCTGGACTTACAGAAGTTCATGTTTAGGGTGGAAAATGTCCAACATAGATTTCTCCTGACAAGATTTCGTTTTTCCATATTACACCACTCAGTCGCCTTCCCGACGAGTACCAAGTGGTGATAATGGCATGAAATGTCCATGTGACAATTTCTCGATTCAATCAACAATGCATATAACTCTCTTTTGCAAATACTATCTTGAGTGCAGGAAAAAGTATTTAAAACCTCTCTTCCAAATTTTTAACGGATATGGATGTCATTTAGCAAAATATCTTTCAAATGTACTAAGAATTAGGAAAGGTCTGTAGCAGGATGTATAGTGTTTTTACTAATAGATGCTTCTGAGTCTTCTTAGGACTGTGCACTTTAACTTCTCCAAGTGGAGGGCAAAAGTTAACAATTGTGATTAACCTCTCGCTTTACTGTTTATACTTTATTTGGAAATTCTGTCTGAGAAACAGGAATTAGCACTGTGGACTTTCGGGTTTTGAAGATGCAACTAATTGATAAGAACAGGATATGATGTTTTCTCACTGCTTTTTTTCCTTTTAAACTATTACAGTATTTAAGGAAATGGACACTTTTTAATATAATGAGACTAATTTTAATTAATCACTTGAATTTTACATAGAAATATATTTCATTTTATTTTCAGAGGAATATTTACCACGTGGGAACGAAGGGTCCGATTACGACTTTGGCGCAATGGCGCTGGCTCAACGCCGGCTCTGCTGTGCCAAAGCCGCACAAGGACCGCCGGCAGTATTACGAGTTAAAAATGTGTAACTCGTAATACTGCCAGCGGTCCTTTGCCTTTCCCATGGCGGTGGCTGGAAAACAGGCACCACAATGGGAACGGCAAAAAAGTTCCAGCACGGCATGGACGGTGACGCCCATGCCATGCTGGAACTTTGTGGGAATAGAGACCAGGGGCACATTTTGTGTTCGCCATGAAAAAGTTGGCGGTACAAGAACTTGTAATATGCTGAACGGGATTTCGCCAGTCCCTGCTCAGCATATTGCATTGTGGCACAGCTGCGCCACTGCCAGGGAACGCCTGTTCCCTGGCACAGCGGGCGGTCCACCACCGGTACGACTTTGGAAGTCGTAATTGGCAAGGCGGAGGACAACCACTGCTGCGCCACCACGAGTCCGACCGCCAGACTCGTAATCAGCCCCTAAGTCTTGAATTATTGTATTTCACCAACTGCAGTATGCCGAAATGTTTTTTAACGCGATTGGTGGGGTTTTATGGCTCATCAATGTAATAAACCGAATAAAGTTTGCTTGATTTGATTCCATTTAATTTGAACCAATTTGTCTAATTCCATCCGCAGCCCAAAGGTTTGAGGGGTTGTATAAAGGTGCAAGATAAATAATAAGATAAATAAATGGATGGACATTGTAAGACCAGTAGTAGCTTGTATTCCCAGCACACATCAATGCAAACATAAATATCTTTCATTAATCACTAGATGCCTCCAGGTATCAAAACTGCGAAAAATGCAGTTGACCCATTGCAAAATACAAGGTGAGCAAAGGCGAGTTGGATGTCCTTATAGACACAGACTTCATGTGACAGTCTGATGGAAGGAAAGTGTAGACCTACAAAACCGGTATGACCGGATAGGGACCTAGCGGGGTGTAGATTTTCCACTCAAATGTGAGCTCGAAAATCTTGAGGAAGGAAAGCTTTCCTTTCTTGAGTCCCCTCACTCACCAGGGTTTCCCCATGGTGACATGCTTCATCATAGGGGCCATCTCAACCCGCTGCGG
This sequence comes from Calotriton arnoldi, assembly GCA_963921515.1. Taxonomy (NCBI): domain Eukaryota; kingdom Metazoa; phylum Chordata; class Amphibia; order Caudata; family Salamandridae; genus Calotriton; species Calotriton arnoldi. The sequence continues at coordinate 952,584 of CAWUFW010000465.1, forward strand.
GCTGAGGCGTGCTACGACTTGCGATGAGACGTAGGAGCACTAATCGTGAGGAGCTATGTGTAGTGCAGTGATGTGGTGGAGTGGAGTTAATTAAAAAGTACCTAACTAGTGGGCAGAAAAAACTTTATTCAGGCTCCTAGTCGGTCTATTAAAAATTGGGGTTAGTCTCTAGTGAACCTAACCGAATGCGTTAGGGGTCCCTAGTAGATGTCAACATGTTTCGAGCTTCCCCACAGCTCTTCTTCAGGACAACACAGGGTCCCGCCCTGTGTGTACCACTCCAAAGTGACCTACAGTAATATACGTGAAAAAACAACGAAATGCTGCAAAAATAAGGCAATTGTTAATAATACATACGGTACAAAATTGTCACATAGTATGGGTACATAATAGTCCCGAGGTATTGTATTTTAAGCAACAATGTGCCTCATGGTCTCAACCTGGGTGAGAATCTTGCTAGGTCTACTGACCGAGAGGTTATCATACAAAGTTCCAGTTGGAACCCTCTCACCCCGGTTGAGACCATGAAGCTTTCCTTCCTCAAGATTTTCGAGCTCACATTTGAGTGGAAAATCTACACCCCAGCTAGGTCCCTATCCGGTCATACCGGTTTTGTAGGTCTACTATTGCATTAGGAGGGTGGACCTAGCTTCGTCCCTCTTTCTCCCCCTTTTTCTGTTTTGGAAGGAAAGTGTACACATATGCTATACAGTGTGTATCAGTGTGGGGTTTTTAGTATTGACAGGAATAATGGCGCTCAAGCTAATTCGTGCTGAGTTTATGTTATACTAGGAGTGTGAACGGTGCAAACCAGGTCAGGGGATATGCCCTAAAACCCCCGTGATGGTATGGATAGAAATCCACACAAATGAAGTAGGTACAGTCCCGGGCACACGTAACGAGGATATAATATCAGGAGAAATGTCTATACAGTGCACCCGTTACATATCAGTGAATTAACAAACTTCACATGACAGCTTAAGACTCGCACATAAAATGCCTAGCACTTTTTAAACAGACTAAAAGTACACCCAATACAGAATACACATATCTCATATTCAAGCAGCAGCATCCACACAACACTATGCATTAACAGACACTACACCATCTACAACAGGGTACATAACTATGAGATGACAAATAGGCCAAAATTAATTTACCTTCTATGTGAGACACTGGTTTCTACCAATCATAGTGGTTCATTTAGCAAATACATTGATCTATGTATGAAGCATGTTGGATGCGCCTTTGTGCATACTACACTGGTTCATACAAGATGCATTTGTTTGCATATATAATATTTCTTGGTATACAGTAACACTGGATTGAGGAATCAATACATTAGTTAATGTATAGCTAAACTATTGGTACACTAATCAAGCCCACTGGTTTTCATTAGACAGCATACATTTTAAGCTGTTTTTTAAAGACAACATATTGGTTTATATTCTCAATATATCGGTTATGTCAGCAGTATTCTGGTGTGTAAGAGTAGTGCATTTATGTATATAAACTAAATACTGGTGTGCATGCGTAACACAGGAGTGTGGACACCATGTATTGATTGTCAGATGTAGTCCATTAGTTTGCCTTCACCTGATCATATGAATACCATTGTGGTTTCAATCGATCAATCAGGAGTTTGCATAGCGTGGCTACTCACCTGTGAGGGTCTCAAGGCACTGAAGTTTGCATACATACCCTATTATTGGGCATTCATAACATACTGGTCCCCACATTTTTGTGCTTGCAAACCAATTTGTTATGCATATTTTTATTGGTACATTTTGCATGCAAATCTTTATGGTACACATGCAAACCAGCATATTATACACAGCACCAGTATATCTTGCATGCAAATTTACATATACCACTTTCAAACCAATAGGTTGTATATTTAAACCAATATATTATGTGTATAAATGATACAAATCAATATGCTATACATGCAAGCTGGAGTGTAACAAATCAGTAAAATAAATTAAGAAATATATATATATATAATATATATATATATATATATATATATATATGTATTTACTGAAAAAACCGAAGGTTACAGAGACGTTATAGTTACAGTTATAATTAGCTGAGCTAACTAAAACTTGTGCCCCCACAATGCACTGCTTATGACCTCACATATTACATGACTCATGACACTGTCAGAGACATCACTGATGACATCATCCAGATCAAGTTACTGTGAGTGTTTTTAAAAAGTTTGTGAGTGTTAAATACATATACCAAGGTGTATTGATGAATCATTGGGTGTATGAGTGCCTGTAGGGATGATTCAGTGGGTGCGTGACTGACTGAATAAGTGAGCAATCAGGTGTCTCAGTGAATGCATGGTTGAATGACTAGGTTGTCTGAATGTCTGTATCAGTCTGTCAGTTGGTGTCTAAGTGGCTGTATGGGTTGGTGAGTGGGTATGTGAGTGGCTGTATGGGTGTTTCATTGGTTGTCTGAATACCTGTATGGGTGTATGAATGTCGGTGTGGGTGGGTGAGGGGGCGTGTGACTACCTGCATGGATGAGTGAGTGGATGAATCATTGGCCGTATGGGTTAATGAGTGCGTTTGTGAGGAGCTGTATGGGTGACTGAGTATGCCTCTGTTGGTGAGTGAATGGACTAGAACCCCTATCTAAGTTCACAGACTATTTCCTCAGGCCTATGGTCCAAAGGATGCCGTCTTATCTCAAAGACACCAGGGATATCCTGATCAAATTTCAAACACTACCATTTAACACGAATACCGACATCTTTATCACTCTAGATGTCGAAGCGTTGTACACCAGCATACCCCAGGAGTCATCTCTAGAGGTAATTGAAACCTTGCTAAGACAAGAAGAGTGGACATCGATCACCCCAAGAAGGTTCGTCATTGATTGTGCCAGACTAGCGTTGACCAGAAACTACTTCGAATTCGAGGGGGAGTTTTATCTACAGACCCACGGAACATCGATGGGCAGTACCTTTGCCCCAAGTATTGCCTGTCTGTACGTCCATGATTTTGAAACAAAATTCATCTATGATAACAGCAATTGCATACCACACCAAGCTTGTTGTGTGGAAAAGATTCATAGATGATATCTTTTAATTTGGAGAGGGACCGAAACCGAAGCAAGGGAATTCCTAGGGTGGTTGAACACTAGAGATCAGTACTTGAATTTCAACATGACGGTGAGCAGAGATTCCATCACTTTTCTAGACTTAAGAATCTGGCCTGAAAAAGGAATATTAAGAACTGAAGTGTACTACAAACTGACGGATGTGAATAATCTCCTCAGATACGACAGTTTTCATCCCAAGTCCGTTTTTTTTTTAGTAAGTCCGTTTTTTTATATAGCGCAGCTACTCACCCTTACGGGTCTCAAGGCGCTGGGGGCCGGAGTGGAAATTAAGTGAGCTATTGCCCAGAGTCACATGGTGCTGAGCTGCCGCCGGAGCCGGGGATCGAACTGTGAACCCTGTGCTCCGAAGGCAGCTGCCCTGGCCGCTGCACCACACCTCTCCACTCCCAAGACTCTGAAAGATAACTTACCGGTAGGACAGTTTCTGAGACTGCGTAGAAATTGTTCAGAAAAAGACACTTATGAGGTTCATGCAAAGAAGCTCACACAAAAAACTGGAAGAGAAGTCTTACCCGCGCAAATTAGTAAAACAGGCATACAAAAGGGCAAAGAATAATCCAAGAGAAACTCTACTGGAGACATACCCAAAGCCCAAGAACACGAGATTGGTGTGCGTGACAACATATGGAACTGAATCCAATATGGTGAAGAGGATAATTTTACGCCACTGGAAAACCTTAAATTCAGGACCACTGAAGATGGAGAAAGGCAAGCAAAGAAATTGACTTGGGCCTTAAAACACCATGGGAACAGAGAAAGTTTTCCAACTGCAACAGCAGCAACGTGGTATACATTATAATCTGCAAATGTCAATTGAAGTACATCGGAATGACGACGCGCAAGGTGAAGATACGAATGAATGAACATCGTAGTACATTCCGATGTGGCAAGACAGTCACGAAAATGATGCGCCACTTCCAGACAGCAGGACATGATGAAAATGATTTCACTTGGTCAATTATTGAGAAGATGCCAACTACATTCAGTGAAAAACAATTGCTGAAACTTGAACAACGATGGATATATCGCCTATCCACTTCAGTTGATGGGTTAAATGAGGATATTCCATGGACTATGTTAATGTAGTCCCCGGCGGGGTCAACAAAAAATAGTCAAAGGCAATACCAATGGATAACCTATTGAAAATAGGGTCAAGAGGCAGTGTAGAAACAAAAGTTGGGTAACAATCGATTTCCTATGTCTATTAAATCACCAGCATATATCTATTGGAGTTGAAGATCGGTTTTCATCATTTCCAACCAGATGACTATAAACTCTACCAACTATGACTATGTAATCTACGTGAACCATTAATTCTGGTTTCCAAAAAACTGTATGTTCCCCATGTAATATCAGGCACTAATAGTGATATTATATCTATACAGGTCAATACCAATCCTGTAGTGAGGTTATAAATCCACTGAGAAAGAATAGCGCTAAAATAAATAAGTAGACTATGATTACTGGGGCGAGTATGATTCTCATCAACCAAAAGAACAGTGCCCAAATAAATAAGTAGACACGGATTACTGGGGCGAATATGATTTTTTATTAACCTCAGGACGTATATGAAACACAACCCAGATGTCCTGGGAACTACAAATCCCAGGTAGCTCTATTGCGGGTGCCCGGGCGATGATGTGATGCTATCAGTAGACACCAAGGCGCACTGAGCCTTGATCTGTGTATGGAAACGAAAACCGGGCACCCTAGACACTACAAGCCCCATGCAGCTCTATGGCATCGAGGCGCCCGCTCAACGTCCTGACGTCATTAGTAGATGCTGAGGCGTACTTAGCATCCTCCTCCCCTGCCATTAACACACGGCGGCGGGCAGGATGAGAGAGATAGGTACTCCGGTGGTGCCTGGACTTTGAAGAAGTCGTCAGGCTGAGATGTGAATGATGACGTATGATAGATGGAAGAATGTTTTCACGAACCACCATAAACTGGCATAGCTAGCAAGATTGGATGGTTGAACAAAAGTTGCGTGCTCCGATTACAACAAGGAATGTAAGCGTGTCGTGTACAACGTTATCCTTCTGTGTTTATTGTTCGTTTTGGCCCCAGAAAAGAAATACGACAAGGTCTGGCATTAGAAATAGCATTAAGTCGTGAATGGGATATGCGACATGGGTACTAGCAGGTCCCGTGTATGACTAAAATTAAAACTTGGATACCGCCATGTTTACTTTGCAAGCATGGTGGATGCAACTTTACTCGTCTTTGTTGGGTATTTTTGCCTCATTTATATATAAAAAAAACACGACAAGGTCTGGCATCATAAACGACATGTAATCGTGAATGGGATATGCGACATGGGTACTAGCACATCCCGTGTAAGATTAAGATTGTATTTTGGGTACTCCCTTGTTTACATTACCATCAATCAAGAGAATGAACAAGTGGGGCGGTATGACTGTAATAACTAAACACCCTCGGCATAATATCATCTACGAGGGAGCTTTGGGTGAAAGGGTAGATTCGTGATTGAGACATCGGGTTTCTCAGAACCAAAAAGAGACCATTATAATGACACACTACATATATTGTGTTTCACTTACCTTTACAGTGTGTGACTAAAAGACAGCACCAAACTCCTGACTCGCATGGGGCTAAATAGCGTTTCCCAGTAGGTAAGCTTCCCAGAGATAATATAAGATTCTACCAATAATAATGTGATCACAGTAGAGACAGAGTGATATCGGGTAGTCTCCACGATATAGTACACAATGTCTCTGCACATGAATGAGTAAATGGCTGGGATTAGACACTTATAACGATAGCCCACAAAGGACTGGTGTGATGTCAGACACACATGATTTTACTGTGGTATGTGATTTCACATCTAGATTTCGTCGTTGCAGGAGTGGTATTGAAGGACAATCACCTAGATTATCACACAGTAGAAGATAATAGTGTTGGTTTTAAATTGAACACGCGTGATGGAGATTTTCACGTGGGAACCAATTAATTATAAGATGAACAGTGAAATTTGTTATTCCTCTACATATATCCTTTTGCTTCTCTTGTTTTCTTTCCTCTAGAAAAACTACTGGAAAACCGAAAGAAACAGGTGAGCGCATTAGGCCTCATTCGCATGAAATACATGCTGATGTTTTAGAGCAGGGACCCCCTAGAGTAGAGATTCTAGCCCTGAAGAGAAGGCCCCAGACCCGCAAGGGCTCTAGTTGTGGGCCGAAACATGTTGGCATTCTGATGTGGGAAAACCTGAACCAATAACGTTCAGAAAGAAAAACCCCTTTTTTGTATCACGTTTTCATCCAGTACTCCAGGTACCCTATGAATAAACTTATTGTTTGGGTATACCTGTAGGTATTTTTAACTTCACTCATCTGGTTCCCTGCATGGCGAGTTAATATTTTATATAAGAACTCCCATAACGTCTTTTGGTTGAGTCCGCCCAGGTAGTACCATCTTACCTGGGTGTGGAAAGACGCCTATGATGAAGCATGTCACAACAAGTGAGTTTGGCGTCTTCTCCAATATCTTTGGATATCCCATCACCCAAAGATAGTGAGAGGCTTAACAATTGACCGCAGAGGTATCCTTTTACACTCCTCCTGTCTTTTTCGTATGTCCCTTCTCCTTAGAGTTGTCTGAATATCCCTTACGGATACACAGACACCAGCAGTTGCCCTTTGTGATGCGATTGTATTTGGGAGATTGCAACTGACCTGCTTCTCTCACTCTCTCTTGTGAATAAGAGTGAATGGATGTGTCAGTGGTATATTGGTGAGTAACTGCATATGTGAAAGGCAGTAAAGGTGAGTGTTGGAGTATATGAGTGACTGTATGTGTAAGTGAGTGATTGTGATAGTGCCTGTATGGGTCAGTGTGCTTGTGTCACTGACGGTATGGGTGAGTGAGTATGTGTTAATATCTGTATGAATAAGTGAGTGGGTGGGTGTGTGTATAACTGTATAGGTGAGTAAGTGGCTGTGTGTTTGACTCTATGGGTGAGTGAGGAGGTGTGTGAGTAGCTCTATGGGTGACTGACAGTGTGTGTGAGTGGCTGTATGGGTGTATGAGTGGATATATCAGTGGCTGTATTAGTGAGCGAGTTGGTGTATGAGTAGCTATATTAATGTATGAGTAGATGTGTGTGTAGACCTATTAATCAGTGAGTGGGTGTGTAAGTACTGGTATGGGTGTGTCAATGGTTTTGAGAATGGTACTGTGGAAGTTGGAGTGGGTGCATGGAAGGTTATATTGAGGTGTGAGTGGGTGCGTCAGAGATTCTATGGATGATGTCATCAGTGATGTCATCAGTGATGTCATTTTAGATATCATCAGTGATGTCATCAGTGATGTCACTGACCATGTCATGAGTGATGTAAAAATGTGAGGTCATAAGCTGTGCATTGCAGGCATGCAAGTCATAGTTAGCTCAGCTAACTATAACTGCTGAATTTCACTGGTGTTAGTACGAGTGAAACTTGAGCCTAACTATAATGTCTCTGTAACCTTTGGGTTTTTCAGTGAATTTTAAAGGTTTTTTAAATAATATTTCCTAACTATAACGTCCCTGTAGCCTTTGGTTTTTTCAGTGAATTTCTAAGGTTTTTTAAATGCTAATTCCTAACTATAACGTCCCTGTAACCTTCGGTTTTTCAATGAATTTCGAAGGTATTTTGAATTTTATTTCCTACCTGTAACCTGTAAACTTTGAGAGTGGGTGTGTGAGTCGCTGTATAGTTTGGTGACTAGGTGTGTGAGTGGCTGTATGGGTCTGTGAGTGAGTGTGTAATGTCTAGGTAATTACGCAAGTGCATGAGTAGTGACAGGGTGATTGTATGATTGCATAGGTAGTGCCTGTGTGATTTTATGAGTGCAATTGCCAAGGACACACTGTGAATACTGGGTGGTTTTGACAAAGTGTAAAACACATATATAGACATATTTTACATAAAGTTTCAGTGTCGCAATTTAGTAAGATACTAATTTAACTTTTCCCTTTGTATTCATTTGTTGAAATAACTACATCCAAAATGCATTTTCCTTTTTCATAGCAACACCGGAGGTTGCAATGACATCAGTAGTCCCGAATACAAATGACACAGTGTGAAACAGATATTTAGACATATTTTACACAAAGTTTGAGTCTAGCTGTTTAGTAACATATTGGTTTAACTTTATTTTAACAACACAATTGTAAAAAACAACAATTTAAAAAAAAACTTTCAACATCTGAACTCACAAATAGAACATAACTACCAAACACCCATCAAACTACCCATTGTTACCCAAACTCATGGGGAATCAAAAACTGCTGCAAAGCTAGTGCAATGCACAATCTGTGACAAGACCCTCTCTAGAGGGATGAACCAAAAATATTCTTGTGGGACGACGTCCATGTTATATCATCTTAAAATCTATCATAGAAAATGTCTACAACTGGCGATCTAGCAGAGGGAAACTGGAGGACCATACACATCAGTGGCAGCAGCATCAATTCCTAGCCAGAAAGTCCCTTCAGAGGTGCACTCTACTACAACAGATATGGCTCCAGAGTTTTCAAGACTGGCCACGTATTGCATGGACTATAGTGTTGTTACAAGTGCTAGTGAGCAGTATGTTACAGCTATTCGCATTGCTGCAAAAAATCATAAATGCTAATTTGCTCATTTTTTCCCCCTTTTATATTTTTCCACATTTCTCAGTGCACATTTTTCGAATTCCTCCTGTCCCAATTGCCGTTTTTGTTACCATAAAAAAGAACAAAAACATTTTAAAACTTTAGAAAACCACAAAAACAAAATTCAAAATCAAAACAGAAATTCATTTCACCGGGAAATAAAGGACTATCATTGGATAATACACTTTTCAACTAAAAGAATAAGAAGAACACGCCCAATTATCTATCTTGAACATTCTTTAAGAGGAGTGCATAGTGAGCAGATTTGCGCAATGCACAATATGTCACAAGAGATTGTCAAGGGGTACAAATAAAACATATTTTTGCGGGACTACGCTCATGCTTTACCATCTAAAAACATACCATAGCAATATTGTAAAAGCAGCAAGAAGGCAACGCAAGGCTGAAGGACCCTCAACTTCAATAGCAGCTGCAACAACACCTGGGCAGAGAGTCCCTTCAGAGGTCCAATCTCAACTTCAAGATTTGGCTCCACAGTTTTCCCGGATGGCGTCACACTGCATGAATTGTGGAGTTGTAGTGAGTGCTGGAGAGCAGTCCATAACAGCCCTTCGCAATTCTGCAAAGAATCATAAATGTTGACTTTTTTTTTGTCCTTCATAGTTTTTCTATATTAGCAGGTTTTATTATCTTACAAAATGGTTATCTAATATCCATGTGCTGTTCATTTTATTATCTTCTAATTTATTGTAACACTACTTACATATAACTTGCCATATGGACTAGTCAAAGCGTTCCTCTACAAATAAATACACAGCTAACTTTTGCCAGTTATCTTTATTTACTTTTTCACTTTTTAAATACAAGTCAACAGTCAGAGTTTGAATCTTCTAGTGAGTGTGTCGACAACATATACAAACATACTCTGGTTTTTGAGACCACACTGTGTTAAATTTTGTAATCTCTTTTTCAAAACTATCAACTGTAATATCTGTGCCCTGTTCTGCAACTCCTCCTCTTAACAACTCTTCATTTTCCCTAGAATCCTGCTCAGGACCAACAAAACGAAACTGCACATCATCACAAACCTTTTCTACGTCTGCCACAGTACCAAGCAAAAGTGCTCTATTAATTTCTCCTCAACATAAAGCAGGAGTTTTCACACAGTGCAGCCTCCTAATTAAAGTTTGCATTGTTGAATGGAGTACAGCTAACACCGTGAAATGATGAAAGGTGCTTTGGCACACTTTGTTTGATAAACAAGCTAGTGAGCGGCCCTGCAACTTTGTATGCTTTCTATCTTGCAATGATCCAATCCTTGTAAAGTACTTATATTGTATTCTAAACTTTGCCTCGGAAGATATGTAGAAATGTCCTTAATATATCAATGGATTGCTGTTGAATACTACAAACACTACTACAATTCCATTTCTATACAGGCGCCTGACTCCGTCTTCCTTGTACCACTTCTCCAATAACTTGTTCTACATTTGTAGCTACCATCACCTCTTTTGCTATAGGAGTGCCATTCTTCATTTCATAACATTATCCTCTGTAATAAATAGCATGAACTAAGCTATTATCCTGGAGATAGCTTTCTTCATTAAAGAAAACTCTGTACTAGAAGTATGTATGCATTCCTCCACTAAAAACTGCACAAAAGTTACTTCTATTCACTAATCTTTTTTCTGTCTCCTTATGCACAACACCAGTTTGTCAAGAGCCTTCATTCTATTTATAATCACAATGAAAAGCTTCCTCTGCAAAGCATAGGCCTTATCAACTACTCTCTAAACTTGTACTTTCTGTTTCAGTGCCTCTCTCCTTCTTCTATCCTTTTTCATAGTTCTCAGTAGATTTATAACTACTTTACTACAAAATATCCTGCCTCTGATTTCCTTAAACTGCGTCTGTCTCCTGGTTAAGGTGTGTCCATCTTTGTTACATTCTTTCCTGTTCTTGTTATATGGATTTTGTCCACTGGTATTCTTTCTCATAGTTTGAATTTTATTTTCATTATTTTGTATTCTTTGGAAGTGTCCACATATATTTTTAGGAAATGACTTTGTCCTCTTACCAGTAGCACTTTTTAGTTTCACCGCATTTTCTTCATTTTGCCTCTTTTGTGTCTCAGTTCTGCATAGATGCTGTAGTTGCTTCTGTTCCTTTTTCCTCCGAGCTTTTGAAGACATTTTGTCTGTACTTATGCAGAAATTGTTCTGTAAAAAAAATAAGTATATTTGAATTTTTATTCTAGCCAATGTGCCAACTACTTTACTACTGGCTTTCACATAATACAAAAACAGTTTTTATGTTATGTTACAGTTTTAAATCTACAGATGAACCTTGCAACATAGCTACAAGCACTTACTTCAACGTAGCAAACCCAAAGCAAAACACAAAACTTAATTTATTAGTTACCTTTTAATATTATAGCACCCTCTCTTACAACACAGCTGCACCATATCTCATTTCTCACTTATACACGGTAAAAGCCACTTTATCTCTCTTGTAGTACATTTTTAAATAAACATCAACCAAAATGTAAGAGTATATACAGTGTCTCAATACTGTAAATCCGAAAACACATTAGAGCTATTTCCGTGCCTCTCTACCACTATGTCACTAGTAGATTTAGTGTTTCAGTACTTTTCTACTTAGATGTGTCAGATTAAAATTTTGAGAAACACTGCATATACAAATCTGCAATTTTATCTGTATCACCGCATATAGCTCTCTAGTTCTTCCGAGTATATGCAAACAGTGTGTGACAGGTTACATATATAACTCAAATCGTCAAAAAGGGGGCTAATGTTCCTGAGGTAAAGGGAGGCAGGGTCTCTCAAGTGGTGGAGAGTGCCTGGACCAGAGTTATGGATGGGACAGTCGGCTGGACTGTTTATAATGACCTCACACATCCCCTAGAGGATGTCATGCTTCATCAGAGGGCAGTGCTTCTCGTCGGGCCGGCTCTGCAATGCCCTACAGGTCCCCCGAAGAGTCACTTTGGCGGAGATCTTTTTAGAGGCTGCCGTATGATGAGTGCGGGGGATGTGGTTCATCACGTGAAGTGGTGGGGTGTGAATAAAGGTTAAACCTGGAAAGGGAGATCCTCCACTGTACTTTAATGAGGGGATTGCCCTTCCAGGGATAAAAACCTATAGTAGGTGAGTGCTACCTCAGGGTTTAAAAGGAACCCTGGTAGTCTGAGTGGTGAGACTGGCTACGGAAAGTCTCCTATTGTCTCGAAGGAGGGACCTGACTCCGGTCACCACTTCACAGGTGTGTCGACATGTTTCGCGCCTATTTTGGTCATAGGGATCCGTGGCGCTTCATCAGGACAAAAAAACATATAGTGGACAAACTACCCCATACTGAGTTGGTGCCCCTAGGTGCTACCTACTGTGTGTGTGTTGTTCCAGGTCCGACCTGTACGGAGGAAAGAACACAATGAAAACAAAAAGGATTAAAAACCATGCTAAAGCAGACGTGATCCACCAGCAGTGTCCCTAAGTCATGGACCCGTAGATTGGTCCCCAACCATACCAAATAATGAAAAAAGGGGTAAAGAAAGTACATAATTTGGTTAAAAACTTTGTAAGACACAAGACAAGTACCGATGTGGGGCGCCTCAAGGTAGAGCTGACACAGTGATGTCCCCAGGAGACGTTGTCACTGTGATGCCAGTACACATAGTCAAAATACATCACACTCGTTTGTATCAAGGATATGTATCTAAGGCATGGCCTTATAAATAATAATAGTCACTGAATTTAAGGATTATCCCAAGACTTCGCCAGTGCCAGCTGGACTGTTGCTCAGGTTACATATAATGCAGTATATATGGCATAAAGTAGCTTGCTGTCATTAGACATCGTATCTCATATGCGAGCTGTGAGGAGAAAATGACCATCTTCTTCATGAATATGCGACAGACAACGAAAAAATGTAAAAACGTAAAAAAGCAGACCACACAAACATATAGAAACACATATTAGTGCCCATGATTTATCGTGCCTTGGAGTGCTCATTGCAACTGACACTAAGACAATTTTTACGCCATCGAACAGAAAGCACATATGCACCATACCCCTGACACCGTGCTTGCACAACAGATGTGTGGTGCCATCACGTTTAGTGCTATATTGTATAGGTTCAGAAACAGTCATTGTGACACTGGTTATGGCGCTTACCTAAGATTTGAAGGACTATGGCAACATCAAGTGGTGTGGAGGTGCCACGTTAAAGCGTGCTCATCTGGAAATGATAATGCGGCATGTATCACGGCCGTATAGTCACTAGGATGGGCGGGTAGGGAAAATTTGGAGAGAAGTAAAAAGAAGTCGGCCAGTCAAGGAGGCCGGCTTCCTGGGTACTTACAACTTCGTCATGCAGACAGCGCGTCTGCACCTACCCATCTCCGGGGCCCCGGGATAGTGATCCCAGAGTGGACGGAGGCTCGTTTTGACCAGTTCTATTCTGAAGAAGATTAGAGCACTGAACCACCGTAACGGCGGTACTGTGCAGGTCTGGCGGCCATGTTGAAGAGGCCGGGAGTATAGAACAAGTTATGAGGCAGTCCAATTACAACTCAGAGAGGTCAATGGAGAAAAAGGACACTTGGATGGTACTGGTATCATAGGGGTACCTAAAGAGGGTCCCTATAGGTGTGTGGAGAGTCACGGATGTTTTCATGAAGAGGTGGGTAATGATATGTGAGGATTTTTGGTGCTATATTCCCATAGTGTGGGGGCACAGCCTATGGTTATTCGATATAGATGGACACAGTGGGCTCAGCTGCAGAGTGAAAATTCCTAAATGAACCCAGTGAAGGATGCACTGTGACAGGTGTATCTGTCACATCACAGATAGATGCAGGTGCATTCCTGTTACTATGTATGAAGAATCGTCCACAGGTGAGTATGGGTACTTAGACCTCAGTCCAAGGGATCTCATCACTGAGCCCACTTTTGTTGGTCTGGAGGCGAAACACCCACTGTTGTTTCCGTCTGAAGAGAGTGTTAGCGTTCCAGGATGGGTCTGCTTCCAGGACAGTCCATCTCAGTTCTTCGGTGGAGTAATCAGATAAATACAGTTTTTTGTGTTGCAGTTTGTATGCTGCCTTTGCGTCCAACGGAAAGTACATAACTGAAGGACGGTTGAGTGGGCAGTAGAGTTGCATGCCGTGCAGCTGCCACAAGGATAGTGTCCTGTGACCCGTGGGAGATTCCAGAGGGTGGCCTGTGTGTTAGGTTTTCTTGCACGTAGTCTGGTGTGTACCAGCTGATCCCTCAGATTGGACGTTCTCTTGAATGCGAAGCGAGGGCGTTCCAGACCTAGGTTCCCAGAGTTTAAGTTCCTCCAATGTTTTAAGATGATGGATTTCACATTGTTGGAAAGCGGAGTAAATGAGGTGACACACATCATAACATCATCCTTGGTGCATGTGTTTTCTTCCAGAAGTGCCTCCCTATTATTGTTCCGTGCCCTCTTTTCTGCCAGTCTCACTACTTTCGATAGATATTTTCTTTCAAGAAGGTTTTTACTGAGTTCCTTTGCTTGGTGCGTTGCAGGTCAGATCACTGCAGTTGCGTCGAAGGCGGAGAAACTGTCCGTAGGGGATATTCTCCCAGAGAGCCTTGGGATGATGGCTCTCAAAGGAGAGGAGACTATTGCGGTCAGTGTTTTTCCCTTATGTTTTGGTTTCAAGCTGGCCTTGTTTTAGGCTGATCAGTAGATCGAGAAATGGAATTTCTGAGTTGGAGGTGGAGCTGGTGAACTTGAAGTAGGGGTTTAAGGTATTGATCCACTCTGTGAAGGAGTCACAGCTGTCTCTGTCCCCTTTCCGAAAGACTAGGACGTTGTCTATGTATCTCTTCCACAGCAGGATGTTAGTCATGAATGGGTCGGTGGCACAGAGTATGTGTTTTGCTTCAAAGTCTGCCACATAGAGGCAGGCCAGACAGGTGACGAATGTACTCCCCATCGATGTCCCCTGTACCTGATGATAGAGCTGGGTCTTGTGCAGAAAGAAATTACTTTTGAGGGTGATGGTGGTGCACTCAACAACGATTTCTGCTGGAGGGGGGGTCGGGAGGTTGGTCGCTCTCAAGAGACTTTCTACCACTTCCAGGGTGGCGTCCTGGGGGATGTTCGTATAGAGTGCCTCCACATCCAGTGTCATGAGGAAGGTCATCTCTCCTGGGTAGTCAATGTTGGCAATAAGGTTCAGTGCATCCTTGGTATCCTTGAGATACGAGGGGATGGTCTGGACTAGAGGTCGCAGGAAATAGTCCCAGAAATAGCTGAGCGGTTCCAATACAGATCCTATACCTGAGATGATGGGTCTTCCCGGGGTCGGGCGTGTTGTCTTGTCGATCTTAGGCAGTACGTAGAAGTATGGCGTTACTGATGTCTCGTTGACCAATAAGGCTGCCTCTTTCTTAGATATCCAACCTTGAAGCTCAGCTGAGTGGGCTATATTCCGGATTATTTTTTGAAGATTATTAGTGGGATCTGTATCCATCTTTGCATAGTAGGCAGTGTTTGCCAACTGCCGCTGGCATTCACAGTCATAATCCTCCATGTTCATGATGACTGTCGCGCCGCCCTTGTCAGCAGGTTTAATAATGACGGTTTCGTCCTGGGTGAGGTTATTGAGGGCTGTCTTTAGTCTGGTGGGGCGGTTGTTGTAATTCCTGTCCTTTTTCAATTCACCCACATCCTTCCGGACAGCCTTTTCGAAGGTGAGTATTTCACTCTGGGTCATGGCTGTTGGTGGAGTGAAGGTAGATTTGGGTCTCAGGCCTGTATCCGTTGGTGTGGTGCTGGGCTCATGTTGGAAAAATGAGTGAAGTCTGATTTTACGGAAGAACTGGTGTAGCTCACTAGAAAGTCGGAAGGAGTCCTCTCGTGGAGTAGGGACAAAGCCCAAGCCCAGTTGTAGTGCTTTCGTCTCATCTTGGTCCAATGTCCTGTCCGATAAGTTCACGATCAGGTTCGGCCGAATGTTTGGCTCCATATCTTCTGCTGGTTGTCCGTTTCCTGCCACTGAACCTGCTTGTCGTTTACTCACCTTCTTCCTCTGCCTCTGCCCCGAAAAGGTTGAGGGATAGGGTTTTGGAAGAAAGGTGGATAGGGTTGCTGCCCCGCGAACCCAGGATACCACATAGGTGTGCTGGCTGGTAGTGGAGGGCAGTGGAAGCCATACACTGGGGGAGCCGGGAGTAACCCCTGTCGGCCACTGTTGTTGTGGCAGCTCTCGCTGCTGGAATTGCTGTGTGAGGATTGGTAAGATCTTTTGGAAGAGGTGGAACCATCACCTGAGGACTGGTCGCTCCCAGCAGGTTGGTCGAGGAGCACTGCCCTATGATGAAATATGACATCCTCTAGGGGATGTGTGAGGGCATCATAAACAGTCCAGCTGACTGTCCCCATCCATAACTCTGGTCCAGGCACTCTCCACTACTTGAGTGACCCTGCCTCCCTTTACCTCAGGAACATTAGCCCCCTTTTTTGACGATTTGATTCCTTATAGGAGCACAAGCTTTTTGGACCTCTTAACCAAGCTCCCTGTCCCCCTTGTACCCCTTTCTCTCTTCGAGGAGGGGTCTTCTTGATACGTACATATATAACTCACCAGATGCTTCTAAAAGAGTACATATTCCTCACTAAAACTTGTAAATACTGTGTTTGTGGTTGAGTACAAGAATACTCCCTGGATGATTGGATGGGTGCATAGATAGTGCCTAGGTGATTCCCTCAGGCTATAGGTAGTGCCTGCATGATTCCCTGAGTATGTAGGAACTACATCGGTGGTCCCATATCTGCATAGCTAGTGCCTGTGTATTTTCATGACTATATAGCTACTATCTGGGTGATTGAATGAATGCATGCGTGTTGCCTGCATAGTTCAATGAGTACATAATTAGTGCTTGCATGATTGGAAGAGTGCATGTGTAGTGCCTGGGTGATTGAATACGTCTAGATATCACACTTGATATATAATTACATACATGGCTCTCCAAGAGAGTACATTGCTCTGTTACGTAGTGTGCACATGCATCAGTAAGTTTCTAAAACTGAAAACAACAATTCTCACTTTTTCAAAACACAAAACCTTCGGTTAATGGCATACCTACATCATTTCGCAAATATTTCTTGTGGCCTTAAAACATATATTCAGCATTTCTCAAAGAAAAGTTACACACCAAGTGAAGCTAGCACAAGAACTCTCAAGAGACATTCTGCACTATTATCCTTCCTCAATTTTAAACATAGCATGTTTAAAGAAATACACCACCCTCACCATATACATGAAATTTTCAACAGCCTTAAAGATCATAGATCACCATGTAAACATATATGTGATTTAATAATAGATATACACCTTCAGGCCATCTTTTCAAAAATATATAGTTCTCTGCATCTTTAAGTAAACTCAAGAATCTCATTGTACATATAACTATCTGCAACTATAAAAACCATATCTCACCATCTAAGTGTATGCAAACCGGTCATATAAGTTAAAAACCACATTGACAAACACTTCCTAGTACATACCTAACAAGTATTACTAATTTATAATTAATATAGAGACGCAGCACATTTTCTTATCTTTTATTTCTGAATACACTACTCCTGTTTAATAATGTGACTAACCTACCACAACTCCCAGAATGCAAATAATATAGATGTATCTATTCTGCACATAATCCCTATACATTTAAAACATTGCCATTTTTAAAGGCATTGCTGATGGTAATTTTCAACAGTTCTAACATCTTAAACACGTAACTACTGCCAGAAACAGTTCATCTGATATATTTTTTCACATCACTGTGATATTCTTTTTAATCAAACTCCCATATACATCTTCATATTTCAAATGTACATTTTTTAAATAATTAAAAAGTTATATACATACCAGTGAATTGATTATATTGTTGTTTTTGCTCTTTCTGGATAGTTTTGACACTGTTGAGATTTGAAAAAACTAAGCACAAGAACGGTACACCACTCTCATAGAAAGCAACTATAAAATGACAACCTCTTCAACTTTCCACTCTATGATCACGAGAAAGGCAGCAAATGAAATCGTCTTTCATTTTAGACTACTGCAGCTCCACTTGTGAATGATTAGCATATGTTAACCCTATCCCTCCGTTTCAAAACGAGGTTCCTGTCCGCGCA
Organism: Calotriton arnoldi; assembly: GCA_963921515.1. NCBI lineage: Eukaryota > Metazoa > Chordata > Amphibia > Caudata > Salamandridae > Calotriton > Calotriton arnoldi. The sequence goes on from CAWUFW010000465.1 coordinate 970,531, forward strand.
TGTTCACGATGTTTTCGCGATGATTGCGGAGTAATCGCGAAAAAACAGGAGACCACTCCGATTTTCAGCTTCAGGTTTTTTCAAATTTAAATACTGAACAACAGTTTATTACATAGTCCTGTTTGTAAATTAAAGTTTGTCATTCCTTAAATTGTGTCATAACTCCTCAACCTTTTAAAAAATGTTCTGTCTTTTTAACACCCTTCCCCGCAATACACTCTTAGCTCAGTGTACTTAGCCACCTAGTGGAACCAGTAGGTCACAATTTCACAGCACATTCTAGAAGGAACATGCTGCTTCCAAATGAGATACAGCAGGTGTGGTTTACTCCACAGATTCAAAAGCATATCCATGTCTGTATTACATTTCTTTTTTTAAACAGAGGCCAATAATATGACGTCTTGCTAAGGCATCTAACACACTACCTAATTTTATTCACTTTCAGGCTGACAGCATCCAATGAAATATATCTTTTTCCTTTTTGTTAAAAAAACTCCTCCATTTTAACTGCTTTTCATTTGGAAAACTACTTCATTCAGCTCCAGTCTTCTCCTGACCTCTATTGCTCCTTCACTTCAAAATGGTTAGAGTGTGGATTGTGACCCACAGCTATGTCTATTGGTCTAAAGAGGCTGCTACAAACAGAGGTATTGACAGGGACTTGGGTTTGCCAAATGTGGCGATTACTTGGTTTGGCCAGACAGGGTTAAAGTTTCATCAGTTGCTGGCTTTGATTAAATCCATTGAGGATTGCCGAGCTCCTCACCTCATGATTGTGCACTGTGATGGGAATGACCTAGGGACATTGGCTGGGATAGGGCTGGAAATCATAATAAAAGATACCTTTGCAGAACTGATGTTGCTTTTCCCTCACACTGTCTTGGTGTACTCTAATATATGCCAAAGACAGAAATGTAAGTGGTCAAATCAATTCTGTCCACAGATTGACAAAGCCAGGAAACATGTTAATAAAACTGTTTCTGCATTCCTCAGAGACCATCACATGGGATGTAGCTATAACAACTATCTGCATTTTGACATGCATGGAATTTATAGAAATGATGGAATGCACTTTACAGACGAAGGCAACAGGGTGTTTCTAAGTAACCTGAAACACTGCATCCGGTCTTATGTGTAGCTGTTACATACACACAGTCAACAGCAAAGGCTCTTGTCAGAGCCAGCCTAGTACCTGAAATATTTTTTTTTTTTAAAGATCCTTTTTTTCAGTTTTTGGAATCTTCGCAACAACGTCGCGATCGCCACGAATACATTTTGAAATCGCAAAACAAAAGCAGACATTCAACCACCACCAGCACATCCAAAAATATTAACTAAAATAATTGTAGACAATTCACTACACATATTCCTATATACATGCTTTTTTAAAAACATGTTTAAACTCATGTTCCTGTACTGAGATTCTTTAAAATCCATCGTTGAGGCCTATTTTCTGTTTTGACAGTTATTCGGGGAGTCGCGACGATGCCGTTAACCGCAACGATCGCGCCTTTTCCATAAAGTGAAAAACACATATATGCACACATATTACAGTATTTTACACACTAGAGGTTTATTACTGTACACTTCAAACTCTTGTTTTTCCAGTGTATTTCTAGAACAACCATCTCTGAAACCTATTTTCCGTTTTCGCGGTGATGCCGAAGATCGTGATGACGTCGGTAATCGCGATCCCTGCAGATACGGTGCAAAAGCAAGAATTCAATACCCACCACCACATTAAAAAATTATAACTATATAATTAATTCTAACCATCACACTAGATAAATCACTATCTAAATAACTCTATAAAAACATTTATCAGAATCTCAATATAATACAATGTGTATTAATGATTTACTGATATATTTTTTTGTATTTCCACCAATATTCATGGTGTTGCCACAATACTCATGACGGCCCTGCGGTGGTAGACAGGGGGCCGCGCTGGCAGTCGTGGCGACATCATGAATATCGCGTGCGATAAAAATGATCTATTTTGGACACACAACTTCTGTCACTAACACACCCATTTCTCAAATATGGGGTCAGAGTATCTCCACCCTGACCCCTTATGTTAGCTTTCACACAAATTTTCAGCCCTGGGAACTGTTCCCGAATAATAAAATGGTGGCCGCAACTTTCTGTTCAGATTGCCTCCAGCCAATCACAGCATACCCGATGGTGCGCAGATCAGTAATAAATCACAAAATCACTGTGAAATATCCACAGTCAGAGATATATCTATAATGTTTGCCTTGCATTTCTCAAAAACTACTGGACGGGTTTTCACCAAATAACAAAAAGCACAGTCTGCAAATCAACATCTACCTTTCTGCCCAATTTGTGGTAATTCTGTCCAGATATTCAGGCTGTAGGTTCGACAACGCGTTCCTATGGGAATTAACATTACAAACACACCCTTTTTTCATGCCTCTATTTCTCGGTCCCCACTGCACGGATCACCCCCAAACTTTCTATGAGACACAGAACCTCCATTGACACTTTTTTGGGAAAATTTCATGAAGATTGATCAAACGGCGCCAAAGTTATAGGCAAGTAAATAAATGCTTTCCCTATGGAAACTAGGTCCTAAGTATAACTACCTACTGGCGACTGCCAGTAGGTTATATATAGATCGTGATAGATCGTGAGCAAGGTCTCGTGAGGAGAAACGTTGATCAGATCATGAATTGTGTTGTTGTTGGTTGAAACCTAGCAAATAAATTTTGATATTCGGCATTGCGGAGAGCGATCCTGGTCCTTTTTGAGGAGTTGGGTGATATGTAGCGGTTGGGCTCGACCGCGAGGATCTCGCACTAACTACAGAGCGCCTGAACCCGACGTAAATTGAGCCTACGGAGTTGAATATATATATATATACATATATATATATATATAGAGAGAGAAAAATATTTTTCTTCATTTATTTTATTTATTTGTTCATATATATATGCATATATATATGTGTATATATATATATCCAACACAAGAGTTGTCCCCTTGAAAAAAGCCTCACACAGGATGGTAAGTTTCAGCGTTTATTCGGTGACAGCTACAGCTTCTATGGCACAACATTTGACTCCAAGTTCATGTGCCCAACGCGTTTCGTGCTCCCTCGCACTTAGTCATGGGCAAAATCTTCCAGCAAACGCCAAACAATCCCAGCACCTGATATCTCGTGAGACCCGCCCCAGTGGGCGTAGACAGTCGCACTGCCTGCTGGTCTCTGTAGTCCCGGGCAGTGATTCTCCTGTGAGTTGCTAGTGCTCATTGAAAAAACCAAAGGTTACAGGGACGTTATAGTTAGGCTCAAACGTTACATGCACAAAAATATAGAAATTCAGCAGTTACATTTACCTGAGCTAACTATAACTTACGCTCCACAATGCACTGCTTATGACCTCACATATTACATCACTCATGACATGGTCAGTGACATCACTCATGACATCTCAAAAGACATATCTCATGACATCAACCAGTGATTGTGAGTGTTGTCTAAATGTGTGAGTGGTAAACATATATACTAAGGTACCACAAAAGTTAGTATTCTTTGTGTACTACTAATGAGTTATTTCATTTTTTAACATCTATTATGTGAGTGCCTGTGTGTGAGTGGGTGTATGAATGACTGTTTGGGTGTATCAGTGGCTGTATTGGATGTGTTAGTAGCTGTATGGGTGAGTAACTGGATGTGTGACTAGCTGTGTTAGTGAGTGGCTATATGAGTAGCCATATTAGTGAGTAAGTGGATGTGTGAGTGGCTGTATGGGTGAGTGAGTGGCTGTGTGAGCATCTATATGGGTGGGTGAGTAGATATGTGAGTGGCTGTATGGGTGACTGAGTGGCTTTGTGAGTGGCTGCATGGGTGTGTAAGTGACTGTATGGGTGAGTGAGTGCCTGTTTGAGTGGGTGTTTGGTTAACTGAGTGGGTATGTGAGTGGCTGTAATGGAGAGTTTGGGTGAATGAGTAGACGTATGAGTGTTTGTATGGATATGTAAGTGGTTGTGTGAGTGGCTCTTTTGAGAAGCTGTATGGGTGAGTGAGTGGGTGTGTGAGTCACTGTATGAGTGAATAGGCAGGTGTGTGAGTAGCTGTATGGGTGAGTGGCTGTGTAAATGGCTCTATGGTTGAGTGAGTGGGGGTATGAGTTTGTATGGGTAATTGAGTGGCTGTATGGGTGAGAGTGGGTGTGTGAGTGGCTCTATGGATGAGTGAGTGGGTATGCAAGGGGTTGTATGGGTATATGAGTGGGTGTATGAGTGGTTGTGTGGGTGTATGAGTGGATGTGTGAGTGGTACTGCGGATGGTGTCATCAGTGATGTCAGTGATGTAATTTGAGATATCAGTAATTATCTGTCTCCAATGAGGACAAATCACACCCATTCCCAAAAATCCCAGGGCTGACCCTAACGATCTCCACAACCTCAGACCTATCTTAAACCTGCTGTTCCTAGCCAAGACGTTAGAGAAATGTGTCTTACAGTAACTTAATCATCATATATGATAATTCACCCTTCAGGACACCTTCCAATCCGGGTTCAGAAAAGGCTGCAGTACTGAAACGGCCATGCTCAATATATCTGATGACATTCACAGTTCTTGACCTATCGGCGGCGTTCAAGACTGTTATCACCCAGCCGTACTTGAATCTCTGAAATTTCGCTTCAGCGTCAATGGCACAGTCTTAAAAAGGCAATTGTAAAACAAAGCCTAGGCAAGGCGATAAAATAGTAGTGCTAAATAGGCAACGGACCTAATCCAACAAAGGTTCTGCAATAACAGATACACACATACTTACTGACATTTGTCTAGTTTATCATATAGAAAAATATATTTTTGTTTTTTTGTTGTCTTTTGTTAAAAAATAATAAGTGAAGTTTCCATAAGATAACATATGTTCATCAAGGATAAGTTACAAATACTTCACAAATATTCATAAAATATATCATACATTATTGCAAATGTTCTCAGTGAATAAATGAATACACATTTCCAATATATATCTTGACTTATCATCAGATAATTGAATTATAGAAATGAAATCATATCAAAAAGCTTCTAAATAGTCTTTTCATTTGTGATATAATACAATATATTTGGAAGGAACTGGCGGTATGTTAGAACTACGCGCGTTTCGGCGAAGCCTTCTTCAGGATTCCATCTCAGTAAACACTGAAAAAAATGAAGAATAACAACAGAACCTGTGTGAACTGCCCATTGCCTATGCATCTAAGAATGAATTTTAGTCAAAACTTTTAAGGCTGAAAGGATGAGCCATAGGGATAAGACAACGAAGGATATCCGACAGTTGTGTACCACATGACGCAGCAACACGATGTAATATAGACCCAATTACCACAGCTTATACATAAATTTGCGCGACAGCTTATAGTGTGAAATAGACTGTGCCTAATGAACTTAATGAAAGGAGAGAAAAAAGAAAATACCCAAAGAAAATATATAATGAGAAATTACCAATATATAAATTAGTTTGTCTGGCTATCACGTTTAAATGGAGATGATAAAGATCTCATCATTTGGAGGTACGGTATCCTGTGAAAATACATGAAAGCCAGCATGTCATAACCTTGAATCTGCTCAGATGAACTGATTAATAAATGCTATATTGGTACCCTATTTTCCAAGTAAGTAGAATTACGACGTTTTATAATCTTTTGGAAATATCTGCTCAGGGATTGATGGTTTCAGGTCCCCGGCTTGGTGGACGTCCAGACAGAGGAGGATGAAGCCAAAAGAAACTGCAAGGCACCCTTCCTTCTCATTACAAATACAGGTAGGTAATTGCTTACTTTACAAAAGTATTTTTGACATTTAATCGTTACTGACATTGGCAAGGCCATGACATTGACATATTATTAATGTTCGAACAACAAGATTCTTCTATAGGGTTTCTTATCCATTATTCCATTTACATATTTTTTATAGGTCAGGACTTGGCCACTGAATTATCTGTATCATTAGAATATATCTATTCCTGTCCAACATAAAAATATGTGAGCATCGGATGGTAAGTCATCACCATCATTGGGGTATGCTGCTTTTACTAACAGCTTTTTGAACAATAGCACACTAGTCCCTTATATTGTTATTATATACTTTTTCTACATAGTAAGGGTGCCTTGCAGTTTCTTTTGGCTTCATCCTCCTCTGTCTGGACGTCCACCAAGCCTGGGACCTGAAACCATCAATCCCTGAGCAGATATTTCCAAAAGATTATAAAACGTCGTAATTCTACTTCCTTGGAAAATAAGGTACCAATATAGTATTTTCTTCTATCTCCAAGGCCCCTCGAGATAATATATCTCCATAGCATTTATTAATCAGTTCATCTGAGCAGATTCAAGGTTATGACATGCTGGCTTTCATGTATTTTCACAGGATACTGTACCTCCAAATGATGAGATCTTTATCATCTCCATTTAAACGTGATAGCCAGACAAACTAATTTATATATTGGTAATTTCTCATTATATATTTTCTTTGGGTATTTTCTTTTTTTCTCACCTTTAATTAAGTTCATTAGGCACAGTCTATTTCACACTATAAGGTGACGCTCAAATTTATGTATAAGCTGTGGTAATTGGGTCTATATTACACCGTGTTGCTGCGTCATGTGGTACACAACTGTCGGATATCCTTCGTTTTCTTATCCCTATGGCTCATCCTTTTCAGCCTTAAAAGTTTTTACTAAAATTCTTAGATGCATAGGCAATGGGCAGTTAACACAGGTTCTGTTGTTATTCTTCATTTTTTTCAGTGTTTACTGAGATGGAATCCTGAAGAAGTCTTCGCCGAAACGCGAGTAGTTCCAACATACCGCCAGTTCCTTCCAAATATATTGTATTATATCACAAATGAAAAGACTATTTAGAAGCTTTTTGATATGATTTCATGTCTATAATTCAATTATCTGATGATAAGTCAAGATATATATTGGAAATGTGTATTCATTTATTCACTGAGAACATTTGCAATAATGTATGATATATTTTTATGAATATTTGTGAAGCATTTGTAACTTATCCTTGATGAACATATGTTATCTTATGGAAACTTCACTTATTATTTTTTAACAAAAGACAACAAAATCAAAAATATATTTTTCTATATAATAAACTAGACAAATGTCTGTTCTGTTATTGCAGAACCTTTGTTGGATTAGGTCAGTTACCTATTTAGCACTACTATTTTATCGCCTTGCCTTGGCTTTGTTTTCCAATTGCTATTTTCCTTGTACCAGGCACTCATTGTGTTTACAGGGGCCACGTAGTTTTCCAGATTATTACAGTCTTAAAATGGTTCACATCTTACCTACATCACCACTCGCAACAAATCAAAATCAACTCATGTCTATCTAAACCCACTCGGGTCAATCTTGGAGTGCCTCAGGGCTCAATTCTATCCCCCTCCCTTTTCAATCTCTTCATGGAACCCCTTACGGTCATCTTGAAGCAGGCAGGGATCAAATATCACCTGTATGCTGATGACACGCAACTTTACTACAAAATCAAATCACCCAGTGACATTCAACATCTTAACGCCACACTGATCAAGTTACAATCCTGGTTTCGCTCTAATCACCTGAAGCTAAACCCCATCAAAACAGAAGTAATTCAATTCTCTCCCAAAAGCAACCACCTACCAATCCACGAATGGCTCAACAACCTGAATGCCTTAAATTACTCTCTCACTCTATCCAACTCCGCAAAGTCCCTTGGCTTCTTCCTTGACAACAACATGTCAATTAAAGAACACATCAAAAATTCAGCAAAAGGGGCGCTGTACTCACTAAAAAAACATTAAGAAAATTAAACCTTTCATTCCTGCTGATGATTTCAAGATTGTGGTGCAATCTTTGGTCCTTTCCAAACTAGACTATGGTAATGCCATTCTCATGGGGACGCTGAAAACTCACCTCGCCCCCCTTAGATCAATTCTTAACTTGGCAGCCCGGCTCATTTCAGACATCAAACATTTTGAGCACATCACTCCTGCCCTCAAGACCCTCAACTGACTTCCCATCGAAGGAAGATGTACTTACAAGACTGCTTGTATCATCCACAAAGCACTGCACTCACACACTTCCAACTACCTAGAAAACAAGCTGATGAAAGCAGGGACTACCAGATCTTTGAGAAGCTCTAACACACTTTTACTCATACCTCCCAATCTAAAAAAATCAGCAACCAAATCTTGCTCATTTTCCGGAAATTCTCCGAGCATATGGAACTCTCTACCTTGTGACCTGCGATGGAACCCCTCCTTCCCTAGCTTCAAAAGGAACTTGAAACAACTCCTCCTCAACAAATACTTTAACTCTTAGATTATTGACCTTGGTTAACTATCGCATGCACAGGTCTAGTCCCTTCGATCATAGTCGGCTGCTTATCTGTTTATGCTGTCCTTTAGATCATCTTGAATCTGCTTCTCTTGTTTTTGGTACTGCTTTTATTTTCTTTGATGTTTACTATTTGCTATTTTAAATTCTCGCCACTTTTGTGCTTGCGTGCCTGATATACTGTATTCCTGTTCACGATTTTGTAAAGCGCTCTGATACCTTCGAGTCTAGCTAGCGCTATATAAAACTTATAAAATAAATAAATAATAAAAAGGTCACTGACCATGTCATCAGTGATGTAATATGTGAGGTCATAAGCAGTGCATTGCGGGGGCGTAAGTTATAGTAAGCTGAGGTAACTATAACTGCTGAATTTTTATGGTTTTGTGTTTGTAAAATCTGAGCCTAACTATAACGTCCCTGTAACCTTTGGGTTTTTTTCAGTGAATGTCTGCGTTTTATTAATGTTATTTCTTAACTATAACGTCCCGGTAACCTTTGTTTTTTTCAGTGAATTTCTATTGTTTTTGCATTCTATTTCCCAACTATAACGTCCCTATAACCTTGGCTTTCTACAGTGAACTTCTACAGTTTTTTAATGTTATTTCCTAACTATAATGTCTCTGTAACCTTTGTTTTTTTCCAATGAATTTCAAACGTTTTTATTTTTTATTTTATTTTTGTAATTGCAACCTGTAACTTTAGAGGATGAGTGTGTGAGTTGCTGTATGTGTTGTAGAGTGGGTGTAATGGCTATATTGGTGTGTGAGTAGGTGTGTGACTGGCTGTATGGGTCTATGAGTGGATATGTGAGTGGTTTTGTGGGTGTGTGACTGGCTCTGTGAGTGTCTATTGGTGAATTTAAATGGGTATGTGAGCGGCTGCATAGCTGTCACTTTTTAGATTATCTGTGACGTTTTGATGGTTTCAGTGTACTTGTGAGAGACATTCTACTACGGAATATGTGGGACACTTTGAGTGACCTTTCTCGCACATAAAATCAAGGAATTAAGTCCAAGTAAAGAGCTAAAGTGTTGCTTGTTTGTGATCATGCACAGCATTTGCATGCATTTTTACTTTGAGAACACTCATAAGATTGAGGATCATAAATGTGAAATATGTTGGTGAATGGCCTGTCTTGGATAGTTGGTGCTGCAGCAAGGTAAGCTATCAGCAGTGCTCAGAGAGGCTGCTTTTCTCTGTGCAGCTTTGCAGTTGTGTGCAGTGTTGGCAGCCGGTGCAAAGCCACTACTGGGTGGAAGAAGAGTGATGCTGAGGCTGGTGGTGTATGCCAGTAAGGGATGTAGCAAGTATGTCATGGGCCCTAATTCAAAAAAAAGGTGAAGGGCCCCTTGTTTCTGTTTTTTTGGGATTCGTGAGCCGTCGGGCCCTGTCCCGATATACATATTCTTGTACCGCAGGAGGTCAGCAGGACCGCGCATTTTTTAACAGCACTAAAAAACACATATTGACAATATAGAATTGATGTTTGAGGTAAGTGTTTTACTAAAATAATTTAAAAAAATGTATATTCTAATAAGCAAACATAGTTTACACTGTTCTTTTAATAAATGTTCCGGTTTAACAATGGCGACGTTACCGAGAACACCACGTGTCAGGCAAAGAAAGCTGTTTGATTGGTTAACAAACCTCAACCTTATTTGGAGGAAGTCCCTCCCATTTTGTTTCCTCATTTAGTGTGGTTCTTTATCTTACACCTTTTCCATTGAGTAGGTTAAGCTGTTTTTTTGGCCTGTGTCCATGTGTACCTGAGTGTGTTAGTGTCTGTGTCAGTGCGTGGCTGGGTGTGTCAGTGGCTGTATCAGTGTGTGTGTGTGGGTGAGTCAGTGTCTGTATCGATGTGTGGAGATGTCTGTCAGTGGATGTATGAGTGTGTGTGTGCATGTGTAAATGCTTGTACCGGTGTGTGCCTGGGTGTGTCAGTGCTTGTATTGATGTGTGGCTGGGTGTGTCATTGGCTGCATATGTGAGTGAACGAATGTGTAAGTGTTTGTGCCACTGTGTTAGTGGGTGTTTCAGTGGCTGTATGGATTACTGAGAGAGTGCCTGACTGGCTGTATGGGTGAGTTAGTAGCTGTGTGAGTGGATGTATGGGTGAGTGACTGGCTGTGTGAGTGGGTGTATCGGTGAGTGAATGGCCCTATGAGTGACTGCATGGCTGTGTGAATTGATGTAGGGATGAGTAATTAGATGTGTGCGTGGCTGTATTAGTGAGTGAGTGGGTGTGTGAGTGGCTATATGGGTGAGTGTGTGTGTGTGTGAGTGCCTGTATGGGTGAGTGAGTGGATGTGTGAGTGGCAGTATGTGTGAGTGGCTGTATGGGTGAGTGGGTGTATAGGGGAATGAATGGATCTGTGAGAGACTATATGGCTAAGTGGATGTGTGAGTTGGTGTATGGATGAGTAAGTGGGTTTGTGAGTGGCTGTTTTGGTGAGTGAACAGGTGTGTGAGTGGCTGTATAGGTGAGTGAGTGGCTGAGTGGCTATATGGGTAAGTGGGTGGCTGTGTTAGTAGCTGCATGGAAGAGTGAGTAGTTGTGTAATCGGCTGTATGAGTGAGTGACTGGGTGTGTCAGTGGTTGTATGGGTAAGTGAGCAGCTGTTAGAGTATCTGTGTGGGAGAGTTAGTGGGTGTGTGACTAGCTGTATCAGTGAGTGAGTGGGTGTGTGAGTGGCTGTAGGGGTGGGTGAGTGGGTGTGTGAGTGGTTGTTTGTGTGAGTGGGTATGTGAGTGGCTATATGGGTGACAGAGTGGACGTCTGAGGAGCTGTATGAGTGGCTCTATAGGTAAGAGAGTAGGTGTGTGAATGGCTGTATATGTGAGTGACTGGGTGGGTGAGTGGTTGTATGAGTGAGTTAGTGGTAGTGTCAGTGGCTGTATCAGTGTCTGCCTGGGTGTGTCAGTGCCTGCATCGGTGTGTGCTTGGATGTATTAGTGTCTGTATTGGTATGTGCCTGGGTGTGTTATTGTCTGCATCAGTGTGTGACTGGGTATCTCAGAGGGTGTATTAGTGTGTGCCTAGGTGTGTCAGTGCCTGTATTAGTGGGTGCCTGGGTGTGTCAGTGTGTGCTTTGGTGTGTCACTGTCTGCATTGGTGTGTGTCTGGGTATGCTAGTAGCTGCATTAGTGTTTGGCTGGGTGTGTCACTCTCTGTATCAGTGTGTGCCTAGTTGTGTTAGTAGCTGCATTAATGTTTGACTGGCTGTGTCAGTGTCTTTATCGGTGTGTGCCTGGGTGTGTTAGTATCTGTATAGGTGTGTGCCTGAGTATGTCTATGTCTGTATCAGTGTGTGCCTGGGTGTGCCAGTGACTGTATTAGTGTGTGCCTGGGTGTCTCACTGGCTGTATCAGTATGTCCCTTGGTGTGTCAGTGGCTGTATCAATGTGTGCCTGGGTGTTTCAGTGCCTGCATCAGTGTTTGGATGTGTTAATGCCTGTAGTGGTGTGTGCCTGGGTGTGTTAGTGCCTGTATCAATGTGTGCCTGGGTGTCTCAGAGACTGTATAGGTCTGTACCTGGGTGTCTTAGTGGTATATCAGTGTGTGCCTGGAGGTGTCAGTGTCAGTATCAGTGGGTATCTGGGTGTGTCAGTGTCTGCATCAATGCGTCCCTGGGTGTGTCAGGGTCTGTATCAGTGTGTGCCTGGGTGTGTCAGGGTCTGTATCAGTGTGTGCCTCTGTGTGTGAGTGGCTGTATCTGTGTGTGGATGGGTGTGTTAGTGCCTGTATTGGTGTGTGCCTGGGCGTGTCAGTAGCTGTATCGCTGTGTGCTTGGGTGTTTTAATGGGTATATCAATGTGTGTCTGGGTGTGTCAGTGTCTGTATCAGGGTGTACTTGGGTGTCTTAGTGGGTATGTCAGTGCCTGCATCAGTGTGTGCCTGGGTGTATCAGTGTATGTCTGTGTGTGTGAATGCCTGCATCTGTGTGTATCTGGGTGTGTGGATGGCTGCATCGGTGAGTGCCTGGGTGTGTCAGTATCAGTGTGTGCTTGGGTGTGTACCCTAAAAATGTAAAGTTATGGAACGACACTTCAAGAACTAATTAGTAAAGTACATTACTCCAATGTATGGTGCTACTGATCTGTATAAAAAAGAAATACTAATTAATATTACAATTTATAGAATTACAAAATTAACTTACAATTTGAGCAATACATAAGAATATAATTGCAAGAAATCACTAGACATTTGGCATTCTGTAAAGGTGTGTAATAAATAAGCATTTAATTTTTTCTTTTTTACTTTTCACAGTTTCTGTACTTATACACCGTAAATGATGTACTGTTGAAATTATCATCCTTGAACAGTGGGGAAAAAACAATCATATAGATAGTAGAAAAAAACTGCACACTATGTTGTTGCAGTTTACCAACACTGTCCATTGCATTCACTACAATTTTCTTTAAAGATTATTTTACCTATACTTGCACTACTAATTTGAGAAATGTCATGCTGAAAATTAGCCTCTTATTACGAGAACTACTAATAGATATATAAGGCACACCAGCATATGGTAAACCTTATAATGACATCACCTCTGGTAGGGCGAATGATATCATAAATACTGACAATGGATGTACAACAATTTCAATATACCATTTTCACAACTGTAATATTATTTAGAACTTCGGCTGGAGAAACAAAGGGTAAGCATTTGTTAGCTTATAAGGCAGTCTTTGTTTGAATTTGAGGTTGCTATCATTACATTTTGTCCATACACTGTTACTTTTCACATAGATCAATTCAAAATAAGCTTTATTCGATATCACAGTGTGAATCATAAAAGCATACACAATAAAACCAATATACAGTGTGTGAAAGATAAAATACGATACACTGTTTAAAAACCAGACAAGATGCAGATACAGCTTAAAGAGGAACAACAGTACTCTGCTCCCACGTTAATAATTTCCTCCGAGCAGTAATTGCCCATACAAATTTTGATAAAACAGCACATATATACAAATTTGGAAGCAGTTGTAAATATAAAAAAGCTGGGTGACATTGCATTTAATGAAAGGGCTTTACCAGTGGCTTAATTAATGAGTGCCTCAGATCTGAATAAAATTTACAAAAAAACAATATGTGCATAGTAGACCGTTTAGATAAATTTTCACAAAGGCAATGCACTAGTTCACGTGACCAATTGTTAATGTTAGGAAAGCTTGTTAAACGATGGAAAATGTCCAGTTGAATTGTGTCAAAACAAATCTATGTTGGGCATTATGTAAACTTGCTAAATAGAGGTTGTAAATAAAAGGTGGTTAAATACGGATGGTTTAAGGATATCAGTGGACAACCTTGTTTCCTCACACAGTGCTAGGCACTCCAATTTTAGCGCATTTCTAGGTATACTGCTCAGGGTTTCTGGTTGATCGAAATGTTCAGAATGACATATGTCAGTCAAAAAATGATTGACATACTTCAGCAAAGGAACTTTAGAAAAACACTCTGATCCAAGGCAATCCTTTGCGATGGCTCGATTGAGCTCCGTATGGCCCGATGTCCAGATTTTATGCCAAAGCAAGACTGGCTGGACTTTTATCAGATCTTCCAAAAATGGAGCTCCTAGTTCCGAGTGACAGACGAAGGTAGAGCAACTTTTAGGAAGAGCTAAAAGATTTCTAAAATAGGCATTTTCTATCAGTTGCAAGGAATCAACGTTTACATGGCCCCAAAGCTCAGAACCGTACATTGCAATAGATCAACATTTCGAGTTATACATAATCATCATCTCTTTTGGATGTTTAATGCTCAGTTTCCAAGAGAAATTGAGTAAGGCCAGGATAGATTTGACGAATTAAAGTCGCCTTGAGTTCACTACGTTTTTCTAGTTCCCCTCCCGATCAAATAAAATCCCTAAATAAGAGAAAGTTGGCGTATGATTTATAGTGATGTTCTCGATTTGAATGGTATGGCATTTTGCATCTTTTTTTACCCACTTTCATGACAAATGTTTTACTTAAATTGGTTTGCAGCCCCAGATTCTGCATCTAGTGGACTAATTCGGTAAGTAGGCACTGTAGTGCCAACGGAGTACGGGCCATAAGCACGACATTGTCTGCGTAGAGGAGGGCCGGAACGGGTCCATGCCCAACTGGAGGAAGGTCTTGACATTTACTCACTAAAGTGCAACCCAAGCTGTTAATATACAGGTTAAATAACAAGCATTTGCAATGCAATAGGTCTTGCATTTGCGAGATTTTGAGCTATTAGCATTGTAAATGACAATGCCTTTTATTTATGTGTTTTGAAAACCTGCAAACAACGACTATGAGTACAAAGTGCACATAAATAAAGGCGTTTTCATTTACAATGCAAAACACACAAGATGATGGACGGAATGCTGCACATTGGCAAACATTCACCCCCAGTCACAGATCTGGGTTTAATCCATCGTTATTTTGCTTCACCACGCCACCCCAGTTCAGACATAGCCATATGCAAATCAGTCTTGACCCTGTGCCTCATGGGAACAGTCCAGACCGAACTGCCAAGCCATGTCTTCCCTGGACCGGAATCAAGCATCCTAGGACCGGTTTCAGGCTATCAGCCTTCATCAGCCAGGATAGCTTGACTCCAGTGGCGTAGTGAGCACGGGACCCACGTCTGGAAATACCCTTCCCACATAGGGCAAAATGCAAAACACACAAGATGATGGACGGAATGCTGCACATTGGCAAACATTCACCCCCAGTCACAGATCTGGGTTTAATCCATCGTTATTTTGCTTCACCACGCCACCCCAGTTCAGACATAGCCATATGCAAATCAGTCTTGACCCTGTGCCTCATGGGAACAGTCCAGACCGAACTGCCAAGCCATGTCTTCCCTGGACCGGAATCAAGCATCCTAGGACCGGTTTCAGGCTATCAGCCTTCATCAGCCAGGATAGCTTGACTCCAGTGGCGTAGTGAGCACGGGACCCACGTCTGGGCATATCCTTCCCACATAGGGCAAAATGCAAAACACACAAGATGATGGACGGAATGCTGCACATTGGCAAACATTCACCCCCAGTCACAGATCTGGGTTTAATCCATCGTTATTTTGCTTCACCACACCACCCCAGTTCAGACATAGCCATATGCAAATCAATCTTGACCCTGTGCCTCATGGGAACAGTCCAGACCGAACTGCCAAGCCATGTCTTCCCTGGACCGGAATCAAGCATCCTAGGACCGGTTTCAGGCTATCAGCCTTCATCAGCCAGGATAGCTTGACTCCAGTGGCGTAGTGAGCACGGGACCCACATCTGGGCATATCCTTCCCACATAGGGCAAAATGCAAAACACACAAGATGATGGACGAATGCTGCACATTGGCAAACATTCACCCCCAGTCACAGATCTGGGTTTAATCCATCGTTATTTTGCTTCACCACGCCACCCCAGTTCAGACATAGCCATATGCAAATCAGTCTTGACCCTGTGCCTCATGGGAACAGTCCAGACCGAACTGCCAAGCCATGTCTTCCCTGGACCGGAATCAAGCATCCTAGGACCGGTTTCAGGCTATCAGCCTTCATCAGCCAGGATAGCTTGACTCCAGTGGCGTAGTGAGCACGGGACCCACGTCTGGGCATACCCTTCCCACATAGGGCAAAATGCAAAACACACAAGATGATGGACGAATGCTGCACATTGGCAAACATTCACCCCCAGTCACAGATCTGGGTTTAATCCATCGTTATTTTGCTTCACCACGCCACCCCAGTTCAGACATAGCCATATGCAAATCAGTCTTGACCCTGTGCCTCATGGGAACAGTCCAGACCGAACTGCCAAGCCATGTCTTCCCTGGACCGGAATCAAGCATCCTAGGACCGGTTTCAGGCTATCAGCCTTCATCAGCCAGGATAGCTTGACTCCAGTGGCGTAGTGAGCATGGGACCCACGTCTGGGCATACCCTTCCCACATAGGGCAAAATGCAAAACACACAAGATGATGGATGGAATGCTGCACATTGGCAAACATTCACCCCCAGTCACAGATCTGGGTTTAATCCATCGTTATTTTGCTTCACCACGCCACCCCAGTTCAGTTCAGACATAGCCATATGCAAATCAGTCTTGACCCTGTGCCTCATGGGAACAGTCCAGACCGAACTGCCAAGCCATGTCTTCCCTGGACCGGAATCAAGCATCCTAGGACCGGTTTCAGGCTATCAGCCTTCATCAGCCAGGATAGCTTGACTCCAGTGGCGTAGTGAGCACGGGACCCACGTCTGGGCATACCCTTCCCACATAGGGCAAAATGCAAAACACACAAGATGATGGACGGAATGCTGCACATTGGCAAACATTCACCCCCAGTCACAGATCTGGGTTTAATCCATCGTTATTTTGCTTCACCACACCACCCCAGTTCAGACATAGCCATATGCAAATCAGTCTTGACCCTGTGCCTCATGGGAACAGTCCAGACCAAACTGCCAAGCCATGTCTTCCCTGGACCGGAATCAAGCATCCTAGGACCGGTTTCAGGCTATCAGCCTTCATCAGCCAGGATAGCTTGACTCCAGTGGCGTGGTGATTTGAGGTGGTGATAATGGTTTATGAGGCAGAGTCTAATGGGTGGATCAGCCGTAAGGAAGCTGATTTTTTAATTTCTAAGGAGCCTAGAACACCATACTTCTACACCCTGCCTAAAATCCACAAAGGTATCCTACCGGTCCCTGGTCGACCTATCGTCTCCGGGATCGGCTCCATCCTCGAGCCTCTTTCCATCTTCTGCGACCATTTTTACAACCAATTGTGAAAAACACCCCCACCTTTGTAAAAGACACTACTGATATTTTGAGGATTATTGAGGGAACATTAGACACTGGAGACATTGACTTCCTCGTCACTTTTGACGTGGAAGCTTTATACACAAACATTCCCCAGAGAGCCACCCTAGCAGTCGTGGAAACTGCCCTCAATACATTGGAGTGGACATCATCCACCCCTATCTCCTTTATAATGGATTGCGCTACCCTGGCTCTAACTGAGAATTTCTTTGAATTCAAACAACAACTATTTCATCAGAGTCAGGGTACTTCTATGGGTAGTACCTTTGCTCCTAGTCTGGCGTGCCTTTACATGACAGCTTTTGAAAGGGAAGTAATCCTTAACACTACTAACCCATATTACAACAACCTGAAACTTTGGAAACGTTTCATTGATGATATTTTGGTGTTTTGGCATGGCAGTCGATCGACCTGCGAAGATTTTGTACAATGGATTAATATCCAGAATGATTACTTAAAATTCTCACACAACATCTCTGATACCACCGTTCCTTTCCTGGACATAAACATCACACTAAGTGCAGGCAGCCTCAGCAGCTCTCTCTATAAGAAACCAACTGACCGCAATAGCTTACTCTTGTATAACAGCTACCACCCTAAAGCATTAAGAGATAATTTGCCATTTGGACAATTCTTGCGCATTAGACGCAATTGCAAATTGGTCAGTGATTACAAAAGAAGCCGATATTTTAGCATCCAATCTAACGGCAAGGGGCTATCCACAGAAACAAATAAGAGATTCATTGAAGAGAGTGAGGAACAACCCCAGAGAGTCTCTACTTGAAGTACATCCCAAATTAACCACTGATACCTTGACGTGTGTAACATCATTTACCCCAGATTCTTTACGAATCAAACGGATCATTTTGAAACACTGGGGTATTTTAAACACTGGTGACCTACAATTACCCAAACCCAGGTTCGCGTACAAAAGAACTCGTAACCTTAAGGATACCTTAATACACACCAGACCTAGGAAACACAACACTGACACACAGAGGACACTGTGGGGCCTTCCCGGCAGTCACTGGTCATTACCCATGTGGTACTTGCAGTGTGTGCCCGCTTACCATCACATCCAAAGAAATAGCCCTGTCGTCTAACTTTAGATGGACCCTGAAGAGACACACGAACTGTAACACTACACGATGTATTTACATGTTGATCTGTCCCTGTGGTCTCCAATATATAGGAATGACTATGCGATCAATTAAGACCCGGATAACAGAGCATAAAAGTAATATCAGGTGTCAAAGGGTCACCACCAAATTGTACACACATTTTAAGGATTTACAACATGCCCCTGAAACATTGCGTTGGATAGTCCTAGAAACATACCCACAGGTAACCAAGACTATACTGTTCAAAGCTGAACAAAGATGGGTGTATAGATTATCCACACATACTAAGGGCCTCAATGATGATATACCGTGGGGCGCACTTACTTGATCTATCTACACTGTGGCCCCCACCTCCACACAGTATACACCATGCACCCTTATCCATGACGAGTTACACCATGATTACACTCTTCCATTCTTGAATGGAGTAACTCTAGTTAGCATGACCAGTATCTGTATAGGTGTTTATATCAGTATTTAACTTTGGGACTATATTAGTTTCTGTTAGTGTATTATCATCACCTTATTGGATGTTCTATCCTATGCAGCTATGAGGTAGACTCCCTTCAAGTGGCACGTCTTTGAGATCATTAGATTGCTAACACTCCGACTCTTTTACCCACATGCTGTATGTTACAACTCTCTCACCCTTAATTTTGGGTTGTTTATAATTGGTTTTGTTTTCATGCTCACGTTTATAGCATTCCCCGTAGTTTTATGCGTTGGTTCTCGTAACATTCCTTGTTATATACGTTTCGAACTATTATTCGTTACTATTCATCTGGTCAGGTCCCTTTAAGTACCAACAGGGACACTCGATTAAGAGTTTAGGATCTCCTTTAATACATTCTTTAGAGTATTTCCACACTCCAATATGGCCGCTGCTTTAGTTATTCTGCGTGCTACTCATTCCAGCCGAGTCACCAGTCACTAGGTTCACGACCTCACGCATCCCGTACTACGTCACGGGAAGCGCCCACAAGTGGGCTGCTACTGGCTTATTTATGTTTCTCCGGCCCCCTGCCTGCTACCATCCCGGTGTCGGCGGCAGGGTAGGTCTTAACGCAAGGAGCGTTAATTCGCCGGTGAGTTGGCTTTGAGTTACGACATACAACTAACAGAGGTGAGTGTGTGCGGTGGTACTGGCTTCTCCGCAATTCGACTGCCCTCCTGAGATCACGAGGCTCCCCAGTGTTACTCGGGTTTTAGCGTGTATCCTCCCGGGCCCCGTGGTGATCCTTGCATGCCAGTTGGTCCCTCAGTCCTGGTTTTACCGGGTTGATGAATTCTTTTGGTGACCCACCTGGCATTGGGGGGTACCGCTTACCTGACTTCACACCTCGGGCATGTTCCCTTGATGGCTCTTGTTTTTCCGGCAAGCGTCCGCTTCTGCACCCCTCTGGTATTCACCATTCCGTTAGCTGATCGGATTCAGCTTATTTAACAGATCCACGTTTCTTTCTGTATTCTTCTTTTTATTCTTGTTCTAGGACCCAATTGGTGTCCTCTTGTACCGCTGATTAACCGTTGCAAGTACACTTGACTTACAGACCAGGTGAGTCAGTTGTTTGTTCTGACGATTGCATCCACTTGGTTGTCTTTATTTTTGTTTTAACCATATAATTTTAGAGAAGATATTTGGTTACAGATATCACTGTATCGTATTCCCTGCCCCATACAGTGTGATTGAGTAACTACATTTAGTGTGCACTGGGTAGCACACTATCTGTGGGGCCGTTTAATAGCAATAACAGCTTGGTGGACATTGAGGACTGAGTATGTTTGAACATAATATTTATATGTCTATATATGTTTTCTTTTACTTCTCATAGGTCAACTACCTGTGTCTTGGGTATGTAGAAATTCACTTACCTTTGAAGTGTAGATAGCGTTTTATTCGATCCTGAGGAAGTGCCTTGATCTATAGGACTACAATGGCACGAAACATGTCGATCACCTGAGAGCAGGGCATTCATCACTAGATACACCAGTACTAGTCCTGTACCCCTCTCATTCTTTTATACTAGGCAGTTTACCTTCCCAATAAAGGTTTCTAGGATTAACTGACCTATTTTACTTTCACCACACATCACATCTACACACTAGGGCCCTTACCCCCACTGCACCTACCGGCAGGAACAAAAGATCCCCGACAAAGAGCCCCGATACGGGTGCCCGTTTGGTATTGCAGCGCCGACCTGACGAGGGGCAGGCTCATATGATGAAGCATGACACCTAGCTTGCTGGGTGTGTGAGAGCCCTAGTTCCTAAAAGGGATCTTTCCCCCCTTTTTCTCTTTTCCATACACTTAGTGGTCCTCCTTGGTTCTCCACACTAGTCCCCTACCCGTTGTTCTAATTATCTAGAGGAACCTCGTACTCTTCTTTGCTCATTACACCTCTCTGGCTGACATTTCCTCTGATTTAGTGTAATTTGTTTTTGCTATTCAGACTTTAAGTTAAAAAAACGTGTTTGTTGGTTTGTCAGTCCAAAGATCGTTTTTGTACTTGTATTGTTTTTGTTGATTCACTGAAATCTATTGCTTCATACAACACACAGAGAATATTTAAAAATATATATTTATATTCACACAGCACATCATTCTGCGCATCTGCTATCTCTAAGTGCTATAAATAGCAGATCTTATAACTAACCATTTTATTATACCCAGTTTACCGACCTCGTAAGGATGGAGGGCTGTTCCCGCCTTTGAACTCATAAAATCCAGGTTTAAATTAAACAATTGGAAAACACGACAATGTCTCAAATTATATTAAATTAAAGGAAACATTAACTGGAGCTGCAAAAAAAAATCTCACGTGAATTTAAATTTCTGTAAATTAAATGGGTGGTTAATATGAGTAGCTACAGTTACACATTAAGACTAATATCGATACAACATTGCATTTATGTGAACTGAGCATACTTAAACACTGCATTGTAATTTGATGAATTCCATACTCACCATACCTAGGACCAAGACATTTTAAAGAGTGCGAGAGTGAAGGAGACATGGAGGGAAGTTATGGAGCGGGAGTGGGACAGCCTCCGATACATTAGGACATGCATTGAGCTGCAATCAAATATTAAGGGCTCACTTTAATGGATTCAGAGATAGGGGGCAAGTCTAACATTTGGGGGCCTCACCATGTTTGTAACCTTCTGTTTACCATATATCCAGCGATGTGTAGTATTCAACAGCTTTGATTCAACGGTATGTCAGCCTCGCCACATCCACTGTATACATTGTTACTGCATCGCCCACCTACAAGCATCAGAAACCGCAGTCCACCACTTAGTGGCTCATACACATTATGTCCACTCAGCACTTCCAACCACTGCTGGAAAGCCACTTTAACGCAGATATAAAATTGTGTACTTGAACACAGGCAGCACAGCATGGTCTGTGCTCGGGGACTTTGGGAGGTACAAGAAGGAACAGCACGACGTGATTACCAGAGGGCCGCCCATGTAACGTCGGAGCATACAGTGGCGAGAGCACTTTCCATTGTGGCACCGCTGAGCTGAAGGGAATTTCTAGAGTTCAAGAACTTGTGAAACAGTTATTGAAGGGTACATTTTTCTCTGAGAGTGGCGATTTTTTTCATTTTCGGGCGCTATAATTATGCCTATATTAGTCAGTAATTGTTGGATTAAAGGGTGTATTGATGGCTGCAGTCGCCCCCTCAGAACTTGTAATCGAGTGCGCTTTTGGATTCAGTGGGGCCGCTCCCCCCTGGCATCGATCACTCAAGGGGGGGGGTCAAGCTGTTCACAGCGGACCTCCGCTGCTCAGCCTCTGCAGGTGTGTCTGCAGCAGTGTTTGCAAGTGGATTGCCCCCCAGGCAAGTTGATTGCCCCCAGGCACGGAGGAAGGTCATCATGGTACTGCGTCCTGGCGGACAAGAGGGTTGCGGGCGCTTCGGGTATGCATGAAATCACGGGTTTGATGTTCAAGCCGATATGAAGCATTTGAGGCGGCTGTCCGGGAGTAACGCGGGGAGTGGCAAGGCGTCGGTCCCGGGTACAGAGCGGTGGAGCAAGGCATCGGGTGAGGCCAGGAAGCTGGCAGATGTGCCAGCGGCGGCAGTGTGCAAACTTCGGGAGCAGCAAAGAAAACAAGTAGTCCCTAAATGAATAGATAACAGCCAGCAGCGGAACTAAACTGTAGTTGGTCGGTGCTGCTTCCTGCAAAACGGAGGCAAAACGGAAGTGATGTATCGGACCAAAAGCCAACCATAAGCCAGATAAGAAGACCAATGCCAGAATCAACCAATGGCAACCGACAGGAGAAATTACCCTACATATTTGTGTTTACTATAGGTCTTGCAACAGTGCATGCGGTGTCTAGGCGAGACCTAAAAAGGGGGCAAGTACACACCCTTGGCGGACCCCTCTCTTTATGCTAAATGGCCGTGTACACTTACCTTTGAGGCCCTAGCATACCCTTGCTGTACTAGTCTAAAATAGGTACCTGAGAAAGTTAACTATGGTGGTATCTACCCTCATAGTAAGCATAGTAGGCCAAAGTTTTTTGTGCATAATACAATCAAAAGCTCAGGACAAATCAACAAATACCATAAACAAGTTACCGCGTTTGATATGTACATATTTTCCTATCAGTAAGTTCAAATTAATAGCTTGTTCCGTTGTCCCAATTCCTGGTCGGAAACCATATTGTAAGTCCAAAATTATGTTATTAGAGCCCACCTAATCCTGTAATCTGCACAAAAGTATGCGACCAACCACTTTAACTAAAGAGTCAAGTAGAGAAATAGGTCTATAATGAGAAGGACAGTTGAGATCGTCTTTCTTGTAAATGGGCACAATATGCGACTCAGACCAGGAATCTAAAAAAACTGCACTCTGACAGGATCTAAAAACAAGGGTCAAAAAGGGGGCTCCAGAAATCGTTGTTAGCTCTAAAGAGGTCAATCTGAATACCATCTGGTCCCGGAGCTTTACCCTCCTTACTCGCCTTTAAAGCCGCTGTGACTTCTTCAAGAGTAAAATTAAGATTAATCAAAGTATGAGAAGAAGCGGTCATGGGGGAGTCAGCCGAGGACAAAGAGGTAACACCTTCCGTTTTATTAGAATATACTTTGGAGTAATGAGCTAACCAATCTTCCTCTGTAATTGCAATTTTAATACGGGGCCTAACATCACCTCCTAGAAAGTGGAGTTGACAACACCCCAAAAGACCTTATTGTCATTATTGCGGCAGGCCTCGTAAATTTACCCACATCTCCTCTTTCAAACCCTTTTTTCGATGTTTGATGGCAAGCCTATAAGCGTAACTACAATTCTGTTGTAAACTCTCTTTTATTAAGGTTGTCAGTACAGCATACATCAGTATAGACACAACAGCAAACATCAAATAAAACAGTTATGCGTCTCATACCCATTGGTCACCCCACGTTCTCTCACCCCCTTCCCTAGTCGTCAGTGATGGCATCTGCAGAATGTATTGACCATGGTGGGCCACTTCCCAGGGCGGGGGGGGGGGAGGGAGTACAAATGTTGCCTCTGTGTGTTCCATTTTCCCCATACCCGATCCCACTTCCTGGGGCATCCTCTATTCATGTAGACCGCCTTTTCTGCAAACATGCACCAGTCCATATCCCGCTCCAACTCTTCTTGGGTCGGCAGCTCGGGCACACCCCACTTACAGGCAATGGTTCACTTAGCAATTATAAAACCAATGGCAATCCAGAGTTGATCCATGCGGGTCCTCCCATACATTGAGCAGACACAATTTGGGTGACAGAGGCAGGGCACCGCCACTCACCCCGCTCACTACTGCTGTTACTGTGTTCCAGTATGTCTGGACAGTCGGACATTCCCAGAGTGTGTGATAAAAGGTGCCAATTCCCCCACATCTCCTTCTACACTCTGCATCACTACGTCTACCCATCTTGACCAGTGATGTGCATGAAATATACGTTCTGTGGAGAATCTTTAGTTGGATTAGCCTCAACCGTGATGATATGGCAACTTCTCGCGGGGAGGATAGCGAGTAGCACCAGTCCTCTTCCTCTAGGTTCACCAGACCCGTCTGCCAGTGCTCATACAGGCACCTCAGTGGGTCAGGAGAGTTATTAGTTATCTTCCGATAAGTAAGAGATATTATCTTGCGGTCTGTGTTCAGTGAGCAGCCTATCCTCCGGTATTTCACCCTTCTCTCCGAGTGCCGCCTGCAAGGCGTGTCGTATTTGTAAATTTCTGAACACTTCCCCCGTGGACTACTCATACTCTTGTTGTAAGTTGGCGAATGCGAGTATTTTCCCTTTTTTTACCAGGTCTCCTACTTGTGATAGGCAAATGGTATCCCATTTGTCGAACCCTTGATATCTGCTTAACTTGCCCAATACCTCTGCATGCCATAGAGGTGTTTTTAGCATCACTTTATTATGCCAGCCTAATTCTTTTGTGATGGCGTGCTATAGGACAACTGTGATGGCCGTTGGGCGGGTGAGTTGCTGCCTGTTTGGCTTTGTATATAATGCTTCTCTGAATCCCCCATTGCCCATCAGCCACTTAACCATGCGGCAAGCTGATTCTTGCTGCGCGCTTAATATTCATTTATTTATGATCGACAGGTGTGCTGCCCAATAGTAGACTTGAATATCTGGCAAGGCTATCCCCCTATCATACCATCCCCGGACCAGCTTAAGGGCTGAAATAGGGGGTGGCTTCCCGTCCCAGAGCAGTGCCCTGACTTCCCCATCTATCGATTTGAAGTACATTTCAGGGACGCTGTAAGGCGTATTTTGCAGGGCGTATAGGAAACGGGGCAAAGCCATCATTTTATATAATGCTGCTCGCCCCAGGAGGGACAGTGGTAATGCAGGCCAATGCCCGACATCGCCCTGTAGATGAGTTAGAGAGCCTTGAAGATTTTGTTCGTGGAAAGGTTTTGGGTTAGCCGTCACAAATATCCCGAGATATTGAAACCCATCCGTCACTATAATTGCTCCGCATTCCGCCGGCAGGGCCGGGGTGGGCCCGTGGAGCAAATATATTATCGATTTTGACTAATTAATGGTGTATCCCAAGTACCTCCCAAAGTTGGAACAGATCTGGAGTATCCTGCCAATTGAGGCTCGAGGGGACGCCACATACAACAAAATGGCGTCAGCGTAAAGCAAGATTCTATCTTCCCACTCATTTACCCACTTTAACCCACGTATCAAAGGGTCCCCTCGTATTTAGCTTGCCAAAGGCTCAAGAATTAGTGTGAATATAATAGGGGACAAAGGGCAACCCTGTCTTGTCCCTCGGCGCAGAGCAAAGGTCTTTGATGTATGCCCATTCACCACCACCTGCGCAAGCGGTTCTGCATATAGAAGTTGGATCCATTCGACATAGATTTTCCCAAGACTCATATGCTCCAAGACAGCAAACATATAGGGCCATTCTACGGTGTCAAAGGCAATACGAGTGTCCAAGGACAGTATGGTGGCGCTTTCCTGGATTGTGTCTTTCCTAGCAAGCACCCCATTCAGTCGACGCAGATTTAATGCGGTATTTCGGCCCGGCATAAATCCAGACTGATCCGGGTGGACTAGCTTCGTTACAACTGGGAGCAGCCTCGTTGCTAATATTTTGGCTAGAATTTTGATCTCTACATTGAGTAATGATATGGGGCGGTATGAGGTGTATTCCTCCGCCGGCTTGCCTTTCTTACAAATAACCGCTATGGAGGCCACTCGTTGGTCTCTGGGCAATATTCCTTCTCGTTTACTCTCAAGGTACATATTGAGCAGGTGGGGTGCCACCTTTGTGGCATTCATTTTGAGGAGTTCTATTGGGAGGCCATTCAGCCCCATAGCTTTCCCTGCTTGCATGCTGAGTATGGCCGCTACAATTTCCTCAGCCGTAAGATCTGCATCTAGTGATTGTTGGTCTTCTGGGGTTAATGTTGGGATCTGTATGTCGGCTATTAGTTCCCTTGACTCATCTATTGTGGCTGTGGCCACGGGGGAAAATAGTTGTGTAAAATATTCAGCAAAGCCCTCTGCTATGTCTTGCGGATCCCTCCTCCACACTCCATCTCGCCCGCGTATCACCGTAACCCAACGGTCAGCCCTGTCTCGCCTATCTAACCATGCGATTAGTTTGCTTGCGCAATCTCCCTGTTGTATATTCTATGTAGTTGTGCCCAGTGGTTTTCTCTGGTGGCCTCAGTTGCTAACTCTCTATATTCCTGCCTCTTAAGTTCCAATACATGGTCAGCTGTTTTATCTTGGGTATGCGTGGCTGCTTGCTCCCTGATTAGAATGTCACGCTCCAATTCTTCCAGTTGTTTACACTTCTCTTTCTTGTGTCCCACTGCAAGGGAGAGGGCCTGACCCTTTATCACTGCCTTGTAGGCCTCCCAAATGACTCGAGATGAATGGACGGATCCCACATTCTCCGAAAAGTAGTTATCTGTGGCTTTCAAAAGAGTAGTTTTGATATGCGGGATTTTGAGGCACTAGGGCTTGATCTTAATTGTTTTGCAATGGGGGTAGCACCCACCACATACCGGGCCAGTATGGGGGCAGGGTCTGAAATGTTCCTAGCTAGATGCCTGACCTCAGTGAAATAGTCTGTTTTGTCTGCTAGCTTTAGGATATGGTCGATCCAGGATCTGCTGTTCACTCAATCAATCAATCAATCAATCATGTCACTTATAAAGCGCACTACATACCCGCGAGGGTCTCAAGGCGCTGGGGGAAGAGGGGGTGGTGCTGCTACTGATCGAAGAGCCAGGTCTTGAGGAATCTTCTGAAGGCCAGTAGGTCTTGGGTCTGTCGGAGGTTGGTGGGGAGGGTGTTCCAGGTCTTGGCGGCGAGGTGGGAGAAGGATCTGCCGCCGGCGGTCGTTTTCCGGATGCGGGGACTGTGGCGAGGGCGAGGCTGGTCGAGCGGAGCTGGCGGGTGGGGTGTAGAAGCTGAGTCGTCTGTTGAGGTAGGCTGGTCCGGAGTTGTGGAGTGCTTTGTGTGCGTGGGTGAGGAGCTTGAAGGTTATCCTCTTGTTGACAGGGAGCCAGTGCAGGTCTCTCAGGTGGGGTGTGATGTGGCTGCGTCGGGGGATGTCGAGGATAAGATGTGCAGAGGCGTTCTGGATGCGTTGCAGCCGTCTCAGGAGCTTAGCCGTCGTTCCTGCGTAGAGGGCGTTTCCGTAGTCCAGCCTGCTGGTGACGAGGGCCTGGGTGACTGTTTTTCTTGTTTCGGTGGGGATCCACTTGAAGATCCTGCGGAGCATTCGGAGGATGTTGAAGCAGGATGAGGAAACGGCGTTGACCTGCTTAGTCATGGAGAGGGTGGGGTCGAGGATGACCCCTAGGTTGCGTACGTGGTCAGTGGGTGGCGGGGCTGTTCCCAGTGATGTTGGCCACCAGGAGTCGTCCCAGGCTGAAGGGTTGGAACCAAGGATGAGGACCTCCGTCTTGTCCGAGTTCAGCTTCAGGCGGCTGGTCCTCATCCATTCGGCGACGGCCTTCATTACTTCGTGGAGGTGGGCTTTGGCGGTGTGAGGGTCTTTGGTGAGGGAGAGGATCAGCTGGGTGTCGTCGGCGTAGGAGATGATGTTGAGGTTGTGCTGTCGGGCGACGTGGGCGAGGGGTGCCATGTAGATGTTGAACAGCGTTGGGCTGAGGGAGGAGCCTTGGGGTACGCCGCAGATGATCTTGGTGGCCTTGGATCGGAAGGGGGCGAGGCGGACGCTTTGTGTTCTGCCGGAAAGGAAGGATGTGGTCCAGTCCAGGGCCTTCTCTTGGATCCCGGCGTCGTGAAGGCGTGTTCGTAGGTGTGTGGTGGCAGACCGTGTCGAAGGCGGCTGATAGGTCCAGGAGGATGAGGGCTGCTGTTTCTCCGTTGTCTAGCAGGGTCCTGATGTCATCGGTGGCGGCGATGAGGGCGGTTTCGGTGCTGTGGTTGCTGCGGAAGCCGGACTGGGAAGGGTCCAGGATGTTGTTCTCCTCGAGGTAGCGGGTCAGTTGTTTGTTGACGATTTTCTCGGTGACCTTCGCGGGGAACGGGAGCAGAGAGATGGGTCGGAAGTTCTTGAGGTCCTTGGGGTCTGCCTTGGGTTTCTTGAGTAAGGCGGTGATCTCGGCGTGCTTCCAGCTTTCCGGGAAGGTTGCTGTCTCGAAGGAGATGTTGATTATTTTCCGGAGATGGGGCGCGATGGCTGTACTGGCTTTGTTGAAGATGTGGTGAGGGCACGGGTCTAGCGGTGAACCGGAGTGGATGGTGTTCATGATCTCGCTGGTGTCCTCGTCGTTGATGTTGGTCCAGGAGAGCAGGCGGTTGGTGGTTGTGGGGGCAGTGGTCGCGGTGGTTGCCGGGGCGGTCGTGGTGTTGAAGCTGTTGTGGATTTCGGCGATTTTGCGGTGGAAGAAGGTGGCCAGTGAGTCGCACAGGTCTCGCGACGGCTGGATGTCGTTGGTGTTGGAGCTGGGGTTGGAGAGTTCCTTCACGATGTTGAAGAGCTCTTTGCTGTTGTGTGCGTTGTTGTCTCAGGCGGTCTTTGAGTGAGGCCCTTTTGGCGGATCTGATGAGGTGATGGTGACTGCGGGTGGCGCTCTTGTGGGCGGCGTAGCTGTCCGCTGTCCGTTCGTGGAGCCAGATCTTCTCCAGTTTTCGGCATGTTCGTTTGGATGCCTGGAGGTCTTCGGTGAACCAGGTGGCTTTCTTGCTGGTGTGGCTGTTGGGCGGATTCTTGAGCGGGGCGAGGGTGTTGGCGCAGTCGTCGATCCACTGTCTGAGGTTGCGGGCGGCGGTGTCGGGGTCGGAGGGTTCGGCGGGTGGGCTCAGGGCGAGGGTTGTGGTTAGCTGGTCTTCCGTGACTCTGCTCCAGCAGCGGCGAGGCATTTGTTCGGTGCGGTGGTGCGTGGTGGGCTTCCTGTAGGTGAAGTGGATGCAGTGGTGGTCAGTCCAGTGGGGTTCGGAGGTGTGGTTGAAGGAGACGTGTGGGCTTGCGGAAAAGATGGAGTCGAGCGTGTGGCCGGCGGCGTGGGTGGGTGTAGTCACGAGCTGTCTGAGTCCGAGGGTGGCGAGGTTGTCGATCAGGGTGGTGGAGTTGGTGTCCTTGTTGTTCTCGAGGTGGAAGTTCAGGTCCCCGAGGAGGATGTAGTCCGTGGAGGCGATGGCGTGTGTGCTGACGGGGTCAGCGATGGAATCGCTGAACTGTGGTCGGGGTCCGGGGGTCTGTAGATGAGTGTTCCTCTGAGGGTGGTGTTGGGATCGGTGTGGATCTGGAAGTGCATGTGTTCGGCGGTGCTGAGTGTGTCGTCGGTGTTGGTTGAGACTCTGAGGGTGTTCCTGTGGACGATGGCGATGCCTCCTCCGACTCCGTTGGTGCGGTCCCTGCGGGTGATCTTGTATCCGTCCGGGATGGCAATGGCGATGTCGGGGGCTGAAGCGGGATTCAGCCAGGTCTCCGTCAGGAATGCGACGTCTGGGGAGGTTGAGTCGAGAAGGTCCCAGAGTTTGATGGCGTGTTTGCGGGCGGAGCGGGTGTTGAGGAGGATGCATCTGAGGTAGTTGGGTTCTTTCCTGGGCGGTGGTTTGGCGGGCGGGTGCTGGCGAAGCTGCAGTTCCGGCAGGTGAAGGGCCCTTGGGTGCGCTTCGGGGTGGCCTGGTAGCAGGCGTGATCTTTTCCGGGGTTGAGTGCGTGGAGGGTGCTGGCGTCGTATCGGCGTCTGTTGATGTGGCGGGCGCGGGGGATGCCCGGACCAGGGGGTCTGGCGCTGGGCGCGGTCACGGCACAGACGGGCGCAGACGGGCTTGCCTTAGGCGCGCCTTCGGCGCGCCAGCGGCGCGCCCCGTCCGCTGCGCGCCGCACAGCGGCCGCCATAAATGGGGAGGTGGGAGGGAGGAGCAGGGAATGGGGCAGCGAATGGGCAGTGAGGGGGCGGGGCCGCAGGGCGCAGCGGCGGGAAACAGGCACAGAAGGGAAAACGAGCACAATCAGGGCATCAAGGGGGCACAGAAAGGAAAAAAAAAAACGAGCACAGTGAGGGGCAGCAAGGGGGCACAGAAAGGAAAAACTAGCACAATGAGGGGCAGCAAGGGGGCACAGAAAGGAAAAAACGAGCACAATCAGGGGCAGCAAGGGGGCACAGAAAGGGAAAAAAAACGAGCACAATCAGGGGCAGCAATGGGGCACAGAAAGGAAAAAACTAGCACAATGAGGGGCAGCAAGGGGGCACAGAAAGGAAAAACGAGCACAATCAGGGGCAGCAAGGGGGCACAGAAAGGAAAAAACGAGCACAATCAGGGGCAGCAAGGGGGCACAGAAAGGAAAAACGAGCACAATCAGGGGCAGCAAGGAGGGCACAGAAAGGAAAAAACGAGCACAATCAGGGGCAGCAAGGGGGGCACAGAAAGGAAAAAACGAGCACAATCAGGGGCAGCAAGGGGGCACAGAAAGGAAAAACGAGCACAATCAGGGGCAGCAGCAGGGCACACAGACGGAGCTGTGTGGTGGGGGAGCGACCTACCAGTCAAGGTCAGGGGTCGCTCTCTTCACCACGCAGCGGCCGCCATAAATGGGGAGGTGGGAGGGAGGAGCAGGGAATGGGGCAGCGAATGGGCAGTGAGGGGGCGGGGCCGCAGGGGCGCAGCGGCGGGAAACAGGCACAGAAGGGAAAACGAGCACAATCAGGGCATCAAGGGGGCACAGAAAGGAAAAAAAACGAGCACAATGAGGGGCAGCAAGGGGGCACAGAAAGGAAAAACTAGCACAATGAGGGGCAGCAAGGGGGCACAGAAAGGAAAAAACGAGCACAATCAGGGGCAGCAAGGGGGCACAGAAAGGGAAAAACGAGCACAATCAGGGGCAGCAAGGGGGCACAGAAAGGAAAAACTAGCACAATGAGG
Source organism: Calotriton arnoldi (assembly GCA_963921515.1). NCBI lineage: Eukaryota > Metazoa > Chordata > Amphibia > Caudata > Salamandridae > Calotriton > Calotriton arnoldi. The sequence goes on from CAWUFW010000465.1 coordinate 1,001,697, forward strand.
GGCAGCAAGGGGGCACAGAAAGGAAAAACGAGCACAATCAGGGGCAGCAAGGGGGCACAGAAAGGAAAAAACGAGCACAATCAGGGGCAGCAAGGGGGCACAGAAAGGAAAAACGAGCATAATCAGGGGCAGCAAGGGGGCACAGAAAGGAAAAACGAGCACAATCAGGGGCAGCAGCAGGGCACACAGACGGAGCTGTGTGGTGGGGGAGTGACCTACCAGTCAAGGTCAGGGGTCGCAGTTATGTACTGCTGAGTAAAAGGTGTATTGTCGTGTTTGTGGGTGTGCCTCACGCCACACATCTGGCAAGCCCAGAGATGTAAGAAATTCGGCCACAGTGTTTGTAGGTCGTTGATTGTTCATGGGTGGGTATCTATCTAGTTGTTCGCTCAGTGTCATGTTGAGGTCCCCTTCAATCACTAGGTCACCCTCTGGCAAATCCAGTATCATCTTGCTCATGTCTGGTACGGCCACGTTGTCTAGTGCCGGAGGTATATATACCAACATGATATTCATGCATCTGCCCTCCCGGGTGCCCGACAAGGCCGCGAAGCGGCCATACTCAGCAGTACGTGAGTGTGTCACAATGAATGGAAGGTTTTTACGCATTAGTATCCCCACCCCTCTGGACCCAGTGGTGAAGCCAGAGTGCACGACTAATTTATATCCCCATCTGTCAAGTGCCTTACACGTATTTCTGACTAGATGGGTTTCTAGCAACAAGACAATATCTAATGCCTGCTGTTTAATGTACTGGAGCACCACCCCCTTTTGAGTTTATGGCCCAACCCATTGACATTCCAGGAAAGCAGGTTAAATGCAATTTCGGCTCTTCCCACCCCAGTGGTATCGACTGACACTGGTGCTGTTTGTCTCACACGTGTTGGGGCAATAGCGTCAAGAATAATTTATCTGGGTGATTGTGTCATAACTGCATTTGTAGTAGTTGCATTGTTTGTAAGCTGCTGTGTCTACAATCCCAATGGAAGGGGCCGGAGCTGACAAGAAAGTTGAGCTACTCGCAGACACCCACAATAAGAATGTAACAAAAACTAAGTTAAACCCCTGTAACTTGAAAACTCCCCCCCCACCCTGCCTCCCTGCCTCCCTGCCTCCCTGCAAGATGGACTTTGAACTACCCGCCACCCCTACATTGGAGAGTGCCCGTCGCCCTCCCTTCCCTGTTTCGGGGGAGACGTAGACCCTTAGCTTCGCTCTCCCAACCCCATTGTCAATAATTAACCATGTAGCCTGTAGTCTATGTGAATGAAGTCGTCGTGCAATTATACTCAGCCATTGGACACCAACGTACAGTCTCGCCCTCCAGTTGAGGCCCATCCCTGATTTGCAGGCCCTTCGATTAATCTATGTGTCCTTAGGAAGCGTGAACTTGTGCCCCGTTGGGTCTCTGGGAAAGCCGCCTGAGTGACGCAGTTTATGGTGGGGCAGACTATCTACCCAACGGTGGGTCTTTATCGGTGAGATCTCTTGCTTCTTGGCCAGATGCAGTCCATTTCTGGTCTCTCCCCATTTGCCTCCTATGCCTTTCGGGATTGTACGGGCCTCCTACCTGCCGCCATCCGTCCAACCACTCCCAGGCCACCTCTGGCTCTGTGAAAAACCATGATTTGCCCTTGGCCTCCACCCTGAGTTTTGCAGGAAACGCTTTGTCTCTAAGGGCTTTTTTTATTTCGAGAAACCTCCTTCGCTGTATCTGCACTTTCATAATGAAGTCTGGTAAGAATGTGCCAATATTATTTTGAATCTTAAGAGGAGGGGCACAACGTGCGGTTTGCAGGAACACATCCCTGTCTCGAAAGTTAAAGACACGTGCTAGTATTGGCCTGGATGGTTGTCCAGGTTTAGGTTTTCCACCAGGTACTCGATGTGCCCTTTCAATGGAGAAGTATTTGGAGAGGTTTTTAGGCTGCAAACGCTGAGTTATTAATTCCCCCACAAATAAATCAGCGGCATGGCTTCTGGCCCTACCTTCGTAGTCATACAGTTGGTCTGCCAGGGCCTTGCTGGTGGTTTGCAGTTCACAAACTTGTTTTTCCAGGGCCTTAGTGTTGGTGGCGAGGCCTTGGGTTGCTTCCTCCACCTCTTTAACTCGATCATCCATTTTCCTAAGGTCAGCACAGATCAGGGAGATCTCTGTGGATACTGTGTCTATATGGGATTCGAGCGGTGTACGCACCACGGTAACCGCTATTAGTATATCTTGTAGGGTGGGGGTGCCTTGTTCCGCTACTGCGCGCTGCGTTTCCTGCACTGTCAGGTTGAGCGCTTGCACACTCCTGGGTCTTAAGCCAGGAGAACTTATTCAGTTTGGGTTGGTGCGAGCCGCGCCCTCCTTTGCTCCCCGACATGGCACAGCTTGTAGTGAAAGGTGCTGGGCCATGCAACTATCCGAGGGGAGGGGCCCAAGTGTATCACCGCCACCTGCCCAGGAAAGCGTTCCCACCGGCCTGTTGGCTCACCTCCACGTCTGTTCTCACCAGTACATTGGCCCTTCTTACAGCGGCGATCTCTGCAAGGCTCAGCACAAGGTCGCTGTGAGCTGTTAGTAGTGAAATGTCTTGAGGGCTAGTGACAGGGCACGCTGGCCGCCACTCACCGCTGGGTACAGGGAGCTCTCCCCCGGCTCCCCTTGCCAATACACAGTGGAACCTTATGCGCTTCTCCCACCTCGAAGTCGATGCAGAGCCGTCTCGCCAGTCAAGGTAGCCACCATTAGATCCCGGCTGTCGTCTCCACGCGGCCGCCGATGGTCCCCCCAGCCTGCTTTCGCGTGCTTCACCCTCAGCCAGGGAAGACGTTGCATCAGATTACAGTCATACAGGGGCCGCTCTCCACCACAGGTCGGGTCCCGGCCGCAATATCCCAGCAGCGGCCACTGGCCCACAGTGAACAGCAGACAAGCCCAGTCAGCCGCCAGCCAAATGGTGGGAGTTGTAGTCCCCTGTGGTGCTGCTCAAATCCAGGCATGCCTCTGTCCCCCTCTGTGCGGCCAATCTCAGCCTCGTTGGTGGCTACACGCGCCGTGGGGCTGCGTCGCACTTTTAAGCGCGTGAGAAATACCAGGAGGATGGCGGGAGTTGTAGTCCCCAGTGGTGCTGCTCAAATCCAGGCAGGGCTCTATCCCCCTCTGTGTGACCAATCTCAGGCTCGTTGGCGGCTACACGTGCCGCTGGGCTGCGTCGTGCTTTTAAGCACGTGAGAAATACCAGGAGGATGGCAGGAGTTGTAGTCCCAAGCGGTGCGGCTCAAATTCAGGCACGGCTCTGTCCCCCTCTGTGCGTCCAATCTCAGGCTCGTTGCTGGCTACGATAGAGACAGTGTAGGGACCAGATGTGACAGTAAGTCCTTCATGAAACATAATAGACATGGTAGTATATGGTTTCCCAGAAAAAGACATTAGTCCTGCTTGAAGTTTAAACTTACTTCCATCTGCTCTGCAAAGTTGTATCATTAAAATAAGATACTTCCCACTTCTTCATAGACATACTGCTGACATAAGATCTGATCGACAATTTAGGCAGGTGTTCTTTTGTGTAGCTTGTTTGGAAAAATCTATCAAAAGACACAGTTTTGCAATTTGGTAGAGTTAAATAAAGAAATCGCTCTGAATCTATTTCTGTACTTGATGTAAATTAGCAATCATCAACTCATGGTTCCATGAGTAAGTAAGTCCAAATAACTCCTCAATACATATTTGTTGTTCTTCTATACTCCAAAGATGACCATTAAAAGCTCCTGTGCACCCTGCTGAGTGTTTGGAGTAAATTGTACTGATCCACTACGTGTTACTACAGGGTCTCAAATGTGTGAAGTACAATGTCTTGGAGTCCTAATACTGCGTAAACGTTGTAACAAAGTACACTGTACAGAGCACAATCTCTTTTGTGGTTTCAGCTCAATTGCATATACAAGATCAGGTAATTGAAAGAGTACGTTTAGAACAACATTTGCATAGCAGTTGACACCAGAGGGGTTTGATAACTGATAACCTAGAATATAACCTTCATTGTCAAATTTTCTTCTTAACAACTTCGGTGTTCTCCTTCTTTTCCATCTTTTTCACAACATCCCTACATTCCTTTGTAAGTTTTCACTTTGGACAGAATGGTGCATTTTTCATAAATGGGATACTGTCCTAAATGAGGAGCATAAACACTTCTTAAAGGATTGTAGTCTTTAACAAAACTTGGATCAGTACTTACTTTGCTGTCATCAAATGCAACCAAATACAACCCGGACAATGTTCTAACTCGAGAGATAAGGCTGCATATGACATTCCTTCCTTAAACACTGTGCTCTCAATATTAACCAATGCTGAATCTACACTTAAACCTTGAGATTTATGAATGCTTACAGCATATGCCAGAGAAACTGGAAACTGTTTTCGTCGCACATATAAGTCTTTCACATGCAAAAAATTTACAATGGACCCTCCAATCTTCTTAATGCTATTAATCTGATCAAATGTAATTGCTATGTACTCTTTCTCACTCCTGTTAGGAAAGCTAATGAAATCAATAATTTTACCCATCGTACCATTACCTAAACCTTCCTCAACATTTACATTTTGACGCAAAATTATTCTACAGTTCTTGCAAACACAATTTTTTTTAAATCCTGCAGTTTTTGAAACAGTTTTTTCAATTAATCCAATTTTGTTTGCAATTTTTGATTTAGGAACACTGTAAGCCCTTGTGTTCCATTTTGTCTATTGGCGTGAGTTCCAAAATGACTTCTTTCTCCAACTCCAGCATTTCTTTGTTGAAAGAGGCACACTCTGCTAACGTAGGCATCATGCACACAATTGGTTTGCCTTCTTGAATGAAAGTGAACATTATCTCTGCTGCTGTCTTGTTTGTTCATCCACGTCTACAGATATACCTAAATTAAAAACACTTACAACTTATGAAATACTTACCCTACTTACCTGCAGTGCCCCACAGAATCATCTGGGCCCCATAATACATAATCCTTTCAAATTTTGGCAAAATCCAACTGACAGTTTTAGCGCTACGTAAAATATAAAAGTGTATGTAAAAGACATTGAATTTTATGCTCATTTTGGGACCCCCTTTTTCCTTTCGAAACGCTAGCAAAACTTTCAGGAATCCAAGAATGAAATGAGGGCACCAGGTCTACAAAGTTTCACGGACATTCGTCAAATTGGTCAAAGTTGTTAAGGGACACAAATCAAAAAATCCCTCTCTCTGATGACCCTAAGTATAACTACAGAGTGGCTACCACCACTCTGTAAAATATATATATATATACATATATATATATATATATTATCTACTGGCGGTCGCCAGTAGATAGTTATAGTTAGGACCTATTTTCCATAGGAAATCCGCAACATTCTATTTGAAATAACTTTGGCGCCGGTTGGCAGATCTTCGCGAAAGTTTCCAACTTGTTGGGGCGCTCCGGTCCGCTCCTATCCTGAAAGTCTCGGGGTGATTCGTCAAGCGGGGGCCGAGAGAAAGGGGGTCCCAAAACGCGTTTTCCCCATTCATTTTTCCATAGGAACCTTTAGTCGCAGCTACAGCCCGAACTGCTGAACGGAATTACACCAAATTTGGCAAAGAGGTAGCCCTTCGTTCAGTGTCAGTGCCTTTTTGCTTAAATGGTGTAAATCCGTTCAGTAGTTCCTGAGAAAATCAAAAGTAAAGTCACATATATATCTATGGCCGAGTAGGGTCCGCGTACCTCCCGATCACGAGCTGCATGCTAATTGGCTGTCAAGTGGCTGTCAACACTCCAAATCAGGAAGTGTTGGCAGCCATTTTGTCCCTCGGTAGAACCGAGGGACAGAAACAAGTGCGCAAAACGCACAAAGGGGGCAGGGTAGAAACACCCTGACCCCTAGGTCTGCTCAGGAGGTCCACAAGGACCCCCTGGGCAGAAAAAAGCATTTTTTTTTTTTTTTAAATCGGCAGAGATGCGCTTAGGGTGCGCGGATCCCGCCGATAAAAAAAAAAAATCGAAGCGCGGTCTCCCGCGCTTCGATGCTGTTTTGCCCCCGGGTGGCCCAAGTCCCGGGGGCATGCGGGGGTGGGTTTATATTTTATGGGGGGCCTCTAAGGCCCCCCAAGCCCCGGGGACCGCCACCCCCCGGGGCTTTAAATACAATATGGTGCGGGAGGGCTCTCCGCCCTCCCACAGCCCCGGGGACCGCTACCCCCTGGGGCTTCTTTTTTTTATTTTTAATAACCTGTGTGGGGGGGCTCCAGCCCCCCACACACCCCGGAAACCGCCACCTCCCCGGGGCACTTAGAAAATAAATTTGGGGGTCCGTTTCGGACCTACGAGCCCCGGGACCACCACCTCCCCGGGCTGTGCAATTGAAGGGAGGGGGCCGCATGGCCCCCTCCTGGAGCCTGTGGTGGCCCTGGGGACCGCCACCCCCAGGGCCGGCTCCTGCAGTGTCCCGGGGTGCCTACCCCGGGACACTGCTGTTTGCAATGACAGGACGGGGCCTCGCGGCTCCCGTCCTGTCATTACAAGCTGCTGCTTCATTGAAGCGAGAGCAGGAAACCTGCTCTCGCTTCAATGAAGCAAAGCAGACTGCTTTCCATAAGGGAGCTGCCTGTCAGCAGCTCCCCTTATGGAAAAGCAATACCCGGCTCCCGCAGGACGCCAGGGAGCCGGCGGGACCGTGCGGGGATTGGGGACCCCCACGGTCCCCAACAAGTGGCCAGGCCCCAAGGGATGGGGTCCCCGGGGCTATGAGTGGCCTGGGAGGGGGCCACGCAGCCCCCCTCCCAAAAATAAAAAAATTAATAAAATAAAAAAAACGGAAGGCCGGGCCCGAGGATGGGGTCCCGGGGCCTTAAGTGGCCTGAGGAGGGGGGACCACGCGGCCCCCCTCCAAATATTTAAAATGTTTAAAAAGAGGGCATGCCCCAGGGATGGAGTCCCGGGGCCAATATAGACCCAGGGAGGGGGGCCAGCGCGGCCCCCTTCCCGTTTTATTTTAATAAAAAAAAAAAATGAATATCCTCATGTTCCGGGGGATGGGGTCCCCAGGGCCAAAGGAGCCAAGGGAAGGGGGCCACGCAGCCCCCTCCCGCCTGAATTTTTTAAAAAGACCGGCATTGTGCCGGAGGCCCGCCCCACCCTGCAGCAGTCTGCAAGCGCGCCCCTGGCGCGTTTGCAGATGGGAACGAATTCCCCTTGAATACTGGGGTCCCTGAGGCCAACTAGCCCACCAGGAACCTCCAGTATGCGCCAGGGGGCTGCGTTGCAGAGAGGTGCGCAAATCCGGCCGAAAAAAAAAAAAAAAAAGTAGCGCGGTCTCCCGCGCTTCGTTTCAATCAGCCCCGGGGTGGGCCAGGTCCTGGGGGCAATCAAAAAAATATATGTAGCTGGGTCCACAGGGACCCCGCAGCCCCGGGGCATGATTAATATTATGCGGGGGCACGCGGCACCCCCGCAGCCCCGGGGACCGCCACCTCCCCAGGGCATATGTATAATTATGTGCGGGGGGCCTCGCCACCTCCCCGGGGCTTCAATAGAAATAAGTGTGGTGGGGCTTCTGCCCCCCCCCACACTGCCCCGGGGACCACCACCTCCCCGGGGCATTGACTAAAATAAATACAGGGGTCCGTAGCGGACCCCCGGCCCCGGGGACCACCTCCTCCCTGGGGCTTTAAATATGTTGGAGGGGGGCCGCGCAGCCCCCGTCATGGAGCCCTCCTTGGCCCTAGGGACCGACACCCCGGCTCCGGCAATGTCCCGGGGTGCCCACCCCCAGGACATTGCAGTTTTTCAATGACAGGGCGGGAGCACGGCTCCCGCCCTGTCATGTCCAAGCTGTCTTCGCTTCATGGAAGCAAGAGCAGAAAACCTGCTCTTGCTTCCATGAGCGAAGCAATTGCTTTGGACAGGGGAGCTGCATGTTAGCAGCTCCCTGTCCAAAAGCAATGCTGGCTCCGCAGGGAGGCGGGGAGCCGGCTGGGACCGCGGGGGCATTGGGGCTCCCCCGCAGTCCCCAACGTAAGGCCAGGCCTCGGGGGATGGGGTCCCCAGGGCCATAATTGGCCTCAGGAGGGGGGCCACGCAGCCCCCTCCAAAATAAAAAAATCAAGGCTGGCCAGGCCCCGGGGGATGGGGTCCCCGGGGCCAAAAGTGGCCCAGGGAACGGGGGCCACGCGGCCCCCTCCCGTGAAATAATATAATTACGGGGAAAAAAACGAGGCAATGGCCCGGGGTTTCGGTCCCCGGGGCCAATAATGGCCTCAGGAGGGTGGGCTGCGTTGCCCCCTCCATAAAAATAATTTATTTGTAAGTAAAAATTGTGGCCATGCCCCAGGGGATGGGGTCCCCAGGGTCGAAACCGGCCTCGGGAGAGGGGCCGCTCGGCCCCCTTCCCTTTTTTTTTTTTTTTTTTTAAAAAGCAATGACGCTGGCCCTAGGGGATGGGGTCCCCAGGGCCCATAAAATATTGAGAGAAGGGGGGCCACACAGCCCCCCTTCTAACTATTAAAAAAAATAAGCCGGCATCTCCCCAGAGGCACCTCCCCCTCCCTGCACCACTCTGCAAACGCGCCTCCTGACGTGTTCTGGGTTGGGGGATTGAGTCCCCTCGATCGTTAGGGGTCCCTGGGGGCCAACTAGCCCACCAGGTACCTCCAGTAAGCCCCACACAGTGGGATTGCTGAGAGATGGTCCGAGGCCACACCCCTTTTTACACCACTTTGCAAACACGCCTCTTGGCGCACTGCTGGTGGGGCGATGAGGTCCTCTTGTGTCCTGAGGACCTCAGGACTGAAGTGGACTTCATCCCCCAGCTGTGTGGGACTTACTGGAGGTAACAGGAGGGCTTGTTGGCCCCCAGGGACCCTCAGGAGGCAAGGAGACTTCATCCCCCAACCAAGAGCGCGCCAGGAGGCACGTTTGCAGAGTGGTGGACAAAGGGGGCGTGGCCTGTGTTGGGCTTACTGGAGGTAACAGGTAGGCTAGTTGGCCCCGAACCACCCCCAGCAGCGAAGGGGTCTTTAATCCCCATCGAAGAGCACACCAGGGAGTGCGTTTGCAGACTGGTGGGCAAAGGGGGCGTGGCCTGCTATGAGAACTTACCAATGCGGCTGTGTGGGACTTACTGGAGGTAATAGGAGGGGTAGTTGGCCCCCAAGGTTGTCCTTGGGAGCCAACTACCTCTCCTGTTACCTCCAGTAAGTCCCACACAGTGGGATTGCTAAGAGGTCTTCGGAGGCCATGCCCCCCTTTCTCAACCACCATGCAAACGCGCCTCCTGGCACACTACAGGTTGCAGGATGAAGTCCACTTTTCTCCTGAGGGACTTTTGGGGCCAAGAAGCCCTCCTGGTACCTCCTGTAAGTCCTACGCAGCTGAATTCCTGAGCGGTGGTCGGAGGCCCAGCCCCCTTTCTCCACCGCTCTGCAAACGCGACTACTAGTTAAAGAAGCATTTGCAATGTAATACATTTCGCATTTGCGAGAGTTAGAGCTATTGGCGTTGTAAATGTAAACGTGTTTTATTAATGTTTCTTGGAGTGGAGTGGATGTAGGTTGTGTGTAGTGGAATTATGTGGTATGTTGGGCAGTGAAATTATGTGGATAGAAAGTATGTGGTATTTAGTGTATGGGATTATGTGTTATGGAGAGTAATTGTGTGGTATGATAGTCTGTGTTGTGGAGTGGTAACATCAGGTTTAGTCTTCCTCGTTTCCATAGAAGCTAAACTATAAACTCAATGAGACAAAAAAAGAAGCAACCACTTAGGAACACTTCTGGAACTAGTCAGAGGTATGAGCAGGGCCACTGGAATTATGTGACTGTTTGGCTGCACCAACTTTTGCACAATTATACATTTTCCGCATTTGCCACATAATCCATCATCTGCTGCATAATCTGCAGATTTGAACAAAAAAAAACTTGTTTCTAGTTCAAACGGCTCAAACGTTACCAAAAATGCAGCGACAAGTGTTACAGCGTGGTAGAAGGCCCTTTGCAAACCTAGAATGGTCACCTGTTACTTATTGCTAAATGTGGGTATTAAATTGGTACTAATGGTGTGCAAACCACTCTTGCTTCTTTCTGCGCCTCTCGTGCCTCTTTCTGCATTTCTGTTACTTTTTTATGCACCTTTCTTTCTTTTTCTGCACTTCTTTTGCCTCTTTCTGCTTATCTCTTCCACTTTCTGCACATCTCTTGCCTCTTTCTGCACCTGTGTTGCCTCTTTCTGCACCTCACTTGCTTCTTTCTGTACCCCTCTTGCCTCTTTCTGCACCCTTCTTCCCTCTTTATGCACCACTTTTGCCACTTTCTGTACCCTTGTTCCCTCTTTCTGCACCTCTCCTTCCTGTTTCTGCAACTCTTGCCTTTTTCTGCACTGCTGTTGCCTCTTTCTGCACTTCTGTTGCCTCTTTCTGCACTTCTGTTGCCTCTTTCTGCACTTCTGTTGCCTCTTTCTGCACCTCTGTTGCTTCTTTCTGCACTTCTGTTGCTTCTTTCTGCACTCCTGTTGCCTCTTTCTGCACCGCTCTTGCATCTTTCTGCACCTGTGTTGCTTCTTTCTGCACTTTTCTTGCTTCTTTCTGCACCTCTGTTGCTTCTTTATGCACCCCTCTTGCCTCTTTCTGCACCCTTCTTCCCTCTTTGTGCAACTCTCTTGCCTCTTTCTACACCTCCCTTCCCTCTTTCTTCACCCCTCTTGCCTCTTTCTGCACCTTAGTTCCTTCTTTCTGCACTTCTCTTGCCTCTTTCTGCACCCCTCTTGCCTCTTTCTGCACTTCTGTTGGTTCTTTTGCACTGCTTTTGCTTCTTTCTGCACCCCTGTTCCCTCTTTCTGCACCTCTTTTGCCTGTTTCTGCAACTTTCCTGCCTCTTTCTGCAGTTCTCTTGCCTCCTTCTGCACCCTTGTTGTCTCTTTCTGCACCCCTGTTGTCTCTTTCTGCACTCGTCTTCCCTCTTTCTGCACCTCTCTTGCTTCTCTTTGTACTTTTCTTGCTTCTTTTTGCACCTCTCCTGCTTCTTTCTGCACCCTTCTTCTCTTTTTTGCACCCCTCTTCCCACTTTTTGCACATCTCTTGCCTCTGTCTTCACCCCTGTTCCCTATTTCTGCACCTCTTTTGCCTGTTTCTGCAACTTTCCTGCCTCTTTCTGCAGTTCTCTTGCCTCCTTCTGCACCCCTGTTGTCTCTTTCTGCACCCCTGTTGTCTCTTTCTGCACCCCTGTTCTCTTTCTGCACTCGTCTTCCCTCTTTATGCACCTCTCTTGCTTCTCTTTGTACTTTTCTTGCTTCTTTTTGCACCTCTCCTGCTTCTTTCTGCACCCTTCTTCCCTTTTTTGCATCCCTCTTGCCTCTTTCTGTAGTTCTCTTGCCATTTTCTGCACCTCTCTTGCCTCTTTCTGTACCTCTTTTGCTTCTTTCTGCACTTTTCTTGCCTTTTTCTGCACCCCTCTTGCCTCTTTCTGCACCTCAGTTCCTTCTTTCTGCACTTCTCTTGCCTTTCTGCAACTCTCTTGCCTCTTTCTGCACTTCTCTTGCCTCTTTCTGCGTTTCTGTTGCTTCTTTCTGCACTTACCTTGCTTCTTTCTACACCTCTCTTGCATCTTTCTGCGACCCTGTTGCCTCTTCTAAACTCATCTTCCCTCTTTCTGCATCTCTCTTGTCTCTTTGCACACCTCTCTTGTCTCATTCTGCACCTCTCTTGCCTCTTTCTGCACTTCTGTTGTAACTTTCTAAACCTCTGTTGCTTCTTTCTGCACTTCTCTTGCCTCTTTCTGCATATCTGTTGCTTCTTTCTGTACTTTTCTTGCCTTTTTCTGCACCCCTGTTCCTTCTTTCTGCACCTCTCTTGCCTGTTTCTGCACCTCTCTTGCCTGTTTTTGCACCACTGATCCTTTTTTCTGCACCTCTCTTGCCTGTTTCTACAACTCTCTTGCATCTTTCTGCAGTTCACTTGCCTGGTTCTGCACCTCACTTGCCTCTTTCTGCACCTCTCTCAACTGTTTCTGCAACTATCTCGCCTCTTTCTGCAGTTCTCTTAGCTCCTTCACACTCTCTTGACTGTTTCCGCACCTCTCTTGCTCATTTCGGTACCCCTCTTGCTTCTTTATGCACCCCTCTTGCCACTTTCTCCACCCCTGTTCCCTCTTTTTGCATCGCTGTTGCTTCTTTCTGCACTTCTCTTGCTTCTTTCTGCACCTCTGTCCCTTCTTTCTGCAATCCTTGTGCCTCTTTCTGCACCCCTCTCCACTCTTTCTGCACCCCTCTTGCCTCTTTCTGCACCCCTGTTCCTTCTTTCTGCACTTCTTTTGTTTCTTTCTGCACATCTTTTACTTCTTTCTGCACCCCTCGTGCCTCTTTCTGCACTCCTCTTCCCTCTTTCTCCACCCCTCATCCCCCTTTCTGCACCTCTGTTGCTTCTTTCTGCAGCTCTGTTGCTTCTTTCTGCACTTCTCTTCATTCTTTCTGCACCTCTGTCCCTGCTTTCTGCAATGCGTGTGCCTCTTTCTGCCCCCTCTTCCCTCTTTCTGCACCCCTCTTGCCTCTTTCTTCACCCCTGTTGCCTCTTTCTGCACCTCTGTTCCTTCTTTCTGCACTTCTTTTGTTTCTTTCTGCACATCTCTTGCTTCTTTCTGCACCCCTCCTGCCTCTTTCTGCACCCCTCTTCCCTCTTTCTTCACCCCTCATCCCTCTTTCTGCACCTCTGTTGCTTCTTTCTGCACCTCTCGCTTCTTTCTGCACCCCTTATGCCTCTTTCTGCACCCCTCTTCCTGCACCCCTCTTGCCTCTTTCTGCCCCTCTGTTCCTTATTTCTGCACTTCTTTTGTTTCTTTCTGCATCTCTCTTGTTTCTTTCTCTATCCCTCTTGCCTCTTTCTCCACCCCACTTCCACCTTCCTGCATCTCTGTTGCTTCTTTATGCACTTCTCTTGCTTCTTTATGCACTTCTCTTGCTTCTTTCTGTACCTCTCTTGCTTCTTTCTGCACATGTCATGCTTCTTTCTGCACCCCTCTTCCCTCTCTCCACCCCTCTTGCCTCTTTCTGCACCTCTGTTGCTTCTTTCTGCACTTCTTTTGTTTCTTTCTGCACCCCTCTTCCTCCACCCCTCTTGCCTCTTTCTGTACCCCTGTTCCTTCTTTCTGCACTTCTTTTGTTTCTCTCTGCACCTCTCGCTTCTTTCTGCACCCTCTTGCCTCTTTCTCTACCCCTCTTCCCTCTTTCTTCACCCCAGTGCCTCTTTCTGCACCTCTGTTCCTTCTTTCTGCTCTTCTTTTGTTTCTTTCTGCACCTCTCTTGCGTCTTTCTGCACTCCTCTTGCCACATTCTCACCCCTGTTCCCCCTTTTTGCATCCTGTTGCTTCTTTCTGCACCTCTCTTGCCTCTTTACTCCAACCCTCATGCCCTCTTTCTGCACCTCTGTTGCTTCTTTTTGCACCTCTTTGCTTCTTTCTGCACCCCTCTTTCTGCACCTCTGTTGCTTCTTTCTGCACTTCTCTTGATTCTTTCTGCACCTCTGTCCCTTCTTTCTGCAATCCTTGTGCCTCTTTCTGCACTCCTCTTGCCTCTTTCTGCACCTCTGTTCCTTCTTTCTGCACTTCTTTTGTTTCTTTCTGCAACTCTATTGCTTCTTTCTGCACCCCTCTTGCTTCTTTCTGCACCCCTCTTGCTTCTTTCTGCACCCCTTGTGCCTCTTTCACACCCCTATTCCCTCTTTCTGTACCCCTCTTGCCTCTTTCTGCACCTCTGTTCCTTCTTTCTGCACTTCTTTTGTTTCTTTCTGCAACTCTTGCTTCTTTCTGCACCCCTCGTGCCTCTTTCACACCCCTCTTCTCTCTTTCTGCACCCCTCTTGCCGCACCTCTGTTCCTTCTTTCTGCATTTCTTTTGTTTCTTTCTGCACCTCTTTTCTTTCTTTCTGTATCCCTCTTACCTCTTTCTCCAACCCACTTCCCCCTTTCTGCATCTCTGTTGCTTCTTTATGCACCTCTGTTCCTTTTCTGCACTTCTTTTGTTTCTTTCTGCACCTCTCTTGCTTCTTTCTGTACCCCCTTGCCTCTTTCTGCACCCCTTGCCTTTTTCTCCTCTTTTCCCTCTTTCTTCACCCCTGCTGCCTCTTTCTGCACCTCTATTCCTTTCTGCACTTCTTTTGTTTCTTACTGCACATCTCTTGCTTCTTTCTGTACCCCTTGTTGCCTCTTTCTGCCCCTCTTGCCTCTTTCACACCCCCTCTTCCTGCACCTCTCTTGCCTCCTTTCTGGACCTCTGTTCACTTCTTTACTGCACTTCTCTTGCTTCTTTCTGCACTTCTCTTGCTTCTTTCTGCACCCCTTGTACTTCCTTCTGCACCCCTCTTCCTCTCTTTCTGCACTCCTCTTGCCTCCTTTCTGCACCTCTGTTGCTTCTTTCTGCACCTCTGTTGCTTCTTTCTGCAGTTCTTTTGTTTCTTTATGCACCCCTTTGCCTCTTTCTGCACCTCTGTTCCTTCTTTCTGCACCCCTTGTGCCTCTTCCTGCACCCCTCTTGCTCTTTCTGCCCCTCTGTTCCTTATTTCTGCACTTCTTTGTTTCTTTCTGCATCTCTCTTGTTTCTTTCTCTATCCCTCTTGCCTCTTTCTCCACCCCACTTCCACCTTCCTGTATCTCTGTTGCTTCTTTATGCACTTCTCTTGCTTCTTTCTGCACCTCTCTTGCTTCTTTCTGCACATGTCATGCTTCTTTCTGCACCCTCTTCCCTCTCTGCCACCCCTCTTGCCTCTTTTCTGCACCTCTGTTGCTTCTTTCTGCACTTCTTTTGTTTCTTACTGCACCCCTCTTCCTCCACCCCTCTTGCCTCTTTCTGCACCCCTGTACCTTCTTTCTGCACTTCTTTTGTTTCTCTCTGCACCTCTCGCTTCTTTCTGCACGCTCTTGCCTCTTTCTCTACCCCTCTTCCCTCTTTCTTCACCCCAGTTGCCTCTTTCTGCACCTCTGTTCCTTCTTTCTGCTCTTCTTTTGTTTCTTTCTGCACCTCTCTTGCGTCTTTCTGCACCCCTCTTGCCACATTCTCCACCACTGTTCCCCTTTTTTGCATCTGTCACTTCTTTCTGCACTTCTCTTGCCTCGTACTCCAACCCTCATCCCTCTTTCTGCACCTCTGTTGCTTCTTTTTGCACCTCTTTGCTTCTTTCTGCACCCCTCATCCCTCTTTCCGCACCTCTGTTGCTTCTTTCTGCACTTCTCTTGATTCTTTCTGCACCTCTGTCCCTTCTTTCTGCAATCCTTGTGCCTCTTTCTGCACCCCTCTTGCCTCTTTCTGCACCCCTCTTCCCTCTTTCTGCACTCCTCTTGCCTCTTTCTGCACCCCTGTTCCTTCTTTCTGCACTTCTTTGTTTCTTTCTGCAACTCATTGCTTCTTTCTGCACACCTCTTGCTTCTTTCTGCCTCGTGCCTCTTTCACACCCCTATTCCCTCTTTCTAAACCCCTCTTGCCTCTTTCTGCACCTCTGTTCCTTCTTTCTGCACTTCTTTTGTTTCTTTCTGCACCTCTCGTTTCTTTCTGTATCCCTCTTGCCTCTTTCTACACCCCACTTTCCCTTTCTGCATCTCTGTTGCTTCTTTATGCACTTCTCTTGCTTCTTTCTGCACCTCTCTTGCTTCTTTCTTCACCCCTTGTGCTTCTTTCTGCACCCCTCTTCCCTCTTTCCGCACTCCTCTTGCCTCTTTCCGCACCTCTGTTGCTTCTTTCTGCAGTTCTTTTGTTTTTCTGCTCCCCTCTTGCCTCTTTCTGCACCTCTGTTCCTTCTTTCTGCACTTGTTTTGTTTCTTTCTGCACCTCGCGCTTCTTTCTGCACCCTTATGCCTCTTTCTGCACCTCTTGCCTCTTTTGCACCTCTGTTCCTTCTTTCTGCACCTCTTTTGTTTCTTTCTGCACCTCTCTTGCTTCTTTCTGTATCCATCTTGCCTCTTTCTGCACCCACTTCCCCCTTTCTGCATCTCTGTTGCTTCTTTATGCACTTCTCTTGCTTCTTTCTGTACCTCTCTTGCTTCTTTCATGCAGCCCTTCTGCTTCTTTCTGCACCCACTTTCCCTCTTTCTGCACCCCTCTTGCCTCTTTCTGTGCCTCTATTGCTTCTTTCTGCACTTCTTTTGTTTCTTTCTGCACCTCTCGCTTCTTTCTGCACCCCTCTTCCTTCACCCCTGTTGCCTCTTTCTGCACCTCTGTTCCTTCTTTCTGCACTTCTCTTGCTTCTTTCTGCACCCGTCGTGCCTCTTTCTGCACCCCTCTTCCCTCTTTTTCCACCCCTCTTGCCTCTTTCTGCACCTCTGTTGCTTCTTTTTGCACCTCTTTGCTTCTTTCTGCACCCCTCTTTCTGCACCTCTGTTGCTTCTTTCTGCACTTCTCTTGATTCTTTCTGCACCTCTGTCCCTTCTTTCTGCAATCCTTGTGCCTCTTTCTGCACTCCTCTTGCCTCTTTCTGCACCTCTGTTCCTTCTTTCTGCACTTCTTTTGTTTCTTTCTGCAACTCTATTGCTTCTTTCTGCACCCCTCTTGCTTCTTTCTGCACCCCTCTTGCTTCTTTATGCACCCCTCTTGCTTCTTTCTGCACCCCTCGTGCTTCTTTCACACCCTATTCCCCTCTTTCTGTCACCCCTCTTGCCTCTTTCTGCACCTCTGTTCCTTCTTTCTGCACTTCTTTTGTTTCTTTCTGCAACTCTCTTGCTTCTTTCTGCACCCTCGTGCCTCTTTCAGCACCCCTCTTCTCTCTTTCTGCACCCCTCTTGCCGCACCTCTGTTCCTTCTTTCTGCATTTCTTTTGTTTCTTTCTGCACCTCTTTTCTTTCTTTCTGTATCCCTCTTACCTCTTTCTCCAACCCACTTCCCCCTTTCTACATCTCTGTTGCTTCTTTATGCACCTCTGTTCCTTCTTTCTGCACTTCTTTTGTTTCTTTCTGCACCTCTCTTGCTTCTTTCTGTACCCCCTTGCCTCTTTCTGTACCCCCTTGCCTTTTTCTCCACCTCTTTTCCCTCTTTCTTCACCCCTGCTGCCTCTTTCTGCACCTCTATTCCTTTCTGCACTTCTTTTGTTTCTTACTGCACATCTCTTGCTTCTTTCTGTACCCCTCGTGCCTCTTTCTGCACCCCTCTTGCCTCTTTCACATCCCTCTTCCCTCTTTCTGCACCTCTCTTGCCTCTTTCTGGACCTCTGTTCCTTCTTTATGCACTTCTCTTGCTTCTTTCTGCACTTCTCTTGCTTCTTTCTGCACCCCTTGTACTTCCTTCTGCACCCCTCTTCCCTCTTTCTGCACTCCTCTTGCCTCTTTCTGCACCTCTGTTGCTTCTTTCTGCACCTCTGTTGCTTCTTTCTGCAGTTCTTTTGTTTCTTTATGCACCCCTCTTGCCTCTTTCTGCACTTCTGTTCCTTCTTTCTGCACCCCTTATGCCTCTTCCTGCACCCCTCTTGCCTCTTTCTGCCCCTCTGTTCCTTATTTCTGCACTTCTTTTGTTTCTTTCTGCATCTCTCTTGTTTCTTTCTCTATCCCTCTTGCCTCTTTCTCCACCCCACTTCCACCTTCCTGTATCTCTGTTGCTTCTTTATGAACTTCTCTTGCTTCTTTCTGTACCTCTCTTGCTTCTTTCTGGACATGTCATGCTTCTTTCTGCACCCTTCCCTCTCTCCACCCCTCTTGCCTCTTTCTGCACCTCTGTTGCTTCTTTCTGCACTTCTTTTGTTTCTTACTGCACCCCTCTTCCTCCACCCCTCTTGCCTCTTTCTGCACCCCTGTACCTTCTTTCTGCACTTCTTTTGTTTCTCTCTGCACCTCTTGCTTCTTTCTGCACGCTCTTGCCTCTTTCTCTACCCCTCTTCCCTCTTTCTTCACTCCAGTTGCCTCTTTCTGCACCTCTGTTCCTTCTTTCTGCTCTTCTTTTGTTTCTTTCTGCACCTCTCTTGCGTCTTTCTGCACCCCTCTTGCCACATTCTCCACCACTGTTCCCCTTTTTTGCATCTGTCACTTCTTTCTGCACTTCTCTTGCCTCGTACTCCAACCCTCATCCCTCTTTCTGCACCTCTGTTGCTTCTTTTTGCACCTCTTTGCTTCTTTCTGCACCCCTCATCCCTCTTTCCGCACCTCTGTTGCTTCTTTCTGCACTTCTCTTGATTCTTTCTGCACCTCTGTCCCTTCTTTCTGCAATCCTTGTGCCTCTTTCTGCACCCCTCTTGCCTCTTTCTGCACCCCTCTTCCCTCTTTCTGCACTCCTCTTGCCTCTTTCTACCCCTGTTCCTTCTTTCTGCACTTCTTTTGTTTCTTTCTGCAACTCTATTGCTTCTTTCTGCACACCTCTTGCTTCTTTCTGCACCTCGTGCCTCTTTCGCACCCCTATTCCCTCTTTCTGAACCCTCTTGCCTCTTTCTGCACCTCTGTTCCTTCTTTCTGCACTTCTTTGTTTCTTTCTGCACCTCTCGTTTCTTTCTGTATCCCTCTTGCCTCTTTCTCCACCCCACTTTCCCTTTCTGCATCTCTGTTGCTTCTTTATGCACTTCTCTTGCTTCTTTCTGCACCTCTCTTGCTTCTTTCTTCACCCCTTGTGCTTCTTTCTGCACCCCTCTTCCCTCTTTTTCACCCCTCTTGCCTCTTTCTGCACCTGTTGCTTCTTTCTGCACTACTCTTGTTTCTTTCTGCACCTCTTTGCTTCTTTCTGCACCACTCATGCCTCTTTCTGCACCCCTCTTCCTCTTTTTGCACCCCTCTTGCCTCTTTCTGCACCTCTGTTGCTTCTTTCTGCACTACTCTTGCTTCTTTCTGCACCTCTTTGCTTCTTTCTGCACCACTCGTGCCTCTTTCTCACCCTCTTCCCCCTTTCTGCACCCCTCTTGCCTCTTTCTGCACCTCTGTTCCTACTTTCTGCTCTTCTTTTGTTCCTTTCTGCACCTCTCTTGCATCTTTCTGCACCCCTCTTGCCACATTCTCCACCCCTGTTCCCCCTTTTTGCATCTGTCGCTTCTTTCTGCATTTCTCTTGCCTCTTACTCCACCCCTCATCACTCTTTCTGCACCTCTGCTGCTTCTTTCTGCACTTTTCTTGATGCTTTCTGCACCTCTGTCGCTTCTTTCTGCAACTCTCTTGATTCTTTCTGCACCCTCTTGCTTCTTTCTGCACCCTCGTGCATCTTTCGCACCATCTTCCCTCTTTCTGCACCCCTCTTGCCTCTTTCTGCACCTCTGTTCCTTCTTTCTGCACTTCTTTTGTTTCTTTCTGCACCTCTCTTCTTTCTTTCTGTATCCATCTTACCTCTTTCTCACCCCACTTCCCCCTTTCTGCATCTGTTGCTTCTTTATGCACTTCTCTTGCTTCTTTCTGTACCTGTCTTGCTTCTTTCTGCACCCCTCGTGCCTCTTTCTGCACCCCTCTTCCCTCTTTCTGCACTCTGTTGCTTCTTTCTGCACTTCTTTCGTTTCTTTCTGCACCTCTCTTGTTTCTTTCTGTTTACCTCTTGCCTCTTTCTCCCCCCCACTTCCCCTTTCTGCATCTCTGGTGCTTCTTTATGCACTTCTTGCTTCTTTCTGTACCTCTCTTGCTTCTTTCTGCACCCCCTTGACTCTTTCTCCACCCCTCTTCCCTCGCCCCTTGTTGCCTCTTTCTGCACCTCTGTTCCTTCTTTCGTTTCTTTCTGCACATCTCTTGCTTCTTTCTGCAGCCCTCGTGCCTCTTTCTGAACCCCTCTTGCCTCTTTCTGCACCTCTGTTGCTTCTTTCACCACTACTCTTGCTTCTTTCAGCACCTCTTTGCTTCTTTCTGCACCCCACGTGCCTTTCTCCAACCCTCTTCCTGCAACCCTCTTACCGCTTTCTGCACCTCCGTTCCTTCTTTCTGCTCTTCTTTTGTTCCTTTCTGCACCCCTGTTCCTTCTTTCTGCACTTCTTTTGTTTCTTTCTGCAACTCTATTGCTTCTTTCTGCACACCTCTTGCTTCTTTCTGCACCCCTCGTGCCTCTTTCACACCCCTATTCCCTCTTTCTAAACCCCTCTTGCCTCTTTCTGCACCTCTGTTCCTTCTTTCTTCACGTCTTTTGTTTCTTTCTGCACCTCTCGTTTCTTTCTGTATCCCTCTTGCCTCTTTCTCCACCCCACTTTCCCTTTCTGCATCTCTGTTGCTTCTTTATGCACTTCTCTTGCTTCTTTCTGCACCTCTCTTGCTTCTTTCTTCACCCCTTGTGCTTCTTTCTGCACCCCTCTTCCCTCTTTCCGCACTCCTCTTGCCTCTTTCCGCACCTCTGTTGCTTCTTTCTGCAGTTCTTTTGTTTCTTTCTGCTCCCCTCTTGCCTCTTTCTGCACCTCTGTTCCTTCTTTCTGCACTTGTTTTGTTTCTTTCTGCACCTCGCGCTTCTTTCTGCACCCCTTATGCCTCTTTCTGCACCCCTTGCCTCTTTTTGCACCTCTGTTCCTTCTTTCTGCACTTCTTTTGTTTCTTTCTGCACCTCTCTTGTTTCTTTCTGTATCCATCTTGCCTCTTTCTCCACCCCACTTCCCCCTTTCTGCACCTCTGTTGCTTCTTTATGCACTTCTCTTGCTTCTTTCTGTACCTCTCTTGCTTCTTTATGCAGCCCTTCTGCTTCTTTCTGCACCCGACTTCCCTCTTTCTGCACCCCTCTTGCCTCTTTCTGTGCCTCTATTGCTTCTTTCTGCACTTCTTTTGTTTCTTTCTGCACCTCTCGCTTCTTTCTGCACCCCTCTTCCCTCTTTCACCCCTGTTGCCTCTTTCTGCACCTCTGTTCCTTCTTTCTGCACTTCTCTTGCTTCTTTCTGCACCCGTTGTGCCTCTTTCTTCACCCCTCTTCCCTCTTTTTCCACCCCTCTTGCCTCTTTCTGCACCTCTGTTGCTTCTTTCTGCACTACTCTTGCTTCTTTCTGCACCTCTTTGCTTCTTTCTGCTCCACTCGTGCCTCTTTCTCCACCCCTCTTCCCTCTTTCTGCACCTCTCTTGCATCTTTCTGCACTTCTCTTGAATCTTTCTGCACCTCTGTCCCTTCTTTCTGCAATCCTTGTGCCTCTTTCTGCACTCCTCTTCCCTCTTTCTGCACCCCTCTTGCCTCTTTCTGCACCCCTCTTGCCTCTTTCTGCACATCAGTGCCTTCTTTCTGCACTTATTTTGGTTCTTTCTGCAACTCTATTGCTTCTTTCTGCACCCCTCTTGCTTTTTTCTGCACCCCTCATGCCTCTTTCACACCCCTCTTCCCTCTTTCTGCTCCCCTCTTGCCTCTTTCTGCGCCTCTGTTCCTTCTTTCTGCACTTTTGTTTCTTTCTGCAACTCTATTGCTTCTTTCTGCTCCCCTCTTGCTCTTTCTGCACCCCTCGTGCCCCTTTCTGCACCTCGTGCCTTTCACACCCCTCTTCCCTCTTTCTGCACCCTCTTGCCTCTTTCTGCACCTCTGTTCCTTCTTTCTGCACTTCTTTTCTTTCTGCACCTCTTTCTTTCTGTATCCCTCTTGCCTCTTTCTCCACCCCACTTTCCCTTTCTGCATCTCTGTTGCTTCTTTATGCACTTCTCTTGCTTCATTCTGCACCTCTCTTGCTTCTTTCTGCACCCCTTGTGCTTCTTTCTGCACCCCTCTTCCTGCACTCCTCTTGCCTCTTTCTGCACCTCTGTTGCTTCTTTCTGCAGTTCTTTTGTTTCTTTCTGCTCCCCTCTTGCTTTTTCTGCACTACTTTTGTTTTTTTCTGTACTTCTCGCTTCTTTCTGCACCCCTTATGCCTCTTTCTGCACCCCTCTTGCCTCTTTCTGCACCTCTGTTCCTTCTTTCTGCACTTCTTTTGTTTCTTTCTGCACCTCTCGCTTCTTTCTGCACCCCTTTTGCCTCTTTCTGCACCCCTTTTGCCTCTTTCTAAACCCCTCTTGCCTCTTTCTGCACCCTCTTGCCTCTTTCTGCACCTCTGTTCCTTCTTTCTGCACTTCTTTTGTTTCTTTCTGCACATCTCTTGCTTCTTTCTGCACTCTCGTGCCTCTTTCTGCTACTCCCTCTTCCCCTCGTTTTGCACCCATCTTCCCTCTTTTTCACCCCTCTTGCCTCTTTCTGCACCCCTCTTGCCTCTTTCTGACCTGTTGCTTCTTTCTGCACTACTCTTCTTTCTGCACCTCTTTGCTTCTTTCTGCACCACTCATGCCTCTTTCTGCACCCCTCTTCCCCCTTTCTGCACCCCTCTTGCCTCTTTCTGCACCTCTGTTCCTACTTTCTGCTCTTCTTTTGTTCCTTTCTGCACCTCTCTTGCATCTTTCTGCACCCTCTTGCCACATTCTCCACCCCTGTTCCCCCTTTTTGCATCTGTCGCTTCTTTCTGCATTTCTCTTGCCTCTTACTCCACCCTCATCACTCTTTCTGCACTCTCTGCTGCTTCTTTCTGCACTTCTCTTGATGCTTTCTGCACCTCTGTCCCTTCTTTCTGCAACTCTCTTGATTCTTTCTGCACCCCTCTTGCTTCTTTCTGCACCCCTCGTGCATCTTTCACACCCATCTTCCCTCTTTCTGCACCCCTCTTGCCTCTTTCTGCACCTCTGTTCCTTCTTTCTGCACTTCTTTTGTTTCTTTCTGCACCTCTCTTCTTTCTTTCTGTATCCATCTTACCTCTTTCTCCACCCCACTTCCCCCTTTCTGCATCTGTTGCTTCTTTATGCACTTCTCTTGCTTCTTTCTGTACTCTGTCTTGCTTCTTTCTGCACCTCGTGCCTCTTTCTGCACCCCTCTTCCCTCTTTCTGTACTCCTCTTACCTCCTTTCTGCACCTCTGTTGCTTCTTTCTGCACTTCTTTTGTTTCTTTCTGCACTCTCTTGTTTCTTTCTGTTTACCTCTTGCCTCTTTCTCCCCACTTCCCCTTTCTGCATCTCTGGTGCTTCTTTATGCACTTCTTGCTTCTTTCTGTACCTCTCTTGCTTCTTTCTGTACCCCTCATACTTCTTTCTGCTCCCCACTTCCCTCTTTCTGCACCCCTCTTGCCTCTTTCTGCACCTCTGTTGCTTATTTCTGCACTTCTTTTGTTTCTTTATGCAGCTCTCTTGCTTCTTTCTGCACCCCCTTGACTCTTTCTCCACCCCTCTTCCCTCGCCCCTTGTTGCCTCTTTCTGCACCTCTGTTCCTTCTTTCGTTTCTTTCTGCACATCTCTTGCTTCTTTCTGCAGCCCTCGTGCCTCTTTCTGAACCCCTCTTGCCTCTTTCTGCACCTCTGTTGCTTCTTTCACCACTACTCTTGCTTCTTTCAGCACCTCTTTGCTTCTTTCTGCACCCTCGTGCCTCTTCTCCACCCTCTTCCTGCACCCCTCTTACCTCTTTCTGCACCTCCGTTCCTTCTTTCTGCTCTTCTTTTGTTCCTTTCTGCACCTCTCTTGCGTCTTTCTGCACCCTTCTTGCCACATTCTCCACCCCTGTTCCCCCTTTTTGCATCTTGTTGCTTCTTTCTGCACTTCTCTTGCCTCCTACTCCACCCCTCATCCCTCTTTCTGCACCTCTGTTGCTTCTTTCTGCAATCCTGTGCCTCTTTCTGCACCCCTCTTGCCTCTTTCTGCACCCCTCTTGCCTCTTTCTGCACCTCTGTGCCTTCTTTCTCCACTTCTTTTGGTTCTTTCTGCAACTCTAATGCTTCTTTCTGCACCCCTCTTGCTTTTTACTACCCTTCGTGCCTCTATCACACCCTCTTCCCTCTTTCTGTACCCCTCTTGCCTCTTTCTGCACCTCTTCTCTTTCTCCCTCTTCCTCTTTCCACCCCTCTTGCCCTCTTTCTGCACCTCTGTTGCTTCTTTCTGCACTACTCTTGCTTCTTTCTGCACCTCTTTGCTTCTTTCTGCACCACTCGTGCCTCTTTCTCCAACCCTCTTCGCTCTTTCTGCACCTCTCTTGCATCTTTCTGCACCCCTCTTTCTACATTCTCCACCGCTGTTCCTCCTTTCTGCATCTGTCACTTCTTTCTGCACTTCTTTTGCCTCTTACTCCAACCCTCATCCCTCTTTCTGCACCTCCATTGCTTCTTTCTGCACTTCTCTTGATTCTTTCTGCACCTCTGTCCCTTCTTTCTGCAATCCTTGTGCCTCTTTCTGCACTCCTCTTCCCTCTTTCTGCACCCCTCTTGCCTCTTTCTGCACCTCTGTTCCTTCTTTCTGCACTTCTTTTGTTTCTTTCTGCACCTCTCTTCTTTCTTTCTGTATCCATCTTACCTCTTTCTCCACCCCACTTCCCCCTTTCTGCATCTGTTGCTTCTTTATGCACTTCTCTTGCTTCTTTCTGTACCTGTCTTGCTTCTTTCTGCACCCCTCGTGCCTCTTTCTGCACCCCTCTTCCCTCTTTCTGTACTCCTCTTACCCCTTTCTGCACCTCTGTTGCTTCTTTCTGCACTTCTTTTGTTTCTTTATGCACCTCTCTTGTTTCTTTCTGTTTACCTCTTGCCTCTTTCTCCCCCACTTCCCCTTTCTGCATCTCTGGTTGCTTCTTTATGCACTTCTTGCTTCTTTCTGTACCTCTCTTGCTTCTTTCTGTACCCCTCATACTTCTTTCTGCTCCCCACCCCTCTTTCTGCACCCCTCTTGCCTCTTTCTGCACCTCTGTTGCTTATTTCTGCACTTCTTTTGTTTCTTTATGCAGCTCTCTTGCTTCTTTCTGCACCCCATTGACTCTTTCTCCACCCCTCTTCCCTCGCCCCTTGTTGCCTCTTTCTGCACCTCTGTTCCTTCTTTCGTTTCTTTCTGCACATCTCTTGCTTCTTTCTGCAGCCCTCGTGCCTCTTTCTGAACCCCTCTTGCACTCTTTCTGCACCTCTGTTGCTTCTTTCACCACTACTCTTGCTTCTTTCAGCACCTCTTTGCTTCTTTCTGCACCCCACGTGCCTTTCTCCACCCCTCTTCCTGCACCCCTCTTACCTCTTTCTGCACCTCCGTTCCTTCTTTCTGCTCTTCTTTTGTTCCTTTCTGCACCTCTCTTGCGTCTTTCTGCACCCTTCTTGCCACATTCTCCACCCCTGTTCCCCCTTTTTGCATCTGTTGCTTCTTTCTGCACTTCTCTTGCCTCCTACTCCACCCCTCATCCCTCTTTCTGCACCTCTGTTGCTTCTTTCTGCAATCCTGTGCCTCTTTCTGCACCCCTCTTGCCTCTTTCTGCACCCCTCTTGCCTCTTTCTGCACCTCTGTGCCTTCTTTCTCCACTTCTTTTGGTTCTTTCTGCAACTCTAATGCTTCTTTCTGCACCCCTCTTGCTTTTTTCTACACCCTTCGTGCCTCTATCACACCCCTCTTCCCTCTTTCTGCACCCCTCTTGCCTCTTTCTGCACCCCTCTTCCCTCTTTTTCCACCCCTCTTGCCTCTTTCTGCACCTCTGTTGCTTCTTTCTGCACTACTCTTGCTTCTTTCTGCACCTCTTTGCTTCTTTCTGCACCACTCGTGCCTCTTTCTCCAACCCTCTTCGCTCTTTCTGCACCTCTCTTGCATCTTTCTGCACCCCTCTTTCTACATTCTCCACCGCTGTTCCCCCTTTTTGCATCTGTCACTTCTTTCTGCACTTCTTTTGCCTCTTACTCCAACCCTCATCCCTCTTTCTGCACCTCCATTGCTTCTTTCTGCACTTCTCTTGATTCTTTCTGCACCTCTGTCCCTTCTTTCTGCAATCCTTGTGCCTCTTTCTGCACTCCTCTTCCCTCTTTCTGCACCCCTCTTGCTCTCTTTCTGCACCCCTCTTGCCTCTTTCTGCACATCAGTGCCTTCTTTCTGCACTTATTTTGGTTCTTTCTGCAACTCTATTGCTTCTTTCTGCACCCCTCTTGCTTTTTTCTGCACCCCTCTTGCTTTTTTCTGCACCCCTCATGCCTCTTTCACACGCCTCTTCCCTCTTCCTGCTCCCCTCTTGCCTCTTTCTGCGCCTCTGTTCCTTCTTTCTGCACTTTTGTTTCTTTCTGCAACTCTGTTGCTTCTTTCTGCTCCCCTCTTGCTCTTTCTGCACCCCTCGTGCCACTTTCTGCACCCCTCGTGCCCCTTTCACACCCCTCTTCCCTCTTTCTGCACCCCTCTTGCCTCTTTCTGCACCTTTGTTCCTTCTTTCTGCACTTCTTTTCTTTCTGCACCTCTTTCTTTCTGTATCCCTCTTGCCTCTTTCTCCACCCACTTTCCCTTTCTGCATCTCTGTTGCTTCTTTACTGCACTTCTCTTGCTTCATTCTGCACCTCTCTTTGCTTCTTTCTGCACCCCTTGTGCTTCTTTCTGCACCCCTCTTCCTGCACTCCTCTTGCCTCTTTCTGCACCTCTGTTGCTTCTTTCTGCAGTTCTGTTGTTTCTTTCTGCTCCCCTCTTGCTCTTTTTGCACTACTTTTGTTTTTTTCTGCACTTCTCGCTTCTTTCTGCACCCCTCTTGCCTCTTTCTGCACCTCTGTTCCTTCTTTCTGCACTTCTTTTGTTTCTTTCTGCACCTCTCGCTTCTTTCTGCACCCCTTTTGCCTCTTTCTGCACCCCTTTTACCTCTTTCTGCACCCCTTTTGCCTCTTTCTAAACCCCTCTTGCCTCTTTCTGCACCCTCTTGCCTCTTTCTGCACCTCTGTTCCTTCTTTCTGCACTTCTTTTGTTTCTTTCTGCACATCTCTTGCTTCTTTCTGCACCCCTCGTGCCTCTTTCTGTACCCCTCTTCCCTCGTTTTGCACCCCTCTTCCCTCTTTTTTCACCCCTCTTGCCTCTTTCTGCACCCCTCTTGCCTCTTTCTGCACCTGTTGCTTCTTTCTGCACTACTCTTGTTTCTTTCTGCACCTCTTTGCTTCTTTCTGCACCACTCATGCCTCTTTCTGCACCCCTCTTCCCTCTTTTTGCACCCCTCTTGCCTCTTTCTGCACCTCTGTTGCTTCTTTCTGCACTACTCTTGCTTCTTTCTGCACCTCTTTGCTTCTTTCTGCACCACTCGTGCCTCTTTCTCCACCCCTCTTCCCCCTTTCTGCACCCCTCTTGCCTCTTTCTGCACCTCTGTTCCTACTTTCTGCTCTTCTTTTGTTCCTTTCTGCACCTCTCTTGCATCTTTCTGCACCCCTCTTGCCACATTCTCCACCCCTGTTCCCCCTTTTTGCATCTGTCGCTTCTTTCTGCATTTCTCTTGCCTCTTACTCCACCCCTCATCACTCTTTCTGCACCTCTGCTGCTTCTTTCTGCACTTTTCTTGATGCTTTCTGCACCTCTGTCCCTTCTTTCTGCAACTCTCTTGATTCTTTCTGCACCCCTCTTGCTTCTTTCTGCACCCCTCGTGCATCTTTCACACCCATCTTCCCTCTTTCTGCACCCCTCTTGCCTCTTTCTGCACCTCTGTTCCTTCTTTCTGCACTTCTTTTGTTTCTTTCTGCACCTCTCTTCCTTCTTTCTGTATCCATCTTGCCTCTTTCTCCACCCCACTTCCCCCTTTCTGCATCTGTTGCTTCTTTATGCACTTCTCTTGCTTCTTTCTGTACCTGTCTTGCTTCTTTCTGCACCCCTCGTGCCTCTTTCTGCACCCCTCTTCCCTCTTTCTGCACTCCTCTTACCCCTTTCTGCACCTCTGTTGCTTCTTTCTGCACTTCTTTTGTTTCTTTCTGCACCTCTCTTGTTTCTTTCTGTTTACCTCTTGCCTCTTTCTCCCCCCCACTTCCCCTTTCTGCATCTCTGGTGCTTCTTTATGCACTTCTTGCTTCTTTCTGTACCTCTCTTGCTTCTTTCTGTACCCCTCATGCTTCTTTCTGCTCCCCACTTCCCTCTTTCTGCACCCCTCTTGCCTCTTTCTGCACCTCTGTTGCTTATTTCTGCACTTCTTTTGTTTCTTTATGCAGCTCTCTTGCTTCTTTCTGCACCCCCTTGACTCTTTCTCCACCCCTCTTCCCTCGCCCCCTGTTGCCTCTTTCTGCACCTCTGTTCCTTCCTTCTTTCGTTTCTTTCTGCACATCTCTTGCTTCTTTCTGCAGCCCTCGTGCCTCTTTCTGAACCCCTCTTGCCTCTTTCTGCACCTCTGTTGCCTCTTTCACCACTACTCTTGCTTCTTTCAGCACCTCTTTGCTTCTTTCTGCACCCCACGTGCCTCTTTCTCCACCCCTCTTCCTGCACCCCTCTTACCTCTTTCTGCACCTCCGTTCCTTCTTTCTGCTCTTCTTTTGTTCCTTTCTGCACCTCTCTTGCGTCTTTCTGCACCCTTCTTGCCACATTCTCCACCCCTGTTCCCCCTTTTTGCATCTGTTGCTTCTTTCTGCACTTCTCTTGCCTTCTACTCCACCCCTCTTACCTCTTTCTGCACCTCCGTTCCTTCTTTCTGCTCTTCTTTTGTTCCTTTCTGCACCTCTCTTGCGTCTTTCTGCACCCTTCTTGCCACATTCTCCACCCCTGTTCCCCCTTTCTGCACCTCTGTTGCTTATTTCTGCACTTCTTTTGTTTCTTTATGCAGCTCTCTTGCTTCTTTCTGCACCCCCTTGACTCTTTCTCCACCCCTCTTCCCTCGCCCCCTGTTGCCTCTTTCTGCACCTCTGTTCCTTCCTTCTTTCGTTTCTTTCTGCACATCTCTTGCTTCTTTCTGCAGCCCTCGTGCCTCTTTCTGAACCCTCTTGCCTCTTTCTGCACCTCTGTTGCCTCTTTCACCACTACTCTTGCTTCTTTCAGCACCTCTTTGCTTCTTTCTGCACCCCACGTGCCTCTTTCTCCACCCCTCTTCCTGCACCCCTCTTACCTCTTTCTGCACCTCCGTTCCTTCTTTCTGCTCTTCTTTTGTTCCTTTCTGCACCTCTCTTGCGTCTTTCTGCACCCTTCTTGCCACATTCTCCACCCCTGTTCCCCCTTTTTGCATCTGTTGCTTCTTTCTGCACTTCTCTTGATTCTTTCTGCACCTCTGTCCCTTCTTTCTGCAATCCTGTGCCTCTTTCTGCACCCCTCTTGCCTCTTTCTGCACACCTCTTGCCTCTTTCTGCACCTCTGTGCCTTCTTTCTCCACTTCTTTTGGTTCTTTCTGCAACTCTAATGCTTCTTTCTGCACCCCTCTTGCTTTTTTCTACACCCTTCGTGCCTCTATCACACCCCTCTTCCCTCTTTCTGCAACCCTTTTGCCTCTTTCTGCACCCCTCTTGCCTCTTTCTATACCCCTCTTGCCTCTTTCTATACCCCTCTTGCCTCTTTCTGCACCCTTTTGCCTCTTTCCGCACCTCTGTTCCTTCTTTCTGCACTTCTTTTGTTTCTTTCTGCAGCTCTCTTGCTTCTTTCTGCACCCCCTTGCCTCTTTCTCCACTCCTGTTCCCTCTTTCTTCACCCCTGTTGCCTCTTTCTGCACCTCAGTTCCTTCTTTCTGCAATTCTTTTGTTTCTTTCTGCACATCTCTTGCTTCTTTCTGCACCCCTCGTGCCTCTTTCTGTATCCCTTTTCCCTCGTTTTGCACCCCTCTTCCCTCTTTTTTCACCCCTCTTGCCTCTTTCTGCACCCCTCTTGCCTCTTTCTGCACCTGTTGCTTCTTTCTGCACTACTCTTGTTTCTTTCTGCACCTCTTTGCTTCTTTCTGCATCCACTCATGCCTCTTTCTGCACCCCTCTTCCCTCTTTTTGCACCCCTCTTGCCTCTTTCTGCACCTCTGTTGCTTCTTTCTGCACTACTCTTGCTTCTTTCTGCACCTCTTTGCTTCTTTCTGCACCACTCGTGCCTCTTTCTCCACCCTCTTCCCCCTTTCTGCACCCCTCTTGCCTCTTTCTGCACCTCTGTTCCTACTTTCTGCTCTACTTTGTTCCTTTCTGCACCTCTCTTGCATCTTTCTGCACCCCTCTTGCCTCATTCTCCACCCCTGTTCCCCCTTTTTGCATCTGTCGCTTCTTTCTGCATTTCTCTTGCCTCTTACTCCACCCCTCATCACTCTTTCTGCACCTCTGCTGCTTCTTTCTGCACTTTTCTTGATGCTTTCTGCACCTCTGTCCCTTTTTTATGCACTTCTCTTGCTTCATTCTGCACCTCTCTTGCTTCTTTCTGCACCCCTTGTGCTTCTTTCTGCACCCCTCTTCCTGCACTCCTCTTGCCTCTTTCTGCACCTCTGTTGCTTCTTTCTGCAGTTCGTTTGTTTCTTTCTGCTCCCCTCTTGCTCTTTCTGCACTACTTTTGTTTTTTTCTGCACTTCTCGCTTCTTTCTGCACCCCTTATGCCTCTTTCTGCACCCCTCTTGCCTCTTTCTGCACCTCTGTTCCTTCTTTCTGCACCTCTGTTCCTTCTTTCTGCACTTCTTTTGTTTCTTTCTGCACCTCTCGCTTCTTTCTGCACCCCTTTTGCCTCTTTCTGCACCCCTTTTGCCTCTTTCTATACCCCTCTTGCCTCTTTCTGCACCCTCTTGCCTCTTTCTGCACCTCTGTTCCTTCTTTCTGCACTTCTTTTGTTTCTTTCTGCAGCTCTCTTGCTTCTTTCTGCACCCCCCTTGCCTCTTTCTCCACTCCTGTTCCCTCTTGCTTCACCCCTGTTCCCTCTTTCTTCACCCCTGTTGCCTCTTTCTGCACCTCTGTTCCTTCTTTCTGCACTTCTTTTGTTTCTTTCTGCACATCTCTTGCTTCTTTCTGCACCCCTCGTGCCTCTTTCTGTACCCTTCTTCCCTTGTTTTGCACCCCTCTTCCCTCTTTTTTCACCCCTCTTGCCTCTTTCTGCACCCCTCTTGCCTCTTTCTGCACCTGTTGCTTCTTTCTGCACTACTCTTGTTTCTTTCTGCACCTCTTTGCTTCTTTCTGCAATACTCATGCCTCTTTCTGCACCCCTCTTCCCTCTTTTTGCACCCCTCTTGCCTCTTTCTGCACCTCTGTTGCTTCTTTCTGCACCTCTTTGCTTCTTTCTGCACCACTCATGCCTCTTTCTCCACCCCTCTTCCCCCTTTCTGCACCCCTCTTGCCTCTTTCTGCACCTCTGTTCCTACTTTCTGCTCTTCTTTTGTTCCTTTCTGCACCTCTCTTGCATCTTTCTGCACCCCTCTTGCCACATTCTCCACCCCTGTTCCCCCTTTTTGCATCTGTCGCTTCTTTCTGCATTTCTCTTGCCCCTTACTCCACCCCTCAATACTCTTTCTGCACCTGTGCTGCTTCTTTCTGCACTTTTCTTGATGCTTTCTGCACCTCTGTCCCTTCTTTCTGCAACTCTCTTGCTTTCTTGCTTCTTTCTGCACCCCTCGTGCATCTTTTACACCCATCTTCCCTCTTTCTGAACCCCTCTTGCCTTTCTGCACCTCTGTTCCCTCTTTTTGCACCCCTCTTGCCTCTTTCTGCACCTCTGTGGTTTCTTTCTGCACCTCTCGTGTCTTTCTGCACACCCTCTTGCCACATTCTCCACCCCTCTTCCTGCACCCCTCTTACCTCTTTCTGCACCTCCGTTCCTTCTTTCTGCTCTTTTTTTGTTCCTTTCTGCACCTCTCTTGCGTCTTTCTACACCCCTCTTGCCACATTCTCCACCCATGTTCCCCTTTTTTGCATCTGTCGCTTCTTTCTGCACTTCTCTTGCTTCTTTATGCACCACTGTCCCTTCTTTCTGCAATCCTTGTGCCTCTTTCTGCACCCCTCTTGCCTCTTTCTGCACCTCTGTTCCTTCGTTCTGCACTTCTTTTGTTTCTTTCTGCAACTCTCTTGCTTCTTTCTGCACCCCTCTTGCTTCTTTCTGGACCTTTGTGCCTCTTTCACATCCCTCTTCCCTCTTTCTGCACCACTCTTGCCTTTTCTGCACCTCTGTTCCTTCTTTCTGCACTTCTTTTGTTTCTTTCTGCACCTCTCTTCTTTCTGCATCCCTCTTACCTCTTTCTCCACCCCACTTCCCCCTTTTTGTATCTCTGATGCTTCTTTATGTACTTCTCTTGATTCTTTCTGTACCTCTCTTGCTTCTTTCTGCACCCCTTGTGCCTCTTTCTGTACCCCTCTTCCCTCTTTCTCCACTCCTCTTCCCTCTTTCTCCACTCCTCTTACCTCTTTCTGCACCTCTGTTGCTTCTTTCTGCACTTCTTTTGTTTCATTCTGCACCCCTCTTGCCTCTTTCTGCACCTCTGTTCCTTCTTTCTGTGCTTCTTTTGTTTCTTTCTGCACCCTTTTTGCCTTTCTGCACCCCTCTTGCTGAACCTCTGTTCCTTCTTTCTGCACTTCTTTTGTTTCTTTCTGCAGCTCTATTGTTTTTTTCTGAACCCCCATGCCTCTTTCTCCACCCCTCTTCCCTCTTTCTTCACCCCTGTTGCCTTTTCCTACACCTCTGTTCCTTCTTTCTGCACTTCTTTTGTTTCTTTCTGCACATCTCTTGCTTTTTTCTGCACCCCTCGTGCCTCTTTCTGCACCCCTCTTCCCTCTTTTTGCACCCCTCTTGCCTCTTTCTTCACGTCTGTGGTTTCTTTCTGCACTTCTCGTGTCTTTCTGCACCCCCTCTTGCCACATTCTCCACCCCTGTTCCCCCTTTTTGCACCTGTCACTTCTTTCTGCACTTCTCTTGCCTCTTACTCCAATCCTCATCCCTCTTTCTGCACCGCTGTTGCTTCTTTCTGCACCTCTGTTCCTTCTTTCTGCACTTCTTTTGTTTCTTTCTGCACCTCTCGCTTCTTTCTGCACCCCTCTTCCCTCTTTCTTCACCCCTGTTGCCTCTTTCTGCACCTCTGTTGCTTCTTTCTGCACTACTCTTGCTTCTTTCTGCACCTCTTTGCTTCTTTCTGCACCACTCGTGCCTCTTTCTCCACCCCACTTCCTCCTTTCTGCATCTCTGTTGCTTCTTTATGCACTTCTCTTGCTTCTTTCTGTACCTCTCTTGCTTCTTTCTGCACCCCTCATGCCTCTTTCTGCACCCCTCTTCCCTCTTTCTGCACTCCTCTTGCCTCTTTCTGCACCTCTGTTGCTTCTTTCTGCACTTCTTTTGTTTCTTTCTGCACCTCTCTTGTTTCTTTCTGTTTACCTCTTGCCTCTTTCTCCCCCACTTTCCCCTTTCTGCATCTCTGGTGCTTCTTTATACACCTCTTGCTTCTTTCTGTACCTCTCTTGCTTCTTTCTGTACCCCTCATGCTTCTTTCTGCTCCCCACTTCCCTCTTTCTGCACCCTCTTGCCTCTTTCTGCACCTCTGTTCCTTCTTTCTGCTCTTCTTTTGTTTCTTTCTGCACCTCTCTTGCGTCTTTCTGCACCCCTCTTGCCACATTCTCCACCACTGTTCCCCTTTTTTGCATCTGTCACTTCTTTCTGCACTTCTCTTGCCTCTTACTCCAACCCTCATCCCTCTTTCTGCACCTCTGTTGCTTCTTTTTGCACCTCTTTGCTTCTTTCTGCACCCCTCATCCCGCACCTCTGTTGCTTCTTTCTGCACTTCTCTTGATTCTTTCTGCACCTCTGTCCCTTCTTTCTGCAATCCTTGTGCCTCTTTCTGCACCCCTCTTGCCTCTTTCTGCACCCCTCTTCCCTCTTTCTGCACTCCTCTTGCCTCTTTCTGCACCCCTGTTCCTTCTTTCTGCACTTCTTTTGTTTCTTTCTGCAACTCTATTGCTTCTTTCTGCACCCCTCTTGCTTCTTTCTGCACCCCTCGTGCCTCTTTCACACCCCTATTCCCTCTTTCTAAACCCCTCTTGCCTCTTTCTGCACCTCTGTTCCTTCTTTCTGCACTTCTTTTGTTTCTTTCTGCACCTCTCGTTTCTTTCTGTATCCCTCTTGCCTCTTTCTCCACCCCACTTTCCCTTTCTGCATCTCTGTTTCTTCTTTATGCACTTCTCTTGCTTCTTTCTGCACCTCTCTTGCTTCTTTCTTCACCCCTTGTGCTTCTTTCTGCATCCCTCTTCCCTCTTTCCACACTCCTCTTGCCTCTTTCCGCACCTCTGTTGCTTCTTTCTGCAGTTCTTTTGTTTCTTTCTGCTCCCCTCTTGCCTCTTTCTGCACCTCTGAAACTTCTTTCTGCACTTGTTTTGTTTCTTTCTGCTCCTCGCGCTTCTTTCTGCACCCCTTATGCCTCTTTCTGCACCCCTTGCCTCTTTTTGCACCTCTGTCCTTCTTTCTGCACTTCTTTTGTTTCTTTCTGCACCTCTCTTGTTTCTTTCTGTATCCATATTGCCTCTTTCTCCACCCCACTTCCCCCTTTCTGCATCTCTGTTGCTTCTTTATGCACTTCTCTTGCTTCTTTCTGTACCTCTCTTGCTTCTTTATGCAGCCCTTCTGCTTCTTTCTGCACCCGACTTCCCTCTTTCTGCACCCCTCTTGCCTCTTTCTGTGCCTCTATTGCTTCTTTCTGCACTTCTTTTGTTTCTTTCTGCACCTCTCGCTTCTTTCTGCACCCCTCTTCCCTCTTTCTTCACCCCTGTTGCCTCTTTCTGCACCTCTGTTCCTTCTTTCTGCACTTCTCTTGCTTCTTTCTGCACCCGTCGTGCCTCTTTCTGCACCCCTCTTCCCTCTTTTTCCACCCCTCTTCCCTCTTTTTCCACCCCTCTTGCCTCTTTCTGCACCTCTGTTGCTTCTTTCTGCACTACTCTTGCTTCTTTCTGCACCTCTTTGCTTCTCTCTGCACCACTCGTGCCTCTTTCTCCAACCCTCTTCCCTCTTTCTGCACCTCTCTTGCGTCTTTCTGCACCCCTCTTTCTACATTCTCCACCGCTGTTCCCCCTTTTTGCATCTGTCACTTCTTTCTGCACTTCTTTTGCCTCTTACTCCAACCCTCATCCCTCTTTCTGCACCTCCGTTGCTTCTTTCTGCACTTCTCTTGCTTCTTTCTGCACCACTTTGCTTCTTTCTGCACCACTCGTGCCTCTTTCTCCACCCCTCTTCCCCCTTTCTGCACCCCTCTTGCCTCTTTCTGCACATCAGTGCCTTCTTTCTGCACTTATTTTGGTTCTTTCTGCAACTCTATTGCTTCTTTCTGCACCCCTCTTGCTTTTTTCTGCACCCCTCATGCCTCTTTCACACCCCTCTTCCCTCTTTCTGCTCCCCTCTTGCTCTTTCTGCACCCCTCTTGCTCTTTCTGCACCCCTCGTGCCCCTTTCTGCACCCCTCGTGCCCCTTTCACACCCCTCTTCCCTCTTTCTGCACCCCTCTTGCCTCTTTCTGCACTTCTGTTCCTTCTTTCTGCACTTCTTTTCTTTCTGCACCTCTTTCTTTCTGTATCCCTCTTGCCTCTTTCTCCACCCCACTTTCCCTTTCTGCATCTCTGTTGCTTCTTTATGCACTTCTCTTGCTTCATTCTGCAACTCTCTTGCTTCTTTCTGCACCCCTTGTGCTTCTCTCTGCACCCCTCTTCCTGCACTCCTCTTGCCTCTTTCTGCACCTCTGTTGCTTCTTTCTGCAGTTCTTTTGTTTCTTTCTGCTCCCCTCTTGCTCTTTCTGCACTACTTTTGTTTTTTTCTGCAGTTCTCGCTTCTTTCTGCACCCCTTATGCCTCTTTCTGCACCCCTCTTGCCTCTTTCTGCACCTCTGTTCCTTCTTTCTGCACTTCTTTTGTTTCTTTCTGCACCCCTTTTGCCTCTTTCTGCACCCCTTTTGCCTCTTTCTAAACCCCTTTTGCCTCTTTCTGCACCCTCTTGCCTCTTTCTGCACCTCTGTTCCTTCTTTCTGCACTTCTTTTGTTTCTTTCTGCACATCTCTTGCTTCTTTCTGCACCCCTCGTGCCTCTTTCTGTACCCCTCTTCCCTCGTTTTGCACCCCTCTTCCCTCTTTTTTCACCCCTCTTGCCTCTTTCTGCACCCCTCTTGCCTCTTTCTGCACCTGTTGCTTCTTTCTGCACTACTCTTGTTTCTTTCTGCACCTCTTTGCTTCTTTCTGCACCACTCATGCCTCTTTCTGCACCCCACATGCCTCTTTCTGCACCCCTCTTGCCTCTTTCTGCACCTCTGTTGCTTCTTTCTGCACCTCTGTTGCTTCTTTCTGCACTACTTTTGCTTCTTTCTGCACCTCTTTGCTTCTTTCTGCACCACTCGTGCCTCTTTCTCCACCCCTCTTCCCCCTTTCTGCACCCCTCTTGCCTCTTTATGCACCTCTGTTCCTACTTTCTGCTCTTCTTTTGTTCCTTTCTGCACCTCTCTTGCATCTTTCTGCACCCCTCTTGCTACATTCTCCACCCCTGTTCCCCCTTTTTGCATCTGTCGCTTCTTTCTGCATTTCTCTTGCCTCTTACTCCACCCCTCATCACTCTTTCTGCACCTCTGCTGCTTCTTTCTGCACTTTTCTTGATGCTTTCTGCACCTCTGTCCCTTCTTTCTGCAACTCTCTTGCTTCTTTCTGCACCCCTCTTGCTTCTTTCTGCACCCCTCGTGCATCTTTTACACCCATCTTCCCTCTTTCTGCACCCCTCTTGCCTTTCTGCACCTCTGTTCCCTCTTTTTGCACCCCTCTTGCCTCTTTCTGCACCTCTGTGGTTTCTTTCTGCACCTCTTGTGTCTTTCTGCACCCCCTCTTGCCACATTCTCCACCCCTCTTCCTGCACCCCTCTTACCTCTTTCTGCACCTCCGTTCCTTCTTTCTGCTCTTTTTTTGTTCCTTTCTGCACCTCTCTTGCGTCTTTCTACACCCCTCTTGCCACATTCTCCACCCATGTTCCCCTTTTTTGCATCTGTCGCTTCTTTCTGCACTTCTCTTGCTTCTTTATGCACCACTGTCCCTTCTTTCTGCAATCCTTGTGCCTCTTTCTGCACCCTCTTGCCTCTTTCTGCACCTCTGTTCCTTCGTTCTGCACTTCTTTTGTTTCTTTCTGCAACTCTCTTGCTTCTTTCTGCACCCCTCTTGCTTCTTTCTGGACCTTTGTGCCTCTTTCACATCCCTCTTCCCTCTTTCTGCACCACTCTTGCCTTTTCTGCACCTCTGTTCCTTATTTCTGCACTTCTTTTGTTTCTTTCTGCACCTCTCTTCTTTCTGCATCCCTCTTACCTCTTTCTCCTCCCCACTTCCCCCTTTTTGTATCTCTGTTGCTTCTTTATGTACTTCTCTTGATTCTTTCTGTACCTCTCTTGCTTCTTTCTGCACCCCTTGTGCCTCTTTCTGTACCCCTCTTCCCTCTTTCTCCACTCCTCTTCTCTTTCTCCACTCCTCTTACCTCTTTCTGCACCTCTGTTGCTTCTTTCTGCACTTCTTTTGTTTCGTTCTGCACCCCTCTTGCCTCTTTCTGCACCTCTGTTCCTTCTTTCTGTGCTTCTTTTGTTTCTTTCTGCACCCTTTTTGCCTTTCTGCACCCCTCTTGCTGAACCTCTGTTCCTTCTTTCTGCACTTCTTTTGTTTCTTTCTGCAGCTCTATTGTTTTTTTCTGAACCCCCATGCCTCTTTCTCCACCCCTCTTCCCTCTTTCTTCACCCCTGTTGCCTTTTCCTACACCTCTGTTCCTTCTTTCTGCACTTCTTTTGTTTCTTTCTGCACATCTCTTGCTTCTTTCTGCACCCCTCGTGCCTCTTTCTGCACCCCTCTTCCCTCTTTTTGCACCCCTCTTGCCTCTTTCTGCACCTCTGTGGTTTCTTTCTGCACCTCTCGTGTCTTTCTGCACCCCCTCTTGCCACATTCTCCACCCCTGTTCCCCCTTTTTGCACCTGTCACTTCTTTCTGCACTTCTCTTGCCTCTTACTCCAATCCTCATCCCTCTTTCTGCACCGCTGTTGCTTCTTTCTGCACCTCTGTTCCTTCTTTCTGCACTTCTTTTGTTTCTTTCTGCACCTCTCTTCTTTCTTTCTGTATCCATCTTACCTCTTTCTCCACCCCACTTCCTCCTTTCTGCATCTCTGTTGCTTCTTTATGCACTTCTCTTGCTTCTTTCTGTACCTCTCTTGCTTCTTTCTGCACCACTCGTGCCTCTTTCTGCACCCCTCTTCCCTCTTTCTGCACTCCTCTTACCTCTTTCTGCACCTCTGTTGCTTCTTTCTGCACTTCTTTTGTTTCTTTCTGCACCTCTCTTGTTTCTTTCTGTTTACCTCTTGCCTCTTTCTCCCCCACTTTCCCTTTCTGCATCTCTGGTGCTTCTTTATACACTTCTTGCTTCTTTCTGTACCTCTCTTGCTTCTTTCTGTACCCCTCATGCTTCTTTCTGCTCCCACTTCCCTCTTTCTGCACCCCTCTTGCCTCTTTCTGCACCTCTGTTGCTTCTTTCTGCACTTCTTTTGTTTCTTTCTGCACCCCTCTTCCCTCTTCCCTGCACCTCTGTTCCTTCTTTCTGCACTTCTTTTGTTTCTTTATGCAGCTCTCTTGCTTCTTTCTGCACCCCCTTGACTCTTTCTCCACCCCGCTTCCCTCTTTCTTCGCCCCCTGTTGCCTCTTTCTGCACCTCTGTTCCTTCTTTTGTTTCTTTCTGCACATCTCTTGCTTCTTTCTGCACCCCTCGTGCCTCTTTCTGAACCCCTCTTGCCTCTTTCTGTACCTCTGTTGCTTCTTTCACCACTACTCTTGCTTCTTTCAGCACCTCTTTGCTTCTTTCTGCACCCCACGTGCCTCTTTCTCCACCCCTCTTCCTGCACCCCTCTAACCTCTTTCTGCACCTCCGTTCCTTCTTTCTGCTCTTCTTTTGTTCCTTTCTGCACCTCTCTTGCATCTTTCTGCACCCTTCTTGCCACATTCTCCACCCCTGTTCCCACTTTTTGCATCTGTTGCTTCTTTCTGCACTTCTCTTGCCTCCTACTCCACCCCTCATCCCTCTTTCTGCACCTCTGTTGCTTCTTTCTGCTCTTCTCTTGATTCTTTCTGCACCTCTGTCTCTTCTTTCTGCACCTCTGTCTCTTCTTTCTGCAATCCTGTGCCTCTTTCTGCACCTCTCTTCCCGCACCCCTCTTCC
This sequence comes from Calotriton arnoldi, assembly GCA_963921515.1. Classification (NCBI taxonomy): domain Eukaryota; kingdom Metazoa; phylum Chordata; class Amphibia; order Caudata; family Salamandridae; genus Calotriton; species Calotriton arnoldi. The sequence goes on from CAWUFW010000465.1 coordinate 1,040,369, forward strand.
CCCTTTCTGTACCCCTCATGCCTCTTTCTGCACCTCTGTTCCTACTTTCTGCTCTTCTTTTGTTCCTTTCTGCACCTCTCTTGCATCTTTCTGCACCCCTCTTGCCACATTCTCCACCCCTGTTTCCCCTTTTTGCATCTGTCGCTTCTTTCTGCATTTCTCTTGCCTCTTACTCCACCCCTCATCACTCTTTCTGCACCTCTGCTGCTTCTTTCTGCACTTTTCTTGATGCTTTCTGCACCTCTGTCCCTTCTTTCTGCAACTCTCTTTGCTTCTTTCTGCACCCTCTTGCTTCTTTCTACACCCTCGTGCATCTTTTACACCCATCTTCCTTTTTCTGCACCCCTCTTGCCTTTCTGCACCTCTGTTCCTTCTTTGTGCACTTCTTTTGTTTCTTTCTGCACCTCTCTTCTTTCTTTCTGTATCCATCTTACCTCTTTGTCCACCCCACTTCCCCCTTTCTGCATCTCTGCTGCTTCTTTATGCACCTCTGTTGCTTCTTTCTGCACTTTTGTTTCTTTCTGCACCCCTCTTCCCTCTTTCTGCACCTCTGTTGCTTATTTCTGCACTTCTTTTGTTTCTTTATGCAGCTCTCTTGCTTCTTTCTGCACCCCCTTGCCTCTTTCTCCACCCCTCTTCCTTCGCCCCCTGTTGCCTCTTTCTGCACCTCTGTTCCTTCTTTCTGCACTTCTTTTGTCTCTTTCTGCACATCTCTTGCTTCTTTCTGCACCCCTTGTGCCTTTCTGCACCCCTCTTGCCTCTTTCTGCACCTCTGTTGCTTCTTTCACTACTCTTGCTTCTTTCAGCACCTCTTTGCTTCTTTCTGCACCCCACGTGCCTCTTTCTCCACCCCTCTTCCTGCACCCCTCTTACCTCTTTCTGCACCTCCGTTCCTTCTTTCTGCTCTTCTTTTGTTCCTTTCTGCACCTCTCTTGCGTCTTTCTACACCCTCGTGCCACATTCTCCACCCATGTTCCCCTTTTTGCATCTGTCGCTTCTTTCTGCACTTCTCTTGCTTCTTTATGCACCACTGTCCCTTCTTTCTGCAATCCTTGTGCCTCTTTCTGCACCCCTCTTCCCTCTTTTTGCACCCCTCTTGCCTCTTTCTGCACCTCTGTGGTTTCTTTCTGCACCTCTCGTGTCTTTCTGCACCCCCTCTTGCCACATTCTCTACCCCTGTTCCCCTTTTGCATCTGTCACTTCTTTCTGCACTTCTCTTGCCTCTTACTCAATCCTCATCCCTCTTTCTGCACCGCTGTTGCTTCTTTCTGCACCTCTGTTCCTTCTTTCTGCACTTCTTTTGTTTCTTTCTGCACCTCTCTTCTTTCTTTCTGTATCCATCTTACCTCTTTCTCCACCCCACGTTCTCCTTTCTGCATCTCTGTTGCTTCTTTATGCACTTCTCTTGCTTCTTTCTGTACCTCTCTTGCTTCTTTCTGCACCCCTCGTGCCTTTTCTGCACCCCTCTTCCCTCTTTCTGCACCCCTCTTCCCTCTTTCTGCACTCCTCTTACCTCTTTCTGCACCTCTGTTGCTTCTTTCTGCACTTCTTTTGTTTCTTTCTGCACCTCTCTTGTTTCTTTCTGTTTACCTCTTGCCTCTTTCTCCCCCCCACTTTCCCTTTCTGCATCTCTGGTGCTTCTTTATACACTTCTTGCTTCTTTCTGTACCTCTCTTGCTTCTTTCTGTACCCCTCATGCTTCTTTCTGCTCCCCACTTCCCTCTTTCTGCACCCCTGTTGCCTTTTCCTACACCTCTGTTCCTTCTTTCTGCACTTCTTTTGTTTCTTTCTGCACATCTCTTGATTCTTTCTGCACCCCTCGTGCCTCTTTCTGCACCCCTCTTCCCTCTTTTTGCACCCCTCTTGCCTCTTTCTGCACCTCTGTGGTTTCTTTCTGCACCTCTCGTGTCTTTCTGCACCCCCTCTTGCCACATTCTCCACCCCTGTTCCCCCTTTTTGCATCTGTCACTTCTTTCTGCACTTCTCTTGCCTCTTACTCCAATCCTCATCCTTCTTTCTGCACCGCTGTTGCTTCTTTCTGCACCTCTGTTCCTTCTTTCTGCACTTCTTTTGTTTCTTTCTGCACCTCTCTTCTTTCTTTCTGTATCCATCTTACCTCTTTCTCCACCCCACTTCCTCCTTTCTGCATCTCTGTTGCTTCTTTATGCACTTCTCTTGCTTCTTTCTGTACCTCTCTTGCTTCTTTCTGCACCACTCGTGCCTCTTTCTGCACCCCTCTTCCCTCTTTCTGCACTCCTCTTACCTCTTTCTGCACCTCTGTTGCTTCTTTCTGCACTTCTTTTGTTTCTTTCTGCACCTCTCTTGTTTCTTTCTGTTTACCTCTTGCCTCTTTCTCCCCCCCACTTTCCCTTTCTGCATCTCTGGTGCTTCTTTATACACTTCTTGCTTCTTTCTGTACCTCTCTTGCTTCTTTCTGTACCCCTCATGCTTCTTTCTGCTCCCCACTTCCCTCTTTCTGCACCCCTCTTGCCTCTTTCTGCACCTCTGTTGCTTCTTTCTGCACTTCTTTTGTTTCTTTCTGCACCCTCTTCCCTCTTCCTGCACCTCTGTTCCTTCTTTCTGCACTTCTTTGTTTCTTTATGCAGCTCTCTTGCTTCTTTCTGCACCCCCTTGACTCTTTCTCCACCCCGCTTCCCTCTTTCTTCGCCCCCTGTTGCCTCTTTCTGCACCTCTGTTCCTTCTTTCGTTTCTTTCTGCACATCTCTTGCTTCTTTCTGCACCCCTCGTGCCTCTTTCTGAACCCCTCTTGCCTCTTTCTGTACCTCTGTTGCTTCTTTCACCACTACTCTTGCTTCTTTCAGCACCTCTTTGCTTCTTTCTGCACCCCACGTGCCTCTTTCTCCACCCCTCTTCCTGCACCCCTCTAACCTCTTTCTGCACCTCCGTTCCTTCTTTCTGCTCTTCTTTTGTTCCTTTCTGCACCTCTCTTGCGTCTTTCTGCACCCTTCTTGCCACATTCTCCACCCCTGTTCCCACTTTTTGCATCTGTTGCTTCTTTCTGCACTTCTCTTGCCTCCTACTCCACCCCTCATCCCTCTTTCTGCACCTCTGTTGCTTCTTTCTGCACTTCTCTTGATTCTTTCTGCACCTCTGTCTCTTCTTTCTGCACCTCTGTCTCTTCTTTCTGCAATCCTGTGCCTCTTTCTGCACCTCTCTTCCCGCACCCCTCTTCCCCCTTTCTGCACCCCTCATGCCTCTTTCTGCACCTCTGTTCCTACTTTCTGCTCTTCTTTTGTTCCTTTCTGCACCTCTCTTGCATCTTTCTGCACCCCTCTTGCCACATTCTCCACCCCTGTTTCCCCTTTTTGCATCTGTCGCTTCTTTCTGCATTTCTCTTGCCTCTTACTCCACCCCTCATCACTCTTTCTGCACCTCTGCTGCTTCTTTCTGCACTTTTCTTGATGCTTTCTGCACCTCTATCCCTTCTTTCTGCAACTCTCTTGCTTCTTTCTGCACCCCTCTTGCTTCTTTCTACACCCCTCGTGCATCTTTTACACCCATCTTCCCTCTTTCTGCACCCCTCTTGCCTTTCTGCACCTCTGTTCCTTCTTTGTGCACTTCTTTTGTTTCTTTCTGCACCTCTCTTCTTTCTTTCTGTATCCATCTTACCTCTTTGTCCACCCCACTTCCCCCTTTCTGCATCTCTGCTGCTTCTTTATGCACCTCTGTTGCTTCTTTCTGCACTTTTGTTTCTTTCTGCACCCCTCTTCCCTCTTTCTGCACCTCTGTTGCTTATTTCTGCACTTTTTTGTTTCTTTATGCAGCTCTCTTGCTTCTTTCTGCACCCCTTGCCTCTTTCTCCACCCCTCTTCCTTCGCCCCTGTTGCCTCTTTCTGCACCTCTGTTCCTTCTTTCTGCACTTCTTTTGTCTCTTTCTGCACATCTCTTGCTTCTTTCTGCACCCCTTGTGCCTTTCTGTACCCCTCTTGCCTCTTTCTGCACCTCTGTTGCTTCTTTCACTACTCTTGCTTTTTTCAGCACCTCTTTGCTTCTTTCTGCACCCCACGTGCCTCTTTCTCCACCCCTCTTCCTGCACCCCTCTTACCTCTTTCTGCACCTCCGTTCCTTCTTTCTGCTCTTCTTTTGTTCCTTTCTGCACCTCTCTTGCGTCTTTCTACACCCCTCGTGCCACATTCTCCACCCATGTTCCCCTTTTTTGCATCTGTCGCTTCTTTCTGCACTTCTCTTGCTTCTTTATGCACCACTGTCCCTTCTTTCTGCAATCCTTGTGCCTCTTTCTGCACCCCTCTTCCCTCTTTTTGCACCCCTCTTGCCTCTTTCTGCACCTCTGTGGTTTCTTTCTGCACCTCTCGTGTCTTTCTGCACCCCCTCTTGCCACATTCTCCACCCCTGTTCCCCCTTTTTGCATCTGTCACTTCTTTCTGCACTTCTCTTGCCTCTTACTCCAATCCTCATCCCTCTTTCTGCACCACTGTTGCTTCTTTCTGCACCTCTGTTCCTTCTTTCTGCACTTCTTTTGTTTCTTTCTGCACCTCTCTTCTTTCTTTCTGTATCCATCTTACCTCTTTCTCCACCCCACTTTCTCCTTTCTGCATCTCTGTTGCTTCTTTATGCACTTCTCTTGCTTCTTTCTGTACCTCTCTTGCTTCTTTCTGCACCCCTCGTGCCTTTTCTGCACCCCTCTTCCCTCTTTCTGCACCCCTCTTCCCTCTTTCTGCACCCCTCTTCCCTCTTTCTGCACTCCTCTTACCTCTTTCTGCACCTCTGTTGCTTCTTTCTGCACTTCTTTTGTTTCTTTCTGCACCTCTCTTGTTTCTTTCTGTTTACCTCTTGCCTCTTTCTCCCCCCCACTTTCCCTTTCTGCATCTCTGGTGCTTCTTTATACACTTCTTGCTTCTTTCTGTACCTCTCTTGCTTCTTTCTGTACCCCTCATGCTTCTTTCTGCTCCCCACTTCCCTCTTTCTGCACCCCTCTTGCCTCTTTCTGCACCTCTGTTGCTTCTTTCTGCACTTCTTTTGTTTCTTTCTGCACCCCTCTTCCCTCTTCCTGCACCTCTGTTCCTTCTTTCTGCACTTCTTTTGTTTCTTTATGCAGCTCTCTTGCTTCTTTCTGCACCCCCTTGACTCTTTCTCCACCCCGCTTCCCTCTTTCTTCGCCCCCTGTTGCCTCTTTCTGCACCTCTGTTCCTTCTTTCGTTTCTTTCTGCACATCTCTTGCTTCTTTCTGCACCCCTTGTGCCTCTTTCTGAACCCCTCTTGCCTCTTTCTGCACCTCTGTTGCTTCTTTCACCACTACTCTTGCTTCTTTCAGCACCGCTTTGCTTCTTTCTGCACCCCACGTGCCTCTTTCTCCACCCCTCTTCCTGCACCCCTCTTACCTCTTTCTGCACCTCCGTTCCTTCTTTCTGCTCTTCTTTTGTTCCTTTCTGCACCTCTCTTGCGTCTTTCTGCACCCTTCTTGCCACATTCTCCACCCCTGTTCCCACTTTTTGCATCTGTTGCTTCTTTCTGCACTTCTCTTGCCTCCTACTCCACCCCTCATCCCTCTTTCTGCACCTCTGTTGCTTCTTTCTGCACTTCTCTTGATTCTTTCTGCACCTCTGTCTCTTCTTTCTGCAATCCTGTGCCTCTTTCTGCACCCCTCTTCCCGCACTCCTCTTCCCTCTTTCTGTACCCCTCTTGCCTCTTTCTGCGCCTCTGTTCCTTCTTTCTGCGCTTCTTTTGTTTCTTTCTGCAACTCTATTGCTTCTTTCTGCACCCCTCTTGCTTCTTTCTGCACCCCTCGTGCCTCTTTCACACCCCTCTTTCCTCTTTCTGCACCTCTCTTGCCTCTTTCTGCACCTCTGTTCCTTCTTTCTGCACTTCTTTTGTTTCTTTCTGCACCTCTCTTGCTTCTTTCTGTATCCCTCTTGCCTCTTTCCCCACCCCACTTCTCCCTTTCTGCATCTCTGTTGCTTCTTTCTGCACTTCTCTTGCTTCTTTCTGCACCTCTCTTGCTTCTTTCTGCACCCCTTGTGCTTCTTTCTGCACCCCTCTTCCCGCACTCCTCTTGCCTCTTTCTGCACCTCTGTTGCTTCTTTCTGCAGTTCTTTTGCTTCTTTCTGCTCCCCTCTTGCCTCTTTCTGCACCTCTGTTCCTTCTTTCTGCACTTCTTTTGTTTCTTTCTGCAACTCTATTGCTTCTTTCTGCACCCCTCTTGCTTCTTTCTGCACCCCTCGTGCCTCTTTCACACCCCTCTTTCCGCACCCCTCTTGCCTCTTTCTGCACCTCTGTTCCTTCTTTCTGCACTTCTTTTGGTTCTTTCTGCACCTCTCTTGTTTCTTTCTGTAGCCCTCTTGCCTCTTTCTCCACCCCACTTCCCCCTTTCTGCATCTGTTGCTTCTTTATGCACTGCTCTTGCTTCTTTATGTACCTCTCTTGCTTCTTTATGCACCCCTTCTGCTTCTTTCTGCACCCCACTTCCCTCTTTCTGCACCCCTCTTGCCTCTTTCTGCACCTCTATTGCTTCTTTCTGCACTTCTTTTGTTTCTTTCTGCACCTCTCGCTTCTTTCTGCACCCCTTTTGCCTCTTTCTGCACCCCTTTTGCCTCTTTCTATACCCCTCTTGCCTCTTTCTGCACCCTCTTTCCTCTTTCTGCACATCTGTTCCTTCTTTCTGCACTTCTTTTGTTTCTTTCTGCAGCTCTCTTGCTTCTTTCTGCACTCCCTTGCCTTTCTCCACCCCTCATCCCTCTTTCTTCACCTCTGTTGCCTCTTTCTGCACCTCTGTTCCTTCTTTCTGCACTTCTTTTGTTTTTCTGCACATTTCTTGCTTCTTTCTGCACCCCTCGTGCCTCTTTCTGCACCCCTCTTCCCCCTTTTTGCTCCCCTCTTGCTGCACCTGTTGCTTCTTTCTGCACCTCTTTGCTTCTTTCTACACCACTCGTGCCTCTTTCTCCACCCCTCTTCCCTCTTTCTGCACCCCTCTTGCCTCTTTCTGCACCTCTGTTCCTTCTTTGTGCTCTTCTTTTGTTCCTTTCTGCACCTCTCTTGTGTCTTTCCACACCCCTCTTGCCACATTCTCCACCCCTGTTCCCCCTTTTTGCATCTCTGTCGCTTCTTTCTGCACTTCTCTTGCCTCTCACTCCACCCCTCATCCCTCTTTCTGCACCTCTGTTGCTTCTTTCTGCACTACTCTTGATGCTTTCTGCACCTCTGTCCTTCTTTCTGCAACTCTCTTGCTTCTTTCTGCACCCCTCTTGCTTCTTTCTGCACCCCTCTTGCTTCTTCCTGCACCCCTCGTGCCTCTTTCACACCCCTCTTCCCTCTTTCTGCACCCCTCTTGCATCTTTCTGCACCTCTGTTCCTTCTTTCTGCACTTCTTTTGTTTCTTTCTGCACCTCTCTTCTTTCTTTCTGCATCCATCTTAACGCTTTCTCCACCCCACTTCCCCCTTTCTGCATCTCTGTTGCTTCTTTATGCACTTCTGTTGCTTCTTTCTGTACCTCTCTTGCTTCTTTCTGCACCCCTTGTGCCTCTTTCTGCACCCCTCTTCCCTCTTTCTGCACTCCTCTTACCTCTTTCTGCACCTCTGTTGCTTCTTTCTGCACTTCTTTTGTTTCTTTCTGCACCTCGTTTCTTTCTGTATCCCTCTTGCCTCTTTCTCCATCCCACTTCCCCCTTTCTGCATCTCTGTTGCTTCTTTATGCACTTCTCTTGCTTCTTTCTGTACCTCTCTTGCTTCTTTCTGCACCCCTCATGCTTCTTTCTGCTCCCCACTTCCCTCTTTCTGCACCCCTCTTGCCTCTTTCTGCACCTCTATCGCTTCTGTCTACACTTCTTTTGTTTCTTTCTGCACCCCTCTTCCCTCTTCCTGCACCTCTGTCCCTTTTTTCTGCACTTCTTTTTTCTTTCTGTAGCTTTCTTGCTTCTTTCTGCACCCCTTGCTCTTTCTCCACCCCTCTTCCCTCTTTCTCCACCCCTCTTCCCTCTTTCTTCACCCCTGTTGCCTTTCTGCACCTCTGTTCCTTCTTTCTGCACTTCTTTTGATTCTTTCTGCACATCTCTTGCCTCTTTCTGCACCCCTCGTGCCTCTTTCTGCACCCCTCTTGCGTCTTTCTGCACCTCTGTTGCTTCTTTCTGCACTACTCTTGCTTCTTTCTGCACCTCTTTGCTTCTTTCTGCACCCCACATGCCTCTTTTTCCACCCCTCTTCCTGCACCCCTCTTGCCTCTTTCTGCACCTCCGTTCCTTCTGTCTGCTCTTCTTTTGTTCCTTTCTGCACCTCTCTTGCGCCTTTCTGCACCCCTCTTGCCTCATTCTCCACCCCTGTTCCCCCTTTTTGCATCTGTTGCTTCTTTCTGCACTTCTCTTGCCTCTTACTCCACCCCTAATCCCTCTTTCTGCACCTCTGTTGCTTCTTTCTTCACTTCTCTTGCTTCTTTCTGCACCACTGTCCCTTCTTTCTGCAATACTTGTGCCTCTTTCTGCACCCCTCTTCCCGCAGCCCTCTTGCCTCTTTCCGCACCTCTATTCCTTCATTCTGCACTTCTTTTGTTTCTTTCTGCAACTCCCTTGCTTCTTTCTGCACCCCTCTTGCTTCTTTCTGCACCCCCGTGCCTCTTTTACACCCCTCTTCCCTCTTTCTGCACCCCTCTTGCCTCTTTCTGCACCTCTGTTCCTTCTTTCTACACTTCTCTTGTTTATTTCTGCACCTCTCTTCTTTCTTTCTGTATCCCTCTTACCTCTTTCTTCACCCCACTCCCCCCTTTTTGTAGATCTGTTGCTTCTTTATGTACTTCTCTTTATTCTTTCTGTACCTCGCTTGCTTCTTTCTGCACCCCTTGTGCCTCTTTCTGCACCCTTCTTGCTGCACCTCTGTTCCTTCTTTCTGCACTTCTTTTGTTTTTCTCCAACTCTCTTGCTTCTTTCTGCACCCCCTTGCCTCTTTCTCCACCTCTATTCCTTCTTTCTGTACTTTTGTTTCTTTCTGCACATCTCTTGCTTCTTTCTGCACCCTTGTGCCTTTCTACACCCCTCTTACCTATTTTTGCACCCCTCTTGCCTCTTTCTGCACCTCTTTGCTTCTTTCTGCACCACTTGTGCTTCTCTCTGTACCCCTCTTACCTCTTTCTGTACCTCTGTTCCTTCTTTATGCACTTCTTTTGCTTCTTTCTGCACCCCTTGTTCTTCTTTCTGCACCCCTTGTGCTTCTTACTGCACCCCTCTTCCCTCTTTCTGCACCCCTCTTGCCCCTTTCTGCATCTCTGTTGCTTCTTTCTGCACTTCTTTTGTTTCTTTCTGCACATCTCTTGCTTCTTTCTGTACTTCTCTCGCCACTTTCTGTACTCAAATGGGAAGTGCATGCTGTCAAGTTTAAAGGTCTGCGTGCTTTTGTGACTGAGGTATAGGTCTACTTGTATATGTATTCTCACATGTGTTATGCATCTGAAGATGGTAGCTTAAAAAGTGGGTAGCTTCTTCTATAGTGACAGTGATGTCACTGACCATGTCATGAGTGATGTAATATGTGACGTCATCAGCAGTGCATTGCGGGGGTGCGAGTTATAGTTAGCTCAACTAACTATAACGGCCGAATTTCTCTGGTTTTGTACGAGTAAAATGTCTAACTAACGTCCTTGAAACCTGTGTTTTTTTCAGTGAATTTCGTAGGTTTTTTAAATGCTCATTTCTTACTATAACGTCCCTGAAACCTATGGTTTTTTCAGTGAGTATATATATGTATGTATGTATGTTCTTATTTTTGTTTTTATGCACGATCTTGCATTTTGTAAGTACCAATTACAAATATGCATGCACAAAATAAAGGCAGATTTGTTTTATATGCCCATTTCACCCCCATTTGTTTTATTTGCAAATCACACTAGTTAATCAACAGCAAACACTTCGGCAGGGTTTGCAATGACAGATGTGAGGGATGCATGTATTCGCTTGCACCACACCTTGGTTTGACTCAGCAGATTTGGTGGACAGAGACAATGACAAGGATCACAAGGTGGAGGCTTGCTTTTCTCAAGTATTAGGAGAAGCCACTTCCTGCCACGCTCTGAAGCACTTGCGGGTAGCCTTCAGAGGTAAATGCCTTAGATTGTTTTGCTGACAACTGAACAATTGCTTTTAAAATAAATCTCATACATTTTAAACTATTTTAGTTTACCCATCTGCAGTTTGAAAAACAGGTAGCATTTAAAGATTGTTTTGAAATGAGTGCTGCAGGTACCCACTGTTTTCAGCAACATTGAATCCAGAAGAATGGACATGCTTGTGGTTATTTACCACAAGGAGCGAGGATGGGGAGAGAATGTGGCCTAACGGCTAGGGCAGTCGACCTCGGAGCTGGGGAAGAGGGTTCGAGTCACGGCAGGGACGCTCAACATTCTGTGCAAATCCCTTAATCTCCCGTGCCTAACAAAAATGATTGTGTCCATCTGTAACGTGACTGGTGCTCATGTAAAGTCCTCTGATACCTTTGGGTCTAGTTCGTGCTATATAAAACTCCAAAACTAACAACCACTGGTGCCTGCAGTCATGCTCTTGTGGAAGAGTTACTGATTGGTAATGTAGAAGCAGAATTTGCAATTCTATTGAATGTATTTCAGTGGGAAGTTAAAGCAGGTTCTCCTTTCTTAGCCTAAATATGCATTACTTTAATGTACTGGTAAAGCATTATAAAAACAAATAACATTTCAGTCTCTATTCTGATTACATTAATTACTTTAAAAACTGCTTTCTCTTTCCTGCTTTCAAATATCATGCATTGCATTTCATTCTCATGGTTTAATAAAAACCTAAATGTTTTTGAAAAGTTTGTTATACCTCCGAAGCTACTCTGTGTTTCTGTTTCAGGCAACTAATTTAGAATTGGCTGGTATCTCCAATCCACATTATAACAAGACGTGTATTCATAAAGTGCACGTTCACCCACTAGGGTATCGTGGTGCTGAACAACAGATGTTTATTGATACCCAACTCAATAGTACTCATTCTATCGACCACAGAAGGATGAAAGGCTGAGTGGACCCATCAGCATTTGAACCTGTGCCCATGAGGTCAAACACAGGCCCCTACAGTGGATGCAGTAGTTCACTAAGCCACCAGACTGGCTGGAGAAAGTGTTAAATCCAGGATTTTAGAAGTGTTCACCAGTGGAAAAGCTGTTGGTTCAATTATCTCTGTGCATACTATCCGTATAGTAGTATTAATTCTGCTCATATATTAATTTACCATTCACACCCATAAATACGGACCCCATTATAAGGGCCATGGAGTGGTGGGAGGAGAAGATGTTGCTTCCGCAAAAAAAGAATCAACGATACCAAGACTCCCATTAACTCCAGTAGTACAAATTTAATGTGAATTCCAGGTTGAGCAAGGAGAATTCCCTGAGAAATTCTGCCCCCTTCTGGTAGTCATGGTCATTCATAATGAAACTCTAATTCTGCCTCTCAGGCGTTTTGCAATCTTCATCAGTAGACTGATCATGCCAGATATGCCCTGCAGTGCATTACCAGCCCTTCTCAAAAGAGCCCAGAGGGCTAATTTGCTGTATTTGTACTTTAACATGTCTAGTCCACAGGATGTGTCTTTAAGAACATAGAAGCAATGTCCTGGCACCAGGACGCAGGGAATCTCTAGTGCATTCAGCCGGGGCTCCCATGCTGTGCATGGCAGCCCAGGGAGGAAGCATAAGCTATTTTAGTTTACCCATCTGCAGGGAATCTGGGGATACCACAGATGATCATGAAAACACTGCTATGAACAGTGGGTCTGGGAGCTACAAGTCTGCTTCGAAGGCCCTGGTGTCCATGGCACAGACATCGGTGAAAAGGGAAAAGCATCCAACACTTTGCTGAGTTGCCTCTCCTGAATGTTTCCTGCTTGTGGATGGTGCCATGATCCCAGAGTAAGAATCCACCAACTGAATATTATTTATGATAAATTAGGGAGCACCCCTACCTTAGTATAGAGACTGATTCCCTTCTTTGGCCAAAACAAACCCTTGACTTTCCCTATCTCTGGGGGGTTGATCGGAAATAAACCCCATGGCCCCAGATTTGGCCACATCACTGCAGCAGCGGCCCCTCCGCTATGGCGGAGGAGCGTCGCCCCCCCTGCCAGACTCAAAGTTTGAAAAATAAAACGATAATAAAACTTGTTATTGTTTTATTTTTCTTTCATTTAATGAGGCTTGGGGGCAGGGCCATCGCGGGTCAAGTCAGGAGGGGGAGTGGTGAGCACTGCCTTCAGTGTGCATGTGGATTTGGCCAGCTGTCTCAGGACTGCCAAACCCACATGCGCAGGGAAGTTGTCTCCGACCCAGCTGCATTGCTGAGTTGGAGAGAGCAGGCAGAGGCTCTCAGTCTCCATGTGAGCGCAAATCCTCGGCGCTCAGGCCAATCCTGACACTGCTCTCATGCATGAGAGCAGCGTTATGATTGGCCGCAGGGGAGGCTGGAAGTCTCTGCCTGCAGCGAAGAAGAAACAGAAGAGCGGCGTTTTGGCGGGCCCGATGCGGCAGGTAAGTTATTTTTTTAATGTCTTTTTTATTTTACTGTTTTCTTTGCCTCCCCTCCCCCCATTCCCCCAATGCTCCCGCCTCTCCATTCTGATGGCACACCAGCCGCTAATGAATCACTGACATTGAAGTCTTCTAAAATTCTCAACAAATGGATGCAGTTTTTGCCTGTTCATCTCCACTGAGATATTGCCACCCACATATGTGGTCTCGTTTTAATAGAGGGATGCATTCTGTAGCTAGATAGGGGGACTAACAGGGCTGATACTTGACATTTTTTTCCATGAATCTTTATTGTTTTTTTGAAAAAGATATGCATTGCGAGAAGGGATACAAAAATATACTGAAGTTAGATGATACATTGGGTGTAAAGCAGGAGCGAACAAAACAAGCAGTAACATTATGCCATGTAAGAGTCATGTATTAACAACGAAAAATTAATAGTTAACCACTGGTGTTGCATCTCTTGTTGTTGTTTTGCCTCCGAAATATATTATATGAGCGTTTTCAACTATGGAGTCTCTAGAGTAATGGTTAGTAGGCAGATACTTTGCAATGATGTACAGCTGCTGTAAATTCCCAAGTTATAGAAAATACATGATTCTTTGTAGTTAATCTCAGCTCTCCTTTGGTGTTAGATTAGAGGTGAATCCTACGATCTGCTCCAAAAGGGGATCTGTAATGTGGATAGTAGGTAGAGGCTAGAAGAAGCCACACTGTGTTTCAGTAAGCCCCTCTCCTCTCTGTTTCTGCCTTTCCGCATTACCAAAAACGATTCCTGGTTTCTAAGTGTATCTAGAGATAACTAAGGCGGAACAGATCAGTGGTAATACCCCTTTCCCCCATGCCCCTCCATTTCTATCAATGCTGCTCTCAGAAGTGACCTTGTTTTGGGATTTTATCGGAACCTCAATCCCTAACGTGGAATACTGCAGAGTGGGCATTCGTGTCCCTTCAAAAACTAACCCACTCAAGGACTGTGGTCCTGTCGAAGACCCCATGCAGCAATCATAAATGTCAATTCACCAAAATGCCTGGGGTAGCGGACATGACCTCACACACCATTTGCCTTATACTTTCACTCACACACATGTACTTACACATAGATACCCACACACATTCTCACATAGACTATCACCAGCAAGCATGCACACAACATTAATTTGAAAGTATTTATTACTTACCTCAGCTACCAGTGCAGGTCACATTCCAGATAATTATACTCCATTCTTAATTAAACTAATTATGAATAGTTGAGTTAGTTCTTTATTTCGCTTCTCTAGACCATAAAAGCATATAAAAACATTGTAGAAAAACAATAACATTTGCCAATTAGGATTATGAACGATATATTATTCATGGTTAGCGCAGTAAATAAATTGTCAGAAAATAAGGAAAGTAGAACCCTGACCAACGTCCATAAGGACAAGCTGGTCCTTTCTTCCTGGTAGTGATTTTGCCGCCTCGGAGGCCAAGGGTTATAAAGGCAGTGCCAGCGGTCGTAATGGGAAAGGCAGGGGTCACAGTTGTGGCCCCTGGTGACCCCTAAATGAAGTCCGTGGCAGCAGTCCTTTGAGAGTAATACATTTGAAAAGAGGAAAGTCTCAACTTCCCAACTAGTAGGTGTTCCACTAACATGTCGATTCGGGGGGAGGACGGGGGGGTAGCGTGCTATGCCTCGTGTGGGTAAAGTAAATGCTATTTCTGGTTGTGTGGAGTCAGACACTGCGCCAAGGGGGTTGTTTATCCAAGAAAATGCCTCTGGTTCCAGAGGGAAACATGTTCAGGGATTGCAGAACCGCAAAACCCTAGCAAAAATACTTCTCACCAAACACCAGGGATTTTTAAAGTAGAGGATTCTAGTAGGGTTTTTCCCAATCTGACCCTTTGGGAAAAAGGAAACAATGACTGAGCATTATTGGGATGGAGGTAAGTCAGACCAAAGTGCTAGAAGACCATTTCCCCCATTTCATTCTTCATTGATCAATGGGCTTTCTCTGCCCCAGAGGGGCCAGTCAGATAAGGAGCCCTCATGGCTCCCCATTGGGGTCATTTTTGCCAGATGTTGAAACAGATTATAAATGTCAGGGGAGACATTCCTCCATTTTATATATCCATGATGCCCAGTGGGCTTTGACTCGCTAACGGGTAAACTCAAGTAGTTAGGCCCCCAGGTGGTGTGAAAAGTCTGGGGCTAAATATGTCCTCGTGCTTGGACGACGAGTAGTAACAGTACCCCCAATCGGCCCCAAGGGTACGAAAACTGCCCATCTGCAGGGAATAACGAAATGGAGGGAGTGAGGGAGGCTTTCACCACCGTTGGTAGAGGAGAGTCTGGTGTGGTTATCCCTGACCAGTGTCCCAGGGATCGGCAAAATCTGTGGTTTATTTTGGCCGTAGCAGGAAGTCAACCCCTGTGAGACTGGAAGATTGTTTCCCCCCATTTTTAATCCCTAATAACCAATGTGTGAATTCCTTCTCAAGGAATGTAGTCCTGCCACCACCCACGAGGAGAAATCTGTTCAGAAGAGGCACAGTTGGGAGGGGGGAGAGTTTACTCCTGTCAAACAGTGTCTCTGCCATGGAAATTAGGACCCTGGGGGCAGAACTATAGCTCCTAGACCGCTGCGGAATGACCGTGTTTTTCATAAACAGTTGTGGTATCTCCAGATTTCTGGGTATGACACCAGTCTTATGAAGGGGTCCCCGAAAGTGACAGCAATTGGCTTCAGCTGCCCACCCAGCTGTCATACAGAGCATGGGAGCCCTTGGCTGGGCACCATGGTGTTCCTTGCCAGTCGGTGGCAAAACATGGTCTCCATGTCCTTCCTATTGAGGCCATGCTCTTAAGGCTGGAAGGATTACTGGATAAATGTCTCAAATTGGCAGTCTGATTATATTTTCAGTAGGGCAGGTACACTGCAGAAAATATCTAGCCGGATCAGTATGACTGATGGAGAACACAAAAATGAGGGGCTGCCTTGGGACCACATTGTGATTGCCCTGAAAACCAAGTTACTGTACCATCGCGAATTACAAGGTCTGGGGAAACATGGTGCATATCATATTTTCCCATTAGGTTAGGGCTAAAAGAAGCCAAAATCCCTAGGGGAAACTGTGGCAAAGAATGTAACATCTCTTGGGGAAACAGTGGCAAAGAATGTGAAATTACTAGGTGAATCCAACTCGAAATTACTGATTACATTGAAACTTCCTCATTCTTGTCAGGGTTCAAACTATAATTCCAGTTAAATATAGACATGCAGAGTTAACTGGACACTAGGTATTGTTAACTCTGGGTGAGTGAAACTACGCACCATGGCACCTGTAATGAGGCACTTGGTATGGGTGGTAATGGTCAATTCACATTTATGGAGAAAATGGTGTGTCTTGTGCTGGAAGTTCATGTGGTCGTGGAGAATCTACAAGCAGAATTATTGCCAAGATTTAAATTGTAAAACAGATGTAATTCCATTAGCTGGTTTTCAGCTGGTGGTTACCTGTCAATTGGTGTATTAACATTAGCACTTGCTCCACATATTGTGTGTTACAGTAACCATCAAACTGGATATCAGCCACATTAAGGTCCTCGAACTGGAGAGAGTTTGAAGCAGTGAGGTGGGCTCTGACGGCATGCAAGAGACAGGTGATGGGGAAGGCCATATTGATTCGGACCAACAATGTTACCACCAAAGTTTTATCAATAAGCAGGAAGGAACAAGAACCTAGGCTCTGAACAAAATTGTGAAAAGTCTCTTCTCGTGGGCACAAACTGTTCTCATTTCTCTGACAGCAATTCACATTCAGGGGGGTGTCCAATGTGATTGCAGATGCTCTCAGCAGGGACATCCCGTCTTCCTTGGACTTTTCTGTAGCCCTGTAGTTTTCTCGCAGGTGGTTCATTGGTGGGGTGTGCCAATGGTGGATCTTTTTGCTTCTAAGAGCAATGCCAAAGTTCAAACATTCTGTGCAAGGCTAAAGGAAAAGAAGTCATGGGCAGTGGATGCCCTATCTTGCAGGTGGTCGAAGGGTCTACTATATGCGTATCCCCCATTTCTCATGATAATGCGGTTTCTGATAAGAATGAGGCATGAACAGGCAGAAGTCATTCTGATTGCTCCCAGGTGGCCTCAGGCCAATTGGTTTTCTCTGGTGATGCTCATGATGGTGGCTCCAGAGTGGTTAATTCAACTGAACCTGTATCCTCTTGACTTTCCAATTGTACAAATGGAGTCATTGAGGAAGCTCCACTTGATGGTTTGGAGGTTGAGAGGAGAGGTTTGAGGGGTCAGGGACTTCCGAATAACTTGGTAGTTAGTTTGCAGGCATCCAGGAGGTCTTATAACAGGTATTGGGGGTCGTTTTCAGGATGGTGTGATGTCGAAGATTTCAACCCACAATCTGTCAGCTTGATAGTGATTATGGAATTTTTGCAGGAAGGTGCACATTTGGGATTGTCCGTGGCGACCCTTCGTGTACAATAGGCGGCAATTCAGCCATTCAGAGCTCCCTGGAAAAATGTTAGCAAATATGAAGGATACTTTTCTGGACTTTTAAAAGGTCTGTCCAATACTTGTTCTACGGCATTGCATTCCTTTCCAACTTGAGATTTGACTTGGTTTTGAAGGCTTTGACTAAGTCTCCATTTGAGCCTTTCAAAGTGGTTGATTTGCACTACCTAACACTTAAAACGTTATTTCTTGTGGCTATCACTCCTGCAAGGAGGCTGGGTGAATTGGGAGCTTAGTCATGCAGGTTTCCTTTTTTTAAAGTCTTTCAGGTCAGGGCAGTGTTCGGACTTGTACCTTCCTTTGTTCCAAAAGTTAACTCCTCTGGTCACAGATGTCAAGAGGTGATTTTAACAGCTTTTTATCTCTCCCCCTGCTTGAGAGGAAGAGTCTAGCCTACATTTGTTAGATGTACAGAGGGCACTTTTGTAAGTCTTGGAAGGGTTCAGGCCTTGAATTTTGGACCAGGTAGGACAGGTGAGAAGCCGGCCACATCCTCTTTATGTACGTGGATCAAAACCTTCATTGGTAAAGCTTATGAGGTGGAGGGAAAGCCTCCCCCTTTGTAGGTACAAGGCAGATCAACCCATAGCATGGCGTCTACGATTGCAGAGTTGCAGGGTGCTTCTCTTCAAGAAATTTGTAGAGCGGCTACATGGTCTGACTCATCTACGCTTCCAAGGCACTATAGATTGGCTGAAAATGACAATATTGCTGGTGTCTTTGATTACAAAGTCTTGTCCTCCATGAAGGAATAAGAGGAGAGGAATTCTGTTTCAAATAAAGCATATTTATGTGGCATCTGTGAAAGATTCTCAGTTGTTTATCATTTCTGAGCTTGGAACATCTTATGTGTAATGAAGGAAAGCGAGGGAGGGATGATAAGGTAATGCTTAAATTACTTACTGGTAATGGCATGGCATTACTTTGAGTCCCACTCCCTCGCTTTCATTCATATTCCCTCCCGCCCTCCCAGTATGTACAACTGACATATAGGTTGAGTGAGAGCTTGGTTGGTGTGGAGGGGGGAGGGAAATGTTGTTTATAGTATTGGCAGTTGTTTGGTCTGATGAGGCAGGGAGCGTCATGTGTAATGAATAAAAGCGAGGGAGTAGGACTCGAAGTAATGCCATTATCTGCAGGTAATTCAAGCATTCGTGCCCACAGCTATTCTCATTGGGCGCCGGAAGCAAGTGCTTTCTTGTTGACATTCAAGTGCTAGGAATTACACAGCATTTGTGTACTAGCAATGTTTAAATAACTGTCCTACGAAGTTTCTATATTTCGGCAACAAATGCCCATTTAGAACAACATCTTTGGTTCTCGGCCAGTGAGTGCTTTGGTATTAGGGGAGCATTTAAGGCATTAGTTCAAACATGGCAATGTGAAAAAGATACATTTTTACGCGATTGCAATTGGTGCTTTTACTTCTGGGCCCAGGCGAACCTATTACTTATTAAGCAACGTGCATTTCTACCTTACAGATATTATCTGCTAACTACAAATTGTTTTCTCATGCCTTCTCGGCAGATAATTTATTGAAAATCAAAGTAAGAGTGCATTTGTCACAAGACTAGCTGAAGAAAATCACTCGACTAAAATTGTTGTTCCAATCATTAAAATGAATGTTGAGAGGTCTGGAGTGCTGTAAAAAGCAATGAACAGCAGCCAATACCAAAAGAAGGTCGCATCATACTTGGAAAGTCAGACTTCACCGCTGAAATGTAATCACTGCTGCAAAGTAGAGTTCGTCTGACCAGTCAGCCTCTCGCCCTCGTCAGTCATGTTCCCAAAGCATCAATCAGACCTGGGGGGCTCTTCTGCAACAAAAGGGTCCATCCACCGCTCTGAAATTACTACATGTCTGCTACGAGTACCTTCGCCAGTCCTAGTAGTATAGTTTGCATTTTAGGACTTGAGGTTTTGCTTTGCCATTATAAGTACAGGAATGCGAAGTCTTCGAATGTACAAAAACTAGGACTGAGTGAGCTAATTACTCCTGTCATAGGACACCACTGAGATCTCTGGCTCTATGAAATGGAGCAAACGTTCCCTTTTCCCAAGTTTGAAGAGAAGACCCTAAGACTAGTGAATCAGATAAAATAAATCCGTGTTTTTCTTTTTTGTAATGTTTATAAATTGACAAATGTTTTTTAATAATGTAAAAACAGTGTGCTCTAGCTAATCACTTACAGTGAATTTTGTGGT
Organism: Calotriton arnoldi; assembly: GCA_963921515.1. Lineage (NCBI taxonomy): Eukaryota > Metazoa > Chordata > Amphibia > Caudata > Salamandridae > Calotriton > Calotriton arnoldi. Next base: position 1,059,581 of record CAWUFW010000465.1, read on the forward strand.
ACCATTGTTAAAACTTTTTAATAAACTCATTTTTATATGCATTCCTTTTTAATATTGTTTGATTTTATATATTTACATTTATATCTCTTCACACTTAGGGTCTTCTCTTCAAACTTGGGAAAAGGGAATGTTTGCTCTTATGTTGATATATACCCATACCTTTTCCGAGGATCAGGGTACCTCCCTTATATTGTGACAGTCTATGAAATGGAGCCATTAGAACTTGCAAATCACCTCTGGTGGTTTGAACAGCAAATAAACTCCGGTGTCCTCTACAGAGCTTCCTTCAAAAGGCAGAGGTGCCTCACTGAACTCAAGACACATGATAAGCTACATAAGGTCTCATTTTTTCCATACCATTGTGTTATAGTGGGGAATTTGTCAACATAGAAAGAAATCATGGCATCAAAGACGACTGTGGAAAGGAAGGCAACGCCCTAGAATAAAAACAAATGCCTAGTGTCCAATATGTAAGCTGAATGTAAGGAGTAATGCAGGAATGTTGCACGTAACCTCAGCACTCCAGCCAAAATAGAGCTCTGCCTGTTCCAGCAGTGTTTTCCACAAGAAAGGAGGTCTCAGAAATGTTGCAGTAATTTTGGATCACCTCTAGGTGGTGTCCTAAGAAGTCTTCCAGATAGAAATGCCAGCCCTGCACTTCCGTTTATAGAAAAATAATGAAATAAAGAAAAATTCGACAGATATTAATTCAGTTTGAGTGCCCTGGGAACCGTCCCCACCTGCCTCTGTTTCCTGCACTGCCTGGCCTGTTCAGAACCGTCTGCTTTCCCATTTAAGTCGTTTATATATGTGTCTATAGGTATGTCTGGGTAGTCAGCAGTATGTTTAACATAAAGAGGGTATGCTACATTGCAATATCTTTTATAGGCAACAAATGTACGTTGGGCACGTATATTTTGTGTTTGAAACTACCAAGAACATAATTTGCTTCTTAAAAGCTGCATTAAAATAGCGCACACTGATACTATGAATGAAAATCACTCATCACTTTCAATGGGTGTGTCATATACCACCATCAGTTACTGAGCTTCCACTGACTGGCATGAAATGGGAATTACTTGGCTGTCTCTGACTGTATTTTAATAAGCTTGGTGCCCGGCGTTCTTTCTATTCTGTTCTAGGCATTTACATAGCGCATGGCTACCCAAAGGGCCTCCCAGTGTTAAAAATAAAAGAACAGGCCCTGTTCTTCCAAATTAGACAAATAGCCAGGCTTCCTGAAATTTCATTCATTTTCAGTCTTGCATATCCTATTAGTAAAGGAATTCCAATGTTTAGGGGTCTGATAGGTGAAAGAACTGCCTCCATTTCTTGCCTTCTGGGCCCTTGGAATCACCATACACAATGAAGTTGCAGATCTCAAAGTCCTTGTAGGAATATAGAGTTGCAACAAAGGCTGAATCAGGTGAGGTTTTTATTTTATGGTGCACCCTATGGGCAATACAGAGGGCCTTGAATTAGATCCTTTGTTTAATGGTAGCCAGTGCAGTGAGGCCAATAAACTAGAGACTGAGTGATGCCTTGGGATCTTCAAAAGGAGGCCTACAGTGGACATGTGTGTTCCCTCAAAGGTGTGCGCTTGGGCACCCGCCCATCTATCTGTTTAACACCCTGCAGGGGAAAGCAGGGAGGGCGCACACACATCAGGGAATTGCATCTGCATATAACTTCGACACTTGTTGGGAAACAAAGCAGGTTTCTTTGCCAAATTGAGCGCACTGGGATGCATAGAGCGCCCCCTCCTGTGAAACAGATCTCCGTGAGGGGCAAGATTTGTTTCCATGATTGGAGGTGTGTGCTTCTGTTTTGAAATGTGATCTTCTCTGCTGCTAATTAGAAGAAATGTGGCATGGAGGGAGGATGTCACAAACCAGCAGAGGGGCGCTCTAAAGTGTTTGATGCAAACTATTGGATCAAGGCTCCAGTGGGCTAAGGGAAATGGTCAATCTGCCCCTGCATCACTGCAAAACTCCTATTAAGAAATGTTAAAGGTGCAGCAGCAGCATGGCAAATAACTTTGTATAGTGCATAATACTGTACCCCGTTTTGTAAATAATGCATATGTACTAGCAGACCATAAGTGGATTGCCTGCTACTGCTGTGGTGCAAAATTTACCGTCCTCCGAAGTATGGGACACTTCCTTGCCCAGATTTGCTTCCTGTGATCTGTAGATCACTGCACGTGCCAGTAGCGAGTGCTTAACAAACCGAGGCATCCTCCTTACTTGAACTCTTGTGAAGGAAGCAAAAAATAAACCCCGTGTTAAATGCTGCATACTAGAAACTAGTCATTCACTCATATGCCAGACATAACAGTTAAACACTTAAAAGTACAGTTGTGTCATCAGCTAAGCAACCTGGGAAATGTGTTTTCTTCAGCTGAGATTAGAGGCCCTGCAGGGGATGAGGTCACACTAGAAGTCGCACTGCTCTACTGAGAATAACAGAGCGTCTCCCTCTTTAACTCGTCTTCGCTGTCACTAGGCCTTGTACAGAGTTCGGTACTGCAGTCATTTTCTGACCAACTAAGCATTTTAATGAGAGCCTGACCAGTGCAATAGAATATACAAACAGTTACCACAGAAACCAAAAAACTGGGAGAGCAGAGGCAGAAAGAAGAGAGAGGTAAAAAGGGTGACGTCAGGAAGGGTGGAGTAAGGAGAAGTGGACTAACAGGCAATTCACTTATGATCTACTAGTACATATTCATTATTTAAAAAAACCTAAGAAAATAACAAAAACAACTTGTTTTCTTTTGTATAGCACTTCATTCCACCCTAATGACGTTCCTAAACAGCGTAAATATCAGGTGGTAGTATTACTCCATTTCTTAGTATTCAATTTAATGAACTTGGAAGGATGGAAAACTGAGTGTACTTTACTTTATTCAAACTCATGACCTGTGCTCACTCCATATGCTGGGTAGCAAGCATTTAACACATTGAGTTATCATGCATAGCAAAGCCATGTAAACTTAGTTAATTTATTACAAACTGGCCTTATTTAAGATGGGTAAGGGTGGTAGGACACCTGCTGCAGAAATCTGCGGATTTATCGAGTCTCATGGTAAAGTATTGAAAAGACAGGCCAGATGGTTATCTGCTATCAGAGGTCTGAATTCTTATAAAATAGTTAAGTGTGTCACTGGGCTGGCTGGAGAACACTGCAGTGTAACATACAAGCCGGTGGTTTCTAAATTAATAAGATAGCCCAGTTGCTGAATAAGCTAATTGCAGACATCGTTTTGTAACCTTCATGTCACATTTTCTAATCCTGGTAAAATTGGTTTGTGGACTTTGCCCCTGCTGCCCACAGCTGCATGTAACTTACAAAGGGATAGGTTTGAATTTTTAATTCTGCTAAGGTTGATAAAATGGGTATATTGATATGGTTAGTAATTCACACCAGTATTTAAGGGGCAAAACAATTCAGTTTGTATTTTATTAATGTATTTGCATCCGCACACATGAATGTACATACCTTGCTAACATACAGTACAGAGCTTAACAGAGTAAAACTGACCATGTGACATGCAGGGAGAATCTTTGTTTTTCTTGATGGATAGCTCAGTATGAAATATATTTTAGATGGAACAAAAATGCTTTAGCACTCAATGAGGTGTATGTAATCATTAATTATGAACTTCGAGATATGGTAATTTCATTAAAAATAAAATTCAAATTTGTACAACTAGAACTCTTTTAAACCAATACATTGGAGAGGGCATGCTTAGCCCCTCACGTGTATACATTTGGTACAATAAACCTGTATTAAATCTCCTCTCCCAATGCTCCAAACACAGAAGTGATAGGTTGCTCGCTTTGAGCACTCAAGCAGTAGCTCACAGCAAATCTTGATTCTGCACACAACTTAATAAAGCGTGCACACATGCACTATATTTTCGCACATAAAGGTAGAACATTGGTGGACTTCAGAGGTAGAGGGAGTTCTCATAGTCGAGGAGTGACAGGACAGGAGCCTGGGCAACCGACCTTTGGGAAGAGAGAGATAGGAGGCCCAGTATCTTTCTAGGCATTCTCTTCATGCCATAACAATTTGCGTAACTTTACTAGCCTGAATCGCAAAGGAATGTTTGCTGGCCAACCAGATACCAAGGGTCTTTAACGCCATTTTGGGTGTGGGAGGACTTCCTAGGGATTCAGGCCAACAGAACGAAGGCTAGGAGTTAGTCATTGCTGGCATATATAACTTTGGGTTTTTCCCCATTAAGTTTGAGGCAACAATTTGCCATCCAGTCAGCTACTTCCTTCGGGCAAGGTCCAAGTTGGTGCGCTTTTGAGTGGTTTCCTCGTGTAAGAGACATTACTATTTGAGTGTCATCAGCATAGGATACTATTGAAAGACCGTACGATTGCACGGTCACAGCCTGAGAGCACACAAAGATTAAATAATGTCGGGCTTGATGAAGAGCCCTGAGATACTCCATACTTCAGTCAGCATACCTCTGAATAACATGCCTTATCAACTACTTGAAAGCTCCTGTCCTCAAGAAACAACGAGAGCCAATTTAGTGCTAAATCACATACACCCATACTTTCAAGACTGAGTGGGCTACAGTATCAAACGCTGCACTTAGGTATAGCAGTATAACTGCTGCTGAACCCCCCTGATCATGGATCATTTTAAGCGCCCCTCCCCCGACTGTGAGGAGTGCAGTCTCAGTACTGTGCCCTGGCCTAAAGCCCATTTGTGTAGGGTGCACAATGTCAATATTTTCCAGGAATGATTATAGATTCTGATTGATATGTTTTTCTAACATCTTCCCAACCCCTGATAGTAGAGATATTGGTCTATAGTTTTCAGCTGATAGCGAGTCCAGAGTCCATTTTTTAAACAATGGTTTACCACTGCATGTTTCCAGAGGGACATGACTACTCCAAACCGTAAAGAGAGATTAAGCAATTGTTGTAATGCCAGATAACATATTTTGGCCCCCTGCTTCAAGATATGCAATGGAGCTGGATCAAGTGGTGAGACTGATTTGACCACATTAATTAATGCCAATACGTTTTCTTCTCTAATGGGTGGTGTAGGAAACTGGCTCTTTATATGGTATACCAAAAAGAGGCCCACTTCAGCTCAGGCTAGAAAGCACAGGTGCAGTGGTGCAGAGCACTCACAGGTTTCTTTGGGGTGCTTGCCAGATGCAGGGAAGCAGCTCTGCTGCTCCACTGGAGTTTTTGAGTCTCAGTCATCTGCTTTTGCGGCTCTTCAGTGTCCTTCTTCGTAGGTCATCAGGATATCTGGACCACATTGGCACCGCTGGCCCTCATCATCTCGGGCTAGGCTGCTCGTGTGCAGTGGTGCTTTCCGGTGTCCGCTTTTCCCGGTCTTGGAGCCTCACAGCTCAGTCTTTGGTACCTGCAAGATGCAGGGGAACAGCTCTGCTGTCCCACGGGAGTTCCTGAGTCTTTGGAGAGGTGCTGGCAGTACTCCCATGCTTTGGAGGATCAGCAGCTTGCAGGGCTAGATTACTTTGGTGCAATTGTCTAGAATAGGCGAACAGGCTGACAGGACTTGATGGCAAGTCAGTTGCTTCTTCGGTAGTTCTTGCTTTCGCGGCTCTTCAGACTTGTTCTTCTGTTGGTCAGCAGGATCTGATTTCCTTGTGCCAGGGCTCCCCTAAATACTGAATTTAGGGATGTTAGGGGAGTACAGGGTAATAGTCAATGGGCTACTTAACCCTTGGATCATTAGGCTCCCTATATGATGACTTTTTGTGGGAAGCAGGCATAACCCTGTCTCAGAGATCCTAAATCTACCATCATCAAGATGGTCACTTCTGAAAAGTCGCATCCACTTCAGGTAGACCAGTTAAGGGGTGGTACTCGCCTAAAGGTAGACACACCTGTCTTGCCTAGCTAATTTTCCCACCTGTCCAGTTGCCAAAGACTCTGGATAAAGGGGAACGGTTTCCTCTCTTGTGAGAGAAGTTAGATTTGCATATCAAAGGCAGTGGGCCTCTTTGAAGCTCCTCGGCCCTGGAATGCTAATCTTCAAGTCATCCTGTGGGCGGTGGGTGCTAAGCACCCTCTGCTCCAGAAGGCTTGGTTTATGGCCCCCTGAGAGCAAAGGCCCTCTCCCTTGAGGGTCAAAAACCCGTTTCTGGTGGAAGCCTGGCAAAAACCAGTCAGGCAACCCACCAGTGCCTGGTAGGTTTTCTCTGGGCACGTCTAAGGTGCCCTCTGGGTGCATGTATTAACAAATCTGACACTGGCATCAGTGTGGGTTTATTAGTACAAGATGTTTGATACCAAACATCCCTATTTTCAGTGAAGCCATCATGTAGCTGGGGAACTCGTTTTCACCAGTGTCCAGCACATGTACTTAAATGGCTACCCTGTTCACTTGTAATGGCAGAAATGGAACGGACCAGCACAGGGGCATATATGCTCATGCAGTTATGTCCTCACATGTAGTATAGTGCACCCTGCCTTAGGCCTGTGAGGCCTGCTGTAGGGGTGAATTTCCTATAATGCATGAAATGGCAGCAGGCAGGGCACACAGGGATGTGTGCCATGACGGGTTTTCACTTTTTGTCTGCACCAAGACACGCAGCCAGCAGTGACAGGTTGCATGAGCTTGGTGAGGGGTCCCTTAGGAGGGGCACAATTCGTGCTGCCGCCCTTGGGGACCCCCATTAGTATCTCAGGCCCTAGGTACCAGGGGTACCATTTACTAGGAACTTACAGAAGTCACTAAAAGTATTGCCCATTGGGGGAAACAATTGCACAGTTTTTGGGAAAGCGATTTGGCACTGGGGACCCAGTTAGCACTTCCAGTCAAAATCACATCATATACCAGGCAACAAGTGGGGGTGACTATGTTGAAAAGGGCACTTTCCTACAGGTGAAAAGGTTGAAAATAATTCCCTAGGTAACCTCACACACTTTATTTGTCTTTACAGTTTTCACACAACTACAACAGAATTGTATAACATCAGTGATGTCATTAATGATGCCATTTGAGATGACACCAGTGTTGTCATCAGTCACTGAATTTGACTAATGTCATTAGCGAATTTATGTGTGAGTTAATCAGCTGTGCATGGCTGGAGGGTTAAATACGATCTGAGTAGCTAGCCTGACTGGAGAACCTGAGTGGATTTTCGATTGAAAACTGTAATGAGAAAGAGTACTGCATCTCCGGGAGGTGCACAGTGTTCAAAATCAGAAGGGTGATGTCCTGTTTCTCGCTGCAGCCATGCTTGATGAGTGAGGTATAACCACAATGGGGTAACCCTGTGTCCCTCAGAACCTGGGTACGTACATGAGAAGCTACAGTGGTTCTGTCGGGAAGAATCAATTGCTTTACAAGTAATAAATCAATCAAGGAATAACATCAATTGCCTTACAAGTAATGATTAAATCAAGGATTAGCATCCATATTCAATGCTGTTGGAACACAAAAACAAGGGCAAGTAGGTGCTTGCAAAAGTATTATTTTTTATGTATGATAGAGCGTTCATGTATATTTACAAATATTGAAAAGGCTGTCAATATAAACAAAATCATGAAGTGACATATATTGTAGTGACATTAAGTGCTCAGTCATGGTGGTGCAGTGCATATATATACAAGGTGAAATCGAGGAAATTAAAGCTGAAGGTGGTCAGAATAAAAAAGAAAAACAATATCTCTGGTGAACAGCACAATTGCTTATTGTTTTGGACCAAGAGACTTGATAAAGCTGAGCCATATATTATCGGCGACGTTTCGACCCTGACAGGAGCGTTATTAAACACGTGTCATGGCGGCTCTTCATCAGGACAAGGAAGAGTGACAGCCTGAAAGCAAGAGAGGAAGGTATCAATGTGTGTTCCAATTGAAAAGGGGTGCGGTAATAGCCCGGGGGACAGGGCACTAGTTACTCACCCATCATGGGGGTGAATTCCCTTAAGCGTCCCTCGTTGAGTGAAGGCTGCCAGTGATCTATAAAAGGTTAGATCAGACAATTTTAGGAGTGATGCTTGTGATTTAAGCTGAGGTATTGCGAGACAATAAGCGTGCAGTCAAACGGTCTTACCTGCACGTATCAGTAAAGCTCTAGAATACGGATGCGCTTCATGTGATGTAGTCTTAGAAATCTAGAGGTAAATATATATATTAGATGAGGCCAAGACTGTAAGTGTGCTGGCCACATAAGGGTCATAACGCTGGAGTGCCGTGTTGGAGGCTTACCTAAGTTAATGTGGTCGTAAATGGGCTGTTAGAACAGTAGTCAGCCGGTGGTGGAGGTAAAATCAATTCCCAGAGGTTAGCCAGTCATCAATCCTGTGATAACAGAAGCGTGGGAGGAATTAGCGCTTAGTGTAGCAAGGATAAAAAAGGGGCAAACATGGAAGCTAACGGAGTTAGCCCGCTTACCTGGCAGCACTCGTCTTATCCTCAGCAGTCTTGAATGTGACTGCCTCATTCGCGGTTAAGTACTAAACCGGGAGCAGCTCAAGAAGAGCGTCGCACGTAGGCAGCGGGCGCGGTGTGTGGCAGCAGCTAGATGCTGCCTAACGTGTCAACGCAGGGCCTCACCGTGACAGGGATACGTAGTCCAGTCTGGAAAAGCCCCTTCATGTCAGGTGAACCTTCTGGATGCGGACAACATTAATATGTGACATGAATGTCATCTCGTATGTTGACTGTGTATTTTCTATTTACGCCCACAATGTATGTGCCGCCTAATGGTTGGGCTTCGGCGAAAAGTTCAAGATTAATTACAAGTGAATTAGCAGATGGCAAAACAATGAATACAGGATTGATTACAAGTGAAAAAATAAATAAAGATTATACTAAACCAAACTGCGCAAGTGTACAATTACTTATACTGAGCGTGCATGTGAATTAGGTTGCAGGTTTATACATGTGATTTGGCCACGTTACATTGGTTTGGTCATTGTAGGAATCACAATATGATTTGGCCATATTAAATTGGTTTTGCACTGCAAGAATCACAATTCGAAGTTAAACAGCAATAATGAAAACAACAAAGACAGAATTTAGAAAAATAACTTAGAGAGGAGCGTCCAGTATTGGCGCATAAAGTATATATATAGTACACATTTAACAGGCGTACAGGCACCCTGTACAAAATGGCACACTGATGGTGTGCGGGCTGAAGGAAACAGTAGGGGTGAATTTTGCTTAGCCCGTAGTGAACCACTAGGGTAAACCACATTAAAAACGTCAATACACATAGTTACAGAGTCAATGTGGAGAACGAGTGAGAGTGACCAACTCTCAGGGTGTTGCACATTTAGGTACAAAGGATTCACAATAGAAGGCATGTGAGAATTGTCTGCGATTGTGTGATATCACAACTGACCCATTTATTTCGAGGTCTCCTCCAGTTCATTCAGCCCATTGTCTACCGTGTTTAGAGAATGAATCCACTTGCACTCTTTGAAGGTAAGGGATGCAGCGATTGCGCCACCTCTCGGGTGTGCAAGTATTTTTTCCACCACCCACCATTTGAGGCTTCCAGGTGTATGGTTCATGGTGTTGAAATGTTCAACTAATGGGGCACCTGGTACTTTGCACTTCACCCTGCTCATGTGTTGAAAAACCCTCGCTTTAACCTTCTGTGTAGTTTGTCCTATATATAGCATGTCACAGGGACATTTGATTGCATATATGACATTTACACTGTTGCAATTCGTGTGTAAGGGGAGATTATGCCTTCTGTTCTGGTGTGTGAATGATGTACCTTCCACAGTTAGGGAACAGGCCTTGCAGCGGCCGCACTTGCGGTGTCCGGTCATAGGGGGCAAACCAAGTTGGCTTCTGATATCGGGTGGTTTAGGTGGCTCCAGATAGGCTTTGACCACCATGTCCTTGATATTTTTGCCTCTCTTGAATGCAAAGATTGGGTCTTCAATCGTGCCTAGTTCACTGGAAACTAAATTCCAATACTTTTTCACAATTTTTTTGATCTCATTGTTCCTTGAATTAAATGTGGTGACACACACAATGTTCTCCTGCCCTGTAGTTTTCGGTTTCACTTGGAGGAGGAGGTCACGGGGACAGTACCAGGCTCGTTTTCTAGCACGCTTGAGCAATCCCATCGGGTATGCTCTCTCCTTAAGGCGGTCGGTGAGGGTCTCCGTCTCTTTGAAGAATTCTACCCTACGGGTACAATTTCTTCTGATCCTGAGAAACTGCCCGTATGGCAGGTTGTCCCTCAGACTTCTCGGATGGTGCGAGTCATATTTGAGTAACGTGTTTCGTTCCATAGGTTTCCTGTATAAGTCAGTAAAGAGTGAACCCTCCTCTACTTTAAAGGTGAGATCCAGGAAGTTGATGGTTTCATTGCTGTAGGCCATAGTGAACTGGATATCGGTGGATCTGCTGTTAAGCCAGGCCTTAAAGTCAATCAAGTTGGTTTCAGTGCCAGACCCGATCATCATCACATCGTCTATATAATGCTTCCATACAGCGATGTTGTCTATGAAAGGGTTATTGAGATTGTATAGGGGTTCATCTTCATACGAATCCATGAAGAGGTGGGCTAAGCTGGGTGCAAACCCAGCCCCCATCGCAACGCCTTTGCATTGATAAAAGTACTGGTTCCTGAAGATGAAATAGTTCCTTGTCATTACGATATCCAGGAGCGATACCAAGAACTCCGTAGGTATCCAGTGCGGTTTGGGGCGTTTCTCTAGAGTTTCTCTGGTCACTTCTAGGGCCTTACCCTGTGGTATACTCGTATAAAGGGATGATACGTCCAGGGTAACCATGAGTTGAGTGTGACTCGAATTTTTTGTTGGGGGCAAATACGTTATCATTGGATGCCACCCTCAATGATAAACTAGCAAAGCTAGAGAGGCTTGAAAAGAAATTGTTACGGTCACGCCTCCATGGCCATGTACTGACTAAATATTTGCAGGCAAATATAATTCCAAAAGGCTTGCAAGTGAGGAACGAGCCTGCGATTTTTGTAGACGTCCCCAAGTTTAGAGAGGGCTTTAGTTTCGTTGCAAACAACTGCTCCAGGCACTGGATGGTGCTTGGAGTATAAACCGCAATCGAATACGTCAAGAAATTGACACAAGAGATAGCTGAAATCAAGAAGGACATCCTTGAGGATAGGGCCTTGACTAATGCAAAAGAAGCACTAGAATGTGCAGAGAAAACACTAGCTGAGTTCAATACAGTGACGCTGAATAGGAAATTGTACAAGTTAACAAAGGACGTAAGAAACTACGATAAAAAGGTAACTTACCCATACTTGGCAGATGAGTACTATCAGCAGGATAGTCAAGGTTTTTTCACAAATAGGAGCAGACAGGGCCTGAGGAGGTTCGCTACTTTCTCGGATTCATCTATAGGCAGTGGTTCAGACACTGATTCAGATAGACCTTCAACAAGTTGTGAAGGAAATCAGGGTCAAAGATATCAAGATACCCAGCTTTTTTTTAGGGGAGGGCAACCGCTTCTCCAACAGGGGTGGTGGAATAGAGCAGAATTGGGAGCGACAACGGGTTGGAACAGGGGCAAGAACAACCAGAGAGGCAACTCTTGAGTGAGGTTCTACCAACCCCAATCACACGGCGAGAGCCAAACACGCAGACAAACATACAGATGGTGACAAACAGGACCTCTAATCAAGTTGAGACCCCCAGATACCATGACACTAACACATACTCCTGCTCTGACTCTCCTCCCCACCGAAATAATATCCACGACCTCAGAACCTGAGCCGACTCTCAAATTTGCCATTGAGCCTTCTAAAACCACAGCCATTGTTACCCTCGACCCTATCATAAACTTATCTAACTACACTCTATCAGAGGCTGAAAAACGGATTCTCTCCAAAAGATTGACATTTGTCCCAACGTCCCCTCCTGACTCCTTCAACATCAAGCTGGTAATTGCAAAGATTTTTTTGAAAAATCAGACTAAAATATTACTTTGCCAACAGGGAGTATAACTCGACTCCAGCAGCTACCACCTTAAGGCCACCATCCACTTTCACCCCAGCAGCTTACCTGATGAGCCAAACTTTTTTGGAGTACGAGCAGATTGTCCTCAAGGAAACCATGGATCTACTGAAGAATGGAAAATATATCAAGTATAACATCAGTAGAGAGGAGAGGTTGGCTCTACAGGCCCTAGGAACCAATGAAACAATCATCATAAAGGCGGCGGATAAGGGTGGAGCTGTGGTTGTACAAAACACTCCAGACTACGTGGACAAGATAGAACAACAACTGAGTATCAGGGAGAGCTACCTCCCAATACCAAGGGATCCCACATCAGAGATTAAGAAACTGATTGTAGATCTGACCAAGGAGGGTCCAGTCCAAGGCTTCTTGAGCCAACCCGAACATGACTTCCTCAACAAAAAGGAACCGAGGATCCCCACAATCTATACATTACCAAAAGTCCACAAGCGTCTTGACAAGCCACCTGGGAGGCCGATTGTTTCAGGGTGTGGCTCACTCCTGGAACCCCTGAATCAATACATTGACAACTTCCTCCAACCATGGGTTATGGAAACCAAATCATTCGTAAGAGATACCATGCATATCATCCAGTTACTGGAAGGCCAACACTTTGATGTCAACACTCAACTCATGGTTACCCTGGATGTAGCATCCCTTTATACGAGTATACCACAGGGTAAGGCCCTAGAAGTGACCATAGAAACTCTAGAGAAACGCCCAAAACCACACTGGATACCTACCGAGTTCTTGGTATCGCTCCTGGATATCGCAATGACAAGGAACTATTTCATCTTCAGGAACCAGTACTTTTATCAATGCAAAGGCGTCGCGATGGGGGCTGGGTTCGCACCCAGCTTAGCCAACCTCTTCATGGATTCGTATAAAGATGAACACCTATACAATCTCAATAACCCTTTCATAGACCACATCGCTGTATGGAAGCGTTATATAGACAATGTGATGATGATCTGTTCTGGCACTGAAACCAACTTGATTGACTTTAAAGACTTGCTTAACAGCAGAACCACCGATATCCAGTTCACTATGGCCTACAGCAATGAAACCATCAACTTCCTGGATCCCACCTTTAAAGTAGAGGAGGGTTCACTCTTCACTGACTTAAACAGGAAACCTATGGAACGAAACACGTTACTCAAATATGACTTGCACCATCCGAGAAGTCTGAGGGACAACCTGCCATACGGGCAGTTTCTCAGGATCAGGTGAAATTGTACCCGTAGGGTAGACTTCTTCAAAGAGACGGAGATGCTCACCGACCGCCTTAAGGAGAGAGGATACCCGATGGGATTGCTCAAGCGTGCTAGAAAATGAGCCTGGTACTGTCCCCGTGACCTCCTCCTCCAAGTGAAACCAAAAACTACAGGGCAGGAGAACATCGTGTGTGTCACCACATTTAATTCAATGAGATCAAAAAGATTGTGAAAAAGTATTGGAATTTAGTTTCCAGTGAACTAGGCACGATTGAAGACCCAATCTTTGCATTCAAGAGAGGCAAAAATATCATGGACATGGTGGTCAAAGCCTATCTGGAGCCACCTAAACCACCCGATATCAGAAGCCAACTTGGTTTGCCCCCCATGACCGGACACCGCAAGTGCGGCCGCTGCAAGGCCTGTTCCCTAACTGTGGAAGGCACATCATTCACACACCAGAACAGAACGCATAATCTCCCCTTACACACAAATTGCAACAGTGTAAATGTCATATATGCAATCAAATGTCCCTGTGACATGCTATATATAGGACAAACTACACAGAAGGTTAAGCAAGGGTTTCGCAACACATGAGCAGGGTGAAGTGAAAGTACCAGGTGCCCCATTAGTTGAACATTTCAACACCATGAACCATACACCTGGAAGCCTCAAATGGTGGGTGGTGGAAAAAATACTTGCACACCCTAGAGGTGGTGCAATCGCTGCATCCCTTAACTTCAAAGAGTGCAAGTGGATTAATTCTCTAAACACGGTAGACAATGGGCTGAATGAACTGGAGGAGACCTCAAAACAAATGGGTCAGTTGTGATATCACACAATCGCAGACAACTCTAACATGCCTTCTACACTGAATCCTTTGTACCTAAATGTGCAACACCCTGAGAGTTGGTCACTCTCACTCGTTCTCCACATTGACTCTGTAACTATGTGTATTGATGTTTTTAATGTGGTTTACCCTAGTGGTTCACTACGGGCTAAGCAAAAATCACCCCTACTGTTTCCTTCCGCCTGCACACCATCAGCGTGCCATTTTGTACAGGGTGCCTGTACGCCTGTTAAATGTGTACTATATATGTACTTTATGCGCCAATATTGGACGCTCCTCTCCAAGTTATTTTTCTAAATTCTGTCTTTGTTGTTTTCATTATTGCTGTTTAACTTCGAATTGTGATTCTTGCAGTGACCAAACCAATTGAATGTGGCCAAAACCAATTTAATAAGGCCAAATCATATTGTAATTCCTACAATGACCAAACCAATGTAACATGGCCAAATCACATGTATAAACCTGCAACCTAATTCACATGCACGCTCAGTAAAAGTAATTTTACACTTGCGCGGTTTGGTTTAGTATAATCTTTATTTCTTTTTTCACTTGTAATCAAACCTGTATTCATTGTTTTGCCATCTGCTAATTCACTTGTAATTAATCTTGAACTTTTCACCGAAGCCCGACCATTAGGCGGCACATACATTGTGGGCGTAAATAGAAAATACACAGTCAACAAACGAGATGACATTCATGTCACATATTAATGTTGTCCGCATCCAGAAGGTTCACCTGACATGAAGGGGCTTTTCCAGACTGGACTACGTATCCCTGTCACGGTGAGGCCCTGCGTTGACACGTTAGGCAGCATCTAGCTGCTGCCACACACCGCGCACGCTGCCTACGTGCGACGCTCTTCTTGAGCTGCTCCCGGTTTAGTACTTAACCGCGAGTGAGGCAGTCACATTCAAGACTGCTGCGGATAAGACGAGTGCTGCCAGGTAAGCGGGTTAACTCCGTTAGCTTCCGTGTTTGCCCCTTTTTTATCCTTGCCACACTAAGCGCTAATTCCTCCCATGCTTCTGTTATCACAGGATTGATGACTGGCTAACCTCTGGGAATCGATTTTACCTCCACCACCGGCTGACTACTGTTCTAACAGCCCATTTACGAAGGCATTAACTTAGGTAAGCCTCCAACACGGCACTGCAGCGTTATGACCCTTATGTGGCCAGCACACTTACAGTCTTGGCCTCATCTAATGTATATATTTACCTCTAGATTTCTAAGACTACATCACATGAAGCGCATCCATATTCTAGAGCTTTACTGACACGTGCAGGTAAGACTGTTTGACTGCACGCTTATTGTCTCGCAATACCTCAGCCTAAACCACAAGCATCACTCCTAAAATTGTCTGATCTAACCCTTTATTTATCACTGGCAGCCTTCACTCAACGAGGGACGCTTAAGGTAATTCACCCCCATGCTGGGTGAGTAACTAGTGCCCTGTCCCCCGGGCTATTACCGTACCCCTTTTCAGTTGGAACACACATTGATACCTTCCTCTCTTGGTGTCAGGCTGTCACTCTCCCTTGTCCTGATGAAGACCCGCCATGACACATGTTTAATAACGCTCCTGTCAGGGTCGAAACGTCAACGATAATATATGGCTCAGCTTTATCAAGTCTCTTGGTCCAAAACAATAAGCAATTGTGCTATTTACCAGAGATATTGTTTTTCCTTTTTATTCTGACCACCTTCAGCTTTAATTTCCTCGATTTCACCTTGTATATATATGCACTGCACCACCATCACTGAGCACTCAATGTCACTACAATATATGTTACTTCATGATTTCGTTTATATTGACAGCCTTTTAAATATTTGTAAATATACATGAACGCTCTAACTTACATAAAAATAATACTTTTGCAAGCACTTACTTGCCCTTGATTTTGTGTTCCAACAGCATTGAATATGCGCGGTAAGCCTTGATTTAATCATTACTTGTAAGGCAATTGATGTTATTCCTTGATTGATTTATTACTTGTAAAGCAATTGATTCTTCCCGACAGAACCACTGTAGCTTCTCATGCTTGATGAGTGGGCGGCAGTCTTGACAGTTGATATTGAAAAGGCTTTTGACAGCCACTTATATGCTGTGCTGCGTTGCATGGGCCTGGGAGATGGGTTCCTGTCGTGGTTGCGTTTGTTGTTCTCACCCACTGCTAGGGTGAGAACTGGACTCATATACTCCTATATCCCCATTATTATTTACCCTAGTGGTGGGGCCATTGGCAAGTAAGGCACAAGCAGGTGCGTATTATAGTGGCATCATGCATCAAGGTGTTCTGCACTATATGGCATCATATGCCGATAATATGCAGTTTTTTCTTCAGGAATATTATACGGATGTCCCGGCGTGATTGGGCTTCTGGAGGAGTTTGTTGTTCTGTTGAGTCTACGCGTGAACAGGAGGATGGCCAGTCAATACCCCCTGTGGGAGAGTGACACCTTTAGCTATCTAGGTGTGCAGCTGTATCGCACAGAGACCAAATTATTAGATGGTAACCTGGGCAGAGTGCTGTTGGCACTCCGTGGGTCTATCGGCTTCTGGAAAATTCTCCCTATCTCTGTGGGGGAGCGAATAGTGATTGCCAAGATGGTCCAACTGCCCCAGCTCTTCTATTATTTTGCTACACAGCCGGTCGTGATCCCCCACTCCAGATTCAAGGATATGCACTCCTTGCTGGGCAATCTCATCAGGGGGGCGGGCTGCAATCGGATCACTCTGGTGAAACTGCAGCGTCCGGTGAAAGATGGAGGGCTGGCTATCCCCAGATTTGAGGCACACTACCTGGCGGCCCAATTACAGCGGGTGACCAGGGGGATGGATGCTGTATTGTGAGGAGGACCGTTTGAGGAGGGCGGCGCGCTGACACTGCTGTGGCTAATGCAGCTCCTGCTGGAGCCTAGAAAGATCAGAGTGGCCAAGCACTGCTGGGTGTAGTATCTGCAGGGAGCGGGAGTGGCCGCTCCCTATGCCCCCACAATACCCCTCCAATGGCTAGTGTATCTTCTGCTAGAAGGCACAGTCCAGCAAGTACGGGACTGAGCAACTTTGGGACTACTGACACTCGGCGGTGATATGTATGATTCTGGGATTCTTTGGGCCTTTGAGGACCTGCATTTGGCATATGACTTGCCAGCAAATCATTTCCTTTTCCACGGTGCAGTCACCGCACTGTTGTGGAGACATTAGCAACAGGGACAGGAGGAGCCTCCGTCTCTACAAGGCTGTCAAGTTTTGTTCATGTCTTCAGGTAGACACAAGGTGGTTGTGTGCCTCTATGCACTACTCCGAGCAGATACAAGTACTCCCCTTACCCTGGGTTTTCCGAAATGCTCATTTCAAATTGATCAATTTTTACTACTTACATAGGGCATACCTCACTTTGGCAAAGATCAATAAATTTTACCCAGGAGCTGGCTCACGGTGTCCTAGTTGCAACCTGCTGGATGCAGGCATGTAACATATGGTATGGGCATGTCCTCAGGTGGCAGAGTTCTGGGTGGAAGCAGTGGCCCTGATTACGGAGGTCATGTAGCACACAATACCAGCGGAATCAGTGATCTGTCTTTTGGGGATGTTCCCGAGGTCGTCTAAACATAAAGTTACCACAAGGTTCATAGACCTTGCGCTGATTCTGGCAAAACGGCAGATTACAATTAATTGGAAAAGCACACAGGCCGCAGGTATCTAAATGGATGGGGGAGCTGTGGAAATGAGCTTCATGTGAGGGTGTGACATTGCTCCGGGAGGCCAAAGAGGGACAGTGCTCATCGGAGATAGCCTGGGCATGGTATGTGCTAGTGGAGGAGCTGCACCCTGAGGCAGGAGGATCGGAGACTGCTTCCATCATCAATACCCGGCGGGCAGATGACACTGATGCAGCACAATTATAAAAATCATAATATACGACACATTTGCGAATTAAAGGACAAAAAGTTGAAAGTACACTTTGCACTTTAGACTCAGTGACACATGAAAATGAGACAAGTGTAGTACAAGCGCCGTAAAAGCGTGCTTTAAAATGTGAAAATGAAGAAAACATATATACAAGACCATATCAATACATATGAACAAGTTGCACTAATGAATTTCTAATGCATATGTTGCTTATTAACATATATTGATGGAAATTTGATGTTAAGTTGAAATGGCTTAATGTTTTAAATGCTTTCTCCTAAGAATGCACCAGTTGGAAACATTGGTGAAAAAACGTAAAGAAGTGAAGTACAAACTTTAAGCTTCGCATAGTGATATTAGAGCTTCTATAGTTTATGAAAAAATGAAAATGATTTTTGTAAAATGAGTTTAGAAAAATGTGCACTTATATGAATGTTAAGAACATTTGTGGTAGTAGGGTATTTCTAACGTTAGCTATTTTCATGTAATCAGAAAACAAAACGGAAAGCATTGATTTTCCAAATGAAAGGCTCTACAATAATGAGAAGTCTGGGGTAAAAAAAAAAGTAAGCCAGGACCGCAAAACACATGTCATCTGAAGGAAGTGCAAAAGATGACTAGATATAATGTCTGTAATATAAAGCAAACTTCATCAAGGGAAAGCTGGTAAGAGGAATAATTCCTATATGCTAGAAGAAGTTTAAGAATTCAGTTGAAGCCTGGAAAGTGTCTCTTAGTGACTAGGATAATACAAACTTTACCCAGATATACATTGCAGAGCCAAAGCCATGGAGGAAACTCAGATGTTGCTACAACTTTAAAAAATCTTTGGTTTTCAAAACCAGGTCAAAACCTTTTAAAGGAGGCGCATGGAGTATACTATTTGCATAGAAATTGAACCAGAGGAGAAAATAAAGAATGACACAAACCAACAAGCAGAAAGAGCACATTTCCAAAATGGGAGCCACACATTTGGGCACTTCCAGATCTTTATAAACCTGATAATTCATAATTGGAGAGAGAGAGAGAGAGTGAGAAAGAGATTTCAATACCCCAAATTATATGCTGTGAAATCCTGGAAAATTGGATAACCCATCAACGAGACTGGAATGTGGAATGCCTTTCAGTTATCAGATGTGTACCTCATAAAGAGCAACTGCAAGAAAAAAAATGTGGAATTAAAATTAGAGTGAATTAGAGAGAACAAAACCTGTGTAGGCAATGTTTCTTTTGCTTCTCCAAAAGTACTTTAATTAAATTGCCCATTGGTCGCTTCAGTTCCAATTTCATTAAGCTTCTTTATTGCACACTCGTTGGCTACTGCTTCCTTTGCAGAGACAAACAATGTGTGGTAGACTACATTTTTCAAAGCGAAACATATCCAATGGCATGAGCTTTTAGTACCTTTTTAACCATGACTTTTGCTAAGTGGTACCTCATGAATTTCAAGATCTTTTTTCAATGCACTTTTCTAACTTCTCAAAATTGCCAACATTAATTAAAAATATCAGGGGAAAACCACTTAAAATGTAGGATTTTGTGGTTGAAAAGTTCTCACACAATTATAGTTTTAGTAAGAAAAAGCTCTCATCAAATCCATCTTTCCACATACAATTTCTCCCAAAGAGATATTTTGACAAGAAGTGACATTTGTTGAGCAATTTTGTGAAGTTGTACAGTTTGTAAAGTTATCATTTCAGACACTCTTATTGTGAGGAATGTGGTTTATTATATGGTGTGGTTGTGCAACTTTACCGTGTAATAAAGTCACAATTCCATTCACGTCCAGTCAGGTTAGTTTGTAAAACCTTAGCTCAGTCCTGGGTATATGTGGCACAAAGTAATCAGGCTTTATCAAAGAAACAATCATAAAGCATTGAGAAGCACCAAAACTGTTGAATAAGAAGAAAACACAATGCAATAAAAATTCGACACCGATTTATAAAAATGAGCTGTATTTTTATTTTTAAATAGACACCTCAATGACAAAAATATACAAGAGGATTCTGGGGATATGAATTTCATAAGAAACTATAAATCACAATTCTTCGCATAGCGCAATAAATCATTGTAATCTACTGCCACTAGCGGTTTAGGTTAGCCACAACATGTAATTTGAAAATGGGTATAAGGACACTCTTTTGGCTCCCAAATCCTACATGAAGCCAGTCACAAGGACCAACAAGGTCCATCAGAACACTTACCTCACAAGGAAAGCAGTTTCCAATCCAGTTCCAGGGTCTACGGGCAAACAGCCATAGGAATCAAAGGAGTGGTCCTAATGCAAAGGATACAGGATGCTGAAGATGCTGAGCTGGTGTCACAGGTCCACGAACACTGTGGGGTGGGGTAACTTTGGCCTCAGGGGTCTATGTCTCTCGAAGTCCAGGTGAAGCCCAGCCAAAAAACATTTGCCACTGATCTAGTAGTCTCTGGTTACAGCGAAAACAGCAGTTCACTTTAACTTGAAGTAACTTCTAGGTTTAGCAACCAAACTGCATTTCAATGACTCTCAAAGGACCAGCAGACTTAGGTGTAACTTTTGAGGGTTGAGACTCGGTCTTCCAGGCTTCACCTCAGTGTCCAGCGGTATTCAAGATTCTTGGCTGCAGGCTCTTTGTAGTATTCCGACATTGGAATTATATCGGAAACATTTTACAAAACGTACTGTGTTTGCTTCTGCGAACATTACCACATTCTCAAAGGACCAGGCTTCTCAGCTTTTATGCCTTGTGGCTGTAACAGGGAGCCAGCCAACTGACTACTGGAGTTGCCTTCTCTGTCTGGGGTTCGGGGATGACTTTTCTTTGAGTGGGACACCACAGGCACAGTGCTTTCTTTTCTAACCCAAGAAGCAGCAGGTGCAGTCCATTCTTTGGTGCAGCTTCTCTTTGCTGGGTCCAGGGAACAGCAGGTCACTCCTTCAGTCCAGTCTCCAGTCCAGATGTGATCGGAGGTATGGGTACCAGGGGTGCCGCTTTTTTGTCCATTAATTGTCCTCTGGTGATGTGGCAACTACTAGCTAGTGGGCTACCAGGCCCCTCTCACCTTGTGATGACTTCCTGCAAAGTATGGCAGCTAGCTATCCCAGAATGTACTATTCTGCTCATTCCCAGCACGGCAGAACCCGTCCCTTGGTGTGTGGAGCTCCCTGGCTCCTCCCAGACGTGTGGCTATGTAGGGCCTACATGCAAATGGAAAAAAAAGTTTGCCAATGACTTCTTCTCTGTCCGAGGTGCCAGGCTGTCTGCTAAACAAAGGAGAAGCCCTCTCGTGTGTGGCTACCATTTACCCTTCAAATGTGGCTTCAACCTTGAAGCTCGCCATGGGGGCTCACACCCTCTTTGGCCATCCTGCCAGGAGGAGGCTACATCTCTTTCAACGGCAAACCCTTTGTGTTCCTTCCTGAGAGATGCTCAGGCCTCTTCCCAGCAGGGCAGAAGATTGTCTTGTGGACAACAGCTCATGTATAACGGTAAACAGTCACTGGGAACTTTGGGTAACAAAGTGGCAACTTTCCAAAGTTGCCATTTGTGCAAAAGTGATATTAAATTCGACTTGAGCAACAAGTCGGGCTTAATGTAATGATTCTTTTGATACCTTGAAGTACTATATTTAGTAGTTCCATTCAGAGGTTATCACTGCTGAGTTGTTAGCGTGTAACTCTATACTCGCCAATGGGTCTACTAACCTTTCCACAATAAAACTGATAACCCAGGGATTTTACTGCCAAAGTTACCAAAGCACAACTCCATCTTTTAATATAATGCACCATGCCTTCAGGGCTCAGTAGAACTGCCTTAGTGTGACTTATAAATATTAAAAGAGAAGGTTTGAGGTTTGCCATTACTTTAAATGCAAAGTCGAGTTAGCAGTTTATAACTCCTCTGCCAGCCAGCAATGGTGGGTTGGGAAGCATGCTTTGTTTTGTCATACTTGTGGTGGAACAATCAGTGCAGCGGTCCCTGAGGGTCACTTTAGCTTACAAACCGTGGGTACCCCTTGTACCATATACTAGGGACCTGTAAGTAATTTAGCTTATGCCTATTGTGGATGAGCCAATTAGACATATACGTTTTTAAGGGTCAGAGCACTGGAACTGAAGCCAGTTTGGCAGATTTCAGTACACCTTCAGAGAAGAGTGAGGCACAATAAGTGACAGAAAAAGCTTTCTGAATCAGTCCCCATGTATTTACGCCATACTGGTAGTTGTTGCCTATCAGAGAAGTAAAGTAACTGAGAAGTAAATCCTGCACATCATGTAAGAATGTTTTATCCCCTAAACGTGGTAATTTTACTTTTGCATTATAGTAAGTGTGTGATAGTTATGACAAAGCAAATCCAAAGCAACGTATTCTCTGCATGTGCACTCATGAGCACTTTACGACCATTATTCTGTGAAACTGCTGAACTATTTTAATAGACGCACTTTTACACAATGCGTTCTCTCTATGAAATTTGCTTAGGATCCTTTTAGCATTTTGTATCGGTATAACAGTGAAAACATTCAGTCTGAGCTGTCTTTTTAAAGCCTCATGGCTGATCAACTCATGGATATGTTATTTCAATATCCATCACTCCGACCAACCATTATTTATGCCCTCTTATTACGACCGACCGCCACTTCAACTTTCTTTCTCTATAAGTAAAAAACTCTTTACACAACTAATGATATATAATGATGCTGTCCCAAGTATAACGCTAATAGCAACCCCAACACAAACCCTTACATATTAATACATTTTATTGAAATCAATTAAATAAGACAATTATTTTAAGGTAAAAATATTAAAATATGCAAATAACTAGAATGTTAAAATTCATAAATGTACATGTCATTTCTAACAAAATTGCTATAAATAAATGTTCTACTTGTACAGAGACTGAGACCCAATCTTGAAAGCGCAGCCACAAGTACTTTTGGTGACACCTTGACCAGTAGATGCATCATGTTGCTGTGTTCTTTTAGCTGTATTGCCTCTCTTCTAGAATATATGTGACGTTTACCTATAATTAACATTTGTATTTAACATTTTTCATCTACAAATATAGAGAACAAGTAATAAAACAATCTCTCATTGTATAAAGCAAGAGTCAATATTTAAGTATAATTTTTACATAGCAAAGGATAATTACAGAAATACCAATGTCCATGTCATTATACAATCCTCATAAGACCGGAGCACTTCATTTAACCAGACCCTGGCTCTTTTTGAGGCAGTAACTTTGCTTTTTTTCAACACTGCCTTGATTAAAGTCCAATTTTAATTATTTGTGTGAATAGTGGACTTATCCTAATTGACAAGTAGTTGCCGCACAGATGGATTAGGTTAAATACATGTTGACACACTCTACCTAGTCTAACCTTGACTAAAACCTCTTTTGAATAATTTTGACATTGGGAGCAGGCAGATCTGCAACTTTTCATGCAGCACAGCAACCAAATTTGCTGTGCTATATTGTGCAAGGGGGAAAACACAGCTCAGAGGCGTGCCTACTAACATTGTCTTCCTGCTGCTTTCAGCCCCTGCGCTGGTGTTCTAATTAGGTTGCATTGCACGATGCACAGACTCATACCATGGTGCACTAGTGTGCGTAGTCTACCATAGGTTTATACAGACAGTATACACACCCAGTACAAATGCCTATGCCTACTCATACTCAGAAGAATCCCATGCATTAGATATGTGAAGTGCTTTTCAGCACACATGCAATTAAAGGGATTTTAAGAATCAATCAATCAATCAATTATTTGTTTATTTAGATTTTAGTTTTTTAAACACATCCAACAGATCTACAAAATAGAAGGATAAAAAAATATAAAAAACAATAAAATGCAGATTATCACATTGCACAATCCATACTAATAGCTATGTCCAATATTCGTTTTTAAAACTCCTATCCTAACAGGTATGTGTATCCTCGGCATGGCCGTTATAACAAGGTATAATAAAACCATCAAAAGAGACAATTAAAAGCGCAGGTTCCCCTCACTCATGAATCCAGTTCTATAGCATTTACGTAAATTCATCATAGTTTCTCATAAGGCCTCATTCAAGTTAACACTTCAAGTTAACACTTCGTTTACTGCTAATAAATAACTTCTCATCGCACAGACTACGTCAAGGTATTTCATATCCAGTAAAAAGCGGGCTTTTTAACTCCTGGTCACAACACCATATTTCATTAACAGAGGTCTCAAGAGTTTTACATTGTACTGAAAACCACAAATAATCTAATAAAATATGAATGACACTACATTTCACATTTGAACCACAATTACAAATGTTATAATTATCTAAAAAATCTCTTGGCACTGGAGCGGGCCAGAATTGGGTTCATACCACATCTGAAATGTAAAAGTGCAAATCTTAGAGCTGCACTGAGTAAAACATCTTAGTAGGGAAAAATGTCATCATTCATCCAGGCCTGTCTCAGAAAGTTTAAAGATCTCTTATCTTTCAAATATCTCATATAATTTTCAATTGCCTTCTTTTTACTTAATATATACATACCCCCCTTTACTTATCTTTGGATTATGATTAGCATTTAGTGATATTGTCAACTTGTTACAAATTTCAGTGAGCATTTTCCTATGCATTTGTGGCCCAATTTAGTTCACTAAGCTCAAACTCCTTACAACATAATGTGGAAATCTTTATGGCGGTACCCTTCTCAGTTTGATTCCAGAATTTGATCACCTCTGAAAAGACTGAAAAACTCCATGCCGTTAGGCCTGTTTCCATTCTAATGGCTTGGATCATAGTAGAAAGAAGTAAAAGACATAACTTTTTTTTAAGCATATACCCTCCTCCAAATCCCAATTGGTCTTGACACTTGGGTAGAGCACGTCAACACCATATTGGAATTGCAGGTGGATAATTGCTCTGTAGGTGGCTAAAACAAGACTTTAAGAGGGCCCACCATACCGTTTGTTAAGTGTTTTAAGACTGCATATAAATTGAGTGCCTTTGCTTGTAGTGCTTCCATATGATCTTTCCATTTCAGTTTTTCCCCAAACCACAACCCATACATTTGTATCTGTTGACAACCTCCACTTTTGCTTTATCTAGAAACCACTGAAACTTCGGATTTATTCTCCCAAATTGTACCACTTTTGTTTTATCCAGATTTACAATCATTTTTTTCTGTTTACAGTGACAGGAGAAGATATCTAATTTGTTCTGCGGACTAATTTCTGTCATATCCATGATAACCAATTCGTCTGCATACAGGAGACAATTTATGTGAATGCTATTAATTTTTGGGCTAATACTATTAGGTGTACCTAAATGTCTAGGGAGGTCCACAAAAAAGGTGGGGCCAAGACACATCCTTGCCTCAGGCCATTCTTAATTTGTGATCTACGAGATAACCTCCCCTTGAGTATCAATTTCCACCTGCACCCAATTTTCTCTATGCATTTCCTGTAATATCATGAAACGGTTATTCTGTATTTTATTATTTCTTCAGGCTTCCCATAACAGTGCACAATCCACTGAATTAAATGCGGATCAGAGATCAAGTCAAATTCTCTTTATTTTGGCATTATGCCATCAAAGATAAACATAAATAATCAAAAAGTAGTGCAGTAAGAGTCTTAACCTCAAAAAATAATATGAACTTTTTAAAAGAGTTTAAAAAAGAGTTTTTCTTTTTGGACAGGGAAAGATACATTAATCAACCCTTCACTCATTTTAAAACAGTGTGCAAACATGTAGGCTAAAATACATTATTTACACATTCCTTCATTGATTTTTGGACAATGTACAAAAACGCAACTCTCAGCCCATCCTTCATCGTAGACTATACAATAACCAACACCAGATTATAGAACAATAGTTTACAGCAGCACAGTTATTGTACTATTATAGCAGGGGACTACTGTGGTGCAAATGTACTCCTATTATGCCATATTGCAAATAAATACTTAGAAAGGGCAAATACTATGGGTTGACGGATATCAGTTTTAAGAATTCTGAATGGCTCCCTGCCCTGAGAAGTTCCAATGTTCCTGCACGTGGTACTAGCCACTTTGACCTAACCCTTCTGTATGCAGGGTAGAAGAAGAGCACATGAACCGCAGATTCGCCAGCTAGACCACAGGACAGGCAGGACTGCTCCCCATTATTGGCCATGGGACCCCTTTCATGGGCAAATGAACACAGTGGAAGGGGCCCAAATATAAATTGCACATGTAATTTCCTGACCTGGGTAGGTTCAATTTCGTCAAGACTAGCTTTCCCAATACTTCTTAGGGACTCTCTGACAAATCTGATCCAGGGCCGTCTACGAGCACCCTGGATGTCTAGCACTTCCTCCGGTCCTTGTCTATATGAAATCAATTCTGTTGTCGCTCAGACTCTTTTCCAGAAGAGTAATAGCCTCAGAGCAATTCCCTCTGATATAGACCTAACCGCCATATCAAGTCTTAGAGGTACTACTAGCAGTGTACTTACAAGGAGATTAAATAATTTCTTCAAAAAACAGTTCTCAATCAAACAAGAGCATTGGCAGGCTTATGGCCCCAGAGTTCAGCCCCATGCATTGAAGCACCCAGTGCTTGGTACATATATATCTTATTTACCAGAAAGACAAACTTAGTGAAGGACCCCTGAATACCTTTACAAGCCCTCCAGTGTGTTGTGCTAATTTGAGTCTGCATTTTGAAATGTGAGCTGACCAATCCATCCACTCACTAAGGGTGATCCCAGGATAATCAAAAGTAGATACCTGCTCTAGCGGGATCCCATTTAAACAGGGATTTGATTGCGTTGAGCGGCATGGATTAAAGACCATAAATTTAGTTTTGCTCACATTTATTTCCAGACCCCTTAGCTCACAGAACTTACTGAATTTGTCGAGCACTCTCTGAATGCCCATGGGTGACTTGGAAAGGAGGAGAGTGTAGTCTGCAAACATGAGGGGCGGCACCTTCATAGAGGTTAATTTAGGGGCTTCACTATCACAGGTTTTCAAATAGTTGACAAGGCCATTTATATATACGATGAATAGTGTTATTGCCAACACACTAACTTGCCTGATGCCTCTGCTAACCGGGATGGGTTTGACAACCTCCTCCAGTCTGCCACAGCGAATCTGCATGAAATTCTGTTCATGTAACCTTTTCATGATCTGGCAGAGATAGGGTGGGACCCCAAAATCAGATAGAACTTACCATAAAGTTTCCCTAGCTACCAAATCAAAGGCAGAGCTTAAATCTACAAATACCAGATAAAGACTGCCCCCCCTCAAGGACTACAAATTTCCAGTATAGTAGCTGCACCCTAAACATTTGGTCAATGGTCGAGGTAAGCTGTCGAAACACAGCTTGGAGGGGGCTTAGAATCTCATTGGTCCCTGCAACCTTTCTAAAAGACCCTACAAAATATCTTTTGTTTTGTATCTATCAGACTGATTGGTCTATAGTTTGTAGGGAGCAGGGGGAACCTTTTTTGTATATGGGGACAATTGCAGCCCCTGCCCAAGAGTGTGGGATGGACATCCCTTCCAGGATGGCATTAAATATTAATAATAGATAGGGGCCCCAAATCTCAGGTTTTGTCAAGAATAGATCTCCAGGTATTTTATCAATGCCTGGGGCTTGGGGAGTTATCTTTCTTATAGCCATGATTACTTCGTCTAGTTTGACTGGTATATACTCAATATTGATGCTTACAGACTCTGTGTCTGTTATGTCATTACCATTATTTGCATCTGGGGAGCAGGGGCACCTGGCATCCCACCATATAAGTTTGTGAAATGCACATTCCATTTATCAGCCACTATATTATTATCTATCAATGCAATGCCCTCAGAGTTCCCTGTTGAAACTAGGCTCCAAAAGGCACTGTGATCATTACGCTTGGTAGCACTGAGTATGGCTTCCCACCTACCCCAGTCCCACTCTCTTTTTGCAGAGAAAACATTCTTTTTATAGGATACTCTCATAGTCTGGGTTAGGATTTTATCTTGGGACTTTATTGCCTTAATTAATACAGATTTAGCTAATCTGCACTGTTTATTGAACCATGATGGCTGGGTCCTTCTAACCCCCAGAGTTTTGGCTTCCACCTGAAAGAATTCCTTGAGATCTCCATAGAGTAAAGTGTGGATGTCACCTATCCTCTGTAGTGTATCTACATCACCTAGTCAGACCCCCCAGGATATTGTGGCATAGATTTGCCAATTTTGCGGCACAAAAATTAACATTTGGTGGCATTATTGCAGCACTTTGTTTTACTCGTAATCATTCCTTTTAAGCTTTAAATCAATTGAACCTGTTTTAGCAGGGTATTCCACTTTTAAATAGGCATGCTTACAGTTTCTGCAGCTTTATGGAAGCACAGCTCTAATCCTAACCTCGTGGGTGGGGCCCGCATTTCTCCTTGGGATGTTCAAGCGTCCATGTATGCACCCCTGCCGGGGCACCACTTTCATCACTCCCTGGTTCACAAAATCCTGAAGGGTCTGATTTTGGATTTCACCAAGTGGACTAAAGCTTATACCTAGATCTCAGGAGTAGGCACGCATCCTTATGAGGTATAGTAATGGATTCACACCTTTACTGAAACTTAGATCACTTCCAATACCGTTATTTACCACTAAAACAAAATACAGCTATATTATTTTGTATTTCTTTTTCCATTTGCATTACAGCTATTTTCTATTGATATTTATTTAAAAACAGTACACATAATCAGAAGTCACCTGCACAGGTAATTAGCCAAGTAGAGCAATTCAAAAAAAATAATTCTGTGAAAAATTGGCAGGCTCTGTATTGCCTGTCAGCATGGGAGAAAATTTCAAATTCGGGAAATTAAATGTGTGATGTATTACATCTTCCAATTTTTCAGTCTCGGAATAAAGCAACCCCATCACATTGATGATTCGCAGGGCGGGGATGAAATGGTCATTGTTTTTAACATCTCTTAGAGATGTTTGTTTTTGCTTGTCACAACATCTGCTTTCAGTTTGTGGCACTAATCTGCGATTATGCTTGGAGCTTTTTAAATTGGGAATGCATCCCTTCTGAAGCGCCAATAACATTCTTTGTTCACATTGTTACAAAACTCCAACTTTGTGTGGCATTAAACCCGGCTTAGGTTTATTGCTAAAAGATTTATAATTATTGGAGTCGCTCAAAGTGTAGTTCAGAAGCACCCACTGCATACTTTCAATGCATACATGGTAGAAACTTGATAGTAATAAACGTAGTTTTATGATATTATTGTTTAATAGTGGTTTATTTTTTAAATAATATAATACAATAATAGAATAGAATAGAATAGACTAATTATTATTAGGTTCGTTTAGTGTGAACTTTAGAAGCAGTCGGGCACTATGTGTGCTGAGCAGGAGAGATCTCACATGGAAGAAACGTGAAATTAACGCAAGTAGGCGGGGCTTCAATGGGCACTGCCCATAACATATTTGCTTTGTTTTAACTTTGCTTCAAAAGTTTTTTTTTCATATTTAATCAGCGGTAATCATAGACGAAGATAAGTCTCACTATCTGTTAGTTTGAACACAGGCCCAACTTAACAGATCGTCCCCCAAAGACACATAAGAGGCCATGCCACGTTCTTCTACCTTCCCAGTTCGGCCAGAATTAGGGCAGGATTAGTGCTGGGGAAGTAGGGGCTCCCGGGCCCCCTGTCTGGTCTTTAGTGTGGGGGAACAGAGCTGACATCAGCCCCGGGGAGGAGGGGTGGAAGCCAAGCTGTCAGACGGTGGCAGGTATTAAAAATCACATTGGAGTACAGCTCCCCCAGCAATGGATCTTACCTTGGGCTTTTCAAACTCCCCTATGCTGCGTGTTCCCGAGACCTTCCAGGTGCTGCAGGCTACTCACCCCTGTACCTGGCCTCTGGGTCCCATGCTGGAAGCTGTTGGTGTGCACCCCCTCAGGCAGGCGGACCACGGATTCATGAAGCCCGGGAGCTGCCCCTCTATGGCTTGAGAGGTCAGGTACCCCGGGTATATAAAACCCTATATATTTATCCCCCCTCCCACAACATTGGAATGCGGCGGAGGAAGCAGGCAGCTATTACAGCTGTACAGCATCACATACACGTAGCGTACAGCCAATAAAATGGCACCATTTTTTTAAATGTCTGCTGGAGGCCTTTTGTTGCAGCAAAAAAGGTAAATTTTGTGGTCATCGTGCTAGTCAGCTGATTTTGTGATTTTTTATTTTTTTTGCGCATTTCGAAATCCTGGAGGGTCTGCCTAGTGGGGGTACTAAATTGCTCAGGTCGTCTAGAATACTTGTGACCTCCTGGTAGATCGACTTTAATGAGTCTGGGCTACGCACTATTGTACTCCATCTGATTCTACGCCTGTTGGCTGCCAATTTCTTCCTACCTTCAAAGTAGTTATTACATATGAGTGTTCCTACACACTGGGAGATCTAGATCTAATATGAGGGCATTGGGGTTACTGTCATGCCTTGGAACAATAGTCATGTCTGTGACATGCTGCCAAAGTCTGAAAGCCACTGATGGAGCAGGGTTTGCGTCATGTAAACCTGCTCGGATCAACGCCCTAAGATAACATTTATTAATTATGTGTTTTGTACTAATATGCATTAATACACACAAACACGGGGAAATGCTTTGCGCACGCCTGCATTGCAATTAAGATTAATGCATGAAAATGCTTAGGCCGCATATCGCTTTTTGCATATTAAAACTGACAAAGTGGAATAATGCTATTGCAAATAATAATGCTTTGCACATTAATGCTCATATAAATTAACATGGGGTTAGTGCAATGGTGGGAGGGGAAACAGTGTAATTTCCATTTTTGTGTTATTAATATTCTTTATATTTCTCTTTCATCGTAGTTTTAAAAATGGGCCTATGGTGAGCAGTTAGTTGGGTGTTTAAAGTTGACATAAGGCCGTGAAAATGTAACCTGTACGTGAACTTTGGTGGGTGTCAGCGGCGGATGAAGGAAACCTTGAAGAGGGAAAGAAAGACGTGCAATATTTGAGGACGTCGAGATGCCTGGGAAAGCTCAAACTGATGAACATTTTATGTCTAGCCGATACATTGTTTGAAATAAAGTTGCTAATACAGGGACAAGCCATTCATCAGAGAATGTGACGTGATGGGGGATAGAGAATCGATTCATAAGCAGTGAAGTAAATCGTGAGAATGAGTTAAGAACAAAGAAAGTATGTAAAGCCAAATGAAGTAATGGAGGTGTGGTGTAACACCCCACAAATTGACCAATGAAAAGTTGAGATTTTTCCGAATGTTGCAGATTAGTGGGATGGTCAGGTTGAGTTAGGGTATAATTGGGATGCTCTTAGGGGGTGTGGTTGCAGGCAGCTTTTGTAGGTCCAGAGAGGCAGAGGGTGATCGTCGCTGTTCGTCGGTTAGAGGCCTACCTGTTTCCTGATCTTATCCTATCCCGGTTTCCTTTATCGGGTTCCTTTTCACTATCCTCGTGGCCAGGGGGTGCTGGTTTTCCTGATCTTTAATCGATTGGTATGTATCAATAGAGAAATTTGCAATGTCTGCAAATGTTTTCTTTTCATGACTCTTATGTCTCTTCATCTATACACTCCATAATATTCACTGTGATACAGATGTTCGTGATCTTGTCTGCATATTTTATGATATTTCTCCTATAATGTGTATTTTCTTTCCCTGTAACTTTGTACCTGAGATTTTTCTTATAATTACTGAAGATAAACAGATTAACAATATTTTTGAGTTTGTGATTATTTCCTCATGACAAATTGTTAAGATTTTGGTTAAGTAGTCATGTCAATAATTTACACTACTCAATCAATATGATTCATCGCCCAAGAGTAAAGTGGTTGATGATATAGGCTAAAAGGCTAAAATAGAGAAGAAACAATTAGATAATCTGTTTTTCCCTTTAGATGAGTAAAGACAAATTCAACGTCACACAAACCGCATTTCAGCGTCATTCTCGTAAGGTCTGTTAAATGGTGAGAAATTGTGTATTGTATGTTTGGGGCCCGTTGTCTGCTGTGTCATTCAGAGACCCCCGGTTTGGCGCTGGATCAGTTTTTGGTAGCAGTATGATGGTTTATTATTGATTAGTTGATTATTGATTTGATTATATGTGTTCTAACCCGAAAAATTAATGTCGTGTTTTTATGTCGTCTTGAATATACGGGCGAGAAGGTTGCCCGGGGTAAAGTCATAGCCTGAAGTAGGCTGGGAATTAGTGTGGATAGACTTTGTCTGTAAGTCATAACACTGAACAGTGAAAGGCTGTAGGTGTTGCATTAGGGAAAATTCGTATGAGAGTAGATTTGGAGTGCTATAGCGAAGGGTCCACCTGTGAAACTTTGGCCTTATCCCCAGAGAAGTACCAAGACTCCTTTTCATACCAAAAAGTCCTCTTGAGAAACTTTGGCTTTATCCCTGGAGAAGTAACAGGTCCTCCCGGAGCTTGACTGAAGGGTGAGATAGCGTTGTGTCGTTATTCTTGCTCGTAGAGAAAATTCTTTTTGGAAAAGTGAAAACTATCTCTTTATTTAGAAAACAGACAAGGTAGCATTGTTTTTATGTCGTTATTAACAAGATTTATTTGAGAAAAAAGCTTAAGAATTTTATTGCCGAGTCATTTTGTAAAGGGAGGGTCAGTAGAAGGAGTAATACAGACGTCAGAAAATGCTGCGCTGGCATTGGTCAGGCAGCGGGAGCTTTTAGAGCTGTGATTGGATGAGGTATTGTAAGCTGCATCTCTATTGGTTGAGACATTGCTGACGTAGCAGTGTTCTGATTGGTTGGTTGGTGTAAGTCACGCTGGTATTGGACGACAGTTGCCTAATAGAGAAGGTTTGTTGACATTTTTTGAGTCACATTCTGAAGGGACAGTTGAGAAAAAATTAAGTTTATTAATAAAATCAGAAATTTCTTCAAAAAGGACAGACCAATAGTGACAAGGGAGGGAATTCTTATTCCGCCTCCAGGAACACCCGCATCCTATATGATGCTAGAATGTGGATATCATACGTGCACTTGTTTGGAGAATTGGGTGAAGTATACTGAGAGCGATGGTGTTCTTACTTTTCCGGAACATGAAACATTTAATGTGAGAATTTTACAAAATTTAAGAGATCGGATGAATGTGTTGGAGCCTAGACCGACTCAGTATGAGGCACTTGAGGAATGGGAATATGAGGCTTTTGAGCAAGAGAAATACAGGGGTGGAAGAAAATACAGAAATATCATGACCAGATATCCCTTTGAGAGTAGGCAAGAGAGAGTGAAAAGATGGAGAAGAGCTGTAGTAACGGAAGGACTGTATCCTGTCCTGGTCAATGATGAGTCAATAGGAGGCAAAAGTAAGGAGAAAAAGAATAATATTGAAATGCAAAGAGGGAGTTGTAACATGAAGGATTCAGATGACGAGTTATTGGAGGATATTATAACACAAAGACCTCCACCATATCAGGAAAGTCCAAGAGGAGTAGTTCCAAATGCCCCGATAATGGGATCTCCACTGATTCCGCAAGTTTCCCAAATTCCAGTGATTACGAGAGTAGTACCGGATAGAGAGACAGAGTTACAAAACCGAGCAAGAGAAGAATTAATACAGAAAGTTAAACAGTTAAATCTGAATGCAGAAGCATTATCAATACCTGTAACAATAGGTCCTATAGTTCCGTTGTATGGGAATAAACAGAAAGTATCAGGAGTACATGCTTTGACAGTTCCGACAAGTAATATGAGGAGTGAGACAATGACTATACCTAGTCCAGTTGAACGAATGGAAGAAAATGTTACCTTAATGGATCTTCCCGTAGGAGAAGTAGTACATGAAACTCCAAGAAGAAATGTTCAAATAGATCCTAGGAGGATAGCACAGAGTGGTGATTCCTCATCTGAGAGTTCAGTAGGACCCACACCAGAAGAGCTGAATAAGTGGATAAAGGGAATGGAAAAACGAAAACCCCTACCACAAAGTATAGATGTGTGTAGATTGAAGGTGGATTTGGAGGAAATTATAATTGGTACGATCAGTCCAGATAGATTAAGGATTTATAGAGATGAGGAATTATTGTTTTTGTGTAAGAATATTACCTGGAAAGTAAGGAACTTGCATGAGAAGATAGCAGATGCTGCTGTTGATTACGGAGTAGATATTGTGAGATCGAAGGTATTGCAGAAAACATACAGGATGGATTTCACTGACAGGGACTTGGAAAGTTTGAATGTGTCTGGTAAAAGGTTACAGATAAAGGAATTGATGCTGATTCTGAGGAAGTGGGGAGATGTTGATCGTTGGAAAGGTAGATGGTCGAAAAGAAAAAATGAATTAAACCCTATAGAAGGTACTTTGATGTATCCATTAAAAACAAATGGACAGGTTGAAATGATGTGTCCAATGAGGGAAGTTCCAGGTGGTGGATATGTTCATGTTCCCTGGAGTAGACAGGACATCTTGTCCTTTACGAATGATTTCCCCAGATTGAGAGAAAAACCCGTGGAATGGTATAAACAGGTAGAAAGGTTTGTGAAGGTTTCAAAGGTATTGCTGAAGGACTTAGATGGTCTATTTGAGATTGTAGTTCTGGCTGATTTGTGGACAGAGTGTAAGATAACTGTCGATTGGCCTAAAGAAGAATATCCAAGAGACCCTAAAACTGGTGCACCTTCAGATGAGGTGATGAAAAAGTACAATCAGGTGATTACTTTCTTGAAAGGAAAGTTTTTCCCGAAGGAAACTGATTGGGTAAAAATAGACAGGACAACACAGGAGCCGAAAGAGTCGGTGCATGCATATTATGGGCGATTGTTACCGGTGTTTAAGCAGTATAGCGGATTTGAGAATATAGGTGACAAGGATATGGGACATTTTGTGTATCGTTTTGTGTTTGGACTGAAACAAGAGATTAGTAATATGATTCAACAGCATCTGATTTGCTGGCAGAATAAAACGGTAGATGAAATTCTGAGATATGCAAAGTACTGAAGCGACGACATTGATTCATGACACAAAAGCTAAGGAAAAAATTATGTGGGCGCAATTTAAGGTAGCAGAGCAACAGGAAGTAAATAGTGTTGAGCAGACGAATAATCAGAATCAAAATGTTCAGGTACCAGGTGTTGGAAAGGGTAAAGGAAAATTTGTTAAAGATGATTTGAAAAGAAAATTTCCTTGTCATGCGTGCGGTAAGCTTTGACATTGGAAGAACGAGTGTAGAAGCACTGTAAAAATTAATGGGACAACCCAAAATTTAAATTCACAGGTGCAGAATTAAGTGGTTGTGATCCAACAACAGCAACAGCAGATAGTTACACCACAGATACAGGAGCCCCAAGCTCCTATGCAGAGTAATGTAGGTGCTCAGGTACAGAGATACAGTGTGAATGCTGGATTTACTCCTATGGAACAACATGGTAAGAACCCAAATGTGCAGATGATTCCACAATATTGGTTGCAGTGTAATGGGAGTGATTCGGAGAGTAGCCAGTGACGGTGCCTGAGGGGGGAGGAAGAGTGCATGCTTAGTGCAACTCTGGAGGTAGATCAGTCAGGTCCATTTGTTGATGGGAAGGTGGAAGGTAATAATATTACATTCTTAGTGGACACTGGTGCTACCCGTTCTACTGTGAGAGCAGCAGAAATTCCTAACCTACCCCTCTCGGGAGAAACTATCCAAGTTGTGGGAGTGTCAAATAAGCAGATTAAAACTCCAATTACAGAACCAATTGAGGTTCGCATTGGAAGGTTCAAAGACATGCATCGATTTGTGGTATGCGATTCGAGCCCAGTGAATCTATTGGGATGAGATCTACTATGCAAAATGAATTGTACCATCTTTTGTACGCCTGATGGTATTGCATTTCAGACACCTGATGAGGATGTCGAATTTAAGTTGATGCTAGCAAAGCAAGGGACGGAAGTGGATGAACTATATTCACTTTTAACAGAACAGAATTTGCCTGATGAGCTGAGAGAGACAGTAAGATCAGATGTATGGGATTTTACAGGAAAGGAAATAGGGTTAATGAAAACTGTGGATCCTATTCAGGATATAGTGAAACCTGGTGCTCATTACCCAAACACTCCTCCATATAAAATGAGTCCCGAGACAATGATCGAACAAGGCATTCTAAGAGAGATACTGAGCAGTCCTTGTAACTCACCTATTATGGGGATTAAAAAGCCCAGTGGAAAATACAGAATAGTGCAAGATTTGAGAAAAATCAACAAGATAGTGATACCTTGCTGTCCAATCGTGCCAAACCCAGCAGTGATCCTTTACCAGATTCCATGTAATGCCAAATGGTACACAGTAATTGATTTGTGCCAAACATTTTTCTCAATTCCTCTACACCCAGACAGTCAGCTTTTATTTTCATTTCGATTTTGAGACCGTGTTTTGGCATGGTGCTGAGTTCCTCAAGGGTACACAGAAAGCCCCTCGATTTTCAATCAAATTCTGAAAAAATGTTTGGAGACATCGGTAATGCCAGAAGATTCAGTTTTGGTTCAATACATTGATGACCTACTGTTGGCATCAAAGACTCGAAAGGCGTGTATGACAGATACTATTGCCTTATTGAACCATCTGGCAGAAGGGGGACATAAAGTATCCCCTGCGAAATTGAAGTTCTGTAAACAAGAAGTACAATACTTAGGACACAGGATTGAGAAAGGAGTTAGAAAAGTGACACCAGAAAGAATTGAGGCAATTCAACAGATGAAACCTCCAAGAACCCAGAAAGAAGTGCAAATGTTTTTGGGAATGGTTGGTTATTGCAGACAATGGATAAATGGATTTTCAGTGATTGCAAAACCCTTACAGAGGTTGGCGCATAAAGATGTGACTGATCCGATTGATTTGGATGATGAGAGTATGGAAGCCTTTGTAAATTTACAAGACAGTTTGTGCCAAGCACCAGCATTGGGAATGCCTGATTACAGAAAAGAATTTGCATTGTTCTGTTGTGAGCGAGATGGATGTGCGTTAGCAGTGTTAACTCAAAGGCATGGATTGACTATGATGATAGGGGCTTGAAAATGCAGAGGGGCTTGAACATGCAGCGGGTTCAAAGTACCGGGGGCACATTAGATATGAACCATCAGAACCGCTTTGCACCCCTATCTGGTTTAGAGGAGTGTGATTGACGTCAAGCCAACCCATTATATGCTGAAAGTTGTTTAGAGGGCCAGATACCCCCAATCAATAATAACATTAAAGTAATTCATCCAGTAGAGGGAGCAATTATAAACAGTCTCCGTTCTAAGAACATCCTAGTAAAAGACATGACTGAAGGGAATATCTATAATCTACACCCATCCGTAGGAACAAGTTTCCAGTACCAAACAGATAAACAGAGAGTAAAAAATACTGATATAGTAGGAGAGCCAGTTATTCCACAAAATGTAGCACATAGTCGGACGTTATCGTCCAATTTACATAGTTCCTCATACATTGATAATCAGACACAGGAATCAGCTAATCCAAATAGTATTACGGTACTTTTCTGGAATGTTGCAGGACTTCGGTCTAAACTACATAATCAGCTATGGCTAAATTTTGTGAGTAAATTTGACATACTTTGCCTGCAGGAAACATGGTCGTTGGAAGAAAATCATATTGAAGGCTATAAAACTTTTTAACACTACTGCTCGACCATCGGCAAGTGGGAGGCCAAAGGGTGGCCTGTGTATGTATGTGTCGAATTTATTAAAGATAACTAAACTATGGTTGACTCTCTCAGAACCAAATTATCAAGTATTGGTCATAAACATAGATAAGCGAGATACAGTTATTCTTGTAAATTTTTATAACAATGCACAAAGGGAACATGTATTTCAAATGATAAAACAGCTTAGAAATGCAATGCAGAGTACTCTGAATGATCATAGGGAAATTGGTCTATTAGTCTGGGGAGGTGATTTTAATACTGCTTTGTGTCCGCATAATGATGTCGCAGCTATGTGGCATAGTAGATGAAAGGGAATGTAATCGCCCACATTTTTCACACAATTTACAGGGTGATGCCCTAAATGAGATTTTATTCTTTTTAGACATGAGTTTTGTAAATATGTTGACTTCGCCTCCTATCCAGTTTACACAGACTTTTCATGGAAGGGGGCGAATACAATTATAGATTTTATAATAACAACAAATAGATCAGCCTCCAGGGTTTTGAGTTTTAAAACCCATAAAAACGTCTTAAGTGACCACTTCCCACAAAGCATGAGTTTATCATTGGCATCAAAAACACGGATAGTACACCCCGAAAGGACTCAACGACTACAGGGTTTAGAAATAAACAAAATAAATGGATATTCCTTAAAGTGGGCCCAGGTAGAACCATCTGTAATTATGAAAGAAGTGGTGGAAAACAGTAGGGAAAATATTATGAAATGTCTCGACGAGACTGCGCCACACGAAGATATATTGGGATCCTATATTTGTATAACGGAAAATATTAGGAACATGTTGAAAAGAGAAATGAGAAATAGGAAGGAGAAGAAGGTTGGATGGTTTGACAATAATTGCACGAGAGCATATGCCACCTTGAAGAACGCTCTACACAAAAAGAAACGGGATAGAGAAGAAATAGCCAAATCCAGGCGAGCATATAACCTAGCTTTAAAAACTAGAAAGAGGGAAATAAAAGCTGAACGCTTGGGCTGATTTGCACAAGGCTGCCATAGAGGGTAATAATATTGCATTTTAGCGCGTGGTCAAATCTCCTTTTGAGATTTGAGTTAATGCCAAGAATAGAAATTGCAATTGATGAAGGGCAATGGGTTGAGCATTTTCTAAAATGTATGCCAAGAAACAGGAGTCTAGTATTCAAATCGCCGGTTGCTGTGTCTCTACCCGTATAAACGATCCATTCCCAATTAATATAGACTTCACTTTAGAAGAAGTAGAACTAGCTGTGAAAGCTAGTAAGGGCGGAAAGGCACCAGGACCAGGTGGGGTACCCGTAGATATATTTAAACAAAATACGGAGCTATGGGGCCCCTTAATAAAACAAGTCCTTGCAGCAGCATGCAAGGTAGGACTCATAGGATCTTGGTCTGAGTCATTAATGGTCCCAATTTTTAAGAAAGGTGACAGACAAAATCCTTCATGTTATCGCCCAATCTCCTTATTAGATTCAGTGGGAAAGGTCTTAGGCCGTATTATTTTAAACCGTCTCCAAGAATGGGCTGAAGAAAATAACGTATTAACGGATCTACAATTCGGATTCAGGGAAGGATTAGGAACATTAGAACAGGGCCTTAATTTAACAATCCTGACCGAGAAATATGTTAAAGTAAAAAAGGAAAAATGTACTTAGCCTTCAGTAGATCTTTCTACTGCGTTCGATTCCGTATGTCATAATAAATTGTGGAAGATTCTCGAAGTAATGGGAGTCGAACTAGCCTTAATTCAAGTTGTGAGAGAATTATATTCTGGGGCTAGTTCTAGAGTACGGTATGGACCAAATGGGGAATACACAGCTACATTTGCAGTAGACAGGGGGGTAAGACAGGGCTGTGTCCTGGCACCCTTCTTGTTCACCATGTATACTAACGGCCTTGAGCAGGTGATGCTTGAGGGGTGCCAGGATCTACCACAGGTGAAAGGTCGACCCATTCCTATCTTACTCTATGCCGATGATGCGGTGATAATGGCCCGAACACCACTTGAGCTACAGCGGGCTATAAACAAATATAATGCTTATATGGAAAGCCTTGACCTAAAGATCAACGTTACTAAAACTTTTACAATGAGCTGTGGGAAACCTACCAAGAAAAAAAGACCCATTTTTATTGGAAATAATAAGCTAGAAACAACAAAAACATATCCTTATTTAGGTATTCTTGTGGATAATAAGGGAACATGGCTGCAGGCTATAAGGGCAAAAAAATTGACATTTATGAAAACTACAACAGCACTTGTAAATTTTGCTCAGAAATTAGGAAAACGGCCACCTTTGGAACTGGTTAAAATCTACCAATCCAAGTGCGTCAGTGCTGTACTGTACGGGCGGGGATCTGGGGATACTGTAACGTAGTAGACATACAGAAAGTGGAAAATGCTTTTATCCGTTATATATTGGCTGTCCTCGCTCGACTTCAACCTTTGTATGTCACAAGGAGTTGGGGCTAGAATACATCACGGACAAAATAAGGGTCCAGCCAGTTTTATTATGGCATCGAATCTGGACCTCAACAAAAACTACATTTAATCAAAGGGTCTTAAAAGATTCTCTTAAATTGGACCAAGCCTTAACTATTAAATGGTTGAAGTACATTAAAGATTTTATGGGGGACTTAGGACAGCTAGAATTTTTTGAAGATCCTTTAAAGATGACTAATATTTCTAGGAAAGATTTTAAAAAACGATGTATGTCACACTTGGAAGAACTTAGATATGAAAGCGAAGCCCACAAACCGACAGTTCTCCAAAACCAGATGATCCTCGTTTCCACTGAAATGCAACCTTATTTGACCTACTATGGAACTGGGTATGACAGATTCGTGCTCGCACGTTTTAGATTAGATTCCTTTCATCGTTTGGTAGCGTTTCCCATAATAAACGATTGGACAAAAAATTTAGAAGCTTGCCCATGTGATGGTGAAGCATCCCAAACGACAATTCATATTGTTTTATTTTGTAAATATTACAGGGAATGCAGAAAAAGGTGGATTTACCCTATTTTAAAAATCTGGGGTCTGAGGCAATGTCGCCCGCCTATCTTGCATTGCAATTATTGGATAGTGAATGTTTTACTAGAAATATTGCAATATTTTTAAAAGCGGTAATCAAGTGTAGGAAACAATTGTAATATTTTTATCTATTGGTTTTATCTGTATAAATTGTTTTAATGAACTCAGCCTGATTTGGTCAGTCGTTTCATACTTGAAAAATCAAACAAAGAAGTACTATTATTATCTGGTGGTTCGTACTTTTTTAACAATGATTTTAAAATTGAATGTTTAAAATGTATAATGCTGTAATTTTGTATTTGTGTACTGTGCTTTTATGATTCTTCTTATCCAAAAATGAAAATCGAATAAAGCGAATTTGAATTGAATTGACTAGACGTCCAGTGGCATATTTTTCTGCTACGTGAGATTCTGTGGCAGCAGCATTACCAGGATGTTTGAAAGCCGTTGCTGCTACATGTGTGAGTTTGGAACAAAGTGAAGCAATTGTGATGGGTTATCCAGTCAAAGTGCATGTTCCACATTCTGTTGAGATTCTTTTAACCAAAACACGAACTCAACACATGACTCCCAGTCGGCTAACTAGGTACGAGAGAGTGATTTTGGGTGCTGAAAATGTGACAGTTGTGAGGTCTACCACCTTAAATCCAGCAACATTACTACCAAATCCTTATGGGGAGGAGGTAAAAAAAGAAGCAGATCATGATTGTTCGGATGTGACAGAATTCTGTACAAAACCTAGGGCCGACATCCAAGATGTGCCTTTGGAAGAATCTGACAATGTTCTGTTTGTTGATGGATCATGTTTGAGGAATAAAAAAGGAGAGTTGAGCGCTGCCTATGCAGTAGGCACGGTAACTGGAACTGTGGAAGCATCCTGCCTATTTGGGGTAAAATCAGCACAAATTGCAGAATTATACACTCTGATTAGAGCACGTAAAGTTTCCCGAAATTTGAGGGTAACCATATTTATGGACAGTCAATATGGTTTCGGGGTGGTGCATGATTTTGCCCAATTATGGATGCAAAGGGGATTCATGACTTCATCAGGTTCCCCTATTAAAAATGGGAAATTTGTGAGAGATTTATTGGATGCCCTGCAATTGCCAAAACAAATTGCAGTGGTAAAATGCTCTGCGCATAAATCAGGAAATGATTATGTGACCAGTGGCAACAGATACGCAGATCAGTTCGCGT
Source organism: Calotriton arnoldi (assembly GCA_963921515.1). Classification (NCBI taxonomy): domain Eukaryota; kingdom Metazoa; phylum Chordata; class Amphibia; order Caudata; family Salamandridae; genus Calotriton; species Calotriton arnoldi. The sequence goes on from CAWUFW010000465.1 coordinate 1,101,415, forward strand.
GTTTCTGTGCAGAAAATTCAGCTGCACTTAACAGGAAAACAGAAAGAAAAATCACTGATTGCCATTTAATGTTTACATCAATAAACAATTGGGATGAAATTAAGCAGTTACAGGAAGAAGCTAGTGAAGAGGAAAAGGAGCTTTGGAGAAAAGCAGGATGTTTCAAAAACACCAGAGGATGAAATTTGGGTATATGTAGATGACAGACCAGTTATGCCAGATTGCATGCTTTCTCGTATGGCAAGAGTCTATCATGGGATCACTCATGTTGGAAGGGATGCAATGATTAGACTCTTCAAGCAGACCTGGTTTAATCCCAAGTTCAGGTACATTGCAGAGAGTTTGTGCCAAAGGTGCGTTGTTTGCCAGCAGCAGAATCCAGGAAGAAGGACAGTTGTGGGTACAGGAACTATCGGAAAGGCTGCAGGACCATTTACACGTTTGCAGCTTGATTTTATTGAGTTGCCTCTGTGTAATGGTTTGAAATACGTACTTGTCATTGTGTGTCTCTTTTCTCGTTGGGTAGAGGCTTATCCTACAAGGAGGAATGACAGCCTTACCATGGCTAAATTGCTTTTGAGAGAATTAATACCAAGGTACGGATTTCCAGTCACTCTAGAATCAGATAGAGGAACACATTTTAATAATTAAATAATTCGAATAATTTGCGCAGCATTACAAAGTGAATAAAAACTGCACTGTGCCTACCGACCAGAGGCTTCTGGAATTGTGGAGCAGATCAATGGCACTATAAAATCTAGATTAGGATAAGTTTGTGCATCCACAACACTGAAATGGCATGATGCTTTGCCCTTGGTCTTAGTGCGTCTCAGAAGCATTCCTGACAGAAAAACTGGATTGAGTCCACACGAGGTTCTCATGGGAAGAGTCATGAGACAAGCAATTGTACCAGCAAACAAACTGATGAGTATTTCTGATGATCTGATTCTTGAATATTGCAAAGGACTGGCTGATATGGTGCGTTCTGTGTCTTATCAGGTTGGAGCAGACGCAAATGAAATACAGCAGAATCCAGTGCATGATCTAAGTCCAGGAGAGTGGGTTCTTGTCAAGAAACACGTGAGGAAGTTGTGTTTAGAACCCAGGTGGCATGGACCATACCAGATCATATTGATAACAACAACTGCAGTAAAGTGTGGTGGCCTACCAAATTGGATACATGCCAGCCATACCAGAAGAGTCCCAAGTCCACTTGAAGAAGCTGAACAGCAACTGGAAAAAGAAAAAGAGAGACCAGAAGCCAGAGGGTGTGAGCCTGAGAAATCCAGAGAGGCAGATGTCACTGAGCCTGTGGATGATGAACAACCAAGTACCAGCCGAGTAGAGTGGGCACCAGATACTGGGACTGAAAAGGCTGCTGTTGGAGAGAGTGAGGAAGAAGCTTCCGAAAATCAAGAAGGAAGCCAACATACAGAGGAACGGATTGAGAGTGATATCCAGACAGAAGAAGTGGTTGCTGGAAGCCTAGAACAAGGCCAACAAGAAAAAGAGTTGATTGAAGAAGACAATAAGCTGACAGAAAAAACTATCAAAAGCCAAGAACAAAGTCAACAGAGAGAAGAAGTAAAAGAGGGTACTAGTCAATCGGAAATAGAAAGGGACTTTGAAAGTGAAAAGGAAGAACAGCCAAGAAAGAGGTTGTGCAAAAGAACTGTAGAATCAGAAAAACAGGGCGAAGAAGAAGTTCAAACAAAAAGACTGAGATATAATGATAACTGGCAAATTGGAGCAAAAAGACTGAGATATATTCTAGAAAAAAGAGGGCCAGAGCAAATAAATGAAATTTCAAGTCAGTCAGATCAAGAAGATTCTCAAAAGAAAATAGTACGAAGAACAACAAGACACAGAGTTGCAAGTCGAAAGTATACCAGACCTGAGTGGATTTACGTTATCTTAAAGGAAATTGAAAGCCCTGATCAAACAGAAGGAGAAGTTACAGATGATACAGAACGAACTGATGAGAACTAATTGAAACCACCTTAAAAGAGACTGTAAGAAAAATTAAGGTGCATCATAATCCAGTCAAATTAAGTTGATACATCAAGAAGATTTGAAAAAGACTCGCGAAAGACCTAAAAAGGGGGGACAAAGATTTAAAAAAAAAAAAGGGCCAAGAAAATATCTAAGTGTGTGGCTGTACAAAAAGAAGATTAATTTTAAATTTTTCCCTAGATTTAGGTTTATAAGAAATTAATAGTAAAGCTTGATATCTAATTTTTTAACCAGGAAAAATGGTAGAATCTACAGTGACTGAACATCCGAAACCTAGTCTAAAACGTAAATGTATTAGAGCCTGCTTATGTGGTGTCTTATTAACTATGTCAGTGTGGTTAATACTAACAATTGTTGTTCCTGTTTTGATGGTGAATAATGACAAAAATCAGACTATTAATACAATAAGTATGAGAGTGGAAGTTATTACTAAATGTCCAACTAATATAGTTCATAATGATGGAAGTATTTATCATCAAGATAGATCAATTACTGATTTTTCATTAAACGTTTTTACTAAATTATTGTATGAATATATTAATACGATGAATGTGAGTGACTGTTATGTTTGCATGCAATTACCATCGTCTGTCTTGGAGGGTGTGACATATCACCACCTTCCTTTAACATATGGTGTTTCATGTAGTGTACTAACTAGTCTATTCTATGTAACAGGAAAATTTGAATTTTATTATTCTAACCTAGATGTGGTTTTTTCCGAACTTCCTATTAGAAAGAATTTAAATAAAGTATCTAGTAGCTTAGAAGCTGGGAGAGTTCTTTCATACTACACAAACTTTGGATTTAATATATGCCCACCTGTAGTTTACAAAGAGAAGAAAAATATTTCATTAATATGGTAGAAAATAGAAGACAAGAATTCCATAAAAAGGCTGCTGAACAGAAAACTAATATACCACCTTGGGCTTCTAGAGAAGGAAATTATGAAAAGGCGAGACTTATGCTGCAATGTCTCTGGATTGGAATCACAAGGGAAGCTTTGCTTACTAAGACTAAAGACTAACTATAACAACTATTATTTAGGTACTAGTAAATGTAAACATAATTTCTTAATAACAGGAGGATGGGGATTAAAGGGAGGAACTGACCCTGTTTTCCCAGGTGTATATTATGTGTGTGCGAGGAATGCTTATTATAGACTGCCTGCTCACTGGTACGGTAGTTGTTACATTGGGATTGTATTTCCTAAAATATATCACGTAGATAGAAATAATAAGATTAATGAGATGAAACATGAATTAATACGTAGTAAGAGAGCAAGTTTTTCAGAAATAGTGGCTGATATATTTGATGCGTTAATACCTTCAGTTGGAGTGGTTCTTAATTCACACAAAATTCGAAAATTATCCACAGTGGTAGATCGATTATCAACTGATACTGCTGGAGGGTTCTTATTGATTGATACAGAAATGGTTGCAATTAGATCAATGGTTATGCAAAATCGACTTGCCCTTGATATATTATTGGCAAAAGAGGGTGGAGTCTGTGGGATGCTAAAGGTGCAACATTGCTGCACTTATATTCCTGACAAAAGCAAAGGTATTGAAGGGTATACTAAAAATATTACGAATTTACATAGGGATTTAACACAACTAGAGGTTGATGGTGTCTGGGAGAAAATTAATAAGAGTTTTTCAAATATAGGTAAATGGTTCACTGATTTTGGTAAAAGTTTATTAGGTGGAGTAATAATACCAATAATATCAATAGTAATAGTGATCATGCTAATAATAATGACTTACAAATGTTGCAAGAAAAGAAGAGAGAGGATAAGTATGCTAGGTGTAGATAACAAATGTAAAGGTAGAAAAAGGAAATTAGAAGAAATAGAGTTAGAAAATATGAAAGGCAAATATTATGAAATGATGAAAGATTTAGGTGAAAAGAAGAAATTTAAAAACGAAAGAAGTACGAGTTTCTGAGGGAAACAAGAAATGGCAATGGGTGATGGATATTTTATGATGGCATAAAAAGCCACCAAAGGGGAGATTGATGGAGCAGGGTTTGCGTCATGTAAACCTGCTTGGATCAACTCCCCAAGATAACATTTATTAATTATGTGTTTTGTACTAATATGCATTAATACACACAAACATGGGGAAATGCTTTGCGCACGCGTGCATTGCAATTAAGATTAATGCATGAAAATGCTTAGGCCGCATATCGCTTTTTGCATATTAAAACCGACAAAGTGGAATAATGCTATTGCAAATAATAATGCTTTGCACATTAATGCTCATATAAATTAACATGGGGTTAGTGCAATGGTGGGAGGAAACAGTGTAATTTCCATTTTTGTGTTATTAATATTCTTTATATTTCTCTTTCATCGTAGTTTTAAAAATGGGCCTATGGTGAGCAGTTAGTTGGGTGTTTAAAGTTGACATAAGGCCGAAGAAAGGCCGTGAAAATGTAACCTGTACGTGAACTTTGGTGGGTGTCAGCGGCGGATGAAGGAAACCTTGACGAGTGAAAGAAAGACGTGCAATATTTGAGGACGTCGAGATGCCTGGGAAAGCTCAAACTGATGAACATTTTATGTCTAGCCGATACATTGTTTGAAATAAAGTTGCTAATACAGGGACCAGCCATTCATCAGAGAATTTGACGTAATGGGGGATAGAGAATCGATTCATAAGCAGTGAAGTAAATCGTGAGAATGAGTTAAGAACAAAGAAAGTATGTAAAGCCAAATGAAGTAATGGAGGTGTGGTGTAACACCCCACAAATTGACCAATGAAAAGTTGAGATTTTTCCGAATGTTGCAGATTAGTGGGATGGTCAGGTTGAGTTAGGGTATAATTGGGATGCTCTTAGGGGGTGTGGTTGCAGGCAGCTTTCGTAGGTCCAGAGAGGCAGAGGGTGATCGTCGCTGTTCGTCGGTTAGAGGCCTACCTGTTTCCTGATCTTATCCTATCCCGGGTTCCTTTTCACTATCCTCGTGGCCAGGGGGTGGTGGTTTTCCTGATCTTTAATCGATTGGTATGTATCAATAGAGAAATTTGCAATGTCTGCAAATGTTTTCTTTTCATGACTCTTATGTCTCTTCATCTATACACTCCATAATATTCACTGTGATACAGATGTTTGTGATCTTGTCTGCATATTTTATGATATTTCTCCTATAATGTGTATTTTCTTTCCCTGTAACTTTGTACCTGAGATTTTTCTTATAATTACTGAAGATAAACAGATTAACAATATTTTTGAGTTTGTGATTATTTCCTCATGACAAATTGTTAAGATTTTGGTTAAGTAGTCATGTCAATAATTTACACTACTCAATCAATATGATTCATAGCCCAAGAGTAAAGTGGTTGACGATATAGGCTAAAAGGCTAAAATAGAGAAGAAACAATTAGATAATCTGTTTTTCCCTTTAGATGAGTAAAGACAAATTCAATGTCACACAAACCGCATTTCAGCGTCATTCTCGTAGGGTCTGTTAAATGGTGAGAAATTGTGTATTGTATGTTTGGGGCCCGTTGTCTGCTGTGTCATTCAGAGACCCCCGGTTTGGCGCTGGATCACCACCAAGATGTAATCTATTAGGCTTGAATTTCCTGTCCGATTAAAAGTGTGCATTTTTTTCCTATCTGACGATGTTTGACCATTATAGGCGAGTACAGACTGATTTAGCGTGAGAGCATAAATATGTAAAGCCAATTTGGACCATTTCTTAATGGTAGGTATAGGCAAGGCCGGGACTAGCCAACACCTCCCATCAATTTGTAGGGAATCATCAGAGCATGCTTCTAAAGGCTCAAATTGACAAATAAAATCACCCCACAACTTTGCAAGTTCCCTCTGGCAAAGTTGCCATGTGTGTAGCTAGCATTTCCACACTTAGGGATTTCTGCTGCATACCCACGGGTCTTGAGCAGATGTTATCCAGAAGGATTTTTAATTTAGTTGTGAATGAAAGATGTATACAAAGAACGTCATCAGAGGCTTACTAAACCAGTTTTTTTCTGAACATCCCAGATGTGTACCTATCCAGTTGGTTAGCCCCCCCAATGGTCTGCCCCTTCTCCCACGGATTGCTTCCTTTAGTAAAGGCAATATAACCTGCTTGTTGCACAGCCTTTGTCTGCTAGGTTTCTTGGAATAACCAACAACAAACTGGTCAATAAAACAGCCCGAATCAGTACAATCAAGTTTGGTATTAAGTCCAGCAACATTGCAAGACAACATTTGTCGCATTATTAGCATTTGTAAAGCTTGGTATCACCCTTATTCCAATTTGATCTTGCGGCTGAACCATTGATGTACATTCCAGGCAGAGGCCCCATGCTTGGAATACCCCTGTACTGATGTTAGGACACTTTGTGACTGATTCAACTGCCTTCATTGGGTACAGAGGTTCAACTAAGTAACCCAATCTACTGGATTTTTTTGGTATCTGTTGAAATATAGTGGACAGATCAGTGTCTACGCTAACTATATTAGACAAACGTGCTACAGGTCTGTCAACAGCAGCTAGGTGTTGTTCTACTTGGGCCATATTTCTGCATGAATATGGCATGGAAGGAGCCATTCTCCCACTTCTTGAACCACAGGGCCAGCCTTCATGAGCTTCTTCCAATTCCCTCCCACAGATTTTATTGCTCTGAGCAACCATATTAGTAAATCAATCTACTCCCTCCAGTGCGTCAAATCTGTTAGTAACAGAAATGGTAAATAAACTGTTATGGCACTCTTGACAATTTGGAAGCCCGACTGTAAAGGAGGGGCACTGTGGTGTGGAGATTGCAAATTAGATGCTCCAACTCTAAAGGATCGAGCCGAGGCGAGGGCCTTTAACAAGGGAACAGCCTTTTAATGGCTGGTATAGCCCAGCTACAGCGGGCTATACAGCTATTAGAACATTCCACCGAATCAGGGCAGAATGTTCTATTAGTAAAACAAAGGCCTCACAGAACCCGAGGGGGTGGAAATCCCTGTGGCTCCAAAACCTTTGGTCACAGCGGTTGCTGTCATTGTTCTACACCTAACAGCCACGTAAAGGGCCATGTCTGTTAGCTTTTGAACATTCAAAGCAAGAGCTGTGAAAAAGGGCTGAAGTCTGCCCCTGGTTCTCCCAGGCTTGCCTGAACTGATTTTTGTAGTTTAGCCAAGCCAAGGAGACCTAGGAGCTGAGCAGCATTTAGCCCCCCCTCCATCTGAAACCCTGGTAAGACTGAGCTACAGGAGGCATGAAGTTTGGAGGCTGCATGCGTCCTTCTGCATGGGCTCTGCATTTCTTTTTCCTCTGCCTAATCAATATATTTTCGAGAGGCAGGGGAAAGAGAAAGGCAGGGGAAAGAGAAAGTCAGAGACTGTATATTAGGACATTGAAATGTTGAGAGCAGCGGGCCTATACCAGTTTGTATAAGCTGCTGCTGCTCCATTGTCTTCAATGGAGCTCTCAACCTTTCAGTGTTCTAATATTCTTTATTAAACTACTATACTTACTTCTTACAGTACTAGGTTAAACTTTGCCCTCGTTGCTTTGGGAGAACTTTAGAACTTCCCGTTTCTGTTTCCTTATCTGTCTTTTTAGGCACCTACATTGCTCATCAAGCCACATTTTATTTGTCCCAGATAATAACATTTTCCTTTTTACACAACAATTGTATCATTTTAGATCTACCCTCAAGCACGAAACCACGTGTTTAATGATTTCATCATACAAACTAACAAAAGTCTTCCTTGAATTCTTTACAGCAGTGTTGGAAGTTTTTGAACAGGGTGAGGTACTTCTTTGTTATCTTTGTTGTGATCCGCTTAGGATAGTCCATTTTTAAGGAAAGTGCTTTTTCTTTAATATATTGGACTCCTATACACATCACTAAATTTTAAGGGCGATGATCACTTCCCTCCATTTCTAAGACTTCAAAATTCACCACGTCATTAAAATCCCAGGGGACTGTGGGTTTTTAGGAAATGAAAACATTTCCCCTTGACAAAGCACAAGAAAAGGTAGTGGTGGTATATAGAGTAGCACATCAATTTTCAAACAGTATGGTATCCCAATTTGTCTATTAACAGCAATTAGTATAGGTGCCACTCAATGTAATCACAACAAAAGACACCCCACTACCAAGGGTGTCAACTGCACAGAAGTACCAGAGAACTTCCGTGCTCAACGCTAACAAAACCACTATACCTCGGCACTCTGTATGTTTTCTTGTAAACACAATCTTACAAACTGTAGTCAGTTTATGATGGAAACAGCCTGTTTCCATCGTTGACATCACACGAATAGGACCTCCGTGGGACTTTCAGCATAATCGGACACCTTTGTGATAATACATGTGACCTTGCCTTGCACTTTGATAATTAGGTCTCAATATTTGGACTGTAACAGTGTTAGTTGATATTAAATTGATTCTTTTGTAAATGTTTTTCTGTTGGACTATTTTTCCTGGAAGGAGCTACATTGGTGAATCATAAACTGACTACAGTTTGTAAAAACATTTCCCCTTGTTAGCGCCTTTTTCACGGAAGCGTGCATTTTTGTTTCAAAGACTGTTCTGGCTGTCTTAGTAGATCAGGCTTTGTGTCAAAACCAGTGGTGGCCGGCACAGATAAGAGTGGTTGGGCGTCTGGACGGGGTGGGGTCCGGGGCGGGGAAGTCAACAGATGACGGGATAAGTAAAATTAAATAACCATATTAATAAAACCATTTACCTTGCACTCGCCGCATCGCAGACTCTGGTTTCAGGTGTACTTGGCTCAGGTTATGGCCAAAGATCATGTGCTATTGTCTTTCAGGGCATTAAAGGCAGGGAACCTTATGCAGGTCATTCATATACTGCAGCTTCTTCAGTACAGGGAAATAGGCACCTGGTGGCCTTCAGCAGATGGAGTCAATGTTTACTTTGATCTATATGGAAATGTACATAATAACAGAACAAAATAATTCACTGAAAATGTTTTTGTTACAAAGAGGCTTTGTTCCTCTAGTCAAATCACAAAACAGCAGTTTATTAAACAAAATTCTAATGAAATGAAGAATCTAAAACGCTCTCACAATGGACAGTTCTAGTAAGCTGTGCAACCATAACTCTGTCCAATGCACTACTAAGGATCTGACATTTGATTCCACAGATGAATTCACTGGTAGCATAACATATCACATCACTTTTGTCATCTTCACTAAAATTACTAAATCAAATTAAACCCCTGCATAGCAGAAGTCATAGGGCTCAACCTATGGCTGTCATCGAAGGATCTACCAGGACCTGAATCAACACCCCTCCCTAGAGTCAAAAGGGCTTGCCCCTTGATAAGCCCTGTAGGCATAGCACAGGACCTCTTTCTGCCAGGCCATGCACTCAGCACATCTTCCGCCAGAGCTCAACTTATAGCAATGGCCAGTAGACTCTAGGTATTGGACCTAGTTTTTAGCCAGCACTGCGTTCAGCACTACTTCCAGCAGAGCTTACTGGTTTTATCTTTTAGTGATGTCCAATTGGCTCAGGAAATAACATATTGTCTTAAAGCTGGGCCTGCACTCACTGCACCAGCCTCATAGCTTGCCGAACATGGCCATTGGCTTAGGCCTTTTGACATTTATATATCCTTGTAAAATACAAAGGGTGTGTTTACCACTAAAGAAATGCATAAATGAAAATATTATGCAGCTCAGTGGTATATTCGATTATGTTAATAGTGATGCGCTGTGTGATTTCCCTATAACAGCATCACTCTTTAACCTAATTCAAACTGTTATCTCATATATGAAATGACTTTTAAGGATTATTACACGTCTGTTCTTATTCTCTCCCTCTGTGTTCCAGGTGATCATAAGGTAATGTAATGGTTAATTCTAGGAATTCATTATTTTTACTGAGGTCTCATATATTGCAATTTGGAACTATTAATTTGAAAATTGGGAACTATGAAATGGGTATTGAGTTTCCAGGGACGTTCTTACTTTTCCTCAGGGCAATTCCCTGGATCGATAGGTTATTGTAAATTAATTTCAGGCATAAATCTATTTGAGTGTCTGCTCTGCAGCTTCAGGGACCATTACTGCTAATATCAATAGGATATCGTCTTTTGTCCATATGCATGAAAAGATGGGTTAAAGAAGATCAATGTAGTTTTTAAAAGAGAATGAGTGTGTTTTCAATCGAGTTGTTCGGTTGATAACTAGGCTTCATTTCTCTGCTACAGAGCATATTTGAGATTTCTTATTCCTGGCTGAGCACAGATAACATTATGGCTTATTTGTTGAGTGTGTATTTACTCCAAGGACTATCTGGTCACAGATTATATACAACTAATTCACACAAAAATTAGGAAAAGTAAGGGCAGAGATATTTGTCTCCGCCTGAGCGTACTTTTCGTACTTTTTGCTATTTACCAACAATTCCAGGAACACACCTGAAAAGCAGCACCAGTTTAGAAGGGATGTAGTATGACTTTACAACGCATGCCTTTATCACGTATACCTTTGCCACACATGGTAAGTATATTTAAGGTAAGTAATAAACATGTATATTTATTATTTAATTTTTTAGAGAGTGGGTTAGCCTCCTAAACTCCCTTTTTTATTTTCTTTATTTACTCCTAACCTACCATTACTACTACCCAACCCTAACCCCCAAAATTACCCTTACCTCCCTTTACTATTACCCACCCTAAATTTAAAATTTAAGTTGATTGTTTTCTTTTTTGGGGTGGAAACCCTCCTTTATTTTTAATTACTACCAACCTTCGTTTACCACTACCCAACCCAAACCCTAAAATTACCCATACCTCCATTTACCACTACTCACTCATAAATGCTAAATATAATGTTATCTCCCTTTACCACTATCCACCCCTAAACCCTAAAATTACCCTTACCTTCCCTTACCACTCCCCACCCAAAACCCCAAAATTGCCCTTACCACGCTTTACTACTACCCAATCTTAAACCCTAAATTTACCCTTATCTTCCCTTACCACTAGCCACCCCTAAACCCTAAATTTACCCTTGACTCTCTTTATTACTGCACACCTCTGAACCCTAAAATTACCTCCCTTTACAAAACTTTATTTTAAATTTAAATATGTATATATTCATACCTTCACAAACATCAGGATTGAAATGTACAAATATGTTAGAAAATTGAAACTGCACAAATGCTACCAGATGAAGCCAAAAAAGACAACTGCCAAAACCAACATAATACATAAGGCCTCAAGATTTACATTTGTGATGTCTGGGGATTGTTAGACATTCATGACTTAACTAGAGAAACAACACAGGACCCTGATGTGAGTACAGCTCAGCCTTCCATACAAGGAGAGGCACTGGGTGGTGAGCTGTAGCCTCAGGGTGAATCAAGATCAAACAAGCATTGGCATAGCCAATAGGTCTCGCCTTTGGGACCTTATAAGTGTTTAGCCATGCAGCACATTATCACCCACCGGGCAGATTTCTGTAATAGAACTAGTACTTATGTAAAATGCTTTGATACCTTCATTTGCGCTACATAATGCAAAAAATAACAAGCATTGGCATAGCCAATAGGTCTCGCCTTTGGGACCTTATAAGTGTTTAGTTATGCAGCACAATATCCTTGGTGCAACAACATCAACTGTTGCATGGCTAAGCACTTATAAGGTCCCAAATGCGAGACCTATTGGCTATGCCAATGCTTGTTGGAACTGCCGGTGCTCAGCACTGGCAAGACCTGGGCCACTAAAAGCCCTGATTGCTGGGACTTATCAACATCAGGTAACGGGTACTGAATGACTGTGAGTGTTCCATTTGAGCACCGATTTTGATTACACCTTTACAAAGAAGTGAACGAGGTATTGTGGATAGCCACAAAGATGTTCTAATTTGGACTGCAAGTGTCATTACAATTCTTTGCACTGTGCCTCACTCATTTAAGCCATATCGTTTATTTCTCGTGATAGCGTTTTCTGTTATCCAGGCCACTATACATAAGATAATTCCCTCTGCTTTATGTCCCGTGCACGGTTATCAGATATCTATCACTGACATATCACGTCAGCAAGGGCTTTAAGTAGGCCGGGTCCTGCTGGTGCTCAACACCAAAAGTTCTAAAAAGCAGGTGCAACGAGGGTCCAATTTTGCCCTCACAGTTCTCAATATAAGAAGCTGACAGTGCCCGTCTGAAGGTCTGCCCACTGCCTCCCGGTATCAACATGAAAATAGAAAACAGGCAATGCTCAAAAATACATGCTGATATAGTGACGGGAGGTTTATTTCGTTTGCAACAACTAGGAACTCATTTGTGTAAATCGGTGAAATAACTGGGGAATAAAAATAAATGCAGAGCGTGTTTGCATAATTATACTCATTTCAATGACGTAAAAAAATTAGGTTTTTTACAAAGACGCAACAGTTTCTTCAACTAGAAAGAAAATGCCCTACAAAATAGTTTTTTCTGGTGTAAATGCTGAAACTAACATTAAAGTGGCTAGAGAAAGAAAGGGAGCATGGCTCCGTGCGTGCCACAAGCACCAAAACGCCGAGGGTAGAAAGAGAGAGAAGCAGCGAGAGTGGGAGGAGAGGGACACAGAGGTAGTGGGAGGGAGAGAAGCAGCGAGGGTGGAAGAGAGAAGCAGCGCGGGTGGAAGGAGAGAGAAGCAGCGCGGGTGGGAGGGGAGGGACACAGAGGTAGCGGGAGGGAGAGAAGAGTGGGCTGGTGGGAGGGGAGGCACTCTGAGGTAGTGGGAGGAGAGAAGCAGCGCTGATGGAAGCGCCCAGAAGGTGCATTAATTATTCACGGTGGCAGGTGCCCACTCTGAGCTCATTTTAATAACTCCGCCATCAAAAGGTGAACGCGCGCAGATATAATCTGAGGCTGAGCTGGAGTTAATCTAATAGTACACAGTGATTTATATATTTCCCATTAATCCAATGGAGAGGGAAAATAAAGCGGAGGGCTGCAGCAGGCGGGTAATCTGAGAGATAGCTCTGCGATGACTGAGCACACTGCACTCACCTGTACAGCGTAGAATGCACATTCGGGGACAAGTGTGCGGGTCGGGGGGAAGCTTTTGAGCACAGAGAGCACAACACATACTCACCTGTGGAGCTGCGGTGCGCTGGGAAGGCAAAGAGAAACACCACAAGTCACACAAGGACATGCTCCTCTGAGGGGTGCCAGGAGTCCCGGTTTTGAGGGGAAAGTCCCGGTTTTTCATCATATATCTCCCGGTAGATTTCGCTAAATTCAGCCATGTCCCATTTTTGAGAGGGTCGATTGAAGACAGAGGGAGGCAACCTTTAATGTTCTAATGCACGGTCACTAGCCATTTCACAACTCAATTTAATTAACGCAGAGGAGGCGGGCTGCACGAAGCGTGCGATGGGTAACAAATGGCAGAGTAATGAGGGGGCTCTCCTCTCTCCCGTGACTAGACGCACGCGCACCGTGTGAATACCTCTTGTTTTTACTGAATAACGGCTGCAAGCAACCTGGGTCCATTCGGCTGGGAAGGTCAGTGGTGGCACAGCATGCCTGGTGAGGGAGGCTGAGCTCTACAGTACAGCGGGACACGGTTGCCGCATTAAACCAAAGAGAAAGCGAAAGAGAAAACGTGCACCACAAAGCTGCATATAGGAGATCATTGCTCATCAGGGTGGCGATGGAAGTTAGCATGCAGGGCACCAGGAGAAGAAGAAACAAGCATTGGCCGCGAGCAAAAAGAAAATGATAGGTAGAAACTTATGTGCATTACCTGTAAATAGGTAGTTTGTTATGCCCCATACACATGCACTGAAAAGTGAGGACTGTTAGCACGATATAGTTGACAAAATAATGATTTTCTGTTACGAAAATAGGACTGACAAAAATACGAAGTTATACAAATGATGAGTTATGTATACATTCTGTGTATTGTAATCTTTTATACAGGTATACTGTGAACAAATCTCTTGCTACCACATGGTTTACTCTGCCTGGTGTTCTCACAGCCGTCTAAACCCTGTTGGGTGGAGTTCAAGCTTCATAAAAAAACAACAAAATAAATAGCTAAGAGCTGTTAAATTTTGTTTCCCAGCTGTCTGCCATTGTTGCAGAATAAAGTACGTGTGTACTTTAGAGAGGGGACAGGGGTAAAGTGTTAAGATCCTGCTACTGGACTGGGCGTACAATGGAGTAGCAGACAAGGGAGACGGGGTCCTTGCAACAAGAGGAAGTTTGAGGGCAACATAGCCAGCAAAGGCCATACGGTGGTCGGCAGAATCTAGTTACAATGGGATAACTTTCAGTAGGTGGTTTAAACTGCTGCGGGAGGCGGGGGGCCCTGGGAGAGGGCTAGAACTTGGTGCCTAGAGAGCATTAAGGGGCAAGCAACCTGCCAGAGGGAGAGGTCGCGCATTGGAGAAAGGGTGGGTCATGCAGGAAGGAGCATGCAATAAAGAGCTGGGAGCTAACTACTGATGCATGTGAGATCGCCGATGCTGCCCGGGAGAGTTCAAGAAAACGTGCGGCCGCGACCGGGAGTTGTGTGCGCGCGCGAGCAAAAATAAAATTTAAAAAAAACACGCGAGTGGTGCGAGCGCGCACAGGGAGAGAGGAAAGCCAGATGGCACCTCTGCGCTGTGCAGGGCCGCGAAAGTGATCGCGATGCACTTAATGACCCGTGACGGAGGAAAGACAGATGGCGGCTGCGCGCGTGCACGCAAGCTTGAGGCCAGCAAAAGCTTCTGGTAGCACTTTCAAGAAGCCACTCACTAAATTTCTCGCAGAGCAGCGCATGCGCTGGCTCAGCGAGACCTAAAAAAGGATTAACTGAGGAGATTAAACGGAACTTAGGAAAATCAATATCAGATAGTGTGGCTCTGAATGAGTTGTGGTTCATCACAGACATACTAGCACAAAGTGGATGTAAACCAAAGACCAAATGTTTTCCTCAATTGCCACCAGGTAATAAAATCGACCTATTCCACGCGCTTGTGGTAGATGATCAAAATAATTTAAGAAGGAAGTGGCATAATGAAAAGAACAAGGGAAACCTTACATCAAAGGATTGTAATGATATTGCGGTCTTAAAAAGGAACACCTCATTGATTATTAAGCCATCAGACAAAGGGGGAAACATTATACTGATGGACCAAGCCGCATACTTGATGGAAGCAAAACCACAGCTGGACAACAAGAACCACTATATATGTCTCCCTCAAAATCCAATGAAACCAATCTAGGCGGAATACCATCTAAAACTAAAAATGTGGCATGAGAAGGATCTTTATAGACTGGGATGAATACCAATATCTCCATACAGAGCATGCAAAGATAGCCACAATATACTTCCTCCCAAAAATTCATAAAAACATCAAGACACCAACTGGCAGTCCAACTGTTAGCTCCATTGGTTCCCTCTTAGAATTAAATCATTTTTATTGACAATACGCTTAATAAAGGCAATACACAGCAAGCCGCCTACAACCCTATTGGGCTGGCTGCGATGGTGGCACAAACAAGATAAATGCAAATAACAAATCATTATGGTTGTGAGAGTAACTACAGATTACACAGCAAGCAGCCTACAACCCATCCAGGGCTGGCCACGTCATCTAGAGATCATGGGAGGCAGACATATCACATAAATTTAATTATATCGGACATCGCTGAAAGACTTGCTGGAACACCTCCAATAATCCTCCTCATATCAAAATGGCTGCCAGCCGTTGCTGGATATCATTTGAGAACTTTAAACAACAAAGAAAAAGAAAAAAAACACCAAAGAATAAAGAACGCAAATCCACAAGACTTCCCACCCCACCCCAATCCCCTCTCAGCGAGCCAGCGGCCTAAGTTATAGCGCACTCAAGGAAAGAAACCGAATCGCAGCGATCATCAGATGCCACTTACAGATTCTTCCTCCTCCTGGCCAGTCAGGATCAACCACAGTATACGCAGGTATTTTGGACAGGTCAATTCCCTGAATTCCCATGAGAGGATGGAAATGAAAGGAGCCCATACTCTAGTGTAGTCTGATTTATCCCCTAAAGTTGCCATTGACAAACGCTCCATACCCAACAAGCTCCACAGCTGGTAAAGCTACTGCTGGTGATCTGGAACTTTGTCCGTGTTCCAGTTGGACAATAGTATGTGGTGGGGTGCGTTAAGTGCCAGGGCCATCTGTCTACCCTTTATATATCGAAGCAGGAATGTTAGAGCGTTGGGTAGACCCAAGAGTGTATATGCGGGGAATCTAGGGATATTAGTGTCAAAGGCCCGATCAACCTCGTCAAAAATGCGCTCCCAGAGTCTATTGAGTTTTGGGCAGTGCAATAGCAGATGAAGTAATGAGCCCGGGCTGCCGCAGCCTCGCCAGCATAGGCCATCGCACTGGGGGTTCCATTTCTGCATTCAGGCGGGAGTGTAATAACAATAGGAAATGATTTTGAAAGAAGTCTCTGTGTGCCCCATGGTGTATGCTGTATGATGTGTTCTATAAAAAATGTCATTCCATTCCTTTTTGGACAGTGTTTGACCCAGCTCCTCCTCCCATTGTATCTAGCCTGGGGATTTACCTTTTATGTAACTGCAGTGATAGGTGAGAGTAAATTTCTGTAATGATTCTTTTATCATCTTTCTTGAGGAACAACCATTTTTCAAAGGGGGACATAGGTCTGCCTGCCTGGGGTCTTGTAGCCGTGCCAAGCAAATGTAGCATTTGCGCGTGGAGATATTGGTCCCGCTCTAGCAAGCCATAGTCTTCCTTAAGTTGGGCAAGGGAATAGGGCCATTGTGGTCAAAGAGACATCCGAGCCGTTTACACCCACTTTCCGCCCATCAGCTCCCTTAGCCATGCCAGGAGGAAAGTCCGGGTTATAGAATATGGGGGCCAGGGGAGAAGGGAACGTAGTGAGGCCAGCGGAGATTGCTACCTTATCCCAGACCCGGAATGTCGTGCAGGTGACAGGGGAGAAATATAGCCCCCAAGCTCCAGAAGACCTAGGTAGCCACACCTCTCTCCAGATGTGTCTTCCCGCCACTGTCCGATCCATAAAGACCCAATGCTTCTCTGTGAGTGGTCAATTCCACTCCACCAAAAAGCGCAACTGAGTGGCCTGGTAGTACCGAGTCACATTGGGTATCGCGAGTCCTCCGTCCCGTTTTGATTGTTGCAAAAGATGTTTCTGCAACCTTGGTTTTAATTGTCCCCCAAATGAAGCACTCAATCTCCCTCCGAAGCTTGTGAAGCAGGCCAAGGGGTGGTTTTAGCGGAAGCGTCTGAAAAATATATAGGGCTCTAGGGAGGATGTTCATCTTTACCGCGGCGAGCCTGCCAAACCATGACAATGGGAGTCACTGTCAGTGGAGCAAATCCTTGCTAATAAGGTCAAACAACTTGGAATACTTAGTTTCAGCTGTATTAGTCAAGTTACTACTGAGCACCAAGCCTAGGCACAGCAGGTCTTTCTGGGAGCGCAGAGCCCTCTCTGTATGTGTGTTGGAAGTCAGGTTCAGAATTTGAGATTTTTGCAGGTTAACCCGGAAGCCCGAAATCTGTCCAAATGTTTGGAGATCTGCTACTATAGCCGGGAAGGAGGTAACCGGGTGGGTAATGGAGAAAATGACATCATCCGTGTATAACTAATCAGATGTTGATCCGCCCCAAAATGAATACCCTTAGCCTGAGCATTATCGCAAAGTCGTTGAACAAAGGGCTCCATAAATAGGGCGTACAAGAGGGGTGAGAGAGGGCACCCCTGTCTCGTGCCTCGTCCAATATGGAAATCGGTGGATCTGACCCCATTTACTCGAACCGAAGCACAGGGCGAGCTATAGATGCTCGCAATCCAGCTTCGAAAGCACATGCCCATGCCAAAGCGTTTAAGAGTTGCAAACAGATGGGGCCAATGTACCCTGTCAAAAGCCTTCTCCGTGTCCACAGCGAAGAGCAAAGCCTCCTCGCGGGAGCGTTGGACTTTATCTATCAAATGGCAGAGGCGCTTGGTGTTATCGCCACATTGTCGACCCTGGATAAATCCCGCTTGGTCTGGATCTATAAGTCCAGGCATCAGGGAATTAAGACGCTGGGCTAAAATACTAGCAAACAGCTTAGCATCTATATTCAATAGGGAGATCGGGCGGTAAGAATTACAGAGTTTAGGGTCTTTCCCCGGTTTTGGTATGACTGTAATCACGGCTTGGAGGATCGTTTAAGTAAGTGTGCCCGTCTCGATGAAAGAATTGAACAGTCGGGTGAGTATGGGGGCTTACTCCGGACAAAAGGTCTTATAGAAGGCGGCACTAAACCCATCTGGACCGGACGCTTTAAGGGGTTTCAAACACGTGATCGCCGAGATAACTTCCTCAAGGCGGATAGGCTCATCCAGGCCAGCAGCGTCGCAAGCCGGTAGGGGGTAACCGTGGCCGCATCTAGATAGGCCTGCGGATCATTAGAGATTGAAGCATCATGTGCATACAGATCCGAGTAATAAGCCCGAAAGCTGTCTGCAATATCGGTAGCTTCGGTGGCCTCAGCTCCCGCCATGCTGCAGCTCATTTTAACCGCCTGCGCATGCTGTTTACTGCGTAGACAATGCGCTAACATGCGCCCCCTTTATTAGTACCTACGTAGTATTTATGCTTCAGACGTATTATCGCATGTTCAGCCCTATCTAAATCAAGCGCTTGAGGTAAAGCCGCTCTTTTTCAAGTTGTCTCCAGATCCGCGGGGCACCAGAGCGTTTATGAATAGCCTCCAGTTCCATTACCTTTAGCTCAAACTCCACCCTCTTATCCTTCCTCATTTTATTATCATACGCAGCCCTAGCTATAAGAGCACCCTGGGCTACTAACTTCAGCGCCTCCCACACTGAAGACAAAGCGGTGGTGCCGTCGTCATTCAGTGAGAGATACTCCTGTATGGTATTCCTAAGTGCGGTCGTTGTCGCTGGAGACAACAGCATAGTATCTCAAAGGCGCCACTGGGGAGCCCTATTGCGGGCAGGAGAGACATATAACAATAATGTTATAAGCGCGTGGTCTGAGAGCGAGCAAGCCTCAATAGTAGAGGATCAGACACGTTCCCAGGCGGAAGGAGAAGCTAGGAAATTATCCAAACGGGCATAGGTCTTGTGAGCCGCGGAGAAGTAGGTGTAGTCCCGTTCCCCAGGGTGTGAAGCTCACCACACATCACGCAATCCACATTCTTCCAACCATTCACGGCTGCCTACGGACAGGGCGCCCTTACCGCCAACCCTCTGGCCAGATCGGTCCAACTCTCCATCCATTACTACATTCAAATCTCCTCCCACCACAACAGCCGCATCAGGGGAGTGAAGTACATGAGCTAGGGCGTCCAATAAAAAGGCCTCTTGATGTTCATTGGGGGAGTGAATCGAAGCCACTGTAAAATGGAATGTATCTATTCGTAACCTAAGGGCCAGTAAGCGACCCTTGATTTCAGCCACAGGCCCCAGGACAGTACCCGGAAAATGCTTGGAAAACAGAATGGTCACCAACCCCCCTTCTTGCCCTTCCCGGAAGACCAGAATTGCTGCGGGAACCCTCTAGCATGCATTCTATGTGTATCTTTAGGGAGTAAGTGGGTCTCTTGAAGCAAACAGATCCCCCTGAGGAATGCTCTAACATAGATAATACTGCTTTTCTCTTGGTAGGGTTGTTGAGGCCTCGCGCATTCAAGCTAACTATCCTAGTCTCATCACTCATGTAAACAGAAATGATTCCGGAAAAGGCAAGGTCCTGCTAAGCAAATCTCATAGGAGGTAAAAAGGGCAGCGTAAAGTACGGGACGATCTGCTAGTATTAGGCAAAACAGAAGGGTGCTGAGGTATTGGCTCGCTGGAGGGGAACCCCAAACAACACATTAACAAACCCAACATTACAAAAAAACAAATAGATGAATTAACGAAAAAAGTTCAAAGTACTTAAAAAACAAACATTCAAAGAAAAAACACCCAAAAACAGAACTGCTTACAAACTCGAACAAAGTCTCTGGGGGAGACAGAGTCACGAAACACAACCCTGCCTTCCGACGAGAAAGTTTCCTGGTGTGGTTCATTGTGGCCAAAGAGGCATCATGAAGAGCACTCCTCCCTTGGACCCGCATAGCGTCCATCGCGTACCCCAGTGGATATCGGGATAGGCTGTTTTTGCTCATCCCACTCCCCCATGTTGCCGTTCCCTCCAGCGAGGCTTTCAAGCACTGCCTTTCTCTCCTGTGCCATAGCCTCGGGATCAGGTTTTGAGGGTTTCTTGGCTCTCCACCTCCGTCAATGTCGCTCCCACTGACCTGCTCTGTCCCCTGCCTCGTCCGTGTGCCCCACCTGGGATTCTGGTTGCTCGATCCATAGTAGATCACAGGCTGCACTGAGGAAGCGTATCTTGCAGGTCCTCCCCTCACATTCAAAAATCAGGTGAAAAGGATGGCCCCAGGCATACGAGATGTCATGGTTTCTAAGAAAGGAAGTCACTGGGCGAAACTCCCATCTCTTTTGAAGTGTGATAGCTGAAAGGTCTTGGAACAGTTGCAACGAGTGTCCCCTGAAAAGGGTCGTGTCCGTCACTTGTACAGTTCGTAGGATTAGCTCTTTCACGGGGAAGTTGTAGACGCAGGCATGTTTGAAGCTCTGGGAGGTCCCACACGGTGGGCCCGCACCAGATGGATCTCCGACTCGGATGTGTCGCCTAAGATTTGAGCAAAAAAAGCCTGGACGAATTCCTCCACGTTTCCTGCTTCCGCCGAGGAGGGTGCAATCCGAATCCTAATGCTATTTCGCCTACACCAGTTCTCTAGATCTTCAGCATGAGCTTAGAGGTCGATTTGTCTGTCTGATAGGCGTATTATTTCTTGGCACAATTGTTCCAGCTCTTCTTCCCTGGTGGTTTGGCTCGATTCTAACGTGTCGACTCTGTCGCCTAAG
Source organism: Calotriton arnoldi (assembly GCA_963921515.1). NCBI lineage: Eukaryota > Metazoa > Chordata > Amphibia > Caudata > Salamandridae > Calotriton > Calotriton arnoldi. Next base: position 1,122,311 of record CAWUFW010000465.1, read on the forward strand.
TCAGAGATTTCCCGCCGAACTCCTTGCAGGTCCTGGGCCAGGTCTCCTTTAATCTGTTGGAGGTTCTCTTTAAGCGAAGAGAATAAGGACTCCATGTAGGAGCGGGTGACGGGGGCCTCCTCCTCGTTTCCCCCCTCGGAGAGCGCAGAGCCTGCTGGGGGTCAGGGCAGTCTTGGGGTGGGAGCTTGACCAGCATGTCCTTCAGTTTGCGGTCTTTTTTTACCCTGGCTGTCGCCATCCTCTTACAGCTGGGAATGGGCTCTGCACTTGCACCAGGGGCAGTGGGGGGCTCGCTCTGTGTTCTCGGCTGTGCCAAACAGTCTTGCGTCTCCAGGGTCCATGCGCCACCAGCCAAAAGTGAATGTCTCTACTGACATGGAGCTCCGGGGAAGGCCCAGGTGCTGGGGAGGAACAGATCCAACACTGCCACAGGGTTCTCCCAGCAAGTTCCCTCCCACCAGGCCTTCCCTCCACTCCAACGCTCTGCTTTGGACAAATCTTCTGGGCTCAGGCATGACCCCCTGTTGTCCTATCGTGCCCCCTGTGCTGTGCTTCCTCCGGGGCTTTTGCTTCTTTGTTCCTCCACGCCATGGTTCAGGCCTTGCCAAACAATGTCTATTGCAAGGTAGCTTCTGCCCTCAAGGCCACCCCTGTTAGGAGGCCCGGGGAGGCACACGGGAGGTCAGCAGTCCCAGGTTCAATCGCTCCCCCCGGCCCTGAGGTTCAGCTCAACCCGCTGCACCCTCTCTCAAAAAGGGACTGGCTGGGGGGCCCCCCCACCTCTTCTTAGACCCAGAGCGATCAGCTCCACCAGTGGGCAACTGGCAGCTGTCATGGGAGGGAGCGTCCGGGCGTATTAAGACCTTCGAGGGGGCGAGGTGCTTCTACATTCCTTGTGCTGTAAAGGGGGGAAGGAGGACGCCGTCTCTTCCAGCCGCCCCAGTGTCTGCCAGGTGCACTTGGTCTGTCTTGTGTCGTGCTTATTTCAGGGGGGGCCCAGAAATATCTCACCGTGGGGGAGGGGCACCAAACGTACCCCCAGGCTGTCTCTGCCGCACTGCTGTGTCTCTCCTTCGACCGCCCCAGACGTACCTCCAGGCCTGCCACACTCCTCGACTGGCGGCGTATGGCGCAGGCTGGCCTCGCTCGGTCCAAGGCCTCCGGGACGTTCGTGTCTTCTTCGCTTTGCAGGCCAAAGAGAAAGCGAGCCAGCGGAGAGCCGTGCCAGCTGGAACAATCTGCGACCTCCAGCGCAAGTCCTAACGACTGCGCTCGACGCGAGGTCTCCTTTCCGGCCCTCCAATGCCTCCGAGGAGGTGCCGACAGAAGCAGAGGCCCAGACACTCGGGGCCCAGAATCCACCCGCAGCGTGACGCGAGATCCGCAGAGCCAACCCTCTCACCAGGTATTCAGGCCACCTTCGGTCTCAACACGGGGACGGTGAGTTCGCAACAATCTGTGAGCTGTGCAGGCCCGTTTTCAAGCCCTGGAGCACTGCTATTATAAGCTAATGTACGGGCGCAGAGCGATCGCAAGGCACATCCGCTCACTCCGCTATCTTGGCCACGCCCCCCCCCCACATTGGTTCCCTCTTAGAGAACAGTTTGAGGTATCTGGACTTATTCCTGCAACCTTATGTTACCAGCTTGCCATCCTACCTAAGGGATTCTACTGATTTAAAAAAAAAAAAAATTGGAAGGGGTTTCCTGGAAACCAAAATATATTATGACCATACTTGATGTTGTGTCAATGTACACTTCAATTAATCATGCCTGCGAGTACTTTCTGAGGGATAGACCGATTCAACATTTGGAGCACACAGAAATGATGATCAGCATGCTCAACTTTTTTCTCACCCACAATATATTTATCTTTAAAAACAAGTTCTACCTACAACAACAGGGTATGGCGATGGGCACCTCCTTTGCCTTCACCTACCCAAACTTGTTCATGAGGTGGTGGGAGAAGGAGGCAACCCGGGCCGAGGAGAACAATCAGTAAATGAAAAATGTCATGTTATGGGCATGCTTCATTGATAATTTATTCGTTCTGTGGGAAGGAGAGGAGCTAAAATTGCACAACTTCATTCGGAAATTGAATTCCAACAAATTTAATATCCAGTTAACTGCCACGTATAGTCGAACACACTGTGACTTCTTGGATATTGAGATGAATGTTTTTGATGATAGGGTAACAACTATGATGCACAAAAAAGTTACAGCCACTAATTCAATTCTGCATGCAAATAGTGGTCATCTAGCTGTGCTAAAATGGAGTATACCAGATGGACAGATGTTGAGAGCAAGGAGAATATGCTCAACGGAAGATGAATTTGGAATGGAAGTGACTAGAATGATGAAAAGATTCGCTCAACGTGGACATCCATTGACTGTTTTGAAAGATGCGACGGAGAGGGCCAGCAAAATGGGAAGGGATCTCTTATGGTACCAGCAGGATAAAGATTCTACTTGTAATGATGAGAAGGTAAAGATGCTCTTCTTGGAATATAATCTGTCCTACCTAGCATCAAAGGTATCTTACAAAAAAACTGGCATATACTGGCTAAGGAAGAACACTTAAAAGACGTCATTGTCTATGGTCCCCGAATAACCTCTAAAGAAAACAAGGTATTTGGGCGACATCCTAATACAAAGCTTCTTTGACCCAGGGAAGGAGAGGACTTGGCTATCAGAAAATATGAAGGGTTTTAGCAAATGCAACTCTTGAAAAGCTTGTCAGTATAGGTTGAACCAGAAGTCATATCAGACATTTGAGGGCCGCAATGGCATGATCCAGGACAGAATAACCTGTAATACAGATCATGTTGTGTATATGCTAAAGTTTGATTACAAAAAGCTATACGTGGGCAGCACTATTAACAAATAAAAGATCAGGATTCTCCAACATATGCGAGCCATAAAAAATGGGGACAAAAGTTATCCCATGGCCTACAATTTTAAACAACACCATGAACGATCATTGGCAGGCTTTAAGTACTGTTGAATCAAGTATATCAAAGCTCACCCACTGGGAGGAGATAGAGAGAAAGAACTGAGAAGAGAGAAATCCAAATTGATTGTGATATTGGGCATTGAGGCCCCTTTGGGCATAATACAGATGCAGAACTCCATGTACATCTGTAGCATAAAAATGGACTATAAATAATGAACATTGATATATGCTTTGACATGCACCTCTTGATTCCATCCCCCCCTTCCAGAATGCTTTTTTAATTGCAACTTGTATAATGTTCTTGGCCCACATATATTACAATCAAGCACAGTGCGCTTTACCTTGCATGTTGAATACTCATCCTTAGTGAGTGTTTATTTATAATCTTGATCAATTGTTGGTTTTATAATGACTTTGGTTCTTACATACTTCAGCTGAGCACATGGCACTTTCCTGAAAATTATGTTTACAACTCTGATTAATTGTTCCCCTTTTCTTGCTTTTTTAAATTATTTTTGCTAACTTTGATTCACCTGTATTATAATTTAGCACTTGACACTTGACTCGAACAATGAATGTTCAAAGTAAATTAGCGCCTAATTTAGGACAATTCCTCTTCCATTGCTAACTTCGATTCACCTGCATTCTAATTAGGCACTTGACACTAGACCCGAAAAATGAATGTTCCAGGCAAATAAGGGCCTAGTTTAGGATAATTTATCACCTATTATGTCTGCCCCAAACCAATTTTTGAGAGACAATCATAGAAAATATGCTAGGGGGGTCGTGCAATGGTCTGCACGTTAATGTTAATTTCTTCCTGAGCACATGTCACTTTAATTGTCATTAGTACTGTAACTACACCAAATGCTGTACCTTTGTTTATAGAGAGATATAAAATTTGCACAGATAGCATGAATTTGAATAGTGTTTACATCAAGGGGAATGTACTCTATATACCATGCAGATGTCACTTTCCAATGGGCATACATCCCTTTACAAACATAACTTGAGTACTATGATTATATCCGGAAATGCATTTGAATTTATTAAGGGGATGTGTGAAGCGGCCAATTGGGCAAGTGTAATATATATTTAGTTCCAAATTAACCTGTCTTATGCTGAATTTACGAATGTGAATTATGACATCTTAAGTGTCTTTCTAGAATGATTGTTAAAATGAATTATCCATTAATAATGAATGTTGGGGTGTCATAATAGCTTGAGGGTGCTTGAGGGTACCTGAGAGCACTGCCGCTATGCCAAAATCGTTTGCTGCAAATCTCCCTCTTCACGGCAACCTATAATCTTGAATGATGTGGGGCTTACGATCTATGATGGTATCATCAAGATGGAAAAGGGACACAAACATAGAAACAGACAAGCGAAAATGTATATTTTGAATTAAAAAATGAAGGAAAAGAAAAAAATTATTTTCTTGTAAAATGTGGGCTATAAGGTGCTTAACACTGTACACTTGCTGTGGTCAGTAGAGTTTATTGTTACAAAATATAAGCTAAAGATAATGAGATAAGATGGAGGTTGAAAAGGGTCATGATGCAGGGTGCCAAACGCTCTAGTGTTTTGTGGGCCAATGAAAACAATGCAGGCCTAAATAGATAAATGATGCCTACCATGATAGTAACATAGGCCCAGTTGAAGGCATCCAGCCGAAACGCATTGGTGCGTTAATTTCTCTTTTTGTATTTTACAATTTTTGGGTAATTGATGGAGGCTTATAATAAAGCACACAAATATTTTGCACCATCAGTTGCTGTGGATCTCTCCGTGTTTTATGCGTTGTACCACAAGAAACGACTACGGGAAAGGGCAGATGTAGATATATATATATATATATATATACATATATATATATTCACTGAAAAAACCATAGGTTTCAGGGGCGTTATAGTTAGTTGGACATTTCACTCGTACAAAACCATAGAAATTCCCCCGTTATAGTTAGTTCAGCTAACTATAACACGCGCGCCCGCAATGCACTGCTGATGACGTCACATATTACATCACTCATGACATGGTCAGTGACATTACTCATGACATCACTGATGACATCTCAAATGACATCACTGATGACATCACTGATGACATCATCCTTGTGATAGAGTGGCAGACCTCCTCTCACCCTAATATAACCTTTGATACACACACTCAAAAATACAAACTAACATTTTCAAAACAATGGACATACCAATACCAGTTACAACACACCTATTCAGTAATTCCAAGATCTACACACACATCCACTCATTCACCAACAGTCCCTATACAGTCACTCATACATGTACTCACTCATCATATGTACTCATACACCTATACATCCTGTTACACACCGCCACTCATCCATAGAGTTACTCACACAATTGGTCACACATGCAAACAAAGTATCAAACATCCATTTACTTGCATATACAGTTATACACACACTACCACACTTACTTCTACAGAAACTTACACATACTTACTCTCTTAAACAATCACTTATAGAAACACCTACTTATTTGTACAGGAACTCTTCCAATCTCTCACTCTCACATATACTCACTTATATACACCAATACTCACATATACTAGTTTAAAACATATGTAGTTACTCATAAAGACACTATTGAGACAGTCATTCACTCACTAACACACCCATACACATACTCATCCACCTATACAGTCCTGCACACATGCTGTCTTCAACACATACAAACAGTGAGTCACTCATTCATGCATCTATGCACTAAGTAATACCCCCACCGAACCATACAGACACTCAGACACTCATACTGATACTCAAAAAACCAACTAATAACCCATATAGACACTCATGTAGCTACTCACCAACCCATGCAGCCACTTATACACAAAGTGAGAGACTGATACAGATATTTTCATATTTAAACATTACTCACTAACCCATGTATTCACTAAGATGCACTTAGTCAGTTATACAATCAATTTTACAAAAAAATCATCCATTTAGACACTTATATACCCATTTATTCTTCCATCGACCTTGAGATATACATATATAAAACATATTTAATTTTCAGAAAAACACATTCACTGGATGATGTCATCAGTGATGTCATCAGTGATGTCATGAGTGATGTCACTGACCCTGTCATGAGTGATGTAATATGTGACGTCATCAGCAGTGCATTGCGGGCGCGCGAGTTATAGTTAGCTGAACTAACTATAACGGGGGAATTTCTATGGTTTTGTATGAGTGAAATGTCCAACTAACTATAACCCCCCTGAAACCTATGTTTTTTTCAGTGAATTTCTAAGGTTTTTTAAATGCTAATTTCTAACTATAATGTGCCTGAAACCTATGGTTTTTTCAGTGAATTTCTAAGGTTTTTTAAATGCTAATTTCTAACTATAACGTGCCTGAAACCTATGGTTTTTTCAGTGAATATATATATATTTATTATACTATGTATACATGTAAAAATGTCTCGGTCCCCTGTTTGCCTCGGTGGCACGGAAAAAATGGGTGGAACTGACGTCAGCACGCCGACGAGGTCCTCTTATGGCTCCGATGATGTCATACGGTGTCGCGAGCGGAGCCGTGCTCGTTGACGTGGGAGAGCTAGGGAAAGAATTTCCGTGGAATGCTGGTGCAGGGGATATTCACCTAAGTGTTCTGGCTAGTCCTTTGGGAGCAACTGTTTATGTTGCCACTCCAGAAACCGAAACCAGTGATCCGAGGGCAGAGGCCCTGCAGATGGCACACGAGGTGGGGTGCCCAGTCGTGTGCACCGGCGGGGCAGCGAAGTGACAAGCACCACAACCCACAAAAAAGGTAACAAGGGCACTGAATAACACAGGATCTTCTCTTTGTATCTGGCAGGAACAACGAAGTTAAAATGCCCTAGTACCAAAATGTAGAATTAGTGCTACAACGGTCTTCAAGAGGACCTGCGATGCCGCTTCTGCCTCCCGTACCCTGGAGGCGGCACATGGGTCACGCGGTACGGTCATACTGCGGTGGGATGCACACTCGTTGACCTCTCATGGCACTGCTCCACACTTCAGGGAGGACGCTTTCCATTAGCTATGTTTTCTGATGACATGTTGCGCCGGCCCCGTCCAACAACAGAACTCCTTTAGATCCAAACAGACTCTTCCACTCTCTCACCGGAAGTTAAACCAGCCACGCGGACACTTTCACAATACAACAGCCGGGAATGCACTTTTCGGTAAAAAAAACACATTCCTTCCTCCTAATTAATCAAATAAACGTCTCACTGAAGAACAGGGGCCAGCTTCGATCGGTAAACAGCCGTTACAACGACTTTTTACTTTGCGATACCATTACAACGCATGCATTACCACGCATGCGTTGTACATCACGAAGTCATTACTACGCATTTTTAGAACGCATGGTCATTTACCACGCATGCCTTTACAACGAATTTTGTTGTAAAGGTATGTATGGTAAATGACCATGCGTTCTAAAAAACATGTAGACGATCCATGTCGTTGTAAGGAAACAGAGGCTGTTCTGTTTCCTCACAACGACCTGCACCGCCCCTCAGAGATGACGTGAAGCAGGAACCACGAGGAGAGAGGAACCATGATGAGTGAGAGGTAAGGGGGATTGGGCATGGGGTGGGGGTTTCTTTTCTAGGGTTTAGGGTAGTGCAGTGGTGTTTGGGTGGTGTAGGGGGTCGTGCTGGGGGTAGTGTTTTAGGGTTTAGGGTAGTGCAGTGGTGTTTGGGTAGTGTAGGGGGTCGTGCTGGGGATAGTGTTTTAGGGTTTAGGGTAGTGCAGTAGTGTAGGGGGTCGTGCTGGTGGTAGTGTTTTAGGGTTTAGGGTAGTGCAGTGGTGTATGGGTAGTGTAGGGGTCATGCTGGGGTAGTGTTTTAGGGTTTAGGGTAGTGCAGTGGTGTTTGAGTAGTGTAGGGGGTCATGCTGGTGGTAGTGTTTTAGGGTTTAGGGTAGTGCAGTGGTGTTTGTGTAGTGTAGGGGGTCATGCTGGGGGTAGTGTTTTAGGGTTTATGTTAGTGCAGTGGTGTTTGGGTAGTGTAGGCGGTAGTGCTGGGGTAGTGTTTTAGGGTTTAGGGCAGTGCAGTGGTGTTTGTGTAGTGAAGGGGGTCATGCTGGTGGTAGTGTTTTAGGGTTTAGGGTAGTGCAGTTATGTTTGGGTAGTGTAGGCTGTCGTGCTGGGGGTAGTGTTTTAGCACTTATTTTTTTTTCTACAGCACTAACCATAATTTCTATGGCAAAATGAACCCCCTCATTTTGTTCCTTTTTAAATTAAATGTTTTAAGTGTTACCAGTTTATTCCAATCAAGATGGCTTCAGGTGTGCCATACTATTGTCATAAGTAAGACTGTTAGCGCTCTAGTTGTTCTTTAGAACACTCTGGGAAGCTGCAGTAGAACACAAAGGCATCAACTGACAGGCTGCTCCTGTTGAAATATAACAGGAAGATATTTGAGATCTCACTTAAAACATGTCCTAATTTTTCTTTCTACAGCACTAACCATAATTTCTATGACAAAATGAACCCCCTCATTTTGTTCCTTTTTAAATTAAATGTTTTAAGTGTTACCAGTTTATTCCAATCAGGTGTGCGATAATTTTGTCATAAGTAAGGCTTTTAGCACTCTAGTTGTTCTTTAGAACACTCTGGGAAGCTGCAGTAGAACACAAAGGCATCAACTGACAGGCTGCTCCTGTTGAAATATAACAGGAAGATATTTGAGATCACACTTGAAACATGTCCTAATTTTTCTTTCTACAGCACTAACCATAATTTCTATGACAAAATGAACCCCATCATTTTGTTCCTTTTTAAATTAAATGTTTTAAGTGTTACCAGTTTATTCCAATCAAGATGGCTTCAGGTGTGCCATACTTTTGTCATAAGTAAGGCTGTTAGCACTCTAGTTGTTCTTTAGAACACTCTGGGAAGCTGCAGTAGAACACAAAGGCATCAACTGACAGGCTGCTCCTGTTGAAATATAACAGGACGATATTTGAGATCACACTTGAAACATGTCCTAATTTTTCTTTCTACAGCACTAACCATAATTTCTATGACAAAATGAACCCCATCATTTTGTTCCTTTTTAAATTAAATGTTTTAAGTGTTACCAGTTTATTCCAATCAAGATGGCTTCAGGTGTGCCATACTTTTGTCATAAGTAAGGCTGTTAGCACTCTAGTTGTTCTTTAGAACACTCTGGGAAGCTGCAGTAGAACACAAAGGAATCAACTGACAGTCTCTGCCCCTGTTGGATGTACATGTTTTACTGAGAATGTCAGACTTCATTCTCACATGACTGAGAAAGATAATGTGAATTTACAGAAAATATGCTCTCATTTTAGCTTCTGGAGCACCTTCCAAAACTGTATGGGACAAGCATGTGAAAATAGTTTTCTCTCAAACATGATTCATGATATCCCAGCAGAAGGTTTTTCACAGGGTAAAATCACCTTAGAACACACCACAATTCCTGAAATTAGTATGGTACCATCAACAAATGAATTCTAATGTAACTAAAGTCTGTTATCACCCTTTATAGTTCTCCTTTTGGTAACCCTCAAAATCTTCGATTCACTACAATGCATTTCAATGGGGTACTATCATTTATATTGGTCCCAAGATGGCTGCCAGCAATTCCAGGATGAAGTGCTGACAGCCAATCAGATCTTACGATGACATGTGTGGTTAGGCTCCGCCCAGATATATATGTGTTTTATTTTTCAAATTTCTCAGGAACTACTGAACGGATTTACACCATTTAAGCAAAAGGCACAACCCTGAACCAAGGGCTACCTTTTTGGCAAATTTGGTGTAATTCCGTTCAGCAGTTCGGGCTGTAGCTGCGACTAAAGGTTCCTATGGAAAATTGCATGGGGAAAACACGTTTTGGGACCCCACCTTTTTTCTCGGCCCCCGCTTGCCGAATCACCCCGAGACTTTCAGGATAGGAGCGGACCGGAGCGCCCCAACAAGTTGAAAAATTTCGCGAAGATTCGTCAATTGGCGCCAAAGTTATTTCAAATAGAATGGTGCGGATTTCCTATGGAAAATAGGTCCTAACTATAACTATCTACTGGCGACCGCCAGTAGATAATATATATATATATATATATATATATATATATATATATATATATATATATATATATATACACTACACACACACACACACACACACACACACACACACACACACACACACACACACACACACACACACACACACACACACACACAACCACAATCCCGATTGGACTCCACTTTAGTTGGGTACGGACCACAAAGTGCTTGGTGATAAGGTAGTGCTTTATTGCAAAATCCAAAGCATCATATATATATATCAAGAGCACTCCGCCCTTCCCTTGGCTGTTACTTCAGGAACTGGAGCACGGACCACAGTTTAGTGCCGATTCAAAATTTTATTTTGCTCGTTCAAACAACAGCAGCCAAGGCGCGTTTCAACCCCGGAGGGTCTTGATCACATGACGCGCATCCCGGTTGGTGGTTTGCTTATATACCATTTTTTTGGGTTTTTCTTTTTTAAAGTGACATGTGCCATCCCATCGTAAGGTAATCATAGACATAAACAACAGATTCCTGGTCTGAATGGATCTCGGTTACTGGTTTACAATTAAATTCAGGTACAAATACCGGACCAGTACATTAGAAAATAAACCTTAAAACCATAAATCCTTAAAACCATAAAACCACAAAGATACTGTTGAATATAAAAAGCAATAAAAACCTTTTATATAATTTTCAAGATTTAATTGCTAATGCTGCCTGACAACAACATCCAGGTTTGAATACCATAACTTTACTTTACATGATTGTCAATGGCATTGGCAGATCTAAAGTGCTAGTGCATGTAACAGTACTGATAATGTAAACATCCAACTTAAAAACCTTACGACTGTAGAAAACATGTGCCAATGCAAATTAGATTACAGATAGTGCTATGTGCAAGTTACACCTCAAGTGCACAAATGCTAAAACCTATCTAAAACAGTGTAAAAATTTAAAACAAGTGGGGCTTCCGGCGGTTTCTGTTTAAACTCCCTGATTTCATAATAGGTGTCTAATGATGTGTTACTCTCTTCTGCTTATACATTTCCTGACCCTAAATGTCGGTCTATAGGCATGTATACAATTCCTCCGTGGCATTGAGGCCCCCCGGAATATATATATATATATATATATACACACAGGCATACACATATATATATATATTAACTGAAAAAACCACAGGTTTCAGGGACGTTATAGTTAGTCGGAGATTTCACACATACAAAATCAGAGAAATTGGGTTGTTATAGTTAGCTGAGCTAACTATAACTCGTGCCCCCGCAATGCACTGCTGATGACGACACATATTACATCACTTATGGCATGGTCAGTGACATCACTGATGACATCTCAAATGACATCACTGATGACATCATCCAGTGACTGAGTGTTTCTAAAAAGTTTAAGAATGATATATATATATATATATATTCACTGAAAAAACCATAGGTTTTAGGGACAGTTATAGTTAGTTGGACATTTCACTCGTACAAAACCCGTGAAATTCCCCCGTTATAGTTAGTTCAGCTAACTATAACTCGCGCCCCCGCAATGCACTGCTGATGACGTCACATATTACATCACTCATGACATGGTCAGTGACATCACTGATGACATCACTGATGACATCATGCAGTGACATCATGCAGTGACTGTGTTTCTGTAAAGTTTAAATATTTTTAATATATATAGGAAAAGACGTATTGAAGAATGAGTGGGTGTATACGTGTCTGTATGGATGATTTAGTAGGTGCGTGACTGACTCTATAAGTGAGTGATTTAACGTATCTTACTGAATGCATGGGTTAGTGACTAAACTGGGTGAATGTCTGTATCCGTCTGTCTGTTGCTGTGTAAGTGGCTGCATGTGTTTGTGAATAGCTACATGAGTGTCTATATGAGTTATTGAATGGTTGTCTGAGTATCTGTATGGGTGCCTGAGTGTTTGTGTGGGAGGGGTGTGTTCGACTCTGTGCATAGATGTGTGAGTGGGTGATTCACTGGGTGGATGGTTTCAAGAGTGCATCTGTGATAGACTGTATGGGTGGGTAAGTGTGTGTAAGAGTGTGTTAGTGAGTGAATGTATGTCCCAGTGGTACATGTGTGACTAACTACATATGTGAAAGGCAGTATATATGTGTGTTGGAGTATATAAATAGCTATAAGCAAGAGTGAGTGATTGTGATAGTGGCTGTATGGATGAGTGTGTGCTTGTATCAGTGATTGTATAAGAGCGTAACAATGTGCTAGTATTTGTATGATTAAGTGAGCTGGTGTGAGTATAACTGTATAGGTGAGTAAATGGCAGTGTGTTTAATTATTTGCATGACTGACTAGGTGTGTGAGTACCTCTATGGATGAGTGGCGGTGTTTGAGTGTCTATATAGGAGTAAGAGTGCATATGATAGTCCTGTACTGAGTGACCATAAGTATGAGTGACTGTATGGGTGAGTGAGTGGATGTGTGTGTGTAGACCTAAGAATCAGTGAGTGGGTATGTAGTTATTGGTGTTGGAGTGTCTATGGTTTTGCGAATGGCAGTCTGTAATTTAGAGTGGGTGTATCAAAGGTTATATTAGGGTGTGAGGAGGTGCATCAGATTATCACGTGGATGATGTCATCAGTGATGTCATCAGTGATGTCATTTGAGATGTCATCAGTGATGTCATCAGTGATGTCACTGACCATGTCATGAGTGATGTAATATGTGACGTCATCAGCAGTGCATTGCGGGGCGCGAGTTATAGTTAGCTGAACTAACTATAACGGGGGAATTTCACGGGTTTTGTACGAGTGAAATGTCCAACTAACTATAACTGTCCCTAAAACCTATGGTTTTTTCAGTGAATTTCAAAGGTTTTTTAAATGCTAATTTCTAACTATAACGTGCCTGAAACCTATGGTTTTTTCAGTGAATTTCAAAGGTTTTTTAAATGCTAATTTCTAACTATAACGCCCCTAAAACCTATGGTTTTTTCAGTGAATTTCAAAGGTTTTGTAAATGACAATTTTTAAATGTATTAATTGTTATATTAATTTTTTTGATACTGATTTACTACATTTTTTAAAACTATTTATTTTTAGATATTTTATTTATTAAATTACATTGAAATTACATTATACATTACATTACAAAAAATACTTTCTCAGAATGAATTACTTTAGTTTAAATACTTTGCAAATAGGCAATAGAGTTTTAAGTACAGTAGTTACAGTTGTTGCAATGGGCAACACAATTTCAAACACAATGCAACATTGAGCTCAATGTGAATTTCTAGTTAAATGCAATTAGTTACTTTATGGATTACTTTTCTAACCACAGGACTGGATCCTAGATTCAGTCCTGGGACATCTCCTGTAAACAGTTGAGTAAAAGCGTTTTGGTTACAGTAGTGATTTTTAAGGAATATTATTGTATTTTAAAAGTTGACACTTAGAAACTTTTTCACATAGAATCACCAATGTTATCCTATGGGAGGAAATTCACTTAGCAGGTAAGTAGTGTTATCGTTACTTTTTCTTACTCAGTGTTGGATCCTGGATCCAGCACTGGTGCATCTCCTGTAAACAGTTGAAAGAATGCGTTTAAGTCATACAGGCGATTTTTAAGGAATTTTTGTAGTTTGTGAAAATCGACACTTTGAAACTTTTCTGCTGAAAACCAGACAATGGATTCCTATGGAAGGAAATATAAGTTACTGGTAAGTACGGTTCGAATTACTTTTCAGGATCAGTGCTGGGCTAAAAGATGCAGCACTGGGTTCTCTCCTGATAACAGGTGAGTAAATCGGAATTCGTAGTTCGGTTGATTTTAGAGGAATATTATAAAGTTCCAAAACTGCACACTTAGAAGAATTTCCAAGTGAAACCAGTCAATGTTAGCCTATGGAAGGAAATTCAAGTTGCTGGTAAGTACGGTTAAAATTACTTTTCAGGATCAGTACTGGGCTGAAAGATGCAGCACTGAGGTCTCTCCTGATAACAGGTGAGTAATTCGGAATCCGTATTTCGGCTGATTTTAGAGGAATATTATAAAGTTCCAAAACTGCACACTTAGAAGAATTTCCAAGTGAAACCAGTCAATGTTAGCCTATGGAAGGAAATTCAAGTTACTGGTAAGTACGGTTAGAATTACTTTTCAGGATCAGTACTGGGCTGAAAGATGCAGCACTGAGGTCTCTCCTGATAACAGGTGAGTAAATCGGAATTCGTATTTCGGTTGATTTTAGAGGAATATTTGTATGTTTCAAAAATCGACACAAACTTTTTCAGCAAAAAGCAGGCAATGATATCCTAAGGAAGGAAATTCAAGTTACTGGTAAGTACGGTTAAAATTACTTTTCAGGATCAGTACTGGGCTGAAAGATGCAGCACTGAGGTCTCTCCTGATAACAGGTGAGTAAATCGGAATTCGTATTTCGGCTGATTTTAGAGGAATATTATAAAGTTCCAAAACTCCACACTTAGAAGAATTTCCAAGTGAAACCAGTCAATGTTAGCCTATGGAAGGAAATTCAAGTTACTGGTAAGTACGGTTAGAATTACTTTTCAGGATCAGTACTGGGCTGAAAGATGCAGCACTGAGGTCTCTCCTGATAACAGGTGAGTAAATCGGAATTCGTAGTTCGGCTGATTTTAGAGGAATATTTGCACAATGGTGAAGGAAGGGGTGGGGCCTGAGGTGACATGTCTGCAAACACGCACTGTGGCGCATTTTAAGTTGGAGAATTAATTCCTCCTCAATCCCGAGGGTCCCTAGGGGCCAACTGGCCCACCAGATACCTCCAGTATGCGCCAGAGAGCTGCGTTGCAGAGAGGTGTTCAGAGGCCACGCCCCTTTTTACAACACTCTGCAACGCAGCTCCGTGGCGCTTACTGGAGGTACCTGGTGGGCTAGTTGGCCCCCAGGGACCCTTAGGATTGAAGGGGATTTAATTCCCCATCTTAAAACGCACCATGGGGCCTGTTTGCACACATGTCACCTGAAGCCCCGCCCCCTCCCTTCACCACTGTGCAAACGCGCACTGTGGCGCGTTTTAAGTTGGGGGATTAAGTCCCCTCGAATCCTGAGAGTCCCTGGGGTCCAACTATCCCACCAGGTACCTTCAGTAAGCGCCACAGAGCTGCGTTGCAGAGAGGTGTAAAAAGGGGCGTGGCCTCTGTACACCTCTCTGCAATGCAGCCCCCTGGCGCATACTGGAGGTTCCTGGTGGGCTAGTTGGCCCCCAGGGACCCCCAGTATTCAAGGGGAATTCGTTCCCCCTCTGCAAACGCGCCAGGGGGCGCGTTTGCAGAGTGGTAAAGGAAGGGGGCGGGGCCTGCGGCACGATAGTTTTTTGTTGTTGTTTTTTTTCCTCGAAGGGGGGCTGTGTGGCCCCCCTTCCTTTTTCCTTTTTTGGGCCCTGGGGACCCCATCCCCCAGGGCCTTACCCCTTTTTTTCTTTTTTTAAAAACGGGAAGGGGGCCGTGTGGCCCCCCTCCCATGGCCGATTCCGGCCCCGGGGACCCCATCCTCCGGGGCATGGCCACTCTTTTTATTATTTTTTTAAGGAGGGGGGCTGCGTGGCCCCCCTCCTCAGGCCTCCTTTTGCCCCGGGGACCCCATCCCCCGGGGCTGGCCTTTATTTTTCTTTTTATTATTTTTTTTTTGGTGGGAGGGGGGCCGCGTGGCCCCCCTCCCGGGCCACTACTTGCCCCAGGGACCCCATCCCTCGGGGCTGGCCCTCTCCGTTGGGGACAGTGGGGGGGTCCCCAATCCCCCCACCGTCCCGGCATTGCTTTTCCACATGGGGAGCTGCTGACATGCAGCTCCCCATGTGAAAAAGCAATCTGCTTTGCTTCATTGAAGCGAGAGCAGGTTTCCTGCTCTCCCTTCAATGAAGCAAAGCAGTTTGCAATGGCAGGACGGGAGCCGCGAGGCTCCCGTCCTGCCATTACAAACTACAGTGTCCCGGGGGTAGGCACCCCGGGACACTGCAGGAGCCGGCCCTGGGGGGTGGCGGTCCCCAGGGCCACCACAGGCTCCAGGAGGGGGGCCGCGCGGCCCCCCTCCCATGTCTTTAAAGCCCCGGGGAGGTGGTGATCCCCGGGGCTCGGGGGTCCGTTACGGACCCCCGCATTTACATTATTAGTGCCCCGGGGAGGTGGCGGTCCCCGGGGCGTGTGGGGGGGCTCGAGCCCCCCCACACAGGAACTGGTTTTTTTTTTAAAAAAAGAAGCCCCGGGGAGGTGGTGGTCCCCGGGGCTGCGGGAGGGCCGAGTGCCCTCCCGCAACATTTTTATTAGAAAGCCCCGGGGGGTGGTGGTCCCCGGGGCTTGGGGGGCCTTAGAGGCCCCCCCATTAACTATAAACCCACCCCCCGCATGCCCCCGGGACTTGGGCCACCCGGGGGCAAAATAACATCGAAGCGCGGGAGTCCGCACTTGGTTTTTTTTTTTTTACGGCGGGATTCGCGCACCCTGAGCGCATCCCGCCGATTTTTTTTTTTTTAAATGCTTTTTTCTGCCCAGGGGGTCCTTGTGGGACCCCCTGAGCAGACCTAGGGGGTCAGGGTGTTTCTACCCTGCCCCCTTTGTGCGTTTTGCGCACTTGTTTCTTCTGGGTTTTTTTTCTAATCGGCAGGATCCGCGCACCCTGAGCGCATCCTGCCGATTTAAAAAAAAAAAAAAAATGCTTTTTTCTGCCCAGGGGGTCCTTGTGGGACCCCCTGAGCAGACCTAGGGGATCAGGGTGTTTCTACCCTGCCCCCTTTTTGCGCTTTGCGCACTTGTTTCTCGAGGGACAAAATGGCTGCCAACACTTCCTGATTTGGAGTGTTGACAGCCACTTGACAGCCAATTAGCATGCAGCTCGTGGTCGGGAGGGTACGCGGACCCTACTCGGCCATAGATATATATGTGACTTAACTTTTGATTTTCTCAGGAACTACTGAACGGATTTACACCATTTAACAAAAAGGGTTCTTTCTAAACCAAGAACTACCTCTTTGCCAAATTTGGTGTAATTCCGTTCAGCAGTTCGGGCTGTAGCCGTGTCTAAAGTTTCCTATGGGAAAATGAATGGGGAAAACACGTTTTGGGACCCCCCTTTTTTCTCGGCCCCCGCTTGACGAATCACCCTGAGACTTTCAGGGTAGGAGCGGACCGGAGCGGGCCATAAAGTTTGAAAAATTCGCGAAGATTCGTCAACCGACGCAAGAGTTATTTCAAATAGAATGTCGCGGATTTCCTATGGAAAATAGGTCCTAACTATAACTATCTACTGGCAACCGCCAGTAGATATTATATATATATATATATATATATATATATATATATATATATATATATATATATATATATATATATATATATATATATATATATTATGCCAAAGATTGTTTATTGTGTCCAGCATGTGCAAAGTGGGATAAGAAAATGTTTATGCATTATTCAAGCCCATTCAGGGTAGTATGTTTTTGACTGACTACACCAGTGTTACACTTTACTAAATAACCTGTTTAGTAATGGCCTGGAGCAAGTCGAAGTGTCCTTTGTTTATGTTAATCAGTACTGGTATACTTAAACCTGTCTCAAGCCGGCGCCGGCCACTATTGACAAAGGCGGCAGCCAAAACGCGTCTGGTCGTGTAACCAAGAACCCAATAAAATCTGGGAGATAACGTTCCTGCGAGTGCTGGTGCATTTATGTTTGTGCCGTGAGCTGAGGATTGTGTGGATCCGCGCGGTGTCCGTCACCGCGCAACGAAGCACCCGATCGCGAGTGTAAGGGAAGAAAGACGGAGAGTGAGCGTGGTGTTAATTTCCTTTCATTGCCGAGAAAGCAAGTCAAGTGCAACATTGTATCATCGGAGTCCGAAAAAGCTGCATCGGGAACGGTGTAGCGGGGCGCTTCACAGAGCAAGTTGAATGCGTAATGAGGAGTCGGTGAAATTGACAGAAGTCGACGCTCGGCTGAGCGTTCGAGCAGAGAAGCAACTCGGCAGATCGAAGGAACGTTCGTTACACGTGTAAGGAGCAACACGCTCAAGTAGCATGTTTGATGAGGGGGCACGGCGTGAGGCAGCTACGGAAATTTTCAAGAAAAAAGAATCACAGAGAAACGGAGGGCACAGCGGGAGCAGCCGCGCCCCAGCTACCGGCACTAATCTACTAAAAGACCATTTCTCTCGTTTAGAAAAACTTTACGAACGCGAGACTCGCAAATGGTGGGAGGCAACCTCCCTCCAAAACTATATTGAGGTTGAGAGGGTACCGCGGGACTAAGAATATATACGGTCCCCGCATATGAGAATCCGAACCCGTTATTGCTCGAGGAGTGGGCGGAGCATACGGCGGCATCATCTAAGGGAATGCTAGTTATTCTCATTAAATTTGCATGGTGCGATAGGGAACAAGCACTACGCGATATTGAGGAATTGGAGAAGCAGATTGCCAAAGACAGTGACAAGAACAAGCAGGATGAATTACGCGAGGCCATGAAAAAACGCCTCAAAGCGTATGAACAAAAAATAAAACAGCGGAAACAGGACAAGTTCGAAAGAGACGAGAGGGATTACCTACAGGGCCGCATTTTAACATTTGCGAAGAGGTACGATCAACCAAGGAAGCAGCTTCTAAGCAATAAGAGTAAGACTGCAGTGGAACATAGAGAAACCTCTGAGTCAGAGGTCACTGATATTATAAGACGAAAGAGAAGGTGGAGCTTCCGGATCTGCGCAAGCTGCAGCCCCCGTATCAGCCCCTTTTTTGGAGGAGTTTCAAGTCATCAGGGAGACATGGGGCAAAGGGGGGAGAGGAAAGCCACCGGAGAAACCACAACAAAGAAAAAAGAAAGCAAACGTCGGACGAGGAGAGGCGGGTGGCGTAAGCGCCAGCAGCGCCTCTCCAAGAGTGACTCGGAGCAAGAAACAGTGGAGCAAAAGATGAATGTAGAAATGCTCACGGTTGTAAACCTAACATCAAGGAAACTGAAGAAGGCAGAAGAAGAGGTGTTACAACTGGGTTTGAGCTTCTGCCCAACGAAAGCATCTGAATACACACAGACTAAAATCGACCTATTTAAGTTTTGTAGGAAAATGAAATTGCTGAAATATTTCAAAGGCAAGGAACGTCTTGCTCCAACTCGAGTCAGCAATGACGTAAGCAGAAGTGACAACCTTACAGCTGGCGATGTTGAGACTCTAGCAGTATTGGAGGATCTGGCAGAAGAAGGGAATCCCACATCACTGATTCCATCATCGGTGTTCAACGTGAACTGGACAGGGGCTACACAGATCAATCCTGGTAGCCCATTTAAGCCTAAGTCGAGGTTTTGTCCTTTAATGCCAGCTGACTCCATAGACGTCTTCACGGATATAGTGACCAAGGATCTTCTAAAACTTCGCAATTCAAGTAACAAAAAGAAAGGCGGAGGTAACATCACGGAACTGCAGAGAAAAGCAATTGCAGATTTGAAAGAGGACAAGACTATTGTTTGCAAGCCGTCCGACAAGGGCGGGAATGTAGTCCTGATGACAAATGACTACTAAATAAAAGAGGCCCTAGTGCAGCTGAATGATGTGACAAGTTACACAAGAGTGACAAGGAAAGCATTTGAGGAAAGTATCAATGCCTACCGTGCACTCCTGAATAAGTGGTATTATAGAGGGATGCTGAGTAAGGAGGAGTTTGCCTTTTTGGAATGCAAACATCCCCGCATACCGACTTTTTACCATCTTCCGAAGCTGCACAAACACGCGACCTGTCCACCAGGTCGCCCAATCGGGTCGTCCCTAGGGAGCCTGACGGAGCATATGTCAAGGTTCGTGGACTATTTCCTTTTTGATTTTGTTAAAGAACTGGTTGCATACATAAGAGACACTAAAGACTTTTTGACAAGAATTGAGAGTTTGTTTTGGGATGAGGACTTGGTAATGATAACACTTGACATTTCAAGCCTCTATACGAGCATTGATCATCTTCAGGGAATAGAGGCTGTGAGATGGTTTTTAGGAACTAAATCAATGAATCTAGCTGAGCATAACAAAATGATATTGGAATTTGTGGAATTTTGCCTAGGGAATAATATCTTTCTTTTCCAGGACCAACTATTCAAGCAGATACTTGGCACTGCAATGGGCACCTGCTTCGCCCCCAGCTACGCGAATCTTTTCGTGGGCTGGTGGGAGAAGCAGGTGGCCTGGGCAGAGGGGAACGCAGACTGGACCCGTAGGGTTCTAAGCTGGAACAAGTAGATAGACAATTTATTTATCATCTATAGAGGCACAGAGCAATCAGCTAAAGAATACATTGATGTTCTCAACATGAATAACCTCAACCTCAAGTTTACAGGTGAAGTTAGCACGGAGGTGGTTAACTTTTTGGACCTGAAGGTTTTTCCTGCGGACGGAAGATTGTGCACGGCATTGCTCAGGAAACCGACCGCAGGGAATTCCATGCTGCATGCGAGCAGTTGCCATCCTGGGAAAACAATAACTAGCATCCCATATGGCGAATTATTAAGAATAAAAAGGAACTGCAAGCGCCCCTGTGATTTTCAGGCAGCAGCTAAGGACAGTATGAATAGGTTTGAGGCCCAAGGTTACCGCAAAGAGACTCTAGAGGAGGCCAAGTCCAAAGCAGAAAGGAAACCCAGAAAGGACTTGATAGCTGGCTGCGCATCTAGTGCACAGAAAGTAAAAGAAAAAGATGCCAAAGCTAATAGTCTGAGGATGATCACAGACTACTCTGGTGATGCCTCGGATATTAGAAGAATTTTTGCCAAAAATTGGCATATCCTGAGGTCAGACCCAGTAATAGGGAAGGACTTGCCGAAAGCGCCCCTATTGACTTTTAGGAGAGCAAGATCCCTACGCAGCAGCTTAGTCCAGAGTCACTGTGGGAATGAGAGTAGAGTACCACCGTTTGGGAAATTGGCGGGGTTTTACCCATGTCTCAAGTGTAGGGCATGCAGAAACAGCAAAAAAGTGCTGGAGTATGCGGTGCCGGGAATGAGGGAACCCAGGAAAATCAAAAGTCTGATGAACTGTAACACTAGCCACACGGTGTACTGTTTGGTATGTCCGTGTGGCTTACGTTACATTGGAAGTACGATCCATCCCACAAAGATAAGAATTTTGGAACACCTCAGGGCCATACAGAACAGGGACCCCACTTACCCAGTGGCGAGGCATTTTGAGGTATTTCATCAGAGCAACAGAGATCTTTTAAGCTTTTTTTGTATGTACCAAGTGCCCATGAATGTGAGAGGGGGCAACAGGCAACTGCAATTACGTAGATTAGAATCACGATATATCATTGACAACCAAACAAAGAGACCAGGAGGTCTCAATAGTGGTGAAGAAATGGCTGTGCATCTGTAATGTTCTCTGGAAAACTGTGAATCTGGGAGAATCAATTGTACTGTTATGATGAAGTAACTGAGATTTTATCAGGATGCTCAGGCACGGTGGTCTGTCATGCATCTTCCACATTAGGTGGAATGAATTACATGAAGGTCAAATAATAAGCCAATCCAGGGCAATATTGTTTATTGTTTATTGTGTCCAGCATGTGCAAAGTGGGATAAGAAAATGTTTATGCATTATTCAAGCCCATTCAGGGTAGTATGTTTTTGACTGACTACACCAGTGTTACACTTTACTAAATAACCTGTTTAGTAATGGCCGACACCTTTGACTGGAGCAAGTCGAGGTGTCCTTTGTTTATGTTAATCAGTACTGGTATACTTAAACCTGTCTCAAGCCGGCGCCGGCCACTATTGACAAAGGCGGCAGCCGAAACGCGTCTGGTCGTGTAACCAAGAACCCAATAAAATCTGAGAGATAACGTTCCTGCGAGTGCTGGTGCATTTATGTTTGTGCCGTGAGCTGAGGATTGTGTGGATCCGCGCGGTGTCCGTCACCGCGCAACGAAACACCCGATCGCGAGTGTAAGGGAAGAAAGACAGAGAGTGAGCGTGATATATATATATATATAATATGCCAACGTGTATTGAAGAATGAGTGGGTGTATGAGTGTCTGAATGGATAATTTAGTGGGCGCGTGGCTGACTGTATAAGTGAGTGAATAAATATGTCTTAGTGAATGCATGGGTGAATGACTAATCTGTGTGAATGTCTGTATCAGTTGGTGTGTAAGTGGCTGCATGGGTTGGTGAGTAGCTACATGAGTGTCTATATGGGTTAATGATTGGTTGTCTGAGTACCTGTATGGGTGCCTGAGTGTCTATGTGGGTGGCTGGGGGTGGGTATGACTCCCTGCATGGACGTGTGAGTGGGTGATTCACTGGGTGTATGGGTTCATGAGTGCTTCTGCGAGAGGCTGTATGGGTGAGTGAGTGTGTGTATGGCTTTGTTAGTGAATGTATGGATGTCTCAGTGGTATATGGGTGAGTAACTGCATATGTGAAAGGCAGTATATGTGAGTGTTGGAGTATATAAGTGACTATGTGTGAGTGAGTGAGTGTGAGAGTGGCTATATGGGTGAGTGTGGTTTTTTCAGTGATTGTAGAAGAGAGTCAGTATGTGTTACCATCTGTATAAATAGGTGAGGTGGTGTGTTTAACTGTATAGGTGACTAAATGGCAGTGTGATTTGTTCTTTGGGTGACTGACTAGGTATATGAGAAAGTCTATGGGTGAGTGGCGGTGTGTGAGAGTCTGTATGGGTGTATGTGTGCATATATCAGTAGCTGTATTGATGAGTGACTGCGTGTATGAGTGAATGTATGGGTGAGTGAGTGCATGTGTGTGTAGACATATGAATTAGTGAGTGGGTATGTACTAACTGGTATTGGTGAGTCTGTTTCAAAAAAGGTAGTCTGTAGTTTAGAATGGGTGTATGATAGGTGATATTAGGGTGTGGGGAGGTGCATCAGATATTAAGTGGATGATGTCATTTGAGATGTCATCAGTGATGTCATTTGAGATGTCATCAGTGATGTCACTGACCACGTCATGAGTGATGTAATATGTGACGTCATCAGCAGTGCATTGCTGGGGCGCGAGTTATATTGGCCAAATTTCTCTGGTTTTGTACGAGTGAAATGTCCGACTAACTATAACGTCCCTGAAACCTGTGGTTTTTTCAGTGAATTTCTTGGGTTTTTTAAATGCTATTTCCTAAGTATAACGTCCCTGAAACCTATGGTTTTTTCAGTGAATTTCAAAGGTTTTTAAAATGCTAATTACTAACTATTACGTCCCTGAAACCTATGGTTTTTTCAGTGAATTTCAAAGGTTTTAAAAATGCTAATTACTAACTATAACGTCCCTGAAACCCATGTTTTTTTCTGTGAATTTCGCAGGTTTTTAAAATGCTAAACCTTAAATATAAAATTACTGTAATCTATGCTTTGTTACAGAATTTCTAAGTGTTTTATAGAATTCCTTTTATTTAAAAATGTTTTGAAGTATTTTTTTGAACTTTTTTTAAATTATTTATAGTTTTTCTAAAATCTTCTTTAATAATTATAATCACTTTTTAAAAATATATATAACATAGACTATTAAAGATTTATAGTGTTATTTATTTGAACGATTACAATTTCTATTAACTTGAAATAATGCTTTTAATACTATGAAAGTTGTTTTGTTGTATTCTTATGATGATAATCTTTTTTGCCTTTATTTTAATTTTGAAAAAAGGGTCGCACACCGTACGTTATCCTGCGTGATGGGTGCGCGGATCCGGTATACGAATCTCAATCTCAAAAACACATTTAGAACAAATTAATATTTGTTTTAGATGTAGAGGTGTATTACTGACTACATAAAAATAGTAATAAAGTTGTTTAAAATTTGTTTTCAAATGTTTTTGACTGATTTATGTGGATGCGATGGTATACCGTACGAGACGCGGTTCTACGCGGTGGGTGCGCGAACCGTGCCGGCGCGTATTTCCGGGTTCGCGTAGGAGATGCGACTCCGCCGTAATTTCAGAAGAATAAAATATCACTATGGAAACTTTAAATATCAGTTTTGCTTAAAGACTTTCACTAATATACTTTAGAAAACAATTTATAAATAGCAATTTATACTTTAGAATTAACTGTACCAGATTTTACGGGTGCGCGACGTATACGCGTTGGATGCGCGAACCTTGACGGCACGTATTTCTGGGTTCGCGTAGGAGACGCGACTCCAGCGTAATTTCAAAAGTATGAAATATCACTGTGGAAACTTTAAATATCAGTTTTGCTTAAAGACTTTCACTAATATACTTTACAAAATAATTTATAAACAGCAATATACTTTAGAATTATGTGTAGGAGATTTTACGGGTGCGCGACGTCTACGCGATGGATGCGCGTCCCATACGGGAATCCATTTGACTTGGAAAAAAAAGCTTTTGATTGGTTTAAAACCTTTTCATTCTGTTAGCGGGAGGATCCAACACCTGTTTTATTCCTCTTATTTTGGGTGTGTCTTCCTGCCAAGACCTCTTTTTTGTAGGCTCTTACAATTGCTTTTTTGGGGGGTGTTTTGACTTTTTTCATAGCAATGGCATCCAGGCATCCAGTCATCCAGAAGAAGATCTGCTGGAAGAGCCTGAGGAAGTGGAGGAGCCTGTGAAAAAGCTCAAAGAAAGTATAGTATGGGCTTTTTTTTTTTACAGTGCCTGAGGGGGAGAAGAAAGTGAACGCAAGAAAAGTTACTTGCACTCTGTGCCAAAGAGTGCTTTCTCGAGGTTCTGACAAGAAATATTCGTGTGGCACCTCCTCTATGAAGAAGCACCTTGAGACAATCCATCCAAATAGTTAGGCCATAGAACTGATGGTGCGCAAGAAAAGTGAGCAAGCTGCCCAGGCTGATGCTAATGCACCATCCACATCGGGTACAGCAGTTCCACCTTCACCTCAGCCAGATATTTTTCCTGAGCTAGCAGATGCTAGCATCAACTGCAGAAAATGTCAAGCTAACCTGTGTGTTGGGGAGCAATGTATTCATGCAATTATTAACACAATAAAAACACGTGTTAATTTTTTTTGTGCTTGACAATCTTGTTTTTCTTTGTTTTTTTGGAGTAGTCACGTTGGACTGTTCAAGTTTCTTGTTAGAAAAAAAGTCAGTAACATTAAAAAAAAAAAGTTTGAAAATACAAAAAAAATCCAAAAATTGTTTAAAAAAAGGTTCTTACGGAACCACCTATACTGGTTAAAAATAGAAAAATTGTATGTAGTAAATCTGATTGCTTGGATAAATGTGTATGTGGATGAATGTATGAATAGTGGATGGATTAGTGGATGAGTGCATGGGTAGTGCCTGGCTGATTGCATGAGTGCAGGGGTAGTGCCTGGGTGATTGGAGGAGTGCATGGGTAGTGCCTGAGTGCATGTATGAGTGCAATAGTTGTGCCTGAGTGACTGGATGAGTGCATGAGTAGTACCTGGCTGATTGCATGAGTGCAGGGGTAGTGCCTGGGTTATTGGAGGAATGCATGGGTAGTGCCTGAGTGCATGGATTGAGTGCATGTGTAGTGTTTGAGAGAATGGATGAGTGCAATAGTAGTGCCGGAGTACATGGATGAGTGCATGAGTAGTGTTTGAAAGAATGGTGCCTGAGTGATTGCATGAGTGCAGGGGTAGAGCCTGAGTGCATGGAGCAGTGCATGGGTAGAGCCTGAGTGCATGGATGAGTGCATGGGTAGTGCCTGGATGATTGAAGGAGTGCATGGGTAGTGCCTGAGTGCATGGATGAGTGCATGGGTAGTGTTGGAGGGAATAGATGAGTGCAACAGTAGTGCCTGAGTGAAGGGAGGAGTACATGGGTAGTGCATGGGTGATTGC
Organism: Calotriton arnoldi; assembly: GCA_963921515.1. Lineage (NCBI taxonomy): Eukaryota > Metazoa > Chordata > Amphibia > Caudata > Salamandridae > Calotriton > Calotriton arnoldi. Next base: position 1,148,122 of record CAWUFW010000465.1, read on the forward strand.
ATGAGTACAGGGGTACTACCTGGGTGATTGGAGGAGTGCATGGGTAGTGCCTGAGTGCATGGATGAGTGCATGGGTAGTGTTGGAGGGAATGGATGAGTGCAACAGTAGTGCCTGAGTGATTACACGAGTGCAGGGGTACTGCCTGGCTGATTGCATGAGTGCAGGGGTACTGCCTGGCTGATTGGAGGAGTGCATGGGTAGTGTCTGCGTGCATGGGTAGTGTTTGAGGGAATGGATTAGTGCAACAGTAATGCCTGGGTGATTGGAGGAGTGAATGGGTAGTGCCTGAGTGCATGGATGAGTGCATGGGTAGTGCCTGAGTGAATGGATGAGTGTATGAGTAGAGCCTGGGTGATTGTATGACTACATGGGTAGTGCTTTGGTGATTGGATGAGTGCAGGGATAGTGTCTGGGTTATTGTATGAGTGCATGCGTTTTGACTCTGTGAAAGGAAAAATGCAAAGATGATGCTTGAGTTATCCTATTAGTGCAAAAGTTATGCTACAGAGATTAGATTACAGCATGGATAGTGTTTATGTGAAAGGATCACTACCTGGCTGATGATATCTGAAAGTTTTTATATAGTTTTTATTAGAAATAAATTACATTTAAATTAACTTTAAACATTGTTTCACGTTATGCATATTATGTTATGTGTTCTTACCTTTTTTTTAGTAATTTAGATACATAACTCTGTGGAACTATTTTAGAGTAGTATTGTGGTGAACAGCATTAAAACTCTTTTCAAAGTTCACCATTACCTACTGTAAACAAGAAGAAGAAAAACTGTTATGTAATGTAATGTATTATAGAAAATATAATATTATATTTTTAAGAACACAATATAATTTTAGAATTACATAACATTTTCAGTTTCCCTTTTTTGCTGTTCTCAGATTCTACTGAACATCACCATACTCAGTGATTTCAACGTAGTATCATCAATGAACAGCGGGAAAAAAAACAATTAACGAGAATGTAAAAAAAAAAAAAATCAGCGCAGAGAATTATTGTCAATATGTGTAGCTATGTGTTTATCTATCTACAGTTTCTTAATTACATCCTTCTTGTACATTAACTCTATTATTTCTCTCAAGTACATTTGCTGAAATGTACACTCTCATTTATATCTGGTACAATATAGACAATAAATATATAAACTATTTACTTTTAAACACAATTTTCCAAATGCAATATCAATTAGCACAAATAATAATCCAAAGTCTAATTATAAATAGTAATTGTTTCAATGTTGTCCATTTTCTGTTCACATCTTCCCAATAGGCCGAATCAAGTATTCAAAAATTTAGCTTCAAAAATATCCAATATAAATTCGTCATTTTGTTTTCACATCTTCCCAATAGGCAGAATTATGTATTCAGAACTTTGGCTTCAAAAATATTAAATATAAATTTGGTAATTCATAAGGCAATCTAGGTTTGAATTCCAAGTGGGCATCATTGCAATGTGTCCATCCTTTATTACACTTCAAATAAACAGCATAGCGTCCAGATGTGGTAGTAGGTCCAGCATGGAAAATAATAGCCACTGCTATAAAAGTTCTTCCTGAAATAGATATTTGACTTGCAACAAAAATTGTAATTTTTGTTTCCAATTATCTTCCATTTGTTCTACAACGTTGTAGCATTAAAATGAGATATTTTCCATATCTTTCTATATGTAATGTAGACAACATCTCTGATCTACAATGTGAACATTTCATGTCCTGATTGGCTGTTTTAATCAATTTGTTAAAAGGTACTGATTCACAGTCTGGTATTGTCAAGTATATGGATCGTTCTGTTTGTATTTCAGTGATGGTAGTAAAAGAACATTCTTCACATTTATGATCCCATCTGTAACTTAGTCCAAATAAGTTTTCAATGAGAATTCCTTCATGTTCTAACACTCCAAGCATAACCATTAAAAATTCTTGTGCATCTTGTTGTACATTAAGAGTAAATGTCAGTAAACCACTACATATATCCAAAAGATGATGAACTCCAGAAGCAGTATGGATTTTAATTCTGTCAGTTACCAACCGTTAAAATGCATGATGTAATAAAGAACAAAATCTTTTTTCATGATTTCCCATGATTTCACAATGAAGCTCTTCTAGATAAAACTAACCCTGGGCATAATACTTTGCTACGCTCACGAAGCATGCAAAGTTTGTGCTACTACGCACTACGCAAATTGCACGTAGCAGAGTGAATAACTGTGCTAATAAACGTAGCGTAGCAGGAGTATAATAAACTCCTTCAAATGCTTTGATAAAGCAATTTTTTATGCTAAAAAGCATATAACCAATTCACAAAAATGAATTTTGACAATAAAATATCAAGCAATGAGAGAGGTGATGATTTTGGAGTTCCCCTAACCTAGGGGAGGACCAAGCAGATGCCTTGAACACAAAAAGCATATCATGTGAACGATTCAATGGTGGTCCCTTCCTCCTAGGACCACCCCAAGCATAGTTATGGGCAAAAATACAATCCAACCAAAGGCCCTGCAAAGCATTATGGGACGAGATTAGCAGTGGGCAGTGAATATTATAGTGTCCAATATCAAAATAATTCTACAAAGAGCTGCAGTTCAACTAGTCGTTACTAAGTGTCGTCCCTCACGAGTCAAATGCAAAAGCTTCATGAAAGGTTTTCAATACTTTTGCATTTCACTCTTGAGGGACGACACCTAGTAACGACTAGTTGAACTGCAGCTCTTTGTAGAATTATTTTGATATTGGACACTATAATATTCACTGCCCACTGCTAATCTCGTCCCATAATGCTTTGCAGGGCCTTTGGTTGGGATTGTATTTTTGCCAATAACTGTGCTTGGGGTGGTCCTAAGAGGATGGGACCACCACCTAATCATTCAATAAGATGTGCTTTTTGTTTTCAAGACATCTGCTTGGTTTTCTCCCTAAGTTAGCGAGGATACCAAAATCATCACCTCTCTCACTGCTTGTTAACTTTTTGTTTTCACTTTAGTGAAATGACTATATGCAATTTTAGCATATAAAGACAGAGATATTTATTTTATCTTAACTTGCACTGTACAAGTTTGCTTTTGGTAATTATTGTACTGTGCAGTCAAGCACACAGCTACGCACTACGCAATGTGCATAGCTACACCCAGCCCAGGCTTAATAATAAACTCCTTCAAATGCTTTGATAAAGCAATTTTTTATGCTAAAAAGCATATAACCAATTCACAAAAATGAATTTTGACAATAAAATATCAAGCAATGAGAGAGGTGATGATTTTGGAGTCCCCCCTAACCTAGGGGGAGGACCAAGCAGATGCCTTGAACACAAAAAGCATATCATGTGAACGATTCAATGGTGGTCCCTTCCTCCTAGGACCACCTCAAGCTACAGTTATGGGCAAAAATACAATCCCAACCAAAGGCCCTGCAAAGCATTATGGGACGAGATTAGCAGTGGGCAGTGAATATTATAGTGTCAATATCAAAATAATTCTACAAAGAGCTGCAGTTCAACTAGTCGTTACTAGGTGTCGTCCCTCACGAGTCAAATGCAAAAGCTTCATGAAAGGTTTTCAATACTTTTGCATTTCACTCTTGAGGGACGACACCTAGTAAATCGACTAGTTGAACTGCAGCTCTTTGTAGAATTATTTTGATATTGGACACTATAATATTCACTGCCCACTGCTAATCTCGTCCCATAATGCTTTGCAGGGCCTTTGGTTGGGATTGTATTTTGCCCATAACTGTGCTTGGGGTGGTCCTAGGAGGAATCGTTCAATAAGATGTGCTTTTTGTTTTCAAGACATCTGCTTGGTTGTTGGTTCTCTCCCTAAGTTAGTGAGGATACCAAAATCATCACCTCTCTCACTGCTTGTTAACTTTTTGTTTTCACTTTAGTGAAATGACTATATGCATTTTTAGCATATAAAGACAGAGATATTTATTTTATCTTAACTTGCACTGTACAAGTTTGCTTTTGGTAATTATTGTACAGTGCAGTCAAACACACAGCTACGCACTACGCAATTTGCATAGCTACGTGTAGTTGAAGCTGTACTTCACGTAGCTACGTGAAGTGCTACTACGCAAACTACGCCTGGGCTTAGATAAAACACAATATTCAGAATCACATTAGCATAGCAGTTGATACCTGAACTATTTTCCAACTGATATCCTACAATCTCATCAACAGTTTCCATTTTCTTTTTCTTTACACCTTCAAGTTTCTGTTCATTTCTTTTCTTTTTTTGAACCTCAATTCCATCTTTGACATATTTCCGTTTTGGACAGACTATACGTTTCTCATATATGGGGTATTCACCTACATCAGGAGCATAAAGTCTTCTTAAATGATTATACTCTCTTAAACAATTTGCATCAACACTAACCTTTTTGTCATCAAAATCTATTAAATACAAATCAGACAATGTTCTTACTCGGAGATAATGCAACATATGCCATTCCCTCTTTCAACGCTGTACTTCCAATGTTTACAAAAGCGCTGTCTATGCTTAAACCTTGAGATTTATGAAGTTACTGCATATGCTAAAGACAGAGGAAACTGTTTTCTGCGAACGTACAAGTATTTTACAAGCAAAAAACGTACAACTCAACGCCCAATCTATGTTACCTCTTCAATCTGATCACATTTTATCTTCCAAAATTCTATTCCATCTCTGTTCTGAAATTTTACAAACTCAACAATTTTTCCCATTGCTCCATTTACTAAACCTTGTTCTACATTCAAATTACGCCGTAAAATTACCCGACAGTTTATACATACATGTAAAGTGTTTTTAAGCCTGCTGTTTTAGATACAAACTTCTCCAAAGAATGTAATGTAGGCTGTAGTTTGTCTGTGAGAAGAATAGTCACTCCCCGGTGTTCAATTTTGTCAATAGATTTCATTTCAACTATTTCCTGTTTTTCCAGTTTCAAAAGTTCTTGATTAAATGTAGAACACTCTTGCAGTGGCGGCATTAGGCAAACTATGGACTTCTTTTCTTCAACCTTATTGTACATTATTTCAAACGCTGTGTTTCCAGTTGTAAACAAGTTCCTTAGTAGCCGACTTTCCAAAGCTTCTTTACCATGTTTCGTCAAGACACCAATTCTTATATCTTGAAGAATATTTCAATAATGTTCATCATTTGTTTGTCGCATATTCTTAATAAGTTCTTTATATTCAAAATGTGACCAAATGTTCACATTTCCAATACTTCCCAAAGATTTCCTAGTGTCTTCATGGACAAGTATTTTAAAAACAGGTTGTCCTTTTACAGGAGTAAGTTGTAGTAGATCTCCGAATACAATTGTATGTTTACCTCCAAACAGAACATCGTAATCTGTTTTTAAAATCTGTTGCATCCTCAAGTGTACAAAGGCAAGCATTAAGTTTGGGATCATGCTCACCTCCTCAATGATTAGAAGTTTAATTTTCTTCAGTACTCTTGAAACTCCATAAGAAGCTTCTCCAAATAGCTTGCGATGTTCCAATTTATTATCATGTTTCACTGGTTGCATAAGTAATCGATGTAAAGTAATCCCTTTAATGTTGTGTGCTGCTAATCCAGTTGGCGCTGTTACAACACAATATTAATGTGATTCTGTAGTTTTGTAGAGATAACTGGTCAAAACTTTAATTAAGAAACTTTTTCCTGTACCAGCTTGGCCACTGATGTACATTAAAATAGGTTTAAATGATGAACATTGGCACTCTTTTTTTTCGTGCAGCAAACCATGTTGTATCTGTTGTGTCCCTTGTCTAACTTTTCTAACTGTATAATATCATGTTGTGCTTGTTGCATTGCAGTTTCTACTTCATTCATGGCAAATGCTGCTTCATTTTCGATAATTGGTTGTCCTAGTGGATCTTGGCTTAGTGCTGCCGAACCTTGACTATCTTGAGAACTGTCTCTGGCTATTTCACCTGCAATAGTAGTTTCTTTGTTCAATCTCATCATTTAACATTTGTAGATAAGTTGGGAAAATTGTGCATTGAATGCTATCTTTACAGGCTTGGAAGAATCTTCACAGCAGTCAAAATCTCCAAGTAGTTCCGTTTCACTACGCCAAGGCTTGCACAGTTGCAGAAGTGCTAAATAGAAGAATTCCCTCTTATCTGGACTTTCACAACTGAGTTTTCTGTGGTTAATAAGATTTCCTTTGGCATGTTTTGCCAAACATCCATCACATCCAATTACTGCATATTTTTCTTCATTTATATTTTCTGTAACATTTCTTTTAAAGATGTAATGTTGAAGTATTTCATAGAGACATAGGTTTTCCAGATGTGGACTCCTTTTGGGATAGTACGTATCCAACATATTAGTTTTAATATCTGTACTTTCTGGTTCCATCAATGCTAAGTATTCGATTTCTTGTAGAGATTTCAATACTCTATTTCGTGTGGTGGCAAGACCTAGACTTACCCAAATGATTCCTTTTGACTTTGAATATAAACTGGCAGAGCTCAACGGATCCGAACATTCATAGGATCCAATCTCTCGGTGGGAAAGCATTTTCAAGCTAAAGCTGTACAATTTCTTGCTAAGACTCTTTTCCTGTGAAATTTCTAGCCACATGTCTTTCAACTCTGTCTTTTCAGATTTGGTTATATATGATGTAACATAGCAAGCAACAGCAATTGAATTATCTGCAACATATTGAAAATCCATGTTTGTATTCCACATTGTCAAAATCAGTGGATTGTAGTCATTAATATACTTTGAATCTTCTGTTCTTTTTATGTTGTATGTATTCTTCGGAGATTTCCGAGTTATTGTATGCCTTACTGCTGACATAAAACTATTTACTCTTCCTTTAGAAATTATTGGACGTGGGAATCCAAAACGACATTTTGTATAACATTTTTCCTTTGAGTTGTATTTTCATCGACAATATTTTCCACATCGATGACTTTGAAACCATAAAACTTGTCTCAAGCTGTGTTTCCTCCTTCTTTTGGAATGGCACAGGTAACATACTCTTCGATGAAAGACAAAACACTTTCATCAGTATCAGTTCCAAATTTTGGTGCATTCTTGATCCATAAAAGCATGTGTATATGAGGAGCACCTCTGGCTTGCTACTCCTTTCTCCAAAAGAAATCAGTAATTTCTCCAAGGGGTGGATTAGTTTTATTGCAGATAAAAGACATCATAGCTTGAAACCAATGATTAAAATATCTGCACACATTTACAGGATCCAAGGAACAGGGTTCTCCAGCTGTCTTCAATTCAATATTTTTTACATTTGAATTTACTTCTCTTAGAAATTCAAGTAAATTGTCCCATGCATATTCAGCGCAGCTAAGTGTTACAAACCACGTAAGGGTACCTAAGTTTGTTAACATAAATTTAAGTTCTCCATGACTGCGATACCAATACTCATTGGTACCACGTTGACATGCCATCAAATTAATTAACTGAGTTTCTAAATGATCATCTCTTTGTTGAACTTTGTCCATGAATTCCTTTGCAGAAACGTGTAAGATGAACTCCTGTTTTTAATATGTGGTTCACTGCATATGAAAGTGCAGACAAGTCACTTTCAAACAGAAGATGAAATATATATGGAATGCACTGTCGATATCTTGGAGCTTCTGAATACAATCTTGTTGAGCGGTATTCTGAAGCTGGAATCTGTACTGCTCATTCATCATATTGTCCACCTTCTCCAGTGGGGAACAGCTGTGGAAAACGAGATTCTAAAAAAAAATTCCTATACACTCATGGGAGTTCCCTTTGCTTTCTTCATTTGAAATAATTCAATACTGTTTCCTATCACTTCTTTTGAATGTAGAGGATGTATACTGTAATGTTTGTAAATCTCTTCACTTCTGGACTTGTCCACTTTTTCTATTTGGCCACTTGAAATTTCTGTTACATCTTCTAAACATATTTCCTGTTCTTCCATATTTACAGTTTTATAATAAATATTGTTCTGTACAAGATATAATGTAGCCTTTTGAAGTTTGGTAACATATACTAACTCTTGCCATATTTTTCGACTCTTTGTTGGTACACCATTAACTAGAATAACTACAGGCTCACTTTCCTCTCTCTCTATACCAACAGTTTCAATATTTTTCTTAAAATCTAAAGGTAAGTACACAACTCTTCCTTTCAGACCTCTTTGTAAATCTGTTGGAGGGAGCTTACCTGTTTTAGGCTCCATACGAACTGTGGCTGAAACGGGTGCACAAATTGAATAAGAATGGACTCACATGCATTAAAATCTGTCAGTTCCGGAGGTATAGCTACCGACTCCAAGTTGTTATGTACAGCTCTAGCTGGCATTTTGTTCTCTTCTAACTTGTTGTAACAATATTTACAAATACGGTGATCAGTAGCCAACTCAAAACGACCTTCCACCAACAAATAAGCACCAAATTGCTGCCACTTATCATTGTTTTCCTTTTCACTTTTTAAATATACATCAACATTCCTAGTTTGACTTCTATAGTGAGTACGTCAACAACAAATACAAACATAGTTTGGTTTTTCAGATGAAACTATCTTAAACTTTGTAATTTCTTCTGCAAACTTGTCAGTACTAATATCTTCCACCTGTTCTTCAACACCTAGACTTGTCAAGCTGTCACTTTCTCTCCTCTCCTCCTGTGAACCAAAGAAATGAAACTGTATATCATCACAAACTTTTTTTTACATCTGATACTAAACCATGGAAAAGAGCTGCCTTCATTTCACTTAAAGATAATGCAGGACTTTTTACGTAGTACAATCTCCTTACTAACTTCCGCATTTCTGAGTAGTGTACTGCTAACATTCTTAAATGATGAAATGTACTTTTACACACTTCTCTAGAAATACAAGCCAGAGAATGACCTTGCAACTTAGTATATTTTCTTACTTTACATGGATCTAGTCCTTACAACATCTTAACTTTCTGTTTAACACTTTTTTTGGCATATTCTTGTAAGAAAACTCATAATATATCAATAGATTCCTGTTGAATACTACAAATACTACTACAATCCCACTTATACACTGGAGCTTGTGTACGTCTCCCTTGAACTTCTTCCGCTATTACTTCTTCCACATTTCTAGGAACCATCTTTTCTTTTTCAATTGGACAACCATCTTTCATCACATAACATCGACCACTGGTATTAACTGCATGAACTAATATGTTTTGTTGAAAATAGCTTTCTTCATTAAAGAGCTCAGTACTAGAAGTGTGCTTCCATTCACCAGAAAAAGTTTTGCAAAAGTTACTTCCATTAACCAGTCCTTTTCTTTTGATTTTCTCCATCAAAAAACAGCATTGTTTTATCCAATGTTTTCATTCTCTTCAATACCAATATAAATAATTTTCATTTTAATTCAAAAGCTTTTTCTACTACACTTTCAATCTGTTGCTTTTTCTTATAAGCTGCTGATCTTCTTTTATATTTTTTTTACAATCTTTCAATAAATTTTGTACTACTCTACTTCTATACATTCTCTTCCTTATGTCTTTATATTCTTTCAGCCTTCTTTCAACATGGATTGTTTTCCCATAACATGATTTTCTATTAATATGTCCTTTTTTCATTTCCTTCTGATTGGTTGTAAAACTTTCCTTTCTCTTTTCCACTTTTTGTAAATTCTTTAAATTTTTTAAAAGTCTTTTAACAAACTCTTTAGTTCTCTTACCAGAAGTCTTTTTCTTCAATGTAACATTTTGAACTTCATCTAATTTCTGCTTTTCTCTTTCCTTTAAATAGTACTGTTTTCTTTCTTGTCTTTTCTTTCCATACTCAATCCTTCTTATAAATAATGGTGAATATCTGAAAAAAAAGAAAAGTTTAAATAGTTTCTAAAAATCATTTTATAGTATTAAAATAATTATATACAAATATTCTCATCTATAAATAAACAAATATTTTCAATTGCATTGCAAATGTCTCCATAACACACAAATATTTACAATATTATACTTTACATATTACCATACCAATAATTAGAACCAAATGTTTAAACAGTAACATCTCAGAGCACATACTATCTATATTTGAGTGAAAAAAAGTGTATGCATTCGTTTCTACTCATAAAATATGGCACCTGAGTATTGAACAAGCTATGTCAGACACTGCACAATTTCTTCATTTAGAAGACATCACAACCTCTGCAACAGAATGATAGAGCATAACTAAAGGATTTCTCTATTACTACCCAAACCAACCAGTTTAAGATGTATAATACATCAGACAATAGATGTAGAAGTAGACACATACATCATTCACAGCACCATAAAGTCCCTTAAACTTCACAGACTGGCGTTCCCATTTCAAAATAACACCTAGAGTGTTGAGCTTACCCAAATATAAAGCAGCAACCCTTCACATGTCTCTGTTGTAAGTCTCACCATATTCCTGAAAGCATGCATGCATGTGTCTGTACCTTTTGCTAGTGACACTATGTATAAAAGAAACATACAAATAGTTCTATACCTGTGTTTTTCCACAGACTCATACAAAGTAGCTTAATCACTAATCCCTCTGCCAACATGTCTTAAACCTCAGTTTTGTGCTGCAGCTTCACAATTCTGTGACTACTCAGGATGTTGGGCCTACCCAAATATAAAGCAGCAACCCTTCTCATGAGTCTGTTGTAAGTTTCACCATATTCTTGAAAGCATGCATGCGTGTGTCTGTACCTTTTACTAGTGCCATCATATGTAAAAGAAACATACAAATAGAGGTATTCCTGTGTTTTATACATCTAGCATCTTCAGATGCATAACACATATGAGAATACATCTGCAAGTATAGACATACCTCAGTCACAAGAACATGCAGACCTTAAAATTTGACAGACTGCACTTTACATTTCAAGCAGACACTGAAAATTATGCAGTATATTTGAATTGTACCTTTCCACAGACTCATACGAAGTAGCCTAATCACTAATCCCTCTACCAACATCTCTTAAACCTCACTTTTGTGCTGCAGCTTCACCATTTTACTACTACTCAGGGTGTTGGGCCTAGCCAAATATAACACAGCAACCCTTCACAAATTTCTGTTGTAAGTCTCACCATATTCCTGAAAACATGCATGCATGTGTCTCTACCTTTTGCTAGTGGCATCATATATAAAAGAAACATACAAATAGATGTAAACCTGTGTTTTATACATCTTGCATCTTCAGATACATAACACGTATGAGAATACATGTGCAAGTAGAGAGATACCTCCGTCACAAGACCATGAAAACCTTAAAACCTGACAGACTGCACTTCACATTTCAAACAGACACCTAGATTTAAGCAGCGTACTTCAAGTGAACCTTTCCACAGACTCATACAAAGTACCATAATCACTAATTCCTCATCCAACATATCTTAAACCTCACTTTTCTGCTGCTGCTGTTGCTTCACCATTCTACTACTACTCAAGTGTTGAGCCTAGCCAAATACAAAGCAGCAAACCTTCACATGACTCTGTTGTAAGTCTCCCATATTTCTGAAAGCATGCATGCATGTGTCTGTACCTTTTGCTAGTGACACTATATATAAAAGAAGCATACAAATAGATGTATACCTGTGTTTTACACGTCTAGCATCTTCAGATGGATAACACATATCAGAATGTCTCCAAGTAGAGACTTTCCTCAATCACAACACTATGCAGACCTGAAAACTTCACAGAACACACTTCCCATTTCAAGCACACACCAAAGATTATGTGGCATATTTCAACTGTGGCTCTATAGACTAAAAATTATGTGGTGTACTTCAATTGTACATTTCCGCACACTAATACAAACTACCATAATCACTAATCCATCTTCCAATGTACATATATTACTATACACAATCTATTTCAATCATCATTTAAGTACAATAAAACAACCTACAATACACATCTCTACACTAATAACATATTTCAAACATCACAGTTCTCGAATAATTTTTAAAGTTTGAAACTAAAGCTTTTCAAAAATTAAAATATCACTACAAACAGTAAAGCACTACTACATAATACATAATACACCTCACAAATTTGTAACTCACCTTTCAAATAGTATTGTAGAATATGAAATATCAGATTTTCTTTTGCACACATTCAATGTAATGCACCACTCTCAACAAGGTAAAACCAGTAATGGCAAACTTTCCCTCTCTTTCTCCACACAAATAAATGTAAGTAACAAATCACATTCGTTCCTACATTATTTCAAATTGTGAAACACATTTCTATTGGTGAGACATATTAACCCTTACCAACTGACTTCTAAAAGTGGCCCAACTGGTTCAGTAACTTTCTGGAGTCGCGCTCCACCGCAGTGAACCGCAAATCCATACGGGAGTTCAAAAACCTATTACTAATAATACTAGTAGTATTTTTTAGGAACACACCACTTCTAACCATAGTACTGATTTGGGAAATCTAACTTTAATAACATATCCCTTATATATAAATTACAATTTCATTTTTTAAAACCACAGTTAACTTTCAACCCTTCCCCCATCCTGCTTAATCCCAGTTTCCATAGTAACAGTTTCTGCAACATTCAACTGTAATGGCAGGTCACAAGTTCAACATATTTTCAAGTTCAGCACAGTAGCTTACAAATGCAAATAGCAGGTGTAGTTGACTTTTACAAAATATTAGCTAATCCAATCTACTGTACCTTTCAAACATTTTTTAATAACCAATAAGAAACATGCTTCTTTAGGAAAGTAACATGCATCCTATTTTTGAGTGTACAATGTTCATGAACAGCCAATCAGTTATCTGTTTTTTCAAAAACAGCATCTTGTCCACCATTTTAGATACCTCTCATTCTATCAACTCACTACCTCAGCTACAGACATCTTCTCATTACTTCCAGACATTCCTTTAAGATGCTTACCGTATGGATTGTGGGGCACAGCTATGTTTTCTGGTGCAAAGGGTATTCTGAACACAGAGGTATTGACACAGACCTAGCTTTTCAAAATGTATATATTGAATGAATTGCACAGAGAGGATTAAAGTAGCACCAATTGATGCCTTTGGTTAAAACCTTTTTGCATCTCCAACCCCCTGACCTCATGATTGTGCACTGTGGTGGCAATGACCTAGGCACATTGACTGGAGTACAACTGGAAATGCTCATGAAGGATACTTTTTCACAATTGATGTTGCTTTGCCCTCAAACTGTCTTTGTATACTCTAATATATGCCAAAGACAGAAATGGAAGTGGTCAAATCAATTCTGTCCACAGATTGAGAAAGCTAGAAAGAATGTCAATAAAGCTGTTTCTGCTTACCTCAAAGACCATTGGATGGGCTCCATCTATAACAGCTATCTACGTTTTGATATGGATGACATCTACAGAAGTGATTGAGTACACTTCACAGACCAAGGGAACAGAGTCTTTCTCAACAACCTAAAGCTGTGCATCCGCACTTACATGTAGCTACAACAAACTCTTAATGAAAACAAGGGCTCTTTTTAGAGCCACCCGATAACACAATAGTGAATCTTATTCTTTTTTAAACAAACATACTCTTTTTTATTTTTTTGTGGATTCGCGAACCCGTCGCAAATTTGCAAAAGCACAAATTCAATGTACTACAACACAATACACTTTTCAGGTTTAACTTTTAATTTTTAATTTGATATATTTTTACTAACTCTATCACATTTAATCTTATTATTCACTTCAATCTCACTAACTCTATAAAGCAAGTTCACAAATGCAACACTACCTTCTGAATTATATACTATTAAATTATTTATTTGAGGTGGATCCGCGAATCCAACGCAACGTTACACAGGGGGGGGCGCGCTAAGAGCCGCGATGGGGTCTCGACTCCAAAATCGAGAGACAAAAAAAATGCCCCACTTTCATTACTCGGTATGCGCCCAAGGACCCCATCCCCTGGGGCATGCTCTCACGTTGGGGACCGCGGGGGGAGCCCCAGTGCCCCTGCGGACCCTGCCGGCTCCCCGCCTCCTGCTGGAGCCGGCATTGCTTTTGGTCAAAGGGAGCTGCTGACATGCAGCTCCCTTTGCCCAAAAGCAATTCTGCTTCGCTTCAGGGAAGCGAGAGCAGTTTGCCTGCTCTCGCTTCCATGAAGCGAACCAGAAGTTTGCTATGGCAGGGTGGGAGAAGTGCTCCCACCCTGCCATAGCAAACTGCAATGTCCCGGGGGTGGGCCAGGACATTGCTGGAGCCGGCCCTGGGGGATGGCGGTCCAAGGGCCGAGGAGGGCTTCAGGAGGGGGGCCACGCGGCCCCCCTCCCAACTTGTACATAGCCCTGGGGAGGTGGTGGTCCCCGGGGCCGGGAGTCCGCAACGGACCCCCATATTAGAATAAAGTGTGCCCAGGGGAGGTGGAGGTCCCCACGGCAGTGTGGGGGGGCTTGAGCCCTCCCACACATAATTTTAAAAGGTAGCCCCGGGGAGGTGGCGGTCCCCAGGGCTACGGGTGTGACGCGTGCCCCCGCACATTATTAATCATGCCCCGGGGAGGTGGCAGTCCCCGGGGCTGCGGGGGCCCCCGCGGGCCCACGCATAATAATTAAGCATCGCCACTGAGACCAGGCCCACCTGGGGGCTTCTAGCAAACGAAGCACGGGAGACCGCACTTCGTTTTTTTTTTTTAATTGTCAGCCGGATTCACGTACCGTACGCGACTCCTGCCAAAAATAAAAAATAATCCTTTTAGGCCTAGGGGGTCAGGGTGTTTCTGCCCTGTCCTCTTATCTTGTTTTTTGACCTTTTTTTCTTGTGACTCAGTTCTACTGAGTCACAAGATGGCTGCCAACACTTTCTGGTTTGAAATGTTAGCAGCCAATCAAAACCAAGCTCGTGCTCAGGAGGGTCGCGGATCTACCGCGGTCATCAGAAACCGATATTTATTTTATGTATGTATTTCTCAGGAACTACTGAATGGATTTACACCATTTAAAAAAAAAGGACACTTTCTGAACCAAGAGCTACCTTTTTGCCAAATTTGGAGTAATTCCGTTCAGCAGTTCGGGCTGTAGCCTTCTCCAAAATTTCCTATGGAAATTAACATGGAGAAAACTCGTTTTGGGACTTCTCGGCCCCCGCTTGATGAATCACCCCGAAACTTTCAAAACAGGAGCTGACTGGAGCACCCATTAGTTTTGAAAATGACACGAAGATTCGTCAAACGGCGCCAAAGATATTGGCAAAAGAAAAAATGATTTTTGAATAGAAACAAGGTCCTAACTATAACTACCTACTGGCGACCGCCAGTAGGTAATAGATATATATATATATATATCAATTACCTACTGGCAGTCGCCAGTAGGTAGGTATAGTTAGGACCTTGTTTCCATTTAAAAAGCATTTTTTCTTTTGCCAATATCTTTGGCGCTTTTTGACAAATCTCCGCTAAATTTTCAAAACTAGTGGCCCACTCACTTTAGCTGCTGTCTTGAAAATTTCGGGGTGATCCGTCAAGCGGGGGCCGAGAAAAAGGGGGGATCCCAAAACGCTTTTTCTCCATGTTAATTTCCATAGGCAACTGTTGAAGCAGCTACAGCCCCAACTGCTGAACGGAATTACATCAAATGTGGCAAAAAGATAGCTCTTGGTCCAGAGTGCACTCTTTTTGTTCAATTGTATAAATTAGTTCAGTAGTTTCTGAGAAATTTAAACATTTCTCAGATATACAACTGTGGCCGCGGAGGATCCGCGAACCCTCCCGATCTCGAGCCTGCGATCTGATTGGCTGCCAACCCTTCAAACCAGGAAGGGTTGGCAGCCATCTTGCGACTCGGTTCAACCGAGTCACAAGAAAAAAGGTAAAAAAGCTTAAAAATCAAGAAAAGTTGTCAGGGTAGAAACACCCTGACCCTCTAGGCCTGCTCAGGAGGTCACAGGGCCAAAAAAAGCATTTTTTTAAAAAAAGATTTTGCCGGGATTCGCGTTGGATCCGCAAATCTGGCCAATTTCTTTTTTTTTTAAATGAAGTGCTTGCTCCCACGCTTCGTTTCCTTTATGCCCCCGGGTGGGCCAGGTCCTGGGGACAATGAAAAAATGTAATGCGGTGGCCCGAGCGGGCCCCCGCAGCCCCCGGGGCCAGCCACCTCCCGGGGCTTTTTCATTCAATGCGGGGAACTACAACGATGGGGGGACCGCCAGCTCCCCGGGGCTATAATTATCAAATTGAATGCATGGGGGGCTACTGCCCCCCGACGCAGCCCTGAGGACCACCACCTCCCCAGGGCTAAGTATATAATTTGGCATGGGGGACTCCTGCCCCTCATGCAGCCCCGGGGACCACCACCTCCCTGGGGCTATGTTGAAAATAATGTGTGAGGGGCTCAAGCCCCCCCACACAGACCCAGGGACCACCACCTCCCCTGCTCCCGCCATCCCATAACAAACAGTGTGCTTGTTCAAAGCGAGTACACTTTGCTTTCTACCCCCAAGGAGCTGCATCTTAGCGGCTCTTTGGAGGTAAAAAGAAATGCCGGCTCCCGCAAGAGGCAGGAGCCGGCCAAGACCGCAGGGGCCTTCAGGCTCCCGCCGCGGTCCCCAACCAGCTGGCCATGCCCCGGGGGATGGGGTCCCTGGGGCCAAAAATGGCCCGGGAGGGGGGCCACTCGGCCCACCTCCCTTTTTTTATTTAAAAAAAAAAATGGCCGGGCCCCGGGTGATGGGGTCCCCATGACTGAAATCAGCCCGGGGAGGGGGGCCACATGGCCCCCACCTTTAAAAAAAAATGAAATGGCCTGGCCTGGCCCTGGGGGATGGGGTACCCGGGGCCAAAATCGGCCTCAGGAGGGGGGCCACATGGCCCCTCTCCTTTTTTAATTGAACATTTAAAAAATGGGTCAGGCCCTGGGGGATGGGGTCCCCAGGGCCCAAAAGCATACAGAGAAGGGGGGGCCACATAGCCCCCCTTCCTAAAATAAAAAAAAACAGAAGCCGGCAACTTGTGGAGGCCCCGCCCCCTTTCTCCACTACTCTGCAAACACACCTCCTGGCATGCTCTTGGTTGGGGGATGAAGTCCCCTTCGTTGCTGAGGGTCCTTAGGGGCCAACTAGCCCACCTGTTACCTCTAGTAAGCTCCACACAGTGGGATTGCTAAGAGGTGGTCAGAGGCCATGCCCCTTTTTCCACCACTCTGCAAACGCCCCACTCGGCACACTGCTGGTGTGGTGGTGAGGTCCCCTGGCCTCCTGAGGGCCTCAGGACTAAAGTGGACTTCATCCCCCAAGCAGCAGTGCGCCAGGAGGTGCGTTTGCAGAGTGGTGGAGAAAGGGGGCGTGGCCTCTGACCACCTCTCAGCAATCCAGCTGTGTGGGGCTTACTAGAGGTAGCTAGTTGGTCCCCAGGTACCCTCAAGAGGCAAGGGGACTTCATCCCCCAAATAGTAGTGCGCCAGGAGGCGCGTTTGCAGAGTGGTGTAGAAAGGGGCGTGCCTGCGACCACCTCTCAGCAATCCCACTGTGTGGGGCTTACTGTAGGTAACAGGTGGGCTAATTGGCCCCTAAGGACCCTCAGCGGTGAAGGGGACTTCATCCCCCAAACAAGAGCATGTCAGGAGGCGCGTTTGCAGAGTGGTGGAGAAAGGGGGCGTGCCTGCAATCAGAACTAAGCAGTTCTGCTGTGTGGGACTTACTGGAGGTAATAGGAGGGGTAGTTGGCCCCCAAGGACGTCCTTGGGGGAAAACTACCCCTTTTGTTACCTCCAGTAGGTCCCACACAGCCGGATGTCTGAGAAGTTCTCAGAGGCCACGCCCCCTTTCTCACCACTCTGCAAATGTGCCTTCCGGCACTCTACGAGTTGTGGGATAAAGTCCCCTTGGCTCCAGAGGGACCTTGGGGGCCAAGAAGCCCTCCTGTTACCTCCTGTAAGTCCTAAACAGCAGAATTCCTGAGAGCTGGTTGGAGGTCCAGCCCCCTTTCTCCACCACTCTAGATACTTGACTGCTAGTTAAAAAACCTTAGAAATTCACTAAAAAAAACAATGGTTACAGGGACGTTATATTTAGCAAATAGAATTTAAAAAACCTTAGAAATTCACTAAAAAAACAAAGGTTACAGGGACGTTATAGTTACGAAATGGAATTTACAAAATCTTAGAAATTCAATGAAATAAACCAAAGGTTACAGGGACATTATAGTTAGGAATTAGCATTTAAAAAACCTCAGAAATTCACTGAAAAAACCAAAGGTTACACATACATTATAGTTAGGCTGACATTTCACTCGTACAAAACCAGAGAAATTCAGCCGTTATACTTAGCTGAGCTAACTATAACTCATGCCCCCGCAATGCACTGCTGATGACGTCACATATTACATCACTCATGACATGGTCAGTGACATCACTGATGACATCACTGATGACATCTCAAATGACATCACTGATGACATCATCCACAGAATCTCTGATGCACCTACTCACACCCCAAAATAACCTTTCATACACCCACTCCAAATTTCAGACTACCATTCTTGAAGCCATTGACACACCAATACCAGTATGTACATACCCACGCACTCATTCATAGGTCTACACACACATTCACTCACCCATACAGCCACTCATACACCCAGTCACTCACAATACAGCCACTGATATATCCACTCATACACCCATACAGACACTCACACACCGTCAGTCACCCATAGAGCTACTCACATAGCTAGTCACTCACCCAAAGAGTCAGTCACATTGCCACTTACGCACCTATACAGTTATACACACACCACCTCACTTTTTCATACAGATACTAACACATACTTACTCTCCTATACAGTCACTGACACAAGCACACACTCACCCATACAGCCACTCTCACAATCAATCACTCACACATAGTCACTTATATACTCCAACACTCACATATAGAGCCTTTCACATTTGCAGTTACTCATGCATTTACCACTGAGACATCCATTCACTCACTGACATAGCCATACGCACACTCACTCACCCATACAGCCCCTCACAGATGCACTCATGAGCCCATACACCCAGGGATTCACTCACTCACAAATCCATGCAGGGAGTCACACACCACTCACTCACCCATACAGGTACTCAGACAGCTAATCAATAACCCATATAGACACTCATGTACCCACTCACCAACCCATGCAGCCACTTACACACCAACCAACAGACTGATACAGACATTTACACAGATTATTCACTCACCTATACATTCACTGAGACGCATATAATCACTCACTTATACACGTAGTCACGCACCCACTAGATCATCCATACAGACACATACACCCACTCATTCTTCAATACACCAAGTGTATATATATATATATATATATATAAATCATCCTTAAACTTTTTAGAAACACTCAGTCACTGGATTTGAGATGTCATCAGTGATGTCACTGACCATGTCATGAGTGATGTAATATGTGACGTCATCAGCAGTGCATTGCGGGGCGCAAGTTATAGTTAGCTCAGCACACACACACACACATATATATTTATATAGACTCCACGTTTGCTTCGGTTGAGCCCACCACCTCCAAATCAAAGGGCGCGTCGGCGTTCACGGACCTCCGAAACTCGGTCCGAAATATGCACCACTCTTCCAGAAAAGGAAAGTCGACGCCGTGTCGTTTCGCCACAATTACTTTATTGTCAGCTGATAATGTCGGACGCGTTTCGCCTGCCCAGCAGGCTTGCTCACCAACAAATAAATAAAGTTTTTCTGCGAATTTAACTGAAAGTGCTTCCGTGTCACATGTGAACTACAAAAAATAGATAGTGAAAGCAGACTCGTAGTTTTCTTTAAATAGATACCCACATTATTACGAACATTGTTGCAACAACGCATAGATATACACTCAATTAAAACAATGATAAATGCATAGTGATACGATCATGCTTTACATAATAAAAATTGCAAAATTGGCAAACTTCATTACTGCCAAATCGAAATATATTAATTAATCAGTTCATTGCCACAGTTGGCTAAATTACTTAAACAGATCGTGTTCCATTTCACATATATATATATTTTTTATAAATTTAGCGACCTACATGTTCATGCTGCTCAAATGTAAACATATAATGTAAAAATCTATTCTGCTGAGTCCAGCCCTAGTGGGCCTTTCTCTAAGGATCTTCTTTATAGAAAACATACACTCTTGCTCCCATCAAACTAGTGCTAATCGTGAATGTAAAATTAAAAAACCAGTTAAAAACCACAGGGTCAGGGGGACATTACAGATGAGTGTGGAGATCTTACTCCATGTTGAGGCCTGTAGGGATCTTAGTATTTAGTTTAATAATGTAACTTGACTCTAGCCTACGCAACGTTTTCTGACGGTCTCCTCCCTTATACTCAAGGGCACAGCATCAATCACAAAATACGTAAGACCACCCACATTTTTGTTATGACATTTCTCAAAATGGCGAGCAACGGCATACGTCTTGTCACCATTTTTAATGGCTCGCAAGTGTTGCAATACTCGTTTATGGACTGGAAGAATAGTACTCCCCACGTACTTCAAGCCACAAGGGCACTGAAGTACGTAGACCGCAAATTCCGTTTTACACGAAAATTGCCCCTTTATCTTTTGTTCATTTTTTGCAAAACCCAAGGGATAGCTCACAGTATTTTTACCAAAGGTACAGGCTTTACACTTCGTGCACTTGATAAACCCGTCATTTCTAGTAAGCCATGTTTTACTAGACTTCGTTTCCGTTCTCATGGGTAGCATGTTGCTAACTAACGATTGTTTAAGAGAACGAGCCCTTCTGAAGGTTATTTGAGGTTTCTTTTGAACCAATTTACCTAAGATGGAATCATTACGAATAATATGCCAGTGTTTATACAAGATGTTCCTTAATTCCTTCTGCTGGCTATTATAAGTGGTAATCAACCTACATTGTGGGTTCTCTGTGTTGGTCCGCTCTTCCTTTTTGTTAACTTTGAAGAGAATTTCCTCCCTAGATTTCTGTCTTGCCTTCCGAATTGCTTCACCAATACACTCTTGGGAGTACCCTCTCATACCAAACCGAGTTTTAAGGCCTTCTAGTTCTACTTCTAAATCATCACTGGTACTACAATTCCTCATTGCTCTAAGGCATTCCCCATAGGGGATACTTCTAACCAAATTGGCCGGATGAAAACTCGATGCATGTAGCAACGTGTTTCCATCTGTGGGTTTGCGGTAAAGTTTAGTATGCAATTTCCCATTGTGAATATACACTGTCAAATCCAGAAAGTTCACATTTGTTCCACTAATGTCACTCGTGAATTTTAAATTCAAATTGTTAGTTTGTAACTTTTTAACAAAATTCCTGGCACTGTTTTCATCTCCCTTCCACACCACAAATAAGTCTATAAAGCGACTCCAATGGACCACATTTTCTTGCCATTCTTTCTGCCATAGGGATTGGACCACCTGCTCCTCCCACCAGTCCATATGCAAATTAGCATAGCTGGGGGCGAAGCAGGTGCCCATCGCTGTCCCACACACTTGATGATAAAGTTCTCCATTGAACAGAAAAAAGTTATTTTCAAGGCAGGTAGTGATCATAGTTATTAACATCTGCGTGTGATGCCAGAGTTTCACAGGGCGACATCCCAAAAAATGTCTAACAGCATTCAATCCGTCCTTATGGCAGATACTGGTGTACAAAGTTGTGACGTAAATGGTCATCAGAAGAAACTCTGATTCCCATGGAACGTCATACACTTTACGCAAAAATCCCCGGTGTCCTGAATGAATGAAGGAAGCTTCCTTACCAAGGGACCTAAAAATGAATCTACAAATTTAGATGTGGCTTCAAATGCACTATTAATAGCCGAAATAATCGGTCGACCAGGGGATTAGTAATGTTTTTATGAATCTTTGGGATCAAGTAGAACACTGGGGTAGTGGGATTAGTTATTCTCAAAAAGGACAATTCATCTTGACAAATCAAACCCTTCCTGTGCCACTCTAATAGCAATGTATTATACATCTGAAAACTGGTATTCATTACATCTGTTTTCACTTTAATATAATTCACTCTATTCCCTAGTTGCTTATATGCTTCAGTAAGGTATTGCTGCCTACCCCAGAGAACCACATTCCCACCTTTATCAGCATTACGAATAATCACATCATCATCATGAAACAGTTTATCAACCAGACTGTAATACTCTTTCGCCTTCTGAGTAAATGGTTTTTCTTTGCATTTATTCTTTGACACAAACTCTTAACCTCATTAACCACTAGATCATTAAAAACATCTACAGAATCTCTTGCTGTCAATGGTGTGAACTTGGACGTAGGTTTAAACTTGGTAGTGACACTGCCACTTAAATTAATGTCCTCATCTTGGGCCAACTCAATCACTCTACTTGAGGTACTCAATAAATCTTGCGTTTCAGGTATGGCATCTTCCGCCTCATTACTCAGTTGCAGTTCTTGTAGCTCCACCATCAAGTTCATATCATCAACTAACAAATTTCCTTCATCCTCCTGTGTGCTACTCGACCCACATATAGCTGGATTTTTGGGGGTTACTGCAAAGTATTTTTTCAGTTTTAATGATCGCACAAATTTAAACACATCCACCCTCGTTGTAGTGTAGTCCATGTCAATTTTAGGACAATAAGAGAGTCCCAATTTCAAGATTCTTTTTCTCCTTCTGAAAGATTGATCGTCGTGAGGTTGACAATTGTTGCATCACTGTTATCATCTATTTGTTGGCTTTGGATTTGGGCTTCTCTCCTGATATTGCATAATTTGGCGCCTTTGCGCCTCTTCCTCCTTTGCCTCTTGCTCTTTGGGGTCTGAACTCTGCTGGGGGTCTTGGACGCAAATTGAAACGTCTTTCCTCCCTTAAAAAAACCAAACTCATCGATAACTGATGGAATTTGTAAAGATCTTATATTGGAAGGCCCCTCTTCCAAATCGGTACCAGGCTCAGAGCTTTGTATACTACTTTGTTCTGACTGCTGTACCTGCTTTCCTTGAGCACCATTGTTCATCCGCTGTCTTCTCATGTTTTCAAACTTCTTAGCGAATGTATAAATTTGCCCCCGGTCATAATCGATTTTATCCCGCAGGAACTTCTGCGCTTTTCTCTCTTTAATAGTTGTTTCCAATTTTCCAAGACGTTCTTTCATCTCACCCATAAATTTCATGATCGGTTCTTGATTAGTTTCTTTACTGAGCATATCCATAATTTGTTCTATTTCATCCAAAATCCTTGCCCGGTCAATCTCGGCATACTTAATTAAAATCACTAACATTCTACTTGAAGATTCCTGATTGTTCTCGGCCCACTCTTTAAGCATGTTTGGATTCGGATCTTCATAAGTGGGGGCCACTAAAATTCTAAGCCCACGAGGAATTCTCTTAACTTCCAAATAGCGATTCAGTGATTTTGCCTCCCACCATTTTGCCAATTCAGACCGTTTTAATTTTTCCAATCGTTGCAAGCGAACCGTTACATCCGTTAATTTTGTATTTATACTTGCTGTTGCCACCTTCTTGTTGCCAATCACTAAGTTGTCACTAAAAATCGACAGCGCCGCTTCCTCCCGTTCCCTTACTTCAACAGCTGACATAGTGAATGATTTTAATGTCCGCGTAATAAGTATACGTCAAGAAACGAACCGCCAGTGACCACAATCACTCAATGCGTGTGATTTCACTGACTTTCCCTTTTCCCAACTCCGTCTCGTCAAGCGCTTACCTCGGCACTGCCCACGTACTCCTCGGGTCCTCCGACTCTACGGGGTGCGCAGCTGAGCCTTCGGGCAGCCACTTGCTTCTCCTTCAGGTAGCGATCCCGCTCTCCTGCAATCACGGATTGGGGGGCGGTGGTATTCAGACAGACTCCACGCTTGCTTTGGTTGAGCCCACCACCTCCAAATCAAAGGGCGCTGTCGAGCGTTCACGGACCTCCGAAACTCGGTCCGAAATATGCACCACTCTTCCAGAAAAGGAAAGTCGACGCCGTGTCGTTTCGCCACAATTACTTTATTGTCAGCTGATAATGTCGGACGCGTTTCGCCTGCCCAGCAGGCTTGCTCACCAACAAATAAATAAAGTTTTTCTGCGAATTTAACTGAAAGTGCTTCCGTGTCACATGTGAACTACAAAAATAGATAGTGAAAGCAGACTCGTAGTTTTCTTTAAATAGATACCCACATTATTATGAACATTGTTGCAACAACGCATAGATATACACTCAATTAAAACAATGATAAATGCATAGTGATACGATCATGCTTTACATAATAAAAATTGCAAAATTGGCAAACTTCATTACTGCCAAATCGAAATATATTAATTAATCAGTTCATTGCCACAGTTGGCTAAATTACTTAAACAGATCGTGTTCCATTTCACATATATATATATTTTTTATAAATTTAGCGAGCTACATGTTCATGCTGCTCAAATGTAAACATATAATGTAAAAAATCTATTCAATGGGAAATTGCATACTAAACTTTACCGCAAACCCACAGATGGAAAACGTTGCTACATGCATCGAGTTTTCATCCGGCCAATTTGGTTAGAAGTATCCCCTATGGGGAATGCCTTAGAGCAATGAGGAATTGTAGCACCAGTGATGATTTAGAAGTAGAACTAGAATGCCTTAAAACTCGGTTTGGTATGAGAGGGTACTCCCAAGAGTGTATTGGTGAAGCAATTCGGAAGGCAAGACAGAAATCTAGGGAGGAAATTCTCTTCAAAGTTAACAAAAAGGAAGAGCGGACCAACACAGAGAACCCACAATGTAGGTTGATTACCACTTATAATAGCCAGCAGAAAGAATTAAGGAACATCTTGTATAAACACTGGCATATTATTCGTAATGATTCCATCTTAGGTAAATTGGTTCAAAAGAAACCTCAAATAACCTTCAGAAGGGCTCGTTCTCTTAAACAATCGTTAGTTAGCAACATGCTACCCTTGAGAACGGAAACGAAGTCTAGTAAAACATGGCTTACTAGAAAGGACGGGTTTATCAAGTGCACGAAGTGTAAAGCCTGTACCTTTGGTAAAAATACTGTGAGCTATCCCTTGGGTTTTGCCAAAAATGAACAAAAGATAAAGGGGCAATTTTCGTGTAAAACGGAATTTGCGGTCTACGTACTTCAGTGCCCTTGTGGCTTGAAGTACGTGGGGAGTACTATTCTTCCAGTCCATAAACGAGTATTGCAACACTTGCGAGCCATTAAAAATGGTGACAAGACGTATCCCGTTGCTCGCCATTTTGAGAAATGTCATAACAAAAATGTGGGTGGTCTTACGTATTTTGTGATTGATGCTGTGCCCTTGAGTATAAGGGGAGGAGACCGTCAGAAAACGTTGCGTAGGCTAGAGTCAAGTTACATTATTAAACTAAATACTAAGATCCCTACAGGCCTCAAAATGGAGGAAGATCTCCACACTCATCTGTAATGTCCCCCTGACCCTGTGGTTTTTAACTGGTTTTTTAATTTTACATTCACGATTAGCACTAGTTTGATGGGAGCAAGAGTGTATGTTTTCTATAAAGAAGATCCTTAGAGAAAGGCCCACTATGGCTGGACTCAGCAGAATAGATTTTTTACATTATATGTTTACATTTGAGCAGCATGAACATGTAGCTCGCTAAATTTATAAAAAATATATATATATGTGAAATGGAACACGATCTGTTTAAGTAATTTAGCCAACTGTGGCAATGAACTGATTAATTAATATATTTCGATTTGGCAGTAATGAAGTTTGCCAATTTTTCAATTTTTATTATGTAAAGCATGATCGTATCGCTATGCATTTATCATTGTTTTAATTGAGTGTATATCTATGCGTTGTTGCAACAATGTTCGTAATAATGTGGGTATCTATTTAAAGAAAACTACGAGTCTGCTTTCACTATCTATTTTTTGTAGTTCACATGTGACACGGAAGCACTTTCAGTTAAATTCGCAGAAAAACTTTATTTATTTGTTGGTGAGCAAGCCTGCTGGGCAGGCGAAACGCGTCCGACATTATCAGCTGACAATAAAGTAATTGTGGCGAAACGACACGGCGTCGACTTTCCTTTTCTGGAAGGGTGGTGCATATATATTTATATATATATATATATATATATGTGTGTGTGTGTGTATACATCTCGTATTTATATAGTCAGGTCAGCATTTCCATGGGAAATGCCTTTTTTTGGATTTGCTATTAACTTTGGCGATGTTTAGCAAATCTTCAGGGAAATTTCCAAAACATGCTCTTTTTTGCCTTGTGTGAGTGCATGGAAAGTTTCGGGGTGATCCGTCAAGCAGGCACCGAGAAAAAGCATGGTTCCTAAAATGCAAAATCCCATACATCTTCCATAGGCTTTTTTAAGAACCACTACAACAAAACCTGCTGAACAGAATTACACTAGATTTGGCAGGAAGCTAGATCTTGGTCCAGAAAGTGTGCTTTTTGTGATTTGGTGTAAATCCGTTCAGTAGTTATTGAGTTATTAAGTTTCAAAAATATTTGTTTATCTGATCAGGAGGCACACTCCCACAGAAGTGAGCGCTCTGATTGGCTGCCTGCAACATGAAAAAAATGTTGCAGGCAGCCATTATAGAACTCGGGGACTTAGTCGCCTGTCCTGAGTTTTTTATTTTTTATTTAGGGATGCAAGGTAGGATATTTCTGGCCTCCTAGGCCTTGAAACCAAAATATGTTTTTTTTAAAAGCTGTGATTCTACAAATATCCAGTGGGATTCACGCAGAATTGCAACCTTTTTTTAAAGAAATGAAACACCCATCAGCTTTTTGACTAGAACCCAGGCGTGGATCTTCTCATTTTAATTTTTGGGAGGGAAGGTGTGAGTGGGGTTGCCCTCCCTGAACCAGTCGTTGCCCAGGGGACCCCATATCCCCTGGGGCTAATTTAAAAATAAATGGGATGGGCATGTAGCCCCCCCTCCCCCTGCCATCATTGAGCCTGGTGATCCCATCTCCCTTCAGAACTCTACTTTGCTCTCACCCAGCTCCTGGTATGGCACTGGCTGGGGAGTCAGCTGCGGAGACCTGTGACTCCCCCCCCCCCGCCTCCAACATAATACTTTGTGGGTGCCCCATGTAGGCACCAGGGACCCCCCCCCCCCATTGGTACCATTGGTGCCAAGGGATGGGGTCCCCGGGCCCTTGCCGACTTAGGGAGGGGGGCTGCATGCCCCCTACCCTTATTTTTTTTTAAAAGGTGCCAGGGGATTGGGTCTCCAGGGCCACTAATATCAGGGAGTGGGGCCATATTAAAAAAGCACAGCCTTGAGGAAGGGGTCCCCAGGGTCTCTAATGGCTTGGGGAGAGGGGGCTGCACACACCCCTCCCCTTTTTTCATAAAACACTGACCCAGGGATGAAGTCCCCGAGGCCTGGAAGGGCTCAGGGAGGGGAGGCTGCATGACCGCTCCCCTTATAAAAAATAATATCTGAGTGTCCCAGTGGGCACCAGTAAACCCACAGTAAATTACAAAAAAAAGTGAGTAATAACTGAGCGGCAAAAAGCAGCTCATTTATTATTTATTGCTCCTTTGAAAGGGTGCATCATCATGGCATGTGAGGGCTGTATTTTTAATACTTTTTTTGAGCTTGGTGGTGTCCCCTAGAAGAGGGAGGGGCACACCAATACTTTTTTTTATGTAGTTGGGGGCTGCAGGGAGTCCAGTTGCCCCCCAGCACCATTAAAAAACAGGAAGTCTCCTGGGTCATTATATCAATGAACCAAGGAGAACTTACAGTATTTGTTTAAAGTACTCATAGCTAAAGCTCTAAGCTCTTCAGCTGGAGTGGAGGGCCCTCTTGTGGTTGTTTTTTTAATTTAATTTTTTGGGCTGAAAAATGTTAAAAGAAAAATTCAGAGATTTTTTTTAAAAAACAATACACTTCTGTCTATTTATTTTGACAATTTTCACACCTAAAATATAATAATAAAAACTATGTAAAATTAAAGTGTCACATACAAGGTTTAAAAAAAAAATATCAAACATTTTTATAATAAACAATATTAAGAGGCATTGCATTGTGTCAATTACGGACACAATGCAATGCCCTCGCCATGCACAGCTAAACTCCCCACATATTACATCACTCATGACAAGGTCTATAACACCACTGACAACATCACTGCAACATTTGTAATAACATCAATGATGACAAGACTGTGCATGACGGGGGTGCAAGTTATAGTTACCTTTGGGCACGAGTGTGGGGTTGGCTGCATGCGAGGATTGGTTATTATTTTACGTTTAAAAAACCTAGAAATTCACTGAAAAAACAGAGGTTAAAGTAATGTTATAGTTAGGTGAAATGTTCAGTAACAACATAACATAACTTTTGAAATGCTAAAAACCACAGAAATTCATCAGTTATAGTTAAAGTTTTCTCAAGTTACTATAATTCATGCCCTAAGGTAACTATAACACGCACCCTCGTTAAGCACTGCCCCCATCCTCAGGTTGTATTAGTCCCTGGGGACCCCATCCCCGGGCCGTTTTTGTATTAAAGGGGAAGGGGGACACATGGCTCCTCTACCTGAGCCTAGTTACGTCCTGAGAACCCCATCCAGCAGGACAATTTTCTTTTTACATTAAAAGGGAGGGGGCCCTCCTCGAGCTTTGTTAGGACCTGGGGATCCCATCCACCAGGGCCGTTTATTTTAATAAAAGGGGAGGGGGCCACATGCTCCCCAACCTCGAGCCTTGTTAGGCCCTGGAGACCTCATCCCCCAGAACCCACACTTCTTAAAGGAGGGTGCCCTGGTGCCCCCCCAGGGCCCCCACAATATACTCATTGGTGGGTGCAGGGGGAGCCCCCACCATATACTCATTGGTGGGTGCAGGGGGAGCCCCAGGGTCCCAGTGGGCCCAGCCGGATCCCTGCATGCATAAGGAGCCAGCATTGCTCCTGTCCAGAGAGAGCAGCTACTAATGCTACTCCCTCTGGACAAGAGCAATATTTTGATCTGTTTCCCTGTCCGCATCAGTGCGGGTAGGGAAACAGATCAAACGTCTGCTCCCAGCCACCGGGAGCATTTTCAAACCTCCCGGCTGAGTGACACGGTCCCTCCGAGCCCATTTAGCTTTACGGGTCTTATATTTCACTTTGAGTAATGGGCTACGTGGCACAAGTGAAGATGATGGTGTTATGCCAGGTTATTGTATTGTATTATTTTGCAAACCTTCCACTGCTTATCCCTTGTTCCTTCTTCAGACACCTCATCACGTCCCACATCTGATTTTGTGGCCAGGGCACCACCGGCTAGCTCTTTCCACTCTATAGCTACCTGTGACTGTCGGTGGATTAGACCTTCTGGAGTTAGAATGCTATTACTTTCCAGCACAGTTCGAATGGGTGTTTCGCTGGCTGTTTGGACGCCTCCTCAATGAGGCAGGGTTTACCTGTACCGACTTTAAGAAGGGCTTACTGCACTAATCATTGTTTCCCACTGACCATTCTACCCAACGCCACCCTGGGTTATTCCGCATGAATTTCTCTTGCCTTATTGTAACCCACAAATTTACTAAGAAATAAAATACCTTTGGTAGGCTTCCCCACTCACATGGCTTTGCTCAGGGCAACCTCATTAGTGGCATGCTGCATTGAGGAATTTGTTTGTTGACAGCGAGCTACAATGGCAGACTACAGTCTTCACCGAGGTCAATTCCTTTCTTTCAAACACCTTAAACAATCATGAAATGCCATATTTCATGTCTACCACCAACCCCACATGAAGTGTACCAGATGGACTACACTATAGGGACTTGCAGCAAACTGATAAGATGGGTGTACAGAGCTTTTCTGTAACTTGGGAACCACTCCATGGCTGCTCTCCTTACTAAGTAGATTGATATGGCCAAACATCTGCATGACGCTGACTAGACTTAAATGTTGGAATATCCCCACAAAGTATCTCAGGGCTCCTGTTTTAAGTACATTCAATTTAATATTCTTAACTAAGCCTACCTTATATCTGGCCAAATTAACAAAATATACCCGGGAGCCGCAGCGGCATGTCCTCACTGTATACAAGTAGATGCTGATTTTCTTCATATGTTTTGGTCTTGCCCCACATTCCTTTCTTACTGGCGGAGAGTTCTTGAGGTGCTGTCAACCAGAATGGGCCTTGTACTAACAAATATTTCCAAAGTGGTCCTCTTGGGCATATTCCCGGCCCTAAGTTTGAGAAACCCTCCACCAAGTTCCTTGGCCTGGCTCTTCTTCCAGCAAAAGGCAATATTACACTGCACTGAAAGGATTCACTTCCTCCGACTATCACAAGTAGGACCAAGGTCTAGCTCTTAGTTTCAATCTGCGAGCACCCTGTTACATAGGGAGGAATGATCTGGTCTTAAAAAATATTTTATTGCACAGGTGAACAGGATATTTTGGTGGAGGGCTTTAAAGACTGCACCAAGGACGTTACTCTCCCCCTGTAATCCACCCGACATATACACTTTTGGTTTCTGTATACGGGTTGTTTATACCACATCTAAGCAACTACACAAGGCAGCCGGCAGTGGTCTGAGGACACCTATCTCTGACACACTGTCATAATGTTCCCATAGAACACTTTTTTCTAACACCGCAGGGTTCATTGCTCTGCTTCCCTACCCTGATAGTTAAGGCAGTGGCAACTAGGCAGGAGGATCGGGATGAACAGTTTATTATAGGTCAGTTTGTTACACAGAACAATTAAAAAATTGTGTGCTAACTCTTCATAAATAGCCCAGCAGTTCTTCTCTAACTGTACAATGGAATCTATTGCTACATACCTGGCTACTTTCATGCTATGTAACCTCTTTTGTCATACAAAAATAAAAACTTAAGAAAAAACATATAGTAGGGTTTCAATTTAGTACATTAGATCACAACATTGCATTGACACTTATTTGAAGTGAAAATTTCTAAAAATGAACTTTAAAACATCCATTAACCCTCCCTCTTGACAACACCAGGAGTGAACAAAGTGAACCAATTATCTGGTGTCTCTAACCAATATTATTGTTATCGATGGTGGAATTTTACAGGCTAATAAAACATACAAGTGAGCTGTTTGTACACAGTCCATCTTTAACTGACTTACTTGAAAGTTCTTTCAAATGCCACTATCAATTAAATTAGACACATAATGTAAATTGATTAGACTTAGATCACACAATTTACTCATGCAGGGAATACGGGATTTTAACCCAGGCTTCCCGGTAACACATAGTGCACGTAAGCCACTGACTAAATTCATTTCTTTTCCTCAATCCTTTTTAAAAGCCCAAGACAGTGTTTTTGTACTTTTCTGTAAGTATTAAATAAATACAGATCACAGGTTAATCTGGCACAAGAAAAAAAGTCCATAATAAAGGTAAGGGAGCACAGGACCCCATATGCTAATATCACTGGCTTTTTAGACATTAAAGAGCTGATTACGATGTCGGTCGGAAAGTCTCCGGCTGCTAGTCAGAAGCTTTCCGACCGCGGTCGGAGGCTTTCCAACCGACATGGTCGGTTTGCAGTCCGACTGCTTAATTACCATGTCGGCAGTCGGAGCGTGAACTGGCCGATCATTCCGAGGCAGTTCCGACCAACTCTCAGATCCTTCCAGTCGGTCGGAACCACATTGTAATCCCCTATAGATGGAGTTTCCACCGTCGGGATTATGATGTTGGTTTCCCACAGCCTTTCCGTGCCAGTCTTTCTGACATGGAAAGGCTTTCGTAAAGCAACTTTTGGGGCCCCCTTGCCTCAGTGTCGTGTCGTGGCCCACAGTTGGTGGCCGTGGGGGTACCTAGGGCGCCCCCCTGTAAATCCATGCACTGTGTGGCAGGCATCATGGGTTTTACACTCACACCCCCATTTCTTTATGGGAGCCTGTATTACGGCCGGTTTACGGCCATAACACAAGCTCCCATAGAGAAATGTGAGTATCTGACCAAACAGTGTTTGGTCGCATCGCAATCAGGTGGTCGTAACCACCGACCGGAGGTTGCTTGACCTGAGACGGTGTCGGTCAGAGGCAACTCCGACCAACATCGTAATAAGCCCCTATATAGCTAATCTAGAGGTGGACGAGCCACTGAAAGCTTGAGCCAGGCTTGAGCCTGAAGCCTGTCTCTGGCTCAGTTTGAGGTCCTTTCGGAACCTCAAGTCCATAATAAGCCAAGCTTTCATGTGGATTCTGCTTGCCTCACTCCATCTACCCAGGATATGGTGTTAGAGCCAGGGCTGCCGACTTTGAACTGGGGAATCAGGTTTGAGTCTCAGCATCAGCTCAACATCTTGTGATTCAATTCCCTTGGCTCAAGTTCACGCTATATAAAAACTGCAGAAAAATGCACAAAGAAGTAAAACTAAAGCCTTAACATAGAGAAAGACAAATACATACCCATATCCTGGCTGTTTTTTACAAAGTTAAATTAGAAATCTGGATATATCGCAGCTTCCCTGCTTAAACTGTGTGATCTTAGGCAAATATTTTAGTTCACCAAACCTTTTTTTCTTCTTTAATGCATATGAAATTGCTTTCAAATACAGGAGTTCCGAATACCAGATGTACAAAAAACTATTGCATTTAATTTAATAGACAATGATGTGACATATTAACGTCAGTTCTTCACATTAAAGAAATTCACTTCTTTTTAATTTTGTAGCGACTTTATCATATTTTACATGCTATATGTTATATGAATTACATACCAAACATATCAGGGCTCAGCATGTGCATGGGCTCTAAGATCAGGGCCAGGCCCTTGGCTCGGCTCTGACTTAGTTCCCCTTGTTAAGTTATTGGCTCGGCCACTTCTAAGCTATTCAATGCAATGCATGAAAAAAAGTATGTCTACTGCAATGGTGACGGGGCGGAATCAAAGGTGTGGTGAAACAGAACAAAATATTCTACAACTATTTGTTGATCTTTCATCATCAAGTAACTACATATAACATATAACACCTTAACTGAAATATAAATGAAAGTTAAACTAATCAGTGGGAAATGCACTATTTTATGTTATGAAACCTCTATTGGTTAATGATATCACTACAGATGGCTATGTTTGCAATCAAAGGCCCATAGAATTGAATCCTGTTTGGTGCAACAGGGAAAAGTGACTAGTGTATTTTTAGTGCCATGAGGCCCTTGAAAGGACTGTGAATGTATAAGTCATTATTTTAAAAGTGCATTACACAGTATAAGCTAGGTTGCCACGAAATGTGCATCTAAATTTATGTTAAAGATCAAAAGTGCTTCTAAAGTATAGATTACAGCAATGTGCAGGTTATACCTAGTGCAAATATTTTTTATAACTGTCCATTAAAAGCACACACTCCACTGCTCAGTTTGGAACACCCTTGTAAAAACTCTCAAAATGAAAATATCTTGAAGGTCTAGACCGGCTCCAAAGCAGCCTTTACATTTGCCCATTAACCAATTGCACACATATGCATTTCTTTGGAGAAGCGGACACCCTGGCAAGAATGCTTGTTTCTTTTTAGCTGTCTGTCCCTCCCTCGGTAACACAGCACAGGAGACTCCCTCCCTTCTACTTCAGCTGAGAAATCTCAATTGTGTGAACTAGGGGACATATTTACAAGCCCCTATCGCCACCACAACATCACTTTTTCTGACATTGTGGTGGCGATAGGGGCTTCGCCTTATTCACAAGGCAGCGTTAAGTCACTTAACGTGGCTTAACAGCACTTTGTGAATAAGGCCCCTTTCATGCTATACTTAGCGTGAAAGAGGTGGGCAATGGATATTGCGGTGGGCGTTTCACGCCACACCCATTGATTTTGACACTGCCCAGTATTTACAAGGACAGCGTAAATATGGGGCAGCGCCAAAATTAAGACCAAGGAAAACCTGGCCTTAAACAGGCGCAAAGAGGAGAAATGTTTCATTTCTCCTCGTTTTTGCTGTTTCTATGTGTGCTGCATTGTGCAGCACACATAGAAACAGCAAAGCCATTGATTGTTCATGTGCAGGAAGGTGACCCTTCCTGCACATAAACAATCAATTAAAAATGAAGTTTCAAGGGGGGCGTGGCTAGCACCCGAGGGGAATGGCGGCCGGCACGTGACTCTCCCGAGACGGTGGTGGAAACACCTGCGCCTGCAAGACCCCCAGAATGCCAGCATAGTCACCCCCAGCACTGCTGCTCATAATGAGGTGCCTTTGACTCACTTCTACACAATGTAAGCCGCCCATTTCACTCTTCGCGCATTAGAGCGGTTCCGTTTTTCTGAGCGGCCGCCATTTTGTGACGCGCTCCGCCGGATTCCTGAAGCGAACTCCCCCGGTGGTGAATGTGCTCCTTGGCAGCTACAATTGAGTATTTTCGTCAGCGAATGGGTACTGCTTTCACCAATTGTGTACATGGCTCCTCTGCTCTTACCTCTCTACATCTCTTTTTCTCTGCGTGCCTGTGCCTGAAGTAACCCTCAAAGGTTACATACTCTCCTCAGCATTTAGTGGCAAGTCTGAACAGCATTAAGATAATAGTTTTTTTACAGCCTTCTTTTTATATATTTTCTCTCACATTTGTGCCTTATCTACCCTGTCTGCGCAGGGGACAAATACATAGTATGCCATTCACCAAAGACTGATGCTTATCTCACAATGACTGTGGCATTTATTTGAACATATTTTGCATCATATAAGGCTGTACCTTTTTCACGTCTGACCGGTGAGGTTCGCTGCTACTCACCCCAGCTTTTCTCCAAACGCACGCTTAACTTTGGGCATTTTGTGGTGCCCTCGCCTCCTGTCAGATATTTTTGTCAACAATTGGTTTTTTCTCTTCACTCAGAAGCTGTTGCACTTGCTCTTCCTCATTCAGGTACTTGAATCATTCAACTCAAGCCCTACCTCATTCTTCGCTCTCTATTTAGTCTGTGCTGCTTTGCGATGGATGACTCAACAAATGTTTCACCTAGGGGTGCTGCGTCATCCACCATTACAGCCTCCTCAAACACCAACAAAACGCCAAGCAAGCGTCTAAAGAAGGACCCTCATTCTCCTCCCAAACAACCCTCTTCAGTTTCCTTAGATCTACTATTATAGGAAATCAGGGCTCTCCGTCCCTTTATGGAGGAAACTAACTCCAAACTACAAGTTCTAACTGACAACTGGTCAAGTTTGGAGAACGGAGTTGCCACAGTGGAACACAACATTGAATCTCTCTCCTCATCTCACGTCAAAATGGAGGCTCTTCATTCTCAAGTATCGGCTCTCCAAAAACAAGTTGAAAACCTTGAAAATAGGAACCGACGCAACAACCTCCGTATTTACGGATTACCAGAAGGCTCGGAGGGCTCAGACCCCATCAATGTCTTTAAATCTTTTCTTCCAAAGGTCCTTAATCTACCACAGGATACTCGTCTCAACATACAACGTGCCCATCGTTTGGGCCCAGTCTCTTCACTGAGCTCCTCTGCTGGACGGAAACCGAGAGGCTCCATCTTGCATTTCTTAGAATACACTGACTTGCTTAAGGTCTTGTCTGCAGCCACAGCAATTAACCGCATTACTTGGTCAGGAAATCTTCTGTTTTTTTCTCAAGATTATTCCAAACCTACCGCTGACAGACGCAAGGACTTTCTAGCAATGAGACCACATCTCCGTTCTATTGGTGCACGATATGGTCTCTTTCAGCCTTGCCTATTCAAAGTGACCATTAACAACAAGACTACTACATATGAGGACCCCATAAAGCTGAAAAGCTTCCTCAATTCTTATCACGCGGAGTCTATGGACATCTCCTTAACGCAGAACAAATAGTTGCTCTTGTCTTTAGCTTTGTTTGAGCTTTGATTCCTGTTTTCTATTGTTAACATTTTCTTTTTATGTATTTTTGATTGAAGATAATATTTCATTATTCAAATGTTCAGCAAGCTTATTAACCATTTTTTTTCCCTTGCAGGTATTGCTTTCTTGTTGTACTTCACCTATGTTCCCTTGCTCGTTGGGTTTGTCTCCCCTCCAGTCTTCCCGCTTGGAGTCTGGACCCGTCATTGTCCCATGTGGCCTCATCTCCCCCCAATCTACATATGTTTCGGATTCTTTGTAAGTATGTAATTTGTGTTTTCTTTATTTTTTCTCACATCAATTGCTTCTTTCTCTTTACTTATATCATTCTTCCTTTCTTTATTTCCCTGTTTTCTTACTTGCTTTCCTAAGACTTGCCCTATCGTAACCCTTTTGTTCTCCTTTTATTCCTCACTATTCTATCATATTTCTCTCTCCCAATATTTTTCCTTCTATACTTCCTTCTTTCATTGATTGTTCTTCATAGCGCTCAACTTCGTACCTATTATACGTTTTATATTTGAAAATATATATGCTATTATTGGTTCAAATGAATTTTCATTTTACTTGCTTTATATATGTTCTTAAAAATTGTCACGTGGAATGTCAGAGGCTTAAATTCTCCCATTAAAAGACAGCGAGTTCTCTCACACTTATCTAAGATGGATGTCAATTCAATTCAATTCAATATGTCTTTATTTCGATTAAAAATCATAAGAGACTTTACATTTAAAACAGAAAGCTCCATTTCATTGTCATTACATTTTTACCAAATTTATACAATAGAATAACAATCAAAGAAAGAAAAAATAGATCCACAATGTTGAGGTACCGTTAATATACAATAAATAGTTAAAACTAATAAAACTTCTAACCTTAGTGCCGCAAAAATAATACCAGTAAATATCTTCTTATATATATATAAAATGACCAGGTGAGTACACTCAATTCTAATACAACATAAAACAATGTATACTACTCCCTCTTTCTAAAATTCATCAAACTAACTTAGCCTCATCTTCTTTGCACGTATGGCCCACATCCAACTAAGGAATTTAGCAACTGCAATCACTATGGGTTCTTTAGTGTCAGTTTTTAAAATCCTAAATGCTTCGTTACCAGAACGAATGCCCATATTCATACAAATTGGTTTGAGCCATTTATGCCTAGGAATTTTATAAGCAGGGCATACAAATAAGATGTGAGCTAACGATTCGTTTAGTGTTAAACAGAAGGGGCATTTACTATGATTTTGGGCGTGCCATTTACTAACATAAGAATTAATCGGGAGAGAACCCACTCTAAATTGATGGTAGAGTTTCCTATCATTAAAAACATTAATAAAATCCCAATAGTTCTCATACTCTATGTCGTATTTGTGCTCTAAAAATTCCTTTGTTAGTGATGGCCTTATTAGAGAGGAAAACGCTTCATTTTGACCATATTCCAGTACACCATCGTAAATTCCTTCTTTGAAGGGAAAGGATTATCGACGGGATTCTCCCACAGACTACTCATCCCCATCTCACTCAGAGTATCCTTTACCCGTCTCAGCCATGGTATTTTGCACATACGGTCTGCCTCCCTGACTGTAAGAAGAGCCTGAGCATACAGGGACAGTTCAGGTGTAACCCAAAGCCTTCTCCAATAAGCCACGGGTCTAAATCGTGCCGTGTCCTCAATTGAACGACAACCTAAATCTAAAAAGAGGGGCAATAAGGGTGTTGATTGGGGAAGACCAGTTATGGCTCTCAAAAATTTGTTTTGGGCAATAACCAGGGGAACTAAGTTATCAAATCCCCATAGTTCTGCCCCATATAAAACCGAGGCACTAATTTTAGAGTTATATATTTTTAAGACAGGAGCAACGGGCTTGGTGTAAGAAAGACGCTGTTCCTTCAATAGGGCACCGGACAGTTGGGCATGTTTAAGGACCAACAAATCAATATGGGGCTTCCAGTTAAGTTTTCTACCTAATGTAATCCCCAAATATGTAAATGCATGGGTCTGCTCAAGGGTAACTTCATTCATTACAGCTCTGCCCTTTATAACCTTGTTTGTGTAGAACCATGAATTTTGTCTTCTCCACGTTAACTACAAGGTCGTGGTCCTGACAAAACTCCTCAAATCTAATAATAGCTGACTGGAGTCCTTTTTGTGTCTTAGAAATAATCAGAGTGTCATCTGCAAACATGAGCAGAGGAATCTTCATGCCTGCTAAGGTGGGAGCGTCAGTAGAATGACTCTGAAAATACAACACTACCCTATTGATAAATAGAGAAAAGAGGGTTGAGTGCTAAAACGCACCCCTGTCGAACCCCCTTTGCAATAGAAAACCTATCAGTAACACTCCCTTGCAGGCCCCAACGTACCTGTGCATAATTAGAGTCATGTAATGTGACTAAGATGGCCAATAATTCCAATGGCATGCCCTGTTCTGCAAATGCTCTCCACATCTTGGTGCGTGGAACAAGATCGAAAGCCGACTTAAGATGAATAAAAACGGCATAAATGGTACCCCCTCCTATAATTACCACTCGCCAGTAAATTAAAATGAACCTAAAAACCTGGTCAATAGTACTGGTATGGGATCGAAACCCCGCCTGTAGAGGAGACAGAATATCGAATTCATCTATCCAGGCCTAAATTCGACCTAATACCAGCCTAGCTGTAACCTTTTGAATACAATCAATGAGGCTTATAGGCCTGTAATTGCCTGTATTGGAGCGGTCCCCTTTCTTAAATATTGGGAGAATTTCTGCTCCTGACCATGTATCAGGCATTGGGGCACCACTGGCAATGGCATTTACGAGTAGCTGGATATATGTAACCCAATTCGATTTGTCATACAAGAACAAGTCAGATGGAATACAATCCAACCCAGGCGCCCTACCTCTCGGAACCGATTTTAACGCGATTTCCACCTCTTGCTTAGTAAAATGCAAAGAGGGGTTAAAAGAGGGCATTTTAAACTGTTCTGGGTCAAGTTCCGTGACTGCGAACTGGGCCTTATAGTGTGATACCCACATCTCGGGGGCTACATGGTTAACTGGAGCTTGGCTCAAATTGCCACTGCCCCATTTTACAAGATGCCAGAAAAATGCCATATTTCTCCCTTTACTGGCCTTGAGCAACTCATCCCAATGTTGCTCATCCCAGTCCCTTTCAGCTTGCTGTTGGACTAACTTATACCCAGCCCTTGCCCTTTTGATGTCTCCCATGTTCCTCAATCTAATTGCCCTGGCTAGGGTTCTATAAGCCTCTCTACAGGATTTCCCATACCATGCGGCCACCTTTGGGCCAAAATTTGTCTGAAATTTTTTGGACTTAGTTATAAAAAAACCTTTGAGCTTATTAAACAAATCATTGTGGACCTGTAAAACCATTAAAATAACTTCCTCTTGTGTAACACAATTTTGGATGGTAGCTATTGCACATGCCACCAGCTCCCTCATCTGCTCCAAGTGCGCTTCGTTATTAATAACTTTAGTCCATTTGACTCTCCTTGTATCATTAGTAAGCTGCACTTCTACAGAGGCGCTCACAGATGCCTGATGCTCAACAACAGAGAATCCTTTGAGCTGCATAGATAGTACTAGGGGATTATGGTCACTTTCGATCCGCTCCTGGACTACCATATCTATTAGGGAGGGCCAGAATTCCTTATTAAGGAAAATGAAGTCTATACGACTACTTCTCAGCCCATTATTATAGGTATACATACCCTGCTTATCGGAAGTGGACCTCCCATTAACAGCCCTGATCCCCCGTTCCAAACACAACACTTTTAACTGCAACGCTGCTCCAGTCCATTTTTTGATTGGAGGACGGTCCAGGGACGGAATGTCCCACTAGACATCCTCCTCTGTGCTAAGATTAACGTCATTATTGTCTAAGGGTTCAAACGAACAATTGAAGTCCCCAGCAATAATTAGGTTACTCACGCCTTTATACTGATCTAAAAAAGTGTCTAGAAGCGCAACAGTGCTAGAAGCTTTTCCACCTGGCAGTCCTCTCGCTTATACATTAATAATCAGCAGATCAGGGACAGTGGGCATCTGTAATTTAATTATTAAAATATCTCTACTATCAATATACAATTCCTCTACCTTATAACAAGCTGACTGTCTTACCCAAGTGGTAAGACCCCCATGGGTCTTCCCCTCTGACCCCCTGAGCTGTTTTAGAAAAATTTAAAAAAACCCTGTCGACAAACGTGATCCATAGACCAGGTTTCCTGAAAGGCCATAACATCAAGGCCTTCAATAAATGTGGACCATTCAACTGAGGGTAGCTTTGACAATAACCCTGCTATATTCCAAGATGCTAGCAGTAGATTTGGTTTGAAGGGACTCTCGTTTATACTGTGGGGGATAGGCTGATCATTAGTTAAATGGGCATAGCCCAATTCTCCCTCTCCCAAATAAATATTAGTCTGGCAGAGTCTGTCGTTCCTAACTTCACCCACTGTAAGATCGCCCCCATGAATAACCCCCTCTGAACAATTGCCTTTGGTACTTGGGAAGCTCCTAGTTTGTGATTATCTACTTCTGGATCGACCACACAAACCACCCCATGTAGTAATGTGCCGAGGCTGGTAGAATTAGAGTTAGGTCCGAGTCAATCGTTTCTCGTCTAGTGAGGCAAAGGCTTCAAACCTGTTAAAAGTAGGGACCGCATAATTATAGGAACCTGAATCTAAAACAGGTTCCCTCAATACTCCCCTTGTGCGATTAACGCATGATTGATAAAAGAAGCCCAGCGGAAGTATATTAATATCATCTTTACTTAGTTGACCGGACCCTGCCCTATCCAATATAAACTGGACCAAGCCCGGGGATCTAAAACTCAAAACCACACAGTCTCCGCTAAGAGCCTTATGGGATTTACCAATCCAAGATATTCTTCGCACCATCTTAAATTCTGAAAAAAGATGGTTCCTTACCCAGTCCTAATACTCAGTAGATGTAATGCCTTATTTTTTAGAGAAGACCAGTGTTCCTGAGCATTAACTGGGAGCACTGGAACATTTGCCAATACAATTGTATATGGTGTTGCTTCGGGGGGGGAGGTGAAGGGACATATGGGTGTTCATAACGCCGCCCATATCATGCAATGGAGCCCGAGAGCCCTCTGGCCCTGCTGGATATGCCAATATACCACCCTGTAGGGAGTTTACCGAAGGGGTGGCCGTAGAGACAGCCACCCCCAAGGGGGGAGGACGGGATGCTAAATTGGTACATGATCCTTTATCAGAACTATTCTCCTGTCGAGTGTCTGTTATTCCTTCCAGCTGGACCCCACAAGAGAGTTGGGGGACATTAAAAATATGCTGCTCTATTTTAGCTAATCTCATATCTATTGCTGACAATTTCTGCATCAGGGGGTCAATCAGGGCTATAAGCTTCTCTTCCACCCGGTTTAAAAAATCAACCTCAATGTTGTGAAGTGGCTGTTCCTCTGTAGCAATAGTGTCAGTCTGACCAACACCCAAATTTGCAAGTACAGGTAAAGACTTAAAACCCCCCTCACTTCCTGTTGTGGCAGACTTGCGTTTCACAATTTTGGAAGACTGATAGCAAGACTTGGGTAAACCACGTGCTTTCCTCTTTTTTTGTGGAGGTTCACCACCTAGAACCTGGGTGGACCTTTGCCACCTGGTAAATACCTTAACTGGGGAGGCAGGCAATATAGAGGAAGTGTTATCCAGACTGGATGCTACAGATAACCCAGGTTGCGATTGCGCAGAGAGTATATGACTTTGTTGGGAGGTACAGTCAACTATTACATTTTGTTCAGGCACAGGAATTAGTGCCGTTCCAGTGAGGGTCGTGGGGGTTCTAACGAAAGTCTGCGTTCTGTGAGTTGAATCTGATGAGTTAGCACAGATTCAGCCCGGGAAAGAAACGCATCCAATGTCCCCACTACTCCTGAACCCCCTGCCCCCTTACGCTTGTTCTTACTCATTATCCCCTGACCTTGTGCAGAAAAACAAAGTACAAATACGAAAAAAAAAGAAGAAAAAAAATCAAAACCAACAGCTCAACTTGCACAATGTATACAATGTCAGGGGGGTGGCCCAGCCCGGTCTCCTACGGTTTCCGACGGGCTCAGACGGGTCTGCCCTTGGTCCAAGCTTCGTCCGGGCGCATGTCCCGCGCGCGTCCCGCGCCGCGTTGGGAAGGCTGCGCTATAAGCGCGTTGGTGACGCCTCCCCCCCCTCACTCGCGGCAGCTGGGCAAAGCGATAGTGCACTCTGGGGTCTGTAGTCCCCCCCCCCGGAGTGTGCACGGCGATGTTAGAGGCACGACTCTAATCCTGGGACCCACGTCCCACCAGGAGTTCCGAGGGCAGTAGCAGTGCGAGAATACAGGTAAATGGAAGGCAGCAGCAGCAAAGTGACTCCAGCGCCGTGGTGGGAAGGCTGCGCTATAAGCGCGTTGGTGACGCCTCCCACTCCTCACTCACGGCAGCTGGGCAAAGCGATAGTGCACTCTGGGGTCTGTAGTCCCCCCCCCCCCGGAGTGTGCACGGCGATGTTAGAGGCACGACTCTAATCCTGGGACCCACGTCCCACCAGGAGTTCCGAGGGCAGTAGCAGTGCGAGAATGCAGGTAAATGGAAGGCAGCAGCAGCAAAGTGACTCCAGCGCCGCGGTGGGAAGGCTGTGCTATAAGCGCGTTGGTGACGCCTCCCCCTCCTCACTCGCGGCAGCTGGGCAAAGCGATAGTGCACTCTGGGGTCTGTAGTCCCCCCCCGGAGTGTGCACGGCGATGTTAGAGGCACGACTCTAATCCTGGGACCCACGTCCCACCAGGAGTTCCGAGGGCAGTAGCAGTGCGAGAATGCAGGTAATTAGAAGGCAGCAGCAGCAAAGTGACTCCAGCGCCGCGGTGGGAAGGCTGCGCTATAAGTGCGTTGGTGACGCCTCCCCCTCCTCACTCGCGGCAGCTGGGCAAAGCGATAGTGCACTCTGGGGTCTGTAGTCCCCCCCCCCCCGGAGTGTGCACGGCGATGTTAGAGCCACGACTCTAATCCTGGGACCCACGTCCCACCAGG
Source organism: Calotriton arnoldi (assembly GCA_963921515.1). Lineage (NCBI taxonomy): Eukaryota > Metazoa > Chordata > Amphibia > Caudata > Salamandridae > Calotriton > Calotriton arnoldi. Next base: position 1,190,932 of record CAWUFW010000465.1, read on the forward strand.
AGTTCCGAGGGCAGTAGCAGTGCGAGAATGCAGGTAAATGGAAGGCAGCAGCAGCAAAGTGAATCCAGCGCCGCGGTGGGAAGGCTGCGCTATAAGCGCGTTGGTGACGCCTCCCCCTCCTCACTCGCAGCAGCTGGGCAAAGCGATAGTGCACTCTGGGGTCTGTAGTCCCCCCCCGGAGTGTGCACGGCGATGTTAGAGGCACAACTCTGATCCTGGGACCCACATCCCACCAGGAGTTCCGAGGGCAGTAGCAGTGCGAGAATGCAGGTAAATGGAAGGCAGCAGCAGCAACGATGGATGTCAATATAGCTATGTTACAAGAATCACACCTTACAGAAAGTGAATCTCTAAAGCTTAAAAGGAACTGGGTTGGAAAAATGTTCTTCTCACCGGGGGATGGTAAGAGAAATGGTGTTATAACATTATGTCATAAAGCATTGAACGTTAAACTCATTTCACAGGAATCAGATAGTGAAGGTAGATGGTTGTTTACTAACCTGTTGATTTGGAAAACCCCCATATCTTTATTTAACATATATGCTCCCACTAATGGTGATGCCTCCTTTTGGTCCCACATTTCCAACTACTCTTAAATTATCCTTCAGAGAATCTCATTTTTGCAGGCGATTGCAACCAAGTGATGGATCCCTTCATTGATCGAAATTCTAAGGTTCCTTTCATCCCAAACAAGTCACACAAAGCTTTTTTAAATACTATAAAACAGAGGAACTTAATTGATGCCTGGAGACTTTGCAATCCGTCTTTAAGAGAATATTCCTTTTTCTCTCCACCATATCAGACACAGTCCAGAATAGACCATATTTTTATCACACACAATGTCTCCCAATCTTTACTCTCAGCTGATATAGGACCCATACTTATCTCTGACCATGCTCCGGTTATACTTCATTTAGACATCCTACACCAATCTACGTTACCCAAGAGATGGCGTTTCAATAACTCTTTGCTTCTTGACCCTAATTTCAATACATCCTTTATTTCCTTTATTCAGGAATTCTTTCAAACTAACCAAACTGACGATCTCCCCTTCCATACAGTCTGGGATGCCTTTAAGGCTACCGCTCGTGATTTCATTATTAGATACACATCAAATAAACTTAAGTCATTTCGAACTACACATAATGCACTTCTTACTAGAATTAAAACACTAGAGCACGCCTTTTGCACCTCTAAAACGAAGGGTACTTTGGAGGATCTTATACATGCAAAGATAGCCTTCAATAAAACATCAACTGAAAATGCCTCTTTATATTTACTGAAAACGAGTGCGAAATACTATGGTGGCCAAAATAAATCAGGTAAACTACTAGCCAACTATCTTAAGATTAAGCAGAATAGGCTTCACATTGATTCCATTATCGATGATAATCAGATACCAAAACATAAAGACTCTGAAATCCTTCAAGAATTTCTAGGTTTTTATAAATCTCTTTATACACCAGAAAATATGCCTTCAGATACAGATATACTTCAATATTTCTCCGATATCCAGAAACATGATACCTCCCAATCTAATTTAGAAATTTTAGAAACTGACATCACACAAACTGAGATGCTAAATGCACTGAAGACTCTTAAAAAAGATAAGGCCCCAGGTCCTGACGGATTTACAGTAGAATTTTTTTTACATTTTGCCCAGTTCCTCATTTCCTCCTTTACTTCTACTTGCAACTCATCAGGATCATTTCTAGAGGCCTTAATATGTCTAATACCGAAGGATGGTAAGGACTCCAGATACTGCAAAACTTATAGACCCATCTCGCTAGTTAATGTAGATTATAATTTTTTTTCGAAAGCATTAGCTCTACGACTAGAACCACACCTTCTTTCGTTGCTAGGTAAAGAGAAATCAGGATTTGTCAAAGGCCGTAATATCACAGACAACACGAGACTGTTTTTTAGCATCTTATCCAGAATGACTCATCACTCAGTTTCACTAGCTGCAATTGCCTTAGATGCGGAGAAAGCCTTCAATAGAGTTTCATGGCCCTTTATTTTTTACACCCTTAAATGGTTTTGATTTGGCCCCAAAATTATTTCCCTGATCGCTTTACTTTACTCAGAACCCAAAGCGGCTATGTCCACTAATGGTCTTGTCTCTACCTACTTCACTCTTAAAAGAGGAGTTCGTCAGGGCTGCCCTCTGTCCCCTTTTCTTTTTAACTTAGCGTTAGAACCCTTTCTATCTAGAATTCGACAAAACCATTCCATTATGGATTTCACATCTGAATCCCAGCACATTAAATTAGCAGCTTACGCAGATTACATATTAATCTTCCTATCGCAACCACAGTCTTCACTCCCTGCATTTTTAAGGGAGGTTGAAACTTATGGCTTAGTATCTGGATACAAATTAAATACTGAAAAGTGTGAGGTTTTGCCCTTAACCAAATATACGTTTAAAGAAGATTTTCAGATCTCCAAGTTTGCATGGAATTCCAAACATATAAAGTACCTTGGATTATGGTTCTCCTCCTCCATAATGACATCCATTTCTTTAAATTTAGATAAATGTATAGATAAATTAAAAACGCTCACTGCAAGATGGCACCCGCTCCATCTCTCCTGGTGGGGACGTTTAGACACCATTAAAATGATGCTTACCCCTATAATACTCTACATCATTTCCAACATACCATTATCTATACCAACCAATTTTTTTCATAAGATTAATTCTATACTAACATCATTTTTATGGAATAATAAAAAAACAAGAATGGCATTACAGAAACTAACGCGACCAAAATCAGAAGGAGGTGTAAATTTTCCCCACTTTCCCAACTATCATAGAGCGTTTCAACTGAAGCAACTATCACATTGGATTTCTGACCAATCATCTAACAGCCCATTATGGGTCGATCTAGAGACTTCATTTATTACACCCTTTTCCTTTCAAGAATACCTTTCTTTTACTCGCAAGCCGCAAAAAAGTTATACGCCAGTCATCAAGCACTCATGTAAAATATTGCAAGCCACTCTTTCTCTGGTTCCGCATGATTTTGACACTTTTCTCAAATCCACACTTTGGCATAACAAATCTATACTTGTTAAAAATAAACCTATATTCTGGAAAGTATGGAGGAATACAGGTTTAATTTGGGTACACTAGCTATTTGAGCAAGGCACACTCCTTCAATTTCCGCAGGTACGTGATCTTTATCACCTACCCGTTTCCTTTCAGCACAAATTCTCAATCCTACGAACTGCAATACTTGATACTTGCGCTCAGTTTTCACAAACACTCTCTTCAACTCCCCAGACTGATTGCACTTGGGATAGTCTTTTACATGTACATCCTAAGGCTTCTACCATTTACTCTCGTTTAATGCAATCTCCCACTAACAGAGACAAATCCAAAATAGAACTCTCCTGGGAGACTGACTTGGGTGTTGATTGGCATGTCTCCCTATGGAATAGAATATGGCTAAAAATAAGGAAATCATCCAGAGCAGCAAGTACCACGCAAACAATTTTCTTCATCTACAATAGGCTGCTTCTTACACCCGCACATTTACATAGGATACATACTGCTACTCCCAGTTCATGCTGGACTTGTTCTCATGACTCTGCTGACTTTAAACATATGTTATTCATGTGCCCACATGTTTTCAAGTTTCGGGAACAGGTCTGGTCTCAAATTAATATCATACTCAACACTACAGCTCCCCTTTCCTTCATTAATATCATCTTAGGCAGCTTATCCACTGATTGGCAGAAACGACATTCCCACACGCAAATTGTTGATCTGTTACTAGCAGTCGCTTTTCAACAGATAACAAAGAATTGGAAATACACTTCTAAATTATCATACCTCGCCTGGTGGTATGCTGTCTGTCATAATCATAGATTGGACACAACTCTCGTACAGCCAATATCGCTCGCCACGAAACGGCTACAGATATGGTGGTCCATCACACAATTTCTTAACGATAGTTCAAGAAAATCCTTTACACCCCAACCTACACTACAAGAAGTTGCTAAGCCTCCCTGACTTCCTCTATATTGTATTGCCATTGATCAATTTCTCGTTTCAGCAATTTATATATGATGTTCATTGTAATAATATTTTATCTTCCTTTTGTATTGTGTTAAATTTAATATGAACCAGACTTTCTTTACCTTTTAGGTTTTCATGTTTATGATTGTAGTCTCTCTCTCACTTCTAATGTAACTATGTATCATCAATATCCCTTATTTCCTTACCTATGGAACTTTTATTGACCATTTGTACGAAGTTTTGTTGTTTGATTGCTATTCTTCAATAAACTTACTCTTAAAACTTAAAAAAATGAAGTTTCAAAATGCCATTTCAGATTATTTATGTGCAGGAAGGGACACCTTCCTGCACATAAACAATCTTCCCCTACAACGTAGGCACCCTTGCAATATGGTGCAAGGGTGTATGCGACGCCGCTAGGCAGCTAAAATTAGCGCCAGAACAGGGGGAAACGCAGGGCTGCACCGTATCCTTGTAAATACGGTGCAGATCTGCGTTTTGGAAGTGGTGGAGCGCGACGTTAAGCCAAGGTGGCTAATGCTGGGCCTCGCCACTTCCTAGTAAATATGCCCCTAAGTTTTGTCCTTTAGCTCAAAGTCTAAAATTCCGGACAAATGCAGTCTGCCAAAACATCAATCACGGACAACAGACATCAGGGCTAATTTACAGGCAGTCCGTGAAAATTACAGATGGGTGGTCACCCTAGGGGATAGGGTCCCTGGGGCTTTTCGATGCTCGGGTAAGGGGGCCGTGTGACCTCCCTCCCCTCACAAAATATGCTGGGATGGGGTGCCTGGGGCCAAAAGTGTCATGGGCAGGTGGGTCGCATGCTCCGCTCCCCCTCAAAAATACACCAGGCCCCGAGGGATGGGGCCCCCACGGCCAAAAATGGCCCAGGAAGAGGGGGTCGCATGCCCCCCTCCCTCTGAAAAAGGCCCCGAGGATGTGGGCCCTGGAACCAAAATTGTCATGCCCCCCCCAAATACATCAGGTCCGAGGGCTGGGATCCCTGGGGCCAAAATCAGCCTGGGGAGGTGGGTCAGGCAGACCCCCTTCCCCCAAAAAAGAAACTTCTATTGCCCCCGGGCCCTGGCCCACCACGGGGGTGGAGGATTTAGAAAACCAGCATGGGAGCCTGCGTCCGTCTGTGAATTTGCGGCACAATTTAAAAAAAAACACAGGTAGGTCAGTGTAGGGCCTGACCACTGGCCAGGTAATGTGACCAACCCAACGCCAGGCATGGCTGAAGGCTGATAGGTTGGCCACCAACGGCAAGACCAGGCCCTGACAACACCAGCTGCCCATGGTCTTTGGCCATGTGTCTCAGGTGGTTGCAGCTTGCGGGACTTTTGGTGCAGGCCCTGGCCGCAGGCGATGCACTGCAGTCAATCCAATGCTGACCAAAACCGAAGGTTGTGCTGGAGTGGTGGCAGCCTGCGGGGTGTTGAGCGGAGGGCCTGACTGCATGCAGGCCAGACCTTACGGTCAACCCCATGACATTCACAGCCTTCAGCCATGCACAACGTGGGGCTGGCATAGTTATATATGGCAATAAAATATTATTTAATATTTTAAAAAACCTAGAAATTCATTGAAAAAAACAAAGTTTAAAGTGACGTTAAAGTTAGATATCGCAATCATATCTGACTTTGCATTACAAAAACCTCAAGAAATCACTTACGAGGCCAGGCCAACACCACAATCCCACAAAGTCAAAGGCCATGCATGGCGGGGTGTGGCTACCCGCTGAGGGTTGGACGGAGGGCCTGGTTTGCGACCCCACCATGTACTGCATATGACCTCACATATTACATCACTCATGACATATTCAATTACATCATTGTTGACATCACTGATGACGTCATACAATGAGTGTGATAGTTTGCTATACGCGTTTTTGACACTCAAAGGTATTTGCTGAGTTACGCCTAAATCAAATCTATCACAACTGTGGATTGCACCATCAAACTCAAGTTCCACAAATAATTGGGTCCATCCAATGTTGTTGATGTTAACTATCTTTATTCTTCTTTTATGATAAAATACAACCAAGCAGCCAACTTGTTTCATCCAGCTTCTGTGGACTTCATCAGGGCTGTAAGAGCATATACAATGTATAGTGTATAATACAATACAGTGTACATATACAAGACACAACATTAATACATGTGAGTTTTGTCACAATTCTGATACAAGGATTCCAATTTCAGAACCCACATATAACATTTACATATAAAAGTTGACATACAACGATCCACATAATAATACTCACATTTAAGAGCAACATTTAAACATATAAAACATGTAAAACAGATACAAGGAAAGCCTCTTATATATATGGGCGCCAAAGAGTGTTGGCATCTAACTCAGTGTTGTGATGACCTAATTTGGAAAACATTTGCGAAAAGTCAAGTTAAGTAGTATAGGAAAAAAGTAAAAGTGTGCGAATTGTAAAATACAGTGTAATCCCATGGAGAGGAGAGAAACAAAGAAAAAATAGAATGGAAAAAGAAAGAGTTGTTCAAGATGTATAATGAGGAAAAATAAAGAAAAATAGAGAGGTCTCAACTTAGAACCAAGAAAGTAGTGCCCAATATTACTTAATAGCATAATAGGGATCGGTATAGTGTCCCTCAAGGTAAGTAGAACAACATACCTCATTTGTGAATTTAGAATTCAAATGTTTTTGCTCTGTAAGGAATCGTAAATGTACTGCAATATTCAGAATATCTGTTACTCCGCAATCGGACTGTACCCTCCCATAGCCTAAATCAAATCTATTGCTTATGTACTGCTAATGAGTGTAAGCTTTTGCAAACTGCTTAGTCTCCTAATGGGGCTTTTGTCTATGGAGGTTGTGGCCTCCCTGAAGAGTTCTCCATAGTGCATAATAGAGACTTGACCATCTTACACGGTTTCAGAGTGTGTAGGTAGTGGGCTCTCCATAAAACGTTGTGCACATGACCAATGCTGTGCATAGTAGGAGCTTGACAAACTGATAGGGTTTAGGTGTCTGGAGGGAGTGGTCTCTCTATGAAGAGTTGTACACATGATAGAGGAGCTTACCAATCTAATGGGGTTTGGGTGTATGGCTGGACTGAGCTCTCCGTGAGGAGCTGTGTATAGGATGAAGGCTATCCGTAGTAGGGGCTTGATCTCTTAATAGGATTCAGGTGCTTGGAGGGAGTGGGTTCTTAGTGGAGAGGTCTGCTCAGGGTGAAGGCTATACATAGTTATGTGTTGTTGGAACATGTGCACCTAATTGGGCTTGGGTGCCTGGAGGTAGTGGCTCTCCATGAAAATGTGTGCAAATTGTGTAGTAGGGGCTTGGCCACCTAATGGGGCTTGTGTCTAGAGGCACTGGACTACAGTCTAATTATTTTACATAACCACATATGCTTATGTAATTTATACTTTACATAATTTTGTGCCATTTATTACATATTTAAATTTTTCAAAGGCTGTACGGGTTTGTACAGAAAATTGTACAAAGTATGGTGCCTGGTGTCTTCAGTGACGTCATCAATGGTGTCATTTGAGATGTCACCGGTGATGCCATCAGTGATGTCTTTAAACATGTCATGAGGGATTTAATATGTGAGGTCATAATCAGTCATAGTGGGGGACCAAGTTACATTTAACTCAGATAGCAATACCTGGTGAATTTCAGTGGTTATTTTAGTTTAAATTGTATGTTTTAAGTGACAATTTTGTCTAACTCTAACTTCACTTTAATCTTTGTTTTTTTTAGTGAAAATATAGATAGATAGATAGATAGATAGATAGATAGATAGACTTACTTTACCAATCCTTACCAGGTGTGGTAAAGGTATCCGCGTGGTTGGGAAAGACTGTGTGGTAAAGGATATTTCCCATTTCCAAGCATACTCCGGGTAAGATCAGATGACTTTTATCATGGGATCCTAGTCATGCTATGTGGAATTCTCCAAAGCAGAGAAGACCGAACTGGGGGAATTTTTCTCTATATGGAACATATTGTCTACGTGGAGAAATCCCTATCCCTACATCACCACCAAATGTGGTGGTGATCCATACTCCCTCCCACCCTGCAAAAGGAGTTATGCCAGTCTATGGCCGGTGTCAATTTATGACCCTTTCTATATGGAAAGGAGAGGGGGAGAAGTTTGGGAGAGCCCACAAATGTGAACATTTGTGGGTGTTACCAAAGTTCAAACGCAGACAGTGCCTTGAATGTCCATTTCCCTCCCCTTGAGCTTTGTTTATGGCTGTTCAGATCACCGCACTCGTGGTGAAATGGAAAACAGGAGAAAATGAGAGACGAAAGAAAGTATGAGGAATTAAGGGTAGAAGTGAGGGAGGGCTGGGGAAGAAGAAAGGAGGAAGGAAGACAGACAGAGAAAATAGAAAGAAGGAATGAAGAAAATGTGAAAATAATTGGAAATGTGAGGAAGGATTACAGGAAAGAGAGGAGTATGTAATAGACAAAAGAAATTAGTTAGGAATGGAGGGAAGAAAAGGGTGAGAAATTGAAGGGAAAGTCTTTGAGTAAGGCAGGGAAGAAAAGAGTTCGAAATAAAAGGATGAAGGAAGTGAGTATTGAAGGGAAGAAGCAAGTGAAGCAGTTGTATGGTACTAATATGAGGTCAACAATATTAACCTAAAAATATCACATCCATGTCATCAACTACCAGTACATCATCAAGGAACCATCTATATTTAATATTCTTACTTCCACATCTACTTACCTAGGCTTTCCTTGTGCAGCAGGGTTTAGAGCAATGTTTTAGACACAATATTTATGTCTGGGGATATAACATTTGTAATATACTGTGCATTTACAATGTGGGAAGAAGTGAGATAAAAATGAAGGGAAGAAGGGAGTCAAGAGAGGAGGAAAGAAGGCAGTCAGGAATGGAGTGAAGAATGAGAGGGGACTGGAAGGGAAGAAGGGCTGAGGAGTGAGAGGTACAATGGATAAGGAAGGAAGTGAGAAATGGAATGGAGAAGGGAGTGAGGAATGAAGAGAAGAAAGTGATGAGTGGTGCTTTGGATTGACAAAGAGTGAAAGTAGAACTGGGAGGCTGTGTGGAGTGAGACATGATGTTTGGAGAGGTGTTAGATGGGGTCTTAGAGCAATGCAATGCATGTGTCATGATCGGAAGTGATTCTGGAGAAGTAGGTGGCAAGGACCAGAAGATAAGATGGATGACTAGATAATTATTGTAGGGGGAGCCTGTGGTCTGTGAGGTGTCTACACATTGAAGTCTTCTTTAACTTGCAGACGAGAGAGTGCATTTCTATCATAACAATGTATATGTCAATGGTGACTCCGTGTTGAGGGTTGCGTTGGCACTAGAAGAATTCTCCTGTGAAATGTCAGTTTTAGGTTTTTATTTGCTAATATAAGTTTAAAAAAATTCATTGCTGAAAGAAAGAAATCTGTAAAAACTCAATTTATCTCTGCCTGCAAAGAGTATTTTAGAAAATGTTATCCTGCAATTCAAAATACATATACATTATATGACCTGATTGGTGGATCAGACTATACCACTACAAAGACAATGGGATGTTTTGCTCGGGCATTGCTTCTGCTCCCATCCACTGTGTAATTAGCCAAAATTGTGACCAATGAGCCATGGAGCTTTGGCATTGTTAGATGATGCATCTTCAGACTGACAAGGTCTGATCTCTTCTCTCCAAGACTGGTTGTAAATCCAGGTGGCAGAAGGCCACAAGCATGCTCCAAGGTCTCCTTGGGTTGCTGCACAGGAAGTAGAAAGTCAGAAGGTTTTATTCCAGATAATGGAAGTAGAACAATTCCTACATTAATTTATCTTGAAATATTTCAGCAAACTCTATAAAAGCAAAACATAGTAGTGATGCAGCGTTTTGGGCCAACCCTCTTACCATTTGTTCTCCAGTGGACCTTTCTTTCTGACTGAGAGGTGAGGAGAGTTACCAGACTCTAAGTCCCTTCTTTTCTTACTTCTTAAAATACTGTCAACAGTCTCCTGCACCTTACTTCTCATTTCCTGCTCAGCCAATCTTCTCACTTCTTCTCCATTGTAAATCACACCAGAAGTAGCTGCACTGCCACTCTGCTTTGACTCTAAAACAAAAACGTAAAATCCAAAAGTACTCCATAGAATGAACAATGTTACAAAATATCTAATATTTACTACTCTATTTCAAAAACCATAACAAAATGCAACCTTTGTCTTACCTCTATCTTTCTAAAACTCTTAACAATCTCCTAAATTATTCTCCTTCAAAACCGTACTGAATCCTTACCACAAACCTTCATGGAAAAAAACGCTACCCACTTGCACCAAAAGAATGCCAGAATAATAGTGCAGTTTATTTTAAACCTGCATGAACATTCCACAATACGTGCCAGCGTACCCTGTATAACTTTAACGCTTTTGGGCCCAATCCAAAATGGCTCCCAACTCTTGTGAGATCCCATGCGTGAACTGACACTTCCTCAACTCCTGCTGCGCAACGGCGTATGAAGGAATACTTTTCTGGCAGCGCTTCCAGCGTGAGAGGGCTCAAGCCTAAATGCTCAGTTTCCACACGGTAAGGCTGCGCATGCATCAAAAAGCTTGTTGCTCGCCGTCTTGACACCGAGAAGAGGCCTACTTGTCCCCACCGCTCTCAGATGTCCAGACATTCAGCCACAATGCTCTAATATCCCCCTATCGAAGGACAAGTTTCCCCAGTGCTTCGCTTATGATCACACCAATAAATTATCTCCTTTAAGAATAAAACAATTAATGCGTTTCTAAAAATTAGAAGCACATAGACATCCTGGGGCTCACTTATGAAAACTGTTGCATCGCTGCGTGAAAACAGCGATGCAACAGTTTTCACTGCGCCCTCCTTGCGACATGATTGATGCGTCATATTTACTGTATGACACATCATGTCGCAAGGAATGACAGATCTGTCAGTATTAATGACGTATCTGTCTGCGCAAAACTGATGCATTGCTGGAGTTGTGTTGTGACGCAACTCCAGCAATGCAGGGGGGAGGGCTTTGATTATAGCACTGTGTCAGTTTTACGCCTGCTGTAAGGCAGGCGTAAGATTTTGACGCAGTGGCGTCCTACAAGTGGCGCACTGAAATCTCATATATTTCAATGCGCCACTTCTACAAGGCTTTTTGCGGGGGAACGCCCACCCTGCATACATTATACCTGGCGCAGGTATAATGTGGCGCAGGTGTTTACAAAGTGATGCATCTGTCTAGATGCGTCACTTTGTAAATAGGAGGCAACATGGCGCATTATTTACGCCGTCGGTGCGTCACAAAAAGTGACTCACCGGCGGTGCAAAAGTGTCGCAAGGCCTCATAAATAAGGCCCCCTGAATATACAGATTAGATAAACCAGACTATAAACTACTATAAAGATAAAGGCTTAATATTTTCAAAAGCTCTATAAACAGAACATCAAAGGTACTTATCTCTTCAAGGAGCAGCATTTGAAAGAGGAAGAGTGTTCTGAGTTGGGACTATTTATGGACTACATTGTTCTAGATTGTTTTATTGTTTGAAACTTCTTTAACCCCTTGACCGCGATCGGAATTCCGCTCGTGTGCTGGACATTCCGATCGCGGGTGGGGTCGTGACGAGCTCAGCTCGTCATGCGCACAACGCAACCGCGCAGCATGACGAGCTGAGCTCGTCACGAGCACCGAATGGGTTAAAGGAGCTCCAGGAGTTAGGTTAAAAGATGTTATGCATAATGGTAGCCTCCGGTATTGAAATAAAATCCTTAGAAAGAGACACAAACAATTCAAGTGGTCTCCCTCCTTTAGAGAAAATGGATACTGTTTAAGCCAGCCAAGGGTGGCAATAGTTACGCCAGGGTTGTGCTTTGATAAGGCTATTATAGGCAGCAGTTGTCAAGGGCAGAACCAGGACAGGAGCCTCATGAAAGCCCCTTGAAGCATGAAATATGATCCACTGCTCATGAGGATGGAGAAAGTAAACTTTTGTTTTGTCTAGCGTGCCAGAGCTATTTGCACACACATAGCCAGACCTGATTATGAAGCATTTTCTTCTTTTGTGTTCAAATATTTTATTGTTATTTAAAAAGAGATAATACATATATAACATATTGCAATACAACATGGCATTATGAAAAATATGATAAGTTAAAAACGAAGAATGACAGCATCAAAAGAATAGATTTCATATGAAAGATAATGAACTAGCAAAGAAACAAAATATATCAATGACATACGTATATATGTTAAAAATTGAATCAAATAATAATACTTAATATCTTGTAGGAGAGACTTATCGTTAGAACCTCTATATAACACCTCTTTACGTTTGATCTCATCCCCTAAAGACTGTGGCGACTTTCTAATATCACTGTTTCTTTTGTGACATTTTTTTGATAATATGACCCCGAATAGTACATTTAAATGCATCCCATAGAACTATTGGGGAATTCACCGAAGACTCATTATCTTTGAAGAAGTTATCAATTTCATCATTGAGCTCTTTAACTTCATCCTTATCATCCAAAATCTCTGTATTAAGACTCCAAGTACGAGGTCCACTTGTATCCGTAAGATTAAGGACAGTCAATGAGACCGCAGCGTGATCAGAAACGACTATTGGATGAATCATAACATTTGTGGTATGTTTTAAAAGAGCAGAATCAACTAGAAGATAATCAATACGAGAAAAACTAGAATGTGGAGAGGAGAAAAACGTGAAATCGCTACCCGTAGGATTATGCAATCTCCATGTGTTAAGCTGATGAGAAGAACACATATTAAGCAGTTGTTTATGTGATCTAGGGAGGCGAAACTTAAAAGCAGTATGTCTATCTAAAATAGGATCCAAGGGCAAATTAAAGTCACCGCCAACAATTGTTCTAGCATTTTGAGGAATGTCAGAGAGCTTTTTATTTATGAAATGCCAAAACAGTAGATCATCTATGTTAGGGGCATAAATATTCATGATAAATATAAATCCTCCGAACCATTGGACAAGCAAGAAGCAACCATCTACCATTAGTATCATGCTCAGCAGTAACAATAGATAGACCAAAGTTTTTGGAAATCAAAGTCACAACCCCATTCTTTTTACCAGAGGTTCCAGAACAAGCAACATCAAGAACCCACTCCTTCCGCAACAGCAAAGCTTCCTTAAAGGCTATCTTAGTCTCTTGAAGAAAAACAATATCACCAGATAAGCTTTTGCAATAATCTAAGATCTTGGCCCTCTTAACAGGGTGATTCAGTCCACGAACATTAAGAGAGACTACATTTAAACCAGTCATAGATAAACAAAAGACAACACAGATAAAAACATCTGATAAAGAGAAAAGGAAAGACAATCTAACAGGACATCAGATATAGGGGTAAATGGAAAGCAAGAAAAACGTAAAAAAAAATATGCAGAAGTCCCCAGAGAAGGAAAGATAGAAAGAGGGAAAGAAAAGACTAGAAAGAAGAAAAGAAAGAAAAAAAGTACTCCAAAGAAAAAAGGAGCAGAAAAAAAGAGAAACCCCACCAGGGGATGTCTGTAATAGACAATTTGCATGGGGTAAATAACGTGGAGGAGCAACCACCGAGGCCAACAAACACAATGCAGGCCGCTCAAAAATAAATATTTCATTAAGCAACGGAACAAACGAGTGTATAAATGTTAATGTCTACTATACTATCAATAATCCATCAGTAAGAATAAAAAATACAAGTTCCAAAAAATACATATATCATATTTGAAGAGTGATCAATAAATTATCCTATCCTAACTATAAGAATGAGACAATAGTATCAGATAAATATCAAATTAAAGCATTATGAATAACAATATTAGATAATATAAATAGCCTAAGGCATAACAAATATTAATAAGTGGCATAATAAATAGCAAATTGGTGTAATAAAAATACCAATATAAAAGGTCCATAAAATGAATCATATTTGATGAGTGACCAACATATTATCATATCCTGAAAAGAAGAGTGAGACAATGATGTCATATAACTTATCAAATTAAGGCATTATAAATACTAATATTAGGTAATATAAGAAGCAACCCAAGGCATAATAGATACATATAAGTGGTGTAACAAATGACAATTTGAGATAATATAAATGGCAATATAAAGCATTATAAGTCACAAGCTGTTAACATATCAAACACTTCAAAATTGATCGCATCTAAAAATCAATACCAAGGAATCTGGAAGATTAAGAAGTAAATAGCATATTTCACATAAGATGTAAAAATGTCATATATAAAATATTGAACAAACAAAACGCAAACGAATATAATAGAAACAAAAAAGGACAAAGACACAGATGAATAGTGAACACACAGAAAAAATTAATCACCAGCATAGAGTCAAAGAAAAAGAGGAGAAAAAAGTCAAGCAAAATGGAGAAAAAACATACAATGAGCACGAATAAAAAGGAAAACAAGCAAGGAAAGAGAAAGAATGAGGAAAGAGGAAAAGATATACATCATATATCATAAAAATAATGAGAAAGAAAAGCCAAGAGAAGACCAACTATCTAGAGTTACATACCGAAAAATATTTCATCAATAGGAACTAAGATGAAAGCCCACAAGAAGGAGAAGCAAATGGGTAACAAACAGAAACAAGGTTGGAATAGGTCAGAGATATAAAAAGATAATAAGAAAGAAAGTAAGAAGAAGGGAAATAGAGACACAATGACACCCAATAGTTAACAAGAAAGCACCTAAATAGTGCCAACAAATCGAATGTAAACACCAAAAAACATTCATAAAAATATGAACAACTGTAAGACCTGTAGAGGAGAATTCAGTTAATAGAGAATGTCCAATATAGAGCAAACCTCTTTACAGTGCGTAGTTATCATTACAACAAGAAACACAAAGGAGTAAAATTAACCACACACTTTGTGGCAAGGCACAGGAAGCATAGAACAAGCTATCAGCAAATGAAGAACATCAAGGATGAGAAGTGCCAGGAAGAGACTTGGAGTCCATCTGTGATTCAGAGTGATTGTCCAAAAAAGTAGAAAGCTCTGCAGGCTCATAAAAAATCTGTGGCCGACCTCAAAGTTATTCTGAAGCGTGAAGGACCTGCAAAGGAAAATGGAATATTCATATCTATAAGTCGTCTGCGTAGATTCAAGAAACCTTTTCGACGAATGACGGTGTCTCTAGCAAAGTCTTGTGATATTGACATTCTATGCCCTTCCCATTGTAATGTTTTAATCTTCCTCATTTGGGCCAGGATTTGCTCAGTGTGTTGATGACGCAGAGGCTTAAAGATCAATGATCTTGGAGAAGATAGCGTTTTAGGCTTAAAGGTGGGAACTCTATGAGCACGTTCTATTTCAAAGTCTTTTTTAAATGAAATGTTCAGAACAGAAGGGATCCAAGTAAGCAAAAATCCACCACTGAAGGAGCAGATTTCTCACAGTCTTCCGGTAAACCAAAAATTTGAAGGTTACTTCTACGATTTCTGTCTTCCTGTTCAGTCAGGTCTCTTCTCAAAGAAGCAAAGGAGCGTTCCATACTTTGAACATGTTTAGCTTGCTTATTCGTGAAGGCTTCAACTGTGCTTATTCGTGTTTCTGCATTGAAAACACTTGGTGAAAGATTTTTGAGATCATTTCGAATTGCCGCAACTTCAATTTAAAGCAAATCAGTGTTCGTTTTGGTACTCTGTGCTATGTCATGGACTGAATTAAGTTTGAGTAAAATAGTATCTAAGGTTGAAGCAGAGTCCATATTACCCTTCGCTGAAATATCCGGGGTGGGAGAATTTTGCTTAGACCTCTTCAGATTCCCTTTAGAATCTCTGTCTTTGGGGGTGACACCCATGCCTTCTGCCATTGGAACGAAGCACAGAAACCACATAGAATGACTGAAAGTATGTAGATGTTGCGCTGAGCAGAATAGCGTAAAATTTTTTAGAAGAAACTAAGTAATAATGCCTGAGACACCGAAGATCACCACAACTGGAGAATACAAGAGAGCAGATCAAACACTGAGGGAGGCTTCTTCGTAATAAGTTTGTTGCATCATGAGAGACTGAACAGCAAGCGAAAAGTTGTAAGCACAAATAATCAAGCGCATTACAAAATCCACAATCAGAGGGGAATAATCCAAGAACTGAGGACTCGCTGCTAAAATACGTTAACAGTCAAATGACCCACTAGAAAAATAGCGGACATTCTCCAGCTTCAGGAAATGGTGCTGGATAGATTCTGCACAATCCAGCAAAAATCAGTATAATGTTCAAAGGCTTAAAATTACAGACGAACTGTTGGACATGGGATAAAACACCCCCACCGAAGTATAAACCAACTATGTATTAGGCTGCTAATAAGGCACCAAGAGTTCCGATAAAAATTCTGTCAGCGGCCGCCATTTTGTAACGGGGCTCATCGCATTAGAATATTGTTTCCTCAGAAAACCAGCGCATGACATAAAGAGGTATAAAAATCATCGTTACAATACCTCATTCATCAAGGGGAATGCGCATGGAAACCAAATATTCAGTCCAAGTAATTTTATTTGCTCGGTCCTTGTATCGGCAAAACTTCCATTTCCGCCGCCATTTTAGTGTTCCGGTAGGAGGAGAGAGTCGTCGTGGAGAGAGTCGCAGAAGGAGTGGACCGAAACACCTGAAAGCCGTCCCCAAGACTCCCAAGCTGTTCCGCCGCCTAGTGCTGCTACGTGGTGAACAAAAATCACCCGTACAGCATGTTTAGGAGAGCGTCCGCACCGGAGGACCGACGGAGCTCAGAAACATGCGGCCATCTTGGTTGCGCGCCAAGCCACGCCCCCTCACAAGCCACGCCCCCCTCTATGAAGCATTTTCTTCTTAAATGATCAGCGCCAAAATATCTTCCCTGGTGATAGGGTGCTCTACAAAGCTGCATAACGTAACATAACAAATGATCCCCTGTAAGTGAATAGCACAGGTAATTCTGATGGTATTTCAGATCTCATGCCCAGTTGTTGTTCTGGCTTCCACTAACCCATCTGTTACATCAGAGAGAGGAAATAGTGATGCCATGGCCTC
This sequence comes from Calotriton arnoldi, assembly GCA_963921515.1. Classification (NCBI taxonomy): domain Eukaryota; kingdom Metazoa; phylum Chordata; class Amphibia; order Caudata; family Salamandridae; genus Calotriton; species Calotriton arnoldi. The sequence goes on from CAWUFW010000465.1 coordinate 1,207,990, forward strand.
TGGCCTTTTCCCGCATTCCTTTCTCGGAGCACCATGCCATGATCCCACACTGTGGACTTGAATGAAGGCTTTTCAAAATAAGGAGTGTGGTGTAACGTATTTAGGTCAAATGATTCAATCTAGTGGCAGTCTAGAGGATCTGAAATTACCTGCATTTTTGTGTCAACAGACATTATTTATTTGGTTTCCTGAGGCAAGAACCTCTGCCAATGTTTCCAGATTTTGGGCTCAAGTGACTGGATAAAACAGGGATTGAGATGTGCTTTGTAGAATGTTGATGAGAAAAACTTTGTTGCTGATCTGATGCTCACTTTCCGCCTTCTTTTGTTGCTGTTCCAACAGCCCAAAGAGAAAGTCTCTGAAGCTGTTTAGCTCATGTGAAGAAATTAGCAATTAGCGCCTGGAAATAGATTATGTTGCAGTACAGCTAGAGATACACGCCATGCTATGCAAGTAAAATAAGCCCAGGCCAGAGTCAGGGATTTCATATAGCTTGTACAGGCAGTTTCAGCTTTTTATGTTTTGGCATAATGTAGGTGAGAGCTAAAACTACTAGGCAACAAGCATTGGCAAAGCCAATAGGTTTCACCGACACGAGACCTATTGGTGTTGTCGACGTTTTTTTTTTTAAAGATGTCGCACAGCAGCACAGACTGCTGTGCAACATGGCTCAAAGTAAATAAAAACAATGTGTTACTGCGAAGGTCAAGGATGGGCGAGTCATAGCGCTTTGTTTTTGTTTACTTTAAGCCATGTTGCACAGCAACCAGAGCTGCTATGCCACATCTTTAAAAAAAAACATTGACAACGCCAAATAGCTCTGCGATGCGTAACTCTAACAAGCTGGTGAGAAGACCAGATGCATCTACTGATATATAATAATTGGATGTCACTTCCAAAGTATATATTATGTTTGTCAGTTCTTCATAAATCTATAGCTGCTCATGGGGCCTGGACTTGATGTGCGGAGGCAAGTAGTCTGGGTACTGTGTGTAGAATGAATGCTTGTATTTTTTGTGTGTTGGGTATGGACTGCATTTGTACATTTACAGTTACCTGATTCGCAATGGTGGTTCTCGAGCTTCAAGAGAAACAGATACATTATAACATAAATCTCAAAATCAGCCACTGAAAATAGCTGTACACTCTTGATGTTAAAAGGCAATTCTATTTGTTTTCACCCGCTTAAAAAATTCCTCCATTTCAATGCAAATTTATGGGTGGATCAAGTACCCCGGTTTTTTAAAAATCTCCCTCTTGCCTGTTGGAATCTATAAATCTGGAGACTACATCTCTGGCATCGTCCATTTCTGAGACAGACACAGCAGACCCACAAGAAATGCTCAATTCATTGTTTCCAAATGTTGGGCCATTGATCCTTGCGGTGATGTGTGATACTGACAAATATTCCTTTCTAAATCTACCTCTTGTCTGTATGAAATGTAGGCGTGTAAGGGTACGTGTCCCTGTCTATCTCCGAAACTAAGGCTCATACATTGTGAGCTCGTCTTCTGTACTTTGCAAACCGATTTATCTGCATATATATGTAAAGCACGCGGCTAACCTCTTTTCCTTTCCAACCGGCATGAATAAGACACTTATCAATGGGGATTTGGGGGTCAGCCGACAGTAGGGAGGTCTACTCCCCGGGTAATTTGGGGAAGTGGAGCAGTCCGACGACAGCTCCGGGGTTGTGTGTTCTTTGGGCTACTTTTGAAACCCAACGGGTAATTAACTGGCATTTTGTTGTGCCAGCCACCATATTGTGGGTAACACGGTGTCTGGTACTCAGGCAGAGTAGTTTTTGCACGTCCCTCAATTTATTGGTTTTGGGTAAGGTCATGGTTGCAGGGGTAGAGGGTTCCTTCATAGGTCCAGCTTCATTTGAACAGATGCGCAGGGGTTATTTGTTGTTATTTAGGGTTGTCGCTTCGAGCAGGTGCATATTGGGGTTGGCAGAGAAGTTTAACAAAGTTTATTCTTGTTGACAGTGCCAATTCTGGCTCAAAGGGAACGGTTAGATTAGTTCACGCCTGGATGTCACAGGAAGTTCAAGGGGGGTAGCTTAATATAGGTGAGATTATTTGTATAGTGAAGTTTTAGTTTTGTGAGGCAAAGGCCTAGGTTCTTTTGTGATGTGCACCTGTTTCAATAAAGCTGCATTTTTCACAAAATCCTGTTGACAGTGGTCCATGCTGCTCCCTTACTTCCGCAATGGTCCCCTGCGCTATGTTAAAAGTTGCTTAGCAACATATTGCTGCGGCCATTGAATAAGGTGCGTTCCAAACCTCGTTCTGCAAAAGAAGCCGACTTTCTTCTTCGATTTCTTCAACTTTATGTTATAGTTACTCTGCTGCTATTCAAAGTGAGGCTTGAAACACAAATAGCTCTACGCAAGTTATTTGGCTTTGTTAATGTTTTTTCAAAGATGCTGCACAGCAGTGCAGGCTGCTGTGCAACACTGCTTAAAGTAAATAAAAACAAACTTCTATGGCATGGCCAGCGTTGGCACCGTGCCATATTGCTTTATTTTTATTTACTTTAAGACATGTTGCACAGCAGCCCTGATTGCTGTGCAATATGCCTTAAATCAGTCGGCATGGCAAGCAACAAGAGCGAGAAGGGTGGGAAAACAAAGAATGTGTAGCTGGAGGCGGCGGGGGATGTTTTAAAAAGTATGGATGATGGAAGGGTTAAAAAGAAAAGATTAGATGGGGGAGAAGGCCAGGTGGGTGGGGGGATTGATAGGTGGGGAAGTCTGACCCTATGGAGAGCGGGAAGGGGAAGGCGGCGGTAAAGGTAGGGGCTGCAGAGGCATGCACTCTAAAAGTGCATGCCGAAAAAGTTTTTTTTAAAATCTGCAAGAGCCTCCAGCCAGTAGAAGGACACTGGCTACAGGAAGCTGTACTTGGTCCAGGCTCCACAGGAAGGACAGAGGCTAAAGCCCAGGAGGAAGCTGGAAGGTAGGAGGATGCGCTGACCAATGGGAAGCAAGGAAATGAGAGTGACGTGGGAGCCTATCACTGGTAAGTAAAGATAAGTAATGGACGGGCTCTCAGCCCTTTAAAGATTTTTTATATTGACAAAAGATTTTGCATGCAAAGAGCAAGCGCTGTGCAGGTGAAACCTAAACACTACTGGAGTGTATTCTTTGAAGAAAGCATATGCCTACACTGCAAAATAAGTACTTACATTGCAATACATGGACGGTGCATCATTGCTTTATTACAGCATGCATTGACATCCCACGTAAATGGCATGGAAATACATTTGTCCAGAAGTAACGACGCAAGTATTCCTGGAGTTAAACAAGCACAATGACAGTGCAGGTATGTAAAGTGTTTCCTGGACCTTCATTACCTCTCTCCCGTCCCCTAGCTTGTAGTCCAACCCAACTCGGGACCTGCTCATCCACCCTACCAATTTGCATTAAGCTCCTTTTTTTCGTAATGCCTGCCCCCAACTGACCCCTGTTGATTTCCCTTTTAATTAGTGGCAGAAGAACAGAGGGTCAGAAAGCCACAATCCATGCTTCCTTTAGGAATGCCTGTGTGCCCTTAGTTACATAGGCCACCACAAACATTTCTTTGCCTTTTTGCTGAAGCTTAGTAAGTAAAGCTAAGTGAGCCACTGAAAGCTCACGCCAGGCTCGAGCCTGGAGTGTGGCTCTGGTCAGGGTGCTGTTGGAACATCAAGCCCTTAACGACCCGAGCTTTCAAGTGGCTTCTACTTGCTACCCTCCCTCTACCCAGGATGTAGCATTATGGTCAGAGCTGCTGACTTTGGAAATGGAGGAACAGGTTCAAGTCTCTGCATCAGCTCAACATCCTGTGATCTTGGGCAAATTACTTCATCTCCCCGTGCCTATAAAAATGAATGTGATCTTATGTAATGACAACTGGTGCTCACTAAAGTGCCCCAATACCTTCAGGTCGAGTTCGTGCTTTATAAAAAGGAACAGAGAAATGCACAAACAGGAGAAGACAAAGCCTTAACATATAAAAAAAGAAAGACAAATAGATAACTATTTAGTGGCTGATTTGTACAAAGTGAAACCAAAAAACCTAGATAAATTGCAGATTTACTATTTTAATTGTCTAATCTTAGGCAAATATTTTATTTCACCAGAACTCCTTTTTCTTCATTATTGTTTACGAAAGCACTTTCAAGTATGTGAGTTCAAAATTCAGTTGTACAAAATCCTATAGTGTTTGATTTAATAGACTATATTGTGCTCTAAAATAATCTGGACAACAAACAGGGTTTACATGCCAACTGTTTTGCCTCTTAGTTCACTAATGGTTCATGTTTAAAAACTATCACTTTTAATAAATACTTCTCAGTGCTCTTTTATAATGTGGCATATTAAAATCAAAGGTTCCACATGTTAAAGAAATACACTTTTTTGAATTTTGAAGAAACTTTATCATATTTTACATGATGTTTGTTGAAAAATTTACATAATATTCCAAGAAGGAGTGAGTGAGAAGTGATACAGGATTCATTCACCTTCCCAAACATCTAACAATTCAAAAACAACAGGATGAAACCCCTATCTTGCATAGTCTATCTCTCTGTACCCGCCTTAAGGGGATCATCCAATGGTATTAAAAGGACTTTCACCCACTGGGATTCCAAGTGTCATGCTTCATCATAGAGTCCTAGTTCAGATACCTATTGTATCTCGATGGGCTTCAAGCTTGGTAGCTCTTTGGCTATTGGGTGAGATCCTAGATTTTTAAAAGTCTAGGGTGTCCTGTGGGTTAATTTTATTTTTAAAGGGCACCCTGGCAGAGTTGAAAACCAGGGGGATGCACTAAGGCAATTAGTATCCTCTATATTCCTGGGTCAACATGTTTCAGCCATCACACCAACACCTCACCATGCTATTTGGCTTTCGTCAGAACCTCACAAGGATCCCATCAGTATCCTATTTGTATGCATTCAATAGTGAAACTACCATTCACCATACTCATACATGCCATACTTACCAACCCATTTGGTCTTTATGTTCGCATTTCTCTGTTGGTATGACAGAGATAATAAATCAAGCACAGCATCATTACATATATATGGGCCTATTCTTATACATGTCTCCAAGTGAACGCTGTGTTAATTTCACATCAAGCAGGACCCGTGTGTAAGCAGTACAAAGTGTGAGTTTCCATCACAGTTACTCAAAAAATGTGCTCATAGTCTGCATGCACTAGGATGATACACAGTGTGTAAGTATTATCCTTGAGCTTACCAAAATATTGTATGTGCCACGCCCATGATGCATATAAAGTGTTATTTTTGGTCATTCCTCTTACTTAGAAGCATCCTATTTAGAGCTCCATGAGGGTAAGAAGGCAGGTGTATCTTGTACTCAAACTCCGCTAACACCTAGGTAAAAGAAAATCTATAAGAGTGTGAAGCTCTAGGTTCTCCTAGTCAGATGACCCATCAGAGCCTCCCCTTACCCCACCTACTTTAGGTACACTGATAAAATATTGACACCCAAAATATACCCATACAAAAATATTGTGACCAAAATATCGATGTCAAAAATATCTACATCCTATACTTATAATGGTAAGTACAAAAATATCGAAGAAAAGAAATATCGATGTCATAAATGTAGTTGTACAAAATATCGTTTTTTATATATATATAAGTTAATAAATATTAAATATATTAAAGAATAAAATTAAATTTAAACAATTATATGAGATTAAATATACACTTTAACAAATATAACAAATAAACTTAATTTAAAAAAGTTAAACAGACATGTAATAATAAATATATATATATATATATATATATATTTACTTAAAAACAATTATTAAACTAATAATTTGAATGTATTTTATCATTTTAAAATTATATAAATATTTAACAAATAAATTTATATATACGTATACCAATAACATAAAATCTATTTTCAAATAAATTCTATTATAAATTAAAACATTAAACTATTTAAAAATCTTTAAACTTACATTTCCCACTCCAGTGAGTGCAACAGTAGGGAAAGTGTTGGATAGCGGAGGGGTAAAAATTACTATTCCCGCTCCAGTGAGTGCAACACTAGGGAAAGTGTTGGATAGCGGAGGGATAAAATTTACTATTCCCACTCCAATGAATGCAACAGTAGCAAAAGTGTTAGATAGCGGAGGGGTAAAAATTACTATTCCTACTACAGTGAGTGCAACAGTAAGGAAAGTGTTGGATAGCGGAGGGATAAAAATAACTATTCCCACTCCAATTAGTGCAAAAGTAGGGAAAGTGTTGGATAGTGGAGGAGTAAAAATTACTATTCCCACTCCAGTCAGTGCAACAGTAGGGAAAGTGTTGGATAGCGGAGGGGTAACAATTACTATTACCACTCCAATGAGTGCAACAGTAGCAAAAGTGTTGGATAGCGGAGGGACCAAATTTACTATTCCCATTTCATTCAGTGCATCAATAGGGAAAGTGTTGGATTGCGGGGGGGGGGTGGTAAAATGTACTATTCTCACTCCAGTCAGTTCAAAATTAAAAACAAACAAAATACCATCAACAAAATAAAATAAAAAATTTTAAGTAATTAAAAAATATATAAATATATTAAAAATAAAAATAAAAATAAATTTAATAAAAATAAAAAAATGAAAAAACATATTATAATGTTAAATACATATCACAAATACCAACAAATATATTAAATAGAATCGAAAATAATTTTCAAACAAATATATATTTTTATTTAGAAATTATTTATTAACAAAAATATTAATTACATAAACTTAGTCTATTTACTTCCTACCTTATAACACCACACAACTCACAACCCACATCGAAAATAAAAAAAATTATTTGCATAATTAACATAAATAATTATCAATTAAACAGATATTATTAATTAAAAATCAAATTTAAACACATAAAATGTAAGTAACTTCCCACCCTTTACACCGATAATCCCCACAACCCACACCTAAAATTAAACTGTAAAAGATTTTATTACACAATTAAAAAACTTTTTCAATTAAATAACTAATAGTATTTAACAACTAATTGTAAAGTAAGTAAAATTAATTTACTCCCCACCCTTCACCCCTATAAACCCAAAACCCACACACAAAAAAATAATTAAACAATTACGCTAATTAATTATTAAGTAATTAATAATCAACTAATCATTCATTTAAAAAACGCAACTAAAATTAATTACACAATTTCCATATGTAATTGTCAATTAATTAATAAGTATTAACAACTAATTATTAATTATTTAAAAATAAATTAGTTCCCCCCTTTACCCCTATAAACCCCACAACCCACACCTAAAATTAATTACACAATCACCATAATTAATTGTCAATTAATTAATATTAATTAACAACTAATTATTTAATAATTAAAAATAAATTACTTCCCACCTTTTACCCCTATAAACCCCACAACCCGCACCTAAAATTTACCAAAAAAAGTAAAAACACAATTAACATTATAAAATCTCAATTAAAAAAATATTAATAAATAAATATATTCATTAGTTTATTATAATTCAATTACTTCCCACCCTATTCCCCTATAAACCCACAACCCGCTACTTGCAAAATGTTATTAAAATAAAATGAATAACTACCAAAAATTTAACACATATATTAAAAAACATTAACAATACTTATACAAAAACGTACTTAAAATACATTTAAAATATATACTGAAATACATAACACTATTTAAAAATCGATATTTTAAACAACTATATTTTTGCAAACGATAATAATGACTTCTATATTTTTAAAATCGATATTTTTACCTTAAAGTTGATATTCTTGACCACAATATTCTTGCTGTCGATATTTCTGTCTCACAATATTTAAAACTCAATATTAGTAAAAGTCGACATTTCCAACTCGATATTTTGACTGAATGCCCTTACTTCATGATAGGTTTCTTCCCAGCCATGAACCTATTTGGTTCCTCCTTCCCCCACATCTTAGCATTGGAATATTTTCCTGGCCATAAGTGCCCGGTGCTCCTCTGAGTCCTGTGACCTAGGTGCATCATCACATAACGACGTGCTGCTATCTCATAGGGTGAGTGCAAGAGGAGGCTTGTAAGATCTTTATTCGATTATTAGCAAATAATCATAAAGGAGAAGTCATACAATCATCAAAAAAAGTGTATTAAAATAGACCATACATGAAGGATACATAGTGATAAAATCACAAAAAGCAAGATCATAAACAACATTTAAAAACCTATAAATACATAAGAAATTTGTATAATGTAAACTGGTACTGGTAATAGTTTGCTGTATTTCGCCAATGAAGGGCACTTTTTCTAAATGCTCCTACCGCAAAACATACTGCCAGATCAGATAACATTTGGAGAAAAAAGAAAGGCTGGCCTGACTTGGTGCAAACCACGGGTTCTAAGTATAGACAACATGGGGCCTATTAGGATGGCGGGCGGACTTTCGTCCGCCCACCACCCTAGCGGTGCTGGGACCGGCCGCCAGTGGTGCGGCGGTCCCGCACCAGCGATTAGGATGTCACTGCCACCGTGGCTGTGGCATCCTCCATTCCCAGCATTGTGGCGGGGGGTGCACACAGCACCGCCCGCCACAATGCTGGGAATGCACTGTGTGCATTGTCATGCACAAGGTGACAGGCACCACGCGGTGCCTGCCACCTTGTCCATGACAATGTAGGGGGGTACCATATTTACCCCCCATGTGCACCCCCCCAATACCCTGGGGGCCCGCAACGGGCCCCCAACAGCAAACTCTGCATGCCTTTTTGTGGCGGCATCGCCGCCATGGAAAGGCTGCTTCCCGCACCCATGCTAATATGGATGGCGGTGTCTAGCAGACACCGCCACCATATGTAGCCCCTTTTCTGCCCGGTCGACTGGTCGACCGGCGGAAAACCGGCGGACGGTCTCTCCGTCCGCCGGGGTCCCCCTCGCCATACTAATATGGCGGGGGAAAATGGGTGGCGGGCGGAGGGAAATGTAGGGCGGATCGCCACCGCCATGAGGGCGGTGGAGATCCGCCCTACATCGCAATGACCCCCCAAGTGTATACACCGAAACGGAGCATAGTATACACAAAATAAAGTAAAATGCTCAAGTGATTGGAGACAGATACTATCACACTGACAGGTCTGCAAGTGGGTAAAATCAAATTGCCCAGCTGGGAAGCAGAGATAACTTCAAATAAAGCCTATTCAGAATTTCCCTAACATGAATCTTTCCCAGAGATTTCTCACATAAGACAGATAAGGCTCAGGCCCTACACTGGTTTTAATGATCAAATAATCTTGCAGTGTAACTTTGCTCTGGATTCCGTAACATGTAGCACATATTGCTTTCTAAACTTACCACGCTCTCCCTTACTCCACACCTGAGGGGAGGAATGCAATTCAGGTATGCCCAATAGAGCAGCCAGTCGTCTAACATGGGTAAGCCGAGTAATCTTGTGGCCGTACTCACAGTTTAGGCGATCCTCGATCACATCCCAGTTGAGGGTGGTGAAATGATTACTCCATACTGCCAACCATAGGAGCATAGGGGCTAATCTGATTGTCTCTTTCACATAAACTAAATGTCATTTTTTGTGCATAAAAAAATTTGAGGTTCCAGGGGCCAAACTCAGCAACTTTCTGCAAAAACGATTCTCCTCTCTTTGCAATTTAGTGCAGTCTCGATATCCCCATAAACCTACCCCATAAGTCAGAACAGGAAGAGAATTTAAGTTGCACGCTTCCAGTAGGGGCATGATAGGCTTGCTGCCAATACTAGAAGCTAACTTAAATATGGCCTACAAAATTGGTTAAAATGTATACAGCGATTGCAAAGGCAAGGTGCCCAGCTGTTCTGTGCGTCAAATGTTATACCTGAATAAGGAAACTCACTTATCCTCATGATGGTTTTACCCTTGATAGAAATCGGCCTTGTTTTACGGGTCTGCCTTCCACACATCATATAATTTGTCTTGGAGATGTTCGTGTCAAGGTCTAAGCCACCCTAAAACCTGAAAAAGGCATTGATAGGCCCACTAAGGCCATTGGAGTGCGGGAGAGTAGGATCATCTGCATACATGTGGGCTGGGAGGAATACAGATTTTACTTTGGGCATATCATTTCCATTAGTAATTTAAAAGGAATTGAGACCATTAATATACAATAAAAATAAAATGGGGGGGCCAGAAAGCATTTTTGCTAGACCCCTCTGGAAAGTTCAAACAATTCTTTGCATTCCCCCTCAACACTGTATCTAACATAAGCTCTAAACCCCATGTGCAGAGCTCATAAAAAAGCATCTAATGAAGGAGGCATGCCAATACGAATTAAAATGTCCCACAACTTAGACAGGTTAACCTGGTCAAACGTGCTGCTTAAGTCTATAAAAGCCATGTAGAGTCCCCTTTCTTAGCTGTAACTACTTCCCAATAAAAAGGTTGAGGTTTAAACATTGTTCTAATGTTCCTAAACCTTCCCTGAAGCCATATTGTACTGGGCAGAGGACATTATTGTCCTACACCCAGGTCTCTATTTGATTTAGGATGACCCGCTCCATGATGTTAACTGTGGAGTCCAATTTATTTATTTAGAGAGTTTTATATAGCGCTGGCAGGACCCGAGAGTATTAGAGCGCTTTACAACAAGTAACACAGGAAATAAGAAAGAACAGACACATATCAAATGGCATATCAAAATGGAGATGGTGGTTAACGGTGTGTTGAGCCGAAGGTTAAAGGTGCAGAGCGAGGAGGAGATCCTTGAGTTTTTTTTGAAGGTCACGAAGGAGGGGTTAGTTCTGAGATCTGCTGGTAGGGAGTTCCAGATTTTGGGGGCATTGCCCGAGAAGGAGCAGGCCAGGGCTTTTTCTTTGCGCCTCCTTGGGGGAATGAGAAGTAGGTTGTTGGTGCTCCTCAGGTTTCTTGCCTGGCCTGCCTTGGTGAGCTTGGCTGCCAGGTAGACTGGTTTACCAGTGTGAAGGACTTGGTGGGTGAGGCAGGCAGTTTTGAACTGGCATCGAGCTTCAATAGGGAGCCATTTGAGCTCTTTCAGGGAGGGGGAGATATGATAGTGCCTTTTAGCTCCAGTGACCAACCTTGCTGCTGCGTTTAGAGTGGTTCGCATGGGGGCTAGGTGAGATTTTGCTGAGCCTGTGAGGGTAGCGTTCCCGTAATCTAGTCTGGCTAGAACCAGGGCTTGCGTTGCAGTCTTGAGATCATTAGGCGGGAGGAAGGGCACCAACAGCAATATGGGTCTGCAACAGCAGGCTCCTGTCTGTTGCTATTCTTAAAGACTGGGACAATTGTTGCACATTTCCATGACTCAGGAATTTTCTCACAGGCAGTGCCATTTAGAACATTAGTAATAAGAGGGGCCCATAGCTCAGTGTTGGCCATGAACAAGTCCATGGGATCCCATCCAGCCCTGGGGTCTTGTTGAGAGGACTTGCCGTAATAGCACTAATAGTGCCTGAAAACTCAAAGGAGATATCCATGGGGAACTGAAGGGGTGCCTCTGCAGATTCTGGCATAGGCTCAGATGTTAATGAGTAGATATGTTTGAAATGAGCCACCCGTTTCTCTGGGTTAATGTTCGTCCCTAAGCCATCTGATAAATGAAGAAAGGCCCGCTATCCATTAACAATCTCCCAAAACCCCCTTGAATCTCTGGCTCTACACGTGGAACCTAAGCACTCCCATCTATCCTCCTTTAATTCAAGTTTTCTTTTCTTAGTAGCCTTTTTATTTTCCAATCTTGCAGCCGTGATGCTTGGCTGGTCTCGGGATCCTGCATTCAACAATTCCCGGAGCCTTCGGTTTAGTGCTACACTTTTTGTCAAACCAGTCCTGCTTCCTAGGCCCTCTCTGCCCAGATCGATTGAGCAAAATGGTTCTAACAGAGTTGCCCAGGATTGAAAAGGCCTCTAAGATATCAGGAGCTATTGAGTCATTAGTTAACAGGCAGTCAACTAGAATTGCCAAGTGTCCTGCTATCAGCAAATGCCTCAATGTGGGAATATCAGTAGCCCTCCACTTGAGTCTTAGGCTCTTATTCTTTTTCCTAAAACCAGTAATCCCAGGGATGTTACCTGGCCAAGGGTTAACAGGTAAGTTCAGGGAAAATCCAATGGGGGTTATGATCACTGTAACAAGAGTCAATGACACCCCCCTACTCCCACCCCTGGAATGGACTCAACATTCCAGGTTCCCAGAAATAAATATGTAGTCGATGGTGGAATCACGGCCCCAACCCACAAGGGTAGGGGGCTGGTTAACGGGGTCTCCCACTAGTCTTCTCCCCTAGAGAGACCTGAATTACATAAAATTACATAAGGCCTTGTGCAATTTCCCTCCTCTCTGATCAAGTAATACACAATGGGTGGGCAAGTCCTGCTACAGGAAGGGATCATCCACTGCCCACATCCAGTTAGATGTTAAAATCACCCCCTAGAATAACATTAAAATCACTACTGAGGTTAGAAGATATAGAGTTCAGAGTGGACACAACCTGAAAAAGGGTCCCTATCTGACAGCCAAATTCATACACTGAGTCATATAATTTGATTAAATAGAAATTAAACTTGTTTAGCGACATGGCCCACACTATCTGGATCATACAGTGATCTAAGATTATTGGGACAGTTTTTAGGGACAGCGTGGTACAAACCAATATCGCCAGTCTCCCCAGTACTCTTTGTCCCACTCTCATATTCATCCCATGTAAACCCCTCAAGGGCCCAGGTTTCTTGCAGCATAACTATGTTGAATTGTGAAATGAAGTCAATCCAGTTGGGATCCTGCTGCTTATCTCTAATCCCCGCAATATTCTAGCTAACTATCTTGATTAACTATCTTGATTAGCATGCCTTATTCCCTATCCTGCTCCCCCATAGGTGATTTAATCTCATGTGTGTGGGTTAACTCTGTGGGTGAGATTGTAGGCTCTGGGCGTCAGCCCACACTAGCCAAGTCTGACAGAGGGAGAAATCTGCTAGGGATGGGAATGGTAAATCTAGCTAGCTCATCGGCCCTTGTTGACAGAATTGCACTCCCCACCTCCGTCGTTGATTGTAAATGCTTATAAAAGTAACCTATAGGGACGATGTTAATCTCAGCACCCTGCAGATGCCTCCTGGTGCCACATTGAATTAACCGGTGAACCAGGCATAGGTATTTGCAATTAATAACAATACAATCCCCTCTCAGTTGTTTGGTCGAGGGACCAACCCGCCCAACCCTTCTCACGAGCACAATATCATTGTATTTGTTGATGTTAAAATCAGAATTACGGGATAACCAATGGCAGACTCTAAGGGTGGCTTCCTCCCTGAGAGAGTTTAGGTGTGGTACACCAGTCAAAATAGCTACGTAAAGGCAGCAATCGGGGGCAGGGGGGAATGGACAAAACTGATTGGGTAAAGACTGAACCTGAGTGTCTATTCAGTGGTCTAGCCAGGGACGTTTTAAGGATTTTGGGGGCCCTGGTCCAAACATATTTAAGGGGCCCCTGTTCGGAACAGCTTTGAATTGATGGTCCAATTCCAGCTTTTTCATGCCCTCTTTGGCCTGGTCACTGACACTGCACAGGTAGACTGGTCCAAATTCTAAATGTGTTTCCTTCCAAGGAATAGAGAAGTGTGTTTTGGATACTGCAATATAGCATCAGCTTACCAATATTAAGGCAAATTAGCAACCCACTACCATTTCTCAAATGTGATGTCCTGTTTTGATCTAAAAGAAACCTTTTCATAGATGTTGCATGGTGCTGAAAAACATAAACACACCATTTCTCTGCAAAATGTCTGTAATAGACTCCCACACATTAGCCATATTAAAATTAAATTGAAGGAAAATGGTATTTAAAACAATCTATGTTTAAAAATCATTCAAGGTCATCAGGGCAAGACTGTGTGGAGAACAGAAGCAGATCAACCGAGGGGTCCCCTGAAAGGCTGGGGCCCTGGGCCAGAGCCCACTTTGCACATGCCTTAAAATGTCTCCGAGTCTAGCAGCCCTTTCCGGCTCTTGGTCTTCCCTGCAGACCTCCACCACCCTCCCAAGATGTAGAGCCACCCAATGTTTGTGAGGGGGCGGCTGGGCATTGGAGACAGTTGTGGTACCCAGCCATGGTTGTTGGTCTAAGGTAGGAGCAGTGCTCAAGGCAAAAGGGCTTGCTTATTCCGATGTAGGTGGATGGGTTGGGACCTGGTGAGCTATTGAGTTTATGTGGGTCTAATTACGGCGTCATCCAAGCTACATATCCTGCCCACCAGTGGAGTCACACACTCGACCAACAGGGATTTAAACTTCTCAAGGACGCGGTCCCAATCAAGGTTAGGCACTTCATTAAGTACTTCCTTGGCAGAATCTGGCCCCGGAATTGGCTGCAAGGAAGTTGACTCACTAGCCTTGTCAATGTTCTTCTGGACTCTAGATTCTCTGGGTGCTCTGTGTACAACCACTTGTTTGGGTTAGCACTTTCTTTTGGCTGAAGGGCCGTTGTCACTAACATTCAAGGGACCAGAGTTGTTGTGCAGGCTAAAAGTTGGTGGGTGTGCTTGCGAATTGGGCATATCAGGTGGTGGGCAGCAGGTTGCAAGAGGATCCTCACTTCGCACACTCGGGTGGTGCACCAGCTGTCCAATTGGACCCTCACCTATGTCGAGAGATAAACGCCTCCCTGAAAGATCCATTTCATTAGCAGTAACTCTGAATGCACAGCCCAGAAAAGAGTCAAGGGTAGTACCTCCAGGTGTTTTTTTGCAGTGGCGGTGTCTCTATCGACCAAGAAGATTTAGTTTGCCCATAATTCCCCTGGATAGGCCCCGTCTAAGAGTACAAGAAACAGTATGCCAATTTAGAAGTACTCACTGTGGATAGATTTTGATTCCAAAAACCAAGAGGGGTGGCCCAGCGCAGCATCTTCCGGATGATGGCGGGCCCTCCCTTGGCCCGGGCTTTGCCCTGGTGCGGCCGGCATGCGTCCCATGTAGCGGGAGACCGGTTGAGCTAAATAGCGTTGAGGGGGGTTCCCCCCAGCGTCACGGCTTCACTGGCGCCTCCAGGGCTGATGGAGTCTGGAGTTTGCAGTGTCCCCCGGGGCTGCTGCCAGCAAACAAATGAAGTCCCACGCAGTGGGAGACCGATGGTCCTGAATAAAGTCCTAAGGGGCTCCTCTCCGTCACAGGTGCCCCAGGGGTTTGTAGTGTCCCCTTGGACTGTCAGTAGCAAACAAATGAAGGAGGCTTTTCTGCTCCTAATTTGTCTCATTTTCAGGGCACGAGTCGGGGTACCACGCGGGTGGACGGCGTCCCCCCACTTATTTTACCGGGTGGACACCGTCCACCCTGCTTATCAAAATGCCGTCCACCCTACTCATCAAAACGCCGTCCACGCTTAGGGGCAAATAAAATGTATTGTTTGAAGCGACAAGGCTGGAAAAGGATGAAATACTGGCCATCCAAAGAAAACAGCGAGCTAAGCGCTTACTGGGTGTAATTCCGCAGTGCGAGCCATTCATCCCTGTGAGTAGGCGCGCAACACCCATTGGGCTGAAAGGGCTTCAGCCCCCATCCCGCCCCCTAGTGTGTGTCAGCCGGGCTGAGACAGCTTCCCGGGCACACACACAGCCGCACCCGAGTACTTCACAGGTCTTTAAAAGACCATTTACTTGCTAACGAG
Source organism: Calotriton arnoldi (assembly GCA_963921515.1). Taxonomy (NCBI): domain Eukaryota; kingdom Metazoa; phylum Chordata; class Amphibia; order Caudata; family Salamandridae; genus Calotriton; species Calotriton arnoldi. Next base: position 1,223,669 of record CAWUFW010000465.1, read on the forward strand.
GCTTTGTTGTTTTGTCACCGCTTCTTAGAGCCCCTGCATCTTCACTCTGACTATCGCTGGAAGAATTAGCCCCCCGCCCCGAAATCTTTAGTAGCCCCACCTCCCCAAATGTGGCTCTAGTGGCGCCTCTGCCTGTGAGGGTAACTTTCAGAGAGTCGTTAAAAAGGGGTAACTGTAGCACTTGTTATAAACACTCGAACTTGCGCAACTGAGCTGCCTGGACACAGCAGACACGAGGAAACACGCCGAGTCCGGCTTCTTCCACGCACAAGTCAAGCCTTCCAGTGAACAACCTATTTGTTGATATATTTGTTTGTAAAAATGCATCTAAATACACTTTACTTTCGATGCACCTGCAAATGCCCCGCCTCATAAAGAGGAATAGGCTGGTTCAGTTGAAACTGTCAGTGTCAAACAGGTATCTGTGAGGATCAGATTTCCCATTCTAGTGTAATATTACACCCTCTGGGCCCGGCAGCCCCCACACAGCTCACCGCGACAATCTCTGCAACCTCTCGTTTACAGCTTCCTGGAAATAATATGTTGTGTTGAAGCGCCCATTTCAAACATTTATGGGCTCGTAGTGCAAATTTTATTTTTAACGTTGGGTTTCCTTGGTCAAGCTGACGACAAAGGCTCCTGAATCAGTCCATCGAAAGGGATCGTAGTTACACAGCCACCCATAACACATCCGTTTTCTGGCATCTCAGACTGCACCCCGAATACAATGTTCTGCCTCCTGGTGTTCCAGCAAATCCAACTGTGCATGCACCGTTCTAACCCCTCCCCGCTTTGCCAAGTGTGTGTTTCTTTATTAGCTGCTTGCCCCTGGGGACCACCTCAGTCTCAGGAACGCAGATAGGTAGCGGTGGTGTGTGCATATCAGATTCCTGTCACCCAAAGGCGGGCGCCTCCCACTCCAGGGCCCCAGTCTGACCTGTGTACCTGCAGCACACGTATCCCTGGCCTCCTGCTATTGAGCGAATGTGCCCGCAAGGTTTCCAAGTGGGGAAAAAGGGAGATATCCGAAGCTCTGCTGTGCTCATTTTTGTAATGTCGCCCGACGCTTCCTTGCGCAAAACGAAGAAACCCCCAACAAGATGCTAAGTTCTCCATGCTCTTCACACTTCGTTATGTTACGTATTTGTCGTTAACATGTGCCATGTTTTAGTATGCCTCGCTTACAGCACTTAATGGCTTCACTAATGTAGTTGTACGCCAAACTTCATCCACATTTGGGCTAATTCCTCTATACAGGGACCTTAAGTCACAGGCTTAAGTACTGAGCAGCTTCAATTGTTAAATGTTGCAATATGTGCAAATGATAGATCTGCTGCACATGTGATGTCACTTCCTGCCGTGATGTCACTTCCTGTTGTGATGGCACTTCCTGTTGTGATGTCACTTCCTGCCGTGATGTCACTTCCTGTGACACTACCTAACTTGGAGAGTCCCCCCACTTCTTTTTTTAGGACTTGTGCCCTGCTCATTTTGTATAGAAAATCGCCCAAATATTCTTAATTGTGAAGGGCTCTTTTACTGTCTATTCATTTCTTTACCTTTCTCCTCGTCATCCCTATGAACATATGGTTACATGAGCAAATGATCAGGTAAGTGACTTGTGTGAAATTGCAGTTGGTATGTTTTCTTAAAAAACACATTTCATTCAAGCTAGGTCAATCGTCTTGGTGTTTGTTGTCAAACGTCAGACACTACAATGTCCACATAAGTAATGTTCGATGACTCTGGGGAGGTTCCACATTAAGGATAACGTGCCAGTTTGCATGGTCTTGTATGCACTAAGAAGTCCCTCAAGTTGATACTGTGTCTGTGTGAGAAGAGAGGCTTTTCTAATCTAAAATTGCCTGAGTTCAGAATTCTCCAATTCTTGTTGATGATCTTCTTTATATGATTTTTTGCTATGTTAAACTTGGTGACACAGGTCATTCTACCCTCTTCCTGGTTCCTCTTTCTAAAAGAGTTTCCCTATTTTGGTTACATGCTTTTTTCCTTCACCTCTGTATGATCCTCTCTGGATAGTTTTTTTTGCCTTAAGTTTCTTCATTAGCGTATCTGCTTGTTTTTGAAAGTCTTTTGTTCTACTGCAGTTTCTATAAAGGAAACATTTTTAGGGCTCGGCTCCTGCATGGACTTTAAGAGCCAAGCAAGATCCTTGGCTCGGCTCTCCCTGTTAATTTGTTGTCTGCCCACCTCTATTACTAAGTAGAGCCACCAAATTATGATTGCTTCTTAGCTCAGTGGGAAGACCTTGTACTCATACCCTTTCTCAATGCTAGTGACACAGCCAGCAGTGCATGATGCTGTTGCATGGTCATTGGCTGTATTTCAGGTCCAGCACTGTTATTCAGCCTGTGTGTATAACTTCATACAGGGCCGGACTGGCTACCGGGTGTTTTGGTCGGCTGCCAAACTGAGGCCCGATTTTACTGCCGTGGGGGCTGATTTATGGTGATGGTGACCTGCATTTGCTTCTAAGTAAAGAAAGCAAAACAAATGGTTTGAAAGCATGCTTTAAAAACATTTGCTTTTCCATTCTTTACTTAGACATGCCCGGTAGCCAGTCCAGCCCTGTCAGTATAGCTACTACTAAGTGGGATCTTGAATACAAAGCGAGATCAGAGGCAGCAGGCTTTAATGCATTCCTACCAGATGTGGGACTAATAGCCATATCCAAAAAATAGGAGACAGGTAAGTAAAAGCTGCTGGGTGTGGCTAGGTTATATATATACGTATATGTGTGTGTGTTTGCACACGTCTCTACTTGCATCTGAAAATATTTGGACATGACTCATGCTTACCTGTGTGTGTCAGGCAAAGGGAGAGAAAGGTGTGTGTCAGGCAAAGGGAGAGAAAGTGTGTGTGAACGTGCGCGTGGTGTGTGTGTATGTGTGCGCGCCTTGCTTTTGTGAGCTCAGGTTAGGAGTATTCGTGGGCACTATGATATGACCCCTACATTGCGAGCCACACATGCCATCTGGTGACCTCATCTTCCCACATAACCCCTGCATCCTGCGTCCTTTTCAAGTGTGATGAGGTCTCAGCTCTGGCATGATGGAGAACATTCCTGGCATCTATATCATGATGGTGACTACTCAGAGCAAAATGTTTGCCCTGCCATAAGGGTGGACATTTTTGCCATACTGTGGACAACCACAGAATGATGATATGATACTCCATTGCACATAATGCTGACCAGGATCTAGTACTAATAACTGCTAGTACAATCTGGACATTCATGTCATAAAATGGCACCCTTACCTAGCAAAATGAAGGCCTGGCATAATGGGAATATTCCTTGGCATATCGTGGTTATCCAAGGCATGACAAAGACTACTTGGATAATTCTAGCCTTGTCATAATGATGGAATTTTTTTGCATTAATGTTGGCTAACATGGCACAATTATGCATGCCATTGACAAAATGCTGGCCATGGCATATTCTTGCTAATTTTTCCTGGGGATGCTTGCACTGTTGGCTCTGCACTGTTTTGTGAGAGAGGGAAAATTGCACTACTGATGGCCATTATGTACCTGTTTGCGTCAATTTGGAAGCTTCTGCTTCTGAGCCCCCACCTGTAGGTGTTGTGGGAGAGAGGCAAGCTTCCCAATATGGGTCCTCTCTTGGTGGAAAAGGGAAGCATGCACTGCTGGTTCCTACATAGTGCATGTTCTCTATGGGTTAATTAAGCATCAGACAACATTTTCATTGTATTTAAATAAAAACGAAAGACTTGTTCATCTGAAGTCATGATTTTACGAATATGTATTCAGGTTGCTTTCTTTTTGCTAATTAAAGATTGTTATTATATAACAACTGGTTTTGACTGATCATAAAATTATCCAAACTACAAACAATTTTCTGAGTCTTGTCACATGAACTTGTGCTCATCAGTGTCCTTGTTGTTCTAGATCCCGTACCCATGTTTCTAGTGGTTAATTTTTAAACAGATATGGGCGGGTTCTAGATATTTTTCTTAGGACGCCACCGCCCATTATCAGCACAGGCAAAACTCATTTCCACCACCTGGCTAGTGACAGTAGTAGGCTTTGCTAGCAATGAGGCATACTAGATGCCCAGTGGTTGAGCGAGTGAGCACGACTATCTGACGGTAAAGGGTGAAATAGTGCATTTTAAAGCCCATTTTAGTCAAACATTTGCTAAAAGGGCATGCATGAAATATTCCCAATCAACCATAGTCCCATTTGCATTTACAGGAAGTTACGTCTATTGCCGCCTAGGTCTACGGCTGGCATGTCCGGGCGGCAGTGTGCACTGCTGTGTCTCCTGCTCCTCCGCAGTAGACAGCTGCAGCACACACAGAAGGCCAGTTCCTGTCTTCCCCCATTATAGAAACTTCCCCAATCGGCACTGGTACAGGCCGGAGTTCCAGCTGCCCATCATTCTGATCCATCTTCCCCCAGCTGAGAAAATCATGGGTGATCTCGGCCAAGGACTCCAGGTCTACATTTTGCTTCTCATCATGCCTGGCCCTCTTGAGATGTCGTTTTTCAGGCAAAGGCCCATTCCGCCATGCCCCTCACCCCCAACTCGCAACTGGGCTCCCTTATCCCCATCCACCCAATGGCTACTCGCCATTTTGCTAATAGCAAGGCCAGTTGTAAGAACTAGTATTCCACCTTTGATGTCTTAGGCTTCTGTACAACACCCAGCAGGCATTGTTGTGGTGTGATTTGGCTGGGTATATTTTATTTAGAGTAATTGGTGCATGATAAGTGTGATGTAGAAACTGAAAATGGATCAATTTAAAACGTGAATTGCATGAAACCCCTTCACTAGCTCGCACGCCAATCCCCACTCTCTGTTGTAGAGTTGTTCCCCAAACAACTTCTCCTATGCTGTTCTCCGCTTCACAGGACCCTGCTTTTTATCACAGTGCAGGGCTCCATATAAGTGGGTGACCAGGTGTTTGCTCGAGCCCAACTGTAGAATGATCCCTGGTACAATGGAGCATGCCAGGGCATCCAGGAGTCTAGTTCAAATTTCCCTAGCTATCTTCACAATTTTAGCGTATTGTACGAATTGCCCCAGTCTCAGTCCGAATGTCGTCCTAGCATCTGAAAACGTAAAAATGTCTCCCCAGGTCACCTGCTTATAGGCAGCCCTTGTCTCGCCAAGAGCTCATCAACATTGTGCTGTCAATGTCCCGGAAGAGCGCCAAGTCCATCCGCGGCCGGTCCATTGGGGCTGAGGGGCCACGCCGCTCCACCTTTTGCCCCTCACGAACACTGTCTGCCAGGCTGAACAAAGGTCAGCCTGACAGACACTGTCCATTTTCAGGTCAGGCAGCCAGGAGCCAGAAATGCGCTAAATGCGCAGTCTCCTGGCTGCCCGGCCTTTAGGGAAAGTGACCAAGAAAGCTAAGCATGGTGCACATGCCCTCCCCAATTTATTCAAGAAGAAAAAGGCTGCAGCAGTCATCAGCTAGGGGACACACCTGCACCAAATGCCATCTATCTGATCCCTACTAGTGACGCACATAACTGCCCAGCCTCACCATGCAACCCCCCTCTAGAGTTAACCGTAACTTGCAGTATTTGATCCCAGCCTCTGCAAGCACCTTCAGATACTCCTGTGACCCCATTGACTCCCCAGAGGGTTATTGCAGGGCTGTCGGAACCACCGCCGGACCACTACCCTGACCCTCTTAAGGAGATGAGAGCTGAGATAGGCGGACTTCAGAATATGATAATACACCTCACTGACATGGTGAAGCATTTGTTAGCAGGTGTCGCTGAGCCCAAAAAGGTTGAACCATGTAGTTGTGGAGTGCGAGCCCCGGGGAATTCCTTAATGACTAGCACTTTCCTAACTCATTCTAAAGGGATAGAGGATTCGCGTAGAAGGCCAGATGTTAGGTTAGCGCAGGGTGCATCGAACTTTGAATTCAATGAGGACTCACAGACTCTGAGTCCGATCCAGATTCCATCCTGCCCTTGGTCTAGCCTTGGCCCCGAAAAATCGGGGGGTGGACTGGCTAGAGACTGCATTCCGCTCCTCCTAAACTACACCAGTCATCAACAAGGCAGAAACTGCAGGTCCCTTGAATACGCAAGGCCCCTGCATTAAATAATATGCTCAAAGTCTGCAGGTACACTGCCCCCATGAACACAAATGGTTCTTCCCCCCCTAGGCCAATATCCCAAACTTCCCCTTGGCATTGAGACATAAGGATGAGGACTCCTTGATAAACAAGGTAATTCACTGGATACCCCACGTAAGAGGTTATACATCCGTGATTAGGGATGACATCTCCCATGCTAAAAGACACAGCTCATGATTCGGATTTCAATTGTATCGCATTGACATTTGTTGGCAGGAAAGTAGCAAACAGTTTAGTGGCCCTTAACGTCAGGACCTGTCTGCCAAATGACTTGTCTATTCAATTCAAATATTCTTGAGCAGACTCATGTACGGCCAATACAAATCCAAGGCCACATCTTCAATCTGATCATGACTCTGTCTTTGGTGATCTGGATTGACTACTCTATGCGATTCATCCATCTCTTGCTATCCAACACGCACCTCTTGAAAATAGTTGCAAGAGGCCATTGACTAATACCTTAGGTCCAACCACCACTTGGTTGAAATCCATCTCAACCCTGTCCCTAACCACTAGGAGGCACTCCAGCATCCAACATCTGGCCCTTAACAAGCCATATACTAAACGCCTCTACTAATAGTTCGATACAATCCAGAGAAATCCTTAAGACAACACATTTTTTGAAAAACGACACAAGTGACACTCTAGCGGTGGTCACCTGGAACATGGCAGGTCTAAAATCCAAACTACAACTGCCTGATTGGACCAATTTTTGTCAAAAACTTTAACATATGCCTATTCCAAGAAACCTGGAGTATACAGCCCATGTTTAGGGCCGGGTACACTAACTACTGGATTCCTGCCAAAACAAATCCTTGTGGCAGGCCATATGGTGGTTTGCTAATATGGCTCAGAATCTCATTAAATAGCTTGATACACAAGTCGGAAATTGAATTGATTTCCCTGACATTCTGGGAATTCGAATTAGTCCAAAAGGGGGCTCTATTGTCGACATAATGTCTACGCTAGAGGGGTCAAGGGTGGTGAAATGTCAGAAATGCTCAATATACTAGAGCGGCATTGGGAGAAGATGACCAATCCACAACATGCCATACTGGCTGGGGATTTCAGCATCATGTTTGAACCTTTGGATAGCAAAGACACTTAATTCTCTTCTGAGGAAGGCGAGCACTGGGGTATACCCCAACTTGAACTACCTCCTATAAAAAGGTGGACTCAAGCCACACTGCAAATAAAGGCCTTGACATAAGAATATGGACTCATGGCCACAAACGGTAGAATAAAACCAGAAAGCAGAGGGCCTACTACATACAATAAACCTAATCATGAGAGTCACATTGACTACATATTGATCAATATTAGACTTTGGCACAAGGTAGGTGACATGGCAGTCATTCCAAGGATCGAGAGCGATCCCACTCCCCTCTGGCTGCTCCATTCAGAGTGTCCCCGTGTTGAAGGTTACTGCTCTGGCAAAGGAGTTAAGGCTGTACCCACTACTAAGGCAATTATATTTATCTACAGAGTCAGGTTTTAAGATTTTTCCAGAAGAGAGGTTCTGAGTACTCTAATCTTAGAGACGGGGCAAGGAGTTACACATTTTAGGGGCAAGAAAACTAAAGAAACATCCGCCCATTTGAGCCTTCTTGGCTGTGAGGATCACAGCAAGAGTGGCTCCTGTAGATCTCAGAATTCTTCCAGCATTGCAGGATTTCACAAAAGGAGTCAGATAACGGGGACCTTTCCTGTAGAAGTTTTTATGGAAGAAGCACATGGCTTTGAAGGCAGCTCTTTTGCGAACAGGGAGCCAGTAGAATTTGTTAAGGGCAGAGCCTGCAGGAGAGTGTCTGGGAAGGTTGAGCAGCAGACGTGCACTCTCTGGAGTTTGCCCACTCTACCTTGAGAAAACCAAAGTAGAGCACATTGCAACGGTCCAGCCTGGCTATTACCAGTGCCTGGACTATGGATTTCCTAGCTTCTATAGAAAGGAGACTCAGAATTTTACTTAGGTTTTCAAAATTCCAAAGCATTTTCCAGCCAGGCAAGACACCTGGCTATCAAAGGAGAGGTTGGCATCAAACCAAAAGCCAAGATTTTTTTACTTTTGACTTGGGGAATGGTACTGGCCCAAGGACATCAGGCCACCAAGCGCTGGACCAGATAGTAGGGTCTTTTCCTAGGACCAGTATCTCAGTTTTTCCAGCGTTACATTTTAATCCTTATAGATAAGCCTTAATAGATACCATTCAAAAGGTGTTTTGTCAGTGATTTTGGGAGCAATTCATGATTGAAATTAAGAATATTATATATTTTCTACATTGCAAGCTTGCTTCAGAAAGAAAACCAGCACTGTAGAACAGGCTTTTCGATTCCTGACCATGTACTGGAAGACTGTCCAAATCGGCAAGGGCCACTTATATGTGGCCTTTGTCGATTTGAAATCTGCCTTTGATCTAGTCCCTTGTCACAAGCTCTGGTAGGTTCTGAGGATGCCCACAAATATTCTTTCCATTCTCGTTCATCTACATGAGGATAACCATGCCAGTGTAAGGTGGGGGGATCAGGGACAGCTTACTGACCCATTTACGGACAGCAAGGGTGTTAAACACGGTTGTGTCCTGGCTCCCACCCTGTTTTTGCTTTATTCAAATGATATTGTCCATTTATTGTCTGCATGCCCTCACAGCCCTCCTACTGCTAGATTGAGGACACCCACATTACTCTTTGCTGATAACACATTACTAGTATCCCAGACGCCGAGCGGACTCATGCTTGTTAAACCAATTTGATTTTTTTTCTTCCTTGCGAGGATTAGTAGTAAACTCTACCAAAACTAAGTACATGAACATCAATCAGCACAAGTCTTTTTGAGGGAAGATGTTCCTGAGGTGCTGCGATATTGAGAAAGTAGATGTCTTTGACTACCTAGGAATTACGCTGTCCCCATAACTGTTGTGGAAACCACACATAGAAAAAGCTTCACTCAAACACAAATTGTGGGTGCCATTCTAAAAGAACATCACGCATCATTTACCAAGCCTATCACTCCAGCGCTACAACTCTACGATGTAAAGGCAGTGGGAGATGCCCTTTATGGGACTGAGCTCTGGGGTTTCCAAAATATTGCAGATATGACCAAAACTGAAAATAAGTTCCAGAGAAACTTAGTCATGCTACCAGCCTGTACCCCTGTACATCCGCTGAATCTTGACATGTGAGGAGAACTATCACAGACAAAGCAAGGATTAGACCTGTTTGATATGGGGAATGCTGAGAGCAACACCTCTACTAGCCCCCTATGCTCAGGCTTTGCCTAAGCTCAAGGAGCTGGACAGATTACACAAAATCGAGTGGCTCAACAATATCAAGAAATTACTAAGCTCTCTGGGGCTACTCGATTTGTGTGACTTTTCCTTGACTGTCTGTTTTCCACCCAAAGAAAAAAACAAAGATTTATACTGGTCTTGGGTAGCTCAGAATGATGCTAATACCACAAACAGGTATTTCAGAAAACAGTGGTCCCAAGACATGGAGAGAATGTATAGAGTAAATCAATATAGACCCAATCAATACTATATTTTAACCGCTATCCAGCCGGATAGGGGTATTTTAATATGCAATATGTGAGATAAACATAAGAATGGGTAGCAAAACAGATATTTACAGTGGGACACAATCCTGCATCCAAGCTCACATAACATAAAAACGAAAAAACAAAACAGAAAGGCTCAGGCAGAGTGCGGTTGTTTGTATAAAACAATTTCGGTATCACAAACAATTTATAGTAGAACCACCATTACACATATTTGGATTTGAGTAATAAAGTGTGTAAGGTGGACAACAAGTCGACGGCGTTTCGATCCTTACAGAAAATACAGGATCATCATCAGGACATTATCAATGTTCTGCCTGTAAACATTTGCCTGTGATGACTAGTTTGGAGGACGCGATGACTGATCTGGCACCCGTGCCAGGTATGTGATGGTGGAGAGATGGGACCCCACGTTGTGGCTCGGTCACAATAGACCTATTTAGGGAGCTGTACCTCCCACGAAGTGCTGCTGGGGGTCACGTAACTAGTTAGGTTCCCTTGTGCTTTTCACAACAATACCACAAACAGGGGCACACTGTCTAACTAATTCACTATGCTTAAGACCTACAGTCCTTATTTAGATCTTATCACTGACCCTACTGACAGAAAGCTTTACATTCAGTTCAGGCTAGGACAATTGCCTCTCAATACATTCACAGTCAAATAGTCAACCTCCTCCTCACTTTTTTTAACATGTCCAACCTGCAATGGTTCAAATGAAACTGTAGCTCATGTCTTGTTTGCTTGCCCTGTCTATACTCTTCGAGACTGTCCTGGATGAAACCAGTCTGCTCCCAGTTGGGTACCCTGAGACATGTTGAAGCTCTAGGAATCTTAAGATCTGACCCTAGCCCACTGTTTGCTTGTGCAGTACCTAAGCATGGCCCCTAAGATGAAAAGCTATGGTAACACACTTTTAACATTCATAGCCTTAGTATTCGCCAACAGCTCCTAAGGAAGGAACTGTTACTGTTAACTGAGCATTTATGCACCAATTTACATCTTATTGGATACCACTCTTAGTATACATAGCAGCCCCTTTTTGAGGATTTTGTAGAATGAGTGAATATTTTGAATGTGGTCAGTTCCTTACCAGCCATCTTCCGCCTTGTTTTGTCTTAAGATCAATATAAATGTCAACCTAGCACTTTTAGCTTGCTGTTTTGCACCATTCCCTAAGGCCTGACAATCTTGAGCTCGCCTCACCCAAAGAAAGAATCTTGTTGGCAGACAGGCACCCCGTTCCGATGACCTCCTGTCTTTACCAGCCCGCTCGTTCCTGGCTCAAGGTTAATGCTTTAATTTAGCACTTTAAATTTGATGCTTTGCACTATCCTCCAAGGCCTGTCCACCTCGAGTTTGTGTTCCATCCAACTAAAGAACGTTGTTGAAGGACAGATGCCCCGATCTTTTGTCCCCTGAATTTTTGCAAGAAAATGCACAGTGCATTTTAGACCAATGTATAATGCACATCAGGTTTTCAGACAGGGCACAAGTCAGGGGTACACGCAGGTACACGGCGTCCACCCACTCTTTTCACAGGGTGGACGCCGTCCCCCCTGCCAAAGAAGTTGGGCCCCACAGAAATATGCTGAACTTGTCCCGGTGTAATTTTCAGACACCGGGACACGTTCAGCAGCGCCTGCACGTTTTCTGCTTTCGATTCCCAGCAGCAATCTGCAGGGATGGAGGCGGCTTTTTTCACCTCCATCTGGGCCGAAGTTAATGGGCCATCAGGACTTCTTTTGTTTGAATATCCTGACTGGAGGCGGCCTGCCACCTCACACTTAAATGTAAATGCCACAGAGGGGAAACAAAGGCACACAGCTTGTAATTTTTTCACAGGTACTCAAGAGAGGCATGCTTTTGCCTTTGTTCAGTCCCAGTATATAATAGATGCATGCACTGTAAGAGTGTCAGGTGTGTTGGTCTGTCCCAGTATTAACACAAATAACAATTTCAATAGCACTATTTTATTTCTTTTATAGCGCTATGCAACCCAATGCAAGGTGTCAGAGCTCTTAACGTTACATAAACATTATACATTGACAATAAATCATGTACATGTGTAAATCAATGTACAAGTTGAGTTACATGAGACAGTGAGGGTCACAAGGTGTAGGAGTCACATGTCCTTCATACCTAACTGTGGTCTTTTAGAAGGATTATAATTTATGAACTGCAAGTAACAAAAGGATCTCTGTGTTAAAAGCAGTAACCCACTTTACTATCTACATAAAATACAAATCTGTCATCTGCGTGTTAGATGATGTGCTTTGCAAGAGACACATTTACCTTCTCTACTACTTTGATTCAATTCTGGGACTTTACAAAACACAGATCTCTCCAGCAAGTGCAATAACCACCAGAGTTATCTCACCATTATTACTATTCCCTGACTTTACTGGGCACCTTCACTGCAGATGCCTTAACCCAATCAAATATTTTAAAATGTAGACTTTGCAACCTATTAAGCATTACAGATCTACTACCATGCTTCTCCTTTTTGCCAATCTATTTGTGGCAGGGTTTAAAAAAATAAATGTATTAGTTGAGGCCCAGATTTTGCGTCGGGATTGCGCCACTTTTTTGGCACAACCCCAACGCCAAATCTCATTTGTTAAATCTCATAATGCGCTTAAATGTACTCATGATATACTTGATAAACATATGTGTGAGGTCTTAATATCTGATGTCACTTCTTGTAATGTCACTTCCAGTGAGGTCACTTCCTGTGATGTCACATGCAATGTCACGCGTCATGATTTAACTTGCACACTGCCTAACCTGGTTAGTCCCCCCACTTCTTTTTTTACGACTTGTGCCCTGTTTTCGGATGAATTCTTTTTTTGACAACTTGACTCTTTGATAATCACTGCTTTTAGATTGTAAACTTTCTTTTATTGCTGACTCTTTGATAATCACTGCTTTTAGATTGTAAACTTTCTTTTATTGCTCTGCGATGTTTATCCTCAAATGTATGCATGGCGCGCTCTGTAACTATATCTGATTTCTGATGTGTACTCTAGAGAATCTCTGTTGTGTTTTGGACCCTTGGATTCACAAATTTGATAGTGCACTAGTAAAGCTTTTTCCAATGAACTTTTAAAGTTTTTTTATAATATTACTGTGCGGGTAACTTTTATGGGATTGATGCAGAATAAAGATAAAGTTTAAAAAATCAGTCAACAACTCTGGTACGAGTTTCCAGGACATGCCTGACCCCTGCTCCCCCGCAAGCCCATTCAAACTGCAATGGGGAGTGGTCTGATATGAATCTACCCAAACGCAACGCTGACTTCAGTCGCCCTGGGAGTAGAACAGCCCCAGTATACGATCTAGACAGCTATTAGTGTCATGAGTTAGCAAGAGGCAGGTGTACTCATTTGTCCGGGTGCAGCGTTCACCAGGTGTCAGTACAGCCCAGATTGTCCATCACCTCCCTAAGAGCATCTACCATCCCTGGTTTAGTACCCATTGTCTGTGGCTGCCTATCCAGCATGCCGTCTAATACACAATTGAAATCCCCAGCCCAGAATATGGGACCATTCACACAGTTTGTCAGGGGATCTTGCAGAAGAAGTATTTGTCATCTACATTTGGGGCATACACATTACGAATGCTCATTGTTTTGCCATTTAATGTGCTGTCAAGTAGGAGATCTAAGTAGGAGAGGGCAAAGGACACTCTAGGAGAGAGCCAGCTCGTTACCGTTACCCCCCTCGCATATGTTGTGAAGGTGGCAGAGTAGAGCTGCCCCCTCCATTTCTTGGCTAGCTTGTCAGCTTCCGTTTTCAATCACATGTGTTTCCTGGAGACATGTTTTGTCAGTGCTAGTCTGTTTTAAAAAAGATAGGCCTCTATAATACTTGGTGTATCCACCCAGGCCCCTAACCGTCCAGCTGGGCATCCTATAGGTGTTACGTCTGTAGTCTATCATGTTCTGCCTTGAAGTGTGTGTTGGCCCCCTCACCATCGGCTAGACCATAGGCCCTCTGTGTGATGTTAGGGGATAGGCTACGGCCCACCACACAGTCTCCATCTAAGCAACACACTAAGAACGAGAACAACCAAAAGCCCCTCCCTCCCACGCCGGGTAACCATGGCATAACAAAATTCGTCAACAACCATGTTCGCCCCCATGTTCTGACTGGCCAGACCACCAGTACAGTATCCCCATATCAAAAACCTGTAATGAACTGAGAGAAAAGAAATCACAACCCGGCTGCATTGTCTCACAACCAATATTACTATACTTGAATAACATAAGCAGGAGAAGTGTCCCCCCCTAGTCCCCAAGACCAATGACCAGTCCGGAGGTGCCGGAATGGGCCCCTCCGCAGGTACCCTATGCCTGAGGGAGGCGTGCAACCTAAGGCTCATGCATAAGTGTCACTGCTTGGTCCACACAACCTTGACTTCGTTTGAGAGTGCACACTACAGTCTGTGACTCAATACCCCTGCGTAGCCCTCCACCCTTCTCCCCAGAGGGAATGGACCAATCATGTCAGTGTGGAAGTGTACTAGAAAATCTTTCAATCAATGTCATTTGTAAAGCGCACAGCTGCTTCAGAACAAGCGTCCTGGTGCTCAAACCAGAGACTGAGAACAAGACCATCAAATCTAGTTTTGGTCAAAGAGCCAAATTTGAGTTCTTTCCTAAAGCTGTGCTCAGCCTCGGCCATGTTTAATTGGAAGGGTGTTCCAAAGTTTTGCCATCAGTACTGAGGATGATCTACCAACCTGACGGTTTTTGGAAAACCTGGGAATCCACATAAATCAGAGGTGGTTCAATCTCCGAGATTACTCTTGTTGGTACCGACCGAGTCTGTTTCTCAGGTATTGAGGGGCCCTTGCCTTGAAGGGTTCTGAACGTCAAGATCAGGGCCTTGAACTTAGCCCTTTTTTGCCACAGGGAGCCAGTGTAGCTGCCTCAGATGCGGTGAGAGATGATGGCAAAAAGGGACCTGCCGGACCAGCCTAGCAGCCACATTCTGTATAACCTGAAGCCTATGGATGAGAAAAGTGGGGAGACCCAAATAAAGGCTGTTCATGTAATCCAAACGTGATAACACAAGTGCGTGGATTACTGTTTTTCAGGTCTCAAGACGCAGATTGAGGCGATCTGCCTGATCTGGGTGGCAAAGGAAAGGTCGGAAACAAACAGGATTCCCAAATTTCTGGCTGATGAGGCCGGAACCAGGGTGGAGTCAATTCAACCGGCCACCAGAGGTTAGCGTGAGGGTCTTCTCACTAAATAAAATAACCTTCGTTTTATCTTTATTCAGTTTGAAAAAGTTTGATTCAGTCTTTAAATTTGAGGTAGGCCGCTTCTGAGTGTTTGTGGAGAATGAACAGCAGTTGCCCTGCTTTACTAAGATTGCTGGTTTGTCCATACCTTCCCGGAAGGTCACTTAGATTTTCTTCAGCTCACCTGCTTCAGCTCTCCAAGTTCGACAGATCTCAGTGGGGTGGCCGCTCTTTTACCTATCAGGCAGCCAAACTCTGGAACAACCTTCCCATTGAACTTTGCCAGCAGCCTAACTAGCTTCCCTTCCGTAGGGCCTTGAAGAACTGGCTCTATGATAGGTAGCTCTGCCGGCTGAATTAGCTGTATGTTGACTGACTGAGCTCTGGGAGGTTTTCGGGTAACTATGGGTTACATGACTGCCAGAATAGAATACTTCCATGTTGTCCGCATAGGAGCCTACTTCACTCCCCAAGAACAACAAGGGTGGCCAGAGGGGCCAAGTAGAGGTTAAAGAGCAGTGGACTGAGTGCGGAGCACTGAGGCACCCACAGACCCGGGTTTTGAAGGAAAAAGAGAAAGGGTGGAGAAAAACCCACTGGGAGCGCTTTTCCAGGTAAGATCGGATCCAGGAGAGAACTGTGCCCCGAAAACCAAGTAGGCTTAACCTGTTCACCAAGGTGGAGTGTGCCACCATGTTGAACGCTGCCAACAGGTCTAACAATACCACCATGGTAAAGGAGCCGCTGTCCACACTTTCTCTTACGGACTCCGACACTTCCAATAAGGTGGTCTCCGGAAGCCAGATTGAGTGTCATGCAGCAGACCATTAGCCTCAATGAAGGATGAGAGTTGGTGATTTACCAGCTTCTCCAAGATCTTTGTGGGATCTGGCAGCAGTGAAATGGGCCTAAAATTGCTGAGGACACTCAGGTCTGCATTGACTTTTTTTAAGCGTGGCAGCTAGAACTCCTGTTTCGAGATGTTCAGGAAGATGCCGTACTTCAAAGAGGCATTCCAAATCATATTAAGATAAAGATTTACCGAGTGTGCAGCCAGTCTGAGGCTTTAAGGGGGACATGGGTCCTCTGTGGAACCTGATTTGCATTTCAACAGTTTCTCAAGTGAATTGTGTTCCGGTATAACGCAAAACTCAGAAAGAACGGATACGTGATTGGTGTGCGGCATCAATAGGTCAATTGTGTCAACAGTCCCCTAGAAGGTAGAGTAGAGTTTTGGGATTTTTTTAATCAGATACCCTAGTGCAGAGATCATGCAAGGGGAGAAAGGCACTTTTAACCACATCAGGGGAAACTTTCCTAGAGGAATTGGCGGCAGTTGCGATCCCCATCTTGAAATGCTCTCTCATAGAATTCCGAGTGAGTTTGCAGAAGTTTCTGAGAGCTGCCTTATATGACTGTATTGCCTTAGAGTCATAAGACTTTCTCTAGCTGTGCTCAAGCTTGTCATAGTGACTTTTCTCTGCTCTTAGAGCCGGCGAGAACCAAGGTGCCGACGGCTTGATTCTTTTGGCCGTATGTGTTTTCAGGGGTGCAATAGGATCCAATGCTTTAGAGAGATCCATTGGTTAAATAGGATTGCATCACTGTCTGGATAGCCTGTGAATGTGGGGACAATGGCTTGAAAAGATGGAGCAAAGAACTTGTTTGTGACATTCAGCCAGTTTCTCTTCTTTTTGGGTGAGGATTTAGTTTCTAACCAGTTACGTGGACCATAGAACAAAAATGGGACAAGGAAATGGTCCATCCACACCAAGCGGGTAAGGGTGCAAGCCTAGAGACAGGTGACATTGGAAAAGATTAAGTGTTATGTGTGGCCTACCTTATGGGTGGGGGAGGTGAAATGTTGAGTCAAGTTGAGGCCTGCCAGGGTCTGGATCAGCAGAGAAGCTTGGACGCAGATCGGGACATCCAGATGCATGTTAAAATCGCCCAGAACTGTGAAGCTCATGTATTGTAGAGAAAATTGACTACTTTCATCACATAGCTATGGGAGGCAGCTGCTGGGGCAGTCTGGGGGCTTGTAAATTAGCAAGCCAGCAAAGGAGAATGTGGAGATCAATTTGATGCAAAAGATGAGACCCTCAATATTCCCAATTTGGCTCAGTATGAAGGACGAAATCTCCAGGGTATCCCTGAAAATGATAGCTACCACACCTCCTAACTTCTCTCCACCCCGGTTAGCACATATGATCCAGTAACCTGGTGGAATGGCCAAGGCAAGGTCCGGATTGAAACCTTCCTTGAGCCAGGTTGCAGTGAGAAACATAAAATTCCATTTGATATCAGATAGGAGCTATATGTCAGAAGAGAGCTTGGGGAGGGACCTGCAGTTAATAAGGCAAGCTGGGTAACCACCATTCTGTAAGATGCCGCAGGGAGTGAAAGCACGCCATCCCTGTGCATTTCTTGAGCATCCCATGTTACCTTTGGGATGAAACCGCAGGACTTGCACACA
This sequence comes from Calotriton arnoldi, assembly GCA_963921515.1. Lineage (NCBI taxonomy): Eukaryota > Metazoa > Chordata > Amphibia > Caudata > Salamandridae > Calotriton > Calotriton arnoldi. The sequence continues at coordinate 1,241,091 of CAWUFW010000465.1, forward strand.
AAATCAGAGGTACTCTCAGCACAAAGATTCAGAGGCAAGGCGAGTTTGCACGGGCCACAATTCATGGATTAGAGTGCTAATCTTGTGAGGAGGCTGGCCTGAGTGGAAGGGGAATGGGCAGCATGGCTGGCACTGGGCATGATCCGGGCGCAGACTGGTGCAGCCGGGCTTGCCTTTGGCTTGCCTTCGGCATGGGTCTCCTTATGTAAGTGATTAGGAGCCGGTCTTACAGACTCTAGACCGCTGACCAATCCAAGATGGTACCCAGAAATGGCTCCGGGAGACAGAGTAAGAATGGCGCTCTGCTCCGTGTCAGTGCACTAAGAATAATGCCCCCAATAAAGTGCAGAGTGCTAAAGAGCAGACATTTTTTAAATAGTAGCAATTCAATTTTCAATTTAGCGGCAAATTCAATTTTAACTATCAGCATTTAGACAAGTATCACCAGCACAAGTCTAACTCATTTGCTGCCGGAGATATGAAGAAGCAAAGGATCTCACCCAGTTCTCTGGAACTTGTTCAGTCCATCTGTGTGCTCGGTCGCTCCCCTTCTCAGCGGAGGTCAAGGGACAAACCCGAGCCTCTGACTCTTCTGGGTCAGGGCTGGTCCCTCCTCGGTGCCCATGGTGCCATCATCTTGAATCTTCTGTGTCCAGGGCTGGTCCCTCCTTAGTGCTCATGGTGCCATCATCTTGATTCTTCTGTGTCCAGGGCTGGTCCCTCCTCAGTGCCCATGGTGCCATCATCTTGAATCACAACACGGGGAATGCTGCTTGACCCCAATCCCTGAGGCCATGTTCCCACCTGTGGAATCGCCATCCCCCTGTGGCACTCTCTCTGCCAGCGTGGGCATTCTGCCCGCTCGCTCTCCCAATCGTGACTTTGTCCCACATCTCGTGCCAACCCCAGACCTCCTTGAGGAGCTTGAAGAAATTAGATTTTCCATAAGCCAAGACCTTCAGTCATTCAGGGAACAGGAGCATATATTTCAAGTTCATGGGTCCAAGTTTCTGTTTAACTTCGAGGAATGATTTTCTTTGTGCCAGCACCTTTTGGGTGTAATCGGGGGAGATAGCAATTTTGTAATTTTCATATTGTGCTGCTGATGTTTCTCTGGCTGCTCTTAGGATACAGTCCCTGTCTTTATAGTTGAGGATATGTGTAATGAGGGGGCAGCACAATCGCACTATGTGTCCTCTCCATCACAAACATATTCGAGAGGCCACGTGGCCTCAAAGTGTGTTGAATCCAGTCCTCCAAGAAGCACGCCACTGAGGCCCCCTCCACTCGCTCTGAAAACCCCAGCACATTATTTCATATGGTGCGCTCCTTAGCATCCTCCGCCCTTGCATTCTAGCACTCCAATTAGTGATCTCACCTTGGTCATCTGTTATTTCAGGGTGCCCACTTGTGCCTTGAGCCCCTCAATGGATTTCTCGGCTGCATGTACTTTCTCTGTGACTCCTCTGAGGTCCCCTTGCAGAAGATTGACCTCTATCGAGACGGATTCAATTTTGACCTCCATTGCCATCCTGGAGCCATGAATTGCAGCCAGTAATTCTGCCCTGGTAGGTTCCTCCGCTCAGCTCAGACTGTCAAGTTCCCATCTGTCGGGTGGCCTTCTGCGATGGAGTCTGTATCATAGTGTATTGAATGATGGTGTTGCCGGATGCAGCCTTGGGCGACTTGTCTTTGAGCATTGGAAGATATATGTGTTTGCGCCTGGAAACCCCCACCCTACTCTCAGCTTCACCTTTCTTCTCAGGCCGCGAGCAAGCAAGAACTTCCAGGGCGGTGTTCCAGCACAGGGCTTCGGTTTTGCAGCCTCCCATCCAGGGATGATTACGGTACCACTTCCCTGATGCTTCCAGGTCTGCACCGGCGAGACTAACTTCACCGTATCGCAGAGTGCTTGCCCCGCAGACCCCCTCACCTTCTGTAGGATGATGCATAGGCAGCTGCCACTGGTCCCATCGACTATATGTTACAGCGCTGATCCCAATTGCAAGGGTCCATGGCCTCTGGGTCACTCTGAGCACCAGGGGGGCAGAAGGCAGGCACTATTGTTTGTCGCCCCCCACAGGAAGTTACTAGCAGCTCAGGGGTATGGAAGAGATTACAGTCTTTGTACGCTCCCTCCCAGAGGGCCCCCATCCCCCAAGCGCAGTCAACAATTTAAGTCCATCCCAATGGCCCTTCAAGCTCAGCTCGATACCGGAGCTTGTCTTGGGCTTCCATCTGTGCGGCCACAATGCATCACCAGTTTGCCCACCTCTTTGGCTGACAGGGAGAGGATTGTGAATCCACAGGGGGTGGCAGTGCGGGTGCTTCTCAGCCGGTTTGTGGCCCATATTCAGTCTACCCGGTAGGCCTCTGTCTCAGTCCGCACTCCTCGCCAGGCTGCCCCCTCTGCACCCCTCTTATCCATCAATATTCTTCACAGGCTGTTGTCGCCACCGTGGTCTCGTCGGCTCCCTGACGGCTCAGTGGGCTTGCAGCAATCTCCTCCGCTGTGCTCCCCAGGTGCCTCCCAAGCAGGCCGCACCACTCTCCCAGCAGCATTCGACACAGTAATCCGCCAGACGTTAAGGATTCAAGCAGTCCCGGCAGGGTCTTTGGATCAATAGGCACCCAGCATGTTCTGGTATTTGAGAAGTCAGGTACGTTGCCAGGATTCAGCCAGTATGCTGCAGGATTATGACGAGGAGAATGAGGAGTGCCACAGAGGCACATCCTGTCAGCCATCTTGCTTGGCCATGCCCCCAATTGAAACTTAAGTTAGTATTTTATTTTGTTTTGTTCTATATTTAAAATAAATATATAAAAGTAATTTGCATTCATTTTTAACATTATTTTTATTTAAAGTTTAAATAACTTTTTAAAATTTAACTATCCTTTACCATAGTGAGATTTCTGCCCCGTTTCAGGAGACCTCCACCTACGTGTGAAAAGTTACTAGTAAATTTGGCTCCACCATCTGGTTTTAAGGGGTGGGGACATGTTAGTCTACCATTTGAAGTACATTTACACTCATAAATGGTAAATAGCCAAAAGTAGTACATTTACTACTAGTTATAAGAGTAAATCTACATGTGTAACTTGACTTACATGTAAATGTACCTTTGTGAATAGGCCCCATAGTTTGTAGTTCTTCATGCTGATATTCTCAGGATCAGGAGATGTCACTGTGACCTTTTACAGCTTCTGACCCTCAGATTAACAGGCGAAGAAAGGGAAGGCACTCCCCAAACGTCCTAATGGGTGAGCTGTTGGCAGAACAATAGGATGTTCCGTACTGAAATAAACGCTGGTTTAAGTAATGCTGGCAGAGATCTGTGTGGACCTTTACAGAGGAATAGCAATAATAGCTGCACAGCAGAGGTGTATAGACTGGCACAGCCAGCTAGGTTATAAGTTCACTGGAGAAATTCTGCAGGTTTAATACCATGCTAGCAGTAATACTGTAGGGCTTGTGTTGGGACGGAAAAGTCCCCCTGCATGGAGGTGGTACCCTGGTACTGATTTTTGGTCATAGGCGAACATGGATCATGCATGCATGCACGGCATGACCTAGGCCTGTCTCATGGGTTTGTGGTCTGGTTAGACCAGTAGGGGCGCACCAAGTGCTACTCTCATAGTGGTAAAGGCACGGGCGGTTTCTCCAATTCCTAAACATTCCTACACAAATATTGAATAGATCAATTTATTTAGAGATACGATCAAATCTCCAAACAAATCAAGGTATTTTAGTCTGGGGTGTCTGTCTCAGGCTGCCTGCTCTGTAGCAGGAAATGGAAGCTAGGCAGTAAATCAACTTTCTGAACTGCAACGCATGACACAAGCCTTTCCCTTCTAAAGCCCGTCACTGCCATTGTAGGCTATGGTAGTATCCACTGATGGCCAATGATTCTTTCAGTGTCACGGTTTCGGATGTTGGCGTCTCCATCCCTGTGTGAGGGCAGCTGCCCGTCATTCACAGGCATAGATCCCACCCTTTCTTATTCGTCACACATAGGAGTGGATGCAAGCATGTGTGATTTGGTGCCTTGTCCTCTGTAATGGTAAGTCTCAGTCTTGTATTATGTATATTGTGCAGATACCCCGCGTCACACTAAACTCCCCCAATGTGACACCCCAGGCACTGGCTGCATGTCACTGGCCCCTTTAGAAATAGAACTGCTGTATTTGTTCCCCCGTAAAATTGATCCAAAAGACAAACAAGGGTTTTTGTTCCCTTGTGAAGTTGATCCAAATATCTGAGTCAAGCACAGAGGGATAAAAATGTGCTGATAGTAAGACAGCTGTTTGGTGTATGGCAATAAAACTGGCCATATCTTCATGCCCCCTAATATTAATGCCAAAAACATAGATTGATTTACAAACAATGAATGTTAAAAAAGTTAAGGCAATGCATGTCAGTGATTTAGTTCCTTTCTTATTTCACATGTTTTACTTAATCTTGCATTCCTCAAGAGTGTTAGCTACTTCTTCATGTTGTGTTTCTGTATTTTTTATCCGTGTGTAGTCCATACTTTGAGCCGTGCCAGGTGTTATGAGGGGCTCTGATTGAGAGCTCTGAGGCTGAATTCAAAGCAAAATGCTCGTCAGTGGGTTGGCCTCTCTGCAGAGCACACAGAAAAAACTGTCATGTATTCCAGTTGTAAATTAAATTCTGAAGGGGGTACACAGATATCAAAATATTTACAAGGTGAAAGCAAAAGGAAATAAATTGCTTAAATGTGAGCGAGTGCAGTGTATGTTTGGAAGTGGTGAAGTGAGGAAGATTCAAGGAAGTGCATTCAGGGAAGAGAGTGCTGAAGAGGAAAGAAAGGCATTTGAAGATGTGCAGCGAAAAAGGGCATACATATCTAACATAAAGAGCACATAACTGGAGGCCAAAACTCCTTCCACGGGCCTCAATACTATTTAATTCACAGACTCACAATTTCAGAATTGAAACATTTCCAATGTTAATTATTTATAACAAATCATTGTTGTTTATTTATTTTTGTATTTATTTATAAAGTTTTATATAGCGCGAACTTGATCCCGAAGGATATCAGAGCGCTTTACAATTTGGGGGAAAGGAAGGTAACAAATCAAAACACGAGTCTAAATATGGTGAATCTAATAGGCATTGAATCAAATAGTGCACATATAACAGATCCTTTATAAACCTGAGTGAACGGGGAATGGGCTATACGATGGAGCAAAGTGACATAAGGGGAGTAAGTACAATAATCATATACAGGAATAAAAAACAATACCAAAACAATAAACAAAACATGAGTCAAATGGGGAGTCTAATGGCATTGAATCAGATGGTGAACAACTACCAGATCATTTATACACCTGGGTGAACGCAGAGTGGGCTAGACTATGGGGCATAATGACTTAAGGGGAGTAAATACGATAGTCATATACAGGAATAATAACCAAAACAAAATAATAAACATATACAGGGATAATAACAAATGCTGTGGTATGTCCGATGCGCTAGAGCTAACAAATGTCCCTCATGTTAAGGTAAGAGCTTATTCATGAGGAATCTTTTTGCTTCCAGTTTCCAGTTACTCATTTATCTTAAACAGCTAACAACTGTTGACAAAGCCAATCGTACTGACAGGTTTTAGGTGTATGTCTGTTGTTCAGTTATATAACTGGATGCAATTACTTCTCAGAGAGAAACCAAAATACCGGTTGGGTGGCACACTATGGGAATCGCAGAAATGTATTTTACATGTTCCCTTTTAGAGAGCCCCTACTTTTATCATCACACTTAATGACCTGTCTACACATACTTCTATATGACTGAATGCAGCCAGCAGCTGTGGATGCCTCCCGAAGCCCAGTTAAAGCATTTTCTTCCAAAGTTGATGCCACATGAAGTTCAAGACACTGGGCAAGCATGCTCTTTAAAGGGCAGAAGTTGTTGAACTGTACAATTTGCACATTACAGTAACTGTTAAACATATTAATGCAGTAATATATGGGGCAATAAGACTATATCTTCCCACTGCTTTATAAGCCTTACTTTAACACTACATTCATTTGCTTTAAAATGCACAATTTGCCAATCTTTTTTCAATTTTTTCTCTGGAGGAGGACTCACCCTGGACTCCACGTTTGTCCATTAAGCTTGCTCACGTCACTCGCTACATAAAAGTCATACCCAACTTTTACACCCTACCACTTTCAAATTTCACCAATCGCTACGAGGTAAAGGGCTACTACCTTACCAGGAGTTAAATGTCACAAGCGTACCGATTTTCTGTTTTATAGTAGTCAGCTGTGTGAACAGGCCTATTTACTTGTGTCACTGAATGGTGCCTACAGGCCCACTCATGTAAAGTTTCACTGCTGTGCATTTAAGGCACCTTGGCATACATAGTAAATGTGTGTATGTGTCTTGCATCTCATGACTGATTTTCATACTGTGTTGCATATGTGTGTATATGAGTGTGGTACATAACATGGAAACCGGTGGGCTCATTTTGGGAAGCCCAGGGCCTAGGTGAGCTAAGATAGAGGTGTGGACTGCAGACCCAGACAGGAGATGTAGCTTGCTGGCATTCTTGGGGTCTGGTAAGGAGATACACTGAAGGAGTAGAGCATCCTCTTTGCACATCAAGGCTTTTATGATTCAGGAAGAGTGATGGTCAGTGGGACATTGGCACAGTGTTCAGAGTAGGCGTGTATCTAGTAAGGCACACAGTACAGGAACACAGAATCAAAAAGAAGGAGGCTTAGGCATTTGAACCTTTGTGAGGCATACACCAGTGAGACTGACACCCAGGCATGACCCTGAATTTGCATCCATGGCCAGTGTTGTGGGTCTTTCAATTCTGGTGCCACACTTGCTGGACCAGTGAACACTTCAAAGAACTCTTCACCCACAGCAGAAACTTCAAAAGACCAGACACAAAATCACATTTAGTGTCTGGGAGAACAGTATAAAAGAGGGAGCCAGAAACCCACGTTTTCATCAGTGTAGACAAGAACACCAAGACTTTGAGCTACTGCAATTCACTGTAGTCCACTGTTTTGTGTGCACACAATACACCTCAGATAGGAACTAGCCAGATGCAAATCAGCCTTGGTCTTGCTCCAATAGGAATGATTCAGACTGAACTATCAGGCCAAGATCCTCTGAGTGGGAACACAAGCAACCCCAGACCAGATTCAGCCTATTTGGTCCATATCAGTAGGTTGAAGCTTGAGTTCTCATGGGACACATAATAGTGATGGCAAATTAATTACATTAATCTCGCACTGGTAATTACTCTGGGTCACAATCTAGTCCATCGCTTTTTTTCCCATCATGCCACCTCAGACAGGAGCCAGCCATATGCAAATCAGCCTTGGTCATGCTCCATTACGAGCAGTTCAAAACCAACTGCCTCTTAGTGGGCACACAAGCAACCCTTGTACTTAGTCTCTGCCCATGCCAAGTCTCAAGGCTACAGCAAGTGCTTCAAGCAGATGTAACTTGTGCTCAGCATTGGCATGACTATTTGTGGCAGATACGGGGCAAAGACACAATCTACACTCTGTGCCACTATATTTCTCTCTTATGTTCATGCTAATAGTATTATCTTTGTATGTTGAAGGCACAGGGCCACAGTGTTGTAGGGTTCAACAGGGTCCACACACAAGTCTCCATTTTAGTTGCACATTTATTCTTGACATCTTTTTCTAAATTATGACTTTTTACATGCCTTGCACTTACACAAAAACATACTTAGAAATGATTTTCCTTGCAGCACATTTCTTAGTAAACATTTTATCATGCCATTCATACACACTGTCCAAGGCTGAGAAGCACTGAAAGCGAAGCCCTTGCATTGGTTGTCCGGTTGGAGACGGCTCCGAGTCCCAAGACAAAAAATTGCGTCATCGCTGCATCTCTGACACAGTGCAATTGGAACAGTGCTTTTATTATATAAACCACCTCTGAGCCAAACTTGGCAGAGGAGCACTTCTGCGGATTACCCTGGAACACTGTGCCTGTAACTGAGATGCAGCCCTGCTGTCTTTAATCACTATCCTGCAAAGGACGGTAGCCTGCTCTACACCAGTATGCTTCCTCATACATCACACACACCTATGGGGGTTGGGTTGTCCAAGGGATCTGGCAGAGGGTACTTCCACTAAGCTTTCAATGGTGTAGGTAGTATTAGGTAGGAGTATAAGTATAAATATAAGCATAATCACTGTAATATTATAACGGTTGAACTGTTTATCTTTTTTACCATTCTTGTAATGCTGGTTACAATGTTTTGTTTCATCCTACTAATTGCAGCTCATGCTTTTTACACAAGAATACAAATACTTCAAAAAATTTCTGAAAAACCAATTTGCATCTTTCTTGTGTCTCCCTTTGGCCATGCCTGAGTGACAACAAAAAGGTAAATCGGTTACCATGATTTCCTTGGGGAATTAGAGGGGTTATGTTCTGAGGTTGCAGATAGCATCTGGTACCCTGTAAGGTTAGCAGTCCAGATGGCACAATTTGAGCTCACTAGGAATTAGGCTGACACACTCTGATGATATGTGTGGACTCAGCCCCCATATTGTGACAGTTATGTAGAATCTACTTGATTCGTAGGATTCATATGACAAAACTGAGACTGACACTGAAAATAGGTCTGGGCAACAAAATAAAAGTGGCCGCAGATAAAGTAGCTAAAAAGGTGGGCCACATTTGCAATTTGAGGCAGTTTTTAACTTCAAACAATCAGGGAATTTTAAAGCATGCTACTCTCCCGTGAGGGTCTCAAGGCGCTGGGGGGGAGGGGGGAGCAGCTTCGGTTAGTTGAAGAGCCAGGTCTTGAGGGTCTTCCTGTAGATGTGCAGGGTGGGGGAGCATCTGATGTCGATCGGGAGCTCGTTCCAGGTCTTGGCCGCGATGTAGGAGAAGGTTCTTCCACCCGTTCTTGCTCTACGGATGCGCGGGGGTTCGGCAAGGGCGAGGTTGGCGGATTGAAGGTTTCTCTTGGGTATGTGGAGGGAGATTCTATCGTTGAGATATTGTGGTCCGGTGTTGTGGGGGCATTTGTAGGCGTGGATGAGTATCTTGAAAGTTACTCTCTTCTCTATGGGGAGCCAGTGGAGGTTCCGCAGGTGTTGGGTGATGTGTTCATGTCGAGGAATGCCGAGGACGAGTCTGGCTGCGGTGTTATTTATGGTCTGGAGTTTGGGGAGCAGAGACTTGTTGATTCCAGCATAGAGGGCGTTTCCGTAGTCCAGTCTGCTGGTTATGAGTGCGTGGATGACAATCTTCCTTGATTCGGGGGGGATCCATTTGACGGTCTTCCGGAGGATGCGGAGGGTGTTGAAGCAGGTGGAGATGACAGTGTTGACCTGTTGGGTCATGGAGAGTGAGGAGTCGAGTACGATGCTGAGGTTCCGGGTATGGTCCTTGGGGGTGGGGGGCTGCAGAGGGTGGTGGGCCACCAGGTGTTGTCCCATGCAGAGGGGGAGGGGGAGGGTCTGAGGACGAGGATCTCTGTCTTCTCCGAGTTGAGCTTCAGGCAGCTGCTGCTCATCCAGGATGCGACTTCCTTCACTCCTTCCTGGAAGTTGAGTCTGGTGGTGATGGGGTCCTTGGTGAGGAAGAGAATGAGCTGGGTATCATCAGCGTAGGATACTATGCTGAGTCCGTGATGTCTGACGATGGCGGGGAGGGGGGCCATGTAGATGTTGAAGAGCGTGGGGATGAGCAATGATCCTTGGGGTACTCTGCAGTTGATCTCTGTGGGTTGGGAGAGGAAGGGTGGAAGTCTGATTCTTTGGGTTCTGCTGGTGAGGAAGGAGCGAGCCAGACGAGGGCAGTTCCCTGTATGCCGGCATTGTGGAGTCTGGCGGTGAGCGTGCGGTGGGAGACAGTGTCGACGGCTGCAGAGAGGTCGAGTAGGATCAGGGCCACTGTGTGTCCTTGGTCGAGGAGGGTGCGGATGTCGTCTGTAGCAGCGAGTAGGGCAGTCTCAGTGTTGTGGTTGCTGCGGAAACCGGATTGGGACAAGTCAAGGATGGATTTCTCTTCGATGAATTTCGTTAGTTGGACGTTTACGGTCTTCTCTGTGAGTTTGGCCATGAAGGTGAGGAGGGAGATGGGTCGGTAGTTCTTGATGTCTGTGGGGTTTGCTGAGGGCTTCTTGAGTAGGGGCCTGACTTCTGCGCATTTCCAGTCATCACAGAAGGTGCTGGTTTTGAAGGTGGTGTTGATGGTTCGTTGTAGTTCCGGTGCGATAGGGGCAGCGGCTCTGTGGAAGATGTGCAGGGGCAGGGGTCCGTGGGGCCTGCTGAGTGAATGCCTTTCATGGTCAATGTGGTTTCTTCGGTGGTGATTGGAGTCCAAGAGGAGATGGTGGGCTGGCTGGTGTTGCTGGAGGGGGGAATGGTTTCGGAGTTAGGTGTCTGGTCATTGAAGTCGTCGTAGAGGCACTTGATTTTCATATGGAAGTAGGAGCCGAGCTTGTTGCAGAGGTGATGTCTGTGGTTTTGCTGGGGGGTTTGGTGAATTCCTGGATGATGCTGAAGAGTTCCTTTGAGTTGCTGGAGTTGGCCAGGATTTTGTCTTGGATGAAGGTCCTTTTGGTGGATCTGAAGCATTGGTAGTATTCTGTCATGGCGTTCTTGTAGGTGGTGCGGTCTTCAGAGGATTTGCTGTTTCTCCAGTTCTTCTCGAGCTGTCTGCAGGTGCGTCTGGATTCTTGGAGGTTGGCAGTGAACCAGGTGGCTTTTCTGGGCCGCTGTCTGTCGGGGTTACGCAGAGGAGTGAGCTTGTCTGTGCAGTTGGTGATCCATCTGAGAAGTTCTTTGGCTGCAAGGTTGGCGTCGGTCGGGGTGGAGGGGGCATGGCAGTTGAGGGTGGAGTTGAGCTGCTCCTCGGTTACCTTACTCCAGTTCCTTCGCCGAGGGCGGGGTGCAGGTTTGGGGGCAGTGGGTTTGTCGACGTGGAAGCTTACGCAGCGGTGGTCCATCCAGGGGGGTTGCTTGGTGTGGCTGAAGTGGATGTTGTTACCTCCTGCGAAGATGGGGTCGAGGGTGTGTCCTGCCTTGTGGGTGGAGGTGGTGACGAGTTGCTTCAGTCCGAGGTTGGTGAGGTTATCCAGGAGGGTGGCGGAGTTGGGGTCGCTGATGTTGTCGATGTGGAAGTTGAGGTCTCCGATGAGTATGTAGTCCTTGGAGGCGATGGCGTGGGGCGCGATAAGGTCGGGGATGGCCGTGGTGATGGTGGTTCGTAGTCCGAAAAGACAAGCTTTATGGGTGTTTTGCAAGGTATGGGAGACCGTGTATTTGTGCTAGCTGCAAGCAATGTTTATAGTAATTTCAAGGAAATCAACAGAAAAAAACACCATAAAATAGACCCACAAACTGCCACAAAACCGGCCTATGCACTGATCTGTAAGAGCAGCCCTTCAGTGACTGCTAGATTCCCTCAAATGCCAGTACGACCCTGTACAGAAGGCACATTCCATATAACCCCGGGCGGAGACCACCGCTCCGCCCGCGGAGTGTGTGGAGATTTGCCTTCTCCGCGTTCCGCGGAGAACGCGGAGACGGCAAATCTCCGCACATTCCACAGCAGAGCAGAGTTGGCCAGCCCCCGCCTCCACCCCCCTATTAAGAAGTAAGTTTACAGGAATTAAAAATAAACTTAAAACCACTTACCTCTTTACTGCGGCGTCCCCGGGCTGCCCTCCTCCTTTTCCTCGCCGTACCGGTAATGTTTAAGAAAACTGCGCATGCGCGTGCGCCCGCGCATGCGCATTTCTTGCGAGCAATGCGCGGGCGCATGCGCAGTTTTCTTAAGCATTACCGGTACAGCGAGGAAGAGGAGGAGGGCAGCCCGGGGACGCCGGGGTAAGTGGTTTTAAGTTTATTTTTAATTCCTTTAAACTTACTTCTTAATAGGGGGGTGGAGGCGGGCGGCGTAGCGGAGCTCCACGGAGTTTGTTTGCAACTCCATGGACCTCCGCTTAGCCCTGCTACACCCACTACGCCCAGGGTTAATTCCATAGGTGCAGAATATATAGGACATTGCTCAGGGAAAACTCTGTGCATCCTATGCCTCAATTGAAGCATCAAAATGTAAATATTGATGCCATTTGTGCTGTGATGAGCCTTGTCTGAGGTGAGTTAAACAAAACTGGCAAATTTCTGTGGTTTTCTGATTTTGGACCATAACTACACCTCCAATGAATTTGGTTGAAGGTATTTGTAAGATCGTGTTTATGATCCTAGGTTAGAATGTGATCTTCATATTCTATATATACATGTGTATGTGTTTATTTCTAGGTTGAGCTATATTGGAGCCCGGACTGGGGAAGGGGAAGCCGGACCCAATGGGGGCCCGGGACAAACACCGCCCGGAGGCGGGAAGCCCTCCCCGACACCCCCGGGGCGCAAGCCCGCGAAAAGGGGGCGAACGCGATTGGTCACCACAGGCCAGACTCGGCCTCCACCAATAAGGGGGCTAGTTCGTAAGTCACGAAGGGGGTTAAGGGGGCAAAAGGCCCCCCAAAGCACACAATCCCCCTTCATTTAAGGAGAAGAAGGAATTCGAGGTGACGTGGATCCCAGACACCGGGGACAAAGAGGAGTACCTGCCGCTGCTTCCAGTCGCCAGGAGAAGAACGAACCGGCCTTCCTGCCTCGCCTGCGGTGGACCACGGCAGTCACCTGTAGCCGGGAGCCGGATCGAGTGCGGAGCAGCCGGAAAGCAGCTGGGACCGGTTTCAGGCGGAGGCTGGTGTCCGACGCTCGTCTCCCCCTGGAACCAGAGAGCCTGCGGCGGTTTTCCCCTGGCACGCAGCAGGCGCCTGTGGTGGTGGAGAGGCATTGCCCTGCGCTGGCGGGTTCCATCGTGAAGAGCTGAGTCCGTGGGCTGAAACTGGAGGTGCCGGACGGAGCCAAGAGCAAGCGGCCTTAAAGGGGCAGGAGCCCTGAGGCTGTACCTGCATCGCTGATCATCAAGCAGACGGCTTAAAGGGGCAGGAACCATGAGGCCGCGCCGGCGAAACGACAGGAACGAAAAGGATTAATTGCATCGGATCCAAGGTGTACGTGGCGCATGTTGTGAGAGGCGAACAGTTGAAAGTCGAAATTTGATTAAGTGATTCCCGCATCGGAAAGGCACATCTAGCCACTCCCAGAGCACGGGGAGAGAAAAAGATAAACACTCCACCCGAGCACTGCTGCCAGGACATTTGGGGGAAGCAACTGCTCGGTAATTATTTCTGGGCATAGAGGGATGGGATACCAGTCACCGGTTATTGTTTATTCAGCCTTTTGCAGAGGACAGAGCACACAGGGATTTTTTTTCACCCCCTCCCATCCCTTTTTTGCCCAGAAACAAGGGGACAGGAGTCGGAGGTACAGCAGGATGGCCAGCAGGCGTGGGTCAGCTGGGAGGGAGACACGGCTCCCGGCATGCTTCAGAGAAGCAAAAGGGCATACAGAGGTTCCCCAAAAGGGACAGAAAAGGCATAGAGGAGACAATGGCCCAGAGTTGGATGATGATCTGCAGGCGATGTTGGACAAAGCCAGGGCATTGGTAGCCCTAAAAGGGAAAACCTGGGTGGACCAGCAAATCAAGGAGGGAGCCCAAGGGATAAAACAGCGGCAGGCATCCCGTCCGGCGCCACCCACCAAGAAACCCGGAAGCAGGGGACATGCAGCCAGGACGGCGGCCCCCGCGAAGATCCCCAAAACAGGGGCAAAGGCTCCTGCGGCCAGGAAGGCAGAGCAAAGCAGGGCTAAGAGCACGCAAGCCAAGAACAGGAGGGCGGCGACCCCCGATCTGGTGTCCAGCTCAGATACCGAGGGGAGCAGTGATGATGAGGGGTCTGTAGCCAGCACGGCGGCCCCCCAGGAATCACGCGGAAGGTGAATCAACGCGGCCGGCATGGACAAGGGTAAGCACCACACGCAAAGCATTAAGGGGGGGGGCGTGGAAGGGCGCAGCGCGAGGGTCCAGCAGAAGGGAGGCCTGGGCAAATCGTGTACCTGGGTACGCAGCTGGGAGTAAGCAATTTGGCTATGCAGGGGCCCTGGCTCATTAATTCCCCCCTGGCAGGTAGGGCAAGGGAGGGACCAACAGGGTTTCCAAGGGGAGGCATGGGGACAACCGGCTTGGATGCCCTGGTGGCAATGGCCTGGGTCAGGATCCCCCTTTGGAGTAGGGCCACCCATGGGACACAGAAAGGCAGGGGGGCAGCCAAGAGCCAGAACAAGGTTTAGACTGAAGGGGGGGCTCGAAAAGGGCAGCAGGCAAGGGCAAGGAGAACCCCCACCAGGCAAAACAAAGCGAAACAGAAAGACCTGAGGAGACTGCACAAGGAGGGGGCAGCAGCCCCCGGGGCTAGCAATGCAGGTGAAAGTGGGTCAGGGGAGGGCCTAGAACCCAAAGGGAAGCCTGCCAGTGCATACTTGCACCCTTCCCCGGGAGATCCTCCCATAACCACAAAACTCTTAGGGTTGGCCAATCTCATCCCGCTGACAGTGAAGGAAAGGATATGGAGGAAATAATTTATAGACATCTTTTCCCTGCAAGTGCGTGAGGCAGGCTTGGCCCTGACAACACAGGACAAGAAAGACGATGACAGGAGGGAAAGACGCAAACCCAGGGTAGAGAGATCACTGGAGAATTGGCTGAAAGGATTCAAGACCCTAGCGTGCGTTTTCGATGAGAAATTCCCCCAGAGCGCAGCAGTACTGATTTTGTACTAGCAGAAAGTGCACGAGGCACAGCAAATGTATCAGGGGGATGCATGGTTGAGATACGATGAGGGCTTCAGGGAAAAAATGCAGACATAGCCAGTGATGGAATGGGACTGGCAGGACATGGAAGGTTTCTCGACGCACATGGTGGCTGCCAGGGAAGGGGTCAGCACAAGGGAACACAATTTGGGTCCCTACGGGAGTAAGGGTAAATACGAAGGACAAGGACAGGGGTTCAAGTGTAAGAACCAGGGCAGTAACAAATCAGGTAAATCATGCTGGAAATTCGACAAAGACGATTGTAAGTGGGGGGCAGCATTCAGGTTTAAACACGCCTGTGGGTCCTGCGGAGGGAACACCCCGCTGTGCGCTACAAGCAGGGTCAGGGGCCAGCAAGGATAAAACAGGCACAGAAAAGTGAGGATCAGGTCCCCGCGGACGGGGAACAAGGGGGTGAGGGCAGGGGACAGCTACTACCAACCCCCATAAAGACTAGCAGGCTGGTATATTTGTTAGGACATTATCCCAAGTCAGCAGACAGGCAAAGGCTGGCAGAAGGTTTCACACAAGGTTTTCCAATTCCTTACAAGGGACCCAAGGGCGCCCAGGAAAGTCGGAACATGAAATCAGTAAGAGATAACCCGGGGGTGGCACGACAGAAGGTGGGGAAGAAAGTTCAACTGGGGCGGGTGGCCGGCCCGTTCACCCCCGCTGGAGGACCTGGTGGTATCGCCTCTCGACGTGGAGCCCAAGAAGGAGGTGGGAAAATTCAGGTTGATACATCATTTGTCACACCCCCAGGGGGATTCCATCAACAACTGGCTGGAACAGGACGCTTGCTCAGTAGCCTACGCATCGGTGGATGACGCGGTGGACCTGATACGACAGGAAGGGAGGGGGGCCATGTTGGCAAAGACGGACATAGAATCAGGCTTCCACCTTTTACCGGTACACCCAGTCAGCTACCATTTGCTGGGTTTTCAGCTAGACGGACAATACTACTAAGAAAAATGCTTGCCAATGGGTTGCTCAATATCCTGTGCATACTTTGTGGCTTTTAGCGGATTCCTGGAGTGGGAGCTAGGGATACGTGCCCCAGTGGGGAGGCGGGTCCACTACTTAGACAACTTCCTCTTTATCAGCAGGGCAGGCACAGGGGATTGCGCCAACCTCCTGCAAAGCTTCATAGAACTGGCCTGGGAATTGGGAATCCCCCTAGCTCAAGACAAGACAGAGGGCCCGACCACAAAACTGTCCTTCCTCGGGATAGAGCTAGACTCGGTGGCTGGGACATGCAGATTGCCGTCCGATAAGGTGGCGGAGCTAATGGAAATCATTGGTAGATTGAGGCAACAGAAGAAGGCTACGCTAGGCGAAGTGCAACAGCTGCTGGGAAAATTGAATTTCACCACAAGGGTAATCCCTGCGGGGCGCGCCTTTGCAAGAAGATTGGCTTGGTTAACCAGGGGCATGACGCAGAGGCACCACAGGGTCCACCTAACGCAGGGGGTGAAAGAGGACCTGGGGCAGTGGGAAACCTTTCTGTCCAATTTCAATGGTACCCTCATGTGGCGCGAGCCATGGGTGCCGGTGACCCAGCTCGAGCTTTACACAGACTCGGCCGGGGGCTTCGGGGCAAATCTAGGGACGGCATGGACAGCGGGGGCATGGCCTGAGGGCTGGAGAAAAGCAGGGGCCACGGCAAACATCTCACTACTGGAGTTGTTCCCCATCGTGGTGGCATTTCACATTTGGGCAGAACGACTGGCGAACAGACAGATAATACTATGGTCTGACAACCACGCAGTAGTACAGGCGATCAATACCGGAACTGCAAAATGAGCGGTGGTGGTCAGCTTGCTGCGCAGACTAGTCGACTGCCAGCTGAGGGCAAACATCGCGCTTAGGGCACGACACGTCCCAGGTGTAGACAACTCAGTTGCGGATGCCATTTCTCGTTTTCAGTGGGCAAGATACCGAGAACTCGCCCGGACACGGACCAAGGGATGACCCCGGTGCTGGAAGATGCATGGGCATGGGTGGACCTGGGTTAGAGGAGATGCTGGACAACGCACTGGCCCCAAAAACATTGAAACACTACCGTAAGTGCTGGGCAACATTTACTGCTGTGACAGAGCTAGCAGGGGGCCAGCCGGCGGGGAAAAGCGAGGTCCTGAACTTCATAGAATAGGCATTCTTATCAGGAAAGACGAAATCTTGGGCCCAGGCCCACTTGAATGCCGCAGCCTACTACACAAAGATGGCGGCAGGGAAGGACCCGACTAGGGGTTTCCAATGTAGAATGGCACTGAAGGGCTGGGGTAGGATGCAAGAAGCAAAAAAGGACACGAGGAGGCCTATTCACTTCAACATACTACAACATATGTTGGGGGGCCCTTGGGGGGGATATGCACCTCAGAGAGGGAAGCCATACTCTTCCGGGCAGCGTTCGCGCTGGTGTTTTTTGGGGCATACTGAGTCAGCGAGTTGGTGGCCCCAGCGGTGGGTGACCCAGGGCCGGCGTGCATGCGCGGGATCGACATTGAGCTCATGGAGGGGCATATGTATGTCCTGCTGCGGTGGTCAAAGACTGACCAAGCAGGCATGGGGAGGTGGACCAGAATAAATTGCTTTAAGGAAGAATCCTGTTGCCCAGTGTGCCTAGTTAAGAGATACATGGCAACCGAGGAACCCAAACACGGGCCGCTTTTTAGACATAGGGATGGGTCATTCCTTAGCCGTTTCCAATTCATAGCAGTAATGAGAAGGGCATTGGAGGTGGTGGGGCTCCCGGCCAGGGCTTTCGGGTTCTACTATTTCAGGATCGGGGCCGCCACCACGGGGGCAGGCTTGGACCTGGGCAGCGAGCAAATCAAGGGGATCGGGCGGTGGGCATCCGGCGCATTTAAACGTTATATACGCCCCACCTTGTACTGAGCCCAGTCTCTCCTCCCCCCATCTAGGTACGACCGAGCGGTGCAGGAAGGTATGGATCGTGGGGTATTCCTAACTAACACGAGCGCAACAATGGGAATCGGCCAGACGCGAATTCGGTGGAATTTGGCTGCGGGACACCGACATAGTTTGGCTGGGTCGATCGGGAATGAAGTGGGACCAAATGCTCCCCGCGGTGCGGGAAGCAATGGGGAAAGGTGGCAGACCTGACGCGGTGGTAGTCCACCTGGGAGGTAATGACCTGGCCGCGCTGGGAAGAAGGGGCCTTCTAGAAATGATGCTGGAGGGCCTAGCAGCATTGGCGAAACTGGTGTGCCCGGCCGAGATAATCTTCTTGGAAATAATAGTGCGGAGAACCTGGAGGGGGGCCAAAGACCTGAGGGCGGTGGAAAAATCCAGACGCAAATTGAATATCACCATGACAAAGATATGTAGGGCCAACGGCTGGGGTTTCGTAAGACACAGCTTCATAAACCTGAGATCGCCAGGCTACCAATTGGAGGACGGGGTGCACTTGACAGGGGTAGGGATGGATATGTTCCTGCTGAATATTGTGGGGGTGCTAGAACAGATGGGTTTCGCGTGAAAGAAAGGCGGGCGCAGCGGAGCAAGGGGGAGCTCCCTCCGATCGGAGAACCTTGGGTAGCGTGGCGGAAGAAACCCTAGAAAGATAGAAAAAGGAGAAAAATTGCTAGAGGTAGATGGAAGGCTCACACAGTGTCCTTGGGATGCCTCACGGCAGGGGCACTGAGGGAGCCAATAGTGGCCATCAGCCACAGATAGAGTAGATGCGATGCTCCAGCTGGGCCCTTGGGATGCCTCACGGCAGGGGTACCAAAGGAGCGAGATGTCAGAACTCAGCCTCAGGCTGGATAGATGAAGTGCTCACACAGGGGCCTTGGGATGCCACACTGCAGGGACCCGGAGGAGCAGGGAGGGGCCAAGAAAAGTTCAAAGGCAAGCGGGACGGCACTTGCGGCCCGGGCAAGTCCGGACGGACACACACCAAGTCGGTAGCAAGTTGAAGCCTAGCACCGTTGAAACAGTGGCCCAGGTATTTGGGCCCCTCCCCAGATATAGGTCTGAATGAGAGCAGATAATGAACAAGAACGGACTAAAAGAACTATAATTGCAAAGACAGTAAATGTGTCAACAGAATGTTATGCATGACCATGAAGATTGCGATATGTATAAATGTTATGTTATAATAAACTGCGACCTTTTAAGGCTCCAAGCAAGTTGTCACTGGTGTGTTTTGAAGGTTAGGATGGACGCAGTTGGGAATGTCTAAGGGAGGGGGAGGGGTTTAATGCTAGCCATCATTCTATTTTCCTATCTCCCTGTGCCTACCAGTTTACTTCTTTTTCTATCTACCCAAATTGTCTATTTTTACCTATTTACTTGTTTACATCTATTTGCTTACATCTACCTGTCGATCTCTCACATCTATCGATGTTTCTGTCTGTTTACCTGTCTGGCTACTTTCCTGTCTCTCTAGCTTTATGTCTGCCGCACATTTAAAGTATTTCTCAAACTCCAACATCAGACACTTAAAAATCTGCCAAGCTGTCTATCTCCAAATTGATGTAGCAGGGATATAGATTTCCCTGTTTCACTGCTTTGTACGGAGTTAAATGAGCCAAACTCTGCGGAGAACTAAGAAGCAGGCAATTTACCTTTTGTTTTGATGATTTTTAACCGGGCTTGTTCTTTCAAATTGTTTGTGCCTTAGAATTCCACATTTCCAACTGATATTTAAGTGGTCTGTAAGACTGTGAATGACTTCTCACACAGGAAGGGAAAAACACCGTCCATCACTGAGAGAATATACGCTCGCATAAATACTTTCACAAACAAGCATTTGCATTGCAACAGGTCTCGCATATGGGAGAGTTTAAGCTATTGGAATTGTAAATGACAATGCCTTTTATTTATTTTTTAAAATACAACACATAAATAAAAGGAATTGTCATTTACAATGGCAATTTCTGAAACTCTCGCAAATACGAGACCTATTGCATTGCAAATGCCACACACACAAGCAGACACAGGCACACACACAAACACACACACAGGCGGACACGCACACAGACTCATTAAAGAGTTAATAAACAAGCCCACGTTAAATGAAAAGGCAAGAAAGTAGTCGCACGCAGGAAAATGAGTTTGTAGAGTTTGTAACAAGCGCGGGTACTCATATCAGCCATATAACAAAGTTAGGTTGAGCGTACAGCCCACCAGCTGCTTACCGTTGGTTGTCGGCTGCCATGTTAAAACACAAAGCACGTCGGGTACTGTGTTGAAAAACGACACATAATTACAGCAGCGCGGCCGGCCGCCATGTTAAAAGGGCGTCGGGCGCTGTGTTGATACATAATACAAAAGGGCAGCGGCTCCCCCTTTCTTAAAACATGATGCGTGTCCGGCGCCTTGTTTGAAAAAAAATTCTACACAAGTAATTAATTGTTAAAAAAAAGGCGGGCGGCCGTCGCATTTTTTTTCTATTTATTTGCTTTAGTAGTATTCGCTTCACGCCACGCTTTAGATGTTTAAAGCTAAAGCGCGGCGTGCCGAGATTGCTACAAAAGTAAATAAATGGAAAAGAAATGCGCCGACTGCCCGCTCTTTTTACTATTTATTTGCTTTTGTAGCAATTGTGGCAAGCCGCGCTTTAGCTTTAAACATTTAAAGCGGGGCGTGACCCGAATACTACTAAAGCACATAAATACAAAATATGGCGGGTGGCCCATGTTACCGCTACTATTAAAGTAAATAAATACTGGGGGAAAAAACGCTTTACTTTGTACAGGCTGGTTGTGGGAAAGCATGTCGTGGATGGAATAGGGGAAAATTGTTAAAGAAAATAGTGCTCACAGCCTAGATAAAGCAGACCGTGTAACAACACAAGTAAAAAGTCCAGTCCTCATGGGAGTATCACACTATATGAGGTGTTAATTCGATCAACCGCAGTCTTTTATATTCAATGACTCTAATTCATGAAAATCAAATTTAATGTCCTATGTTTCTTATTACCACAAAACTCTAACTCCAGTGAATTCTTCTGTTAAGGAGAGGCGGCCATTTATGTTATGAGCAACAAACACATTATGCAAAGTTGGCAGAATGTGGGCAATTGAAACCGTAATAATTAAGAAGGCTGGTGCTGGAACCCCGGCTTAATTGTTATCTCAAATACCTTCTGTAAAAAGATGCTAAGTAATTCTCTAACCTTGCCATCATGGAAATGTAATGGTTTGTTTATAGTTTATTGCACTACTTGATTTGGAATGAAAAATACTGGTGTTTCTGTAACCACGCCAATAAAAGTCTTTCCTTTATGTTTTTTACGTGCGTCACTTAGGACGCCACGATTGTTTAAAAGACAAGAACTCGATGTATGGTCATGTGACCAAGACCCCAAGAGAGTTCGAAATGCGTTATTTTGTTCCTGAATAAATTGGATTAATTTACATCCACAGCTGGCGTGGCTCGTTCCTTTACCGTGATTCTGGTAAGAATGATGTGCATATATATATTTGTACATATATATATTCACTGAGAAAAACAAAGGTTAAAGTAACATTATAGTTAGGTGAATTTCTCAGTGACAACATTGACTAAAACAAAACACAAAACACAGAAATTCACCAGTTATAGTTAGCAGCACTAACTTTCACTTACTCCCGCCATGCACTGCTTATGACCTCACATATGACATCACTCATGACATGCTCTATGACATCTCAAATGACATAATTAATGGTATCACTGATGGCATCATCCAAACTTCGTTTTCACGCATATTGCTCTGTAAATTACTATGGCATTAGAGGCCTGACAGTAAGTACAAAATAGCTCAGGAGAATATCGGACATCATTACTGCCATCAGGGACACAACACCCTTAGGTGTAGAAAGCAAGCATTATGTGCAACATTGACCCTATACCATACACTTTACTGCTAGCTTAGTTTACATTAACAATCAGATACAGATATCCGGGGAACCCTCATTGAGTATGGTCAATCTGCATTCTTCTGGTCAGAGAAAGCCAAGTTCCTAAAAATAGTGATTGTCAGTTCCAAAGCAAAAGACCTCCTACGGACAGCTTTTATCTGTATCAAACCCTACATTGAGAAATGAAGTTGAAATCAGTAGAGAACTGGGTACTGTAAACAGTGCTTACTCTGTGGAGAGAGTTTACTCTATATCACACTGTTTGCAAACAATGAAACTTTCATAAGAAACATTCTGCAGAGTATTAAAAATTATCTACATACATCAGTGTACACTCTATTCAACAGTTGTCAAAAAGACTATTTGCTAAAAATAGCCAAGATCTGAAGGTGCTAAACATCCTACTACCTGCCCCCTTTATACTGTCGTGAAAACTTTACAGCCCATCTTCTCAAGCAAAACAAGCACATGGATATAGCTTAGTACCTGGTGCACACAGTTTTCTAAGTTATGTAGAAATTGTCATGCTGACACTATTCTGTCTAATAACTCAAGGCTGTTTACAAAAGTTAATATCTACTAGGTAGAATCTTACTCCTGTTGAAAACTTTTTCTGCAGTATCAAAAGACTTGTGTGGAACATAATGAACACAAGTCATCAACTGTCACCTGCACACGGAGTTACTCTTGAGTGAAAAGATTTTTAACGTGCTCAATACCTCTACACACCTATGGTGCATTAGGAGCAGATGTGTTTTGTAAACCCTTACACCCATTGGCTGGACCCATGCTGTACAAAATTAGGTAGACAAGTAAGCTAGCACACTCATTGGATGATGCCATCAGTGATGTCATCAATGATGTCATTTGAGATGTCATCATTGATGTAATAAATTATGTCATAGAACATGTCATGAGTGATGTCATATGTGAGGCCATAAGCATTGCATGGCAGGGCGCAAATTATAGTTAGCACTGCTAACTATAACTGGTGAATTTCTGATATTTTTTAAAATTTCTAAACGTTAATGTTGTCACTGAGAAATGTACCTAACTATAACGTAACCTTTTTCTTAAAGTGAATTTCTAAGGTTTATTTTAAAGATAAAAACAGATTTTTTAATCACATCTAACTATAACGTTACTTTAATCTTTGATTTTTTTCAGTGAATTTCTAGGATCTTTTTTTACGTAAAGTAATATTTAATTATGATATGTAAATTCAACCCCCACCACGCACTGACCTCTCCTTTGAGACCTCTTTCTGATGAGAGGTATTCATAGTAGAATGTGTTGATGGACTGGCCTAAAGACCTCTTTCTCGGATAACGGGTTTGCGTGTTAGAATGTAAAGATAGACTGGCCTCTCCTTTTAGACCTCTCTCAAATGACGGTTGTGTGTAGTAGGGTGTATAGATGGACTGGCCTCTCCTTTCAGACCTCTCTCTCACATAACAGGTGTGCGTAGTAGGGTGTGGGGAGGGACTGACCTCCCGTTTGCGACAACTCTCTCAAATGACAAAAGAAATATGCATTGTAAACTTTGAATTGGGACTGATTTACTCTCCGATTGTGCAGTACATACCTGATTATATGAAAATATATAAAGTTGTTATTTTGTCATTGAAGATTTTCATTAGTTTTCCAACATACAGCAGTATATAACATACTACGAACTCATTTCAGATTAGAACACAGGTTGTCAAACATGATTTACAGAATCCTTAGGTATCACAAGCACAAAGCACATAATCAGTAAGACAGGAACCATAGGCCAAAAAGAGTATAACATATCGCATAGTAAAACTTTGGCAATGTAACAGCATTGATTACAATCATTTAATCACTAACTAAATGGAACAATCGTCCAGGCAATATGCTGGGTGCTGCTTGGTGTGTAGCGGTTCCCCCATATAGTGAATGTAGGTCACCACAATGACTGGCCGGCAAGGTCCGATGGATCATCTGGCGTCAGAGATTCTCATCCCCCATATGAGGTGTCCTTTGCAGTCTTTGCTAAGTAGTTGCATAGAGGGTTCCATATGTCCTTTTGCCGGAAACTGGGGGGGTTGTAATTTGGCATATATTTCACATATGGTATTACAAAGGGCCAGATGCATCAAGCATTTTTCTCCTTGCAAACAGGCCGTATCGCAGAATCGGCCCGTTTGCGATCGTAAAAATGCTTTTCCGATGCAGCAAACCCAAATTTGCGACTCGGTAACCTGTTACCGAATCGCAAAATGGCCTTGCGATTCGCTATTTGGAAGGGGCGTGTTTTGGAGATTGCTTCCAAATAGCGAATCCTAACGGTGTGCATGAATGTTTTGTGACCGTGAATGCGGTCGCAAAACATCAAGTAGGTGGTAACCCATTCGCAAATGGGAAGGGGTCCCTAAGGGACCCCTTCCCCTTTGTGGATGTTTGTAAAATAATTTTTTAAGAGCAGGCAGTGGTCCCATGGAATATTGGCGAGTGCACCGCAGTTTCACCATCAATGAAGTTTTACAAAAATTATGACAAAACAGAAGAAGCATTGAGAAATCTGAAAAGTTAGCTCCCAACGCCAGACTTTGCCAAAGCTTGTTTGTTTACTTTTGTGGTTTTCTATGGCACACAAAGTACCCCAAAGGGCGTTAAGGTGCTTTACAAGTTGTACATAAAACGTTTCATAGCTATGGAGGGCACAGTTACATGAGGAGGTTGGGAGGGACTTCAAGAACACATCTTATACAGGTGCTGTTCTTGTGTGACCTTGTCTCGGGCACAGAGATGTCTCTTTGTTTTAAAACCGTCTTTATAGCTCCCCAGAGGAAAGAGCACCAGGCCCCATGCTGCCGGTTCAAGAGGACCAGACCCGTGCCAGATTTGCAGGATGATCATTAACCATGCAAATGAGTTCCTTTACTATTAATAGTTATTCAAATGGATATTCTGGATTTTGGCACAGGTTTGACCCCCCTGGACCTACATTACACAGCCCTGATCAACAAAGTAGCTTCTATGTGGTCCCTGGCGTACCTTGGCTGTGCCCCACCTCTCACTGATTTTTTGTCAGCCATAGCCCACGGGCCTTTCTAAATCTAGTTTCTTGGCCGCCAACCACCTCTACCTATTCTGCATTCTTGCCCATTCCATCCCCATTTTGACTTTAGATCCATGGCCTGGGCATAGCTTTTAAACTGTCCTCACAGCTTCTACTTCAGCAGGCTGGAGACCAGGAGATGCATTTCAGAGATGGCAAGGTACCAGCCTTTCTCCAGGTATGCTCCAGGATTCTGGAACACCATTTCAGTAGAATTTCGAAAGGTATCTTCCAAAGCGTGTTGCAGAAAAGAGCCATCAACCCACCTAAATGTACCATCAACAGGGACACCCACCTAAATGTACCATCAGCAGGGGCACCCACTTAAATATACCATTAGCAGGGGCACCTACCTAAATATACAGTCAGCAGGGGGACCAACTTAAATATATTATCGACAGGGGCATCCATCTAAATATATGATCAGGAGTGTTACCCACCTAAATATACCATCAACAGAGACACCCACCTACATATACCATCAGCAGTGATACCAACCTAAATATACAATCAACAGGGGCACCCACCTAAATATACCATCGACAGGGGCACCCACGTAAATGTACCCTCCACATGGACACCCACCTAAATATATCCTCAACGACACCCACCTAAATATACCATCAGCAGTGGCACCCACCTAAATATATCCTCAACAGGGACACCTACCTAAATGTACCATCAACAGGGACACCCACCTAAATGTACCATCAACAGGGACACCCACCTAAATGTGCCATCAGGCATGATACCCACCTAAATATACCATTAACAGAGACACCCACCTACATATACCATCAGCAGTGATACCCACCTAAATATACCATCAACAGTGGCACCCACCTAAATATACCATCGACAGGGGCACCCACCAAAATGTACCCTCAATAGAGGCATCCACTGAAATATACCATCAGCAGGGGCACCCAGCTAAATATACCCTCCACATGGACACCCACCTAAATATAACCTCAACAAGGAAACCCACCTAAATTACCCTCAACAAGGACACCCACCTAAATATACCCTCAACAGGGACACCCACCTAAATATACCATCTGCAGAGACATCCACCTAAATATACCAGCAACAGGAGCACCCACCAAAATATTCTATCAACATGGGCTCCCACCTAAATATACAATCAACAGGGGCACCCACCTAAATATACCCTCAACTAGGACATCCACCTAAATATACCCTCAAAAGAGACACCCACCTAAATATACCATCAGCAGGGGCGCCCACCTAAATATACCATCAGCAGAAACATCCACCTAAATATACCAGCAACAGGAGCACCCACCTAAATATTCCATCAGCAGGGGCACCCACCTAAATATACCATCAACAGGGCCACCCACCTAAATATATCATCAACAGGGACACCCACCTAAATATACCATCGACAGGGGCACCCACCTAAATATACCATCAACAGGGGCACCCACCTAAATATAACATTGGCAGGGGCACCCACCTAAATATACCATCAACAGGGACACCCACCTAAATATACCATTGACGGACACCCACCTAAATATGCCAGCAAAAGGGGCACCCACCTAAATATACCATCAGCAGGGGCACCCACCTAAATATTCCATCATCAGGGACACCCACCTAAATATACCATCAGAAGCGGCACCCACCTAAATATACCATCAGCAGGGGCACCCACCTAAATATACCATCAGCAGTGACACCCACCTAAATATACCATTAGCAGGGGCACCCACCTAAATATACCCTCAACATGGACACCCACCTAAATATACCCTCAACAAGGACACCCACCTGAATATACCATCGACAGGGACACCCACCTAAATATACCATCGACATGGACACCCACCTAAATATACCCTCAACATGGACACCCACCTAAATGTACCCTCAACAGGGGCACCCACCTAAATATACCCTCAACCTGGACACCCACCTAAATATATCCTCAAGGACACCCACCTAAATATACCAGCAACAGGAGTACCCACCTAAATATACCCTCAACAGGGGCACCCACCTAAATATACCCTCAACATGGACACCCATTTAAATATACCCTCAAGAACACCCACCTAAATATACCAGCAACAGGAGCACCAACCTAAATATTCTATTGACAGGGGCACCCACCTAAATATACCATCAGCAGGGGCACCCACCTGAATATTCCATCAGCAGGGACACCCACCTAAATATACCATCAGCAGGGGCACCCACTTAAATGTACCATCAGCAGGGGCACACACCTAAATATACCATCAGCAGTGGCACCCACCTAAATATACCATCAGCAGGGGGACCTACCTAAATATATCCTCAACATGGACACCCACCTAAATATACTCTCAACGAGGCACCCACCTAAATATACCATCGACAGGGACACCCACCTAAATATACCATCGACGTGGACACCCACCTAAATGTACCCTCAACATGGACACCCACCTAAATATACCCTCAACAAGGACACCCACCTAAATGTACCAGCAACAGGAGTACCCACCTAAATATTTCATCAACAGGGGCACCACCTAAATATACCATCAGCACGGGCACCCACCTAAATATACCAGCAGCAGGTGCACCCACCTAAATATACCATCAACAGGAGCACCCACCTAAATATTCCATCAACAGTGGCACCCACCTAAATATACCATCAGCAGGGACACCCACCTAAATATACCATCAACAGGGGCACCCACCTAAATATACAATCAACAGGGGCACCCACCTAAATATACCATCAGCATGGGCACCCACCTAAATATACTAGCAGCAGGTGCACCCACCTAAATATACCATCAACAGGAGCACTCACCTAAATATTCCATCAACAGTGGCACCCACCTAAATAATCCATCAGCAGGGGCACCCACCTAAATATACCCTCAACAAGGACACCATCTAAATAATCCATCAGCAGGGGCACCCACCTAAATGTACCCTCAATAGAGGCATCCACCGATATATACCATCAGCATGGGCACCCACCTAAATATACCATCAACAGAGGCACCCACCTAAATGTACCTTCGACAGGGGCACCCATCTACATATACCATCAACAGGGGCACCCACCTAAATATACCATCAGCATGGGCACCCACCTAAATATACCATCAGCAGGGGCACCCACCTAAATGTACCCTCAATTGAGGCATCCACTGAAATATACCATCAACAGGGGCACCCACCTAAATGTACCCTCAATAGAGGCATCCACTTAAATATACCATCAGCAGGGGCACCCACCTAAATATACCATCAACAGGGGCACCCACCTCAATATACCATCGACAGGGGCATCCATCTACATATACCATCAACAGGGGCCCACCTAAATGTACCCTAAATTGAGGCATCCACTGAAATATACCATCAACAGGGGCATCCACCTAACTGTACCCTCAATAGAGGCATCAACTTAAATATACCATCAGCAGGGGCACCCATCTAAATATACCATCAACAAGGACACCACCCTAAACATACCATCGACAAGGACACCCACCTAAATATACCATCAGCAGGGCCAGCACCTAAATATACCATCAGCATGAGCACCCACCTAAATATACCGTCAACAGGGGCACCCACCTAAATGTACCATCGACAGGGGCACCCAACATCAACTAAAGGGTGTGCAACCTCAGTACTTTCTTAGTGCATATACCAACTTTTGTAACAAGACTTCAGGAGACATTTTTCAAAAGTTTACCAACGTTGTGAATATTACAAAGCTGGCAAAATGTCAAAAGAAATGCACGTCAAACAACCTGCAAAGTGAGTTTATGAGGCAAAAAATGTTTTATAAGTAGAATTGTCTTTTAAAAAACAAGTTTCAGCGTGAGAATGCGCTTCAAAAAAGTGTCAGCATTATTTTTTCCCAAATAACCGTATTTCCCCGCAGGGAAAGTTATGCTGTGAAGAACACAAAGTCAGGCTCTATATTTTCCACAGCACCTATTTCCAGTCTCACTCCCAGACCCTGATTCAAACTTAAACCTTCGGATTTCCACTTGATTTTCGCTCAATTAATCTCAACTATCTCTAGAGACCCTTTACTAGCGCTGAGTCAATTCATAACTCAGTCAGTTCTTTCAGCAGTCAGTGCTTAATTTGTACCAGTGGTTGCGGGCACCAGCACTCATTTTTGGGGAGGGGAACTTAATTTCCATTATCAGACTTTGACCGAGAGCAAGAGAGGGAAAGGCAAATAAGGGAGAAAAAAGGAGACAAAGATTGGAAAACTGTGCATTGGCAATGCCAATAGGTCTGGCTTATAAATGAAAGTGCCTCTTAAGCCAAGGCATACTTGCACTTATGCATTCATTCATCGCCTACAGAATCATTCTACCTTTCACCGACAACCTCAATAATACATAAACTGCCTAATATATGCACGGGAAATGGAAAGAAGAAAAGTAGAAGAAAAGGTGCCACCTAAACATGGCAGGCATATGCTTGCAATAAAAAATTTAAACGAAGCAGCAGGTGGCCATCTTACACTGGTATTGAACATGCTGCATCATTGTTTAACAGTTCTAACATGGCTGCCATGTTTAGAACCAATACGTTTGCCGTGGTGGAATGATAAAGCAGAGATATACTATGGACCATCATGTAGCATTGTGGTTGTCTGGTTTAAATGCAATGACAGATGATATGACATGAGAAGCCTGTTAGCATTGTCTGGACAGCTGTAGTATGCTCTATAAATGAAAATTAAAATATGAGACAGAAACAAATGAAAGGGGACCTATAAAAGGAGAAAATGGCAAACTAATGGACCGGCCCATTAGCCCTGGCACTGAAGTGCACGGATGTCACATCTGATCAGAAAAATGCAGTCACTCACAGGGCTCAAATTAAGCACTGCCTTCTGCAGGTGCTGTAGGGCCCAAGCCCATGGGCGCGAGGGGCCTCTGCAGTCCAATTGTGGCTTTATTTTACTACTCCACAGGGAGTAGGAGGGGCCCAGGACACCATTCATACATCATTGAATTTGACACACTGAGTTCCAGGTCTGGCCATTCAATTAACAACTCATTGCATTCTAGGAATTATAGTCCTCTTAAACCTCAATTATCCAACAGGACTAAAGTTTGGGAGGACAAAGTGGTGTGTTAAATTAAACACGTGGCTGGACTACAGTGTCCCTGGTGACCTGGAAACAGCTGGAACACTTATACATGTTAATGTTAAGTGTTCTTGTAAAACCATCTTGGAGCGAGGTGAGTGATCAGATGCAGGACTGGATCAAGGAGGGCGGTTAACATGTAGAAACAAGCATTTGCAATGCAATCGGTCTGGCTATTTGGACCTTATATGTATTTAGCCATGCAGCACATTAGCCTGGGTGCTGAAACATCTACTGTTCTTTAACATGGAGGGAAAGTAAGCACCAAACTGCGTGACACGCCAGGTATGGGAACACATGGAGAGAAATATTGCCTTTCAGCGGGAAATGGTATAGTCCAAAGCTCTGTTTTTAATATAAAATCAGGGCCTTCCGTGGTCATATCACTGAAAATACAAGATTTGAAAAAACTATTATTGTCTACGGGTGCTCGTGGAAGACAATTTCTATGGCCTGGAATCTAGAGAATGCTAAAGTGATTCTGGTATTTTACTGACCTCTGCTGGTCGTTTTCTATCAAGTAAGTTAAATGGAGGCAGTTGCCAGAAATTTTTTAAAAAGAAAGTCCCTCAGCAAAAGCAATTCTGGTGTTTTACTGACCTCTGCTGGTCATTTTTGATCAAGAAGGTTAAATAGAGGCAGTTGAACAGAACAATAGTCTCTAAGCGGAAGCAGACCAGTCCTAGGGCTGATCTCCAGAGCCCACAAAGTACATACACATATAAGTATATAATAATAAGCATATACTAAAGTATATACAAGAAGTCTCGAATGCTCGACCTAAAAATGGGCTCTCTCTGAAGAGAGAACAGGGACATTGGTTGAGGAGCGTGAACCAAAAGAATCGATGCACGCCAGTGCACAGTGCTTTTGAGCACTGTGCTTCCAGTGCTCGTCAATCATTAAGATGCGCAAACCACATTTGCACGAGATCCCAGAAGCTGTTAAGTTATTAAGCGAATATAAGATTCATGAAATACAAATCAGGGGAACTCATTGCATGTGCTGTTTTGGAGCTCATTAAATTCCATTCAGCATATTTGCTGTGTTTCGCTATTTTTAAAACCATTCATAAATAATTGTCTATGTAGTGCTTGCTCCCAAAATATTGGGGCTTCAAAGCTGGGTAGTAAAAAACGTACTATTACCATATATTGCCCGCTTGGCTAACAGATGCCTTAAAAATTAATCGTTTCCTGTGCACTTTTAATTTAGCTAATATTAAACAGTAACTCCTAAGTCCATTGACCTGATAAGGAGAAACGACACTTTTAACCACGTCAGGATCCGAACCTGCGAGCCCAGATTACAAACTAATGTCTGTAATAGGCTAATAACACACAAAAGCCTCCCACGCGACTCACAACAAAAGTAAAATGCAGCTGATCTCCTACCACTGCCACACCGAGGTGTGGGACCGAAGATTGCAGTGACCTGGAGGGAACAGCACGTGCGCACAACGCTATACAACACAGGAACTGAACCCTTCGGCACGTAGATGACACGCGAATGATGACATGACGTCATTCATTAGTGTCACCCCGGCTGCGCTAACAAATGCCTGGGCGGGCCCTTACAGGACAGGCAGCACCCTGGACTGGTGGGCCAAACACTCGCGAGAGGGACAGATGCAGGGCCAGATGTATAAAGAACGGAGTCAGAACCAGTCCATTTTGTTTTTGTGAACCGACCTATGAGTTAATGGGTTGATTCACAAAAATAGAACTGTAGTGGGTCACAATTCGACCTACCTCAAGAATATTAATAAGGTAGGTTGCAAATTGACACGCTGTCATCACATGGATGATGGCCTACTGCCTTCAGCAGACCACTATGTCTGTCTGTGAGTGCTCTTAATTAAAATCTTTTTTTTATTTAACTCATCCCGTTTTCCATAAAGGAAAACGGAATGTGTTTTTAAAAAATCCAAAATATTTAACTAACATGTTTTAAGGCTAGGCAGTGGTCCATAGTTTTTCCCAATATTCACAATGGGGAAGGGACCCCTCTCAGTTTGTGATTGCATTAGTTTCAGTAGTCTGTAAAACATTGGTTTGAGACCGGATTTTAGTCGCAGAACACAAACACATCCCACTGTGAATCGGTATTTGGAAGGGGTGCCTTAAATATGTCCTTACAACTATTCGGTATGTTCAGCAAACCAAAATTGTGATTTAGTAACATAACAGGGAAAGTCCCTCGCATGGTGATGGACGTGCGCCCCGGCCCTGAGTGCCCCAACTGTAATGATGTCTGGATCCCTGATGCAGATTTTTGTTGTAATGGGCGAACCCAGACCATGTGTGTGCGCCATGACACAGGCCTGTCTCATAGATTGTGGTCTGTTTGGATAGGAAGAAGCACCGAAAGCTCTATGATCATAGTGGTGAAAGGCTACTGCCTTTAACAGGAGTTAAGCAACATGAACACGGTGGTGGTAGCATACCATGTAGTGATCAGTAGGAGAGAACAGGCCTTTTTATCTGTGTCAATGGAGTGAGGCCTACAGGTTCACTCGTTTAAAGTTCCACTGCTGTGTGCTTAACTAACCCCTAGCCTACATCGGTTTGGTGTGCAGTATATGCATGTGCTAGGTGTATGTGTGCCTGGGAAGGGCACAATACATGAACGATGTAGTGCTGTGCAGGGGATGTATATTATTTGTAGGAGTGGGTGAACTTGTCAGAGTTTCGTGAAATTCTGCAAGGGGGCAGAATGTGCACCACAATGTACAGTGTATACCCCTCGGTGCCCTTACATCAGTATGTAGGGGCATAGAGGGCTATCCACTCCAGTCAATACCCCTCAGTGCCTTACATACTTATGTAAGGGCACCAATGGGTATCCACTCCAGTATATAACCTCGGTGCCCTTACATACTTATGCAAGGGCAATGAGGGCTATGCGCTGCACTGTCGTGCAGTGCATACCCCCGGTGCCCTTACATACCTTTTTAAGGGCACGGAAGCGTATGTGCACTGAAGTGGCACATAAACAGGGCTGGAAGAGGGAGAAGTCCCTCTATGTTTAGTAAAAATCACTGCAGATTAAAGTTTAATCTGTAGTGGCTTTTAAAAATAGAGGGACTGCTCCCTCTCAGCCCTGTTTAAGTACCATTACAGTGCTGATTTAATTCCACTGGCAGAACAGCGGCAGGGACATCTTAAGAATTTTGGGGGCTCTGGGCCAAACTGATTTTGGGGGCCCCTGTTCAGAATAACTTTGAATTTATGATCCAATTTCAGCTCCTTAATGCCCTCTTTGGCTATGTGTCTGACAGTGCACATGCACACTTATCCAAATTTTAAATTAGTATACATCTAAAATTCAGGGATAGTGAATTGTGTTTTCAATATTTACCACGACAGCAGCTCACTAATATTACTGCAAATAATCTCTGTGACTCCCTCCCATTTCTCATATGTTAGGTCCTGTTTTGATAAAAAAAAGAAACTTTGTGGTTTTGCATAAAACATAAACTCAGCATTTCTCCAAAAAATGTCCCTAATAGACTTTCACACATCACCCACAGTAAAAATAAACTAAAGGAAAATGGTATTTAAAACAATTTGTTTAAGAATTACTCAAGGTCATCAAGGAAAGACTCTCTACAGAACAGAGCTGGCTCTACAAGGGGCCCCCCTGAAAGGCTGGGGCACTGTGCCAGAGCCCACTTTGCCCATGCCTTAAAACATCTCTGAACAGTGGAAATAATTAGTAATTCTGCATTACAGGAGTAACGCAGCATTACTAAATTCATCCCATTCCGCCAGCAGAATGTAAAATCCCACCCACCTCTAATTATTTGCTGGGTGTTCCCACGAATGGTACAGTACATGAAAGGTGCTGGATTCCATTTTGGGAGACACGTGGCTAACTGGAAGAACATGAGGAAGTAGAGGAATCTCCAA
This sequence comes from Calotriton arnoldi, assembly GCA_963921515.1. Lineage (NCBI taxonomy): Eukaryota > Metazoa > Chordata > Amphibia > Caudata > Salamandridae > Calotriton > Calotriton arnoldi. The sequence continues at coordinate 1,274,880 of CAWUFW010000465.1, forward strand.
GACAGATTTGTTGATTGCACATTCCTGCGAGCTGGGTGGGACACAGGGGAGGAAGGGATAGACAGGCTCTTAAGTACAATTCAAAAGATGCTCTTTAATTCAGAGAAAGGTCATGAGGAAGGGGCCTGGCACATCCCAGGAAGAAGGTGGGCTGATAAGAGAATCATAAAGAGTAGAGCTGAGGCCCTGAGGTAACCTTTTGAGACACATATCACTGTGGCTAACATCCAGGTGTGAACGTCTAGTCACTCCCATGGCCTGTGTTGTGGAGCTATCAGATTTGAAGTCGCTCCTGCTGTGACAGACTGCTTTCTGGAGGAAGTGCAGGGCAGAGCAGAGGAGAGGGTACTTCCAAAGGAAACAGACCCAACAAAAACCTCAAACACTCAGACTCTAAATCACATTTGGTGCTTGGAAATGGCCTATGAGAAGGGGAGCTCAAGGCCCCCAAAACTGACAACTGTCCGGCAGCCAGCTGGGCTGTGCAAGGAGAAGAAGCTCTGCAAGACTTCTGTCTGTGACCAGGACTACGGGCCAAGCCCTGCCAGTCTCCCAGCTGGGTGATGGGACATCACCCAGAGACACCAAGACCATCTGCCCCTGGAGTCTGGTTCACCAGTGCCTGCCTGCTCACCAAGACCAGTGTGCCCTGTGAAGAAGAGGAGAGCCCCTGAGAAAGCGAGGTCCAGTGGGAGATCCAAGCGATTGGATCCCTGTAACGAGGTGTGAGGAGACAGCTACTGCACCAATCAGGTCTTTGCCCATGTGCAGGGAAAAGTTACAGACCCCTGTATGCCAGAGGAGGGCTGCTGTGAAGAGAGCCATGACAGCTGCAGCACCGATTGGGTCATTGCCCATGTGCAGGGAAAAGTCAATGATCACCGTATGCTAGAGAAGGGCCACTGTGAAGAGTGCTACTATGCCGATTGGGCAGAAGCCTGTGTTCGGAGCTAAGTCAGTGCCCCTGTATGCCAGGTAAGGCTGCCATGAAGAGTGCTGCATGTCGATCATGCAGTAGCCCATGTGCAGAGCTAAATCTGTGACCTCTTATGACAGGAGGGGCCACCTTGAAGACAGCAGCTGTTATGATAAGCCATAGCCAGTGTATAGAACAGAGTCAGTGGCCCCATATGCCAGAGGGTGCCATCATCATCGTGAGGGGAGGCCGCTATAGTGACCCGAATTGGCCCAAGCACCAACTAAGGACCAGCAGCAAGACCATCATAAACCCCCACCCCTCCTATGGGGAGAATCCCAAGAGACTTACAAAGCATAGAGGGACCATCGAAGACCCCGAAGTCGCTGCTTCAGCCGGACCACGTGTGAGAAACTCAAGAACACCAGATCACTGCTCCTTCTGGGCTGCATGGTTGGAACTTACTGGAGACAGCCGCTGCAGCTTCTGCGCCCTTGAAGGGGATTCACTCGGAGACTCCAGTTGCTCCGATCCTGCTGGTGTGTGTAAGACTGATTTAATGGTCAGGCAGCCCCATGGGAACTTACTTGCCGTATAGCACTTTAGTGCTGGAATACTTTTGACTTTAACAAAGAGTCAGAGTGGGACTCCCAAGACTCGGACTACTACTGGGGCTTAACCTGAATGCCGCCTATAGTGAATAGGGACTAACCATTACTGATAGTGAGAGGCAAGTGGGACTCAGGAACCCACCTACAAAACACCAGAGAACTAACCTCAGTTGACCATGTGTACTGTTTGTCAGTGTTGTATTTTACTCTGTGTTTGCATATAAATACTTATTTCTTCTTAAAAGCAAGTATATAACTGGACAATCATTTATTGCTGCTGCTGACCGTATTTTGAGTTGTGAGTGCATTCACCCCCTGTGACTATTTACCCCCCGAGAAGCCTGGGACTGCTCGACCCACGCTACCAGAGAGAGTCAAGGGCTGAAAGGGTACTTGGCCTCAATGCTCAGGATCCATAGTGGTTGGGCCCCAGGAGATCAGGAGTAAAAGGCTTCAACTTTGACGGTTAGGCGCAGTAGCTCCTGCTTGCCCATGGCCTTCTGAACAGGGTTCTGACAGTTACTGAATGTCGATTTTGGTTTCTTACATAACAAAAGGCTTTTTTTGCGGTCTCAAACAGCCCGATTCTGTGAATGCAAAAGACAATGAATGAACTGCAGATAAATGCTCAAGTCCAAGCAGAAAAGCAAACAATTGGCTGTGCCAGGTCACAAGCTGGCATCATTGTTCCTGTGTCACTCATTTGCCAGCAGCTAAAGCACTACTGCAAATTAATGCCATAATAAATGCCTTGGGTATCTCTTCCCAGTGACCACAGTGGTCCTCAAGATATGGAATGACACTCTACGTCACATGCAATGAAATGCAATTAACTAGAGGCACTACTTTTGCCTCATTGCATTCACCTTTGCTGAGAGGCTTTTGCCGGATTTTACTTATTCCAACCTTTCTTTCCTTCCCACTGACTTCGGTTGACTGGCAGGTTTTAGCCCAGCCCTTAATTTACCACTTCTTATTCCTTGATATTGCTCCATTATGGGTGTATGCAGCACCTTAGTCCATACCATTTGAGGTCACCCTTGGTTTGTCTCCTTGATGAGCAATTCTCTAGGTGGATTTTTTTTAAAGAAATCACTTTTTTGCAGGTTTTTGGCCCACGTTTTGGTAGCTTTTGACTGATGCTGCTGTTTTTTAGACTCTGTAAGTGCACCGAGTCCTGCCAAACAGATCTCAGTGCCAGTGCCCTGACCCTTATATGTCTTACTGGCTCACTCACAATTGGCATAAGTTAACTCACTTATAAGTCCCTATTATGTCTTACCAGGGGTACCCTGGACCTGTAAGTTAAAGTGTTGCTTATGGACTGCAGCACTCCTTGTGCCACCACAAGTGTGACAGAGCAAAACAGGAAAACAGTCGGAACAGCGCACTCTCAGCCACGCGTGTTCCGACTACGCAAGTGCTACCATGCTGGCCTTAACTTAACCACGCATATGCATGGTTAAGGCAGTGCGCTGTCTAGCTGCTGGCTGACGGAAGCAGCAGGAAGGATCAGGAGAGGATGCAACGTGGTGAGGTAAGTGGGGTTGGGGCTGGGTTTTGGGGGGTAGTTTGTAGGGTTTTGGGGGGAGTCGGGTAGTTTTCAGAGGTGGGGGTTCGGGATAGTTTTCAGGGCTGAGGGAGTTCAGTATAGTTTTCAGGGCTGGGGGGTTCAGGGTAGTTTACAGGGCTGGGGGGTCGGGTAGTTTTCAGGGCTGGGGGTCGGGGTAGTTTTAAGGGCCGGGGTCGGGTTAGTTTTCAGGGCTGCAAGGGTAGTTTACAGGTCTGGGGGTAGTTTTCAGGGCTGGGGGAGGGGGTTGTTTTTTAGGAGGGAGGGGTAGTTTTAGGTGTCAGGGTGGGGGTTTGGGGGGCCGTTTTAAAGCTCAAGGCGGGGGCAGGGATCATAATACTTTTTAGGGCTTGAGGGGCAGGGTAGTTTTTAGGGCTCAGGGTACTTTTTATGGATTAGTGAAACGTGGGGTAGGTTTTAAGGCTCAGAGGGGGTTGGGGTACTTTTTAGGGCTGAGGGGAGAACAGCGTAGTTTTTAGGACTGGGGACAGGGAAGTTTCTGGGGGAGGGGGTTGGTTTTCAGGAGGGAGGAGGTAGTTTTATGACTTGGGGCGGGGTAGGGGTCGGGTGGTTAAGACTTACCTGTCAAGTCTTAACCACTGATATGTCTTTACCATACATGCCTTAACAAGGCATAATTCGTTGTAAAGGCATGCATGGTAAAGTCATATTTGTGGTTAAGACTTGTGTTGTTGAGACTGCGTGGACCGGCATGCATGGTAAACGCATGCATGGTTCCATCACGCAATCAGCAACACATCACTCCAAGTCTATCACTGCAGGCTGGCAGAGCAGTTTTACATTGCTAATATTCCTTTTTGATATAAATGAGTCACCTCCTAAGGCAGGCCTAACAAGCCCTAAGACAGGGTGAAGAATATTCAAAAGTAGGACATGTATTTTTTACATGGCCTGACAGTGAAAACGACTCATTGTTGTTTTCACTGTAGAATGACTTGTAGCCCCATTGACATGTACAGAATTGCAAGGTGCCAACTCAGGAGTGCTAACTTCTGAATGGGACTACTAAATATAGTACTTCAAGGTATCAAAAGAATTGTTGCATTAAACCGGACTTGTTCAAGTCGAATTTTAATGCACCTTTTGCACACACAGCAATTTAAAAAAGTTGCCACTTTGTTACCCAAAAGGTTCCAGTGACCATTTCCAGTTGCACATAAGCAGCTGTCCTCAAGGCAACTTTCTGCCCTCCAAGGGAGCGGTGTGAATGACTCTCAGGAAGGAACACAAAGGGCCTGCCGAGAGAAGAGGTGAGCCCTCATCCTGGCATGATGGCCTAACAGGGTGTGAGTCCAAAAGGCGAGCTTCAAAGAGGAAGCAGTCTTAGAAGGGCAAATGGTGATCACACTTAGGAGGGACTGCTCTTTAGTTTTATGTGACAGGCTGGCACTTCAGACAGAGAGCAAAACAACACTGTAAAACCTGTTTTTCAGGGGTAATGAAGTGGGAGTTTCATTCCCCCTGAAAAACAGGGCCACACTCCTGGAATGTGCTAGAAAGCTGAATGTGCTAGAAAGTGGGCAGAATAGTGCACCCTGGGATAGCTGGATGCCATCAGGTAGGAGGGACCTAGTAACCCGATTGGCTAGTTAGCTGCCCCATCCCCCTGGGCTCACAATGGGCATTAAAGTGGAACCCCTGGCACCCAGACCTCAAATTATGTCTGCACTGGAGAGAGGACTGTGTCTGTGGTGTCGCAATTGAGGTAACGTCATCCACGAGCCCTAGACAGAGAAGGTGACTCCTTGAGTCAGTTGGCCGAGTCCCTATAACAGGCACATGGCCAAAAAAGCTGAAGAAGCCTGCCTTGGCCAAGAACACCTGGCCACCCAAGTGCAGCCTGGGAGACCGAGTCCTGATTCACAAAAGCTACACCTGAGTCTGCTGGATCCAGGAGAGTTGTAAAAGTACAGTTTGGTCAAACAGCAAGGAAGTTACTCTCAGTTAAAGGGCTACGCTGGTTTTGCTGTGATTGGAGACCAGTTTAACTTTGACAACTGTTTGTTGGCTGGACTTCACCTAGACTTCAAGGAATATCAATCAATGTGGTCAAAGTCCCCCCACCATGTTTGTGGATGAAGAGGTAGCTCCAGGAAAGACCACTGATACCGGTTCAGCATTCTCAGCATCCATGAGAATCTTCATCTTCTTGCTTCCCTACATTGATGTCTATGGCAGTTCGCAATTTGCAGTAGATTATAATGATTTATTGTGCTATGTGAAAATCTGTGATTTATTGTTTCTTTAAAAATTCATATCTCCAGAACCCTTTGGTCGATATTTGTTGTTGAGGTGTTTATTCAAAGGTAAAAAAGCAACCTATTGTTATAAATTGGTGTAAGAATTTTATTGTGTGCATTTTCTTCTTTTTCAACTGTTTTGGTACTACTAAATGCTTTACATGTGTTCCTTTGAAAAAGCTTGACTGCTCAGAGCCACAGCTAACCAGGAATGAGCTAATGTTTTTTAAACAAACCTGACTTGATCTGATACTGGTTTGTGAGTTTATTACACAGTAAGGTTGCACAGCCACACTTTATAATAAACCACTTTCCTCATACTTTGCTAAAGTGTTTTTCAGAGAAATGTCCTGATGATGATTGGGGTTGAAACGTTGACAAAATTCCCCATTCGCAATATGGTCTGCGTCTTTTGTCCTCATGTATATGTGCAAGCATTTTATGACTTTTATGGAATAACCATCTACATTACATGAGTAAGGTAGCATATTGTTGATATCCAATTTGTTAATTTTCTATTGTACATAAATTCATTGTTGCCTCACTTATCAAGATTTTCACTGCACCATCACAAAACGCACCGGCCGCTATAGTAATGCTATTTTTTAAAAATATTAATAGCTCGTTTTAACTGTTAATAATTTGTGTGGCTGTCTGGTTTTTAATTGTGTGTATTTGGGGGGCTTCTCAGCTTCAAGCTATATTGACAATTGTCTAATTATTTTAACAATTGTTTGAAGTTCTGAATAATTTGTGTGTTTCACCTACTCCCCCCTCCACAGACTGAACCAATGTTGTTTAGTACATTACTATTAGCCTGATTCTTAGGGTTACAGGGCCTGCCCCGTTGGATGTTACTGAACTAGGTTAATGACACTGCAAGTGTTTACTAATCACTACTTCATTGTAAACTATTCGGCTGATTGTGCCATTTCTTTATAACGAAAAGAAATGTGTGGTGTCCTGTGCGAAGTGGTTTCAGAAGATTCTGTGTGCTTATGGACGTTTATGTGTATGTGTGTGCGAATGTGTGTTCGGTATCATGTGATAAGTGGTTCCTGAATAGAGAGAGAGATAGAGTGTGTGTGTGCATGTGTGTAGTAGTAGTAGTGAGGGTGTTCTGTGCTATGTAGAGTCAGGTGAGTGGGGTGAATGTGGTCAATTGACGTGTCCTGTACTGATTACTCTTTTAGGTTACTTATGTTTTGTAAATGTGAGGGGTGCGTTGCTCTGCACTCAGCGAATGTCAGTGCGGGGTATCTATATCACTGCTTTTCTGCTATAGTGAAGTAAAGTTGTGGTGCAATTTAATGAAGAGTAGATTGTTCGGTGTGGGATGGAAGAGATGAGACTGACAGCTGGAGGAAAAGGCAGGGAAAGCAGAGCAGACACAACGTCTCTTCTAATTAATTATGCTTCAGACTAAAGCCAAGACTGGTTATTCATGCCAAGGGGGCAAACGATTAAGCATGATGCTGATCATGTCATGAGGCTACTCAGTTATGCACAGAGTTATGCCCTTTGCCGGGAAACACTTGAGTATGCCATGGGAACTTCTAATGCTAAGGATGCGCTGTTTTAGCTTTATTATGAAAATGACGCTGCTCATGTCGGGTTTCACTCGTCAATGACTCCACAGGGCGAATTATGCTGAGCCCTTTAATGCTAGTGACATGTCAATAATCCTATGGGGGTTGTTCATGCAGAGAAACTACTACATTATGACATTATGGCTGACAGGGCTAGGCCTTTTCACGCCAGGCACTACTCTTGCCTAACATGGCTAAGCAATCATGTCATGAGGCCACTTTGGTCACACTAGGGCAGGATGACTAATTAGGACTGGGGTAGCTCATGCAAGGGATAGGGGACTTCACAGAAATACATATAGGGTTTTTCAGGATAGCGAAAAGGCACTACCTAATTAAGACATGGAAGGGAGCTGTTTAGTGTTAGTACCCTCAACCACAATCAGGCAACTTTACCTTTAAATCCACCAGGGGCGGCTTCTATGGCGGAGGAGTGTCGCCCCACTGCTTTTGGGCAGTGAAGTAAAGGCAATATAAAATTATAATAAGTTTTAGTTATTATCATTTTATGTTTCCTTTGCTTTAGGGCTGCTCTGCTCTCTGAGCAGGGCAGAGGAGGAGTGGTTTGCCCACTTCTAAGTGCGCAATGACTCGGGCTGCCCAGACCACTCATGCGCACTTTCCCCTTCTCCACGCAGGCTGCATTACAGCCTGCATGGAGATCACGCCCAGGCCCTCATTCCCTGGTTGAGCGTCGAACCAGGACCCAGCACCCAGGCTCCCCTGACCAATCACAACGCATTGCAGCTTTGTGATTGGTCAGGGGAGCCTGGGTGCTTACCAATCACAACGCTTCCCCTCTGTGAATTTAAATAAAATGTTTGGTGGAGAGTAGGCAGTGGTCAATGGCACCATTGCCAACTCTCAAACAAACTTCAAAACAACAGTAGATTACTTTTTAACGAAACACTGTTTCCTTTAATGAAAACAAGCGTTACTTTATTTAAAGGCAAACACAGACATTGTGGTCTGCTGACCCTAACAACCCACTATCCCTGTAATGGCCATCAATCAGAATGAGTCGCAATTTGTGACCTACCTCTTTAATATTCATGAGGTGGGTCAGATTATGTCTCATTCTTAATCAGAATTTTATGAACCGACCTATAAGCACATATGTTGCTTTGTAAAATTCCATACTGGTCGCATATTGGAGCCACTTTTTGCAACCAATTTTTAGGACATCTGGCCCATAGATTCAGGGCCTTCTCTGCCATTGCCAGCCCCAGCAGATGTCGCATTTTGCCACTTTCATCTGTACTATTAGAAGGACCGATGATGGTGTCCACTTTCAGGACTTGGTAGATATGTGAGACAACTGTACCCTAGAAACTGGTATGCCACTTGGTCTCCAAATGTCCTGGGAACAGAAAATGTTTGTTGTGTTGTTCTATCGGCTGATCAAACATGCTCATCTTTTGTCCTCTGCCGTCCAGTAGGTTCAGATCTACTTGTCTCCGCAACATAGAGCTAGAGCTGTGCTGCCCCTTAACTGAGACAATTCTATGTCTCTATGCTTCTAACTCCCCTTACCTGTTTTTCTCCAGATTCCTACAGCTGGACGCAATAACACATCTGCTCAATACTGTAGGTATTTAGGGATGGCAGGGGCTTTTTTAAAAAAATTGTCTTTATTGAAGTTTCAACTATCAAGAAACACCTACGAATTGCATTCCGTCAAAAAGCACATCACTAAGGCACATAGAATAGGTGTCTTTACAGAGGTAGTGTGTCATCACATAAAGGTTACGAAACAGTACGGCGTGGAAATTAGTGAGCATGAGGGGACCTAGGTATAGGATGTCAACAAATGGACACAGTAAAAAGATACATCAGTCGGTGGTGCCTTGCTCAAAAGTGCAGAGATATGTACGGAAAGGCAACCAGACATCTTTGGGACGTGGGATGAGGGGCTGGAGGCGGGCATAGTCTTCGTCAATGCTCTCACATTGACTCGACGTCCAGCGGTATGCCCTTTGTAATATCTGCGAGTGTAGAAGTCCATCCAGCTGTGTTCGCTCAGGACGGAGATATGGGATGCGGGCATCTGGGTGGTACCAGCTGTGTGTGTAGTTGCAATGAGCAGCTAAGTAATATAAAAAAAATCAGGAACCCCAAATCCGCCACGCTCATAGGGGAGAGTAAGCATGTCCCAAATGATGCGGGGTCGGGCTCTGCCCCAGACCAGGCGCATTAGGATGCTGCGTAGATTATGAAAGAAGGATTGCGACAGGGGATGGGGATATTAGTAAAATGGTATAGAAAGAGGGGGAGCACGACCATTTTAATGAAGGCCACTCGTCCAGCCATCGAGAGGGGCATCCGGATCCAGCAGTCCACCCATCCGGTAAGGTCGGCCACTGCTAGGCCATGGTTGCACTGCAGTATTTGGTCTCTATCTTTGTGGAGATGGATACCCACGTACTTGATGCCGTCTGTAGCCCACTTAAGGGAATACTCCACAGGTGCTGGCTGAGCAGCGTCCGTCAGCGGGAAGAGTTCTGACTTCATCCAGTTTATACAGAGTCCGGAGAGGTCTCCATATCGCGCAATCTCCTGCATAAGGGGAGGGAGGTTGTTCTGAGGTTGTCGAATAAAGAGTAAGATGTAATCCGCGTAGAGAGAGAGTAGCAGGAGGCCACAAGTAAGCTGCATCCCTTGGTGTACATGATGTTCTTGCAAGGCACGGACTAGAAGGCCCATCGAAATTATGAAAGGAGTTGCGGAGCGAGTTGTTTCTTAAAGGCTTTGTAGAAAGCCCCTATTAGTCCGCCCAGTCCTGGTGCCTTGGATCCATCCAGAGCATCGATTGCCTGTGTCACCTCCTCCAGGGTCAGTAGGTTACTAAGAAATCGTTGCTGGTCATCCTTGAGACAGACCATCATGATCTCTTTAAGATAGGAGGATATCTCAGGAGATACATCAGGGACACAGGATGCATAGAGCTCCTGGTAGTAATGCCGAAATGCGGCCAGGATAAGCTCCCCACCTATGATAGCCACCCCGGTGTCTGTTCGCAGTTCTGCTACGTAGTTGCGCAGCCTGTTCAGATGTAGTAGACGTGCCAGGGTGCTCCCCTTCCCCGTAGCAGCAGGCCTTGGCGTGCTTGCCCAGATATGCAAACTACAGATCTGTAAGTTCCCGGAAACTCCCCTAGTAAGGCCGAGTGCTGGTGCAGTTGGGCGTCTCTGTCCCCTACAGCCGTACGTTCCAGTTCCTGAAGAGCATCCTCAACCTAGTGCAGTTGGGCGCGAATGTCGTAGAGGATGCCGGTATGTTTGGAGAGGCTCACACCACAGATATACGCTTTAAAGGCCTCCCACAAAGTGGCCTGAGTGGATACTGTACCCGTTTTTAGTGTGAAATATTCAATGATAGAAGCGAGGAGTTCGCTACAAAACACTTGATCATGGAGGGCCTCACTGTGGAATCGCCAGCTGCGCTCCATGCCGCATCTGTATGGGATTCGTAATTTAAGATGAACAGGACTGTGGTGTGAGACAGTCCGGGGAGCACAGCAACCTCTGAGACAAGTGAACACTGGTGGAAAGAACTATTAATCTACTTGCATCCAGACAGAGTGGGGTGCAGAGTAGTATGTGAACCCTGGGTCATACGGGTTGTTATATGGGGTTATGTGGCCCTTAGATACATTGTCGACATTGCTAAGTTAGCATGAGCTTTGCTTGCCCTATGCTGCTGCTTTTGCGCATCCCGGGGATTCTGCTTATACACAGAACTATGCACAAGAAAACAGGACCTCAGTAAATAGGGGTGTACCTCCTATCACCTTAGTACCCAAAATCCCAATCCCGGGGATTCTGCTTATACACAGAACTATGCACAAGAAAACAGGACCTCAGTAAATAGGGGTGTATCTCCTATCACCTTAGTACCCAAAATCCCAACCGACTAGCAATAGTGTCTCATTCGGTCTCCTACAAATATCAGGAAGCTACAACTGTTTAGACAACCCAGAACACGAGCACTCCCGACCCACCTCAGAGTCGCGGGAACAAGACACTCTTTCGCTCTCACGTACTTGTCCACAATAAAAATAATCAGAGTCTCTAAATAAGTTCAAAATGTTTATTTTGACTATAGTGATTCATAAAACAGTATGCGAACCACAACTAGCAGCAAAATGCATAAGGCAAGAACCATTAGCATTGTTACAATACCATAGAATACAAAATGAGTCGTCATTTTATAAAGACTGTGAAAAAGGCAAAATAACTGGGCCTAATCACCCTCCCCTTGGCAGTAAGAAGTTATGACAACTTATTCTTTTGGTCTCAAAATGATTACCGCGATTCTAAAGGCAGCGCAATTAAGCATAAAGCGCTTTGGGTTCGAGTGGTAGATCTTAAACAACGTCTGCCTCTCACACATGTTATTCACACTCTTGGCCACCAGCATGTCGGAACACACGCTCTTGGTAATTCTATGGCTGATGAAGCAGCCAAGTCTGCAGTAGCCACGTGTTCCGTAGCAGCCGTTACAAGATCTATGACTAAAGTCGATAATGAGATTCTGGCAGCAGTCGCTGCGACTAGGGAGGGAGGTAATTATCCTGCCGGTTTCCCTTCTAAGTACTCTTATCATGTAACTCCCGAACAGGTTCCTTATGCTACCATTCCTTCAGTTGGGGATCGGCTGATTCCCAACTCTGACCACAGACAAGCTCTGATCAAGGCCGCACATGAAGGCATTGCAATCGGCACATGCTGGTGTGTCGGCAACAGTCTCTATTCTTCAGCAACGTTACTGGTGGCGTGGTTTATATAAACAGACTCGTAACTATGTTCTTTGCTGTGATGTTTGTCAACAAATCAAGCCTTCTACGGTCCCACCACCGCCACAAACACAGCTATGTATTTCTAATAGACCTTTTGGCTGTGTCTATCTTGATCACTGCGGTCCTCTTTCTTCTGATACTGCATACAAGTATATCTTGGTTGCGGTTGATTCGTGCACACGATTCCTGTGGGTCTGGCCACAACGGAGTGCTGGTGCTCGAAATGTCATCAGGGATTTGCGTGTCTTTATTGAGATGTTTGCCTGTGGTACCTTCCATTCTGACCAAGGTCCGGCGTTTGCCTCTAAGGCTTACAAGGATGCGATGAAGTCGTTGGGGGTACAGGTGAAGTTTTCGTCTCCATACGGGCCTGAGGGCAATTCAGTTGTGGAGCGAATGAACCGTGACTTAAAGCAATCCTTGACAGCTAGAGTCTTGGGTACTGGCAGGGACTGGCTGTCCCACTTGTATGGGGTCCAACGTGCACTAAATAATCTCCCTAGAAGATCTCTGGGTGGGCGGACCCCTTACGAAATGCTCTTTGGCTTTCACATGTTTGTTCCTGACCTTGATAGTCTGGACAATATGGCGGCTGCCTCTATGTTTGATGTAGATAATCATTCTGCTATGTTACAGGATCTACAAAAGTCACGTGATACTCTGGCAACTGAGCATTTACCGTCTTCTTCTGCTGATGCACTACTGATTCCTGTTGCCGGCTGGCTTCCTAAAATTGGTGATCTGGTGAGAGAGAAGATTGAACACAAAAAAGAATTTGGCCACTCTTACCGTGCTCCAGTTTCGGTACTTGGACTGAAGGGTGCTCGTACAGTCATTCTACCACCGTTGCCGGGTCACAAAGACAACAGGTACATCTCAGTAGACCATGTCAAGTTACACCGTGTGGCCGATCCTGAATAGTGTGACACCTGCAGTTTCGTGCAACGCAATATCTTTGGCACCGTTAACTTTGTCGTCACCTGCAGCCACAAGAATGTCTACTCATATGATGGACACTGTAATTGATCTTCAGCCTTTGCGACAATCTTCTTCTGCAATGGATATTGTGTGCCCTTTTCCGGCTATTGATTTCGTGAGTGAGATGCCATCTAGCCCACGAGTTCAAATGGACGATTCGACGCTTTCACCTTTGCTTGCAAGTGCAGTGGGTGCCCATGATGGGGAACCGGCACACCTTTCTTCTGCCTCGTCCTCCTCAACGTCCAGTTTGTCTGAGGCACCTAAGTCTAAATTGCTTGTTTTTTTCTCCTGGTTCAAAAAGACATACTTCGTTCCCCCATGGACCTACATTTGGTTTGTGCTTATCCTGATATTCCTCTTCATGTCAATTGGATTTGTGACAGTGTTCTTTTTACTTATAAATGGCCATTATCTCCCTGAACGCTCTGCAGTAAAAATGGTCGATGGAGCTTTGGCTCCTCACACATCTTCCCACATCATGAAACGTGGCCAGTTTTTTGTGAACATTTCAGCTTCCCAAGTTCCTGATGGCATCGTTTGGGACAATGTAGCTTATGAAATTCATGGGCCGACTGAGGTCCTTCGTGTTCCGTACGTCTTTCGTGTCTCATTAGGAGATGTGGTGACACGGGACATACATTCGGATGATTGGGATGTACAGGCAGTTCATGCATTGTTTTCAGATTTAAGATATTATGCTGCCTTTGATGCTGAAGCTTTGAATTTAAATTCTGCCAATTATGGTGATCTCTTTTGTTATCAACATTATGGGCATCATTTTTTACACAAAACAAACACTATGCGACCTGTTTTAAATTTTACCCAATGGGAACATTGTCCTACTCCATTGAAAGGGAGCTCTAAAACTCTTAGAAATAAGTCCACCTATTTTTCGGATTATGATTTGACTAGTCCTGAATCCTATTTTTTTAGGCTTCAAAAGTCCTCTACATCTAAATACCTGTTATCGCACAGCTGATTTACGCCGACTTGTTTAGGACACAGTTGGCCACATACGGTTACAATCATTGGAAACAGGTTATAGATTTAAAATCTATCTGGGGCACAAAGCCTTGGCAGGTACAGGGCACTGAGGCATTACATCGTGCCTGCTTGATCCCAACTCAATTGTTATTTTTAAATGAGACCATTTACCAGTCAACCTGTTATGGCGGTGGTTCCCAAACTGTGCGCCGCGGCTCCCTGGTGCGCCGTTGGGAGTAGCCAGGGGCGCCGCGCACGATGTGGGAAAGAGCTTGTGCCGAGGAAGCTTGTGTGAATGTAAACAATTAAAAAAGGATGCGTCTTTTTACGCCCTACCCTACCGTCAACCTGAAGGAAGCAAGCAAAGCTTATTTAAATTACACACAGGGGTGTTACAAATGCCACCGGTATGATAATTAATCATGTTTGCTCGCTCCGTCCTGCCAAACAGAGATGCTCTCTAAAGCGGACACTCTGCCATTTGCCCCACGCTCTATAAAGCACAGCCTGGAGAATTGCCAACGACCTCACACAGCATCACCCAAAATACCTTCTGGAGAAAGACCGGCAACCTAAAACAGGAAAGAAAGAAATGGCATTTAAGAGACAACGATACTTCAATAAAACACTTAGCTGACTCTATTTCATTAGGGCTTTAAAAGAATCTGGGAAAAGAAATGGTTTTCCAACAATTGATCCAACTTGACTAAAGCAACAGATTGTACTGGTAAGTGAAAGAAAAGTCTAGGACAGGAACCCGGTGGCCCAATGGGAGATGAGTTGTTGGAAGCGGGCAGCCATCGCTAGACATCCTCGAGTAATGAATGAGCTTTGAACAACTGATCCAGATGAAACATAGAAGACGAGAGAAATGTAAGCCAGGACTGACGTCACCAGTAGGAGGTTCACAGACCCTGTCTGACAGCTGCTGATTCAGAGGTCATGGTGGGCACAAAATAGTTGGGCGGTTTGTATAATGCAGGATGTGAATGACACCGCGTGGCAGCATCTAATTTTAATAAAAAAGAATCAAAGGGGAAGAGAAGGAAAGCAGGACATAAAGGCAGAGAAAGGGAGAAAAAGAATGTCTGAAAAGGAAAGGCAGCAACAAGAGGTTGAGAAACGAAAAGGATGAGGGAATAGAAGACGCTTTAGCTTTTTCATAATTGAAAGTTTCTCAAAGCATCATTAACTGACCATAAACAGATACAGCAGGGGTTGCAACAATGCAAGCTTCCTTTAATGCACAGAACAGGCACGCATACGGCTGCTCTTTGGCTCTTTTTAGCGTTTAAGGTAGTGCATTCTGGGGCTTGTAGTTTGTCTTTTTACATCATGATGAGTATTATCTCACAACTCATAGTAAGCGAGAGCTTTGTATCATTTCTCACTTAACCAATTATAGTTTTTATTAAACGACTGTTATATTTTAATTTTGTTACAAATATAATTATAATACCTTCATCGGCTTCATCCCAATTCATTTCAGGGAGAAAACTGGAAGTACTCCAAAGGTCGGGCTTACATCCCCCCACCGGTAAATAAAAAGTGACATGATGGGGAGCCACGGCCAACTGCCAATTAGTTCAAGGGAGCCACAGGTCGAAAAAGTTTGGGAACCACTGTGTTATGGCCTTGCGACTACCAAAAACATGAATACCCCTTCCATTCCATCATTGGCTGAATAT
Organism: Calotriton arnoldi; assembly: GCA_963921515.1. Lineage (NCBI taxonomy): Eukaryota > Metazoa > Chordata > Amphibia > Caudata > Salamandridae > Calotriton > Calotriton arnoldi. Next base: position 1,290,278 of record CAWUFW010000465.1, read on the forward strand.
GACAATTGGCGCTTACATAATAACCACACTATAGAGGCTTTACAGGCTCTTCTTCGAAATGCCTCCTTTAATGTTTCTGAGGTTGATTCGTCAGGATGGTTGGTGTGGCAAACTAATGCAAATGCATGCCAGTTGCGTTTCTATAATATTACGCCTGGTTTTAAACAGACTAAGCCTGACCCTCGTTATCCGCCTAATCATTCTGTCACCACATACTCGGTGGGTAAGTTGTGCAAGCAGTGGTTACAACACTCTACCCTGGCTTCTGTAGAACAGCACCTTTCCCTCCTATCAAATGATATAAATTTGGCTGATTTTCTCCTAGGCCCACGTAATCTAAGGGCCAAGCGATTTGTTTATGCCGCTTATAATGAAATTTGGAAACTTTCACAGATGGAAGCCGCCTTCCGTCTGCGTCAAATTGGTCAGGCAAACTTGGAAAAAGTCCTTGCTGTAGTGGACAACAGCATTAACACGCTTTCTTCACGCATTTACACCTTAGACAATATTGTTTCTTCTGTAATAGATATTGTGCAAAGTGATGTTTCTGTGTTATATCATGGTCAGAATCAGTTAAGGTTGGTCATGCAATTTGCTTGGACGTTGCAGACACTCAAAATGGGTAAAGTGCCTTGGGATTATTTGCATGCCACTTCTTTATTTTTGCCTTTTAACCTGACTGATAAACAGAAGTTTATGTCCATGAAAGATGCTATATATATGCTGTTACATATTGAACAATTGGAGCCCTTGCCGTTCTCCGTAGCGGAAACGGACTCTGCTGTTTGGTTAATTCATGGCGTTATCACTAGGCCTGGGCGGAAAACTACGCAATGCTCGCGGAGTTTGCGCAATTACGCGCTACGCGAATTGCACGTAGCACAGTGCAAAAACGCGTAGCGTAGCGGGCATTTTTTGCTTGCTCGTGGTCCTCAATGTCAAGTTGGCGACCGCGAGCGAGCAAAATGACATCCCGGCATGACTTTTTCCTCGTTCGCGATCAGCAACATCAAGTTGCCGATCGCGAGCGTGGAAAATAAACCTCCCGGCGAGATTCTCAACGTGGGGAGGTCAGGTTTCTCATTGCGAGTGGTCGCGTATGCTCGCGACCGCTCGCGATGAGAAACTACCAGTCCGCGTTGAGAAAACTGCCGCTCGAGTAGAAATCTACTCGAGCGGCAGAAAACGACCGCTTGCACTGTGCAAGATGCCGTTTGCAATGATTGCACAGTGCGGACAAGCATCCGGCACTGTGCAATCATTGCGAACAGCATTTCCTACCGCACTACGCAGTTCGCGTAGTGCTACGCGTAGCTTGCGTAGTGCGAAGTGCACTTCGCGTAGCTACGCGTAGCGCTACTACGCGAACTACGCCCAGGGTTAGTTATCACTTTGCCCTTTTCGCTTTTTCAATTTAAATCATGAATGCAACACTTTCCTGTTGGCCGCTTTGAACCGCTTGGTAGTGCTTTTCTGCATGAATTATGGGTCCTGCCCTTTGCTTATCAGTGTTTAAGGGAGGATAAAGAGGTTTTCCTTACAGGGGAGGAGTGCGATTCGACAGTAGGTCACTCTCTTGTGTGCAAACACGTTAAACTACATGGCGAGTGCAACGTGTCAGCGCCGAATCTAGCTTGTTTTCTAAGGGGGACCCCAGTACCATCCATCACGCCTGTCTTTACATTGCTTACTAACAGCAGCTATCTCATTTTAAACAATCAAGACTGCTGTGGTTTGCGGGCGGGTGTCCCATACTTGGTAACTGGTTCCCAGCGCGTAACTTGCTGCTCAATGTCCTTTTCCCGCCCCCGCAAGGGAGTTTAGATTCTTCGCTTTGGCCTTCCATTCCGACTTTGAAAACAGAGTTCAACAAGTTGAGCCGGCTCAAAGCCCTTTTATTCCAACAGGAGGTGGCCCTCACTTCCGCCCGTGAAACATTCAGATTGCAGGTGGCTCGGACCTCGAGTGAGATACAGTCCCTTCTTAACACTAACCTCCCACTTCATTTTGGGGAACTAATTCACCAAATATTTAATGCTTCTGAGACGACAGGCCTTGCACATTTTTTTAAGTGTGTGGGATCTGGCCTGGTCTCCTCCTTTCAAACTATATTCGGAGTGATACCGGCTTTTATTCATTCAATATTTTCCAGCGTTTTCGGAGGGTTCCCCTTGCTATTGGCGCTGGCAGCTGGTGTGCTGCTTCTCCTCCTTGTGCTTCGTAATGAATGCTCACTTTGTGGCTCTGCACAAGCCGGCCCAGCTACAACTGTATCGTAATCGCCTATATGAGGCTTTTGGATGCTTGCCTTTAGCAACGCTTGGCATAAGTTATGACTTAACGTTCCGCTTTGCATATTTTACTTGCGTGCAACCGGTGCTTAATTGCAAAAGATGTCACTTCTCCTGGGCGATGGAACTTTGCTTATCGAACACGTGCTGTCCAATCCCTGATTTCTGCCGGTTGATGGGTCCCTTAGAGGCGCATGACAAGGCTTGTTCTGTGGATGGTCAAATGTCGCATGCAGCTTTACTTGGAGTCTTGGATCAATGGGATGTCTGTGCGGCTGCGCAGACTTTCCTACGACAAAGTTTCAATGAATATCACCAAGTTTCCCATTTCTACTTTTGGATGCTCCTGCTTATGAGGAACATGATTGTTCCTTTGACTTACTTAATTGGATGTCATCGTTTTTTTCTACCAATGACAATGTAGAACTGTTGGAAGGAATTGCATTCCTTTGCACCCAAACATTCATGGATTGACTCTTTAGGTCGTCCGTACTCAGATGTCTGGAACACAGACTCTTTTTTCAAACTCATAGTACCTTTAGCTTTTTTATCGAACTTTCCCTTTTTTCTCCGATTTGTTTTTTTAGAAAGTCTCTCAACAATAATGTAAACACTGCCTGACTTTTGAACTCTGTTTTTGTTCTTTTGTCTATGTCCTACTGACTTACCAGGGGGAGGGTGTTATATGGGGTTATGTGGCCCTTAGATACATTGTCGACATTGCTAAGTTAGCATGAGCTTTGCTTGCCCTATGCTGCTGCTTTTGCACAAGCCTCTGCTAAGAGTTTGTTTTCGCGACACTTTGCCTCTGCCCTGCACATGATAACAGATTGTTTTTCACGTTCTCAGCCTTCCCTTCAATTCTGTCTGAACATAATGTGCAAGGTCGTTCAACAATGTCTCTTGTTATTCTGTTCTGGTCAGTCCCTATTACCTAGACAAAACATGTTACCAACAGCTGCAGTATCGAAGACTCGAGCTTTGATATAGCGTTGTTGCATGTTTTTGAAACACTCTCGAAGAAAGTCGTTCCATGGAGCTGAGCTCTACAGTTCCTATGATGTAAACCTTTGCGTTTGGGCTTTCAGGTAGGGGTCTGTTAATAATGCCTAGAGATCTTCTGTTATATAAAATAACTTCTTACTGCCAAGGGGAGGGTGATTAGGCCCAGTTATTTTGCCTTTTTCACAGTCTTTATAAAATGACGACTCCTTTTGTATTCTATGATATTGTAACAATGCTAATGGTTCTTGCCTTATGCATTTTGCTGCTAGTTGTGGTTCGCATACTGTTTTATGAATCACTATAGTCAAAATAAACATTTTGAACTTATTTAGAGACTCTGATTATTTTTATTGTGGACAAGTACGTGAGAGCGAAAGAGTGTCTTGTTCCCGCGACTCTGAGGTGGGTCGGGAGTGCTTGTATTCTGGGTTGTCTAAACATTTGTAGCTTCTTGATATTTGTAGGAGACCGAATGAGACACTATTGCTAGTCGGTTGGGATTTTGGGTACTAAGGTGATAGGAGGTACACCCCTATTTACTGAGGTCCTGTTTTCTTGTGCATAGTTCTGTGTATAAGCAGAATCCCCGCAACAGGGTGGTGAGTACACCACCCATCCAGCAGTGTATATGCATCCGTGATATGTCAAAATACTTCCTGTGCCCGGGGCTTATCACTGGGTTGTGCGCTAGTGTGGCATATTGAGGTCGCTGCCCATTAATGAGTGATCTGTCTCCAAGCTGTCCATGCAAGAGTATAAAGCTTGAAAAAAGTCAGGATCGTCTATGTTTGGGGCATATATGTTTACTAATAGAACATTTTTGTCCGCTAAGGTACCCTGTAGGGTATGTATCTGCCACTCGGGTCAGTCTTACTCGCGCGACAGTGGAAGGGAATATTTTTATGAATCATGATGCAGGTGCAGTGTGAGTAGGTGCTATAACTAAAAAAATAACGATGTTGGTTCCAGCTCTTGGCAAAGGCATGGACGGTGCTGGGGGAAAGGTGCTTCTCTTGTTTTAATATCATGTCTATTCAGGTATGATAGCACCTGCTTTCCTTTCCGTGGGTTGTTAATACCACGTATGTTCCAGGAAATGGCAGAAAGATCAACCACTTGGGCCATAGTGAAGAATGAGGATATGCTGAAAGAGTGCATTCCTAGTGAACAGATAGTATGTGATGACCAGTATGTGGTGAAGTGCGGTGTAGTATGCAGCAGCAAAAGACAATTCAACATTAACAAAAACTCACCCCACGAGTTTCCCTCCCTCCCCCCACCCCAGATTAGAAAGCATCCAGCGGATCCCATGTATTAAAGTAAAAAAGAAAAGAAAACCCCAATGCCTAAGAGATGGGGATCACCATGGGAGCGTAACAACAACTCGGCCACAGAAGGCCCATCAACAGAACAGATAGGTAATGCATACATTAATCAACCGCTAGTAGATAACAGTAGCAGGAACTAAGGGCCTCATTATGATGACGGTCAGACTTTTGTCCGACCACCATCATATTGGGGACGGGACCGTCCGACTAGCTGTCGGCAGTCCCGCCATGGTAATTACAATGTGACCACCTTCAAGGTGTGTACTGCGGCTGAGTCACATGCTGCAGTACAAATAATACACCTTTTGCATATCCCTGCACTATGTGCCAGGCACCATGCGGTGCCTGCCACATGGTGCAGGGATACGTGGGTCCACATCGGAGGGCCAGGGGTGAAGGGGGGCCTGCTACGGGCCCCCAATGTCCTTTTCTGCCTGCCTTTTCATGGCGAGTAAACCGCCTATGAAACAGCCGGTGGGAAGGAACATCGTAATCCCTACGGCGGTGCCTGGCAGGCACCGCCACCATGGTAGGGATTCGGTTCTGTCCGACGGGATCCCTGGCGGTCGGTCTCTCCGACAACCAAACATTCGCCTGCCATCCTAATGTGGCGGGCGGGAATCACTATTACGATGGCGGTGGGACCGCCACCGACGGGCTATCGGTGGCGGTCCCACTATCATCATAATCAGGCCCTAAATACAAGGCTGAAAACATTAGTGTCCGGCAGCAGAGTGCCCGGCCCCGCCAACACGGGTGGATCCGAACACCTAAACAGAGACGCATATGGGGATGTCCCCGCTCGTATATTTTTACAGAAAGCAGCCACATCTGCAGGGGTATCAAAGATCGCAGTGCGCTCATTATGCTCTACCCGCAGGTGAGCGGGATAGAGCATAGCGTATCGGTTGCCCAACTTACGAAGAATGTTTTTAACACCGTTAAATTTCTGTCGGGCTTCCTGCACCGTCGGGGTGAAGTCCAGGAACAATGGAATGTTGGCACCTTGATGTTGGGGTGGCAAGTGAAGAGCAGTGTCTCTGCCCCTATAGTTGAGTAGGCGAGCTATCAGGTATCGCTGCGGGGCACCATCGGGAGGTCGTGAGCCCAGAGAGCGGTGCACTCGCTCTACAGCAAATGTGGTAGAAAAGCAGGCCTGGGCGGAGCTCGCGGAGTTTCACGCCACTGAATTCCACGGAGTTACCAAAGAACTCGACCAAATTCCGTGGAGTTCCGCAGGCAGGCGTAGTATTGCTTGGCCAATGGCCACCCTTGCCATAACAGACATGCTGATGGCGGAGGGCAGTGCGGGCTCCCAGGGGCCTTGGCAGAATTGGCCGCAATCTATTATCTGGCACTGTTGGTGTAAACTGATCGTAAAATTAAGGACTCTTGCAGGAGGTACTTGGGAAGAAGAAAACAGGACGAGGGAGGAGGTAAAACTAAGATGTCTGTCCTCACCGGCTGGGGCTAGAACCATGCACATGACGAGGGGATGGGAAGGTGGGGGATGTTATCGGCGAGAGGTGGGGCACTACAGCCCTCCATCACCGGTCCATCTCTCCGGGTCTCCACAAGAGAGAATCAGGTGGTCCGGGGTCTGCCGCCACCGCTGCCATGCTGGCGGGCATGCCCCCGGCCACCACACACCACGGCAGCTCCAGACGAGACCCCGACACAGCCACAGCAGAGCCAGGAAGGGATCAGAGCCCAGCCAATGGGAGCCATGCGAGTTCCGGCCAGGCTCGCTGCCCAGGCCCCGCAGGGAGTCGCAGGCCCCGTGTAGTGTGCACCAATATAGCTTCTGGTCTATCGATTTCCTCAGCCGCTGGGCCTGGCCTCCGCGCTGGAAAATACACCGCGGGGAGGAGAGGATGGAACTCACTCATGGCGCCAACGGGATCGGGTGATCCTAGCCTCAGGCTCACCTGCGGGCACTGTTGCTGCGTGGCCTCCGAGGCCATGTCAGCCGCGCAGGTCTGCCAGCCCTGAAATGGTGCAACGTGGGCTTCCCCCGCAGTGAAGCAATTCTCCCAGTCCGTCAGCCCCCTAGGAACTGCAGTGGGGCACGCAACTCGTTCCATGGGCGATGATGGTGGTGAGTATCGTCAGACAAGAGCCTCAAAGAGTGCAGCCATCTTGGTGGTTGACTAGCTGTTAGCTGAAACTAAGGGGCCGATTACGAGTATGAAGTCCACAGACCTCGAGACTCGTGGGGGGCTGGCGGTCTCTCAACCGCCCTATTACAGTAAGGGCAGTCGGACCGCCATTGCCCCGCCGCAGTTGCCAGGGAACCGCTGTTCCCTGGCGGTGTTGCAGCGGTCGCGAGGCAGTAATATGCTTGGCAGATTGCGGAAGGGTAAAATTTACTATTCCCACTCCAGTCACTGCAACAGTAGGGAAAGTGTTGGATTGCGGAGGGGTAAAATTTACTATTCCCACTCCAATCAGTGCAACAGAAGGGAAAGTTTTGGATTGCAGAAGGATAAAGTTTACCATTCCCACTACACTCTATGCAACATTACACACACAGTAGTTCACTTTAAAAAAAATGTAAATGTTGTAAACATTAAAAAACAAAAACATTTAATATGTAAATAGAAAATTTATATATATATTTTCATTTAAAAAATAAGCAAATTACATATTTCTTACAATCTTTGATACATTTTATAAATTAATTCAAATATTATAATTATAATTAATAAAACTACATTCCCAAAATAACAACAAATAAATACACTATTTTTTAAATAAAAAAGCACAACATAAATAACATATAAAATTTTTTAAATATTTTAAATATTTTTACATTTTTATTACTTAAGTAACTTCCTACCCTATACCTATACAAACTACACAGCACACACCTAAAATATATTTATTCAATTATATTATTTACACATTTTACATAATTAATTATGAATTAAAATATGTAGATAATTATCTAATAGTAAATTAATTATATTTAATTGCCTTCCTACCCTTTATCCCTAAAAAACAAATAAACATCCCGCACATAGGGGTTGATTACGATATCGAGACCGACCTACTCGCGCTCAGCGGTTCCGCCCACCCAATTACGATGCGACTGAACACTGTCCGGTCGCATTCCCATTGTTCCCTAAGGGAGATGCGTTCCGACCGACAACCGGCCGTAACACAGGCTCCTAGGACGAAAATGCTGTCCATAGGGGTGTACGATGCGATTCCGACCTGCACGGATACACCGAGAGCCAGTCGGAACCGATTCGGAATAACCGCACGGTTTACATTCCAACCGCAAACATCGTATTCGGTCGGTCGGAATGTAAACCGACCGAGTTGGTCGGAAGGGTTCTGAGGCGGTCGAGGAGATTCCGACTGTCGGGAGGAGGCTTTCCGCCCGACATCGTAATCGGCCCCCTAAGGTATATATGTAAAAAAAAATGTACTTTCATAATTTACATAATTGATTATCAATTAAACAATTAATAATAATTAACTAATAACAAATGTGTTATATTTAACTCCCCACCCTTTACCCCTCCAAATAGAACTAACACCTAATATATAACACAAACAATATCTTAATTACACAATCTACATAATTAATTATCAAATAAATATTTTTTATATATATTAACATTAATTAAATTATATAATTAATTTATTGCCCACACTTTACACATGCAAAAACAACAAACTATACAAAATAAAAATACATTTAGTACACAATATTCATAATTAATTATCAATTGAATAACTAATTACCATAATAAATAGTTATGAACTATAATTAGGGCTCCCGGTTTTATGGTATGTATATTATTGTCATTTCCGTCTGTATTTATCCATATTTATTTTTTGCAAATTTTACCTGTATTTATCCATATTTATTTTAGGTTTTATAAAAAAATGAAGCTGAAATGTGTATATTTCTGCATATATTTAACCAGTTAATGTGCACTCGTGCCTGAACGGCTGACTGGTTTCAATGATATATACACACTCATGTACATTTAAGAATCAAGGTTGTGCAAATCGATTGCTGTTTAAGACTCTTTACTAAAATCCCTATTTTTTTAACCCCCTTGCCTGTCAATCCACACAGCTATTGGCCTGGCAGTCATGATTGACAGCATTTAGAATCACTCAAAAACTACCCAATTTCCGTTTTTATCCACATTTAAAAATAAATACAGACAGGGAAATAAATGGTTTTCTGTCTGTATTTATCTGTAAAAATCAGTAAAAACGGAAAACAGGGAGCCTTAACTATAATTAATTTACTTCCCACCCTATACTCCTACAAAACCCACACCCTACACTTAAAACTTAAATATTTTTTTCTAAATTATACTATTAACATTCATAATGATCAATTAAATAATTAATATTAATTGAAAATGAGTTATTGATTGTTTATAATTAATTTACTTCCCACCCTATACCCCTACAAAACCCACAACCCGCACCTAAAACTTAAAAAATAATTATGCAATTAACATAAATAATTATCAATTAAGTAATTAATATTAATTAAAAATTAATTATAATTAATTTACTTCCCACCTTTTACCCCTATAAACCCCATAACCCGCTATGGTATTAAAAATGACAAAAAACTAGTAAATTATATTTAAAAAGTAATACAAATCTGCAAAGTATATTAAAGATTAACAATATTTATACAAACAATTTATAACATATACAATTAACATGTATTATAAAATTCATTAAAAAAATTTAAAATAAATAATATTAACACCAATATTTTTAACATCGATATTAACAACATAGGGCCCTATTACGATGTTGGTCGGACGAGTGTCCAACCGACACCGTATGGGATGGAATCCTCACGGCTATTAGTCAGCGGTTCCACCCGCAGTATTAGGATGCAACCACCCTATGGAAGGTCTGAAACATCCATTTTTGTATTGCAGCTTGTGCGGCAGCTGGAAAAGGGCTGCAGCACAAGCTGCAATACAAAAATTGATGTTTTCAAACATCCCTGCACCGTGTGGCAGGCACCATGCTCTGCCTGCCACATGGTGCAGGGATGTTTAAGGGGGCACCACAGGTGCCCCCCAGGCCCTCTAGCGGAAGGCCAGGTGGCCCTGCTATGGTCCCCAAAGTCACTTTCCGCCTGGCTTTTTATGGTGGGCGGACCGCCATGAAAGGGCAGGCGGAAAGAAACTTTGTAATCCTGACAGTGGAGTTGAGGCTGGCTCCACTGCCATTTTGGGATTACTATTCTGCCTGTCGCCCCAACGTGCTCAGTGAGCCCATCGGAAGCGGAGCGGAACTCACAGGCGGCATTCCCTCCGACCGCCAGTATCATAATACAGCGGTCAGACAGAAACCTATGATGTCGGGCGGAAAGCCTCCGACGAGCTGTCATATGGCTTTCCACCCGACCACATAATGAGGGCCATAGATACTTTTGTAATCGATATTAACACTTTCTATATTTCTAACATCGATATTACTTACCTTAAAATCGATATTCTTGTGAACGATACTCTTGCTGATGATATTTCTGTCTTGCGATATTTCCAATTCAATATTTCTATAGGGCAATATTAAATTTTCGATATTTTGTCTGAATACCAAGAAATAGAAGCTAGAAATGTTACCTTGTCCCTATATGCTTCTTATGCGACAAGTACACCTGACTGATCTTATTGTTAGGCCACCAGGCTCATATCAGGGTGCCCGGATGACAATATGCATTGTTAACAAGAATACATTAAGTGATTAATTTGAAATATTAAATGAGGGCTCCAAGATTAAGAATTAGAAATATAATTTCAATAGAGGCTCCAACAGAGGCTAACCTTTGGATCTCTATTGGATAGTTTAAAACAAACTATAATGAAGCATGTCAGCTCGAGCTTGGAAAGAGAGACTGATCAACATGAATTTTCTGGGGATTGGAGAATAGGTTCTGTAAATGTGAAGAAATATACTATGCTGTAGTTAAAGAGAAGAAAACCCTGCATTATCAAAAAAAGGATGTCAAAATAATCTTAAAATAGGTACATGGAATGAAGTCGGGTAGAGAAGCATTTAAAAGAGAAGAGAGAGTTAACTAATGTCAGTACTCATATGATATTATACATGCTCAAGATGTGTCCCACAAAGGTGATTGTTCAATAGAAGATTACATGATGTTTCAAAAGAAAGATGTTAAGGGCTGTCTGGGGAAGTCAAAGGGGGGTTGCTGGTATATTCTCAGACATCCTTAGATTTATTTATGAAGTAGTTTTCAATGATATTCAGCACTTTTTGGCTGTCAGATTATTTGACCAAACAACTGGAAGTAGGAAATGTAGTTTCATAGTTTGTACTTTTTAGTTGCAAATGTTATGTTATGTTATGTTATACAGATTTGTAGAGCGCGCAGTCACCGGGGAGGGTATCCTGGCGCTGAACAGGTGTGAGCCTAGCCAAACCTAGGGCCTAGTGGGACTACTCGAAAAGCCAAGTCTTCGACTTCTTGTGGAATTCAAGAAGTGAGTCGGAGGCTCTTATGCATAGCAGCAGGTCGTTCCACCACTTAGAAGCGATGTAGGAGAAGACTCGACCACCGGATCTGGTTTTCCATATATATGGGATGTGTGGAAAGAGGAGTCCAGAGGAAGTGCCTAGAAGGTTTGTGAAAGCAGATACGATTGTTGAGGTACTTTAGGTATTTTATGTAGTGTGTGAGGAGTTTGAATTGTGAGCATTTGTGTATGTAGAGCCAGTGGAGCCCCTTAGGTGTTGAATGATGTCAGTGCGGTTTGGGAGGTTGACAGTGATTCTGGCTGCAGAGTTCTGAATGGGCTTCAGCCTTCTGGTGAGTTTTTGTTGATGATCCCTGCATACTGGGTGTTCCTGTAATCCAACTTGCTTGTTACAAAAGGCATGTGTGAGGTTTTTCCTGGTTCTGATAGGGTGCGATTTGAAAGTCTTCCTCAGCATTGTCAGGGTATGGAAGAGTAAGGTGGTGACAGGGTTGATGGTGCCAGTCATGTCAAGTTTGCTGTCAAAGATGATTCCGAGGTTCTCGGTGTGGGTGGTGGGGGTGGATGTCAGTCCTACCTCTGTTGGCTACCAGGTTGAGTCCCACGGTGAAGTGATCTTCCCCAAGATCATAATCTAGGTCTTGTTGTCCTGTCCAGCATCAGGCACTTCGTCTTTACCCGGTGGGCAATTTTAGTCATACAGGCATTGGACTTTATCTGGGTAATGGGCGTATTGTCCGTGAGGGATAGAATGAGTTGCGTGTTGTCGACGTAGGAGAGGGCATTGATATTGTGAGAGGAGGTGATGCTGGCTAGAGGGATCATGTATGCATGACCTCATGATTAATCAAAGTACACAACTTTATAGAAGCCCTAACTAATTTATTGGATACTTTGAGGTATAAAGTATGATATGAAAATGTTTTTGAATGTCACTTAGTTGGTAGGACCTACCGTGCACAGTAGTACTACATGCAATTGATTGTGGGATATTCCAGATTGATATTTAGAAAACAAATGTTACCAATAATTAGCATTCAGCCTTTTGTTGTTGCAAATGCTTGTTTTGTTTTCTCTTGGTTTTCCACACGTTTGCTGTTGGGGAAACTGCTGGGCGCTCGTCAATAAATAAAAATACATATTTTTATTTGTCTCCAAAAGCACACATTGCAGTGCTAATCACTGGCACAGAAGGCAACTACTTTGGATGTGCTTCTTGTGAAAAGACATATTGCCATCATTCACAGTGAAGTCAGCCAATTGCTGAACTTTGCTGACCCATTGACCCTTGCTGTAAGCTGAAGCAGTGCAATTAAAATGGGAATGACACATTAACAGTCCAATGGATGAAGAGAGCTGACTAAAAGACCCTGTACATATATTACACATATAATTTTAGTGAAAGCAAACAGTCTTGGATAACACGAGACCTAAAAAGAGGATAGTCTTTAAATGAACAATTGAATGAAGAACAATCAACAATTGTCTTCTACTCACTTTAGAGCATTAAATAGACTTTTTGAAAAATGTTTGCTGGTGATGGATTGCTGCAATACACCACGTTGCACATTCCATTGGTTGTCAAGAGGCCTGTTATCATAGTCCGATCTACTGAGATTGCTAAATGTCCAATTAAGATAGATTGGTTGATAAATAATATTTCAGGCATGAGTAGATGCTTTATAAGTCACTAAACTATAACCAAGGACTTTAAAACAAAAATCCAATAAAACATTGTATGATACAATTATCATTAAATTGGGCAAGCCCTAATTTAAGAAAGGAGGACTTTCAGGAATCATTATGCCATAAATAGGCTTAGTTTAATAACAAACAAAGGAAATTAAGCATCAAACACTTAATGACTTAAAGTTAGTAAACAATTATTCAAATACTTCGGGCCATCTCTTAGCATTAATAGAATGGGCAAGGCGTATTCATCCACAATCTCTACAGGAAAAATAAGTCTATCAAGAGCCAGAATAGGACCGACTTTCATACAGGAGTCGAACTAGAGAACAAAGGAAATTCTGGGGTATCCTGACTAAATCCAGAAATACAACACTTCCATTTCCATTATTAGACCTAAATTAAACAGTCTGGTATAATCATGCTACTTCCGTCTATTGTCTGCCTTGTGGAAATAGGTAGTCTGATATCTAAACATACAGTCCAGTCATCTAATACCCAGGATTTAAATGGAAATACTAACCAAAAGCACCACAATCAAGAAGGATGTATTTAAGACTGATCCCATACCCGGTGTGTAAGTGGCTGTTCCCCTTGTTTTAAAAAGGCGTGAGATCCAATCCAAAGATTTTAAACTCATAACCTATCTTGAGTGTGCGAGGAAACTTTTAGCCAAGCATCTCATTTCAATTACCCAAGTCTGGGTTGAGGTACATTGAATTATTTAATGGTCACAAAGAAGTTTCAGAGCATAGTACAGGACAAATGACTATACCATAATATAAATGCTGATGGCAAATTTGAAGAAAGATGCAGCACTACACTCTTTTTTATTTTTTACTTTAGTTCAGCGGGAACATGGCGGCCAGCTAACGCGTTGGCCGGGAGCTCGCTTCCTCTCTGGTGTAGAAACATAAATAGGCCAAATTAGTTTGTATTTTCCTTTTCCTCCGACACCTACTTCAATTGCGGGCTCCTTAGGCATCGTATGGGCACTTTTTCTTTTACTCCCTTGGAACTCAGGGCCTGTTTTGTGGCAGCTTCAGGCGGGGTTGGATTGGGATCAAAAATAGGCCCGGACACACTAAAAAAAAGTGGCCTACATTTGAGGACTGCCTTTCCACAAAACACTGCTTCAGGGACGTTTGATGAAAAGAAGGGGGGGAGGTCTCTGACAGAGGCATGTTTTGATAAATTCACTTAGATTTAACAAAGGCACAGATTAGTTCACACTGGAGAACCACACCTGAATACAAGTGAGGCCACTTCAGCTCAGGCCCCATACCCCCACTCAATCTGCATACACTAATGGGCTGGCCCAGCGAGAAAAAGGGAGTGACACCTCCATCCAGTTGGTAAAAGGGAGGTAATAGAGGCCCATCTGCCTCCAGAAAGGCCACTCAGGCACACACTGGGCTGCTGGTGGCATCCGAACAACACAGATACCACCCAAATCAGCCACCAGGCTGCCCAAAAAAGCGGCCCACAGCTGGAACTCGGATACCGCCCCCCCCCCCCGGCCATTACCTGAGTGCCCGCCTTACCAATCCAACCCTGGCTTCGGGCTCTCAGTGGGCGCTCGCAGTTCCTCAGTTACGCTGGGATCAGCGTGCAGATGCCCTCATTTGCTTCTGGGGCTAGACGGTCAAAACTGGCAGAGTCAGCACAAATAGGCAGAACCCACACTGTCCGGCTGAACTGGCTGGTGAAACAGCACGGATTAAGCCTATGAGCCCTAATAAGAGTGCCGGGTCCTGCAAAAAACAAAGGAGACAAACCAAGTTGAAGCTCCCCACCTCTACAGGAAAGGCCTGTCCCCAGAGCAAAGAAAGGCAAGTCGCCAGCTCGACAGAAGTGATCTATATTGGAGCTACAGCCACAGGTAAAAATAGAAACTCTCTGAGGAACACAGGGTTTGCGGCATTACACCAACAGAGCTTGGGAAAGGATACAAAGATAAGCATTTAAATAGGGCAACCATCTCTCCCACACTTGGTCTGCACACGACAAGGAATCAAATAAGGAATCGGAGAGTTACTAAGATTGCCTGAGACTCTGCTGATATATCAGGAGCGAGAGTTAAAGTTACACCATCATTAAGATCATATTTTAAAGTCAGGGAGACTGAATTTCAGGATAGCTCATTTAAGTTGAGTCGTACGGATTCTTCTCAGAATATGGACTTGTCGTAAAATGGGTTATTAGTAGTAGTAAATATACATCTACCACTGGCAATAAGGCTACTAACACAGACTAGGGCTCAGAATAGGTCTCAAATTATTGCCATGCTCAACCCTTAGTAGCTTGGCTGCGAGAAGTCAGGCTTAACTTAAGAGAAAGGTATGTAAAGCATTTAAAACACCCAATTCAGTAAATAACTAAGACACAACACACAATAAAAATCCAACATCAATTTATAAAAATAGGAAATATTTTTATCTTTAAAATGACACCAAAACAACAAAAATCCAATATAGGGAACCGGAGATATGAATTTTTAAAAATGTATCACTATATAGCACTTAGAAACCTTTAAGGCCACATTGGGACATCTGGTTGCACTTGACTGGGACAAAGTTTCAGGCCAACCAGGATGGAGCCCTGCTCAGATACCCCTCGTGGTAGGCTTCTGTTGAGATTTTACCTTCGGACTTAGATACCTTTATGGTGCTTTTTCTGCCGGGGTCCCTCGATGCTCTTCACCAGTTCGGGTTCGATGAGGGTTCACCGACTTGCTTTCCAGGGAGCTCCCAGTCAAACTATGGAAGTCAGGCCTCTAGTGCTTTTCAACAGGATGATCCAGCAGGGCAGGCATGCGCACAGTTGAAGGTCGCTGTTTTGGCTCTTGCGGTTTAGTCGGTCCCCTTATGGAACTTTTTTTCAAAGTTGCTCCAAACTTCTCCAACCTTCTGGAACTTCTTCCTGAAGTTCCTCTTGGGGGTCAAACGTATCCAAAACACAATTCAAGGTTCTGGAATCTCCAAGATGGTCCTTGGGACTTTGGTTCCCACAATCCACTTGGACAAAACCCTCACAAATCCACTGGATGCACTCCAGGCTGGGGATTCTTGGTGGTGATGGACCAGGTGAGCTCTGTTAACCTGTAGCTTGCAGGGAGTCCACTCTTTATTCTTCTTGAAGCAAGGTACATCCAAAGGGCTGTAGTTCCAGATAAAGCAGCAGGCACAGTCAGTCAGAAAGCAGGGCCTGATGGTGCAAATCAAGTTTCCAGCTTGGTAAGCCTTCTCCTTCTCTCACTTTGAAGCAGCAGTTCTGAGAGGCTCCACACCTCCCACATATTTATTCAGTGTTCTCTGGGGTCAAGCAGGAGAGCACTCCTGTCCAATGAGGTGCAGGGAAACACCCCAGAGCATGACCCCTTCCTCCAATAATCTTTTCCCAGAAAGTACTATTCTTCCAAAATTCAGTATGGCTCAACTTGCAGCAGAGGAGCAAGAACTAGTTAAACCAACCTTCAGTATGGCTCATGTCCATAGCTCTCCTCCCCCTACCATCTCCAAATGTCTGCCTTAATCCTGCCATCTGTCTGGGTCAGAGGGCTGGGGGGGTAGATGGACCTGGCCTTCCCTGCCTGTCCTATCCCTCTTTGAAGCTTCATGGTTTACGACCCCTCCCCCCTGCTCTGGCATTTCTGTGCAGCAGAGCTCTCTCTAAAAGATAGCCTATACTTGGATAAGCCACTTATCACTTCACCAAAGCAGCTTGGCTAATCCTGTTAACTCTGACCAATCAGGGGAGACCTCATTAAGGCTGAATTTTGACTAACAGACAAGAAAATCTTATAACTTCTTTTATGTATATTTCCGGGTAAATTCAACAATAGTATATTGTTGGATTTATTAATACCATTCTCCTAAGTCCTTAAATGGTATTTTTGATGAATTCCTAGTGATAGTTATGAGTTCATAAACTATTGCAATGTTATCCTATGGGGAAAGGCATCTACAATGGAGAAACTGCAATGTGCGATTTCTCCATCATCAGGGCATATAAAACATATTTTATAAGGGCCCTGCTTATAATTACAGGAACACCTGGGGAGACATCAGTGGTCCTGAATATGCAAAAATAGTGTAGATCCTCACTCCACAGTACTCCTAGCACCAAAGTCGATTTTGGGAGGTACTTTACCACAATGGGGAAAGTGAAATGTGCAATTTCTCTATCCCCAGGGCATATAAAACATCTTTTATAAGGGCCCTCCTTATACTGATATGACCCCCCCACCCCTGTGACACCTAGGGGAGACCCCGGGGGTACCTAAAATGCCAAAATATTGTAGGTTATCACTTTTTAAGTGCCCCTACCACCAAAGTCGAGTTTGGGCACAATTTACATTTAAAAGCAGTCCTGCAACACAGTGCTGCTTGTAAAATACCTAAGGCTCTCAGCAGTGCACACATGCAAGTGCAACAAAGGCTGCTTGCCTCTAAACTGCCATGCCCTATTATGTACTAGGGACTTGAAGGTAGTTTTAATCCCCTGCCCTATTATGCACTAGGTACTTATAGGGTAGGTCATGCCAATCATAGGTGTACCGTAACCCATAGTGTACCCTATTTATGTGTGTGTTTTCACTGTAACAGTGGGTATTTTTCAACATAGCACTGGTCTAGGGCCTGCCAAGCAGAGCCCAGGGCACTCTCAGAATACAAAAATCAGCATCCAGGGGTCTCAAATGGGGCAAAAAGTGGGTGGTCACTGCAAACAGGTCCTATTTCCAACAGGACTCAGCAAAGGCTTCCCAAGCTCCTCAGTCAGGGGTAACTGGGGGTGCGGATCTTCCTCTTTCAAACTGATTGGAAGACCTCTCAGCGGATAACATAATAGTGGAGGGGGTACATCAGACCTCTTGTGAAGAAGTTATTGTAACATCCAATAACACAGAGCCTCCAGATATGAGCTCTTTATTACTCGTACTATCGAGAGAAATTAAAGATAAATTTGCAATCTCTTAGAATAATCAAGCAAAAATCCAGGACGCCTGTGAGAATCTTGAGACCCAAACTATCATATTATTATTATATATATATCAGTATTATCAACCATGGAAACCTCACTTGGGGTATTGCGGGAGGAGGTCAAGTCTAATCATAAAGAGATCCAAGCTTTGAAAACTGGAGAAAGAGAACTTAGAGAAAAACTAGAGTCCTTAGAAAACAACTCCAGAAGGAATAACTTAAGGCTCTTAAACATTCCAGAGGGGTAGGAAGGTGGAAACTTGAAAAGTTTTGTCATAGAGTTGCTCAAAGAATATATTCCATCAACGACCTCTCTCGACGTGGAAAAGGATTTACAAAGGGTCCATCGTGACTCATTCAAGAGGAATCCCAAAAGAGAGAAACCAAGGAAAATTGTAATAAACTTTCACACTTAGGTCATAAAAGAGTTCATTCTTACAGAAGCTCTTAAAGCGAAATGTTTTCGGAAGGATGGCTGGTCCTTTACAAAAAGGTCAGACATAGCAAAAGTTGCCTAAAACCGGCAATGGGAGCTAGCAAAATACATTCAAAACCTGAAAGCTTTGGGGGCAAGTGCTCAACTGAAATTTTCAGCGTCTTTAAGGGTCATGTGGAATAACAAAATGTACAACATGAGAGAGGTGTCTGCAATCAAGGGCTTAATTAGCCAGATAAAATTGCAGAACAACTTATAGAAGGCAAACTGGAGAGTAGGAGCTTAAGGAGTATGAATGAACTACCCCTTTTAGCTACAGAGAGGGTTCCCCAGGGAGGGTTAGGGCGAAGTTAGGAGGGGAGGTGGAGGTTACATATAGTCATAGCAGATAGCAGTGTGAGTTTTCTTTTTGAGCACAGGGTGGGGAGCATTTGGGAAACAAATTTAAAAAATGAATAGTCCTCTTGCTAAAAGGTTTAGTACTGGCTGAGGGTGTTTAGTCTCGATATGTGCAAAATTAATACAAAGGGAGAAAAAAAGTCAGAACACAAGGGTACTAATCTAGAATGTGAACAGTTTGAGGGTTAGTAGAAGAAGGAAAATTCTGGAATTGCTAAAAATGTCTCACAATGATATTATAATATTACAGGAAATGCCTTTACGCTGTGAATAATGGGCTGAGGTTCTAAAGAGGCCTAATTGGTTTAATCAACTTGCCTGCACCAATCAATCCTGTAATGTAAAAGGGGTGGCAATCCTGTTTAAAAGTTCCGCACAAGCCAGACTAGAGTGTGTTATCGCAGATCCAGGGGGCAGATGGCTAATTGTAAATGTTAAGATGTATAGCACTGGGTGTAGTTTTGTAGGTTATTATGGGCCCAACGTAGACGACCCCTCTCCGCTTAAGGAATTATACAATTACTCGATGTTAGGAATTATATCATTATAGGGGGAGATTTTAACACACTGTTAGACACAGTGTTAGACAAATCCACAGTCAGACCAAGGGTAAACTCACCAAACATGAGGGAGTGTACTCACCAATTGATGAAAAATCTCGGTTGGATAGATATTTAGAGGCAAAGGGAGGGACAGAAGAAAGAATTTACTTATCAGAACAAAAAAATATCCTCATGCCTCTAGAATTGACTTCCTTTTAATAGATAGACAGCTAGGGAAAAACGTCAGTAGGGTAAGTACATCAACCAGAACATTTATCTGATCTTGCTGCAGTAAAACTGGAGCTCTCCTCAAGAGTTTCCAACCTCCATCTAGATAGACTTTAGAAAGATAGAAAGAAGTTTACTAGGGGATCAGGAAAATATAAATGGTCTAAAGAAAGACACTGTAGAGTTCTTTGATTTTTTTTTTTTTTAAATCTTTATTCATGACATTTTATAACATCCAAAACTAAACGAAAATAAGAGAACAATGAGAAATACAGAGGTAGTGAAATCCCATGTATAGAAATCAGGCGATGACATCTTGAAACCACACATTATATCCATGTAGAAAAAGGGACCACTCAAATATAAGGAGAGGCGACAATGGAAGAAAATGATACTGAGTGCTAGGACATTCAGGGGAAATATAAAATAAGTACATTACTACAGGAAATTATAAACACACATAACAGAAATACATGTCATACGCCATCCATATATGAACACTGTGGAGCAGGAGAGGCTGCCATATCCTCGTCAGTGTCTGGGGTTGAGGGTGATAAATAGTTTGAGTGGATGCCATATATCCTTCGGTCGTGATGTGGGAGGCTGTAAAGAGGCATACACTCCACTTGTTTCATCACAAAAAGTTGTCATTTATCCGTGCCGCTTCAGTTAGGCAGGAAACATCACACCAATTTATAGCAACTTGCCTCTTGGCCAACAACAATGAAATTGCAGTAAAACAACAAACATTTGTTGGTATTGGCTTAACATACTCTAACAGGGCCAATAATGGGGTTGGAGTAAGTGCTTGCCCCGTCATGTGGGATAGTGTGGAGTGGACTGCCTCCCAGAATGTAAGTATAGAACCACACTTCCAAGCCTGGTCTGACCATTTTCTCATACCTTTCACTCTGGAACTCAACCACCCTATCTCCAGACCACACCAACCCCTAGGGAAAAGGAGAATGTGGCACAACGTCACCAGTAAAAGCATGACACCCGCATTCGCTACTACATCTCTCCAGCTGTCAGGAAACCCTGACGTAGACGCAGTAAACTTTAATAGTTGGATGTCCAAAGCCTTAGACAGTGTTGCCCCGGTCAGATCGATCACCTCCTCCAGGCAGAGACCCTCAGCCCCCTGGGTCTCCCCTGAACTACGCGCTGAGAAAAGTCGCTGTAAAAAAGTGGAGCGCGCCTGGAGACAATCCTACGACCCCTCTGCCAAACATTCATACAGGAAAGCTCTAAAATACTTTCACAAACTTAAGCGCAACACCATGAAGGTCTATTACTCCAATCAGATCAGCTCTGCTGGCAAATCAGCAAATACTCTCTTTAAAATTGTTCAAGGCTTTGTAAAGCCTGTTGCCACTGTCAGTTTGGTTCTCCCCACTGATTTCCTCTGTACTGGTCTGTCTGACTTTTTTCAAGACAAAATTCAAGCTATCTACAGCACCTTTACTTCCCCTCAGACTACCATTGAGCTCACTACCTCACCCGACAATAATAACACGCTTACTAAATTCCCTTTCCCTTGCTGATTCAGTGCAAAAATTACTATCCTGTAAATCCGGGTCACCGGGTGATCCTTGCCCGGCACAGTTTTTTAAACTTTTGTCACCCTGCATTAACGTCCCGTTAAATCAAATTTGGAACTCCTCTCTGAGCTCAGGAATCTTCCCTGCAGTGTGGAAACAAGCCTACCTCCTGCCGATCCTTAAAAAACCGGATGCCGACCCGGCTGAATTTAAAAACTTCAGACCCATCTCCCTGCTCCCGGCACCATTTAAAATCCTCGAACAAATAGTTCATGAGCAACTGTCGAGTCATTTAGAATCTAGGAATCTTTTCCACGACTCCCAATTCGGCTTCAGAGCTGGCTACAGCACAGAGACCGTCCACCTCGAAGTATCTGAGAGTGTACGCGAGAAGGTCAACCAGGGCAAAGCAGCCATGCTTATGCTGCTCGACCTGTCCACGGCCTTCGATACGGTTGCCCACCCCACTCTCATTAACAGACTAGGAGACCTGGGTATTCAGGGTACGGCCCTGTCCTGGATTAGATCTTTTCTGGCTAACCGGTCACAACAAGTCTTTCTCCGCCCTTTCACCTCTGCCGAGAAACCCCTGCTCTGCGGGGTTCCCCAGGGTTCCGCACTGAGCCCTCTCCTTTTCAACGCCTACCTCTCACCTCTGGCGACTCTGGTTGAATCCCACGGGGTGAGGGTGGTCTCTTACGCAGACGACACCCAACTGGTGTTTTCCTTCGAGGATCAGTCAGACAATACTTTCATTAATCTCAGAAGCTGCCTGAGTAACATCTCGGCTTCGATGACTCTGAACTGCCTCAAGCTTAACTCGGATAAAACCGAGGTCCTCTTTTTTAATCAGAAGTCCCCTCCCTCCCCTGCATTATGGTGGCCTCAGGAGATGAACCCTCCCCCGATACCGGCTGACTCGCAAGAAACCTGGGGTTCAGATTCGATAATGAACTCTCATGTAAAGCCCAAATCAGGCAAGTCTCCTCCTCCTGCTTTTGGAAGCTACGCATTATGCAGAAATTTCTCCACTTTCTTCCACTGGAATGTCGCAGAACTGTAGTCCATGCACTTATTACATCTCACCTGGACTATGCCAACAGTCTCTACTTGAGTCTCCCCGCTTACTTGACTCACCGACTGCAGATGGTCCAGAACGCTGCGGCCAGAATGATCTGCAAGATACCCTTTCGCCACTCGATCTCCCCCCACCTGAAGAACCTGCACTGGTTACCCGTGATCAGGAGCATTGAATTCAAGGCCCTGACTCTGGCGTTCAGAGCAACCAAGGGACTGGGCCCGGTTTATCTGAGAAACAGACTTCAACATTACCATCACGCCCGTACCCTGAGATCCAACCATCTATGTCTCCTTGTCTCTCCCCGCTCTTGCAAGGCAAGGACTGGCGGCAGAGCTTTCGCGGTCAGGACCGCTAAACTCTGGAACGCCCTGCCACTATCCATCCGACTATCAGAGATGGAGCTTACTTTCCATCGTGCCCTCAAAACCTGGCTTTTCAACTACATCTAGCTTCTTCCCTTTCCCTTCTAATCAGTCGACTGTCTCAGCGCCGGGACACCTCCGTTGGGGGTAGCTGTGCGCTATACAAACCTCAATAACAAGCCAAGAGGGCAAAATCAGCATATTCTGCCGAACATCTAGGGCAGTGATGTGATCTAGTCGGTTCAAGTTTAGCCAGAAACCGGGGAGTAGCATAGGCCCGGTGCAGGTATTTACTATGCAATAGTTTATGGCCATGATTATTAGAGATCAGCCCAGTTTGCTCACAACAATAATACCACATTTTATCAGGTAAAGGGTACCCCAAATTTTTCTCCCATGCAGCCCTCGCTCTCTCTACACCAATAGGTTTCAGCCACATGGAAATGTGATATAGGCAGGACATAGAGTTTTTTTATTTAAGTGAGGTCTCCACTCCCTTGCAAGTTGTGCGGGATGCATAGAAAGCTTTTATTCGAGGGAGACTAATCAGCTATGCGGCGTACAAAAGGAGAGAAAGCAAAAATATCCTTAGAGAACACGAGCTGAGAATTGATGAAATTCAGAAAGAGTTGGTGAGTTGTCTACACTTTTGTGTAGAAGTGGAGCTTCATGGCAACTTAAAGGAGGCCAAGGGGCATTTAGCAGAGTATTTGGAAGGAAGGGTGCAGAGTGGGTGGAAAGTCAGTAAGTTGGCACACTACAAGTATGGGGAAGGGTGTGGAAAACTTTTAGCCTGGAGAACAAGAAAAGATAGCATTCGGAATGTAATTAGGGAAGTAGAGATTAGTGTCACCAAAAAAGTATGCCTGAAGACCACGATATCGGGAGGGCTTTTGTGGGTTTTTTCAGGATCTATACACTGACGATTCAGAAGCGGCGCAAGCAGAAGTGAAGGATGGGTGCAGAAGGATATCCTTCCTAGTTTAGATCAGGGTAAACAGTTATCCCTAAAACCATGAAATAACTATTCTGCAAATAGATAAAATAGTAAGAGGGTTATAGAATGGGAAAGCTCCAGGCCCGGATCGCTTACCTAATGAATTATATAAGATCTTAAAGGAGGAGCTTACCCCTGTTTTGTCAAAATACCTGAATGCCATTTATATAAATAATTTACCCATTCCAAATTCGGGGAATGAGGTAACAATAACATTGATCTGAAAACCAAATTAAGAACTAAAAAAGGGTGAGTCATATAGACCAATATCCTTGCTTAATAATGATTATAAGATATATACGCAAATACTTGCCAAAAGACTGGATAGTGTATTAGGGATATTGTACATGAAAATCAAAAAGTCTTTATGAAACATAGGCAGCTCTATGATCTAACTCATGATTTGGTAAGTGCGATTGATGTAGCAATGGTAACAAAAACTCCCTTAACCATTATAATAGTAGATGCTGCAAAGGCCTTTAACAGAGTCAGTTGGCCTTTTCTTTATGAAGTGATCAAACAAAATGTCTTAGCGGATAATTTCCCCTGAAGCAATAATATCTATATATAATTCCCCTAGAGCTAGGATATTGGTCAACTGTTCTCTCACTTCACAATTTCAAATAGGTAGAGGTACTTGGCAAGGCTGCCCATAGTCCCCGTTGCTGTTTAACCTTTATATTGAGCCGCTGGCTAGAAGAATCAGGCCTGAACAGAAAATGTTGCCCTTCTATCACTTAGACTGGATCAAAAAAGAAGTGTTATACTCGGACGATCTGATAATTTATACACGTGATTTAGAAGCCTCTTTTCCCGTACTAATGGAATCTATGGGCGATTTCAGGAGAGTTTCCGGTTACCTATTCAACAAGGATAAAACTGAGATCATAACCTGGAATAGGCCAATGATTAGTGTTAGACCTGGCATCTTTTGGCGTTTTTCCCCTGTCCTTTTGCTTTCTGTCCTCCTGGCCAACGCTGATGGTCTGTCCAGGTTCTTCCACCTTAGTGAAGAGAACTCCAAGGAGGTTGGGTAGTTCTCCATACTTTCAGCTGGAGGGGACATGTGTTAGACCTGGCATCTTTTGGCATGTTTCCGCTGTCTTTTTACTTTCTGACCGCCTGGTTTTGACTCTGTTTTTGCTAGTTTAGTGTCTCTGCACACTTTCTCACTGCTGTTCAGTGTTAAAGTGCAAGCGCTCTTATTGTTAATTATATTATGGATTGGTGTTTCCATGATTGGCATATTTGATTTACTGGTAAGTCCCTACTAAAGTGCACTGACAGTGCCAGGGCCTGTAAATCAAATGCTGCTAGTGGGCTTGCAGCACTAATTGTGCCACCCTGATGAGCAGTCTTTCAAAAGGTTGACAGACCTGCCACTGCAGTGTCTGCACGTAGTTTTTACTGCTATGTCGACTTGGTAAGTGCACCCACTTGCCAAGCCCTAACCTTCCCTGTTATTATATGTGAGTCACCCCTAAGGTAGGCCCAAGATACCCCTGTGGGCAGGGTGCAGTGTATGTGAGAGGCGGGGCATGTACTGGTGTGTGTAACATGTCCTGATAGTGAAATACAGTTTCATTCGTTTTTCACTTTTGAAAGGCTATCTGTCCCATAGGATAGAATGGGGAATACTTTGTAACATCTTAAAAGTATATCTTCCCATTGGGACAAGATATAGAATTGGAGTTTAGTATGCCTAAATTCAGAATGTAGAATGCATCTTTTAGTGAAGATGATTTTGATATTCTGTGTTTGAAAATACCACTTTTAGAAAGTAGGTATTTTCTTGCTTACCCATCCTGTGTGCCTCTGCTGGGTTGTGGATTGACTGTCTGGCTTTGGAGTGGCAGAGGCTGGGGATGTGTATTCTCTTCAGACAGCCACTGGGGGGGTCGAGGTGAGTCCTGCCTCTCCTGGATGAGTCAGGGCTGGGCTGATTAGATATGGGCTGGATTTAGAGTAGTGGGAGGAGATTTCCTTGCACCTGAATGGACTTGGTCTGCCTTGGACAATGCTGTCTCCACCTCCTGCTGGGAAGCTGGGCCTGAGAGGACCAAACTGGTTTGGACTAAGCACAGACACTCTCTGCCTGAGAGAATAAAGAGAAATGCAGTATAAATATCGGGCCCAGAACTTTAGAACTCACTGGAATCAAGGAACCTGACAAGAAGAAGAGCTGGAAGAACTGCTAGGAGGAGTACTGCCCCGTTGCTGTGTCGTTGCTTTGTTGGGGGGGCTGCAGTTGCTGCTTCTTCCTTGGGCAGTGAAAAGACTGGACTTAACTTTCTTACCTTCTCCCTGAGTATCTACAAGGGCTTGAAATAGAGCGTGCCTCCTGTTCACGAAATCTCAGGGACAGCATAGCCTTCACTTACCTCTGGGTAGCGCCTCTGGGATAGTGGGTTTCAGTTGCCACTGAGGGGGAAAGCAGCCGACACCATCACCGACACTGCTGTGAGCTCCGTGTCCTCAAGGCAGCGCAGAGGGCACCGCCGCACTTCGCACCACAACCCTGGTCTCACCGCCGACGACCACCAAGCCGCTGCTTGCACCGCGACCTGTGGGCACCGCACTCCGCACCGCCTCGCCTCACTCTGCCGCACTGGTCTCACTGACGACATCGCTGCCCACTGATAGCGACACCTGTGAATGTACCGTGGTTTGGGGGCACCGCTCGTAAGTTACACGACGCACCGCCCCATCCCACACCGAAGTCTGGACCGACCGACGCCAGCTCCCATCAACCGGCCCTGTTGCTTGCACCATGACATGTCAGCACCACCACAAGCACGGCCTCACTCCGCACTGCAGCCCTGATCTCACGACGCCGCTGGCGAATGTCACCGAGCCGCTGCCTGCACCGCGACTTGAAGGCACTGCACGCCACACCTCTACGCTTCACAGCGCAACCGCGACGGTTGCCATGACTGGCCCATACCGACGTGGTTGGCTGGAACCAAAGGTACTGTTTACAAGTCTGCTGACACTAACGCCGGTCCGCACCGACACAATCGGCCGGTACTGTTGGATTCTGTTGTTTTCAGCACCACGTTAGCCCCGGACGGAGCTACCGACTGGACGGAACTGCATTTTTGAGTCATACTTGCAAAGTGCCTATTTTTGATTACTGTATGTTGGTCTTTTATTGTTTTGGTCTTGTTTGCACAGATAAATATTGGTTATTTTTCTAAAACTGGTATGGTGTCCTTTTGTAGTGTTTTCACTTTATTACTGTTGGTTATGTGCAAATGCTTCACACACTACCTCTGAGATAAGCCTGATTGCTCATGCCAAGCTACCAAGGGGGTGAGCAGGGGTTATTTCAGTAGTGTATCCCCCTTATCCTGACCAGAAGGAAGGGTCCCTATTTGGGCAAAGATGCAAACCATTGCCAACTAGAGACCCCTATTTCTAACAATTAAACCTTTAGAAAAGTTAAAAATTAGATATTGAGGAGTAGTTGTGGTTTAAGACTTGGAGAAAATGGTGCATGTTACCTTTAGTAGGCTCATGCTGGAAACTAAAAGCTCTTGATCCTAAGGGCGCATCTTCCTCTTTCTACTTCAGGGAGAACAAATCTAGTTAAAATGACGATCCTCCCAAAATGTACTTTTTTTAATGCAATACCTCTACATTTCAAAGCAGAATGGTTTAAAAAAGTACACGGAGAGCTAAGTAGCTTTACTTGGAGGAATAAGAGTGTAAGAATAGCCTGGAAAAAACTCTGGAAAAAGAAAATAGATGGAGGGATAGCTCCACCGGATTTTCAACTATACTATTGGGCCTTTTTCTTGAAAAATACAAGATTGCTCTTAACTGATGGATATCAACAGTTATTTCTACGACTCAGGGCTTCAACAAAAAATCTTCCAGAGGAAGATCATTATTTCCTATTTAAATTTGGACATCCTAACTATTTTAAGAAGATCAAATTCAAAGTTCTAATTGCAGCATGTAAAGTGTGGAGTCAAGTTAGAAGACTTTTGGGAATCCCATATTACAGAAGTATGGCCCGATATGAAAATCTCCTGAGGCCCCTCTGTGCTTACAGGATGCTCTAGCTATTCCGCATTAAAGTGCGGGTTTTGTTCGATGGGGTCAGTTATTCGAAGAAGAATCTGTTGTTTCATGGGATTCTTTAAGTAAAAAGCACAAATTAGAGACTCTCTAGATTCAAGTATTATCTTGTAAGTTGGTCTCGAGAACATTCGAATGTAGGGAACAGAGCTGAAGGGGAGGAAGAACTACAGAGGGACGAGCCATACAGAAAGGAAGTGTCCAAGTGGTACTTGGCTTTGGTACAAGGTGAAGATGGTCCTCCCACAATGCCAGATGAGATACGGAAGGTGGACCTGCCGGGTGTAGAAGTTCTCCATTTATGGCAAGTATCTATGTCTACAATTTGGGCAATAGTGAGATCTGCACCTCTAAGAAGAAACAGTGTATTTACCTCATACAGGGCCTACTGGTCTCCTAAGAAGCTTTCGAAGATGTGAGAATGTGGGAAGAGGTATTGCCAAAAATGTGCTTTGAAAAATGCAGATGATGTTCATCTTTTATGGCAATGTCCAGGTATCCTGCTCTTCTGTTGTTATTGTTAATTTAGGTTTGTAGAGAGTGCTTAATACCTGCAGGTCTCTAAGCACTGCATGAAGATCAGCGAAAGTACCAGGGGGAGTTGTCTCACCGAGGGAAGAGCTATGTTCAGGCCTCTGTGAATAATAGAGTCTTCAGTTTCTTCCTGAACGGGAGGAGGTCACTTTCGGAGCGAAGCTGACCAGGCAGCTTGTTCCATAGTTGCGGGATAAGGACCGAGAAGGCTCGGCCACCTTTAGTGGTGTAGTTGAACCGTGGGCATTTTAGCAGGCCCTCCGTGGAGGACCTTAGGGTGCAGCAGGGGGCGTATTTCGCCAAGCGTTCCTTGATATATGTGGGTGCCTGTCCATATAGGGCCTTATGTGTAATGCAGAGGCCTTTGAATTTAACTCTCTGCTTGATAGGAAGCCAGTGCAGTTGTTGTAGTAGCAGTGAGGCCCGAGTGCGTCTTGGCAACTTGAAGATTAGCCTAGCAGCATCGTTCATCACCACCTGGAGTTTGCCCAGCAATGAGTCGGGTAGTCCAATGTACAGTGAGTTCCCATAGTCAAGACGGGCCAAGATCAAGGCGGCCACCACTGTCCGCATGGTTGAGAAGGAGAGAATGGGGGAGAGTTTCCTCGACTGCCTGAGTAAGCCCACACAAGTCCCGAATACGGTGGAGACTTGATTGGCCAGTGAGAGTTTGGCGTCTATTTTAATGCCCAAACTTTTTACCGCTGGAGACGGAGTGTCTCCCAGCTCGTGTGGCCAGAATTGGGGGTTCCAAAGGCTGTTATCATTGGTGACAGCCAAAACCTCGGTTTTATCCGGTTTGATCTTGAGGGAGTTGGCTGTCATCCAGTTAACCACAAAACGCAGTAAGTCTTTCACTCGTGTGTGGGCTTGTGGGGAATTATCTATTTGTAGGATGATTTGCGTATCGTCGGCATAGTTGAATACCTGGCAGTCCATCAGGGCCAGGTCCCTTACCAGAGGTCTGAGGTATATGTTGAACAGGAGTGGGGACAACGCAGACCCTTGTGGGACTCCACAGGTAATGGACCCCTTCTCTGACACCCAGTCACCCATCTGAATTTTTTGGGTGCGGTCTGTCAGGAAAGATGTCAGCCATCGTAGGATTGGCCCCCCAATACCAATGTCCCGGATTCTTTCCAGGAGTAGGGAGTGATTGACCGTGTCGAACGCTGCCGACAGGTCGAGGAGGACTAGGACACATGGCTTCTTGTTGTCTGCTGTAGTCCTGATTTCATCGAGTACTGACAACATCACCAGCTCGGTACTATGGTGAGCTCTAAAACCTGCCTGCCTGTCTCCAAGGAGTTGGTGGTCCTCCAAGAACCTGGATAGAGTTTGCAGGACATGTTGTTCCATGACTTTGGCCAAAAAAGGGAGTTGGGATATAGGTCTGTAGTTTTTCATGTTAGAAGTGTCAGCTCCTGTCTTCTTGAGTAGGGGGATTACTCTTGCTTCCTTAAAATTCCTGGGGACCTTCCCTGTTTCCAGCGAGAGGTTCATCATGGCGAGGATTTCGCCCTCAATTGCTGGGAGTGCAAGTTTAAAGATCCTAGGTGGACAAGGATCTGCGGGTGAGCCTGATTTTATTCTGGTCGCAATACGTCGCAGGGTCTCTAGGTCAAGAGCTTGGAAGGAGGAGATCAGTTCTGCCCTGTTTCCCAGTATCACCGCCTCTTCTTTAAAGGCCTGTTTGAAGGGGGATTTGTCAATGTCAGTCAGGATATCTTGTACTTTGTCGGAGAAATAGGATAGGAATTTATTACATTGATCCTGGCTTGATGGCGCATCCAGCGTCTGCTTTTGGCTCAGTTCCTTAAGGATCTTAAAGGTTTCTTTTTGTTTGCTCGTTGCCTCCAGGATCCTGTGTTCATAGTATTCAGCTTTCCAACTAAGAAGCGCTTTTTTATAGGCGAAGACTTTAGCCCTGTAATCTACGAGGGCTTGCGGCTCATAGGCTTTGCGCCAGAGTCTTTCATGGTGGCGAAGTGTACGTTTCAGGGCCCTTAGCTCTTCCGTGAACCAAGGAGCGCCCTTGCCTTTGTTTCCAGTTTTAATTTTCTTAGCTGGGGCTAATTTATTAATGGCAGATGATAGCTGATTGGAGATGGATTCAGTCCACTCTTCAATATCAGCTGTCTCCGGCCTCCTAGGAGGGTTTTCTCGGAGAGTATTCTCTAAGCTGGGGCCCTCGATTTTGTTCCAACTTCGCACCAGTTTCCAATTGGGTGGAGGGCGTAAATGTCCTCTAGCGAGGGGAAGTAGGAGGTTGATAAAATAGTGATCTGACCACTCACAGGGAGCTGTATCTACTAAGTTCACTAGCGGGAGGGTTGCCCAAACTAGGTCTAAGGTGTGTCCCCTCTCGTGGGTAGGGGTCGTTACTAGCTGTGTTAACCCAAGGGTGGTCAGTGTTTCCTCTAGCTGTTGCGCCTGTGCCCCTCTGGGTTGTTGGTCCCAGTGGTCGGGCAAGAAATGGGTACGGTGCTAACCCAAAATCTTAACAGAAGACATAGAGGTAAGCCTTCCTTTGATCATTTTGGGGATTTTAATAGGTGGAGGGCCTGCTCAAAAATTACAAACCCACTTGCTCTTCATTTTGATAATTATAGCACAAACAGAAATATGTATAAAATGGGTTTCTAATATATTACCTTCTTGCTTTGACTGGGTGGGCTATGCCAAAGACATTGGTAGGCTGGACTGTTTAAGTGGTTCAGTGAAGAG
Organism: Calotriton arnoldi; assembly: GCA_963921515.1. Taxonomy (NCBI): domain Eukaryota; kingdom Metazoa; phylum Chordata; class Amphibia; order Caudata; family Salamandridae; genus Calotriton; species Calotriton arnoldi. The sequence goes on from CAWUFW010000465.1 coordinate 1,320,997, forward strand.
AAGGAAAATGCAGGAACCCCCGTGTTTGCCCCTGGGTTAAAAGTACCAACAGTAGGGACGGGTTGGGTGGCCCCTACGAGAGAAGGGGGCAAATTTCTCGATTATGACAGTCCAACGATTAAAGACAACCTTCAACAGTGGAGGAGATTAGCGGTGGCCTCCGCGAAACCCCTCTAAAATTGATTGAGGGCCCTATCCCTTCCTCCTGCTTTCTGTCTTTTCACCCTTTGACTGAGTTGAATATTCTCTACTGTTCCCCACTGGCCAGTGGATGTATGTGGCAGCTATTCTTATCTTTGCAATCTTAAAATTAATAAAAAGATTTAAACCATAAAATTGATTGAAGGAGGTTAAACCCTCAGTGGTTTTGTTGCACTTACAGGTTGCTCCCGATTTATACCTCCCACCTTTGTCACATTTGAGGACCATGTTATAAAAAATAAAAATGAAGAGCACTACACTCTTGTTTAATCATCTACTATAGCTCCTTTGACTGGATTGACTTGAGCACTCTGTCTAATACATTGAATAGTCATAGAATGAATCGTAATTTGTGGTGTCTAATAAAAAGGTAGCATGATTAGAGTGAGTTCAGCAATCTAATGATGGTGTTTCTTCTGAGAAAATTGCAACTTTTAACAGCCTTCGTCAAAGCTGTATTCTGACACCAAATCTAAGCGCATGCATATCATATTTACCTCCTTTGCCATAAGCAATGCTATGCTTTCTGAAGATATGATTTTGATAGATAAGACACCTATTGGACACTTATGTTTATTATATGCTCTCAAGATTTACAATGAGAATAATTGGTTTATTAGTTAACCTAAAAAACACTGACTTTTGGCAATGGTATTCCAAACTTTCTTTGGCAGATAAATATAAATAAAATCAAGCATAAAATTGAATTGGCGTGCATATTTCTGCCCGACCATTAAGCTTACCCTTATGTAAGGGTAGTCCCACTCTTCATCTCCCTCCCCATGTAAGATACAGTCCTCTGCTGTTGCCATGTTCTGTGGATCAAAGGATCCATCTCGTGCCCACGGAATCATCTGTTGTGCAAGACTTTCTGTCCAACCCGCCAAATCATCAGTGAAGGGGTTGACATAGAAGTCAGAATCCTCCCCACTTAGGGATAAAGTTTGATACTGGCTTGTCTAGGATTGCAAATATGGATCCAGTAAAATTGTGGAAGTATAACAAAGTTCCATGTGTCATATAGTGCAGTGTCAACCTCCCCGGTTTTAAAAGTTGTCAGTGACAAAGGGTCTGATTTTGGTGGCGGGTTAGTCTGCCACAAACATGACAGATATCCTGTAAGCCTTATTGTAAGTGCCATTGGATATTGTAAGAAATTGGGTTATCAGTTGTGCAGGATGTGAGTCCTGCACGAGTAATAGGTCCACAATTGTCTCTTTACAGGGAACCGAGTACTCCATTGTAGCACATGACCTTCTCTGTGTAGTGAAGCAGAGTAGACCACGGCCTAGTTAAGGGCGGGTGTGTGGGCTGGTAATCTCTATCTACTGACATGCAACAACAGGACTCAATAAGTGATGTTCCAGTCAGTGTGTTTACTTTGAAAAAGGAAAAGTAAATTTAATAAACACATGCTGCTAATTACTATGCATTCCTTTACAAATAAAATCATAAGATAGATAGAAATATATTTGGTGACATTCTGAAATCACATTTGATCCCTAGTGGGCTATGTCCCCCATAATCATAACACTCACCCACTTATAACAGGTGCATCATCACAATATAAGGGGGTGTCATTTTAAATAAAATAGGCTTATTGGCTTTGTCAAGGGTTCACCATCTCAGTCTATGAAGCAAGCCAACTGGCTTTGTCAAGGGGTCACCACGTTAATATATAAGGCAAGCCAGTTTGCTTTGTTAAGGGGTTACCACATTAATAAGCACATGTTAGTACCACAATTCAAACTAATGAAAACAAATGCATTCATTATTAATAAAAGCATTGTAATAAGTCTTAGTAATCATTCTCAATAAAAACACTTTGAATAAAGCATTGCAAATCAAGACATGTGTAAGAGTCTTTCTTTACAGTCATTAAACCATGTAAAATGCAACCATAGGACCAGCCACTGGGGATCCCTCCATTCCAGAGCTGAAGAGCAACAAGCCCAAATTCCAGGAATGCTTAAAAATGGTAAAACGCCTCTTAGGTCATGCATTCTATGACCTCCGAGACATAGGGTTAACTCATTTATATCCTTCATGGGAGTTTGCTTTGCTCTCTATAGCCCCTCACAAGACCCACAAAATACATTGGTGGTGCCCCTGCCCCTCCATAGGCACCACAGATAAGAAAGTTAGGCAAGTAAACACCCTCGCAGGGGATTAATGGATGCTCCCAGCTAGGAAATATGAATATTCAAGTAGCAGGTCTTCCACTATGAGGCTTCGCATCACACGTCTGCTTCATTTTGTTTTATTTGTTTTACTGGGTGCCCATGCCAACTGGGCACTGCAGTGGTTGGGGGCAGTGCAGGGACCCCCTAATCCTCACACAATCAATAGAATCCCATGCCAGCACGGGAGCCAATGTGTCCCTTCTCCCTCATGCATCACAGACGGGTTGCTTTCCTGTTGTACCTTCCTGCTCCCACCAGTCACAGGCATGGGGAGTGGGGAGTGGGAGGCAGTGTAGCGGGCACAGTAGTGCTCTGCTTTCTTCTCCTGTACTGGGGAGATGGGGTTCCCTGGGACAGTGTATCTTGATCCGGTCTCAGGGGATGGGGTCCCCAGGGTAAGAAAAGCCTCTAGAAGGGGACCCCACACACGTCCTTGGCCCTCAGATAATGAGATCTGTTCTTTGTGCAGACCCACTCCGTGGGTATTTTAAGAAATGTCAGCAGAGCCCCACGTGCTCCGTTTCTTGTGTAGTGGTCAAAGGTCAAATTCTTTAAAAGACCATAACTTGGGCTCTTGGGTTGATTTTCTTGATCTGTGGCTCATTATACTCCTGGTGTTGAGCTCTAACCAGAAGCATTTTCAGCAGGCCTCCTGGCATCTAAAGGGTGCACTTGGTGGGGAGCTGGGCTCACCAGCTCCTTGTGCCAGCCTTCTCTTCTGCTTTGCTCTACACAGGCCCAATGGCCTCCTGGTGGTCTTTCGGGACCCCTGGGGGCAGTAGAATCCAAGTCTTCAATCCGGAGCATACGGGGCCAGAGCCACTGGCCCTGAAAAGACCCATCTAGTCCTGGAGGGTGTGGGGGGGGCATTTGTAGGCAAAGTCCTTAGTCCATCAGAGCCATGAGGTGGCTTCTCCTTCCATCTGTACCCGATTCTGGTGTTGTCACCATCCAAGTCCAGTTCTTGCTTTCTGTCTCACCCTTTTGAGGGGGTTTATAAGTGTGAATGGAAAGTTGTAGATGCCAGGCATTCCTGGCCAATCCTAGGCTGCCACATCATCCCTATCCCAGCCTTCCTGCGCAGCATTCTGGAACAATCCAATATGACCTCCTGGTCCTCTTGCAGGACACCTGAGGGACAGTGGAGTTCAAGTCTTCCCTCAAGGGGCATAAAAGGGCCAGCTCTACTGGCCCCTGAAAGACCCATCTAGTCCTGAGAGGCTAGCTGTAAACAAAGTACTTAGTCTATAAGATGTATAAGGTGGCTTCTCCTTCCAGCTGTCCACGATTCTAGTGCTGTGGCATCCAGATCCAGGTCTTGGTCTAAGTCGCTACCTAGTGAAGGGGTTTATAAGTGTGGGTGTAAAGTTTTTAATGTCAGACACCCCTGCCCCAGTGTAGAATGCCACATCATCCCTTCACCCGCTGTCCCAACCCTCCTGCACAGCATTCTGAGACAATCTAATATGGCAGAACCCTTCTTCCCCTGGTCAGAGCTCCTGCGCTCACCCAGAGGTGTGGGGTGATAATGGGCAAACCCTCCCTTATGGTCACTCTAAAGCAGTTCTGAAGAAGCTCCCATCCTCCCACTGGTTTTGAGGTCAGGTTGTCTAGGAAGACAAAAGGGAGGCAGACCAAGGGTGAGCCTCATCTGCCAGTGACAGGGTAGGCATCTTTGAAGCTCAGGAAGGGGTGGCTGAAGCCCCCAGTCCATCCTGCTCAAGGAAGAAAAACTCCTCCCCACTCCGAAGCCCCTTTGTCCACTGTCTAATGGCAATCCGCATTTCACCACAGGGAAGCCACCAGCAGTCATGTGACACTGGCAGAAAGGCCTGGTTGGGTTTAGGTGGGAAAATGACAATTTTCTAAAAGTGTAATTTTCAAAAAAGTAATATAAAATCTGACCAGACCATTAAGTTGGATTTTATATTACTATTAGAATGAGTTCTTGAATTATTTTTCCAAATGTTACCAATCCAAATTTAGCATTTATTAAATGTAACAATGTATTCTGGTGTTTCCCTATGGAAGCAACCAGCCTTTATACAGTTAAAATACCTTTTCGGGATATTTCACCGCCAGGAAATGTTCAACATTAATTTTAAATTCCCAATTTTTAAATACCATGCACCCTGCCTTTATGGGCAATAAGGCCCCTGTCCTGAGTGCCCAAGTGCACTGGTGTCTGGATCTCTAATGCTGATTTTGTTGTCATAGGAAAACACAGATTTTGGGTGTGCACCATGACATAGACCTGTCTCATGGATTGTGATCTTGTTGGACCGGGAGGGGCACCCAAAGCTCTACCCTCATAGTGGTAGAAGGTTACTGCCTTTACCAGGAGTTAAGCAGCACGAGCTCGGTGGTGGCAACATACTGTGTAGGGATCAGTAGGAGTAAACAGGTCCTTTTTAACCCGTGTCACTGAAGTGAGGCCTACAGCCTCACTCACTTTTTAATGTTCCGTTGCTGTGTGCTTAACTCACCTTTTGCCTACATCAGTTAGATGTGATGTTCTGTGCAATGGAGGAGTAGTGACTGCGCTGGATGTATATGTGCCTAGGAAGGGTACAGGGATAGAGCAGTGCTGTGTAGTGCATGCATGGTTAGTGTATATAGTGAATGTATGTGTAACTGCAAGGAGTGCAGCGCATGAAAGTTGTAGTGCTAGAAATATGTAGTGCTATACAGTGCGTGCATGGTGAGTGCATGTACTGGGTGTAGGTGTACCTGTGAGGACTACAATACATGAAGGGTGTAGTGTTTCTTTAGTGTGTGCATGGTGAATGAGTGCGCTGGGCGTATGTGTGTTTACAAGTGGTACAATACAGAACGGCTAAAGTACTGAGCAGTGGACACAGAGTAAATGTGTGCGCTGAGTGTATGTGTACCTGTGATGGCACAATACATGGAAGTAACCATGCTGGACAGTGTGTGTGCTGTGTACATAGACTGAGTGCAAGTGTGTCTGTAACGGTACATTACATGGAGGACACTGGGTTTCATTTTGGGATGGCCAGGCAGGCCTGGTAAAGACATGTGGAGGTAGAGGAATACCCCCAGACAGATTATGTATTCCTGCATTCCTCTGAGCTGGGTGGGGCACACTGGACAAGGGATAGTGATGCCCCCTATACACTTCAAAGGGGGCTCTTTGATTCAGTGAAAGTTCACAAGAAAGGGGCCTGGACAAATCTCAGGAAGGACATGGGTCTGATAAGAGAATCATAAATAGCAGGGCTGGGAGCCTGAGATTAGCTTTTTGATGCACATATCAATGTGGCTGACATCCAGCTGCGAACTCTAGTCACTCCCATGCCCTGTGTTGTGGGACTATCAGCTTCAGAGTCTCTCCTGCTGCCACAGATGGCTTTTCATGAGGAAGAGGGAGAGAAGAAGTATGTACTTCAAAAGATTCAGAGTCCCAACATAAACCTTCAAAGACCCAGAACTAAAATCACATTTGGTGTCTATAAATGGACTATAAGAAGGGCTGTGTGAGGAGAGGAATCTCTGCAAGACTTCTTCCTGTGATCAAGACTTGGGGCCAAGCCCTGCTAGTCTACCTGCTGGGTATGGGGACATCACCCAGGGAAACCAAGACCACCTGCTCTGGAGCCTGGAGCACAAGTGCCTGCCTGCTTGCCAAGACCAGTGTGCCTTGTCAGGAAGAGGAGAGCGTTGGAGTGAGTGAGATCAAGTGGGGAGCCTTGACAATTCAACTCCCGGTGTGAGAAGGCTGCTGCACCAATTGGATAATTGTCCATGTGTAGGACTAAGTTGGTTTCCCTCAAATGCCAGGACAGGGCCACAGTAAAGATAACCATGTAAAACGATTGCCATGCAGAAAGGGCAGAAGCCTGTGCAGCACCGTAGGTTGACCCTGTGAGTCAGAAGGGGCCACCGTGGAAGAAACTGCCTTGGGATCAGGGCCAAAGCCTGCGGGATACCGTTGCAGAGACCGCATATACCAGGAGGGGCCACCTTGGTAAAGACCACCATGCGTTCAGGGCCGACGCCTTGCATAGCAGTGGTGTGGGAACCCCGTACGTTAGAAGGGGCTGCCGGGAATAATTGTCAAGTGTGGATCGAGCAGGAGCCCATGAACTGTGAGCAGCAGTGACCCATAGGTCACAAGGAGCAATGAGAACTGTAACTAACCCGATCCCGTGGATCAAGTGAGGATGCCATGGGATCAATGCCACCTCAGCAGGATCAAGATCAGGAGTATCAGAATCACCCCCTCCCTTTAGAAGCGTGGAAACATACCCCACAGGTGAAGCATGGAAACACCTCTTATCACTGGCAGAGCGCTACCACATAGCCTAAGTGAACAGATTGGTATGTATTTTATAGTGAACAATACAACTAGACCTAGCGGTGGAGCTAAAAAACCGAAAACGTGGTACAATGGGGATTGTAGAGCAAAAAAGAAGGCTTTGGTTATAGCAATTAGAAGCAAAGATTGCTCCTTAGTTAAGGAATCTAGAAAGAATTATAAAATTGCTATCTATCGTGCTAAGCTGGAGTGGGATGAGTCCCATTGGCAGAAGTTAAAAGAGGCAAGTGTAGCTAGAGATCCCAACCTCTTCTGGAATATGGTTGGGCGCTCGGGTAATAAGGATGTAAACCTGATTCCTAACCATATTACAAGCCAGGATTGGTTTAATCACTTTGGGAAGCTCTACTCTGGCATTGATCCATCTCCCCAAGAGGGCTCATATATTCATCTAAGTCCCCTTTTTGCCTTGAATACCACTGATCTTTTTACTCCTGAGGAAGTGGAGACTGCCATAAAGAAAATAGTTCCAGCAAAAGCCCCGGGACCCGATGGTCTCCCGGGAGATCTCTTTCTTGCTGACTCCACTAATTGGGCAAACTATGTTATGCTTTTAATTAACTCTATTGTAAGGGGTTGTGCAGTACCGGAGTCATGGAAGGGTGCAGAGGTGGTCCCAATTTTTAAAAAAGGTGCTAGGGATGACCCTGCTAACTACCGTCCGATCAGCTTGATCGACGCTATGCAGAAAGTAGTTGGCAGAGTCTTATTGCAGAGAATCCACCATTGGGTGGATGAAGAGAATATTCTTTCCCAATACCAAGCGGGGTTTAGGGCCTGCACAGGGACGGTGGACCAAGCATTTAGGCTGCTTTTAATCTATTGAAAGGTGGTCTTAATAGGCAAGGGCAGTCTTTATTTGGCGTTTATCGACCTAAAGACTGCCTTTGACCTAGTCCCCCGTGAGCGGCTATGGCGTCTACTAGATGAAATGGGAATGCCGCCACTGTTACTTAATCTGTTGGTTCGCCTACACGAGGGCAATTACGCCCAAGTGAGGTGGGGGTCCCAAGGACAGAAAACGGATAGGATCCCTGTGAACAGAGGGGTTCGCCAGGGATGCGTCTTGGCTCCCACCCTGTTCTCTCTATATATGAACGGGGTGGTTAGCTTTCTTCAAGAGTTTCCATCTGACGCCCCTGCCCTGGCTGGTGATAGGGTCCCTACCCTTCTCTTCGCAGATGATACTCTGCTTATTTCTAAAAACACCAGTAGGGTTACAAAAACTTCTAGATAGATTCTACCTCTTTTGCGAGTCCCGGGGTCTGGTTGTTAATACTTCAAAGACAAAGTTAATGGTTTTCAATCCTTACAGGTCATACAGAGGCAATTTTATTTTAGATGGAACTAGTCTGGAGAGAGTAACAACATTTGACTACTTAGGATTAAGGTTGGCTGAGACAATGCAGTGGAAATATCACATTGATAAAATGCTCTTAAACCACAAGCGTGTGGCTGGAGCGCTAATAAGAGAACATCGCTCCTCACAGAGCAGACCTGTGGCGCCTGCCTTAACAATTTATGCAGCCAAAGCACTTAGTTCAGCACTTTATGGTGCCGAATTATGGGGCTTCGAGAATGTGGATAGCATCAGCAAATCAGAACACACATTTTTTAGAGATTTGGTGATGCTTCCCTGCAATGTGCCTTTGAAACCATTAATGAGTGATATGGGCAGGCACTCCTTTAAAGATATAGCCGGGTTACGGCCATTGTTATTTTGGGCTCGTTTGTGTCGGACTCCTGAGCTAACTAGTTATGCCTCCGCGCTTACTGAAGTAATGGCCTTGGATGGAAATCAAAGAATTGGCTGGGTGCTTAAGCTTAAAAAAACTCTCTTTGCCCTAGGGCTTAAAGAGTCAAGGGACACGCAAACTCCACCATGCAAGGCTGATCTCAAAAGGTACTACTGGGCCTGGGTTAATGCCCAGGAGCTCAGCAGACAAAGAGTAGGAAGACTTACAGAAGAATTTTATCTTCACAAGCAATATATTCTTTTTGAACCATATCTAGATTTTATTCGGTCACCACGAGATAGAGCACTTTTTATACAGTTTAGGGTAGGCTCGCTCCCGGTCCGGGAGCTAACTGCAAAATGGAGCGCACCATATCAGACACCAGCGGGGTGTCCCTGCTGCAGAGCACCAACCGAGAGCTTAGCCCATCTCATGTTTGCCTGTCCTGCTTATAAGAATGCCAGAATGAGATGGCTTAAACCTATCTGTAGACAATTGGGCACACATGAGCATTGCACTGCTCTACGCATCCTAAAATCAGATGCACGCACCCCCTTTGCCTGTGGTGTTGCAAAATATCTCAGTTGTGCCTGGATAATAAGGTTCAAATCTTTGCGTATAGCACCCAAATGAATTACTATCTTTTTATGATACTTTTTAGCCTTGTTTTTACAGATGAATATTGCATTGTAACTTATAATATAGCTAATTTCTTGCTAAACTAAAACTAAAATTGTATTTATCTAATGAAAATACACCAGAAGGAATTTACTTTTATGATGTTTTAAACTCTTTTTATAGTTCGCCCCTATTTTTCCTTTATTATTAGGAATTGTGATGTATAAAATGTTTTTATTAGGTTTTCTTTTTTTTATTGATTGATGCTTTTCTGGTAATTTATACTGTCCTTGCTGAATAATGTAATATAGATAATGCTTTTAAGATACTTGTTTATCGAAATAAAGCTATTTGACTGACTGACTGACATAGCCTAAGTAGAGAGCCTGCACTTGCCAAGTGCTGCCGCTAAGTCTGCGTGCATCCGACTCGCCTGAGCAGGACTGGAGCTGTTGAGAGTGCCCGTGGGCAGAGCACCCTCCAAGACGTAGCATGCTTCCTCCCTGCCGGAGCGCGTAAGACTTATGATGGGCCTTCCAGGCCCTGGGGGGACTCGCTGCTGAAATCCCTGTGGCCCTAATGCACTTTTGACTGTATTCGAAGAGTCAGAGTGGACTCTTGAGATAAGGCCTCCTAGTGAGCATTCCCTGAATGCAGCCACCAGAGAATGGGGAATAACCCCGACCACATTGCTATGAGCAGGTGGGAACAGGGACTTGTCAATGAAACACTAGATCCCGACCTCAAGGGGGAACTGTGTTGGTGCCTTTGAATGCCGTAACCTTCCTTTAAATGAGTAGAGTTAGAAATAAAAAACTTCTTTTGCTTATAAAAGTAAGTATTTGGCTGGACATTGATTTATTTCTGCACGCTCTTTGAGTTATGAACCGTGTTCACTAATCTGTATCCACACCTTTCCCCGGAGGGAGACTTGCACTGCTCGTTCACATCTACCATTGAGAGTCAAGTGCAGAAGGAATACTTGGCCCTGTTGCTTAGGATCCGTAGTAGGTTGGGCCTCTTTACATTAGGAGTAAAAGGCTTCAAACTCCACGACTGGACTCAGTAAAACCTGCGTGCCACGTGGCCCTCTGAAATGGGTTCTGACACCTTTTTAGGTGTGACTTATTAATATTTAAAAGGAATGTTTGGACCTGTCAAAAGGGGTTATTTTGACAGGTCGAATTTGCAGTATAAAACTGCCACTGGCATGTTACCTGTGTGCAGCTATCAGGCTGAGCATGAAGGTAGTCTCTCACACGCAGCTCACACATATGCGTGAACTTGTGTGCACACGTATTCACGTGTAACCAGCCCAGTGCCACTTAACATAGGTGCACTGCAGCTCCCTTATCTGAAAAGTCAGACACTGTTGATAAACATGCTCTGTCTAATTACCATAAAGCTACTGTCAGTGAGACTGGGGTGGTAAGACTGGCCCACTGTAAAGACCCAAAAAACAAGTGATCAAAAGTGAAAAATGGAGACGGGCTGCATGGGCGGAACCCATTTGCACCTGATATAATGCACTTATGATAGGCAGACAAGATAGTCGTCACATTTTTGACTGAGTAATCTGTCCGTAAAACTCTAAATCAGCCCCAATGTTGCCTCTACAACGGAGCCCTTCCTTACAAGGCAAAATGATAAGCAGAGAGTTACATTGCAAACAAATATGCTTCGAATCATTTTAATGATAGAAAGCGTTCTCCCCATTCAGTAATCATATGGCCATGTCTAAATGAGTGGCTCAGTCAGTGGCGGCTCGCCGAGGGAGTGCTGCGGGGCGGCGGGGGAGGGGCAGGGTGGGGGGGTAGTGGACTCCGACAAACGGCGGAACGGAGTAAGGTAAGTAAATAAATAAATAAAACAATTTACCTTGCGCGCGCTGCATCGCTGAGTTTGCGATGAAGCGCGCGCAAGGTAAATTGTTTCATTTATTTATTTACTTACCTTACTTCGTTCTGCCGTATGTCGGAGTCCACTACCCCCCCACCCTGCCCCTCCCCGCGCCCCGCCCCACCGTCCCGCAGCACTCCCTCGGCGAGCCGCCACTGGGCTCAGTTATATTATTTTGATGCGAAATGCATCTGAATTGGTCAATAAAACTTCAATCCCCTAATTTGGATGCGTTCTCGAAACTGGCCCGCCAAATCTATAATGTTCATTTACAAATTCTCCTAGAGAAATATGATTTAAAAGATATATGACCTATTGCAACATTGTCAACAAATGTTTTTAGAAAATTTCTAGAGGAAAATAAAAAACAATTACCTACTTATCGCAGTTTGATCAACTACAAAATTCAAACGACTGGACGATTTTAGCAGGCATTTATTCAAGTGATACATTTTAAAGCTATTTAATTGAATTTATGTGCCCTACAATAAAAATGTAGTTTATGAGGTTCGGGTTTTTAAAAGTGCAGGAACACGCACATTAGTCAAACGTAGCTTGCATAATTTATGAGCAGAGTGTCTGAAACGACTTAATGTGCTCCTGTCCAGCATTAGCTGGGTTATGTAAGAGCTGCTTAAAAATTAAAAGTTAAAAATCCTTTGGTGTATGCCAATGTTGCAACATTTTTGGACTTCAAAAATCTAATTTTGAGAAAGGAGAGTAAGACTAAAATGTATTTTGTTTTAGACACTGTTCGCCTGCATGTATCATATATAGTTTTTATTTTTTTAATTTACTGCGGTGGCTAAACTTGCTATATCTCTGTACATTTGATTTTAATTCACTGTGTTCTTATGTACCTTTGCAGTAAAAAATGTACACCCGGAACTGATGATGGCCTGTTTAGACATACAACACTTGAAGGAATAGCCCTTCTTATACTCTATATGCCGCTTTGATAAGGTTCGAAGGAATCCTACTTTCACTTGAGCTACACGTGTCGGCTCTATAGTAACTATGAAATATTCATTGGAAGTATGACTGTGAAATATTACGGACACAAAGATCTAAAGGAATACTAGATTCGGAAGAGTAAAAATAGTATGCGCACAACTAAATTCCGTCACCTTGCCCCCACTACGCCCAAAAACTCTCAGAGTCAAGGTATGTTGTCCACGGCGTAGCTTTCATTCACCTCCATCCGAGGTATCAACCACAGACCATCCCCAAGGAAAGTATCCTTCTTGGCTATAAGAATTATTCACAGCATCACACTTTAGCTGCATCAACCTGTTACCAACAGTAAGGAAATACGGTACGACATTACATTTTAACTTTTAACTCGGCCGTAGACAAGAACAACTTGGCCGTACATTTGAACTGTACACTTTCACTTTTAACCCGGCCGTACACTAGAACTTGGCCGTATATTTGAACTTGGCCGTCTCGGCCACCAATGTCCCACTCGGCTGCACACATTGTGCCATCCGGCCCCAACGCGCTACAGCCAACAGTTGCACTACTTGACATCCAGGGCACCGCATAACGCACCGGCCCACCGGGGTACATGCACACAGGCAGCCTCCCCAATATTCTTCTCAGTCCATACGTTGTGGATTAGGGCAGTAGAGCCTAGGTCTACCGGTAGGTCAGTCCCTCCTCCCCGCCGACCCACTGCACACGTAGAATCTACCCCCTCCTGGGGTCCATGGAATGGCTGCACCTCCATTGTTGTGCATCCCTCTTTGTTGTTAACTGTCAGCGCTCCGCAACGCCTTGCTCTTCTGCCGGGTGGGTGGGTGGTCAACGACTCTCCTGTATCCAGGCTGAAGACCGAGGGGACGAAGAGAACGAAACCCCTCGTGTCACAACCTTAAATAGCCCTGCTAAGTTTCATTTCTTCTGAGTTTCGTTTCTCCGACCTCCCAATGACGACACCCCAGCCAACTCCCATTCTAGTCCAGGGTCCCTGGAGGAGGCTCAGCCCCGTGGCGCTACTAAGGGCGCCCCTCCCCTAGGCGTGGGGGGCGCCTGTCAAGACTAAGGCCCTCATTATGAGTGGCCTGGTTAATTTCGATATGTGCGGTGACTCCTGTTAGATCACATCTCGCGATTTTGAGTTTTAATGAGAAATATCTGCAGGTCAAATCTGCCGATATTTACTGGGGGTTAATAAGTCCCCTATTTACTGAAGCATCTGGATTTTGGTGTGGTAAGCACCACAATTCACATAATATTCCCCCAAAGCTTGAAATTGGGTGTTAATATCGCATCTGATAAATTCGGACTCAGGGGAGCATGATTTTATGAAGTGCGATAAATATCACTCCATTTTCTTGGGCCACTCGTCCGAGGGCCTTAGTTGATTATTTATAATCTGTCTTTTGACAGTATGCCTCTTCAATGTTCCAGCACAAGCCCCAGCTGGGTGATGCAGGAATCTCCAGGGAAGCAGTTGAACCACAGAAGAAACACTGTACAGCAGAACAAGGAAAAATATTGTCTAGCACACTGACGACTATTCATAGAGTGGGAGCACTGTATGGATGTTAAGGCTGTAACCAAGCAGTTACATCAACAAGTGCTCTGCCTGTCGTGTTACAGCTTTATTGTTTTTGTTGAAATTGACCCTGTCCAACATTCTTAAGTTTAAGGAATCCAAAAATGTGAACTGAAACTTACTTTCGTTTTTTTGCTGCCAGTGTGGCCCCTTAGAAGCACTAGGAGGGGAAAGTTCAAAGGAAAGAGAAAGAATGCGGAGTATCGTGAATAACATGATCTTCAGTCAGCCCTTGTACTGTTTGTCCTGGCTGGTGGGGCCTGCCCTCTATAGGCAGCAGAACAGCTGGCATGGAAGGTCCAGCTGAAGGAGGAGCAAAATGTAGACAGTTAAAGGTGGACCAACCCAGTATACGTCGGGGGAGGGAGGAAAGAAACTGAGAGAGAGACTCACAAATGTTACCAAACAAACATAATTTTGCAAAAGGAAATCCAATAAGAGTTTAGCTACTTCCACATAGTCAGCATACTCTAGAAACTTTGCTTCACTTTGGTGCAGCCAATTTTGCCATATGTATAGTTAAAATGGAAGGCGGACAGCTGGGGGCCCAGGTGGGCAGGCAGTGGCATGGGCAGCTTAGACGTGACAGAAGGGCAGTGGTAATATTATAAGTTGTGACTGAACGTTCATCCAAAAGCAGGGCAACAATAACAGTGGAAATAATGCAATACATCTCAGCTTGACTGCATGTTGCAGAGGTAGTGAGGAGAGAAGGTGCAGGAGGGAGAAGAGGCATGAGTGATAGGGATGGCTTCCATTCTGTACAAGATGGTGTTTATGTCTAAACTAAGGCCTAGTTAACACGTTAGAGAAACACATTTCTACACATCATAGAAAATGTGTTTCAAAAACAATAGCACTATATCAGTATGTACATTTGAAATCAAGATTGAAAATGCATTCTGCTGATTGTTATTGATGCATAAAAATAATAAACACGTAGTAAACTTCCACACTATCGATCCTTGTCATCTGCTTCCTCCTGATCTTGAACCCCTTCATACTAGTCTTCTGGTTCTGTCCTCTTGGTGTTCCTGGTTTTGATTGTTTTGGTGGTCCTAATTTTAGCTTGCCCACCTACTATTCCTGATAATCATGATCTTCCTCTTCCCGTGGTCCTCTTCCTCCTGATGGTCCTACTCTTCATCCTTTTAGTCCACCTCTTAGACCTTCTCTCCTTGGTCCTCCTGCTCCAGGTTATCCTGGTGTGCCTCCTAAACCAGGTCCTTCCACTCTCTCTTTACCCCCACATAGTCATCACTCTCCTCCCAACCATACTTGTCGTCCTGGTTTTTGGCTCTCCTTACAGTACAACATGCTAACGCACAGTCTGGTGCTCTCTTGGTGTACAAGTGTATCCACGAGTCTACCTCTGGCCTGCTTGTTCTTTCTCAATTTGATCCTACCATTGTGTCTTGTGTTATGGATGCACAGCATAACAAGTCAGCAGACATTACTTTAGATGACTTCAACTTTTTCACCAACATTACCACCAATGCTACATCTGGTCATTCATTTATTCTGATAAAGGGAAGAATGGTAGAGACCCACAAAGATGTAAGACCCCAAACCCAGTCCTCCATGAGGACTTTTCAGGTTAGAGATAGTTTTAGGCCCCTGTAAGTAACGACAGGCCCATGTATGGAAGCAGAGACTGATGAAACACAGTGGGCTCAGCAGAAATAGACAGGTCACATCACACGTTAAATGTCAGGAAATATTGAGTGGTTAGTTAGCTGCTGCACGAAAATTGGATATCTTCCTCCAGATTTGGGAAACCGGACAGAACTTCAATGATTAGCACAGATGTCACAGAAATAGGTCACCATCATCCCCATCTGCTAGAAAGACAAACAGAGATATGCCAAACACATTAGGGCCTGTTTCTTTTCTAGAAGTGCTGTTGTTACAAATACCCCTTGATTAAGCATGTACACAGGTGCGAATCCTGCCTTAGGATATAATGATGCACATGCCCGCTTCTGCGAAATGACACTTCACCCTTAACAGCTAGATAGCTTGGCAAAAGAAACCACATGCAAAAGGTCAGATAGCTTGGCCCAATCAGCATTAAGCAAGATATAAACATGCACTGGGCAGTTAGATAAATATATCTTTAATACCACTTAAATTCTGAGAACAGAAAACCCCCAAAGGGGGTTTCCGCTAACTATGCGAGGCCCACATGACCGACATTCATGCGCTTTCATTCCGAGAAATTGCAACATCTGTTGATGTTATCTTGTATGTTGCCTAAGCAAAAGATGAAGTTGTAACCTTTCCTGTTACGGTTTTAAAGTTATCATCATCATTTAGCTTTATTTCGGTTAAAAACCATAAAAGCATTGTTACAGGTAACAGCACATATTAAGACCCAAAGTCATTTTAATACAATAAAAACGTGATCTAACCGACAGCAGCAGCAAACATTATTAAGTCACAAGACCATAAAACTGCCCTGTGCAATTTCGCTCCTACTTTACAGATTAATAGAATTGAGATAGAGCATAAGATACACAGTGAGCTAGAATGATATAAAATACAATTCATTCCATACATTAAAAATTAGAAAAGAATAGCTAATACAATTATATTCTCAACAATAGACCCGAGGAAATAAGCTTATATTATTATTCACATGCTGGACAACCCTCAAACTGGTTCAGCCTGAACGGCAGAGCCTCTGGGACACAGAGACTTCTAACAGAATCCGCTACGTGGCCTAGAGGCCAACTCATACCTAAATATATTCATCATAGGGCTACTGTTCAGCAGATGCATTAGGTTTATTTAAAAACAGGTGAAGTGGATAGTAGTCAGTCTCCTGCTCTGTTCAGCAGCTTCCTCCTTATGCCCCACGTATGGCCCAAAAACTTGGTAGCTGCACAGACTATCACTTGTCTGGTATCAGATCTAAGTATGCGTAAAGCATCAGCATGATCGCGTGTCCCCAGCTGCTTGCATAAAAGTGTAAGCCACTTTGCTCTAGGATGAGAATAGGCAGGGCAAGCAAATAGAACATGAACTGGGAATTCTGGTGTAGCAGTGAAACGAGGGTAGAACGAGGATGTCACCCTGCGATTGCACCATGAAATAGTGAGTGCATTAAGGGGAAGTGTGCCGAACCTGAACTGCATATATAATTTCCTATCCAAAGGAATCGTGATAGTATCTAGATAGGGTTCAAGAGGACAGCCGATTTAAAATCTGTAAATTCTGAGCTTAGCCGGCCCTTGTTTGACTTAGTATCTGCTGTCTGGGCGACCCAGCCCCAATACTGCAATTTTATTTGGTCTTTACTGCATGATGAGGCTTGATCCCTATTTACCCAATGGTCCTCTAGCCCTGTATTGGCTAATAAAATGTTAATGTTCTTTAGCCACCCTAACTTGTTCTGCTTATCTAGGGAGATAACTTCAGCTAGGGTATTAGTGTAGGAGGTTAACTCGGGTGGTTTTAAAGTATAAATACCACTGTTTTTGAGCTGTACTTCGGACATCAGGTTTCAGTCTCTTTGGAGCTGACTGATTTCCCCAGCTGTTTTAATGCATTAAACCCATATTACTTTGTCAAATTGTTTCTTGGCTTTTGTTTACCAGATTTTCCTCCAACATATTGGTGAGCTACTAGCCAGGGGTTCTACTTGGCCTAACTGATTGCCACATCCAGAATACCACCTGTTCCCGTGGCGTGACTGCACAACTTAAAAGAAGGTAAGGAGGCACTGATTTTAAGTCTCCTCATTTCTCAGGATGGGTAATACTCAGGAGTTTGGCATCATTAAGGTGAAACCAGGGCGAACTATATTCCTCTTCATGTAAAATGTTAACATTTGACACTGTAATATGTACTATGTTGCTATTCACATGCAAGATTGTGTATGAATTGTATAACACAATATTTAGACATCCCGGTGGAAGTCCAGAAGATATACTTGTAACCTTTTCTGTTGCAGTTTTAAAGTTTAAATACCGCTGTTTTTCAGCAGTACTTCGGACATCAGGTTTCAGTCTCTTTGGATGTGAATGATTTTCCCAGCTGTTATAATGCATTAAACCCATATTACTTTGTCAAATTGTTTCTTGATTATTGTTTAACAGATTTTCCTCCAACAATTCATATCATGATACGTCTGCCTTTACGTCTCCTTTGCTCATCGCAACGGTCAACCCAGAACACTCTTTTGGCAATAGAAGGACATGCCTAAAATCCATCTACTTCCTTCCATTTAATCCACTTCTCTTGCACTATGATAATGTCATGCACTGATATGTGCGTGCTTGTGTGTCTTCTAACCACAGTGAAGGCGTGCGCATACAGCACTGCTTCCATGTTGTAATTTTTATGTGAACTCCTGTTAGTGATGGGGAACTATTCACACAGAGGAAGTGTGAGTATCATGGTGATGGTGGTTTTCAAAATAAATAATGGGGATATAGGAGCATGGAGAAGACCGTGGTAGGAGAGAGAATGGTGGAGAGTGAGTGAGAGACCCAGAGAAAAAGAAAGAGCAACAGAAATAAAGAGAAAGGACGAAAAGGTAGCAGGAGCACAGAGTGACATAAAGGAACAGAATGTGGCAAAGGACTGGAAATCCATGTGCTGGTCAAAAACTTTTAAAAATAGCTAGCTAGCTGGTTTTAATGGTGGTGCATGTTTAGGTCACTGTACAGATACAACACAACAGCCCTGTTCATGTCTCAGTCCCTGGATATCAGTGCTGGAGGCAGGTCAAGCCCTATGAAGTCTTAGTTTTACAATACTAGTGGGTTTTGCAGATAATGAAGTCTGTGCATTATCAGAGCTCCGCAAACATCTTAGTGTGTTGTGGAAATTAATATGGAGTGCACAGGAAAAGCTCTGTGACATCTCAGTTGGGGGGCAGAAGTGGGATAGCGGGGCATGGTACACATCAGAATAGTGATGCATTGTGAGAGTCCCGAGAATGTGTCAATACAATAATATCACTACCTAGTGCAAGCTCTCATATAGCTGTTATGAGAGCCAAGTTATTGAGTCTCTTGTGTCTCTATTGGAAGATAATTGCATGGTGCATGCCAAATAAGAAAGATATTGTGCGAGCTGTACAGATGTCTCAGTGCTGACATTCAAATGCATACAGAGGTGCATTATGAGTTAGCCTGGGCGGAACTTGCGGAGCTCCATTCCACGGAATTATGCGGAATTGCTGAAAAACTCTGTGTGATTCCGCGGAGTTCCGCGTACGGGCGGAGTAACAGTAAATCACGATTACGGTGCCAGTTGCACTGGCTTCGGACCCATGATGCTCCGCCCCTTATGCAAAGCACTTCAGAACAGAATAAAATCTGAATATGCACCCTTTTGCAGTGATACTATGAACATAAAATTGTGATGTCATTACCAGCAGCAGGTCACGTTATCCAGAGACACACGCCAAATACCACTTTGATTGTGCTGAACAAAAATGACTACGGATCATGAAAAAATCACGACACTGCTATGTTAAAGCAGAGACACAGCCCCCACTACCGCCTGCCCACTCAAATAAATGCAAGCCCTTAAGGTGTGAATAAACTGGGGAGCCATGTAAAGGAAGAAAGTCAGCTCAATGGGCTGAGCGCCTCCTGCCACTGACATGACACAAGCTGTGCTAAGCATTGTCAGTACGCGAGTGGCAGTCCCGACCGGGTTGAGTCGGCCCTCCTTGGATCCAAATGCATGACTCGTGCAGTAAACGCATTTATTTAAATTAGGGCATGGCCCATCCAGCAATCTATCAAGAAGTACTGGAGAATGAAACCCAGTGCTGACACCTGGGCCACCAAGAAGCGCTACCATGTTGTGCTGCCTCACTTCAATCTCTGATCATAAAATGTGAACCAGCACACATCTGAAGTCTCAAGAAGACCTCTTT
The DNA here is from genome assembly GCA_963921515.1 of Calotriton arnoldi. Classification (NCBI taxonomy): domain Eukaryota; kingdom Metazoa; phylum Chordata; class Amphibia; order Caudata; family Salamandridae; genus Calotriton; species Calotriton arnoldi. The sequence continues at coordinate 1,340,429 of CAWUFW010000465.1, forward strand.
TTTTCCGAATCTACAGCCCAGCCTAAGCAATCACAAAGCACCGGTGGGATGCGCTTGCTGCATTTTTAAATTACTGTACTTTTGTTGGTGGTGCTTCTGAAAGCACTTATGTTTCTCCTCCACACCTTTCCCATACCTGTGGCCCAAATGTTACCAAATAATCATCCATCTTCCTTTTGCCCAGTCTCGTCAGCTGCACAGGGGAGGGCAAAGAACGACATTTCAGAAGAGCCGGGGCACAGAAGGATGCAGTGAGTGGACACATATTTTGCTCACTTAGCAAATGAGAGCATACCCATTCAACCCCCGAAAATAATATCTGAACTTACCTTCATTGAGATATGGCATGGACAGGCATGTGAAAAGCATTCTTCTACTTCCATGTGAAATTTCAGATAGGTTAGAAAAATGCTCTGCCCCGGAAAAAGCATCCCACTCATCCGGTAGGAAATCACCGCCCGCTTTTGCCCCGGAAAAGACCTTACCAGAAGCAATCACCAGCCATGCACGAAGCCACAGTTTTCGGGGCACGAACAGATTTATTTTACACACAAGTTAATGTGAGCAGTACTTTCTCCCTACATAGCAGCATGTGGACACCGGAAACGACCTGCCCCAGTCCTTGGAGTGATATCTCGGCCCTCATTGGACAGTTCTAACAAACAAGGTGCCTCAAAGATCATAGGAGAATGTACTATTCCACTTGCTCATGTATAATTTACAACTATTTCGAACTTATAGCAAAGGGGTTATAAACATTAATTTTTAGATGAAAGGCAACTTCAGCACACAAATAATTTGTATTGTATTAGAAGTAGATGCCATTTTTTAAATATGACACAGATGCAGTACTTTCATGGTATTCTAAGGTGTGAGCACCAGTAAACTCAGCTATGCAGCGGATGGCGGAATTTTTTTGCCAAACTTCGCGCCAAGCGGAGCGCGGAGTTGCAAAACTCTGGGAACTCTGCCAGCGGAGGGGAGTATACCGCCCACCCCTAATTATGAGAGCTTAGAGGGTGTTTCATTACTGGATAAACAGAGTACAGAGATGATCAGATAAAAAGTGCTTTGTAGGAGCTGTGAGAGTTGATTTTCTGTCAATAAAGAGCATTATGAACTGAGCTTATGCCAACATTAGATTGTGTTTACACTGTCCTCCATCTTGCCTCAATGTCACAATATACCAAGTGACGACTGCTGCTGATTTCTGTTCTAAATAAAGTATTGCTAGTGTTCACATGACTAAGCAGAGTGTTCTCAGAAACGTTTTCTCACTGTACCAAATGAAGGACATTTCCAACCATCCCAGGCTCATGCTAAAACCATGTATCTGGTTAACTGTTCATCTAAAACTGCGAGAATGACTGAATCTCAGTGTATTACTAACCTGAGAGAATCCTCAAATGTATTCTGTAGTAAAATGTTTCTTCTAGCTTGTTCCCTAATGGTGCAAAACCTGAGAACCATGTTTTCCAAAAGAATGTACGAAAGTCTTTGTCTAAAGTCCTATAAACGTACGTGAATTTCTGTAACCAGAGAAAATCTATTTTCTCCACCTTAGAAGGTGAATCTATGCTGGACTTCACTTAGAAATGCACCGAGTTTTTTGTACTTATGATTTATATGCTTTGCTGCTAAACTTGCTTATGGCATCTTTATTGTAATCCGCCTATTACTTATTTATATAAAGCTTTGAAAGAACAATCCTTGTTTGCCATTCTTAATAGAATGTTTCAGCATCTCCATGTGAGTCTCTGTAATTCGAACCAGTGACGGCTCCAGTCTAGAAGCACCAAAGTCCGTAACGGGACTACACAGCTCCCACTCCTAGCCCTTGGCATGCCTCATGGGACAGAATTTTGACTAATTTGCGCATTGACAGATCCATTAGTAGTACAATGCTGTGTTTTACAGGTCAGGTTTTAGGCACATTCTCTGAGTTGTTGGGATGCTCCAGCTCTGGGATAGCAATGCATGCAGTGCGAATGGCAGGAACTAGAAATGTCTCAGTAAACTGTGAATGCCTGGGTGTTAGGGTAAGAGTACCTGTGTAGAGGTACATTGCTGGAGCCTTGCAAATGTCTCAGCATCGAGATAGCAGTGCATTGCGCTGCTCAGGAAAAGGGGTCCGTACAAGGGGGCCTATTTACAAACCCCTTACTCCACAGGTGCGACACTTTTCCCCATGTTAAAAGTGACGCACCGGCGGCGCAAGGGCCTTGTAAATAAGCTCCTAGGTTTCTCATCCAGCCAGCACTTGGACACACCCATACAGATCTGCCCAGTCAATGCAGTTCTATCTCACCATGCAACATACCCTGCTGTTCTGATGATAAGATCAATGGACATTCACCGAGGGATCTTTATTGTGCTAGATACAGCACTTGTTTACCTAAACAAAGACGTTCCCTATTCTGGGTGAAAAAGAGATCAGAACCCAGAGGGCCCATTTCAAGGCAACAGTTTCCCTTGGCCAACACAAAAATGCAATTTACCACATTCCCCTATTTTCTCCAGTCTTTCGCCCATTCCTATAAGCTCCACTCTCTCTTTCCCTCTCTTTCTCCCTAATTTTCCCCTCTCTGCTTTAATTTCTCTCACTTGTAAATCTCTTCTGTTTCGCACCCTCTCTTTTTACCTTTTTCTCTTAACCTCTGTTACTTTACACTTTTCTCCCACATGTGCCTCACAACGACCACGATTTCCCCAGTGTCATTCCCACCCTAATCTCTCTCCTTATCTTTCCTCCTTTCTCACTCACCTCTGCCACTTACCTCCTCTTTTTCACCTCCTCGTCTCATAATATTGTCTCTCTCTCACCATGCCCTAAACCACTAGAGGGATTTTGCAAACCTAGGTGAAGGAGAAATACGGCATTGCTTCTGGTGGCGCCCTAGTCCTCCACCTGGCAGTGCCTTCTCCTCTTCGTCACACACCATTCTCTCTCTCACCTATCTCTTCTTCCCGACACCTCTCTCTAAGATTCAGCCTCCTTTCTCTTCGGACACTCATGCTCCCAAATCAATTTTGCAGTCTGTGCAAAAGAAGTTCTGTCGGGGTAATCGTCCGTTCACTCCCCTTCCCCTAAAGGACTGGCAGACTGTCCGCCAGGATCGAAATGGCCCCTGTAGCCTATTCCCTTCTCGTGCCTCGCTTCATTCCGTTTTTCTGTCTTCGATCCTTTCCTCCCTTTCTTCCCTTCTTTGATATCTCCCTCTTCTCTTGTATTTCACCGTGAAATACAAGAGAAGAATAAAGGATAATAAAGGAGGGCACGAATAAGGTAGCGTGAAATTTTCACGCTACCTTCGTGCCCTCCTTTATTTTTATATCATCCCTCTCTCTGGCCCTTCCTCTGCACCGCCCTTCCTCACCTAGTCTTCCTCCTTTCGCCTCTTCCTCCCTAACTTACTCTTCACACATTTCCTGTTTACTTTTTACCTCCCACCTTATGGCTCTTGTTCCTTTATTTCATCTCTGTAGTCACTGTCCCTTCCCTCATCACTTCCTACCGTCTTTTCATCATTAGTTTCGCTTCATGTTTCCTTTCATTTTCACCTTCCTATGTTACCTCGCTTCTGTATTTCGTTCCTTGCTCCCTCCTTTCGTCATCCTTTCAATGCTTCCTTCTTTCTTTGTTTTCTTCACTTTTCCCCACATCTCTCCCTCTCTCCCCTGACGTTCTCTCTCTCTTCGTCCCTCCCTTCTGGCTTTGCCCCGCCCTTTTACTTCATTTGACTCTTCGACCCTTTATTTTCCCCATTTCCTTCATCCCTTCCTATCGCCTTCTTTTCCTTTGCTCCTCTCCTCCTCTTTCCCTCGTTCCGCTCTCATTCTAAGCGACCGAGTGCCCCTCTTATTTCCTTCCTCTCTTCATTCAGCCCTGCCATTTTTCTTAAAATCATTCTCACCTCCCTATTCTCGCTTCCTCTCTCCCTCCCTTATTTTTCTCTCTCCTGAATAGGCGTCCCCCGCGACTAGGGGAGGGGCGCCCTTAGTTGCGCCGCGGGGCTGAGCCTCCTCCGTGGATCAGAGAAGGAGGTGGGGCTGGCTGGATAATGAAGGGCTGGCGGTGTGGAAAACGAAACTTAACAGAAACTAAACTTAGCAGAGGTATTTAAGGCTGTGCTCCAGGGGTTTCGTTCTCTTTGTCCCCTCAGACCACAGCCTAGTTACAGGAGCCTTTATTTTCCCCATTTCCTTCATCCCTTCCTATCGCCTTCTTTTCCTTTGCTCCTCTCCTCCTCTTTTCCCTCGCTCCGCTTTCGTTCTAGGCGACCGAGTGCCCCTCTTATTTCCTTCCTCTCTTCATTCAGCCCTGCCATTTTTCTTAAAATCATTCTCACCTCCCTATTCTCGCTTCCTCTCTCCCTCCCTTATTTTTCTCTCTCCTTACTCTCTTTGGTGGGTTAATTGTGCCTCCATTTTCTTCATACTTTTGCAATCAGTGCCTGCGTGACCGAATCAGCACAAATCTAATTAGTATCTGGGCAGAGCGTGTGCTGTGTGTGGGAGCGTCGGTGAAAGTGCCTCATAACTAGAGGAACAGATGGTGAAGAAAAGGAAACAACACTTCTGTACTTCATCGACGCGGAATAAGTGAGAATACCCCCCCCCCCCATCTCTCCTCCTCTTCGTTTGTCTGTATGTAGTAGAGGGAGGCCGGGAGGATGGGCCGAGTTCTTTCTGGTAGGTCACCCCGGAGAGTCCGTGTTTAGATTTAGGAAGATTGACGTGTGTCGTGGAAGAAAAGTGAGAGGAAGAAACTTATCAGAAAGACTAGAACACGCAACGACCACGGTATGTTTCTGAAAAGTGCAGGCTGGCTCTGAGTCCCTATCATTTATATATGAGTTTATATCCCAAACGGTGATGGTTGTACACAAGATGTAATCAGTACAGGCTGCGAGCAGCCATGTCATGTTTCCTTTCTGTTAAGGCAATTCCATCCTATTGTACAAAACAATGAACGCTGCCCAGGGACTCACGCACTCTGTATTAAGGGAGAGCCCTGACCTGAAGGCTCCTGCTCCACCGAATGATCATTCACCACTGGAGGACAGACTTGAGAAAGGGAAAATATTATATAATGGAATAATGAATGCAGTTTGTTGACAATTAATGAGGAAGGTGTGATGGAAGGTGGAAAATAAGAGGAATGTTGAAAAAAGAAAGTGATTGTTGGAGGAATAATGAACTGAGGGGAAGACAGAAGTGAAAAGAAGGAAAATAGGGTATGATAAAAAATGATGGTGGAGGAAAGCAATAAATGGGTGAGGAAAAAAGAGCGGGAGAAAGAAGTCAGTGTTGAAAGATGTGCAAGACATGGAGAAAAGAAAGTACAGAATTAAGGAGTAGAGAAAGTGGAGAAGCGATGCAGTGGAGATGGGAGGATGAGAAATCTCTGAACGGATAATGATAACTAGAAGTCTCCTGGCATATAGCCCAATGTAGAGCACTAGAACATTTAATCCTTGAGCAGAGGTTAGATGATTTGGCAGCCAAGGAAGCCACAATATCCACCAGGAACATAGCTCAAATTATGGCACCCTAGACACCATCAGGGATGAGGATAAAATAATCAGTGCGAGAGTCCCTGTCACTTGTAAGACCCTCAAGATCCTGTTTGCACAGGGATGGGAATTTAGCCCTGAACTTGTACCGAAGGCCTAAGTTTTCTAACACACTATCCTGGATGACCAGCACATCGAGGCAGTGGCTGCTTGCCATTAGTGATGGGCCAAATGAAGGAGTAGCAGTAAGTGCAAACATTAGCACCTCATAGTTTTGATTCATATATTCCGCTGCTCAGTCAAGGAGCACTTATTTTTTCAATTCACTTCGCTTGCCTGTTTTTATTGTGTGTGAGCTGCTACGCCATATTTTTAAAGTTATCTCGCACTGAGGGCATTTCGCTCTCCAGTCCACCTCGACTGATTGCTGTTTGTTGCGGAGAGAGCTGGTCTTTTTTGGGCATTTTCTTACTTCCTTAGACACTAGATGGCTGCCATATTGGGCAGGTCGGCGGTCTAGGTGCAGGGCTCTAATCTCTCAAAGCTGCATATAAGCAGCTGCAGGGCACAGATGCGCAGCGCTGCTCAGGCAAGGGGCACGGATTTTTAACAATTCACTTCTCTAATCTTTCAAAGCCGCAGTCGCTGGGCGCAGACATGCCAATGGCATGCCAAAGGCAAGCCCTTCTGCGCCCGTCCATGCCTGGATGGCGCCAGATGCCAGGACCCCTGCCCAATTTTCCAACAAACCTTGCTCACCTTAGACGGTATTGTGGCAAAGAAGTACTCCTCAACTGATCTCAAACAAATCAGGTTGATGGGTGCCAAGGCCTCTTACCCACTTTATGCTGTAACCAATGGTTTCCCTCATTGGAAGGCCCAGCCTCCTGCAACAAATGTAAGCTTTCCTGTTCAACTGCGCCTGAAACGCCAGGAGTTGAAAGATTGCTGACACTATCTTATTTGCCCTTCTGTTCTTCCGGAGCACCTTCACTCAGATCACTGATATTAGCCCCCCTGCCCACAAGGACAACCCAAATGAGGTTAGACAGCCTATATTGTAATATTAGGTCCATGGCCAAACATGCCATAGAGATTTGGGATCTCATTTCGTCACATAATCCCAAACTATGTTTTTTTACAGAGACTTGGCTCAGTGACTCAGCTATCCCCTGCATTCCTCTAGCAATACCAGAGGACTATTCACTGGTTAAATAAGAAAACAGACAGAACGCATGGGAGGTGGCATTGCAATCGCCTTTCATGACTCTCTCAGGGTTGAGCTGATTGATTCTCTTTGCTCAGGTTGGCTGGAGATATGTATTTTTAAATGTATTATGTCCGCGACACAAGTCTGAAGGGGAGCCTTAATTTACCACCCTCCCGGCACCTAGAAAAATTTTAGTCAGGCTTTAATCGATTTCATTGCACCGCACATACTAGCCTCGATAAATTCCTATTATTATGTGATTTTAATTGCCATAGTGAGAACACCAACAATCCAGGAGTAACACAACTTTTGGCAGACCTGGAGACACTAGGGCTGAAGCAAACCGTGTCCGGCCCCATGCAGAAGTCTGCTCACATGCTGGATCTAATCTTTACCAATGTTTTGGATGTAACATGCGAACCTCCTCTTCCTGTTACCTGGTTGGATCATCACCTAATTAAGTTTATTACCCCATATAAGAGTGCCCTAGAAAAACCTAAAAAAATGGTCAACAGACCTCGGCATTCCTGTAAACTGTTTACTCCAGCCTCCTTTAAAGACATCTTTACGGCTCCCTCTCTTGTATCCCTTGTAGATGTCGATTTTGCTACGTCTCTTTACCATGACTCCCTAACAGCTTCCCTTGATAAAATAGCTCCTTTTAAAAAACCTACGCACGTCTCCTCCAGAAACCAAGCTCCCTGGTACTTAGACACCCTGTATCAAGAAAAGTCGATCTTCAAATGGCTGGAATGCAGATGGCGTCTCACTAAATGCCCAGAGGATAAGGCAGAATATCGGACTCGGATAGGGATATATCATAACATGATTAAGGCAGCATGGAAAGTACATCTTATTTCCACGATTGCCACTGTGGGCAGCTCCACTAAAGAGTTAATAAAGTACTCAACAGCCTTATAAAACCTCGTGTTTGTGCCCCCACTATGGTGGCTTCCCAAAATCTTTGTGATGACTTAGCTGACTTTTTTGAAGCTAAGGTTAACAGAATCTATAAGAACTTCTCCACCAGTCCTGAACAATCTATAAGGGAAGCTGATTTAAGTCACCCCCACACTGTTGCCTCAGCTGGCCTGAGTGTTCTTTAATACTGCTCTGTAACTCAAGTGCTGGAGATGCTCACGCTAGCTAAATCTGGCTCCCCTCAGGATTTATGTCCTTCTAGGACAACGGCCAGTTTAGCACACTGTCTAGCACCTGCAGCCAGGGATATGTTCATTCTTTCATTCGCTCTAGCCAAATTACCTAAGGAATGGAAGTGCGCCCAAGTATCTCTGCTTCTTAAAAAACCCTCAGCTAATCCTGGTGTCCTCTCCAACTACAGATCGATTTCACTGTTACCCTTACTTGCAAAAGTCCTTAAATGATATGTTAACAAAAAGCTTGTGTCTTATTCCCGAGGAGCATAAGATCCTAGACTCCTCCCAGTCGTGTTTCAGAGAGTTACACAGCACAGAGACTGCCCTCCTAGCTGTGACCGATAACATCAGGCTCTCCTTGGATGCTGAAACACCGGTCGTGTTAGTGTTACTGGATCTATCGGCAGCCTTCGGCACGGTCTCGCACTCTGTTTTAATTCACAGGCTGCATGAGGCAGGTCTGTATAGCAGGGCGCTAAATTGGCTCAGGGACTTCCTTAATAACGGGACACAACTCATCTGTCTTCGCCCTTACAAGTCAAGACTGATGTAATTAAACAAGGGAATACCTCCGGGAACTTGCTTGAGTCCAACTCTGTTTAAGATATATGTAGCGCTTCTCAACCAAATTGTGAAAGCTTGGGGGGTGGAGATCATGTCATATGCAGATGACACTCAACTTCTCATCTCTTTTGGCTCTGATCTAGACAAAGTAAAGGACAAATCCTTGGGCTGCATGAGGGAAATCGTTGTATGAATGAATAAGAACTGTCTCCAACTCAACAGTTAGAAGACGAAGATCATGCTATTTGGCAAAGCCCACGAGTTGTGATCAGCAGACTGGTGGCCAGTGGAACTTGGTCCTACCCCACACCTAAGCAGGTGGTGAAAAATCTTGGAGTGAAATTGAACCAGTCTCTCTCCCTGAAAGATCAAGTCCTTGCCTCATGTGGCACCTGCTTCGCAACAATGAGGCTTCTAAAAAAAGTTTCCTTGGCTTCTGGATACTTCTAGGAAAACCCTTTTCCAAGCACTTATAACCAGTCGCCTGGACTATCGGAACGCTTTACTGGCAGGAGTAAATGACTCCCTGTTAACTAAATTGCAAGTAGTGCAGAACACAGCCACGCGCCTGATTTGCAATCTCTCTGCACGCTCCTCCTCCACCCCTATCCTGAGGAAACTACACTGGCTAACCATCAGAAAGCGGGTTTTAAACTCTGCTGATTGACACATAAAGCTCTTCACAAGGCCCGCCCAACCTATCTGCCGTCACGTCTTAACTACTATCTGCCATCTAGGCTACTAAGATCCTCTAATCAAGCGTAACTGCTGACCCCACCCATCCGCACTTCAACATCCGGGTGTAGATCTTTCTCCCATATAGTGCCATATCACTGAAATAAACTTCTGTTTCAGCGTCGTTCCTGCCCAGACTTCACAAACTTTAAGAAGATGCTAAAGACCTGGCTGTTTTAGACTGTGCTCCCCTTGCCATACCAGCACAGCACCGAGATACTCCTTCAGGGGTGAGTCTTACCCTATACAAAGATACTGAAATAAATAAATAAAAAATAAATTCATAGGACTTTTATTGTATGTCTGTTGGTAGTAGAGTGCCTATTGAAGTGGACTTGAAAGTTAAGTTTTTTCTACAGGCTGGTCAGCATAAAGGTGGGTAATTAAATGCTTCCTGTATTTTGATTGTTTGCACATCTGTCAATTGACCGCTTTTTGGTGGGTCGGTAAGAAAGTTTATTTTGTTTGTCATTTACTTAGCAAGTGTTTTGGTTTATTATGAGCATACTCAAACACACGACATTCATTGAATAGTAGCAGGGCTAGGAGATTGATTATGTAGGGCTTTAATGAAGTATGATGTTTTGTTTGTCAGTATGGTGATTTGAAGTAGGGGTGTTGGTATATTTGTATGCATGTAGCTGTTTTGATTAACATTTTGCTTTACAGTTTGATGTGGAGGAATGTATAACCTGTTAATTCTTGATGTGGTTGTATGCTTGACCAGGGAGTTCTTTGGTTGGTTTCGAAGCTAGAATTGTAGGTAAAAATTGGTAAGCAGATTGAATGTGGTTCGTTGTTTTGCTCTAGGTGAGATGGACTGTTAATAGGTAGATAAAGTAGAAGTAGGCAAGTTGATCTTACCATGGGCCTATGGTTGGCCACTGATTACACACTAAGGGGCATATTTACGAGATTGTGGGGTAGCGCACTGAAGCTCCGGGTGTGGTATTAGCGTTATTTACCATCATTAAAATCAGTGCTTTAAATGGGCTGGTACTGTCCGGTACGGAGTACCAGCACTTTTTTATTTTGAGAGGGAGAGTACCGGCACTTCTTGAGAGGCTATACTTTTAATTGGAGAGTACCAGCACTTTTCAGAAACAAGCAGGCACTCTGGTACAGAGTACCTGCACTTCTATTTTTCCATTTCAATCACTGATTAAAATCATTTAGCCTGCCTAGTTGACCCGTCATTTAGCTGACATGATAGTAGATACTTTATAGATGTCCAGAAGTTGTTAGGACACAGGCTTAGGTTCCCTGTTAAGTAGAGATTTAGCTAAGGGCATCGGGGGAGGGGGGGGGGTGGAATGGTGCCTCTGTGAAGCCTTAGTGTCTCAGCACTCAGAGAGCAGGATACGCAACTCCAGTATATTAATGTCTGGGAGAGGGAATTGAAGCTGCCTGCCACTGCCAGACACTTCATCCTACTCAATAGAGATATATAGCAAGAGCTCAGCTTCTGTTTGGCTGAAGCTAAAGGGAAAATCTAATTAAACATGGCGACCAGGAAAGGAGCAGCCGGGTATGGTCTGGAATATAAAACATGATGGCTGCCCATATATCAGAAAGTAAAATTAATAAAGTGATGGAGGAGACCAAGGGATCAGCCAGTAATACTGATAAAATGCAAACCAAAGACAAAGGAGTTGGAGATTATTGGATGGTAATGCTGATAAAAATGCACGAGGGACCGTATCAACAGCAATCAGCAAGACTGCCCCTGACACAGCACAGCCTCACTCCTGGAGCAGTGGAGAGAAAGAAGGGAAATAGAGAACGGTGAGAGAGGCGCCCTAACTCTAAGATAAGGAGATAAATACAGAAGCTGCAACTAACACCAGGTTAGAGCTATGGGTGAATTAAGAGATTTTGGAGCAGCGAGGGGGGGTTCGAGAGAGGTGGGAAACCAGGTTAAAATCAGTGAGAGTGCAGGAGAGAGACTGGGTTTTGGAGACAGAGAAAAAAGATAAGTAAAGAAAGAGATACGGGTCGGGGAAGTGAAAGAGTACAGAAAGAGGACGTGTGGGAAGAAAAGATAACAAAGGTTGCGGGGAAGAGAACGCGATAAAAGAGAGGCTGTGTTAGGAAAAGAGCGAGAAGGTACAGAGTAGTGAAATAGAGAAAGTACCGAGGATAGGAAGGCGGGGAGAATTTGGGGGTAGAGAAAGGCACATAGGAAGTGGGAAAGAGAAAGTAAGCGAGGATGTAGAAAGAGAAAGACAGTAAAAATAGGAGAAAAGAGTAGAGGAGAAAACCCGAGAGCAGAGGGGAGGGCAGTGAAGGGAGGAGAGAGGAGGGGAAATGAGAGAAAAAGAGAGCAAAGGAGGGGAAGGAAAGGAAGGGGCTGGGGATGTAGTGGGGGAGGGGGTCACATAACCTTACTCCTGCAGAGGGAGAGAGAGTTGGCAAAGGGGGAGACAAGTACCAGCAACTCCATGTAACTACAGGCGAGAGTGAAAGATACCGAGAAGACGAGCTAAACCCAGGAGATACTGAATGAGACGCGACGAAACAGAGAACAGAAGGGTGAGTGAGCAGCAGGGCACGAGTCGAGGCAGTGGTTAATTTGTAAAAAAATAAGTGCCGGGGGTCTCCTTACGAGGCAGCTTGCACCAGCACATTTCTCCTGTTAGCGCCGCCTAAAACAGAACCAACTACTAACCAGAAAGTGGGGAGAGGATGTGGCATAATGACCACAGCAGCCGATTTCGTCGCTGGAGAACTAGGTTTGAGTCTCGGCATCAGCTCAACATCCTGTGATTCACGGCAAATCACTTAATCTCCCTGGGGCTACAAAAAATGAGCGTGGCCTTAACTGGTGCTCATGAAACTATAGCGCTGGTGTTGATGATTAAGTGCCGGTGCTGAGCACTGGAAACCGAGGGTACACGCGAGTAGACGGCGACTCCTCACTCTTTTCACAGGGAGAACACCATCTACCCTGCTAAGAGGTTGAGGCTCACAGAAATATGCTAAACTTGTTCTGGTGTTATTTTTAGACACCAGGATACATTCATCAGCGCCTGCCGGTTGTCTGCTTTCGTTTCGGAGCAGCACCGTGCAGGTCGGGAGGGGGTTATCAGATTCCAGCTGGGCCCATAACATAGGCCAATGTTAAGGGGCCATCAGGCCTCCTTTGTTGAAGTATCCTGGCTGAGAGCTATAGGGAGCCTCACACCTGAATGCAATGGAGAGGAAACAAAGGCACACAGCTTATCACATCACAGGTACTTAAGAGAGGCATGCTTGTGACTTTGTCAGTCCCTATATATAATAGAGATGCATGCACTGTAAAAATGTCCGAAGTGTTGGTCGCCCCAGTAGTTGCACAAATAACAAGTTAAATATCTCGATTTTTTTGTCTTCTTTTATAGCTCTAAGGTGCTATTCATCTAATTGCAGGGTGTCAGAACACTTTACATCATACGTGCACATTATACATTGACAATAAATCATATGTGTGTAAATCAATGTACAGGATGTTTTACATAAAACAGTGAGGGTTACAAGGTGTAGGAACCACATGTCCTCCATAGCTCACTGTGCTATGTTAGGATTACAATTTATGAAATGTGTTAGAAGGTGGTTCTGACACTATGGGCCGCCCGGATTTTTCACTTTTTGAGCACCTATTTGTTGAGCTTTTACTGTGGGAGAGCCTCATAAGTTGGGACTCACCCACAGGGAACTCATGATGAAAGAGACTGCATGTGGATTTTACTGGTGTCCCCCTGGCTTGACTAGGCCGCTGGGCAGCAGCTGGAGTATGGGGCACCGGGCTGGTTACATGCAGACACCTGTGTACATGCGTGTGCACACATGTAGGGGCTGCGCGGGGAGATTCCTGGCGTGCGCAGTCCAGGAGCAGCTACAAAGTGAATGGTGTGGCAGGACTTATGCAGAATTGGGTGGTGACATTGAATAGGCTTTATACACTGGGAAGAAACATGCCAGGGAAAGTCAGTGTGTTTGACTGTGTTTTTCACTTCATTATTCCCCTATGGGGAAGTGGAGCCCATGGGCTAGTGTCACTTTCCTAAGGCCTACAGATTCCAGACACGCACTAAAGTCCACTGTAACGGGTGTGAGAAGAAGTATTCTGCAGAGTCCAAAGTCATATTTGTACTGCTTTTGGGTCATCCAGAAATGTCACATTTCTCTGAGTCAGTCATAACCAGGGCCAGGCTGAGGGCTGACCTCAGCTGGCTGGATTGATAACCTTTTTTTTCCACAAGCTAAGGCCTCCTCTCCACGAACAGAAGATGGGTGGGGCTACAGGCCCATCCATCAGCAGCTATCACTGGTGCCAGACACCAGGCTGCACCAAGGAGGGAAGGGCTCTTGTTTCAGAGACCATGTGGCCAGAGACCCTGGACGACGCCATTTTGAACCAGCCCAGAGGCTGGACAAGAAGGAGGGAGCAGGGGCAGGGAAGTGATGTGTCGCTGTTTGATAGGACCAACAGAGACTTCCTGCCAGCCCCTTACTCAACTTTTAAAAAGTGCTTGCACAGGAAGAGAAGCTCTCGCTGGGGTGTGGTCTGCTGAGGCGGAAGGTGCTGGAGCCTGGCAATGGGCAGTTGGAAGGAGGAACCCCCTGACTGTCCCCCAGGGCCCTAACAGTGCCAGAAGAAGAGCCCAGGACCGGTGCGCAGAAGCAGGGGCCTCTGCGCAGGGAGAGGAGAGCCAGGCGAAAGGCTGGCGCAGGGAGCCAGTGAAGACAGCTCCCTGCTGAATCCCCCCCTCTCAGAGACCCGGAGGGCAAAGGAGAATGCTCCCAGTGGCTGGGGAGCACCACCAGGAGCAAGAAGACGTGAAAATGGGGCAGATCGGACCCCCAGGGGCTGAGATATGGCCCCCGGAAGGTAGGCGACCTTTGACCCCTAAGAAGACCAACGACGAAGCACGTGGGGCTCCGCCGCCGGTCTCAGGGATGCCCCCGGGGTGGGTCAGGTCCCGGGGGCTGCCCCCCAAAGAGAAGTAAAGCCGGGGGGGGCGCCATTGCGCTCCCCCCGTGAAGAGGCCCTGCAGGGGGACCAGAAGCCCACCCTGGCCCCCACCGAAGATAGAGACGGGGGAGCGCCGTCGCGCCCCCCGCGAAGTGGTGCCCAGGGGCCCGGGACCCCATCCCCGGGCCCCGAAGAAGTAAAGACGGGGGGACGCCGTCGCACCCCCGCGAAAATGTCGGGAGGGGCCCGGGACCCCATCTCCGGGCCCGAAGCAAAGTCGGGGAGCGCCGTCACGCTCCCCGTGAAAATACCCCCAAGCAGGACGCCAGGAGCCCACCCTGGCCCCCGCCAAAACAGCCGAAGACAGGGAGCGCTGGCGCGCTCCCCGCGAGTAGGAGGAGGGGGCCCGGGACCCCATCCCCGGGCCCCAAAGAGTCCGGGATGGGGGAGCGCCGTCGCGCCCCCCCGAAGATGTCCGGGGGCCCGGGACCCCATCTCCGGGCCCCGGTGTGAGGAGGATGGAGGGGGGAGTGCCGTCGCACTCCCCTGAGGTCCAGGCGGACCCGCGGAAATCGCCGTGTCTGCCCGCCGGAGCGGGCAGACCAGAAGAGACCAGCCGGCTCCTGCGGCAGCACGCGAGGGTGCTGGCCGGGCGGGGAGCCAGCGGGGGCAGCCGGGGGTGGGCTCCCCGGGCTGCCCTCCAACGATGGAGCAGTGTGGGGACCCCGGGTGGGACCGGGGCTCCCCGAAGCAAGGAGGAGGAGCCAGGGGCCCGGGTGGGACCGGGCCCCAGAGAAACGGCATAAGCGGCCGGGGGTGGGCTCCCCGAGCCGTTTTACTCACCTGGGGGTCCGGGTGGGACCGGGCCCCCCACCAAGAGCTGGAGATGCGGCGAAGCCGCAGCGCGATCGCGGCTCCCTCCGAAGCAGCGGGGGAGCTGCTACTATAATATGCGGCAAAACCCATAATGCCTTGCAGGCCAGGACCGGCCTGCAAGGGCAACACAGCGTTTTCACGGCTTGTGGTGGCCCCAGGAGAGAGGGGTCACCACCATACATGTGCAAAGGTGCTGGGGAAGCTGCTGGAGAAGCGCAGTCTCCCCCCCAGCACGAAGAGGAGTCCCTCCACAAGTTACATGGGGACTTGAATAGAATAACCCCTCAAGGGCTCAGCTTGCATGTAACACCTTCCAGGCTGGAACTTTTGTTCTACAGCTGAGGGTGTATTGAGAAGTGCCTAATGGAGTGAAGGGCTGAGTTGGGGATGTCTGGAGAAGGGCATCCCCTGGAGGTGAAGAGGTGTAATTGCACCCGGTTATATCTTTTTAGAGGGACTGAAGGTCACATGTGTAAGGTGAAGTACCTGTGTAAGGTGATGTCATAAGCAAAGTGGGGTTATGTTGCCAGACATTCCTGCTAGGGTGTCTGGCTGTATATGCGTAATCCTGTGATTTCATCTGTGATGCCTTTAGGGGCTGTAATTGCAATGCATTCTAATGATCCTCAAATGTTATGAGTACTGTCATTCTAAAGTAATGCTTAAACATGTATTCTTGCTGCTGCGCTTAAGTGAGGAACAACCCAGACTGGTAGCCCTGAAGATGTAGGGATGCATACTGTATGGTCAATATAAGATGCTCAGTCAGGGTTATGTGTCACTAGGGCAGGTGAACCTATTTTTAATGCATGTTGAGGTAATGGGGTGGGTCGCCACTGGGATGGTGCCAGTGCGCAGGGCCCTCGCTCCAGGTTATGTTCAACTAACTGCATTGGGGGCAAGATGATGTGCATACATGGGAGTGGTGGTACTAGACCCCACCCCCCCTTTTGGGAGGGGTGGAGATGTTATGCAATGTCACAAAGTAATTCCAACAGCTTATGTATATTTGTAAATTGGTGCATAGTATTGAGTAGTGTGTGTGTTTAATAAATGTACTCTTACTTTTATAAAGTAAAGTACAGACTGGACAATCAATTATTGAGTGTTATTTCTGCGCACCTGCAAATGGCGATTACTAGCCCACACCACCTCCCTTGAGTAAGCCTCAGACTGCTCTGCAATGCTACCCTCTGAGAGTCAGGCGCTACAATTGGGTGTTTGGTTCCCAGTGAAGGACAAATGTAGTCATGTTATTTGTGCAGGCCTCACAGATGCTGCCTCGTTTTCCAACATTGGTGTCTAGCGGCGGGAAACATAGTATCCCATTCTGGTGCGCATTTATAGCATTTGATAAGTCCAGTTTTGCCACACATTACCTATGCAGTAATGAGCAAATGGAAGAGCGCAAGGCTCTGAGAAGGGTTCAAAGTTTTGGTTAGGTGAACTAAAAGTATGGGAAAGGAAAGCCCCGCGCACATATGTGTCATGTGAAGAGATTATGGTTTAAATGTGAACTGTATTGATATGACCGCGCTATGTTGATTATCATGTGCTAGCGGGATGGTGCTTTCCAGGAAATGATTGCATACAAATGTTCTAAGCCATATTGTACACCTTTGAACCCTAACACTACACGCACTACACCTGCATGAGGAGGGTGTCTCCTCAAGAGATAGGGACAGCAACTGATACCTACATCACAGGTGGGGGTGAAGGGGTGGATTGACCTTTGTGGGGGGACAGGAGAGAGAGGGGGTCCTGGGAGATTCCCGCGCTTTTAAGGGCAGGGAGGGTTTCCACAGAAGGGGCCCCAGGTATCCTTCCCCGCTGAAAGTTTACTTGCCATTGGCGCAGGCCAAAACCACTGGAAGGGTGGGGCAGGAGGTTTTTACCCCGGGTAGTAACACCCCAGGGTTCCCATGGTGGGGGACCCCAAGAAGCTTTTCCCACGGTGGGAGGAGGATGTGGTAGAGTTGAGTGTCCGGCAGGCCCCCAGGTTAACTGGTGGGGAGGGGAGCAGCCAAGGGGTGGCCCCTGGTAGAGGGTGGCCCCAAAGGAGGGTAGTTCTTGAGTGATGGTGTGTAGTGGTAGCTCCTAGGTACCCTAGGTGGGCTAGGTAACTGACCCAGTGGAGATCTGAGTGGGGGTGATGTACTCCCCAGATTCCAGGTGAAGGGTTAGTGGTAGACCCTGAGGTGTCAGGGTCGGGCAAGTGGTTACCCAAGGAAGCAACATGATGTCATTCTGGAGCTGGTGTGGTGAACCTGAAGTGGTGGCTGGGGCAACGCCTAGCCGGTGACCAGTCAGGTAGGTCCTGTGGGACTTGAACCCAAGGACCAGGAGCATGGGGGTGTTCCCCTAGCTCGAGGCAGGAGGTGGACTCCTGCAAGGTAGTACCACCCTGAACACAGGTGGGGCCTATCTTAAGTGAAGGGACCCTGTGTTTCACAAAGGGGTGGTGCAGGCCTAGCCGGGATCTTTAGGCTCCCTGGCTTGGTGTGGTAGTACTACCCTGAAGGCAGATGGGGCCTATCTTAAGTGAAGGGACCCTGCTCTTCATAAGGGGTGGTGCAGGCCATCCAGGGACCATGTGGGTCCCTGGACGGTCTGCCAAGGCGCTGCCGGGAGACCGGGGAGAGCCATGAGAGGTGGGCCTGGGTCTAGCTAACTCGGGGCCCACAGGCTCTCTAAGGGTACTCTGGGAGGAGAGCGCGCCTCTCAGAGGGAAGGGTGCATAGGCCCTGTTCTCGCAGCGGAGAACAAGGAAGGGGTCTAGGTTCCCGGGTAGTTTCCGTGTGGAGCTACTGACGGGGGGAATGAGCTGTAGGATGTCTGATGAGGCACCCTCAGTGTTCCTCCCAGGCACTGCCAGTGTGGTGGTGCGGCCGGTCTGAGGTCCTATCAGGGAGCCAGGCCAGTGGCCAAAGGGTGCTTTTCTGTGTGGGGAAAGCACAAGTGGCTGTGCTTTCTTTAGGGAAGCCAGTCATCCCGAAAGGGTGGTGGCAGCAGAATGACCTCAGCGGCAGGCTGAGAGTGAGGGTCCAGAGAGGTTGCATCTTTAAGCTGCAAGGACCAAACGGAGAGAGGGTACTGGTTGGAACAAACTCTGGAAGGGAGACCAGCTAGTGACCCAAGGGGTGGGAGGTAGACCTATCCCAAGAGACCGCATCGGTGGGGGGGCGCTAGGTGGCACACGAGCGGAATGGCCGCACTTGCGTGAGGCTCCCGCAGTTCGGCTTATTAATCCTCCCAAAATCCGACTTAACGGGACCCAACAGTGGTGAAAGTGATCCCGATCGGCTGCGGAGACCCCCGACCTTCAGCGGACTAAATGTGAAAGCTGGGGACAGCGCAGATCCTATCTTCCTGGTGGCCTGAAGATACGCCCGAGCAGGGGCTGGTGAAGGAACGCGCATGATCGCCGGCGTTGGCTGCTACGAGAGCGACGCGGCTTCCCACGTGGTGACCGGGCCTCCGCATACAGCCTCATCGGCTGAATCCAACGTGGTGAGTGATACCAGCCCCATACCTACTAATAATAGCAGCGGAGATGAGGGCTGCGTGAATTGCCGGTTTGCACCGTGATACAGTATTGGAGAGTACGGGCTGGCTATATATATTAAAAGATAGGAGCGCGCCGCGCGGGTGGCGGATCGGCCATTAGCGGCGGCGCCATCTCTGTCCACTCCGGACCGGAATTGCCGCGAGACGCATGCCCAGCACCCGCAAATGGCCTGAAACTAATGCGCTGTCTCCAGGAGTCTGCATCACGACAGGCAATGTGCGCGAGGAGCGGGAAACAACTGCGCTAACCAGAAAGAACTTAAATATTGGCCATATTGCGGGGGGGAGGATTGCTGAAGTGCACGGAACATACTAGCACTAGACAACCTGCATAACAGTGGTGGCGTCGCAATTACCCTAAAATCTGCTGCTGCGACAGCCACCTGCACAATACTCGAAAAGAATTGTGCGCCAGCTCAGACCGTCCCGGAGTTTGCTCCACAGTAAATTGAGGGAAGGGCACGAGGTGTGCGGTGTAACCGCACAAGCAGAGGCGCGTTGGCACGGCAATACCCGGGATAAGAAGACGGCCATTGTATCATGAGGCGATAATTCTTCTCTCATATGTGCCTACATCATCGCGGCTAACAGCAACGGGCCATTTTACGATACCTAGAAACAAGGCAGACTGGTATCGCAACTAACGGACTCCATCATAAATATATGTAGGAGGTAGTGGAACTACACGTGGCAAGCAGAAAAAGATCCCATATGAAAACTGTGCTGTGAATCACCTGCGAGGCTGCTACTAAACGCATTGTGGAGGACGGACAATTGATTGATGGGTACACCGTGCGGATGGAATATCGGTCACTGGCGGTGGCGCCTTCCACATACCCCTGGAGGCAGTGATAATTGATAGACCTACTAACCATCTTGTGACAATACACCATTGCACCGTCGACCCTTAAGGCAGTAGATATCCATACATTCAGACAATATTGTGAGAGGTGTGGCGTGGTGTGGATATGCGGGGATGGGAATGCGCCCCGAAGCACAGACTGTTCTTCTGAAGGGGCGGTAGGGGTACGATCGCAGAACTATTCTTCCTGCTGCAGGTGGCATACTCCTGAAAAGTGCCCAATCGTGGGATCTGTGATCCAACTCACTGCCGAGCATAGTGTCTCTGAGACGCGGCGTCAACATAAATAATGGGGAAGCCAGACGCCAAACAACCTCGCCTCCAGTTTGAAACCAAGAAGACCACGCGTTTGCAGCAACCCGACACAGATGGAGATGCTGAGACTACAATGGCTGAGGCGGAGGCACCAACGGGTAGCGGCATGAAGGCACTTATGCTGGAGGTCCGGCAGGGACTAACCACACTGGCAGACAAAATGGACGCCATGAATTCCCGCATGGACAACATTGTACATAAAATTGATAAACATGAGGAGCGTATTACCCAAGCAGAGCGGCGCATTTCAGATACGGAGGATAGCACTACACGACTTCAAAGCACGGTAACTCAGATGGACAAGCTCCTAAAAATAATAGCTGCCAAAAATGAAGACATTGAAGCGAGGAGTCGCAGGAATAATATTCGCGTACTGGGAATACCCGAAAGTACCAACACGGGAAGACTGGAAAACTATATGGAAAAACTACTCTTAGAAGTGGTGGGGGTAGCAGCATTATCCCAACAGTTCGTGGTGGAGCGGGCACACAGGTCACTGGGCCCTCGGCCTCCTCCGGGAGCCCCACCACGCCCCATCATAGTGCGCCTCCTCAATTATAGGGACCGAGATACCGCACTCCGGATTGCCCGTGAGAAGAAACAGCTGCAATACGATGGAGTACAATTTACCATCTATCCGGACTTCACGGCCACTGTGCAAGATGACAGACGGCGCTTCCTCCCTGTGAAACAAAAGCTGAGACAGGCACAGATCGAATATGCCCTTCTCTACCCTGCACGCTTAAGGATATCTTATCAAGGCAAACAATTGATCTTCACTAAACCTCAGCAAGCGGAGGAATTTTTGAAAAGCCACAACAAACGATCAACGGCCTCGCCCACCTCTAATGAACAAGCGGAAGAAGACTGAACAAACTACAAAAGTTGGACAAAGACACGATATCCTTTCAATGTTGCCCTCGAACACTATCTGATTTGATGGGAGGGTAAGGGTAAGGGTAAAACCAAATCGGGATGCCACAACACGGCAGATAATAGATGGGATACTCAATACATCCTGATAAATGCTATGGGCCATTACGATAACTATGCCGGACACCCTCTGACCCTAATAGTAGGGGTGAATCCCAACTAGGTACCTCAGGGTTGGAGGGATGAGGTGTGCCACTTAGACGTGTACCCCCATAAGGGAGAACCCCAGACAAGTAAAGAATTAATGAATCGTTTGCTAAAATGTTTATGCGTCACTAAGACGCCTTTTATGTTGGGAATAAGGGAGGGGGGAGGGACGGGATTCTATGGCATGGTGGGGATGCCACAGTGGGTGGGGGGGAGGGAAGCAGGGGTTGTTATCGTTGACAGCAGTAGGCTTGTTAGGCAGCATTGGCAAACACACTTGACCAAATATGGAATTTGTATGACCCACGGACACCAATGTACTATAGAACACACGCATCATGAGTACGACAGATGACACGACACACACCTCGCACCTGGGGATTCTTTCATGGAACATTAGAGGCCTGGGGATCCCCGAAAGCGTAGACAAATTCTGGCGTACCTGGATCGTCACCATGTCCATGTAGCGATGTTACAAGAGACCCACATGGACCCACAGATAACTCCTACCTTTGCTGGCAAATGGGCGGAGCACAGAGCTTTTGCTTCATATTCTACCTACGCGAGGGGCACAGCAATCCTTATTAAGAAAAATACACCGTTCATACTTAATGGCACCTATACAGACCCCCAAGGCCGGTATGTCTTGATGTGGGGACTAATGGGTGGAGATACGGTCACGCTGACATGCTGCTACGGTCCCAATGTAGATGCGCCCGAATTTTTCACTACCCTATGGGGGGAAAATACTGGAAGTGGGCTCCACGCACCTTATTTGGGGAGGAGATTTTAATGTGGCTATCAACCCTGCCATGGATAGGTCCAACACTGCTCCACATCATTATACCAAAGCTCAGGCTACACTTCAGGAGATTATTCAGGAAGGGAACCTAGTGGATACTTGGCGCCATCATCACCCGCAGACACGGGAGGGGACACACAATAATAATTGCACTGCCACCTGGGCGCGCATAGACTACTGCATACTGTCGAGGGGGTTGGGCCCCTCCATGACAGCAGTTTCCCACCTGGCGAAAACATTCTCAGATCACTCCCCAGTCAGGCTTTTGCTCCTACCACCGGGATATAATATGCCCAAACGCCATTGGAGATTGCAACCCACAGCCCTATTAGATGCGGTATTCCATGCAGAGCTGGGCGAGGAAATCAATGATTTTTTTCAGAGAAACAGAGGCTCGGTTGACTCTATAGAGATACTATGGGAAGCATTCAAAGTTACATACGAGGCTTTTGTATCGCAAAAAGCTTTGGGGTCCTTAAAGACATTCAGAGAACATTGCACCGCCTGGAACTAGAACTTAAAGCATTAGACACTGAAATGGCTCAAGGGGGGGGAACACAACTTAAAGTACAATTTCGGGATAAACTGGCCGAGTATACAGAAACCGCAACACGAGAATCTAATTTTAAGGGGAAATATTGGAAAGCCAGGAAATATGGAGAAGGCGAACGCCCTGGTAAAACACTAGCCGACATGATCAGGAGGCCTAGGGGCTCTCAACATATCCTGGAAATTAAGGAGCTCAATGGGGAGAGGCATAGGGATACAACTGGAATGCTGACATGTTTTACAGCGCACTACTCCACACTATATACGACACAACGCCAAGATCAGCTAGACCTTGACAACTTCCTAGGCGAGGTGGCGTTGGGCTGGCTGGAGGAACACCAGAGACAATTCCTAAGCGCCCCGTTTGAAATCGACGAAATCCGCAAGGCCATAATGCAACAAAAATCTAGTAAGGCCCCGGGTCTCGATGGTATCCCTGCCGAATTTTACAAGACGTACATAGATATTATGGCCCCAGTGCTGAAAGAGGTGTATGAAGAATCAATGGAGGGGGGCACCCTACCACCCTCCATGCGGGAGGCCCTGATTACATCCCTTCTTAAGCCTGGCAAAGACCCTCAGTCCTGTGACTCCTACCGACCGCTGTCTCTGCTGAACTGCGACGCAAAAATACTAGCTAAAATAATAGCCAATAGACTGGTATTATTGATAGACAAATTGGTCTTACCTGACCAATCAGGTTTCGTACCTGGACGCGACACCACACACAATCTCCGCACCCTATTTACCATTATGCAGAATGTCGCACCCGAGCTTCCACTGGCGGCGGTCTTCTTAGATGCCACAAAGGCATTTGATACTCTAGAATGGGACTATCTATTTAAGATTCTATGCCGAATGGGGTTCCCAGAAATATATCTGTCGTGGATCCAATTGCTTTACAAGCAACCCACGGCCCGAATACTCATTAATGGTCACACCTCCTCAGCTATAGCCATCTCGAGAGGAACTAGGCAGGGATGCCCACTATCGCCCCTACTGTTCGCCCTAGCGATCGAACCACTGGCTAGTAGACTGCGTCAGCATCACCAGGAATGTGCGCTACGCTGCAGCTTGCGACCAATATTGATATCTCTATATGCTGACGATATGACCTTATATGTCAGAGAACCACAGATGAACCTAAATCCGTTATTACGCGAATTTATAATATTTGGACACCTCTCTGGAGTGCACATTATTTGGGCTAAGTCGCAGGTATTGCCCCTTACGGCGGCTGTGGAGAAATTTGCATTAGACTACCCTTTGGAATGGTGTGACACCGATTTGCGCTATCTGGGGATCCAAATCGGAGGCAGTAGAGATGAGATAATCCGACTTAATTATGGCACGGCAATGGAACGGCTGGTGCGAAATGTCACGCGCTGGATCGCACTGCCGCTCTCTATGGCAGGAAGGGCATCATTGATAAAAATGGTAATCCTTCCACAATTACTATATCTTTTTATGAATATACCGTACCACCCTGGCTGTCATTTTTTTGGTCTCACTTCGAACTGAACTGCTACGCCTTTTTTGGGGAGGTAAACAACCTCGCCTACAATGGTCCGTACTTACGAGACCTTATGCACAGGGGGGATTCGATATCCCAGACTTTGAACTATACTATGAATGTGCACAGGCAAAATAATACGCCTATTTTTGGATCCACCCCCCCCGGTATATGCCCCAAATAGCAGCGGAACATTGGCTGGCGGACCCTTTCCCACTGGATGGGATACTTCACATGCCACTCCCTACCCGAAACGTGCCATTTACCACTATCACTAGTACGGTAGCCGCATGGCATAAAATTGCTAAGAGACTGGACACCGCGCTCCTCTATTCGCCAATACTGCCCCTATCCTACCACCCCCAGCTGTCACTTCTCCAAGAACTGGGATTTCGTAAATTATGTGCTCGCGAGCACGTCGCTACATGGGGAGATCTGTTCCTCAATGGGACATTTCGCTCTCATGACCAATTCTTCCGACAAAAGGCTCCTACCCCATTAGATAACTTCCTATACACGAGACTGAAACAGGGACTGCGAGCCATTGTCCCGGAATTTCCACAAGAGCCAGGCGTCACTGATGCCGCTGCATGGCATGTTGCGTGCTGAGAACCCAAGGCACTTGGTGTCCACACTCTACAGTAATATACGCCTCCAACAGCCAGAGTCTACACATGCGGCATTGGCGCACTGGAATGAAGACCTAGGTTCCATCGTCACACCCGAACAATGGACATATTGTTGTTCACAAGTTGCACATATCTCAGCCAGTTGCAGACTACGCATTATTCATTACAAATACATACAGCGTATGTACTGTACTCCAATCAAACTATACAAATTCAAAATGCGTGACACAGATAACTGTGACAGATGTGGAAGCCCGGGCGCTGGTTTTTTGCACCTGGCCTGGGAATGCCCGCAGGTGCTGGGATACTGGGAGCAGGTGTTCGAGGCACTGGTAGGCATGACATCCGTCACAATGGCCTGCAGTCCACTCATTGCACTCTTAGGATACACGCAGCAGCTACCCAACTCCTGTCGCAGATTTGTCACACTTGCTCTGTTATTAGCAAAGCGCAGAGTGGCCTGCAGATGGGGGAGAGGCCGTGCCCCTAAATTTAAGGAGTGGTTAGATGACTTGATATACAATCAGGATCTGGGTGCTATATACGCCGAAACATTACCACTTAAATCCAGACCCAAAGACATTTGGGGCCCCCTTACACACTATCTTCTACTACAGAATGCTGAAAATAATACTACTGTATCTACGCAGGGAGAAAGTTAAGAAGATGTTTACCTTTGAAATTAGTTATGCATGAGATGGTTGGGTGGTAAACAAACTTATATGATGTGAACTAAGGCGATATTAAATAACTTTTTGCATAGTGGGGATTGAATGCACGAATATGAGATGTGGCCGTCTGTGGAGCACAATTGGCACTGATGCCATGCTGAACTATTCCCCATTTGTGAAGTCTCCGCTCGATTGAGAACTGAACTACACCGGACACTAAAAGCGGACTAAGCCTTATTGGATACTACCTACTAGGGGGAACTCCAGGCTTGCCTGTCGATGGGTGCGATGTGTGACCTTTACATGCTATATAAACCTGTTCTACTGTCAAGTGTTATATGTACTGCCAAGCTGATAACGGTCTTATATGTATTCTCCTTCTTTATGAATAAAAACCTAATAAATAAAAACAAAAAAACAAAAAAAACAAAAAAGAGACTGCATCGGTGCTGAGGCACTGTACCCTTGTCCGGAGAAGTGGTAGGCATAGTGTTGCATGCCCAAGGGCAAAGGTGGGCCTAGTTAGGCTGAGTCCATGTAGACCATGAGTGACCTAGAGGTATCTAACCTAGAGCCTGGAGGGTTCTTAGGGTAGTTTGGGATCCATGTCATGGGTGGAGATTTCATGGATGGGAGGAGTAGGTGGTCTGAGCAGATAACTGGTGAGTAAGGGGGGTCTGGTCAGAACCCCTTATAACTAGTTATCGCTGACTACGGGAAGTGTACCCATGTAGAGTGGCTACTTCTTCCCTGTAGAAATCAGCTGGGCGCGGCGTGTGTTAGAAGGTGGTTCTGACACTATGGGCCGCCCGGATGTTTCACTTTGTGAGCACCTATTTGTTGAGCTTTTACTGTGGGAGAGCCTCATAAGTTGGGACTCACCCACAGGGAACTCATGATGAAAGAGACTGCATGTGGATTTTACTGGTGTCCCCCTGGCTTGACTAGGCCGCTGCGCAGCAGCTGGAATATGGGGCACCGGGCTGGTTACATGCAGACACCTGTGTACATGCGTGTGCACACGTGTAGGGGCTGCGCAGGGGAGATTCCTGGCGTGCGCAGTCCAACAGCAGCTACAAAGTGAATGGTGTGGCAGGTCTTATGCAGAATTGGGTGGTGACATGGAATAGGCTTTATACACTGGGAAGAAACATGCCAGGGAAAGTCAGTGTGTTTGACTGTGTTTTTCACTTCATTATTCCCCTGTGGGGAAGTGGAGCCCATGGGCTAGTGTCACTTTCCTAAGGCCTACAGATTCCAGACACGCACTAAAGTCCACTGTAACGGGTGTGCGAAGAAGTATTCTGCAGAGTCCAAAGTCATATTTGTACTGCTTTTGGGTCATCCAGAAATGTCACATTTCTCTGAGTCAGTCATAACCAGGGCCAGGCTGAGGGCTGACCTCAGCTGGCTGGATTGATAACCTTTTTTTTCCACAAGCTAAGGCCTCCTCTCCACGAAGAGAAGATGGGTGGGGCTACAGGCCCATCCATCAGCAGCTATCACTGGTGCCAGGCACCAGGCTGCACCAAGGAGGGAAGGGCTCTTGTTTCAGAGACCATGTGGCCAGAGACCCTGGACGACGCCATTTTGAACCAGCCCAGAGGCTGGACAAGAAGGAGGGAGCAGGGGCAGGGAAGTGATGTGTCGCTGTTTGATAGGACCAACAGAGACTTCCTGCCAGCCCCTACTCAACTTTTAAAAAGTGCTTGCACAGGAAGAGAAGCTCTCTCTGGGGTGTGGTCTGCTGAGGCGGAAGGTGCTGGAGCCTGGCAATGGGCAGTTGGAAGGAGGAACCCCCTGACTGCCCCCCAGGGCCCTAACAGTGCCAGAAGAAGAGCCCAGGACCGGTGCGCAGAAGCAGGGGCCTCTGCGCAGGGAGAGGAGAGCCAGGCGAAAGGCTGGCGCAGGGAGCCAGTGAAGACAGCTCCCTGCTGAATCCCCCCCTCTCAGAGACCCGGAGGGCGAAGGAGAGTGCTCCCAGTGACTGGGGAGCACCACCAGGAGCAAGAAAACGCAGAAATGGGGCAGATCGGACCCCCAGGGGCTGAGATATGGCCCCCGGAAGGTAGGCGTCCTTTAACCCCTAAGAAGACCGACGACGAAGCACGTGGGGCTCCGCCGCCGGTCTCAGGGATACCCCCGGGGAGGGTCAGGTTCCGGGGGCTGCCCCCCAAAGAGGAGTAAAGCCGGGGGGGGGCGCCATCGCGCTCCCTCCGTGAAGAGGCCCTGCAGGGGGACCAGAAGCCCACCCTGGCCCCCACCGAAGATGGAGATGGGGGAGCGCCATCGCGCACCCCCGCGAAGTGGTGCCCAGGGGCCCGGGACCCCTTCCCCGGGCCCCGAAGAAGGAAAGACGGGGGACGCCGTTGCGCCCCCCGTGAAAATGTCGGGAGGGGCCCGGGACCCCATCCCTGGGCCCCGAAGCAAAGTCGGGGAGCGCCGTCGCGCTCCCCGTGGAAATACCCCCAAGCGGGGCGGCAGGAGCCCACCCTGGCCCCCGCCGAAACAGCCGAAGACGGGGAGCGCCGGCGCGCTCCCCGCGAGAAGGAGGAGGGGGCCCTGGACCCCATCCCCGGGCCCCGAAGAGTCCGGGATGGGGGAGCACCATCACGCCCCCCCGAAGACCCATCTCCGGGCCCCGGTGTGAGGAGGAAGGAGGGGGGAGTGCTGTCGCACTCCCCCGAGGTCCAGGCGGACCCGCGGAAATCGCTGTGTCTGCCCGCCGGAGCGGGCAGACCAGAAGAGACCAGCCGGCTCCCGCGTCAGCACGCGAGGGTGCAGGCCGGGCGGGGGCAGCCGGGGGTGGGCTCCCCGGGCTGCCCTCCAATGATGGAGCAGTGTGGGGACCCCAGGTGGGACCAGGGCTCCCCAAAGCAAGGAGGAGGAGCCAGGGGCCCGGGTGGGACCGGGCCCCCGAGAAACGGCATAAGCGGCCGGGGGTGGGCTCCCCGAGTTGTTTTACTCACCTGGGGGTCCGGGTGGGACCGGGCCCCCCACCAAGAGCTGGAGATGCGGCAAAGCCGCAGCGCGATCGCAGCTCCCTCCGAAGCAGCGGGGGAGCCGCTACTATAATATGCGGCAAAACCCATAATGCCTTGCAGGCCAGGACCGGCCTGCAAGGGCAACACATCGTTTTCACGGCTTGTGGTGGCCCCAGGAGAGCGGGGTCACCACCATACATGTGCAAAGGTGCTGGGGAAGCTGCTGGAGAAGCGCAGTCTCCCCCCCAGCACGAAGAGGAGTCTCTCCACAAGTCACATGGGGACTTGAATAGAATAACCCCTCAAGGGCTCAGCTTGTATGTAACACCTTCCAGGCTGGAACTTTTGTTCTACAGCTGAGGGTGTATTGAGAAGTGCCTAATGGAGTGAAGGGCTGAGTTGGGGATGTCTGGAGAAGGGCATCCCCTGGAGGTGAAGAGGTGTAATTGCACCCGGTTATTTCTTTTTAGAGGGACTGAAGGTCACATGTGTAAGGTGAAGTACCTGTGTAAGGTGATGTCATAAGCAAAGTGGGGTTATGTTGCCAGACATTCCTGCTAGGGTGTCTGGCTGTATATGCGTAATCCTGTGATTTCATCTGTGATCCCTTTAGGGGCTGTAATTGCAATGCATTCTAATGATCCTCAAATGTTATGAGTACTGTCATTCTAAAGTAATGCTTAAACATGTATTCTTGCTGCTGCGCTTAAGTGAGGAACAACCCAGACTGGTAGCCCTGAAGATGTAGGGGTGCATACTGTATGGTCAATATAAGATGCTCAGTCAGGGTTATGTGTCACTAGGGCAGGTGAACCTATTTTTAATGCATGTTGAGGTAATGGGGTGGGTCGCCACTGGGATGGTGCCAGTGCGCAGGGCCCTCGCTCCAGGTTATGTTCAACTAACTGCATTGGGGGCAAGATGATGTGCATACATGGGAGTGGTGGTACTAGACCCTACCCCCCCTTTCGGGAGGGGTGGAGATGTTATGCAATGTCACAAAGTAATTCCAACAGCTTATGTATATTTGTAAATTGGTGCATAGTATTGAGTAGTGTGTGTGTTTAATAAATGTACTCTTACTTTTATAAAGTAAAGTACAGACTGGACAATCAATTATTGAGTGTTATTTCTGCTCACCTGCAAATGGCGATTACTAGCCCACACCACCTCCCTTGAGTAAGCCTCAGACTGCTCTGCAACGCTACCCTCTGAGAGTCAGGCGCTACAATTGGGTGTTTGGTTCCCAGTGAAGGACAAATGTAGTCATGTTATTTGTGCAGGCCTCACAGATGCTGCCTCGTTTTCCAACAAAATGCAAATAACAAAATGCCCATTTACATAAAATAAAAATCTGTCATTTGTGTGTTACATAATGTGCTTTACAGGAGACATATTTCCCGCCTGTGCTACTTTGAATCAAAACTGGGACTAGGCAAAACACAGATCTCTCCAGCAAATCCATTAACCTCCAGAGTTATCTAACCATTATTATTCCCTGAGATTTACTGGGCACAACAAATATTTCTCAGCAGGTGCCTTACCCATAAGATATTTTGAAATGCAGACTTTGCAACGAATTACGAAGAACAGATTTATCTCCTTGTTGCCAATTTCTTTGTGGCAGGGTTTTTAAAAAAGAAATGTATAAGTTGAGGCCCAGATTTTGCGTCAAGGTTGCGTCACTTTTTGGCACAACCCCGAAACTAAATTTAATTTGTTAAATATTGCAATGCGCTCAAATGTACTCATGATAGACAAGATAAACATATGTGTGAGGTCTTCAATCAATCAATCAATCACAGAATTTGTAAAGCGCACTACTTACCCGCGAGGGTCTCAAGGCGCTGGGGAAAAAAAGGGGGGGGGGTGCTGCTACTGGTCGAACAACCAGGTCTTGAGTAGCCTCCTGAAGGTCAGCAGGTCTTGGGTCTGTCGTAGGCTTAGTGGAAGGGTGTTCCAGGTCTTGGCGGCGAGGGTGGGAGAAGGATCTGCCGCCGGTGGTGGTTCTTCGAATGCGAGGGACGGTGGCGAGGAGAGGTCGGCGGAGCGGAGTTGGCGGTTGGGGACGTAGAAGAGGAGTCGTCTGTTGAGGTAGGCTGGGCCAGTCTTGTGGAGTGCCTTGTGTGCGTGGATGAGGAGTTTGAAGGAGATTCTCCTGTCGACGGGGAGCCAGTGCAGGTTCCTCAGGTGGGGGTGATGTGGCTGTGGCGTGGTACATCGAGGATCAGGCGTGCAGAGGCGTTTTGTATGCGTTGCAGTCGCTTGATGAGCTTGGCCGGGGCTCCCGCGTAGAGGGCGTTCCCATAGTCAAGTCTGCTGCTGACGAGGGCCTGGGTGACTGTTCTTCTCGTGTCTGTCGGGATCCACCTGTAGATCTTGCGAAGCATGCGGAGGGTGTTGAAGCAGGAGGATGAGACTGCGTTGACTTGCTTGGCCATGGAGAGCGTTGAGTCGAGGATGACTCCCAGGTTGCGTGCGTGGTCGGTGGGTGTCGGGGCTGCTCCCAGCGTCGTTGGCCACCAGGAGTCGTCCCAGGCTGAGGGGTCTTAAGACCTGATTATCACTTCTTGTGAAGTCAGTTCTTGTGAGGTCATGGGTTGTGATGCCACTTCCTGTGATGCCTGGTGCGGTAGCGCACCATGATGTCACGTGCCATGATGTCACCTGCATACTACCTAACTTGGTTAATCCCCTCGCTTCTTTCTTTAGTACCTGTGCCCTGGTGAGCAGCAATTTGAATTTCTGCCGCTTTTACTTTCTTTTACTGCTGCACTCTTCCTACACGCACAGAAGCGAGTGTTTATTTTATCATTTTTATTATTTTATGAGAGCTGGCAAATGGTCCATGTGTGCGCAGTGTGCACGCAGTTGGAAGACACTCAACAGCAAAATGTGAGCGTGCGGCAGTTATGTAATCCGTACTGTGGTCTCAGAAGCAGTTTCTACCTCACCATGCACTGCATTGGTCTGGGGTGATCGTCTGTCACAGTAGATAAAGACATACTGGCACTGCTGATTTACCTATACATGGGCACTACCTTCCACCCCTCGGGCCATCGTCTTCTCCTCCATATATACAGCCACCTTCCTACTCTTGGTCAGAGAAACAAAATGGGACTTTAGACAACTCCATAGTAGCCATGGATCGTTTCCAACCTTTAAATCTGGCCACTTCACATCGAAAAGTTCTGACGGAAACCTACACAGATGTCCCTTAAGCCTTTCTGCAGCTGAATTCCCCTCCCTCTCATTGGGAAACTTTGACATAGTGGCTACCTGAAATTCCAAACAGCTTCTCCAGTTTAACGCAAAAATGACAGCCCATTCTACACTTTGCTGTGTATGAAACTGTGACCTTTGAACTGGGAGCCCGAAAAGCACATTGGAAAAGCAGGCAACCTTGCTACAAATAGCATGGGGCATATTTATTAAAAATAACGCAGCACAGAGCAGCAAGTCACCTTGCTGCACTGTGCGATAGGGAAGGACAGGAATGCACCGTATCTAACATTATACAGCACATTCTTGTCTTTTCCCTGCACTGGCACACAATGTGCTGCCTAGCGCCAATGCAGGCACTCTTGCACCATGCTTCAATGGTGCCTGCGTTGTTAGCAGGATTGTTTTTGAACAGGAAGGGACACCTTCGGACACAAAAACAATCCCCTGAGGTAGTTTCCTCTTTCTCTGTGTACTGCAGAGGGCAGCACACAGAGAAAGAGAAAGTAACGAAGAGAAATAAGTATATTTTTCCTTTTGATGCCTTCCCAGGTCTACCAGTGTTGGTAATCTGGGAATGCACCAAAAGCCATGGGTGAATGTGTGGGAACACCCACGCTCTACCCACGCTCCACCCACGCCCCACCCATGGAATGCCTCCCTGGGGCAGAGTAACGCAATGCAGTGATTTGTGCTGCATTGCGTTACTCTAAATTTATCAAGCCAAGCAGGGTCACACAGGGTGGCCTTGGGTTGCTTGATAAATCTAACTTAAGAGTTGCGTCTCTCTTGCGCCCCATTGCGTGGCGCAAGAGCGACACAACTCTTTAATAAATATGCCCCCATGTTTTTAACATGCAGCTTTTCTAAAATTACAGCACACACCTCTACAGTCCTCATTTACATAGCAAATCTCCGTTGCCACCGAAGTACGCTGTTGATTGTATCTTACTCAAAGACGCCACCGCTCTCACTTTATTTTACCTTATCGTGATAGAATGTAATCTTTAATTTCAAACCTGTGCTGCACATTTTCCCGTGTGAGGTGAAGGCTTTTCTGTGCTGGACAGGTGCTCCTTGGCTGTTTAATATTCTGCTAAGAGGTGCAGCGAGACTGGTACACGGGACGAAGGCACAGGATTTCAATGAACTACCATGCTCTAGTGGTGTTATAAATCCCCCATTACATGCCAGCTCAGAGTCATACATGAATTGCTTTCTCTAAGATCTGCTAGCTAGTCCAGATTTGAACCACATAAAAACGTGCCTTCCTTGGCTTTCCGTCACAACCCTGAAATCCAGGAAGTGCTATTTTTTTCAGAATTCTGCAGGCAGGAAAACTGGTTTGGTGTGGCTTCCTTTCCAAGTACCTCTCTCTATGCAGTTCTGTGAACACAGCCTTTGTGTAGTGTGATGCTCCTCACAACAGGGTAGTCTCCAGCCTGGAGCACCCACAACTGAGGTACAAAGAGGTGTTAACTATCTGCACCTGGCTATGAATAGCCACAAAGACAGTGACCCAGAAGAAGACAAAAGGGTGGTTTTACCTAAAGACCCTTCTCACACTGAACAAAAGACTGCAACCCCCTTCAACCCCCATCTACCAAGTGGCAGAACCACAGAAAGAACCTACACGACTTTGTATAGGAGCCTTGTCTCTTTTGTCCTCACTTCACTGTCTAGGTCTCCTCCCTCCTGCATCCACTTTCACTGTAAATGACATCACCCCTGACTTGTGCGCAGGAACTGGCCCTGGATGTTCAAAATGGAACCCACAGGCCTTCATCACTCTGCTTGACTTATACATACAATGCATATACTACAATAGCCACATACACAAAACACACAACATCCACTTGGATGGGATTAGGTGACAAAACAATATAAATCTGACAAAGCCTTGGCGAGACACTCTCAGCCAGTGCCAGATAACTAATTTGTAATTGCTGAGTGAAAAAAACTTTTTATTTACAAAATAGTGAGGGAAGATATTTAAATGAGACCTTTTCTTTTTTTGTGTGCCAACTCCTCTTGTACAGTGTACAGAACCTGTACCAAGGTTGAGATATTCCAGACTATGTTTTAAAGAACTGCCCTAGGTTTAGCACACAACAAGCTAGGGTTCTTAACGTTGAAAAGATGTGTACACTCTGAATCACATGTTAAACCTGTCTGCCCAAGATATGGAGCACTATGTATAATGTTGTTTCTTTCTACAGCGTGCATTCTCCTAGCCTAGCCTTCTCCCATTATACTCCTAAAATGAAGCATGAAAATTTGACCTTGGCGTACTTTCTTTCTTCTGTGACCCTGTTCTTACCTTCCATTCTCTGCATACTTAATATTTCTGAGTATAGCCTCCTCTCAGTCTCATGCCTACCTTCCTCAATACTTCTTGTTGTAATTCTGCAATTGGCTTGTAACTCATTTCATAGATCATAACCTCTCCTCTTAAAAACCTTCTCCCTGTAAGCTAACCTTACCAAATCTCCGCCAGCCTATCTATTTTACCAACCATTCACCTGAAACCACATAATCCCCACTAATGTGATCGCATCTACCTGGTATTAATATATAACAAAGTAACTGGAGTAAATGCAGACATTTTTTTCTTGAGAGCACATTACTAAAAGCAATAACCAACAATAACCACTAGATTAACCACTTACCTCGGGTTCCAGAGTAGCGTGCTCCTCACTGCAAAGCCTTTCAATTCCCCATCAGGAGTAGTAAGCGATATATGAATCCAATTAAATTTACAATTCATCTTTCTCAGGCCCCTCTCTTTAAAACTCATAAACTTGGCCTGCCACTACCTGCCATTCACTTTCTTTCTTTGAATCCTCCAATACCTCCCAGCAACAGGGTCAGCCCACCCATAAGGTGAACTAAGGCTTAGGACTCCATCTAGTGGCACCACCAAGATGACATAAAAGGACGAAAATCTAACCTTTTTCAGCATGCAGGGAACCCTAGAGGTGGTAAATGACATTTATTTCCTGGATCGGTGCGTGTGTTCAGCCTACCTACCCAGGCATCCTAACGCCAGCCATTAATGTTTCTGTATGATCCAGAATGAGACTTGGCATGACCCTGAATCATGAGAATAGATGCAAGAACCTCAAGGTCAGTGAGAGTCTCTAACAGATAGCAGCACTAGCAGAATCTCATAGAATCCTCTTTGCTCGCCAAATGCAGGTTTTGGTTCTGGCCCCTATTCCCTTTCTTCCAAATCTATCAGGGATTGTCAGGCCTTAGTGAAAAGGCCTAGGCCATGGAACACTTTCTTATCATCCTTCGCCCTGAATCTGATATTTCGAATTAAAAGCCACCTTGTTTTCTGTTTTTATTATCTCATTGGGTCGGTCATCTCTTCATACCTGTTGCTTTAGCTTCTGACAGCAGCGCCTAACGAGATTTCAGGCCGTGTACTACGCTATACGAGAGCTGGATATCTATCATTGACTTTGACCACACCTCGCTCATGAAGATAGTGAGAGAAATAGAAACAGATATGGAGAGATATGAGAGGAAAGAGGGAAAGGATAGGAGCAAAATGGGCGCTGATAGGACATTACAAATGCAAGTGAGAAAGGCGTCTCTTCGCTCTAAAGGCAAACGATTCACAAGCGCAGAGGATCACTCCAAGAAACAGAGAAACTGTTGCTTCACTCCAAGTGAGTGCAAGGGTCTTACTGCACCCAGGAGATCAATTTGTTACAAGTTATCCTGTAAATTGTTTCAAATAAATCAGTGAAAAGTTAGGGGTTGCAGTTCTAATCTCCTGTCTTCCCATTTGACCTCTTTTCCTGCACCCTCCTGAAAAGGTCAGCAGAAAGCAGGCACACGCTCCTTGCCCACGACTCATATTTGTTGGATTTGGACTTGAAATGGGACAAGCACCAGGAGCTGCTGCCCCTGCAGTCTCCATGACACAGTACCCAGGAGGGATAGAGGCAGAGACAGAATAGGACTGCAGAGCAGAGAACTCCAATAGCTCTCTCCCTGCCTCACCTACACCCAGAGGCCACGCAGTGCTTCTACACACACAGTGCTCTTAACCACAGTCCCCCTACCCACACAGTGCTTCAACACACAAAGTGCGGCTACCAACACAGTGTTCATACCCACAGTGCTCACACACACAAAGTATGTCTACCCTCACAGTGCTCCTACCCACATTTTTCCTGCTCTTACAGTGATCCTCCACACAAAACACATCTACCCACACAATGCTGCCAACCACACAAGGCTCTTACATGCTTCTACCCACACAGTGCTCCTGCTCACACCGTGCTCCTACTCACACCATGCTTCTACCCACACAACGTTCCTATAGTGTTGCTACACAAGGAGTCTACCCACACTGTGTTCATACAGACACAATGCTCCTACTCACAGAGTGTTACTACCCATCCTCTTCCACTCGTCCACCCTCTGCACCGGGAAGCATCTTGGACATTTATGAGCCACTGGAAAACGGACCAGTTCCCGGACCAATATTACAGCATTCTGAGACAATGAGCTGCATTTTGCAGATTCAGCAGCAGCTACAAACATAGAGGCATAACCAATCACATGGAATAGCACACTCAATACACTGAATAGCGTCAGTGGTACACTGAGCAGTCCCCCTGGCATATGGGCTAACACAGATTTCCAAAGCGCAGCACCCTTACAGCATTAAGCAGCCACTGGAAAATGAAAACTTTCAACTATATTGAGAAGGAACGTAATGCTACTGCCACCACTGTGGAAGAGTGAGCAGCACTCAGAAATCATCTTGGCTTATTGACTAGAATCCTGGTATATTGAACATAACTCATCACCTTGAGCAACACCCCTGGTGTATTGAACAGCACCACAACACATCTCAAAGCACACTGATGTTACTGCCAGCACTCGTTGCTGGAAGTGCCCAGGCAAACAAAAAGTAGTTCCTTTTAGACCTGGCATCCTTGGCGTGGTTCCCCCTATCTTTTGTTACTGTGTGCTGGGCTTTGTTTTTGCTGGTGTATGTACTCTGGGCCCTTTACCACTGCTGATCAGTGCCAAAGTGCAAGTGCTCCCTGTGTAAATTGTAGTTCTGATTGGTTCTCCATGATTGGCATATTTGATTTACTGGTAAGTCCCTGGTAAAGTGCACTATGTGTGCCCAGGGCCTGTTAATCAAATGCTACTAGTGGGCCTGCAGTCTGCTTGTGCCACTCACACGAGTAGCCCTCTAAACTTGTCTCAGGCCTGCCATTTCAGTGTCTGTGAGTGCAACGTTAAACTTCCATGTCGACCTGGCAAGTGCACCCTCTTGCCAGGCCCTAGCCTTCCCTTTTACTACATGTAAGGCGCCCCTAAGGTAGGCCCAATGTACCCCCATGGGCAGCGTGCAATGTATGTGAAAGGCAGGACATGTACTGGTGTGTTTGATATGTCTTGATAGTGAAATACTGCCAATTTCGTTTTTCACTATTACAAGGACTAGCTCTCCCATAGGCTATCATTGGAGCTGCTTTGTAACATTTTACAAGTGTAACTTTTAATTGGGAACAGCAGGAAGTTTGGAGTTTGGGATCTCTAAGCTCTGAATTTAAAAACACATCTTTCAGTAAAGGTGGTTTTTAAATTGTGTATTTGAAAATGCCACTTTTAGAAAGTGGTTATTTTCTTGTATAACCATCCAGTGCCTCTACCTGCCTGTGGAATCAACGTCTGGTTTAGACTTTTCAGGGGCCTGTTTGCGCATTCACTATAGACAGTCACACAGAGGGAGTTGAGTTGTGCCTTGCATACCCTGATGGCCCATCGCCAGGCTGATGGGCCTTCCTGAGTTAGAGTGGTGGAAGGAGCTGTCACCTGCACCTAAATAGGCCTGCGCCTGGCCTCTCACAATGCTGCCTCCACTCCCCTGGAGGGTGTCTGTAGCCAACACCAGGAGCCAAGACCAGGTCTAGAGCCAAGACCAGGCAGAACAAGAGCTTGTTCAAAGAACACTCCTTTGAAGAATGCTTACTTCAAAGGCTAAGAGGGGTATAAGTATTTGACCTAAAACCCCGGCCTTTTAAAACACTTCCGGATCAAGAAGATCCTCTGCCAAGGAGAACAGAAGAGCTGCGAGGAGTAGTACTGCCCCCTTTGCTGTGTGTTGCCTTGCTGGGTTGGCCTGCAGTTGCAGCTTCTGCTTTGAAGAGGAAAAGGACAGAACTTTGCTTTGTATCCTGCTTATGAAGTTTCTACAAGGGCTTGTCTGAGGGCCAGCAAAGACTTCACCTGCAGCATCCCTGAACTCCACTGCTGGGAGTTCTGACATGCCAAGTGGTGCCAATTCCAGTTCTGGGCCCTTGGAGAAAGTTCCTGCTGCAAAGATCTGCTTGAAACCATAAAAATCGATACATCGCCCTTCTGGCGCCAGTTCTTCCGATGCAGCACTGCCATGCAGATGAAATTTCCATGCACCGCTTCCATGTGGCCAAAGAAACTGCCGCAGCATGAGTTCAGCGCACCGTGTCTCTGAAGTCTAAGACCGCCGTACTGACTCCGGCGCAGGCCCTGCTGGGCGACTGACAAGATCGACACATCATAGGACCTCGGCTAAAGAAATTGACACAGAGCCTGTTTGCCGCCACCGCATCAACCTCCAGCATGTCTGGATTTCCACGCATCATACCTGTGTGACAAGTTTTCCGACTCATCACCTGCAGACCAGAACCTTCTTGGAATTCAACGCATCGCTTCCCCCAACAGTTCGTATTCGACGTAACACTTCTCCTGCGTACAGCAGAACTGACGTATCACCTCCCCAAGAACTGACACATTGCTGTGTTTTCCGACGCTTCCCTCCTCTGCTGCTGTTTTGCCTTGTGGATTTTTACGCATCTGAGGTACTGTGAGTAAAATCACCGCATCCATAGAGTTCTATGGACAGATTTGCTTGAAACCTTTTAAAAGTCATATTTTGAGTTTTGTATGTTGGATATTTGTCATTTTGGCCTTGTTTGGTTTAGATAAAGATACTTTATTTTTCTAAACTGGTGTGGTGTCCATTTTTAATGTTTTCACTGTGTGTGTTATGTACAAATACTTAACACATTGCCTCTGAGATAAGCCTGACTGCTCATGCCGAGGTACCAAGGGGGTGAGCATGGGTTATCTGGGTGTGTAACTCCCTTATCCTGACTAGAAGGAAGGGTCCTTACTTGGACAGGGTGCAAGTCACTGCCAACTAGAGACTCCCATTTCTAACAGTTCACTTCAGTGCTAGGAACTACTTTGACAATGTTTGCTTTTTTGAGAACACAAATATTTTTGCTTTTAGCCAATTGGGGGAAGGGGTGGGCACAGATGCACAACAACAACGTTTTACAAAAAACATGGCAAAATAAAACAAACAATGGCAAAGCCTAAAGACTGGCATCCATCCCCAAACCTATTGGCTTTGCCAAGGTTTGTTCCGTTGTGTCTCTAGTGTTTCTGCCAAGGTCACCATTTCCAGGTTTGAAGCACGTGAGTGAGTGTTGGACTTGGCCCTTTTTGGCTAAAGTTCCTTAACCTTTTTGCCTTCCTCCTAGACCTTTTTCTGACATTATGTTGCCGACTTAGTTGCTTTGGGCACTTTGCCACTGCTGATCAGTGTCAAAGTGTAAGTGCTCCCTGTATAAAGTGTTATGGTAATTGGTTGTCCATAATTGGTATGTTTGCCTTACTAGTAAAGTCCCTAGTAAAGTGCACTGTGAGTGCCAGGGCTGGTAATGCAAATGCTACTAGTGGGCCTGCAGCACTAATTGTGCCATCCACACAAGTAGCCCCAAGAAGAGATCTCTGGCCTGCAACTGCAGTGCCTGCGCGCAGTTTGTTAACTGCCTTGTTGTCCTGGCAAGTGCACCCACTTGCCAGGCCTTACCTTCCCTTTTTATGCACATCAGACACCCCTATAGTAGGCCCAAGGTACCCCCCTGGGCAGGGTGCAGTGTATGTGAAAGGTAGGACATGTACTGAGGTGTGTACCATGTCCTGACAGTGAAATACTGCCAAATTCGTTTTTCACTGTTGCAAGGCCATCTTGCCTATAGGACAGAATGGGGAATGCTGAGTCCCATGTTTCCAGCATATCTTCCCACAGGCATAAGATGGAGAGATGGAGTTTAGTGTGCCTGAACTCAGAATTTAATAACACATCTTTTTGTGAAGATGGTTTTTGAATTGTGTGTTTAGAAACCACGCTTTTAGAAGTGGCTGGTTTCTTGTCTTAAACCATCCTGTGTGCCTCTGCCTGGTTGTGTATTGCCTGTCTGGGTTTGGATGTGACAGGGTCTGGGAAGTGTCCAGACCCCAGGGAGGAGTAGGTGAGACAGCAACAAGCTGGCCTGCGTTTGATGTGGGGGGGGAGGAGTAGCCCCCTGCATGTGAAGAGGGCTGTGTTGCTGCCCCCAGAGGATGGCTCCACCTCCTGCTGAGCGTCTGGGCCCCAGACCCTGACTATCAAAGGAAGAGGGTGTGCACTGGCAGGAAGACACCCAGGTCTGGTTTGGACCGGGGTCAGAGCCCCCTGAACACAAAGACTTCAAAGGCATTTAGAGGTATAAATGTAAGAGCTGAAACCCCTGAACTCAAGACTGAAATCCATACTGAAAAAGGACTGAAATTACTTCGTGATCAAGAGGAACCTCTGCCAAAGAAGTACAGCTGAAGAGACTGAAGAGAAGGACTGCCCTTGCTGTGTGTTCTGGGGCTAGCCTGCAGTTTGCTGATTTGACTGAGGAGAGGACAAGGGACTTTGCTGTGTGCTGTGTCCCCCTGCTTGAGAGGACTTTGCTGTGTGCTGTGTCCTGAAGTAACTTGTCTCCAAGGGCCCGAGGAGAGCTGGTCCCCTGTTGTGGAAACTCAGGAACATAAAAGTTTCCAAGTGTGTCTCAGCGACGCTGTGTGCATGTGCTTTTTGCATGCCTGAGACTGCCGTGTGGTCCGTGGTGCTGTTTACGAGGTGCCCCGTGACCGCATTGCCCCCGCAGCGTGAAACATCGTCCACACTGCTGCATTGCTGTTTGTGGCCTGAGCCGTCATCGTAACTGAGGCTGTGAGGAAAGATCGCCGCCGCCGGCCCGAGCCGCAACGTGCTAAAGGCTTACTTGAAACTAAGGACCGTGTCTCAGCGACGCTGTGTGCGTGTGCTTTTTGCACGCCTGAGACTGCCGTGTGGTCCGTGGTGCTATTTACGAGGTGCCCCGTGACCGTATTGCCCCCGCAGCGTGAAACATCGTCCACGCTGCTGCATTGCTGTTTGTGGCCCGAGCCGTCATCGTAACTGAGGCTGTGAGTAAAGATCGCCGGCCTGAGCCGCAACGTGCTAAAGGATTTCTTGAAGCTACAAGGTGAAAGGGATCGTGATCATTGGTCGTCGAATTAATCTGCCCAAGATCGTCAACGAAGGAGAAGGCAGCGCCGTAACCCATCCGGCTACAGCATCGCCTCGCAACAGAGCTGCAACGTGATCGGGATCGCCCAGCAGGACGTCCGATGAGTGGAGAGAGAGAGCGAGGCAGCGCACCCCCCAGGTAAGGCTTGGACTGCGGTCGGGAGCCGCAAGCGTGTGTGGCCTGGGGAGGCGTGCAGGAGGAGTACAGGAGTGCTCCGAGCTCTCTCCCGCTGCACCCCATTAGACGCGCTGAGTCCCCGAGCAGCTCGTACCTACCCAGCAGTACCGGGGCCGCCCCTTTAAGCTTACGACCGTTGTCTCTGTTGTGGGGGCCTAGTGGTGCCCGAAATGACTGCGCAGATTGGCTAACCGCATTGTTCTAGCATTACGAACTGCCAGATTCTTGCATTACGAACCGCATTATTCTTGCAGTACGAACTGCCTGATTCTTGCATTACGAACCACATTATTCTTGCATTACGAACTGCCTGATTCTTGCATTAAGGACTGTCTTATTACTACATTACGAACTGCATTACGAACTGCATAGCATTGCATTAGGACTGCATTAGAGATCGTGAATTGCTCATTAATACCGCAAGAACCTACAAGTGATTGCTGGCCTAATAACCGGCAAAGCGAAATATTACGAATGCGCATATGTTGGATTTCTTTCGTTTGGTCTCATCGTATTCCTTTTATAAAGATACCGCTATTTTTATGAAACCAGTGTGGTGTCCATTTGTGGTGTTATCACTGTGTTACTGGGAGTGTGGTTGCAAATACTTTACACATTGCCTTGGAGATAAGCCTGGCTGCTCGTGCCAAGCTACCAGGGGGTGAGCAGGGGTTATCTAAGCGTGTCACCCTCCTTTCCCTGACTAGAAGCAAGGGTCCCTATTTGGACTAAGGTACCTACCTCAGCCAACTAGAGACCCCCAGTTCTAACAGTGAGTATCTGGCCTGCTAATGTAAGAGTCAATAAAAGATAAAGGCACTTTACCCAAATTTCCACAGTAGCCAGTACAGCACTTCCAGCGATGAGCTAACAACCCTCTATCTTACTTTTCTATGTCCTCTTGATTACCTGGGCAGGATGAAGGGTTACTGCTGCAGGAGGTGCTGTGGTGCATGAAACAAGAACCACAAAGCAAACAGCTTGGAGTGCATATTTTAGACAAAGAGAATAATAAAAATAGTACAGATGTATAAGCTTGTTAGGGGGTAAAAACGTAAGCAGCTGGCCAAAAAATATGCTTAACTGTCGATTAGAAAATGAGGGTTAGGGTCGTGGAAAAAGGTGAACTGTAAAGGTTAATTGAAGACATGGCAATGATGCGATGGTCAAGAAAATATCCATGCATCATCATGGGCCTTTTAGTAGGATATGAATCTTGAGCAACACTGAGCCATGAGTGGGCTTGGATGATGTGCAGAAGAAAGTCACCTTAGCGCTTAGAACATTTTAAAGAACTGACTTTATTTTAAAGGAAGCACCAGTCCTTGAAATTAAAGTAAATGAGTGCAGTTTCTGACTATCGGAGTACTTGTTTGCTTCTGAGAAGTGCCGGTACTGTCCCATTAAAGGTCTTACATCCCTGCTGAGAAGTGCAGTACTCTCCCTTTCAAATTAAAGAAGTACAGAGCCTGCCTACATAAAGCACTGGCGAGCACATCAAAAGTACTATCCTAAGAGGTTCTACTACATCGATATGGCTCAATAAGTGCCCCTGATGAATAATGAATTGGGGAGAGGAGTTGGCCTAGTGGCTATGGCGGTCAACCTCGAATCTGGGGAACTGGGTTCGAGTCTCGGCAATGACGCTGAACATCCTGTGATTCTGGGCAAATCACTTAATATCCCCGGTGCCTAACAAAAATGAATGTGTCCTCATGTAATGCAACTGGTGCTATGTAAAGCGCTCCGATACCTTCGGGTCAAGTTTGCGCTATATAAAACTCCGTAAAATAAAAAATATTTTTTTTTTAATTCTTCTGAGTGTTGAGAAGCTCTGAGGGCTGAAAGAGGTCAAAGCATGATGTGACAATCACAGATATACAAATCTAAGCAGGAGTCCCTCCAGTTTGTTTCTCTGGTACATGGCTTTCAAATAAGAGTTTTCATTCATGGAAGATTTTCACAGATATGTTTATAAGACCGTTCAAGGTTCTTGAAAAGTATCCGTGGTATTTATGGTGAACCCTGGAGCTGGTGGTTTTGTTCCAACAAGAGGCGGATTAACTGTACCTAAAGACAGCTTGAATTACTCAACACAGCTTGATGGATTATCTTGGTGAAAAGTTTAATTCGAGCAATGCTACTAAAAGGCAATCCTGCACAAAGCTGGTCATTGGAGATTAGAAGGAACTTAGTGTGCCATTTTTGTTTCTCCTAAAGGTCGTTGATGCACTGTCTAAGGCCTTTTTAGAGCTCCTGTGCTGGTCTTCTCCACAGTGTAACAGAAACAATGTCTCAACAGGTAGTACTTATTAGGCTAATAAGCATGCACATATAGTTGCAAAAAGAAAGGAAACAGGGAGACTCCAAGGTAAAGTTATGTGCCAAGGGCACTATATATTCCAAAAAAACATATAATGGGAAAAAATCAGAGGAAACATGGATATCAGCACTATTTAACATTCAATGTGAGCGTAACCCGAAGGAAACTTCGTGCACATAAGTGCTCGTGACACACAAGGTGGACGGCGCTAGTGAGAAGTGACACAGCGATGAACGGCGCAAAGTGAAAAAAGTGAAGATATTTACAAGGTACTTTTGGTTCACGAATAAATATTTACAAAAGTTACAGAGGGTTTTTTTCACAATTTGTGAACCAGAGTCAAGCGCCAAAAGTTGTGCTCAGAAGTCAACGGCGTTTCGACCCGTAGTAGATTAGAGTCATCTTCAGGACCAGGTTACCAGATTGTTCGTGCTATACAAAGAATAGAAAGAAAGGGAGAAAGTAAGGGATAGGTGAGATCGGGGCAGAGGGAGGCGGCGGGGGGGAAGGTCAGATTGACCGAAGGTACCTGATGTGGGGCGGGGTCAAGATCAAGGGATCGGCGGGGAGCTGGCACAAGGCGTGGGCAAGGGAAAGTCTTAGGTGCTGTAAATCGCAGGGATCAGTCCTGTAGGAGAGGAAGAGGAGGTGAGAAAAAGGACCAGGGTGGCCTAGGGAGGGCAGGGAAGGAAAGGTTAGGGTATTAGGGAGGGGGGGTTGGTGGGGGGAAGGAAAGGGCAAAGGAAAAGGAAGCGAAAAGAAAACTCACCCGATTATTCCAGAATGTAGGGGAGAGTATCAGCGGAGGTCAACACACAGGGGTTTGTGTGAGACGTGCTACACATGGAAATTCAGTGCGTAGTGCGAGGCGGGGAGACCGGCGTCGAGCTGTGAGCATCCAGTAGCTAACAGGGCAAAAGGAAAGGGGGATCAAGGCTGCGCCGGGTTGAAATTGCTGGCGAAGGGCTAAGGAGGCTGAAGGGCTCACCTGATGGAGACCGGCGTCGAGCTGTGAGCGTCCAGAGGGTGACAGGGGCACAAGGTAAAGGAGTTCAATGCTGCGCTGGATTGAGAAGGCTGGTGAAGGGGATAAGGAGGCTGAAGGGCTCACTTGATGGGGATCAGTGGAAAAACCGGGACCACCGTCTCTCGTGCGGTGAGTGGTCACACAAACCGGCATCGCGGAATAGACGTCCGGAGGCTGTGGATCAAAGGAAGATCCGAGTTAAGGAGAATGGCGGGAGGGTTGAGCGTCTTGGGCGCTCAATGAGGAGAAGAAGCATGGGGTCGCTTACCTGGGGGAGGGGAGACCATCGAAGGTTAGGATACCGGCGTCACGAGTTATGTGACCGGATCCTGAAAAAAGGGCAGAAAAAAAGCGCGGGTCAA
Source organism: Calotriton arnoldi (assembly GCA_963921515.1). Lineage (NCBI taxonomy): Eukaryota > Metazoa > Chordata > Amphibia > Caudata > Salamandridae > Calotriton > Calotriton arnoldi. The sequence continues at coordinate 1,384,931 of CAWUFW010000465.1, forward strand.
GCAGTGCGTGGGGGCTGGCCGGTGATTAGTGCCAAACCGAGAGGGGAGGCTCACCTGGGGATGTGGGTATGGTCGGGGCAGTTAGTGGCTCAGAGGCCCGGGCTGGATCCTTGGCGGTGTGGCCTCTGGCATCGGCGTTAGTCCGAGACGGTAGTGCTGCGTAGAAAACCACCAGGAAGATATCTTCCTGAAGCGGGATGACGTCAAGGAAGGGGCATGACCCACGGGGTGGGTGTACTGAATTAAAGGGCCAGAGACGTCCCAGTGGGACAGGGACAGAAGGAGAAGGAATCGAGAGGAGAGATTCGAAGGTGAATAATAAAGATAAAGTGACAGATGTCAAAGCTCCGAAATGGGAACATTAATAAACAACAAATGGGTTTGAGTCATTGAGCGAAGTACAGCAAATTTAGAAGGGATGCAGCGTGCAAAAATTTACGAATGTAAGAGGCACATACAAGTATTGCAACAATCACAGATCAAGGAAGAACATGAGGCCACACAGTAAGACCGGTTGTGAGAGACCGGTTTGCAGTGCAGGATAAAAAAATCAATCATTGGAGAGAATATGCATGAAACAGTCACATAGATAGCGGACAAGGTATAATAATGCAGGTCAAAAGGAAATGCAGTAAGGCAAAATATGCCTGAGAACAGTACATTGGTAACATACATAGTGTGACAATGAGTGATGTAGTAAAGGCAAAGTATGACTAGAAATGGTCAGGGAGATATACATGTCATTCCAAAGGGGTCATGTGTATTGCGGGGGCCAGTGATTAGTACGGTAAGGTTACATGTGGGTGGCAGATCAGGGGGAGAGAGAGAGGTATTGGTGAGACCTAGTATAGGGTCAATGGTGAAAAAGATGGACAGTATTGTTCCATTCATCTAGGGTGTTCAGACCTTGGTTGACGGAGTTGCATCGTGTGATCCACCTGCATTCGCATTTATTGAGGAGTTGTTCGAAGTTGCCGCCTCTGGTGGGTAGAGTGGGTTGGTCAATCACTTGCCAGATCATGTCCAATTGGCTGTGTTGTTTTTCGAGATAGTGTGCGACAAGCGGGGCATTATCGACTTTGCAATGGATGCGGCTTTTGTGCTGGATATTCCGCTGTTTGACCATTTGGGTCGTTTGGCCAATGTATACCAGGTTGCAAGGGCAACGTATTGCGTAGATCGCATTAGTCGAGCGACAGTTAGTGAAGGTCTTTAAGGTGTACGTATGGCCATTTGTTTTAAATTCCTTGGTGTTGATCGTGAGTGCACATACCACACAGTTCTGGCATTTATAGTGTCCGACAACGGGCGGGAGGCCCCATGATGAGGTAATGGATTCCGTGCTGTTTTGTTTTTTAGGCCAGGTGATGGCGTGAACTAGATGGTTGGATAAGTTGCTACCTCTTTTGTAGGAGAACAGGGGTGGTTGTTGGAAGCTCTGGTGTGAGCGAAGGTTGTGCCAGTTCTTTTTGATTATTTTGCTGACCTTGTTACTGGAGGGGCAGAAGGTAGAGACAAAAGGGATGCGTTTGTTTTCGCGTTTTTGTTTTGGTGTGAGTAAAATGTCACGATGACAGTACCAAGCTCGATTACGTGCACGGGAAATGAGGCGGCTTGGATAGCCGTGGGTGGTAGCTGGAGTAGTGTAACAAGGTGTTACGTTCGGTTGGCTTCCTGTACAGTGTGGTGCCTATTTTGCCATCTTCCACATGGAGGGTTAGGTAAAGGAAAGGGAGATCATCGGTCCTAGAATCAGAGGTGAACCTCAGATGCGGTTGGGAGTGATTGAGCCATTCTATAAAGGAGTCAAGATTATTTTTGGTACCATGCCATAGTAGGAGGATGTCGTCTATGTATCTTCGCCAAAAGCAGATATGCTCGAAGAAGGGGTTGTGAGCTGTCAATATGTGGGTTTTCTCAAGATTGTGTACAAAAAGAACGGCGAAGTTGGGGGCAAAGCAGGCTCCCATGGAAACTCCTTTGACTTGTAGGTAGAATGTGTCTTTGTATATGAAGTAGTTGTTGGTAAGGGCACTCTTGAGTAAATCAGTAATGAATTCAGTGGGTATCCGTGTTGGTTTTGGTCTGGTATCTAGGAGATTTTGGCTAATGAGTAGGCCTTCATTATGTGGGATGTTGGTGTATAAAGACTCGATGTCAAGTCCCACCATCAATTAATTTGCAATGTTCAATGGTTTGTCTTCGATGACATTAATGAGGTCCATGCTGTTGCACACATAGGTGTCGGTATGTGGGACAAATTCTTTGATCACTGCATCTATATATTTGCCCAGGGGTTCCAGGATCGAGTCGCAGCGAGAGACGATGGGCTGTCCGGGTGGGTTGGGGGCGTCCTTGTGTATTTTAGGTAGTACATAGATGACAGGAGTTCGGGGATGTAGGTTGTTCAGGAAAGAAAACTACTTTTGCGAAATTATGTTCTGTGACCTTCTTGACTAGTAACAGTTTGGATTTTGGATCTGATATCAAGAAGTGGGACTTTGGCCAATGGTCGATAATGAGTGCAGTTTGACAGCTGTCTTGTGACTTCCATGTCGTATTTATCTATGTCCATAACTACAATGCCACCTCCTTTGTCAGCTGGTTTGATGACAATACTCGTGTTATTTTTGAGATTAAGGAGTGCTTGTTTTTCTGCAAGGGTCAAGTTGTAGGGGACGTATTCAAATTCGTTTTTGAGGGCCGCAACTTCCTGGAGAACCAATCGTTCGAATGATAGTATTTTAGGTGGCATTAGCATAGTAGGGGGATTGAAGGGGGAGCGGGTCATGAAATCTGTAGACGATCTGTCAGCAAAGAAATGCCTGAGCCGAATGCGTCTAAAGAATTGAAGGAGATTCTCCTGGAGATCAAAAAAGTTGCTGCAGTCAGTCGGGACAAATGACAAGCCTTTACTTAGAAGGAAAGTTTCTTGTGAGGATAAGATGTGTTTGGAGAGATTAAAAGTGGGGATTAGGTGTTGGTTAAGTTCATGGAAGGTTCCGATGTTAGTCAGATCCGGGGGTGCCATAGGAGCAACTTGTAGCGTGTTAGATGTTGCCGGGGGGTTATCGATGGTAGTTAATGCGGGGGACCGCATTGGTAAAATTTCCTGCGGGTTTGGCGTTCCCCCGGGTATTGGTATTGGTAATTGGACCTTGTTCTGCTTCTGCCGCGTCTGTGGTTCCCGTCTAAAAAATGGGGAGGTAGAAGAGGCGGAGGGGTTCTGTTGGTGTTCCTGGTTGTACTGCTACCTTCACCAGGATCTGAGTCTCCCACTGAGGTGTTGGAGGAGTCAGAGAACGTGATAGTTTGATTGTTTCTGAATCTCCCCCAATTGCGTGTTCTTCGTGGTTGGTATGGGGTGTTGTGCAATTCGTCACGGAGGTATGGGTAAGTATTTGCTTGATCGTGATGGCGCCGTGGACCACGGCTGAGAAAGACAAAGAGACGACCTGATTGAGCGCAGGCACAGCGGGTCCCGGGTATACAGCGACGGAGCCAGAGACAACGTGACAAGAGCCGCCGAGGGACGAGGGAGAGCCGGACGAGGCTCGCCTCCCCCCTTGTTTCTGCTCCCGGAGTCAGGCGGAGTCCTGCAGCCGCTTTGCGGCCGGGCGAGAGACTGAGGCACCCCGGCGGCGGCAGAGTCTCGTGGAGGTGAGCGAGCTACGAGTTGGGGGCAGCATGGAGCATTGAGCCAGCTCAAGGGGATCATCCCACACTGATCTGTGCACCTGCTGGGCATTGTTGAGGGACCTTGGAAGGAGCCGATGGCGGGAGGCTGCGCCTGACTTTAAGATGGCGCCCGACCAGAGGCTTCCCTGGTGAAACGAGCGCAGCACCCCTTTTGACATCACTGGTTGGGGGAGCTGCAACTGAAAAACCCTGCTGGTGAGGCGTTTGTCCCCTGACATTGAAGGAGAAGTTTGAGGAGAACTCACTGGCATGCACGGAGATACCCTCAGTGCCTGACCCTACGAAATAGAAAATGGCGGCTGCGGTGGGCGTCGCGGCCTGACTGGGCTGCGAAAGGAGAGTGGCTGTGAACTGTGGGCTGTCTGGCTCCGAAGTAATCAAGGGGAGAGAGCTGACGCTGTGACCCCGAGTCGGTGCCGGGGAAGAAAGGAGGCCACAGATAGCAATGCGCCGAGTACCCTATGGGCCCCTGAGAATACATAGGGGAAAGATAAAAATGGGCAAAGATAAAAATGGGGACCGGCTGAATGGAACACCAGGGGCAGAATCCCTTGCCTGACCCCAAGATGGCCGCCACAGTGGTCCTTTACCACGATGTGCTACTACTCTTGGACAAAAATTGGCCATCGACCTGACCTCGAGCATATCCCTCATCCGGCTCAACCATCAGGACATTGAATATGTGAACTTTCCACCGACCGTTGAGACCTAGCATTTTGGCCGATGCCCGGTGGAGCTACCTTGATAGCTATAGAGGAGATGGGCTGTGGACTTCCCCCTCGGCCGTCACCTACCCAGCCGGACTTTGGGCAGACTTTCCTTCGTCTCTCCGCCGTATCTCCCTCCTTACCCTTTTACCTTACTCCCCTACCCTTCTACGCTCCATTTATCTCGTCTTCTATGCTCTTTAAATGTTTTCTTGCAACAAATGTAACTTGTAACTGATGTAACTTTGTAACAATGTGGAACCTCATGTAAAGCGCTCTGATACCTCCCGGGTCTAGCCAGCGCTATATAAAACTCATCAAATAAATAAAATTAAAATAAAATCGTAGTTTTTGATGTTCTTTTGTATTTTATTGATTTTTTTGTTTAATTCAAACTTATTGAAGATGGCAATTGTGGTATTGATCTTGTCAAGGAGATTTTTCGCATCGGTAATTGTGCTGTCTTTAAGAATGAGTTTTTCAAGTTCCGCAATTTCTTCCAATTCTTTGCGGCTATGTTCAATGGCTGTGTCGATACCGAGGACCATCCAGTGGCGTGAGCAAGTGGTTGCCAGATGGCTGAAACCAGAAAGGAATTTGGGGTCTTGTGTAAAAATGGCGGGAGTGTTGCGGATCTGGAGACCGAGTGGGATTATAATCGACTTCAGACACTCCGTTAGCATACGTGCGTGTAGATTGGTTCTGATTTGTTTTTTCTTAAGTTTCTCGAGTCTATCCAGAAGTACTCGGGAAGTGTTAGTAGCTGGTGTGACGGGGTCGAGGTGGAGGAACTAGAGAGAAGGGATGGACCACTCAGAATTCATTGGATATAGTCATCTGTGTAATTGGAAGTCTCCCTAGAGGACATAATGTTCACATGAATCCAAACAATATGCGTCAAATAAATGAACGAAGAATTATTAGGGTCACAGAGGACCCACAGCGGTTACTCAAAGTATAGATAACAAACTACAGGTGTTTTACCCGTATACCCAATTGAGACCTGGGTAGCCAATATGTGTAACAGAAACAATGTCTCAACAGGTAGTACTTATTAGGCTAATAAGCAAACATGCACATATAGTTGCAAAATGAAAGGAAACAGGGAGACTCCAAGGTAAAGTTATGTGCCAAGGGGACTATATATTCCAAAAAAACATATAATGGGAAAAAAACAGAGGAACATTGCTATCAGCACTGTTTAGCATTCAATGTGAGCGTAACCCGAAGGAAACTTTGTGCACATAGGTGCTCGTGACACACAAGGTGGACGACTCTAGTGAGAAGTGACACAGCGATGAACGGCGCAAAGCGAAAAAAGTGAAGATATTTACAAGGTACTTTTGGCTCACGAATAAATATTTACAAAGGTTACAGAGGTTTTTTTTCACAATTTGTGAACCAGAGTCAAGCGCCAAAAGTTGCGCTCAGAAGTCAACAGCGTTTCGACCCGTAGTAGGTTAGGGTCATCTTAATGACCAGGTTACCAGATTGTTCGTGCTGTACAAAGAATAGAAAGAAAGGGAAAAAGTAAGGGATGGGTGAGGTCGGGCAGAGGGAGGCGCCGGGGGGGGGGAAGGTCAGAGTGACAGAAGGTACCTGATGTGGGGCGGGGTCAGGATCAAGGGATCGGCGGGGAGGTGGCACAAGGCGTGGCCAAGGGAAAGTCTTGGGTGCTGTAAATCACAGGGATCAGTCCTGTAGGAGAGGGAGAGGAGGTGAGGAAAAGGACCAGGGTGGTCTAGGGAGGGCAGGGAAGGAAAGGTTAGGGTATTAGGGAGGGGGTTGGTGGGGGGAGGAAAGGGCAGGCCTCTCAATTAGGGCAGTCAGCCTTCATACTTTATCCGAGGGGTTGTGGGCTAATATGAACTAATATGAACTTAGCTTCTGGTACACAGACTAGTCCCAGTGCTCCAGAACAAAGTAGAAACACCAGATTGTTCCTGATGACTCCTGACTGTTGACTCCCTTTGGCAGTAGAGAATCCCACTTGAAAGTTTAATTCCCCAAAAGAATAAATGGGTATAGATGGTATGGTCTGGCAAAAAAAGGATTCACTACTCCAGGAGTTTTGCTGGATTCTTGCCCACAGTTGTCATTTCTAACATTGTGTTTGGCTCTGCTTCCACCTCTCTAAGAAAACCAACGGAGCACCTCCACAAACAATCAGACTAATGGGGGTCCAGAGTAAACTAAAATAAATAAAACGTTGTTCCCACAAAGTACAGGTACAGCTTTTCATATGGAATAATATTTCAAATCACTATGGGATTTTTTTAGCATACTTCAACTATCCAATCCCCCTGGAAGTAAAAGTTGTTAGCATTTGTGCTAAACAAGAGACCTGTTACACTAGTGACGTTCAATATCTACATATAACTGGTCTGATAAGGACTATTCTTTTATCAAAGGTAACTGACATTATGCCACAATAGGGTCCAACTTAGTGCTCCAGTAAGTAGAACAAACATCCCTTCCCAGGTGATTAGATTGTGGTAGTACAGGTACTGTGAAAAACGTATTTTTATTCGTTATTATGAACATCAGTTCTTCCATTTGTTGTTGTATTCCTCTTAGGGTGTCCGTACATGGGTTTTCCTGTATCATGTCCTTATATAGGCACAATTCGCCCTGCCCTTATATAGGCATAAAATCCCAGTCCTTATTTAGGCATTAAACCGTGCACTCCAAATACAGGCATGGTCTCCGACATCCGTCCACCCTAACGTCAAAATGAGTTCTTGAAGAACAGACCCTTAGGCTTCGGGAGTTTCCCCAGCACAGGACTATTGATTTCTTCAAGGACTCATCTATTATGCATGAACCGTTATACCTTGAGGGTTCATTCATGACGTCTTCCGCTGTCTGATTCACATCAATGCTAACATTCTGAGGTACCTCTCAGGTATAAATATACCTTCCCTAGCCCTTGTAAATCAGAGGAGACCTCGACTTCAGAGGAGCCCGTTTCCCGGCCTGACGCACTGAGAAGACGCTGTCATCCCTGCACGCAGAGAGTCCAGCTTCCAGTGATCTGACTTCCCTCGCGGGGTGTTGGAGTTTGAGTCTGGCAAGAGATTCCCACCTCTCTCATTCTTAAGGTATGGAGCTGACTAGAAACCTAGAGGGACTCTTGGCATACTAGGCATACTGGGCGTAACATACTCTTAGTATACCATAGTAAGGAATACTCCACCTACTTCATACCTCTCCCTACACCTAGGTTAGGTTAGGTACATTGGGGTAGAACTAGCTTAGAAACGCATCGTATGAGTACTCGCATTTTTAGTCTATGTTATTTATGTAAATGAATATCTACTAAAGATCATGCTAGCGCAGTATTATTTATTTCTACTGCTTACGCTGTACATTATTTATCTTGCATATTGTCTTGTGATCATAACAGCACATATTACTTACACGAGAAACAAGACTGTTCAATAAATCTTTTATTGAAACGCCCGTCTATTCTTCCTGTGTAACTTTGAGGAAAACTAAGCATGCACAATTGAGCTGAGTGAAAAGGTTATCTATTGTTTCCACGACTCTGGGACACGTTCTGATTCTAAAAGGGAAACAAAGTTGTTATGTTTTGCGGCTGCCAGAAACTACTCCCTTCTTGTTTATCAAGGAGTTTCTAGTGGCCTCTGAGCTAGCTGGCACAAGTAATTAGGTTTAATATACTCGATAGGGACATATTGACCTTAGTCCTATGTCAAACCTATAGGGTATATTATTCCAATGCGCAGAGCCTATTAGGGAAATAGGAGCTACACTACATGGCGCCCAACGTTTGGTAAGGCGGTAATTTAACGTTAGATACTGAGTAACTCAGCCGTGCCTTTTCTCTCAGAGACCCCTACACTCCAAAAGACGTCTGGAGTGGGCAGGGTTAAGTATCCGCCACGGCTACATAGGAATGCACCCTATATATTAGCTGTTTGGCTTGCTCAACGTTGAAGGATACAGTGTTCCAAAATATTGTGCACCTTATCTTTGTTTCCTTGAAACTTGTTCTACATTTTTCAAAAAACAAAATGCCTGACTCCGACAACGGTGACGTTGTGGGTCAACCAGCTTTAACAGCTTATAACATCACAGGTTTTATTGAAACCGAGGAGGGTGTCATAGACATCAATCCAAACTTAAGAAGAGCCATCACTCTAAAACTCATAAAACACGGCCTACCACCAAGAGGCGGTAGAGCAGTTTTCGTGATAGAGGCACACAAATCATTTCAGACAGCGGTATTCTATTCATGGGTAATATTTCCTGAATCCAATACAGTTACAAAACTGTTTCACTTCTACAAAGAAGATGATCCACCAGAGGAATATATTCCTTTCGAGGATATAGAAATTCCACTAACATACCAGGAGCATCAGCTCTGGTTTAAAGGCGCCCTAAAACATCACAGAAACATTACCAGGCTCGGTCCACTAGGTAGAGCAGGAGCAACATGGCCGATTCTAGCCGGCTACACTCCTCATCCTGAACTCGATATAATGTCAGACGAGGAACTACTTATTCAACTACAAGAGTTAATAAAAATCTACAGACAATTGGTCCAATATGTCATGCGGACTTTCACAGTCCAACCACCATTGACACTTCCAAATCAAACCCCTAATTCGGGGACTGCACTAAAAATTACACCACAGACTCTATACGCAGGCATGGGAAAAATGCCCACAAAACGTGAACAAATTCCATTCTGGATAGCTCAAAAAATTACTCAAATCGAAGCAGTATTTCCAAATACTAGCCCGTATGAGAAACACAGAATCCTAACAATCAGTTTACCAATGGGGATCACACCACAACTGGAAGACTGTACCACTTGGGGCTCAGTCTTTGCTGCCATATATACTAAAACACATGGTATTCCATCTATTGCGGTAATACCAGATGTCCTGAAACAAATTCAAAACGAATACGGGGCAGAGCCTGCTCTAAATTTAGGTATGAAATTACTGAAAAATTTCGACCAGGTCTCAACAATAATATTATCTAATATTAAAGGGGAGGCAGCAGCAGTGGCGATCCGCCAACGATTAAGGTAATTCGATGTTACAGAACATCAAACTGAGCTACCCAGAATAATAGAACAATCTTATGCAGAATTAGGCAGAGATAGTTTGGGTGGAAGACCACTGAAGCCAAAACTATCTGAAAGTCCTGAGAAGGACTCTATTAAACAAACTCCTACATCTTCTAAAAAGAAGTGGGAGACTAATAAACAAAATTCAAACGAGAAACGTTCTCAATCCCGAGGTAGGTCTCCTCAAAGGAGCCCTCTGAAAGGAGAGTATAACCTCAGGAATAGGGATAATTTGAGAAAACCTGACAGGTATCAAGATACTGATACACGTTCCTCTCGTACCTTTCAGATCTCGTCACAGACTTCGGAAAGAAGAGGACGGTCAGAACATAGAGAAGAACGCGTGAAATCGAAAGACGACAAACACGTTCCGAAAAACAAATCAAAAACTCAATTCTCAAAGAAGAAAGTAGCAGGTCTGAAGGTCAGACATGCCGAGGATACTGAGAACACAACTCAAGAACGGAGAATGGGCTCAGACAATGCTGGACAGAGCAGCAGAAGTCACAATAGCTCGCCAGAACCTGAAGGAACTTCTGGAGATAGTGGACTTGAATGAGTACATTACAGTTGAGACTGTAGACACCAGGGTTAGTACTCCACAAAAGTTATATGAAATAACACTCTGGATGGAGGGAGACATACCTAGACAGGTGAAAGCACTTTTTTGGGAAAAACTTTCAAGGGGCTATGACATACTTCTAGCAGAAAAAGACTGGCCACCACAATTTGTCAGGGAGTGCCCACACGGCGAGGACATTATTATGCCTGCCTTCTCCAACCATATTCCAATTCACCTAAAATATACATATGCCAGGAAATGGGCAGTAGCCCAGGCCCCAGCATTATATAAAAATCTTGTAGGATGGGATGAGGACTCACCTCACCATAAAATACATCTGAAACATGAACCAACTGCACAAAGGCAGTACCCAATAAAGCAAGAAGCTAAAAAACAGGTCAGGGAGATCTTAGATCAACTTGAATACCAAGGGGTGATTGAAACATGCACCTCCTCAATGAACAATCCTTTGTTTCCTGTCTCCAAACCAGACAACACCTATCGTCTAGTTTTGGATTACAGACACTTAAACACTTGTTCTAAAACATTTGCAGTGCAAAATGCACATAGCACAGCATTAATGAATAACATTGTGCGTAAAAAATATAAAACCACATTAGACATCTCAAATGGTTTCTTTTGTCAAAACATAGCACCTGAAAGCAGGTACTTAACAGCTTTCTCCATAATGGGGACCCAGCGTCAATTTTGTTGACTCCCACAAGGGTTCAAGAACAGCCCAGGGTTATTCTCAGCAAGGGTAACGGAGTTACTACAAATTTATGAAAATGAGGCATTGTCATATGTTGATGACATCTATCTGACAGACTATGACCTGGAAAAACACTTGAACAGGGTGAATACCATTATATTGGGCTTCGCCTCTGAAGGCTACAAATTCAACTTCAAAAAGTCCAGAATTGCCCATCTCAATGTCCTATTTCTAGGATATGAGCTTTCAAGTGAAGGCAAGAGCTTGGCAGCTAACTTTCTAGAGAAATGTGCGCTGCTCCAACCTCCAAAAACGCAAAAAAACTTACAATCCATCCTGGGTTTCCTAAATCTTGGAAGAACATACATTCTAAATTACGCAGAAAGGGTTAAACCTCTCTACGCGTTAATCAAACCTGATTTTTCAATCAAAAATTGGACACAAGAACACACAGAAATCTTGCGTTCACTCCAGGCTAACATGTTAGCAACAAATCACTTACAAACACGCGTAGTCAATGCAACCTGGTGATCCGAATAATTTTGGGTCAATGCGGATTCACCTACTTAACATTTAATGAGGGTGAAAAAATACCAATCGCATACAAATCTCATTTGTATACACAAGCGGAAATACGTTTCACTTCAACTGAAAAAATTCTGACAGCAGTTCAAACGGCTGTAGCAAAGGAAAGAGCCCTAGCCCAAGGGAAACGCATTATTGTCGTAACCCCAGTACCAGCTTTAGAAGCGGTCACAAAAGCAAACATTCCAAATGCTAAAGCATTACATCCAAGATGGATACAATGGGTTAATTCTCTTGCTGAAACAGATGTTGAATATGTTTTTGATCCTGATTTAAAAACACAAGCGTTCCTGCAATATGTACAAGAATGTCCTCTGCCCACTGAAATTCTGCCTCTCGATCAGTACGAATTCATAATTTACACTGACGGATCCGCACAGCCCGCAATAGGGGGTAAGCAAGCTTACAGTGCAGCATGTGCAATCGTTAAAGGTCGCATGCGAGATGGCATCTTCAGACCTATGGTCACAAAAACACAATCTCTAGGAGATTGTACAGCTCAGCTAGCTGAACTTCAAGCATTCAAACTGGCACTTGAAAGTACAGATCGAGAATTCCCCACACTAATAGTGTGCGATTACTTTTACTGTGTTCAGTCGTATAATGAATATATACAAAACTGGCTTGAAAATGGGTTCAAAGACGCGAAAGGTGGCACAATAAAGCACAAAATGCTTTGGGAACAAGTAGTTCAGTTGAAAAACGAACTACCAAAGGCTCACGTGATCCACACACTGAGTCATCAACGTGATGGCGTTCACGTTGCAGGGAATTCATTGGCTGACGAAGCCGCAAAGGGGGCTGTTCAGACGGCTTCCGTAGCTGCGATCACTTGTTCAAAAACGAAAATAGACAGTGAGATAATGTTGGCTGTCAATGCTACAAGCAAAGGCAGTGGTGCAGCGTTACCAAAAAGTTTCCACTCAAGTACTCTTATGTAATTGATGCGAACAACGTTCCTTTTGCTCGAATCCCTGGAGTGGGGGATAGAGTAATTCCAAACATGGAACGTAGAGCAGCTTTGATTTATGAAGCACATTTGGGGGAGGGTCTGTCACATCTAGGGATCTCTAAAACAATTTTGACGTTAAAAGAGATGTACTGGTGGCCTGGGATGAATACAGAAATCCACATCTTCATCAATAACTGCATAGACTGTAAATTACAGCGAGAAAGCCACCAGACACCATGCTACGAATGTAGCTGCCCAGTACAGACACCACTGTTAGACAGCATTAGACTATCTACGCGCATGCGTCCTTCTGGACAAATGCAATCCCACAAATACTAAATCAAGGTTCCTATGGATATGGCCTCAGCGCTCGGCTGACGCTCGAACTGTTATAAAAGATTTGCGAGTCTTTATCGGCACATACGCAATAGGCACGCTACATTCTGACCAGGGCCCTGCGTTTAGCTCTCGGGCTTACAAAGAAGCCATGGCCAGTCTGGGCGTTGCATTGCGGTACTCCTCTCCATTCCATCCTGAGGGAAATTCGGTTGTGGAAAGGAAAAACCGGGACATAAAGCAGTCTATAACAGCTAGGGTATTAGGTTCGGGTGATGGGTGGGTCAAACATCTTTATGGGGTCCAACGCTCATTAAATAACCTGCCAAGAAGTTCTCTAGGGGGGGTCACTCCATATGAGGTCCACAAGAATGTGGGTACCAGACCTCGATCACGTAGGCACAGTGGTGGAAAATAAACCGTTTGATATCAAAGATCGTTTGGCTGTTTTACAGGAACTCAATGAACTAAGATAGAAACAAAGCAACGTATTCCTGCAGCCTACCACCAATGGGGAAAAACCAGCGGTCCCAGCAAGGTCTGTCTGGATTCCAAAAGTTGGGGATCTAGTCAGAGTAAAGATTGCGGACAAGAAGGAATTTGGACCTTCTTACAGACAACCAGTACCTGTCCTAGCAGTTTAAGGAACAAGAACAGTACTTCTGCCGCCCCTTGCTGGAAAAAAGGAGAAAAGATTTGTGTCCATCGACCTCATCAAACCACAATATGTGGCCAATACTAAATAGTAGGCCTCGTGGACTCCGATCTAGTAGCAGATGCACTCCTCTCGCTACTATCCAAGAGGTTCAGACTGAAAGACTGATAACCATCGAGAATTCAGCAGTAACAGATGAAGGACTAAGCAACAATGCAATGGAACTCATCCATCTTGAAAATCAAGTAACAGTTCGTCCAAATACACCTGTCTACACCAATGTAGCAAGTGATCAACTGGTTCCAGCGATTTCTACAAATCCTGATGCAATTTCAACAATTAACAGAACTGCTTTTGGCTATTTCATTAACTTTGATACGTTCTCAGAAGATCCGAGTGAACCTGAAACGACGCCAGCATCATTAACATTCAAGTAGCAAGTACAAGACTTTCTTCACTTTCTGAAAAAGACTTATCTGGTTTCCCCATGGATTGAACTCTGGATTATTTCTGGAATATTTGTTTTCCTGCTTTGGCTAGCTTTGGTTATGACTATGAGCATGCTTATAAATGGCAGATACATCCATGTGAACACTGAAGGAAAAGATGTGAACGTACTTTTGAAACCTCATAAATCTTCCCATCGTGAAGCAAGAGACTTGTCAGCAGTGAACATCACAGCCGTTCCTATACAGGATGGTATAGTGTGGGACAAAACAGATTTTGATATTTTTGGCCCGACGGAACAATTGAACATTCCACATTTGTTTAAAATTTCACTAAGTGATCTCATTTCGTCCAGTACCTATTCTGATGATTGGGACTTTGAGACTGTTAACGACATAATTTTTGACCTAGAAAAATCTGCTGCATTTTCTAAAAATGAATATTTAGAGGGTTCATCAGACTATGAACAGCTGTATTGCTATAACCACTATGGTCATCATTATTTGCATAAATCTGCAAACCCTAGAAATGTGTTTATGTTTGACCAATGGGAGCATTGTCCTACACCACCAAAAGATAGTTCAAAAACATTTGCTAACAAGTTTCCATATTTTTCAGGTTACAATACATCTGATCCAGAAACGTTTTACTATAAAAATTTAAACAAAGCAGGACTGAAAATTATGTTAACTAATACAAAACAGATTTACTCTGCAGCATTTATTGCCCAACTGTCTAGACAGGGTTTCGATTTATGGAAAGACACAATAGACACAAAAACTGTCTGGGGTACTAAAGATTGGCAGGGGATAGAAGCTTTATTTAGAGCCTGTATCATCCCTGAACAAATAATGTTTTTGAATGAAACTGTCCAACAAACATCTTGTCTTGGACTAGCCAAGATCAAAGAGATGAAAACACCTTCTGTACCAACACCTGCAAGTGATAACAATACACAGGCAGCGGTTACAGTTGACAAAATACTACAACTCAACAGATCAAATCCTGATTGGAGAAAATGGTTGATCTGGCCCACAGACACGAACAACTGTCAGGAAAGATTCCTGAATAAAACTCAGGGCTTTACTATTCATAGGCCAGACCAAAGATACGTCCAAAGACAGCATCCGGGGGTAGTAACAACATACAGTGTAGGAAAATTATGCCTCGATTGGCTGCAGAAATCTACACTACAGGATATGAAACAACACTTATCCTTACTTAATGAAGACGCAGACCTTAGGGAATTCTTGCTTGGACCAAGAAAACCGCGTCAAAAACGTTTCATATATGCCGGCATTTATGCTGCCTATAATGAAGCATGGAAAGTGTCACAGATGGAGGCCGCAGAACGAATACGTGAACTTGATGGTATTAATTTAGAAAAAACACTCACTGTGGTCGACAATGGGTTAACAACTTTGTCCTCCAGAATATATTCATTGGACAACATTGTATACTCTGCTAACGACATACTAGAACACGATTTGGCGATGTTACAACAAGGCCAATCTCAATTACCTTCTATTGTGTTATTAAGCTGGACGCTGCAATCTTTGCGTGCGGGCTATGTGCCTTGGCGTTTCATCAACACGTCGGCTCTGTTTGCAGAATACAATCTAACTGATAAACAGATCGAACAGGCACAAAGGGGAGCAAAGTATACAGTGCTGGGCATTGAAAAACTGGAAAAGTTACCATTCACAGTGTCAGAAAAACCAGCTACAGAATGGCTCATTCATGGCAAAATCACACTACCTGTGACTACTTTTCAGTTTCAGTATTGCCTCAAACAAATGCAAGCAAGCAAATATGAAAGGTTGTGTAAGGAATACATTAAGACATCTTGGAATTTACCGTATACATATAGATGTTGGAGTGGGGATCGTGAAGTGTTTTTGAGCGGTACACACTGTAAAAGTGCACTGAGCGGTTCACTTATATGTCAGGACATTTCTTTACACGGGGCTTGCAATGGTTCTGTGGCAAATTTGTCTTGCCATCAGCAGGGTACACCAGCTGCTGTGATTAATCCAACGTTTGGACAACTTTCTAATGGGAGTTACCTCATGTTGAATGATCAGAGTTGCTGCGGCATGTTGCCAGGCATCCCATATCTAGTAACGGTCAACTCCAGGGTCACTTGCTGTATGCAAGTATTGTTTGCCCCAATAGACACAGTCAGGGAGTCGCCTTTGTGGCCTTCGCTGAACGTCTCTTTTATAAGATTTGATACTTTAAGCAGAATGAAAGCCATGCTTTTACAACAAACCGTGCCTTTGACCTCGGCCAAAGAAACCTATGATCTACAAGTAGCAAGGACTTCGACTGAGATACAGACTTTAATACGTACAAACTGCCCTATACATTTCGTGGAAATGATAGGACGTATCTTTAACATGTCTGATACAAGCGGAATTGTACATATATTTAAGAGCATCTGTTCCGGTCTGTTAGCACCTTTCCAGGCAATACTCGGAATCATCCCGAACTTTGCACATTCTGTGTTTGGTCACATACCATTAATTCTAGCACTTGTTGCCGGAATTCTATTTCTCTTCCTGCTATTACGCTATGGCCAGCCTATTCGCAGACATCACTCCGAGCGAAGTGGAGAAAGCTCTCCTTGAACGAAAGTGCCGTGAGCGAATAGTACAGCTTTTGGGCATGACTCGTCTATGGGAACTTAATACCACGTGGTTCCTGTCATTCAGACCAATCTGGCAAGATTGCATCTTACCTGTCCTACGATGCCTGCTATGCGGGGAAGAATGCGTGTTAGACACCTGTCTAACATTTCCATCAGCAACGCCAACGGATATCGATACTCTGCTGGACCCGATAACGGCCCATGCTCTGTGTTGTCCCCAGAGGCTACCAATCCTGATGACGGCATTCATTGAGATCTCACAGATGCTTCCAGCTGCTGCTGAGGTACGAGATGGATCTACAGGCACACAGGTAACAACGGACGCGAACATTGCTGCGGCATCCTATGCTGAAAGCGATGCTTCACATCTCTGTGCAATTAATCTACTACACGAGGTGTTCCAACTGTCACCAACTTCAGTGGACGATATTTTGTCTACAGAAATAGATGATCTCATGTTTACAACAGACCCGTACACTGACTCTGATTCAACCCACAGTGTACCAGAGACGCAGTAAAATTTGGCATTCATATTTCAAAAACTTGGAACTCTTCCCAAATTGAACTTTTTTCATTTTTTTAAACTGAATGGCAATTCAATCTGCTTGAAGTAGAACTAGTCTTATAGTACGGACTTCTCGGTACTTCCTCAGACACTTTGTCATCCTATTTGTCTAAAAAGTTCATTAATTTTCATGACATGAAATGACTTTAATTTTTGAACAACTTATCGATCATTTTCTGTCACATGTAAATATTACTGCTTATTTTCATTCAAATTGATTTTATTTCCAAATATATGCCTGTAATGAAAAGCAATGCTTAAAATGTACAGTACCTTTTGCATTTTAATAGGTTTTTAAATGCTTTTTAATGCTTTTTAAGAAATATTCTTAGCAATATGCGGTACTCCATTTTATGTTTAGCATATTAAATGTTTAGCATTTTATTATTATCGTACACACGAAAGTGGAGTGGGTGTTGTATGCCTCTTAGGGTGTCCGTACATGGGTTTTCCTGTATCATGTCCTTATATAGGCACAATTCGCCCTGCCCTTATATAGGCATAAATTCCCAGTCCTTATTTAGGCATTAAACCGTGCACTCCAAATACAGGCATGGTCTCCGACATCCGTCCACCCTAACGTCACAACGAGTTCTTGAAGAACAGACCCTTAGGCTTCGGGAGTTTCCCTAGCACAGGACTATTGATTTCTTCAAGGACTCATCTATTATGCATGAACCGTTATACCTTGA
This sequence comes from Calotriton arnoldi, assembly GCA_963921515.1. Classification (NCBI taxonomy): domain Eukaryota; kingdom Metazoa; phylum Chordata; class Amphibia; order Caudata; family Salamandridae; genus Calotriton; species Calotriton arnoldi. The sequence goes on from CAWUFW010000465.1 coordinate 1,402,594, forward strand.
GGGTTCATTCATGACGTCTTCCGCTGTCCAATTCACGTCAATGCTAACATTCTGAGGTACCTCTCAGGTATAAATATACCTTCCCTAGCACTTGTAAATCAGAGGAGACCTCGACTTCAGAGGAGCCCGTTTCCCGGCCTGATGCACTGAGAAGACGCTGTCATCCCTGCACGCAGAGAGTCCAGCTTCCAGTGATCTGACTTCCCTCGCGGGGTGTTGGAGTTTGAGTCTGGCAAGAGATTCCCACCTCTCTCATTCTTAAGGTATGGAGCTGACTAGAAACCTAGAGGGACTCTTGGCATACTAGGCATACTGGGCGTAACATACTCTTAGTATACCATAGTAAGGAATACTCCACCTACTTCATACCTCTCCCTACACCTAGGTTAGGTACATTGGGGTAGAACTAGCTTAGAAACACATCGTATGAGTACTCGCATTTTTAGTCTATGTTATTTATGTAAATGAATATCTACTAAAGATCATGCTAGCGCAGTATTATTTATTTCTACTTCTTACGCTGTACATTATTTATCTTGCATATTGTCTTGTGATCATAACAGCACATATTACTTACACGAGAAACAAGACTGTTCAATAAATCTTTTATAGAAACGCCCGTCTATTCTTCCTGTGTAACTTTGAGGAAAACTAAGCATGCACGATTGAGCTGAGTGAAACGGTTATCTATTGTTTCCACGACTCTGGGACACGTTCTGATTCTAAAAGGGAAACAAAGTTGTCATGTTTTGCGGCTGCCAGAAACTACTCCCTTCTTGTTTATCAAGGAGTTTCTAGTGGCCTCTGAGCTAGCTGGCACAAGTAATTAAGTTTAATATACTCGATATTGGACATATTGACCTTAGTCCTATGTCAAACCTATAGGGTATATTATTCCAATGCGCATAGCCTATTAGAGAAATAGGAGCTACACTACATTGTAGTTCCCTGAATGTTTCTGATCACAAACTTTGGTGACTTGCAGACGTGTTTTCAAGTCAGCACAAACAGACTTATTTTGCTTGTGTCTTCACACACCTGGTGTTGACATACCTGCCCTTTGCCCATCTGAGGCTCATCTAGCAATATTATAATTGATTGTTTAATTGTCTGCAGTTGTAGGAGAAGGAACAAGCAATGTCAACTTGTAAACGTTTATGCTCGTTTGTTCGATTGTCTGCCAATGTCTTAAGGAACAAACGATGTCCCCATATCATGTCTGTGCTCGTTTGTTCTATTATCTGCCAATGTATTAAGGAACCAGCAATGTCCACTGAGAATGTTTGTGCTCGTTTGTTTCATTGAATGTCACTATTTGAGGATCTGAAACAAACGTCACCATTGTTACCGAGCTAGTGATTGTTCATTCTGTAAATGTTTTGCACAGCCCCAGCTGGTGCCAACTGTATAAAAACCCTCGCAAAATTATGTAAATTGTTCACTCTGCTCATAGTCACCTGAGCCTGGGACTTATGTGCACCCGCACGTTATTATTAAATGCAAGTTGCTTTGGAAGACCTCGACTGCTGGCTTCTTTATTTGGAAGTGGAGACTAAAAAAATAGTGATTTCCACAGTACCTAGATAGGGCAATGCACAAACAGCCTCTAAGACTCATAACATCTATTTTGTATAAAATATAGGAGTTGTGTGGAATTAAAATTCTGGTAGAAAAGTTGTGAGAAGTTTTCCCTTTTTTGAACTTCATCAAGTTATGAAGATTCTAAACGCCACACAACTTCCCCTGCCAGTGATATTTCCTACAAGAAAATATCTAAGATGAAACTTTTTCATCCCATGGTAAATTTTTACTGGGATTTTCTCCAGTAACACAAACCTTTTGGAGCTTTTTCACATGAGCCTCTTTTAAATTAATCGAAGTTCAAGAAGAACCCAAAAATGATAAAGATTTTAACAAAACCTTCACAATATACGTAAAACCTCCACTTGCTAAAAAGTCTCGTCATTTTGTGCATACCCAAAAAATAGAAGAACATTTTAAGAGACACCAACCGAAAGTTCATCAATCAATTAGTGTTCCATTACAGAAACAATATACGGGAATAGTATAATTCGAAATAACATAGCTCAAAAATGTGGTACTGTTTTGCGCTAAAACTATTTTTCCAGGACTAATTGTATTTATGTTTTGTGTTTATTATTAAAGTAGATGTAGCACAGATGAGGCATTTAAAATCGAACTGAAAAAATGTGTCTGTTGAGCTAAACTGATTGCACTGCAGAAGCGCTTCCAATTAACCTCAAGTTCAAAATATTTTTATTTTTTTGTATTGTAAGAAGAAGCATTGTGGGTCACTAGGAAGATTAGGATTCATCTTTTTAAATTATATTTTCCAACAGCTTCTTACAAAATTGAAGGCCTGGTTGTGCTTGGCCATCTATATAAGCTACGTCTTCTGTGATCACATTCAGGGATTGGTTTTGGGATGTAAGGACTTTCACATACCTGATTAAGGTCAACTGTTGCAGCCATTTCCAAAAACACCACAGGGGCATCACACACAGGGATTAGTGAAGGCTTTTATTGAAATACTACTTCCAGTGTACATACCAACAATCTATAAAGTTCGTGTTTACAAGAGTTATTAACCTCTCCCTCTCTAAGAAGAAACCAAACAAGAACTCGTATATCTAGAGCTACTAAAAACCTACCCGCATTTTTAAGAATAAGAGATCAGTGACACAGCGATGGTTGTGAGAACTGCTCTGAAATATAGTTACTACTCGACTTAGGACCAATTCCAAATATAAGTGACAAAAGAAATATCAACCTGACAACTAACTTTTATGAAATCACTTAGAGCATGATTTAGATCTCGGCCGATGGGTTGTTGTGACGGATATCCCGCCCACCGAAATATAAATCCCATTACATCCTATGGGGTTTATATTTCGGCAGACAGGATATCCGTCACCGCTGTAATGGAGTAACCCGACGCCGAGATCTAAATCAGTCCCTTAGTTTGTGTTAATGATAATGTAATATGTAACACGCTAAGCATCTTTAGAATATAGCCCAAAGCCTCATGGCTTCAGTAAATGTGAACTGAGAACATTTAAAAAAACATTAAGTCTTAGACATAAAGAATAGTTGGGACCACAGGTTTCGTGTGATTAATTGCTCACCTCACCAGGCGTTGTTTTGAAGATGTTTCTACTTCATTTCCTCAAATCATGAAGGAAGAAATTAGTCATGGGTTATATTTTTCATGCTGTTTTTCCTCCTGCCCCCTTCGTTTTTTTGTTTGATTCGCTTTATTGGTTTTTAAAGACATAAGACAAAATACAGGTACATGATATGGGTTAGCAGTACTGCATTGTTACTTGTGGCAATATGGTAGTTGCAGGATTACGGTAATGTTACCGACTTCACTCAGGCAGCTGGAATGAAGGAAGCCCCTAGGGTGATGGGGCCCCTGCTGTGGATCCACCTTACAGGACTACCCACGCGCCCCGCGGTATGGTTCAACTAGCACCAGAGGGGTGGGGCACACTTAGTGGAGGCTGGCGTGGGGACATCTCCTGGTCCCCACGGTAACAATGGATAAGGGGGCAGCCGCCCGCAACCACGCAGCGAGGTGCCCCAGAACTACTCGTCATGCAGGTGTCCCTCCGGCGGGCCCGAGTTATCAGGGAAGCAGCTATGGCTCGCTTTTCAGAGGCCCGGCGAGACACGCAGCTGTCGGCCCCGTATTGGCTGAGGCTTGTGCTCCCAGCGGGTCGGAGTTGCCACAACAACCAGGAGGGGCGCTTCGCCGCTCACAGCTCCCTGCTGTGCTCGAGCGGGAGGCGCTGATCCAGCGCCACTCCCAGCACAGGAGCAGTCTTCCTGTGCTGGGAGGTCGCGTGAGTGCGAGTACAATGCTTTTTTTAGCAGCTCTGGTTTCTCCCTCAAGGCTACAGCACCACAAGCCGCGTAGTCCTCCTGCGCTCCGCCTCAGCAGCCCTCTCACAGCACTCCACTTGTGCTACTTATGATACAAGAGGGAACATTGCCCCAGGGCAGCACATAGCACACGCTGGTTAGGGAATCTCCTGAACACATTTCCCCTTTCTAACAAAAGGGGCAAAGGACAGTCCTGCTCTTCTTCAGCAAGGAACAGCAACTGCAGGCCAATCCACCCCTCACACAACAGAAAGGGTAGTGCTCCTTACGCAGCTCTTCAGCTCTCCTTCCAGGCAGGTTACTTTATTTGAAGTCTTTGATTTCCCTGAGACTTCCAACAGGAGGCAAGCACACACAAGACCTTGGAGATTCTTCAAAAGTAGGAAACCACAGCAGGGCAAAAAGAGTCAGTCCTTTTCCTCCACCATAGACAGAAACAGCAACTGCAGGCCAAACCACCCCTCACTCTGAAAAGGCAGCGCTCCTCACACAGTCCTTTTGCTCTTCTTCTTGGCAGTGTCCTCTTGTTTCTTGAAGTAATCTAAAGTCCTGGGGTTTAAGGTCTAATACTTATACCCCATTTTTTCATTGTTCTCTTTGTGACAAAGCTCTCTGAACCCAGTCCAAACCAGTCCTGTCCTCCCTGGTGCAGCATGGCCACAGGGGGTGGAGACGGCATTGTGAAAAGGAGATACAGCCTATTTAGGAGCAAGAGAAACTCCTCCCACTACTCTAAATGCAGACCAGGCCTATTCAGCCCAGCTATGTGTCACCCAGGCAAGGCAGGACACACCTCAACCACCCTTGTGACTGTCTAGAGTGAATGCCCATCCCTAGCTCCTGTCACTCCAATACCAGATGCGGAATACACAAACAGCAGAGGCACACAGAATGGTAAAGCAAGAAAAAGCCCACTTTCTAAAAGTGGCATTTTCAAACACAGAATTTAAAAACCACCTTTACCAAAAGGTGCGTTAATAAATTCAGAGTTCAGAGAGCCTAAACTCTGTTTTTCTATCATCTCCCAATTGAAAGTTACACATGTAAAAAGGTTATAGTGCAGCCCCAATGATAAGCCTATGGGATATACAGCCTTTCAATAGTGAAAACCGAAATACACAGTAATTCACTATAAGGACATGCCACACACACCAGTACATGTCCTACCTTTCACAAACACTGCACCCTGCCCATGGGGGTAACTTCGGCCTACCTTAGGGGTGCCTTACATGTAAGAAAAGGGAGGGTTAGCACCTGGCAAGTGGGTTCACTTGCCAGAGCAACATGGTAGTTTACAACTGCGCGCGCAGACACTACAGTGGTAGCTCTGAGATACATTTACAGGGCTACTCATGTGGGTGGCACAACCAGTGCTTGAAAGCCCACTAGTAGCATTTGATTTACAGGCCCTATCACACTCCGTGCACTTTACTAGGGACTTACCAGTAAATCAAATATGCCAATCATGGATAACCAATCATAGTCACAATTTACACAGAGAGCATATGCACTTCAGCACTGATCACCAGTGGTAAAGTCCCCATAGTCTTATAGCCAACAAAAACAGGGTCAGAAAAATAGGAGGCAAAAGGCAAAAAGTTTGGGGATAAACCTGCAAAAAGGGCCAGGTATAACACACACCAATAGAGAACAAGCAATAAGAAATCATTTACTACAGAATACATTTGAGGATTCTGTCATGGTAGCATTACATTGAACGAGCAGAAATTCTCACAGTTCAGCAATCCAATGGATACATTGTATGCCCATAGCCTGGGGCAGTTGATGTGTCCTTGGTACACATCAAAGAGGTCTCTGGGAACAATTTTCAGTTTATTAGTGGGAGTCTTGCAATTCTCTATGTGGAACAAAAGAAAATGAGAATGACACATTATCTTGGTGACGTCAGGACAAGATGGAGGACACTATAAACACAACTCGAGTTAGCATAAGCCCAAATTGTAATGCATTTAAAATTAAAGGAGATCAGCTCCCTCATGAACAATATAACTGATCGAAATATTTATTGCTGGATACATAAAAAAAAATAGGTACATAGAAAAATCTATGTATTTTTTATCAAGATGAATATTAATTCTGGCATTGATTTTTATCCACCATATTTAGAGGAATATTCTTCAAAATGCATTATTTAGCTCTTTCTGCATTACTGTATTAATGAAGAACCATCTCAGATGGCAAGTGTATCCCTGTTTAGCACATCTCTCCATTCACTGGCTCGATGACTTGGCAGCTGTGATAGTACTAACAAGGCCGTCTCACTCCAAAAATATGACGCTACTGCTAGTGCCTACTACTTTTTACAGAAAGAGTGGCAAAGGCAGGGGCAGAGGCAATGATCGAATGTGGCATAAGGAGGTGCTGCCTAAACAGCCTCCTGTTGAGATTTGACAGCAACATGTTCGGCAATGTGCATCTGAGAGCCATACAGAAACATCATCTCTGATAACATATCCCCAATTGTGGGAAAATGATTAAGCGAGTCAGAATTGACAGCAATGATGGGCTTCCATAAGGAGGGAAATGATGGAACAGAAGGAAACAAAGATAGGAGAGAGAAAGGGCTGCAGAAATAGAGAAAGTAACGGGGTGCGCTCGCTAGAAACAGAGGAAGAGCAAGCATTGGCAAGGCCAATTGTCTTGTGTTGTCTGCAGACTTTTGGTTTTGTGTTTACACAACTAATACCTTGGTGGGAGAGGCTTATTTTCTTTAAGCCAATGAAAGAAAGTTTTCCAGCAGGAGACAGAAAATTCTGGAAATGTCACCTCACCTAAAACATATTGTGGCATGCTTCATCAGTTGGCTACCTATCCACACCAGTGTAGGTAAATACCACTGTGGTGGACTCAACCTATGAAGGGAGTGCCTAGATAAGTTTTTTACTGGAATAGAGCAGGGGTCCAGATTAAAATATCTGAACGTTATACCCAAGGGATTTCTCCTTTATTTGCTGGGAACTTTAGATATTGTTAAAAACAAAGAGGGTAAAAACAGAACTACTATGGTTCAATTACCCCTATAGTTTAGCCAACATGTTTTGGCCAGATTTACAGCCTGTACACGTCACCGGCCTTCTTCAGGGTTCCTATCCTTCCCTGCCTACTTAAATCAAACATGCTGTGCTCTACAATGAGGCCTAACGCTTTCTTACCTGAAACATTTGCTCCCCTCTTTGTTTTTAGTGATATCTAAGGTTCCCAGCAAATACAGGAAAAATCCTCTGGGTAGAGCCTTGAGATATTTTTACCTGGGTCACTGCTCTCTGCTAGTAATATACTTATCTAAGAACTCCCTTCAGAAGTTTAGTCCACCACAGTGGTATTTATCTACCGTGGTGTGGATAGTTTGCCATATGATGCAGAAGCTAAAAAGGTGCAACTGTGTGTCCTTTGCATACATACTCCTCCATCTTGTGAGTTGCAGCCTACCTGTGCCCCAGATTGCAGTGAGCAGAGTCCAGGAAGTGGTAAGGAGGCAGACTAGTGCTGTCTCTTTCCTAAAAAAGTTTAAAAAACGATTTTCCCTACCTGTGATTGCATCATCTTATTTTTTCTTTTTAAATTTCTTTAACTGTCTTTGCCTGTGGTTGTCACAGTTTAAAATTGTAGTTTTAACCTGCCAGTGATTGTATAATTTATCCCATGTTTTTGTGTTTAAACTTGTGTTTTTTCCTGCCTGTGACTGCTTCCATTTAACCTGTTGAATTGTGGGATTTACAGTCCAAACTCTGTAGTTTTTCCCTCTCATTCCCTGTGACTATCAGTTTTTCCCTCCAAATGTCTCCTTTGCTCTGTGCTAAGATCTGTATGTTAAGCAGTGCACCCCCAGCGACCAGCTTGTGTTAACAAGTCAGTGAAACCAGCCCCCCTTCCCTCCTGAGACAGCAGTAATGTGCTGTAAGCTGTTTAAACTGTGTTTAATAGGGACTGTGCACTTCATTTTTTGGCCAGGAGAGGGAGTAAAGTTTTATACAAATAGTGTTGTTAGAGGACAAGTTTGTTGGGGCCTTACCAAAGTGTGGATTGAGCCTGTCTGTCTCCTAGGAGATCTGTGAATAGAGCAGCTCCCCAGTCCCTGTCCCCACCCCCAGGCCAGCAGACCTAGGACTGGGGGTTGGCTATTCCGCTCCCAGGCAACTCTGAGCCCTCCCCTCACACCTGCCCAGGCCCCTTAAGGCTTTGCTGGGTGCACCCCAAATCATTCTCCTCCATCTTGTGAGTTGCAGCCTACCTGTGCCCCAGATTGCAGTGAGCAGAGTCCAGGAAGTGGTAAGGAGGCAGACTAGTGCTGTCTCTTTCCTAAAAAAAGTTTAAAAAACGATTTTCCCTACCTGTGATTGCATCATCTTATTTTTTCTTTTTACATTTTTTAACTGTCTTTGCCTGTGGTTGTTACAGTTTAAAATTGTAGTTTTAACCTGCCAGTGATTGCATAATTTATCCCATGTTTTTGTGTTTAAACTTGTGTTTTTTCCTGCCTGTGACTGCTTCCATTTAACCTGTTGAATTGTGGGATTTGCAGTCCAAACTCTGTAGTTTTTCCCTCTCATTCCCTGTGACTATCAGTTTTTCCCTCCAAATGTCTCCTTTGCTCTGTGCTAAGATCTGTATGTTAAGCAGTGCACCCCCAGCGACCATCTTGTGTTAACAAGTCAGTGAAACCAGCCCCCTTCCCTCCTGAGACAGCAGTAATGTGCTGTAAGCTGTTTAAACTGTGTTTAATAGGGACTGTGCACTTCATTTTTTGGCCAGGAGAGGGAGTAAAGTTTTATACAAATAGTGTTGTTAGAGGACAAGTTTGTTGGGGCCTTACCTGCAGAAGTCCAAAGTGTGGATTGAGCCGGTCTGTCTCCTAGGAGATTTCTGAATAGAGAAGCAGCTTCCAACTCCCTGGCCAGCAAACCTTGTCTGAGGTAGCTGGGACCTTATATAGTCTGATATTGTTTGGTACATGTGTACACTGATTGGTGGTTGTATCTGATGTTTCTATTGGATTAGGGTTAGTGTCCTCATTGGTTGGGTATTTGAGTGTTCTGATTGGTTTCTGGGTCTGTGATTCAATCAATGTAGGGTTGGGACTAGGGCTAGGGTTAGTATTTCTATTGGAAGTAGGGACTAGGGCTTCCTGTGTTATTGGTTGTTGGGACTAGGGTGGGACTAGGGCTAGGGTTAGGCCTTTAATTGGAAGTAGCGATTAGGGCTTCTGGTGTTATTGGTTGCTGGACTAGGTGTGGGACTAAGAGTAGGGTTAGGCTTTCTATTGGAAGTAGGGCTAGGGCTTCCTGTGTCATTGGTTGCTTGGACTAGGGTTGAGACTACTGGTAGGGCTAGGGCCTCTATTGGACGTAGAGATCAAGGGTTTTTGAAACTGATTGGGTGCTTGGACTAGGGCTAAGATTGGCTGTAAGGTCCTCGTCTCCTATTGGTTCTAGATTTTAGGGCTAGTGCTGTGATTGGATATTGTTAGGGCTAGGGTTCCCATTGGCTGAAGGGGTCACCTGACTACTAGGGCTATAAATGGCCAAGGCTTAGGGCGTCTCAGCTAAGGGTGGGGAGGACAAGGGTGAGTGCCTGTTTGAGCCTGTTTGAAACAGGTCGGGACCAGGGCCAGGAATGCTGCCCATTTTCCCATTCATTAATACCCACCCTATGTATTTGTCCCTCTGTACATAAGCATTCATTTTCACTATAGATATGTGCCTATCTTCATGTATTGCTTTGTATAAACATGTACAATAATTATGTTGTTATAAAAACAAAAACAAAAAAAACAAAAAAATCTTCTTTGGTCTACATGTACTTGCTTCCATTGGGTATCTATGTACCTCCATGTACTTGGATCTGTGTGTCTGTTACTTTTCTCCTGAAAAAGCATATCCAATGCACTACCCTATTTCTCATCCGCTACCTCTATCAATATCTTTAATCTGCATATACTTACCTCCTTTATGCATCTATATACTTTCAATGTACTTATGGATCTATATATTTATCACTTTCTTCTAATTTAGCATTTCCAATGCACTACCCTATTTCTCAGCCTATACTTCCCTCAATATATCTTCTAGCCCAACTTTCTGACTCATCTCAAACTTCTTTCTACTACTCTTTCCAATTCACTACCCTATCTCACCCTATACATCTATCATTATATCCTTCACACCCACTCTCTCATTTATCCCAAACGCCATACCACTACTATGTTCCCCAAAATAACCCTTTCTTGACTCTCTCCTACTCTACCCCTCCTTGCATCTTCTGACACCTCCTTTACTGTACCGATCCCCCAAAACAAACCTTTCTAAACTCTTCCCTCTGACTCTTCCCCTCCAAAAACCCTTTTACTCACCCAAAAGCCTCCTCCTACTGCTATGACCTAAAAAAGAAATCCTTCACTCTTCTATCCCTCCACTATCCTTTTCAATCAAAATAACAGACTAGCATGTTCATTTCTCTAATTCCATATTCCACTATACTAATTCACCACTAATCCTTTATGGGTTCCAGAGTAGCGTGCTACTCGCCAACAAAGCGTTTCAACACCTCATCAGGGTTACAAGCGCTATATAAATGCAAACCTTTTTTCCTTTTTTACCCCTCCCTAACCCTTCTCAATCCAAATAACTGACTAACATATCCACCACTCAAATTACTTCATATTTCACTATACTAATTTTCAACACTAATCCTTTATGGGTTCCGGAGTAGCCTGCTACTCGCCAGAAAAGCGCTTCAACACCCCATCAGGGGTAACAGGCGCTATATGAATGCAAACCTTTCTTTCCCTTCTATCCCTCCGCTATCCTTCTCACACCAAATAACTGACTAATATCCACCACTCAAATTACTTTCATATTTCACCATACTAATTCACCACTAATCGTTTATGGGTTTCCGGAGTAGCGTGCTACTCGCCAAAAAAAAGCGATTCAACACCCCATCAGGGGTTAGAAGCGCTATATAAATACAAACCTTCTTTCCTCTTCTATCCTTCTGCTATCCTTCCGAATCCAAATGACTGACTAACATATCCATCCACCACTTAAAATTTACTTGCATGTTTCACTATACTAATTCAACACTAATCCTCTATGGGTCCCGGAGTAGCGTGCTACTCGCCGAAAAAGCGCTTCGACGCCTCGTCAGGGGTAGTAAGCGCTATACAAATGCAATTACAATACAATACAATGATGAAGCATGCCATGATAAGTTGTGGGTTAAGCTACCTTTCCAGAATTTTCTGTCTCCTCCTGGAAAACTTTCTTTCATTGGCTTAAAGAAAATAAGCTTCTCCCGCCAAGGTATTAGTTGTGTACACGTGTTAAAAAGGAGGGTGTGCCTCGGCTGTTTCCTCTTTCCATCCAATCGTGTATTGAAAACTTTTGGCTGTGCCAATGGCTCGTTTTGTTTGGCTATTGCTTTTGGAAAACTATAATGTTGGGGGAGCTACTATGCCCTCATCAATATATTTTAAAAAAAAACCTAAAAGCAAAAATATTTTTTGTCTGAAAACACACACTGCAAATTGTAGCCTCTAACATTAAGTGACCTGCTCTGTTGTAGATGTGCTCCTTGTGAAAGATCAGCATGCTGTCGCTCACAGTATAGTTAGCCAATGGCTGAAGTGGGCTGACCCACTGCTCTATGCTGTGAGAAAGTGCCCTCTTTCTGCATGGTTGCCCCCACTTTTTGCTGAAGTGCTGATGTGCTTTGACTGAGTGTGCCCTGGGCGCCTGCTAATCAGGTACTCAGGGCCTATGTTCTTTCCCTAAAACTGCATTGAAGCCTAAACCCAATTGGCATCTCTGGCCACAGGTCAGCCCCTGGTAAATGGTACCACAGGTACCCAGGGCACTGTGAACAGACAAGACCTTTAAGGGCTGCAGCACTTATTGTGCCACCCTTAGAGGTCCTGTACCCTTACACACACACGCTGCCTTTGCAGGCTGCGTGTTTTGGTGCAGAACAAAGTGAAGAGTCGACATGGCACAAATCCCTGTGTGCCATGCCTACAACCCACTGCCCTGGCATAGATCAGTCGTCCCTCTAGCTGGGTGCACTATACCAGTGGTGAGGGTACAGGTGCATGAGCCCTGTACCCCTACAGTGTCTAAGTCCATTCTTAGACATTGTAAGTGCAGTGCTGCCATTAAGAGTATATGGTGCTGGGAGTTTGTCATTACGAACTCCATAGCACCATAATGGCTACACTGAAAACTGAGAAGTTTGGTATCAAACTTCTCAGCCCATTAAACCCACACTGATGCCAGTGTGGGATTTAATGAAAAATGCACACAGAGGGCATCTTAGAGATGCCCCCTGAAACCTAACCCACCTCTAGTGTCCAGGCTGAGTGGCTGCTTTCAGCTGCCACCACCAGACATGTTTCTGGACCCCTGGGTCAAGAGCCTGCTGCTCTCTGGGGCCTGAAACAATGCACATCCTGGGACAAGGTGCCAAGCCTCCTCCCCCAGGATGGGCAGGGTTCACGAAGGAGAAGCTTCAAAGGCATACCGCCTTTGTGAGCCTCTCCAGATCACTTGCTGTACTCAGCAACTGGTCCCCCCTGAACCTTGCTTCCTCAGACAAGAAGAAACTACAAGGGGAAGAAGAAGAAGGACCGAACAGCCGTGCAGCAGCTAACAAGAGGAAGACGCCCACTGACTTGTCCCCAGCCCTACCGGCCTGTCTCCACCTCGAACCTGCTCCTGCTTAATCCCGGTGTGTCCTGCAGCCAGCAACCTCAAAAACCCTGGAGGACCGGCCTGCCTTCAAGCACAAAGACTTTGTCTCCCGTGAACACCGGATTTGTTCAACTGCAACCTCTGGCTCCGGCCGGACACCGCGGATCCGCCCCACTCTGCACCCGCCGTCCACGGCCCGAGCTCGAGTGGGCAAACACCACGAGGAGGTCCCCCCGGTGATCCTGACCCGAGATCCCATGACCCCTGACCTGCCTCAAGCCTCCAGTGGACGCCTGCAGCCTAAATCCAGAAGGCCCCCCTAACCGCGACCAGGAGCTGGTTAGAAGATCCGACCCCAAAAGGCACCCCTGCACCCGACGCCCCACGGCCTTGTGTGCCCAAAGCAACGGTGCCTAACCAACCCCTAACTTCCCAACTTACCTCTCGAAGTGGTGGTCGCACCCAGAAGACCTTCGTCCCCGAGCCTGCAGTGCCTTTGCAAACCGGAGGTTCCCCATTGAAACCAACAGGGCGCCCAACGTCGAAACAGTACCCTGCACCCAGCCACCCTAGTGCTGCTGAGGGTGCACCTTTGGTGCTACTTTGTTTCCCCATTTGCCCTGAGCTAAAGTCCAGGAGCTTTGCTCCCACAACCCAGTGGCCTGTTTGCCAGCAGCCACCAACCGGAGGCCCCCTATCCCCCATTGGATAACATTGGGCCTCAGCACTCTGCACCCGGCCGCCCTAGTGCCGCTGAAGGTGTAACGAGAGTGCATCCTTGACCCTGGGGGAACTCTTGTTCTAACCCCAGAAGCTCAACTCCAAAGACCGATTACTTACCTGGTAACTGTTAACTTCATTTCTCTCCATAGGAATCCATTGACTGTTTTTCTCTGAAAAATGTTCTAAGTGTGGAGTTGATTTGTATGGAAACCTCCAAAATAACAATTGTGCAAAACTGATTTTACTTACCTTTTCTCTAGGAAATGTCCCAGTGTGATATCTAGGCATATCACACTGAGTAGAAAAAGTAATCTAAAAGTAATCTCAAAAGTAACGTAAAAGTAACGTAAAAGTAACTTACCTGTAATTTTCATTGCAAAGTTGATACAAAGTATATGTACAGCATTTCACAGTATTGCATTACCAGTAATTCAAACTGTAACCATTTCAAAGTACATTTACAATTGCATTTTAAACTGTATATTTACTGCAAAGTATTTATCAACTTACCTGTGCCAGGCTTGCTTGGTTCTAGAAAATAAAATAACTAAAAGAATTTTTATACAAAACCAATTGGTCTGAAGTTCAGTCTTTGAGTGTGTGAAATCATTTGCTGATTGAGTGGGTACAACAAATGCTTAACACTGTCCTCTGATACTGCCTTACTGCTTGACCACACTACCACAAATAGATAGTGAGGTGCTATCTAACTGCCTACCTTTGGGGATCCACTGGACTCTGTGCACACTATACCTCACTTTGGTATAGTATATACAGAGCCAGCTTACTACATTGGTGGATCAGCGGTGGGATATACAACTTTGCATTTGTTGGACTACTTGGTTACCACCTGATCACACTACAGAACTCTTAAATTGTCTTAAGAAGTCTGATTTCTTTTTCAAATTGGCATTTTTTGCAAAACTACTAAAAGTCTTGTTAGGGCCTTGGTTAAGTCCCTTTAGAATTTTAGAAAAATAAAAAAGTCACTTTAGCTAGGATTAGAGGGGTTAGAAGTTTTTTTAACAATGTCTCAAAACAAGAAACCAGCTGTTAGTGAAAATAACCACAATTACATAGAGAACTTGGTTGAGGAGCTAGACCTAACCCCTTACCTTCGCTTGTCTTTCAAGGAAATAAGGTCCCTATGTAAACTTAAAAACATAGCCATGGGTCCCCATCCCACCAAACAAAAGCTCCAGGAGCTGTTGGCTGGGTATGCTAAGGACCACCCATCTGAAAATGGTGAAGACCAGTCAGATGGAGAAGGAGTGGAAGAGGATGACCAGGTAGATCAACCCCCTCCACTGATTAGGGAGAAAAGGGCCCCAGTGGCCCTGACTCCAAGAATCAACCTCTCAGTACCTAGATCCCACACAGGTGGGTCAGGCACTACTGAGGACATTGAGGACAGCCTCAATGAGGAGGACAGCCTTTTAGTAAGGCTGACCAAAAGACTGGATCTAGAGACCAGGTTGCTGGCTCTAGAAAAAGAGAGAGCAGAGATGGGCCTAGCACCCATCAATGGTGGCAGCAATTTACTTAATAAGGATAAAGAGCAATCTTATGATCCTAAAATCCCCAAAGGGATTGTCCCTAAATATGAAGAGAGTGATGATATCACAAAATGGTTCACAGCCATTGAGCGGGCTTGTGAAATGAGAAAAGTGAAGAAGTCACATGGGAGCACTCCTTTGGGAACTGTTCTCTGGTACCTGCAGAGACAGACTCCTGACCCTTACAGGGGCAGATGCTGGGTCTTATGACCTCATGAAGAGAACTCTGATTGAGGGATTTGGACTCACAACTGAGGAATATAGAATTAGATTCAGGGGGGCTCACAAGACCCAAAACCAATCCTGCATTTTGTAGACTACTCAGTTAAAACACTAGATGGTTGGTTAACTGGACACAATGTGCATGATTTCAATGGACTTTACAATTTGTTTATGAAAGAACATATTCTAAGTAATTGCACTAATGAAAAGTTACATCAGCATTTGGTAGACCTAGGTCTAATTTCTCCCCAAGAATTGGGAAAGAAGGCAGACCACTGAGTCAAGACAAGGGTGACAAAAACAACCACTGGGGGTGACCAAAAGAAAGGGGTTACAAAACCTCCCCCGGGGAAAGGTGGTGAGAATCCCCAAGATAAAAAGCCTGAGTCTTCTAAAGGGCCCCAAAAACCTGCAAAGGGGGGTGGGTCCCAAAACTCTCCCCAGTCCATTAATAGGTACAGGGGAAAGAACTTTGATCCTTTAAAGGCCTGGTGTAACAACTGTAAGAAGTTGGGACACTTAACTGGAGATACTGCTTGCCCAAACAAGAAGGCTCCTAGTCCTACTACAGCTACTCCTGGGGTAGCAAGTCTCCAGATGGGATCAACAGTGTGCCAAGAGCAAATCGGGTTGCACACTGAAGCAGTTCTAGTTTCAGAATGGGAAGTTGAGTTTGCCACTGTAGCTGTGTGGCCACCCAACTTAAAAAAGTACTTACAATACCCTTGGATTAATGGAACTAGGATAGAAGCTCTGAGGGATACAGGTGCCAGTGTCACTATGGTGAGAGACACACTGGTTTCCCCTGAGCAATACTTGATTGGGAGAACTTACCCAGTCACCAATGCTGACAGTGTTACCACTAACCATGCAATGGCTATGGTGACATTAGACTGGGGTTACTGGCCTGAAACAGGTAGTGGTCACTCCACAGCTACCAGCTGCATGTCTGCTTGGCAATGACCTGGAAACCTCAGCATGGGCTGAGGTTGACCTGAAACCCCATGCAGCAATGCTGGATATCCCTGAATTGGTGTGTATAAAAACAAGAGCACAGAGCAAGAGACAGGGTGAAAAAGAAGTGTTGGAGCATGAAAGTATGGCCCAACCTTCCAAGAGAAAAGGTAAGAAGACTGGGGAATCAGCTTCTGCACAGCAAAAGGATCAGGACCCCTCTCCTCAGGGAGAGGACTTGGACACCCCAGAGGGAACTGAGCCCATAGAGCTTGACCCTTACCAGGTTAAACTCTTAGGCCCAGGGGGACCCTCTAGGGAAGAGCTGTGCCTTGGACAGCAGGACTGTCCAACTCTTGAAAGCCTGAGGCAGCAAGCTGCTACCCAGGAAAAAGGAGATGTCAGTGGTACCCACAGAGTTTATTGGGAAGAGGGACTACTGTACACTGAGGCCAGAGACCCCAAACCTGGAGCCACTAGGAGAGTGGTAGTGCCTCAGAAGTACAGGGAGTTTCTCCTAACTTTAGCTCATGACATTCCCCTAGCTGGACATCTGGGCCAAACCAAGACTTGGGAAAGGCTAGTTAGCCACTTTTACTGGCCCCAGATGCACCAAAAGTAAAGGAGTTTGTCAGCTCCTGTGTCACCTGTCAGGCCAGTGGCAAGACAGGTGGCCCCTCAAAGGCCCCCTGATACCACTACCTGTGGTGGAGGTTCCCTTTGAAAGGGTAGGTGTGGACATAGTGGGTCCACTTGAACCTCCCACAGCATCAGGGAACAAGTTCATTCTAGTGGTCGTGGATCATGACAAGGGGTACCCTGAGGCAATTCCCTTTAGGACTACTACAGCTCCTGCAGTAGCCAAGGCCCTCATTGGTGTCTTCACCAGAGTAGGGTTTCCTAAGGAGGTGGTTTCAGACAGAGGTTCCAACTTCATGTCTGCTTACCTAAAACACATGTGGAAAGAGTGTGGAGTGCAGTACAAGTTTACTACACCCTATCACCCACAAACCAATGGCCTTGTTGAGAGATTCAACAAGACATTGAAAGGCATGATTATGGGGCTCCCTGAAAAACTCAAAAGGAGATCTGATGTCCTCCTATCCTGCCTGCTTTTTGCTTACAGAGAAGTGCCACAGAAGGGAGTAGGGTTTTCCCCCTTTGAACTTCTGTTTGGCCATCCTGTGAGGGGACCACTCTGTCTTGTAAACGTGTGGTGGGAGAAGCCTCTCCAAGAACCCAAACAAGATATTGTGGACTATGTGCTTGGCCTAAGGTCCAGAATGGCTGAGTACATGGAAAAGGCATCCAAAAATCTTGAGGCCAGCCAGGAGCTTCAGAAGCACTGGTTTGACAAAAAAGCTGCACTGGTTGAATTT
This sequence comes from Calotriton arnoldi, assembly GCA_963921515.1. Classification (NCBI taxonomy): domain Eukaryota; kingdom Metazoa; phylum Chordata; class Amphibia; order Caudata; family Salamandridae; genus Calotriton; species Calotriton arnoldi. The sequence continues at coordinate 1,420,039 of CAWUFW010000465.1, forward strand.
CAACTTGGGCAAAAGGTGTGGGTTTTGGAGCCAGTGGTACCAAGGGCACTCCAGGACAGATGGAGTGGCCCTTTACCTATCCTAGAAAAAAAGAGTGAGGTCACCTACTTGGTTGACCTGGGCACAAGCAGGACACCCAAAAGGGTTATCCATGTGAACCGACTAAAGCTCTTTCATGACAGGGCTGACATCACCATGCTGATGGTGACTGATGAGGATCAGGAGAAAGAGAGTGAACCTCTCCCTGACCTCCTCTCATACAGCCCAAAAGATGGGTCAGTGGATGGAGTTGTCTTTTCAGACACCCTCTCTGCCCAACAGCAGACTGATTGCAAGCAAGTCTTGCAGCAGTATGCTAAGCTCTTTTCCTTGACCCCTGGTGAGAAAAACTGGTGTACCCATGATGTGGACAATGGTGACAGTGCACCTGTCAAAAACAAAATCTATCGACAGTCTGACCAAGTAAAGGAAAGCATCAGAGCTGAAGTCAGCAAGATGCTGGAGTTAGGGGTTGTTGAACCCTCTGAGAACCCCTGGGCCAGCCCAGTGGTTCTAGTCCCCAAGCCTCATCCACAGGGTGGAAAGAGAGAAATGAGGTTCTGTGTGGACTATAGAGGGCTCAACTCTGTCACCAAGACAGATGCTCACCCTATCCCAAGAGCAGATGAGTTGATAGACAAATTGAGTGCAGCCAAATTTCTGAGTACCTTTGACTTAACTGCAGGGTACTGGCAAATTGGCATGGCCCCAGGAGCAAAAGAAAAGACAGCATTCTCCACACCTGATGGGCATTATCAGTTTACTGTTATGCCCTTTGGTTTAAAGAATGCCCCTGCCACCTTCCAGAGGTTGGTGAATCAAGTCCTTGCTGGATTGGAGTCCTTTAATGCAGCTTATCTAGATGATATTGCTGTCTTTAGCTCCACTTGGCAGGATCACCTGATCCACCTTGTGAAGGTTTTAAATGCCCTGCAAACTGCAGGCCTAACTATCAAGGCATCCAAATGCCAGATAGGGCAGGGAACTGTGGTGTACTTGGGCCACCTTGTTGGTGGAGGCCAGGTACAACCCTTACAGCCCAAGATCCAGGTCATCCTGGACTGGGCAGCTCCAACAACCCAAACCCAAGTCAGGGCATTCCTTGGCTTGACTGGGTATTACAAGAGGTTTGTGAAGGGATATGGGTCCATTGTGGCTCCCCTCACAGAACTCACCTCCAAGAAGATGCCCAAGAAGGTAAACTGGACAGTTAGTTGTCAAAAGGCTTTTGACACCCTGAAAGAGGCTATGTGCTCAGCACCAATTCTCAAAGCTCCAGACTATGCCAAGCAGTTCATTGTGCAGACTGATGCCTCTGAGCTAGGGATAGGAGCGGTCCTATTCCAGACCAATGATGAAGGCCAAGGCCAACCTGTTGCTTTTATACGCAGAAGGCTTCTCCCCAGGGAGCAGCGTTGGAGTGCCATTGAGAGGGGCCTTTGCTGTGGTTTGGTCCCTGAAGAAGCTGAGACCATACTTGTTTGGTAGTCACTTCCTAGTTCAAACTGATCACAGACCTCTCAGATGGCTAATGCAAATGAAAGGTGAAAATCCTAAACTGTTGACGTGGTCCATCTCCCTACATGGAATGGACTTTGTAGTGGAACACAGACCTGGGACTGCCCATGCCAATGCAGATGGACTTTCCAGGTTCTTCCACTTAGAAAATGAAGACTCTCTAGGGAAAGGTTAGTCTCATCCTCTTTCGTTGGGGGGGGGGGGTGAGAAAGTGCCCTCTTTCTGCATGGTTGCCCCCACTTTTTGCTGAATTGCTGATGTGCTTTGACTGAGTGTGCCCTTGGCTCCTGCTAATCAAGTACCCAGGGCCTATGTTGTTTCCCTAAAACTGCATTGAAGCCTAAACCCAATTGGCATCTCTGGCCACAGGTCACAAAGGGAAGAGTCGACATGGCACACATCCCTGTGTGCCATGCCTACAACCCACTGCCCTGGCATAGATCAGTCACCCCTCTAGCTGGGTGCACTATACCAGTGGTGAGGGTACAGGTGCATGAGCCCTGTACCCCCACAGTGTCTAAGTCCATTCTTAGACATTGTAAGTACAGTGCTGCCATTAAGAGTATATGGTGCTGGGAGTTTGTCATTACGAACTCCATAGCACCATAATGGCTACACTGAAAACTGAGAAGTTTGGTATCAAACTTCTCAGCACATTAAACCCACACTGATGCCAGTGTGGGATTTAATGAAAAATGCACACAGAGGGCATCTTAGAGATGCCCCCTGAAACCTAACCCACCTCTAGTGTCCAGGCTGAGTGGCTGCATTCAGCTGCCACCACCAGACATGTTCTGGACCCCTGGGTCGAGAGCCTGCTGCTCTCTGGGGCCTGAAACAATGCACATCCTGGGACGAGGTGCCAAGCCTCCTCCCCCAGGATGGGCAAGGTTCACGAAGGGGAAGCTTCAAAGGCTTGCCGCCTTTGTGAGCTTCCCCAGGCCACTTGCTGCTCTCAGCAACTGGTCCCCACTGGTTCTGACCCCCATTTTGGGCGGGAGAACTGGCGGGAAAAACAAGTGAGGAAGAGAGGTGTGCCCACCTCTGCCAACTCCACCCCTTAGGTGGGGGAGGCGAGGTGAAGCACAACTCTCAGTCCACGCCATCTTGAAGATGGGGGGACTCAGCCAACCAGGGACAGGCTCATGCCCCCCTCCCACTCGAGGGTGGCATAATAGGGGGTGTACCCACCCCAGGGAAGGGACCCATTGGTCCCTGCCTTTTACCTACCTGTAACGCCCCTAAATCTGGTATTTAGGGGCACCCCTGAACCTTGCGTCCTCAGACAAGAACCTGCAACAAGAAAAGAAGAAGGAACGAACAGCCGTGCCGAAGCTAACAAGAGGAAGACGCCCACTGACTTGTCCCCAGCCCTACCGGCCTGTCTCCACCTCGAACCTGCTCCTGCTAAATCCCGGTGTGTCCTGCAGCCAGCAACCTCGAAAACCCCGGAGGACCTGCCTGCCTTCAAGCACAAAGACTTTGTCTCCCGTGAACACCGGATTTATTCATCTGCAACCTCTGGCTCCGCCGGACACCGCGGATCCGCCCCACTCTGCACCCGCCATCCACGGCCCGAGCTCGAGTGGGAAAACACCACGAGGAGGTCCCCCCGGCGATCCTGACCCAAGATCCCACGACCCCTGACCTGCCTCAAGCCTCCAGCGGACGCCTGCAGCCTAAATCCAGAAGGCCCCCCTAACCGCGACCAGGAGCTGGTAAGAAGATCCGACCCCAAAAGGCACCCCTGCACCCGACGCCCCACGGCCTTGTGTGCCCAAAGCAACGGTGCCTAACCAACCCCTAACTTCCCAACTTACCTCTCGAAGTGGTGGTCGCACCCAGAAGACCTTCGTCCCCGTGCCTTTGCAAACCCGAGGTTCCCCATTGAAACCAATAGGGCGCCAAATGTCGAAACAGCACCCTGCACCCGGCCACCCTAGTGCTGCTGAGGGTGCACCTTTGGTGCTACTTTGTTTCCCCATTTGCCCTGAGCTAAAGTCCAGGAGCTTTGCTCCCACAACCCAGTGGCCTGCTTGCCAGCAGCCACCAACCGGAGGCCCCCTATCCCCCATTGGATAACATTGGGCCTCAGCACTCTGCACCCGGCCGCCCTAGTGCCGCTGAGGGTGTAACGAGAGTGCATCCTTGACCCTGGGGGAACTCTTGTTCTAACCCCAGAAGCTCAACTCCAAAGACCGATTACTTACCTGGTAACCGTTAACTTCATTTCTCTCCATAGGAATCCATTGACTGTTTTTCTCTGAAAAATGTTCTAAGTGTGGAGTTGATTTGTATGGAAACCTCCAAAATAACAATTGTGCAAAACTGATTTTACTTACCTTTTCTCTAGAAATGTCCCAGTGTGATATCTAGGCATATCACACTGAGTAGAAAAAGTAATCTAAAAGTAATCTCAAAAGTAACGTAAAAGTAACTTACCTGTAATTGTCATTGCAAAGTTGATACAAAGTATATGTACAGCATTTCACAGTATTGCATTACCAGTAATTCAAACTGTAACCATTTCAAAGTACATTTACAATTGCATTTCAAACTGTATATTTACTGCAAAGTATTTATCAACTTACCTGTGCCAGGCTTGCTTGGTTCTAGAAAATTAAATAACTAAAAGAATTTTTATACAAAACCAATTGGTCTGCAGTTCAGTCTTTGAGTGTGAAATCATTTGCTGATTGAGTGGGTACAACTAGTATATACAGAGCCAGCTTCCTACACATGCTGTATGCTGTACTGGATGAAAGTGAAAAGTAAATGACACAGGTAAGTATAAGCATAATATATATCTATGTTAGTAAAATCAAAAGATCAGTCTGAGGTCAGATCTAAAAAGGAGAGAAAGAACGGGACAAATAGAAGATCGAGGTAGGTAAAAAAGATTAAGAAAGAGGAAAAATGTACAGTACATGTCACAATATCTACTACAACAATATCAAGCGGCAACAATATCACATCCAAAGAAATGACTACCACTCTATACTCAAGGTAAATACATATAGGAAAGTACAGATGTACTATATTTTACTCCATAACTACTTACATTGACAATATGGTAGTAGTTGTTGATGTTGCATATTCATTCTTATTGTAAGTCGATACTTTGACTGTGATATTGTGGCACCCACAACAGACTTAAAAAAAAAACCAGAAAAGAGACAGGGAGACAAAGAATGAGGTAAGATAGAGTTGTGAGGGAGAGTTCGGGGAGGAAAAAGCGCGAGAGAAAGATGGAATGGAGCGAAAATTAAATCCATTTATTTGCCGCTAGTTTTCCAGCATGTGCGTTTTACGAGCTACCTGGAAAATGACTTTACTGGTTCATTTTGCACTAAAACTATATATTATGGGCAGCCCATGTATAGATCAGTTCGGTAAGGCACCAGCTGTGTTACCTCAGGGTGACACGCTTTAATCCTAGCTAGATCAAAGGAAGCGTTAATCCTTCCAATGCAGATAAAAAAGATGCGCATTTGGCTCCAACGAGCTTTGAAACTTGTTAGAAATATGTAGGGGCTTATACGGTTGCTGCACATGTGTAAAAACTGGCCTTGAATTAATGTGGCGGACGGGTTTGTCCGCCACAAACTGACGGATTTCCCTTCCGCCTTTTTACAAGTGTCCTGCGTCAGCCTTATTACAAGTCCCTTTTATTCGATGGTGCGTGCAATAAGAGGGAGGGGTCATCCGTCACCTTTGTGATGGAGAAATCCATCCGCACACTCTAAATCAGGCCATATTCTCCAGGTTTGCAGTGCAACATTCCTCAGATCGGTGGTGAATCTAGGGTATGGCTCCTTCTACTGTCCTTAAAATAAGCTACTAATAGCTCGGGCTTAAAATGTCCATTGGTTTTAAAGATAATCCTAACAACAGTTTTCACAAAATCAGAGTCTAGCTTTTACTGCACGGCCGTGTGAACATGCTATAATCTCCAGACACTTCATGAAATAGTAGAAAAACTTCACACTTTTCACTTTTTTTTATATAACTGTGATACAAAATGTCTTTTTTGTTGTTCTCCTTTTTTTCTGCAAAATAAATGAAACTTCATTAAAGCTATGCAAATGTAGGCGAATTTGACCAAAGAATTATTCCGCGGCTGTAACAGAAGAAAATCCACAGCTCTGTAATTTCACGAAATTGCAACATTTCGAATGTTGCCTTTTTAAATTTGCTATATTTATAATTTGATTCGCCGTCCCCTTCATGTTTTATTGTAATACAGATCTGATTACAACGCAACCCGATCTAGACTTGTACTATTTGTATCCATGCTTCTATATATCTTGTTGTAATGCTACCCCGAGTCGTTAGTAAGGCAGCCTTATAATACGACCCCAATGGCGCAGCCGACCATTAAATACAGATCTTGTGATATGCAAGTGCTCCATATCCACTGACACTCAAGACATGCCTCTGCAGGATCTCACTCGGGTTTCAATGGTTTGCAAACTGTAGTGAGAGGTTTCATTTTATTTCGTTTACTGGGAGTTTGATTGTATCTGCCTTCTTTTTCGTCGAAGCGCACTCATTAATGGCACACTTTTCAATCAAGTACACAGTAGGAGACAGAAGCACATGGCTCATTAGTATCTCAGCATTGCGTGGTCTGGAAGCAGAGGTGCAATGGTGGGGGCGATGCACAAGGATCTTGTGCCCTTGCAGCACCGTTAGGCCATCGGGCGTGGCAACAGTTACTGGCCTCCAGTCCTAGCAGGCTTGGTTACCTCAAGCTCCTCGCGGGGTTGTGTGAGGAACCAGGCATGCCAGTTCCACGCAGTCTGTACAACGCAAGTCTTAACCACGAACATGCCTTTACCACGCATGCCTTTACAACGATTTATGCGTTGTCAAAGCATGTATGGTAAACACATTTCCCTGGTTAAGACTTGACCCCCGACCCTTGCCCCTGCCCTGAGTCCTAAAACTACCCCCTCCCTCCTGAAAACCAACCCCTCCCCCGAGCCCTAAATACATCCTTGCCTACAGTTCTAAATACTACCCTGCCCTCCCCATAGCCCTAAAATTACCCCAACCTCCCCCTGAGCCCTAAAAACGACCCACCCTCCCCAATCCCTAAAAACTATGCTGACCCCCCAGCCCTAAAAACTACATCTGAAAACTACCCCCCACCCCTGAAATACCCCGAACCCCCACCCCTGAAAACTACCCAGAACCCCCACCACACCTGAAAACTACCCGAACCCCCATCACCCCTTAAAATTACCCCGAACCCCCACCCCTAAAAAATACCCTGAACCCCCACCAACCCTGAAAACTACCCCGAACCCCCACCACCCCTGAAAACTACCCCGAACCCTCACCACACCTGAAAACTACCCCAAACCCCCTCCACCCCTTAAAACTATCCTGAACCCTCCACCCCTAAAAACTACCCCGAACACCCGCCACCCCTAAAAACTACCCCGAACCCCCACCACCCCTAAAAACTACCCCGAACCCCCACCATCCTTGAAAACTACCATGAACCCTCACTCCTAAAAACTACCCCGAACCCCTACCACCCCTGAAAACTACCCCGAACCCCCACCCCTGAAAACTACCCAAACCGCCCCACCCCTGAAAACTACCCCGAACCCCCACCCCTAAAAACTACCACGAACCCCCAGACCCATCCCCAGCCGCACTTACCTGTCTGTGTCAGCTTCCCGACGCTCCTCTTTCAAGTCCTTGCCCATTCCGACACTAGAGCGCATTTGCCTTAACCACGCATGTGCATGGTTAAGCCAAATTTGTTGTTCGGGCAATCGTGGTTACGCTTGTATGCTTCGGGATATCGTGGCTCTGGTTGCGTAGTTCTGGATGTTTCCCCCTCGCGGCAATGCACAGGACCAAGGTAATAAGCCTCTGTTGGAAAATAAATCAAGGCAGAGTCTCCCCACACTGGACACTGTCTCCTCTTCAGCTAGCATGGTTCCCTTTGGGTAAGTCACATCCCAAACATATGTATCTCCACATCCACTCTCAAACCCAGTAATTCCTAGGCCTCAACCCTGATTATATTCACAGTACCATACAATAGCCTGAATTAAAAATATATATTTTAAAGTTCATAAATAGATATAAAATCAGCGCAATAGTTTTAAAAACAGATTCCATACAATAAAGACAATCCGCAATTCATTAAACTCTATATTCAGTTGTATCATAGCACAAAAACAACACTTATATTCAAAACAGATTTATTAGAACATCATTTCAAATTCACCACAACATAGTAAAACCCCACATAAGATAAAAGAGGGAGATATATAGAAGAAAACAGAAAAAAAGGAGATAAGAAGGGCATCTACGACAATCACTATATATTTCTTTTTCGTTGACCAATTGGTTATCCAAATCACAAATAGCATGTATGTCTTAGTTTCTTTCAACCATGCCAATATGTCCACCCAATTTAGTCTGTTCCAAGCGATGACGCGTTTCGGTGGTATCAGCCCAATTTAAAGCACCTTTTTCAAGAGTCGATTTATTCCTCTCATTCTGATAAAATATTCAACCACCACTGTGATCGATACCGTTTTAGGTCTCGCCTATGCAGTGTGCAAGCGCTGCTTAGGAGGGGACCTTTAGCCATCGCTCAGGACTTTTGCCTAAACGCGTGCATGTTTTCCATTGGTTTGTATTGCCACTCGTGCACGTTTGGCATTTCCCTTGCGGGAGCGAGCAGCGGCGCCATCTGTTAGCAATTATCGCGCCTGCCTCTGCTCGCTCCCGTAAGGTAAACGCCAAACGTGCATGAGTGGCAATAGACAACTGTTGGCGCATGGCTGTGCGTCGCTTTAACTTTCGCGGCTGAAGGGCCGCGCTTGTCTTTTAACGCTTGTTTACCTTTGGTAAAGTTAAACTCCAATGTGCATTTTACGAACGTATGCTTGTTTATTTAACGAGCGCTGCAGCCTTAGCACTAATAATGGCCGCCGCGCTTCTTTCCTTTTGCCTCTTGCAATCACCGAACGCGGCTGAATGCCTTTTTTTCTATTTATTTACTTACCACCCGCGATTTACCTTAGAACATGTTAAGCTAAAGCGTGGGTGCCGAGATTGCTTCAAAAGTAAAGAAATACTTTTTTTTCCTCTTTCTTTTCTTTTGAAGCAATCTCGGCACCCGCGCTTTAGCTTTGTGTGTAGAGGTGTGTGTGTGTGGCGAGAAGCCATATCTGTGTTCACTTGCGTGATTGGGCCGTGTGTGTGTACTTGCCTGTTTATTACGTGTCGTGAGATGTCACTGCTGAGTGCGTGGTGCTGGGGTGACGCTGCTGTGTGTATGTTCACCTCGAATGGATACATGCCAGATATTCGTGCTTCATCAGCGTGGAGGCGGAGCTAGGCACTATGGTGGTGCAGATGACGATTACAGGGCGAGTTGGCTTCACGTCTGCACGATGGGATTGGTTGTTGCTATGACAGGATTGAAACCATCTTTCAGAGTTCTGTTCATGTTCTATGACTATCAAAGGGAGTGTCCTTGGGTGATTGAGGCGTAGGCCACTGTTAAAGGTACTTTCCAGACTTCAGAGAACTAATAAAGCACCAGTAAGTAACTCTGGTGTTTTTAAAATATCGGCGCTACATTCTGGGCCCAAGCGGCGGAAGTTCGTTTGTTGCCGCAAGTCACGGTCGAGGTTCAGTGGCGGAGCAGTGTGACGTGGTCTCGGTTTGCAGTGGCTGTGGAGGGTAGAGGGTAGGCTTCATGTGTCGTGACAGATCATTGAAAAGTAGGTGGTGCTGAATCCCAGGACTCAGGTGCTTTTGCAGAGTTCATGGCAGGGAAGGGTTGTGTGAACCAGAGCCAGCAAGAAGTACACGTTCCCTGCATCCTGTGCACGATCTCTCTCACTTCTAGGATTGCTCAGCTGCTGAGGAGCTAATCGTAGAGCCGAGTTTGTTCTGAAATTGACGTAGCCAAGAATGATGCGTGCCTGGATTAGGGTGCATTGGAAGTACTGTATGGGGAGCAGCACACAGGGGGCGGGACATTGCAGGGAATAGCTCGTGGATGTGGGCCGACCTATAGAGAAATCAGCGAATACAGGCGTGTAGATGGGTGTGAAAGCCCGTGGTTTCATCCACCTTGAACGAGGATTAGAGTATGCGTGACAAGCAAATAAGACATGTGCTACTGTTTCATGTGCAGAATTGCAACCGGGGCAAAGAGTGGATGCAGCACTATTCGTTGCCTATTTTGCCAAGAATGGTTTTAGGAGAAGAGAGCCATGTCTAAACTGAATCTACCATTTTCTGTCCAAAGGCGCTTGATAAAATCCAAGTATGGCTCAAGTGCACTAATAGACTTAAAATCTAAGAACATATTTGTCAAAGACCCTCTTGAGGGGGATTCTGCCTTAGTCTGCACTACCCATGCCCAGTAACATTTCTTCAGTTGCGCCTTCAAGGGGATAAGTTCCGGGAGAGTGGTGTTCCATGCAGCTTGCAGTCCCAGAGAGGTTAGCAGCTTCTTGACATTGCTAAACCATGATATCTTATGAAAGCTGTTGATAATGACTATTCTATTCTTCTCCAGAACTTGTAAAGCGCATGGCTGCCCGAAATCGGGCTTCCCAGCGTTGTCGACCTGAGAGGAGTGAGTGAGTTAAAAAGAATAGGACAGAATTAAGGGAAAAGTTCTCTTAAGTTTTTTCTGAACCTCACAAAATTGTCCTCCATTCTGAGGCTGAATGGCATAGAGTTCCAAAGCCTGGGCATGAGGTAGGCAAAAGACCTCCCCCACTTCTAGCTCTCTTGATTTGTAAAACGCGTACTTCTGTGACTGACGATAAGGCTGAGAAAACGCTAGTTCTTGCTCAAATGTAGGCGCATGCTTAGTCTAAAGCACAATTTCTTGGAGCTACCATTCTGGACACACTTGCTGGAGGCCAGACCGCCACATAAACATTGAGGTTGATTAGTTAGTACGTTTTTCGCACTACAGAGACATTATGGTAAGCAGTAAATAGACAGAAACAAGTACAGCAATTATGGTATATATTTGTGCACACCAGTTGCTGCAAAATATATATATAACAATTGATACAATACAGTATCCAGCGGCTTCTGGCAACTAGGAAGAGTGGTGGGTGGTAAGGGAGATCAGTTCGCTGTTAGACAAATACGTTACTTCACATACACCTGCCAGTCTTTTTGCAGCTCAGTGGAAATGACCGACTGTTATAGCTATGCAATGTAAATAGATAAACTACCACTGTGGTCAATTTGAGACCGCGAAACAATGATACAAGATATAAACAAGCATTGGCATAGCCAATAGGTCTCGCTTTGGGACCTTATAAGTATTTAGTTATGCAGCATAATATCCTTGGTGCAACAACATCAACTGTTGCATGGCTAAACACTTATAAGGTCCTAAAGGCGAGACCTATTGGCTATGCTAATGCTTGTTTTGTATTGAAAGGACCCCACTGTAGCTTTCTTATTGATATATTAAATAATGATGGCCTTTTTAGAAAATATATCTAATATATAGTATGTTGTCCTTGCATATATTTATAGTCTTGTAGGACCTCTTCAAACTCAACAAAACAACCGTCTAGGTTCTGGACCTGCCATACTCCGTTTCCAGAATCAGAATAAAGAAATTCTACCACGAAGATGAGCCGGCGTTTCCCTTTCTCCTCACATTTTTTTAATACATGCTATTGTATGGTACTGTGGGTTGAGGGTTCAGGATAGTTTTAAGGGGTGGAGGGGTTTTGGGCTAGTTTTCAGGTGTGGTGGGGGTTCGGGGTAGTTTTCAGGGGTGGTGGGGGTTTGGGGTAGTTTTCAGGGTTGGTGGGGGTTCAGGGTATTTTTTAGGGGTGGGGGTTCGGGGTAATTTTAAGGGGTGATGGGGGTTCGGGTAGTTTTCAGGTGTGGTGGGGGTTCGGGTAGTTTTCAGGTGTGGGGGTTCGGGGTAGTTTTCAGGGGTGGGGGTTCGAGGTAGTTTTCAGGGGTGGGGGTTCGGGGTATTTCAGGGGTGGGGGGTTTGTGGTAATTTTCAGGGAACTATTGCGCTGATTTTATGTCTATTTATGAACAATAACAATGATTTTTTGATACAGGCTATTGTATGGTACTGTGAATATAATCAGGGTTGAGGCCTAGGAGTTACTGGGTTTGAGAGTGGATGTGGAGATACGTATGTTTGGGATGTGACTTACCCAAAGAGAACCATTTTAGACATTATAGTCCAAGCAGAGCCCTGTCCCTTTGGTGCGAGGAGCCTCTCTCTTTAGGGTTTCTTCCTCCTCTTCAGTTAGCAGCAGCAGTCATTTTTTCATTCTTGTCATATATTCCCACCCCCTGAAGGGGGAGCTGAGCCCAAGATTCTATCTCAGGTTTCAGCCTTCCTCTACGCAGGTTTGCAGAGCTCTTCGTAATAAAGAATGGGCCATGGAGTCAGCCTATATCCAGTGCAGTGGCACTCCAACCAACTGGTCACCAAATTTTGAAATTGGTCCCAAACGTTTGGAGGGAGACAATCAGTTAAAAGTGCATTATCTTCAGCCATGGCACATCTCCAAGGCAATAGCCTGCCAAAGGATCTATGATTCTCAGGTTGTGAATTGTAAACCAGACGGCCTCGGGTAAGTCAGATTTGTTGCTGGGTCTTTCAGCTGCACAAGGCAATGGGTGGAGGGTACACAGGTAACCTATCTCCTTGTTTAAGGTGCATAGCTTTAGTCGTGCACCTGACCACAGCTTTCGTTCAAGTGTTCTTTATCTAAGCACACAAATTGGTCTGCTGGACCTTGCTTGTACTAGAGGAGCTGAACACAAAAGATGAATCCTGCTCCAGTAAGATGGATGTGACTACTAATCAGACACATGCACTTGGCTCTACAATGCTTTCTTCAGGGGGGGGAGGAGAAGGAAAGCAAAAGTAGAAAGAAGGCAGACATAGAGGGATCAAATCTCTTAAGGTCACTATCAATACTGTCTCCAGTCCTGAACTTTTTACCCATAAATCACTGTTTTCAGGCGTGGTCATCTAATGAGTTCAAATGAGCTAACCAAGGCTTCAGTAACCACAATGCATTAGTTTATCCCATGAAAATCCATATTGACCTGAAGGGAGTTTGTCACCCTAGATGGGGAAAAGGGGCACGCACATGAGCTCTACCTACCACGAACCCCTGTTGGTCATGTCATGTCCTGTCCTGGTTGTGGGGGCGACAGCTACCCGTGCTAAACAGAGTACTATTTAGGTCTAATCTTCTCTCTCTCAAAAGAGTTTAGTCTTCTGTTAGAGAGAAACAGAGAAAAGTATGTTGAGCACCTGTCGGGACTCAGGACACAAGTGTCTGTCACAGGAAAACATACAGGGTTGGGTAGTTACTTACCTTCTGTAATATTCTTTGTGATGGATGACCCAGCTCCCGTAGGTTCCCTTTCAGGCACAGACTGGATCCAAAAACTGTAGCTGCCAAAGCATCTCACTGGTGCCAAGTAGAGCTGTGCTACTCTGGCATCGAAGCCACAAGGTCTTAGCCTGTACAGCGCTCTGCTACCCTCAGGTCATATTCGCGCTTTATAAAACTCTCAATAAATAAATACCAAAATGGACTACATAAAGCACCCCTGTGCCGAAGATATCAATTTCAAATAATTTCATTACCAATACCGAGGCTAGAATGTGATAGATGGAAAACAAATGTTTGACTATAGCAACAGTTTATTGGACATGTAAACAGCCTTCCTGAGATACTGGAGGCAGGAGGCTGTAAGGAACCTATGGAAGCTGCACCATCCATCAGAAAGAGAGTTACCGAAGGTAAGTAACTTTGTTTACTAATGGATGGATTGGGGCTCCCACAGATACCTTACTTGAACTGTTCCCAAAGCATCCCTCCAAAAGGTGGGCTGAGGTCCAACCATAAGTTACAAATGGAATGATGGAGGAACAGCTCTACTAATGAGGAACACGTCTTTTCTTTCAATGTCCAAACAACAGTGCTTAACAAAGAAATGAAAGGAAAACAAAGTAGCTTCTCAAAAATCTTTTATACAGGCATACCTTTCCACGACGCCAGAGTGGCAGCAAACACTGTAGGTGAGTGATACCTGAAACACTAGAGAGGAACATCAGAAGCAAGCTAGCAGCAGGGCTTAACTGTGAGAGAGATCCACCTGGAAGTGGTCTGCTTGTGCACACCCCTGCCCAGTTTACACGTTTTGTACACAACATGATCATTTTCTCTGTTTCTATGACTGAAATAGCTAGTTGCCCTTCTAATAATGTGAAATTTGACTGATTTGAAACTTAGTAGCAAACTTGGATAAGGCTGGACCAGGACCAAGGCTTATTTGCATATGGCTTGTTCCAGTGTGAGGTGGCATTGCGCGTAAAATATGTTGTACTGGATTGGAGCCCAGAGTAATTATTAGTGGCTGAGATTCATTTAAGTAATCTACTCATCACTTCTTTGGTTTCCTTAGTTCACAGAACATTGCATCAATGTTGTCTTTGTCTTCCAACAGGAGTACATCTCCCAGATAAGCCCCAAGCCCTGTAGCGAAGCATCCGTTAGTATTATAAACTAGTGAGGAGATGGTGTGAAGTGGTAAATCATCTTTCTGTTGGACTGATCAAACCAACACAGCAGTGACTGAAGAGCAGTCTGAGACACCAAAATTACATAATTCGCTCTGCATTAATACTGGTTTCTGTTTTTTCAGGCACCACTGTAGAGGCTGCATCTTAAGCTGAGCAAAAGGAATCAGAAAAATGCACAATGATATTAACCCAAGCAGATGCAACTTTGACTTAGCCCACTGATGATGGGACTAATGAAATCTTGTTACCATTTGACAATGCTGGACAACAACTTACTCAGCGAGGGAAAAGCACTATGTCTACGATTGTTCCTACACACTGAATACATCAACCAAAAATCATGCAACTGATATGCATTCACGGAACACCCCAACATGAGTAAAAGTGTGATTTACTGAAAAGAATGCATACAAGAACTTTCTGCACAGGAGCTCTCATTGACCAGTCATCTATGAAGGGTTTGAAGATAGGTCAAAAACACATATAACCTGTGTGAACACCCTGGGTGTTCAACCCAATGGGAAGTATCTTGGTCTGTTCACAAATCCCCCCCCATGTACACCTTTGGAATTTCTTGTGCTCCTCCACAATCAGGATCTGTACTTTCACATCCTAAAGGTTTGGCAACAAAGCCAGTCCACCCCCTGAAGAGATTGCAGAATCTGCAGCAAAATTTGCATCTTGACCTTATATCTTTTCAAAAACATATTGAAAGTCAAAAGATATAAAAGTGGAGAAGACCATCATCCTTCTTAAGAATAATAAAATAACAGGGGTATCAGCATTGACCTCTCTTATCCATAAGTATAATCTCTTTTGCTCCTTTTATTAAGAGGGTAGCAGTCTTTTCACACAGTCCGAAGGATTGGCACACAATCTGAAGGATGTACTGGTCTAAGGTTATCTATGGCCACTTCTGAAAGGACATCACTGATGCTCCAATTAGAGTCTTTTGAGATAAGGTAAAGAGAACTCAGAGTTGCTTTGGGTCTTTGGGAGTGCAGGAAGAAGAACACAAATCTACTGCCTTACCACTCTTCGCTCCACCTGTACCCCTAAAAAGGAGGAAAGGAGTGTTGATGTTGCTGAGGATGTGGGGTTTGCCATTGATGGAAGAACTGATAGCTACATACCTTAACTGCAGTTGGTTGAGGAGACAAAAATGAGGGATCGGATGGTAGTGACTTATATTTCTGAGCTATAGATATCACAACTTCTGGAGCAAAGTGTGGTTTTAGCCATGCCTCCAACACATGGCGCCTGAGTGCTTCCTTAAAAAGAAGCACTTCATCAGCCATCAGATTTTCTCTGCAATGTATGTCAAGAAATATGCTTAGCTTACTCTGTTTGTAAAGAGATGTATAATATCTCCACTGCTTTCCTTATCAAGGTTCAATACAGAGCTCTTTCCATCAGGAAGGTGGGAGTGGGTGTATGTTTCTAGCTTGTGATGGAAAGGATTTTGAGGTGTTGTGTGTGAAAGATTTTGTTGTGCTGGGGTTGTGTTATGTTTTGCTTTTGAGGAGTAGTGTAAGGAGGTGATGATGTATTTGTTTTCTGAGAGGACTTTGTATGTAAAATATTGTTGGTGAGCGGAAGATAAAGGGGGTGGTGAGTTTGTGAATAGAGTGTATGTGGTGTGTGAGAGGGGATGAACTAGAGTTGAGAGTGTTTATGTTAGAAGTGATTGCTAAGAGAGGTAATATGTGTGGTGCAGAGGAGTGTAATTGTTGTGTGGTTGTGTTATTGTGGTAGAAAGAAGAGGAGGGTGTTGGTGGATGAAAAGATGGAAGGCTGAGTATAGGTTTGTTGGTGACCAAAAGGGGTCTGTTTGGAGTAATGAGAGCAGGGAGTGTGTTTCTGGATGGGATATAGTTAAATGTGGTGTGAATTTGGGTTGTGTTTGTGATGAGTGGATTGGTTAGTGGTATAGGATAGAGTAGTGTTTTATGTGTAAGTGAAGGTGTAAATGTGTGGTAGTTGGGGTAGAAGGGTGCATAGGTCTGATTTCTGGGGTTTTCTAGTGGGTGCTGAGACACTGAACTTTGTGCAAGGTTGGTTTGCAGTAATGAGTGAAGTATGTTTGCTGTGAGTGTGTTAATATGATTGTGGATGTGGATGGGGTTGGGTGAGTGCTGGTGGTTGTGAAAACGGGCAGCACCTCTGGCCCTAAGCCCGACCAGTCTCGAACAGACTGAAACAGGCAGATGCCCTTGTCCTCTCTGCTCTTTGCCTCAATGTCAGGGCTGAGACGCCCCGAACCATGACCTTAAATAGCCCTAGTGATCAGGTGACTCCTTCAGTCAATGGGAACCCTAACCCTAATCATTCACACCACTAGCCCTAGGACCAATAGGAGTCCAAGCCCTACATTTACGAACTGCATATCAATTAACGGAGTACAAGAATAGCGCAAGTGGGAGAAAGAACGTTGTACCAACTATGGGCTTGATAAACATTTGAGAATGCCTTTTGGGCTTTGTAATCCCAAGGCTGCATCTCAGCATCTAAATATTAAGTGAATATCAGGATGAACTTCTTGTCATTTTTGTAGTTGGCATATTGGTATATTCACTCACCTATGAAAGGCAAGTGGTATATATAAAAAAGGTATTACATAAGTTAAGAGAACATTAGTTGGTAAACAAGCTGGAACAATGCGAGTTTGTTTATGTCTATGGAATTATTGGGACTCATCATTATAGTAAAAGGAGTTGGGATTGATACACAAGAGCTACATGTAGTAGTTCAGAGGCTCAAACCTTTTTCGTGAAAAATACAACAAGGCTTTCTGGGATTCAACAATTTTTCTAGGTGACTTATATGACTGCTCCAAAGTAGTGACACTCATCTCTCGATTATTGAAAATAATTGTTCTGTTTCAGTGGAACAAGAAGGCTGTCATACCCTTTCAATGGATGAAAACTGTGTTGACCACTTCACCAACATTAAAATATCCAGACCCTATTTTACCATATTAGGTGGAAGCAGATACTTCTGATTTATACAGAAGGTGTGTGGTCCCACAGATGTCTCTTCACAAGGAAGCTCCATCTTGAAGCATATTCATAAGTGAACATCTGACCTCTGAAAGAAATTACACTGCCATAGGTAAGAAGATTCTCTCCATAAAGGGCGTTTTCAGGACACAGAGGCATCATTTGTTGGATACCAGACATACTATGACAGTTTATACCGATCACAAAAATCTGCAATATTTAAAGAGCACACACACAATAATAGCCCGGCAGTTATTTTGGTCCCTGTTCTTTTCAGATTTTGATTTTGGCGCAGCATATCCTCCCTGCACCCAAATAGGCAAACTGCGTGGAATACCTGACGCCCTGCCTAGAAACCCAGATTTCATTACACGACAATCACCTTAGCTACTTACTGTGCCTTTTATAACCACCGAACTAATCATAATTACCACAAACACTCCCACATTCCTACAAAAGTCAAAGATGTGTGTGTGCCTTTGGCCTGGTGAGCTGATGGGTGACAATCCCAGAGAAGTGTGAATGGCTTGCCATAACAAGAGGGTGATCGCTATTTGCTTGATGGAGTCTGACCTAGGCCTTGCAATAGTGCCAAAATATATCCCTTTCTTGGCATATGGGTCCAACTAAGTTCACTAACTTACTTGAGAAATGGTATTGGTTGTTGGAATTACAAAACTAGATCAACATATACATAGCTGTCTGTCTTACATTAAAAAACAAGCATTGGCATAGCCAATAGGTCTCGCCTTTGGGACCTTATAAGTGTTTAGCCATGCAGCACATTATTCTGGGTGTTGTGCCACCAGTGATTAAATAGCTATACAATGCTGTTATGAACCAGTGTGGAATGAAACAAAGCTAGCTTGAGCAACTGGATGACCAGGAATGCCAAATAATGAGCTAACAGTAGCTAGATAGTTATAGAATGCAGGGGAGAAAGAGAGATACCGCAGGCAGCGAAGGTAGACAGGAGAGGCTGAGACCGGGACAATAGATGCTTTTTAGAACTCCGAGAGGGATGGGTACAGAGAGACAAGGTGGAGCTGCAGAGAGGAAAAAGGCAGGGCATGCCTTTGGTGGGGAAGTCTGACAATGCAATAGGTCTCGCATTTGCGAGAGTTTAAGCTATTGGCATTGTAAATGACAATGCCTTTTATTTATCTGTTTTGATAATTAACATAAATAAAAAGGATTGTCATTTACAATGCCAATAGCTCAAACCTTTGCTTAGAGTTCTAAAACGCACAATTAACTTTTATGTGTCGATTGGTTTTAATAATGTCTGATTGTAAAAGCATGTTTTTGTGTACCAATGTTAGCCACATGTTGTGCCATAATCTGCCATGAACAGAAGCATCCAATAACTAGATCCATGGCAAGAATTGCAATCTAAATTGATTTTGCTCTTTGGAAACCCTCTTTATTTTCTTCACGTGATAAAACAAATTAGCCTTGCATTTAAAGAGCTGTTTTACGTAACTAGAAATAAAGCAGTTGTCTTTAAAGCCCTGATTGTACATTTGTGGAACCGTTTCTGCAGTCAGCATTATTACGGTGCTAATTGGTGTGTTCGGAAGCATGTCTTATAGATGTGACCAGATCACGAGCCTCCTTTTCGATCATTTTATGAAACATGCATTGCTAACTAAAATGTCATCGGAGTGTAACTTTACTACTCACTATCAACTTGAAGTGTGAAATTACATTGCAACCGCTCATTCACAAAAGATTGATGTAGACCACGAGTTGAAACGTTGGCATCATTATCAGGCGTTATAAAAGCGTGATAACAAACAACGGCTGCAAATAGGAATCTTTTGAAAAGGCAAAAAAGTGTTATAAAAAGGTTTTATTCGGAGCTATATGAAACGAAATTTGGCAAAACCACTCAATTTTCTTCTAATAAAATTAACCTTGAAACTGTAAAGCTCTATACTCTTGTTGTACGGTTAGGCACTACCTTTGGTTAAAAAACAAAGCGGGCTACACCACTGCTATCCCGAGTTGGAGAAGACAAGCGATCGGGTGGAGTGTTAACTCCCAGTCAATGCCAATCGCTGCAAACAATCCAGACTTTGTTTAAGAAACTGTGACGAGTAGTTAAGATATTTTCACCAGGATCGCAACTATTTCAGTAACTAGAGAAGTTCAAAAGAAGTTGACAAGTTATGCAATTTTCTTTTTTTTTTTAGAAAAAGACGTTGTTGGGGGGGGGGGTTCTCTTAAGTTAGGAGTGAAAGGTTACGTCCGCATTCTCAGGAACTTCCCGAACCGCTCTGGTTTTTGGCAGTGAAGCGGTCTTGGCCGTCTTCCACTCTCCCTACTTGCACTTACATGTTTGAGGCTGGCAGAACTCAACACCGGTCAAGAGTTGTTTTCTCACCGTACGCTCTTGTCGCCGTTAGGCAGTAGGTTTCTACGGGCGGGTCCGTGAGATGCTGACGTGAGCAGGAAAGGGTGCAGCGCGCAGTATGAGGCGGATATAAAAGAAGCATTTGCAATGCAATAGGTCTGAGCAATGTGCAAACATCAGCTGCTCCGCAAGATAAAAATATTTGCAATGTTATATGTCTCACATTTAAATGCGAGACACATACAAACGGCCGCATTGCCCGGCTGCGCTTTAAAAGTGAAAGTGGGCATGCGCGCTCAATGGAAGTGATTTCCAATCACGAGCCAGCGTTTGCCATAAACCGAACCCTCCCACGTCACGCCAAACAAAGATGGCGTCGGCCTGTCCACATGGGCCGTCCTAAAAGTGGACAAGGCGGTAACCCAAAAGCCCGATTTTCAGTCACGCGCCAGCGTTTAACATAAACGATGACGCGAGCCAATTGAAAACAACGGCGTGGCTTAAAGTCCCCTTCCGAAACTGTATCGATTCCAAAAGGCCCTCGCAGAGCGAGCAGCGCATGCGCGCTGCAACGCCAGGCGAGACCTAAAAATAAGACAGAAGAGGCTGCTTCAAAGTGTCTGTAGCAACCACTACCTACACTGCCTTACTTTTGGCATGGCATCACTTTAGACTTTAATGTGGAAATACCGGTGGCGAACCTGCCAACCTATAAACTTATTTCACCGTGTGAGGAGAGCGGGGTCTCAGAGGCGGCATGTCCTCCTGCCGACAGCTACCTAAGAGGCACTCTGCACCTCACTGAGACTCCTACCCCCTCCCAAAAAAAAAAACAACAAAAAAAACAAAGGGTCGCTGAGGCTGTCGCTAATGTCCTGGGGTGTTTTCACAACCCTTATGGTCATTGGCTGCTCAGAGCTTCCAAAGACGAGCTGGAATTTCACTTTGTTCAGTGATTTCCAGCTCTGTTTTTCTCTCCCACTGTGTGATTTCGGCTCCTCACCGGGTGAAAATGTGAAGGGAGCTGAAACCGTTTGGCACACTGTGGCTCCGTGTAATTTGGCAGGTCTGCGGTGGATAACAGTGTTGATTGCACTTGATTCATTAATCAAGACTGGACTTTTCATCCACAATAAAGGCATACCCTCCACATTTACGATGCCAACACATGGCATTCGTTTCCAAAACATATCTGAAGTCATTTTTGCCCGACAGCGAACACAATTTCTCTCTGTGTTCTGTAAAAGTTTGCAGTGTATATCCACTTTGGAACTCACCTTTCTTCTAGTTAGCATCCACAGACTGCCAGTCAGAGAGAACATGAAAACAAAAAATTGGAGCAGTATGTACCTTCACTGCTACTTAAGTACCATGCACTCACTTAACAAGTCTTTTATGTACTGCGCAATTTGCATAAACCAATTTATTAATTTCCTCTACTGGTATCCTGCTTTTCTTTAGCACAGGGGGTGTCATCCATGCATGCTTCCTGTTACATTAGCCGAATTAACATTCTGTCCAATGGGGCCTGATATCCCACCCTTAAGGATGTTTTAAGTAGAAATTAATCTTTGTCAGGCCAAACACTGTTACAAGTCTTGTGCAGTCATACATAGGTGGCCCACACCCATGCAAAAAGAAGAAGACCAGATATGGCTCTCCACTAAACATCTCTATCTAAAAGGCCCTTGAAAGTTTTATCTTAGGTATGTGGGTGTAGGAATATGGTTAACTGGTTGAGGTGGGTGGAAACCCTTCTCATGCAGCAACCACAGTTCCTGTCAGGGTGCCGTCACAAGCAACCCCAAATTAACCTGTGCTTAAATTTTGGGAGTTTGGCACAAAGCAGTCAGGCTTAACTCAGAGGCAATATTTACATTATTTATGTAGCACACAAACAGTAATAAAGTGAAAACGCAGCACAAGAAAAGTCCCATACCAATTTAGAAAAATAGAGTAATATTTAATAAATTATTTGAGACCAAAACGGCAAAAATCCAATTAGTACAACCAGAGATATGTCATTTTAAAGATTTGAGTGTAAACAGTGCTTAAAAGCACAAAGCGCCATCTGTGGTTATCTGGCCGCGCCGGACATGGACAAACTCACAAGCTCAAGCCGACCGCAATGGAGCGTAGGCCAGATACAGGGACCAAGTTAGGCCCGCCAAACAAAGTACCTTAAATCCTGGCTGCGGAAAGTTGCAGGATCCCTCATTGGGGATGCGATGCACATGTATATATTGCAATTTGATACATAGAATTACATTATCTGTTTAATTCATACAGATTGATTTTGGTTTTGAATTATTTTGCCCAGGAGGTCTAGGCTTGTGACTTCCCCCACAAGGAACCATTGTTTTGCTCTGTATTTATTGACCCTGGTTCCCAGGGTTACAGGATTGCCCATTTCTTCTTTGTGAAACGTTCTAAAAGTTGCATTTTCAGAATTGTGAATTAAATTTCACTTTACCATTAAAGAAGGTTTTAAATTACAATTCTTTAGAGACACAACTCGATATTCCAACCCACTCCCCATTGAAAGTTATCACTTATTGCATGTAGTAAGATAACCAATATTATCCTATGGGACAGGCAGGCCTTGCAGTAGTGAAACATGAATTTAAGAGTTTTTCACTACCAGGACATGTAAAACTTAAAAGTACATGTCTAGCTTTTTAAATACACTGCACCCTGCTCTATGGGCTTTTAAGGGCCTACCCTAGGAGTGACTTATATGTATTAAAAAGGAAGGTTTAGGTCTGGAAAAAGGTTTATTTTGCCAGGTGGAAATGGCAGTTTCTAACTCCACACCCAGGCTGAATGGCAGGCCTGAGACATGTTTAACGGGTTACTTAAGTGGGTGGCACAACAAGTGTTGCAGACCCACTAATAGCATTTCATTTACAGGCCCTGGGTATATGTAATACCAGTTTACTAGGGGCTAACAAGTACATTAAATTTGACAATTGGGTGTAAGCAATGTTACTATGTTTTAGGGAGGGAGCACAAGCATGTTAGCACTGATTAGCAGCAATAAAGTGCACAGAGTCCTAAAAGATCATGAAACCGGGTTCAGAAAACTGGAGGGTGATGGCAAAAAGCATGGGGATAACCCTGAAGAAAGGGGCAAGTCCAACAATGGGGCATTATGACTTCCCCTAAGGGTAAATCCTCTAGCTCTGCATTCAAAATTTCGTTAGGAATTAAGAGTATCCTGTGTTCTATGCTTCATTACTGAAAGCTGTGTATCCATAAACATGGAAAACTATAATACCAGGTCCATAGTCAACAAATGATAGCACGGTGTCTAAGGTGCTTCAGAATCCACAAAGGGGTCCTCCTTGTTTAGTGGACTTGGAAGGATGTGGTCCTGATGTTTGCTCATGGAAACAGATGAGTTCCTCTGTGTTACTTTCCCACTTTCATGTGCGTAAACCAATGAAGCGAGTGTTCTAGTCTAGAAAGGGGGATGATGCCAGCAGTAAGGGCACTGCAGAATTATAAAAGGCTACTCCTCAATTATCACAAAGGGCCTGTGGGTGAGCTAATGTCATTATGGGCAAATATGAGTGGAAACACAACGGCATGACAACATCCATCATGTAAACTAGTTTAAGCGAAAACGTGTACCTCTCTCCTTTGAACAGTTCGAGGTTTGCATGCTGACCTTTAGCAGTAACTATTCACAGGATTTGTTTTCTTGATTTTGAGAGGATGCTACTTCAACAAGACACTTTTGAGAGACTGTGTGAGACTCTCTTGCTGTTCCTGTGACTCCCCATCCATAATGATAGGACTGAAGTCATTCCCAGATTAAAAAGAATATGAGCAAGGAGAGCAATTGCTGATCAATATCTGCTTTCCTGTCATGGTTCATCACGGTTGGCAGACTTGTGCCTGTTTTGTTGTTCGGATCACACATTTCTGTCTTCCCTTTGTTGTGAAGTTGCTAGTGCAGAGCCTGGATCCAGCACCTTTCTGGTTTTCTAAGC